>OZ030393.1:21459687-22751188 GCA_964023965.1 Melinopterus prodromus
TCTCAAGCAGCTAAACTATTAATTTTATATATTGTATGATAAAGTCATGTGCCTGGCCACATCAGATTTTTTATAACAAAAATGTTACGTCGGATATGTATCGGCAATATTACTCTCTGAGTACATGGAAGAAAGAAAATACGATATACCGTTGGCGTTACGATAAGGTATGTGGTTCCAACAAGACGAAGCACCTACACATAATACCCGAATCGTGAGGTACTATTTAGATATAAGACATAAACGGAAAGTATTTGCTACCTATTCAGAAGTGTTACGGCCACCAAGATTGGCCATAATCAAATTGTAGACAAAAGAGTGCCTTTATAATATCCAAACGCTTTTTTGATGTGATCACAAATAAAGAAGTTATGACCATATTAAAAATGTTTATTTTTTGGTTTTTCCAAAATAGCTTGGATACCATTTGAAATTCAACGTTTTCTGAACAGATTATGAAAGAGCACATAAGTATGCACTATTTAGCCCAATTAACCGACATTCTATCTCTATTAAAAACAAAAGTATGCAAAACTATGCAAATGTATAATATTACTGGACTATAAAACATAACAAAAAAAAACGGCGAATGTTGAGCATCAATGAGACAATGAGTTATTGATATCCAATGTCACCTTCAGGCTAATATAGAAGACTAGTAAAAGAGAAACTCGTAGATAAGAAAACTATAATGAGGGGGCTGAAGTACCTGTAAACTGAAATAAACAGCACAAAAGTAGGAGCAAAATTGTTATTTATTATACGGTCTTCTGAAAGTTCGATATGGAACGTCTTGCCAGTAAATATTCACCTGGGTTCCTTTGATTCAATAGTCGATGCGCGGATATAAAAGTGCTACAGCAGGGATATTGGACTTGAACGCTTCGCAAGCGGTAAATCACCGTGTCAACTGTAATACGTGCAATTACGTTTCAATGTGCCCGGCGACCTGGACGATGTAAATCAAACTCTGTCCGTGAAACGGGTATAAAATATAAATTCAACCGGGTCTAAACTAGCGCTAAAATGCTATGTGAAATATGGATATATTATATATGTGTGATCACTGAACAGTGATCACTTCGGTTGAAGGACAAATTATATTCCTGAGCGGGAGATAAATGCCAGCGATAAATTAAAAAGTGTATTTTTAAGACAATTATGAAAAGTGTTTACAAACTAAAGTACAATTAAATTTCGCTAAACTCATTTCCGTCAAGTGTTCTCCTCGATAGTCTTTAAATAAGGTGGTCTCCTTCTTATTATTGCCCTTCTAACGTCACGCTTTGTTGCAGGATGTCATGCTTTCTGTGTTCTGTACAATTTCAATTATAAATAAATACTTTCAAACACATTTATGGCATCCATCAAACATGAAAGTGATGGTTGCACCGAGAAACGAGACGTTCAGTTTTAAACGTCAAAATAACTAAAAACATGCCAATAAATTGCTGCTCCACTTTAATTACAGTTTTTGTAAATCAAATGATATTCTTAGTTAAAAGCAAAAATTGACTTATTTGTCTTTTTCAAATCCCTAAAAACGTAACTAAACGTTAACTATTAAAAACGAAAACAATGAAAAACTAAAAGGAAAACACTTATCACACAAACAAAACTCATTATAAATAATACCACAAATAATAACAAATAAGTTACTGTGTACTTTTTGCTGTTTGTTTATTAAGTCATTGTCATTTTGAGTCCGTTCCTCCATTCCTAAACTAAAGTTAAAGTTTAAAATACGGTTTTGTTGGTATTATATACGTCCGGAACTTTTAAAAGAACTGAAAAAGTAATAAGTGCATATATCAGACTTTTGACTAAAAATGGCAGAAGCATTATCGAAAAAAAGTTTCATATATACTTAGTTGTTTTTTTATTTACTTTAATTTTTATTTATTTTTGCATTACATATTTGAGTATAATAAAACACGAATGCTTTATGTAGAGTTCTGTATTTAGACGATATTAAACGCTATCGATTTCGGTCATTAGTGACCATCTTCAGGCGTATAAACGTCAAAGTGTAAAACTAATGATTGTGAGACATAATTTATGGCTAGCAACAATACGGGACACGAAAAATAATAAAGACTAAAATGGAGCAGTTCATAAAATTATTACATATTTGATTTATATATTTTTTTTATTTTATCATACGTAGTATGACAAAGTATTGAAATCGCGTCGATAAAAAAATGTTCTTTTAGCGGAAATATGACCTATACTGATCATTCTTGACCAAGGTAAAAAAATGTATGTGTATGTGTGTGTATTTGTGTATGTATGTATGTGTGTGTGTATTTCTGTGTGTATGTGTACACATTTCTGTAACGACGATTCCGGAGAAACTACTAAAGGTATCGGGACGAAACTTCTTAATTACAAGTTTCATGACTAAACTTAGAACTAAAAGAACTTTTCTTTAAAAGCGTCCAAAGGTACTGGAGGCTTTCTCTTTTAATTTTTCAAAGATTTTGCAAATGAGCCGCCATTTCTGTAATTTCATCTAAATTGTTAAATAATTAATTAAAGTAGAGAAAAATTGGAATTATTGCTGCCTATGACGTTTTCTGGCCAAATTCGTTGTTTAGCTGCCTGAGCAAGTTCTACTGATGGAGATCGCTCGTACTGCATCAAACATAGTTAACCAGGATTTGACAGATATTTTGATAGTATTGACAGTATTGTCACAACATCAGCATTTGCGTTGGGAAACACTGCTAAAGAATATGATAGTCATGTGCCTGGCCGAATCAGATTATTTTTATTTGCTTTGTTTAAAAATAATATCTTATAATATTTAATTAATATCTATAACTTCTGATGCAATATAAAAAATCTGATGTGGCCAGGCACATGACTTTATCATACAATATATAAAATTAATAGTTTAGCTGCTTGAGAATCGATTTTATTGAGATAAATCGTAGGTATTGTCAAAGCATCAGCATTTGACACTACCTACATTACGTCATTAGAATAATAGTTATTTATGTCACAAGTACCGAAAGTACGGAATAGCGCGACGAGCGGTGATGCGGCGCGTCACCGAAGGCGGAGCGTCGCCGTAACACGTGACCGCGTCGCGCTATCTAGTTTTTGGAAGGGTAGACATCAACGTTTATTGTGTTGCTTTTTGAGAAACATGTATTTAAAATAAAATAAATAAAAAATGGTTATATTTCTGTATAGGAAATGTTAGGTTGGTACCACTTTGACGAAACGTCAAGTTTAAAAAGCTAATTCGAATTCTGACAGATTTATATTTGTTCATGACACTGTAGATGTCACATCCGTACCAACATACTAAAATAAAACTACCGTCATCGCTATACTTTTCTACTCAATTTATCGTTTTTAGAATTAGATATAAAGACGGGTTGATATTTCTTATCAACAAACAATCAAATTGGTGATCTTATTTCATTTGAAATTTGTATTTTGTAATTTGCCGCACTAGAGCGGTAACGTTCCGTAGCGGTTCTACAACCTTTGATGAAATCAGCTGTTTTCGAGTGTGACAGCACAAAAAAAAATATTTTTCAAAATCCTGGCTACTATGTAGTTTTATATCAATGCAGATGCGACCGATCTCGATCAAATAGAATTTGCTCTTGCACCTAAACTATTAATTTTATCAAAAAATGTCATAGGCATAAATTATTCAAAATTTCGTATACTTTAATTTATTGTTTATCTATTTTGACGATATTACAGATATGACGAAAATCGTTGAAAAATGCTAAGAGTAAATAGCCAGTTCCTTTGGACCATTTTGAACCAAAAGCTTTTCAGCTCTAAGTTTGGTCATAAAACTACTAAATACGCACTTTCGTCCCGATACCTTTAGTAGTTTCTCCGGAATCGTCGTCACAAAAATCGTTTACACACGCACACACACACACAGAGATTTTTTTGTACCTTGGTCAAAAATGTTCAGGGGACCCATAAAGACCAATTTCCGCTAAAATCTCATTTTTTTTTTCGGCATGATTACAATACTTTACATACTGCGTATGATAAAGTAAAAAAATCTGATGTGGCCAGGCACATGACTTTATCATACAATATATAAAATTAATAGTTTAGCTGCATGAGAATCTATTTGACTGAGATAAATCGTGTCTGCATTAAAATTAAACTAGTTAGCCAGGATTTGACAGATATTTTGATAGTCTGCAGTTTATTGGTTTATTGACGAAAGTTCATATTTAGAAGTTTCATGACCTAACTTAGGGCTGAAAAGCTTTTGGTTCAAAAGGGTCCAAAGGAACTGGTAGTTTATTCTAAGCCTTTTTCAAGGATTTTGCAAATAAGCCGCCATTTCTGTAATTTCTTCAAAATAGTTAAATAATAAATTAAAGCAGAGGAAATTTTGAATAATTTATGCCTATGACATTTTTTGGTAAAATTAATAGTTTAGCTGCAAGAGCAAATTCTATTTGATCGAGATCGGTCGCATTTGCATTGATATGAAACTGCATAGTAGCCAGGATTTTGACAAATATTTTTTTTGTGCTGTCACCGCAGAAATGTCTATGGCTGTCACCACGCTGTCACACTCTGAGAACCGCATGGAACGTCATCTACAGTGTCATGAACGAATATAAATCTGTCAGAATTTGAATTAGCTTTTTAAACTTGACATTTCGTAGAAGTGGTATCAACCTAACATTTTCTATACCGAAATATAACCATTTTTGATTTTTTTTAAATACGTATTTCTCAAAAAGCAAGACAAAAACGTTGATGTCACTCCTGCCGAAAACTACATAGCGCGACTCGCTCACATGCGACGACGACGCTCCGCCATCTGTGACGCGCCGCATCACCGCTCGTTGTGCTATTCCGTACTTTCGGCACTTGTGAGATAAACAACTATTATTCTGATGACAGTAGGTAGTGTCAAATGCTGATGCTTTGACAATACCTTCGATTGATACTATTGACTATCAAAATATCTGTCAAATTCTGGCTAACTAGTTTAATTTTAATGCAGACACGATTTATCTCAGTCAAATAGATTCTCATGCAACTAAACTATTAATTTTATATATTGTATGATAAAGTCATGTGCCTGGCCACATCAGATTTTTTTTCGGCATGATTACAATACTTATATACTTATACAAAACAATTATATGTATGTGAAACTTTTACTAAAAAGCGGAGAAAATGATTCACCTATATATCAAAGATTTGATCATTCCATTTAAAATAACAATCAGTTGATAGTGCTTTCCGGTAGACCGTTAATCTTTAACAGTATTTTTTTTTAAATAAATGTTTTTATGTTTTTATATAATGACCAATATATTAAAAGAATTATTTTTTTAAAATGTATCCCGTCCTTGAATGGAGTTTGCAAGCGAACGTCATAAATGTTCTCCTTTTCAACAAGTTAATAATGGTTACCTTATATTAAGGGTTTTTACATTTTTGTACACGTTTCACACAATTTTGTAAAAAAATACTTGGTGATAAGTAAGTTTTAAACCCAGATTTGTATTCAGCCCAAGAATCTATCAACAACGTCTCACCAATCACCATTTACACCAAAACTTTACATTTACATAATCTTTTCTTTGCTCACTGTTATCAACATTATCGCAATGTTCAACAAACAACTTTTGATGGAAGAACTATGATAATCTATGGTTTTATACCAATAAAAAAAAGAAAAGAAAATGCAAGTAATTCAGGATATTTGTACTTTGTAGTTAAATAAAGTCAATATTACCCCCCAATATCAGGATAGAATAAAAAAAGACCAATGAAATATGTTCTCAGCGCCAGCTCCACCACAAACCTCAAACCTCAAAATACAAAACACCAATTCATTTTACAGCAAATTTTCCTCCCCCAGCTGTCAAATCCGGGCAGATAATCTATCGTTTTTTAGGTCGATTATCTGGACCACCGTTGTCGGTAGAATCCATTGTCGGGCGGTAATTTAAAACGTTTACAGGCTAAATTAGGAATAATGAAACTGATTGCGCGTCGCGCGGCGGGGCAAGGGGATGCAGCGACCGGCAGGCCGGGAGTCCGATTTCGGAGAGGGTTGCTGGCTGCTGCCACCCCAAATGACTGTGGGAACCTGTTGGGTTCAATGAAGATACTGACTTCCGTCCGATCGCATAATAGATAAGAGGATGTTGCGTCACCGCCAGACAACAACGTATCGGGTAAACCTATCTATAAACCTAACCTATACGCCACCATAGTGATGCTGCTTGCAAAGCAAAATTTAACCTTTGCATTTTTAGAGGACTTGATGAATTAAGATTGGCAACTATAGATCAAACATCAGTAGTCAGAGAAATAGTCGTGCAAATATTTCATTATATGTGGGAATTAGAGCTGTCCTCGTTTCGCAAGAATTCAGAGAAGTCATAGCGACACTAATGTTGTGACACTATTGTTTTAGTAGAAGGCACTTTATTGCAAAATTTTATAATCGTTTACTTGAATTGACTTGAATATATGTACGGAATTGGGGCAAAGTTGCACTTCAAATTTCTTAGTTTTGAAGATATTAGCAAGAATCTTACTATATTGTCCTACATCTTTACTCAAAATCTGGCATCAATGTAAACTTGTGTTGTCTGGATCTTTGGGTGCAGCTTTTACTCGTTTTTTACACTATGTTAAATGATTTTGTTATGATATTTTTTGGTTGAAGATAACTTTGGCATTGGCTTCCAATTGTTTGAATCAGGTGTAGATTCTAGAAGGTCGACAACTAGTGAGAGTTATTTTACACTTTTTCATTAGGGTCTCATTTATAAACATTTATTTTTTGCTGGTCACCTTTTCTAAAGATGCTATCGTCTGATATAAATCGGAGAATACTTTACATATTTTTAAAATAATATTTAACGGGAGCATTTCTTGTCTCTTAGCGATAATTCACACACACAACTTCTGACAGATTCAGATTCTACAGAACAAAAATGACACCAAAATCATTTGTTGTCTGTTGGCTTTTTTGTTGTAGTATTTGTTGTAGTTTGCAAATGAATTCAAATGAAAAATCTATGGAAAATATATATTTTATTAAATAAAAATTTTATTATTTTGAATTAAGTTTGCCAGCTGATGGAAAATAATTAGTGATTTTAAAGTGTAATGGCAACAATTACATTACAATGAAAAAGATAACGATAGAAAAAATAAAAAACCACCGAACATCTTCAGTCAATTTCTTCAGTTCGACCTCTTAATTAAAAAATTACTTTTTTACGTGAAACCCTAGTAATAACAGAGGTCGTATTGTAAAATAATTTCAAAATGTCATAATTTTGCTACAATTATAATAATCCTAAAATCTATAATCCAAACAAGTGTGATGTGCCATTAGAATAAGAAAAGCAAAATTATATGCAATAAAATGTAGAATAATATTATAGTCACAAAATAGTATATTATTATACAAGTTTTATAAGACGTCAAATTGGCGCACGAGTTCTTTTGGGCACGACGAGCGTAGCGAGGTCTTATAAAACGAGTGTAATATACTATTTTTTCTACCTTGCGTCATTAATTTTATTTAAATTTAGAAATTGTGGTTACTATATTGCGCTAAATTAGAATTAGAATTAGAATTTTTCGGGTACAACGTGGCAGTACTTTAGGAACTGTCAACTTCGTAAGGATGGAATAAAATCATGACAAAACCTAATTGTGAGTTATTTTACTCTACTTTAGCCTACAAGTTTTAATAAATAATCAGCGAGGTTGCAACTATGATCATAATGGAGCTGGGGGCAACAGTTAACCTTACTGTGATAAATAAATGAAACATAACCTAAAAAGTTACTTTCAAAGAGTGGTTTCATAAGTATAATATTCTGAATAGACGTGTTTGCCGCTAACTGATTAGTTACTTCAAAGAATAAGGAATTACTAAAGAATTATTATAACGATTAACATTTAATAGCAGTTTCTACCTAGTAGCACTGGCTTGTAATTGAAACCAAATTATAATTTCGGTGTAACAATTTATTAGAATAAATAAATACTTAGTAAAATTATATATGATGGAGGTAATACAAATAATTTGAACTCAATCAGAACTAAAACGAAGTCGAAAGCGACGGACAAAACCGAATACGGTATTGAAACGAGCAGAATTCGGTTACATAAACTAAGAAATCCTCAACACTTTAAATGTACTATAGCTTGCTACGTGTATGCTGATATTCAATAAACTATTTACTGGGCATATACAATCTCGCAGCAGTAATTAAAACCGTTCAAACATACGATGTGGGTTTGATCTTCGCATAATACCTTATTAAAGTAAAGGCTGTCCTTGAATTATATCTGAAAAGGAGATTTAATGTTTAGTTGAAAAGAATGATGACGATCACTTAGTCGAGTCGCAAAACATCGCCGAAATGTCATGCTGGCGTATTTTGATGAAAACAGCAAAACTAAGAAAGCCCCAATTCTTAGGCCATACTATAGCAGGCTACACGTATTTTTAAATATGTATTTCGTAGTTTATGCGATAGCAACCGATTAAAAAGAGGGAGTAGGTGGTTATGTGTTGTTTTTTGACATATGGCATTTGATATCAACAGTCAATGTGTGCTGTGTAGTAGTGTACCAATCTCAGAAAAAAGTTACTAAAAACGATGTTACAATTTGTTAATTGTAACACCGAAAACAGTGTTACAAAGTGTGCATTGTGAATGCAAAGTAGAAAAACAGCATTATTAACCATTCCATTATGTACGTCGAATAACTCAAAACATACTTATTTACAATATTAGCACATATTATGTTACAAATGGATGATAATGGTACGATAATAGTAAGGACGAGCTTTAGCCTCACTTTTGTTTATTTTATCTGGTTGTTTCGTTTTTTTTTTCACCGAACTAATGTTAGTTACTACTTTTAAAATTTCAGTTAAAGCCGCAGCATGGCCCTGTCAAGTAAATACCTTAGGCTTTCGTCTAAAATGTATCTTAGTTTATGGTGTATGTGTAAATCACACAATAAATAACTTTATTTTTATTGGATAAATACAGTTTAATATCATCTGCATAAGTCTAAGTCGGGCAAGTTATTGCCATTAAATTGCCGATGAACAAATGAGCCAATAGCTAATAACTGAAGAACAAACGAAGAAAGCTGGTTTATTGCTAATCTTCCGATGTGTACACCATGGAAAGCAAACTTTTTACTGACATCAAGTGGCAGGTAACTTTAAAGAGTGTTAAGTTATTGGTTACTGGTCAAACAGTTCGAAATCTTTGTTTCCATGTGCGGAGTTATCATGTGTGAAGATTTTGTGACAGATTTGAACATCATGGTATTGAAAAATAGTAAATTGTTTAAAAATATCAATATCAATATCCGGTTTAATTTATTAGAAATAGCTTTTTACTGTGCAGTCGTTCAGTACTTCTACTAAATACATCAGATAAGTCTATTAGTCGTCCTATTACCTATCTGATGGTTAAGCTATCCGTCACGTAACAGGTGATGAACAACGGCCCTAAATAAAAGCCACCAAGAAGTTCTGCTTTAAATTTATATAATTATCGATTTTATCCTCGTATTCCACTCATTTTTTCTTTAATTTAGCTTGTACCCATTTTCTCTCAGTAAATTGGTAAGGCAACCCATAAAGTACAGCGTTCGATATATTGGTAACAGTAATTGTTATCCTATACGAGTGCATTACCTGGCCACTGTAATCCAGATTCTATCAGCATACGCGCGTTATAGAGTTTTATAACACGTCATATATCAGATGATGCAAGTAGCAATTATGATTTTAGCAGTACCTATACCTCAGGTAATTATTCTGCGCTACCGCTATGTAATAAATATATTAGTCTGGAGATAGCGGTAGTTAATAAGATAGTTATTAAGTGGCTTATGGAAGTTATTCTTAAAAAAAAAACTTGAATCAAGATACTACTTGTTTTAATCTTTCTCTCACCGATGCTTGCCACAAATATTCTTCAACCACGTCGATCCACCATCTCTTCGTCTGGCTCTCCTCCTCTGGCGTTGGTGGTTTCATGTTATGTTATCACTTTCTTTGTAACTTTATGCAAGTGGCTATGTCACCTCCATACAAATATTCTAGTCAATACAATTTTATTCGTTTGTTTTATTTTTCTCCAAACACCGCTCTCCAATATTCTTCTGCTTTTGCAATCAATTCTGGTGACAACATACTGGTGATGTTAAAGAGAGAATCTCTTTAACATCACCAGTATGTTGAAACTACCGTTTTTAACATTGTATTCCTGAAGTTCTTCGAAATTTGCTTGTGATCAAGATGTACAAAACCTTTGCTCAGACCTACGAGTCTCTAATCGATGGTGGGAGGAGTGTTGGAACTCGACGGAACTAGAAACTAGAAAAGAAGCCCTGGAGACCAACCTGGAAAGTAAAGGATGGAGTACCCAGCAGTGGGATGCATGGACTTAGAAGATATTTTGATTAGAAATGATATTCTGATTGGCATAGTGGGTCCTATTGATTAAACGTGTAGATAGTTTCTTCAAGCAAAAGCACATGATCCCTTAAAAATAATGCTCCCAGTACATCAAAATTATGCTTGGTTTAGCTGGTAATATTGGTAGTTTGACTCATCTTGGTTGTGTCGTAAAAAATCGACAATAAGAGGCAGAAATTAAAAGAGGGAATACTAGCAGATATTAATTGAAATAAATTAATTTACTTACTAATTAGCATCTAGATCTCACCGTTTTCTACACTACCTATAACCATATTTCACAGCAAAGCGTTACTAAAAAGTAAATGTCGACGCCGCACATTTTTGTGGCGGCTGTTATTAATTTATTAACTTATGTTCCATAATATAATTATTTTTCTCCGAGTCAGCATAGGCAAAAGGTAGGCAACCCTAGCTGAATCAGCGATTTGTCGCAATCTAGTGCTCAGATACTCGGACGCTAACTGATTGATTTGTTTCGCCAATGTAGACAGTTCCACAAGCACATGGAATCCGGTACGCACCATGAGAAGAAACATGAGGTGCGATTTTGTCCTTAGTAGAAGGAAGTAAGTCCGATAGCTTGGAAAGGGGTTTGAATATCGGTTTTATGTTGTACTTGCGGAGGATGCGTTTGATACGATCTGTCGTACCCTGGACGTAAGGAAGGAAAGCGGTTGCAATTGAGACGTCGTGATGCTGATGAGGTGTGCTATAGGTTGGGTTTAGGTGTTGAGAAATGGTTTTAATTATCGAGTACTTGGGATAGTTGTTTTGGGATAAGACTTTGGTTAAGTGGTCATGTACTTTTTGGAGGTATGTCGGGTGGGTTATAGAAATTGCTCTTTTCGCAAGGGTGTTGATCACTACTTGGTTCCGAACGGGGTGATGGTAGGAATTGACATTGAAGTATCTGTCGGTGTCAGTGGGTGTCCTATACAGTATTCACGGTATGGAGTGCGAGTAACTAGGACGTCGAGGAAAGGGAGAGAGCCACCTGTTTCTACTTGCATGGTGAAGCGCATATCTGGTTGGTGCTGGTTTGATACTTATTCCTGAAGATGCCTCTTGCCACAGAGCGCGAAACGTCGACTGCTTCAAAGTCCTCAACGCGGTTTCAACCCGGAAATCAATATATAATTGACTCATACCGCGGAAGTCTACACACCGGTTATTCATGCCTGACACTAATCGTCACGTGTTGTCTGAAATGTCAATGATCTAAACTCCTTTATGTAAATTGTTTTTTTATAACAGTCTACGGTATGTAGAAACTTCTCTGTAGTCAATTACTGTGTTACTTCCTTGTTAATCAGAAACTGATATGTCCATCCTTTAGTTTTGTGTTAATAATCTGTACAGTGTATACTGCACATCATAGCGAAATTTATGCTTGGCTTTTGGAAAAACGATGAATACATCCGACATTTTTGTTACGATATAACTCACAAACAGTCCAACCAATTTTGATCGGACTGGCACACAAAAATTCTTTATATTTTAGGAAACAATAAAAAAAGACAGATCAAAATTTATTATGTAGTTTTTTATATACCCGCAAAAAAATGCAGAATGGAAACATCATTTTCACCGCGACCGAACCATGGGATAAGAAGTATATTCCTGGGTACTATGTATTTCGAAAGACCCTTGGATGTCGCCTGGTTGGTACAACCCTGTTTGGTATGTGATTGTAATTTATTCTAATTTATTCTATATCGACAGCAAGTGGAAGATTCCAATCATGCCTCTTTCAGTTTCTGTATGATGGGATTTACGGTTCAGTATGGTTTTGTCAGCTGACTCTAGTGACGGCTGCCATCTTTTTCTAGATCGTCTTCTTTTGTTGAGCAATTTCCCTAATCTGCATAGGTTATTTATTTCCGATAGTTTTGAGGGTAATTTAGGTGGTGTTACTCCAGGGTGCTTTCTGGAGGATGTTGCCGGTTTGTATTTCCCTTGTTTTACTCTGAATATCATACTGTATAATGTTGGCAAGTTGTATTTTAAAGCTTTCCCAGTCTGTAGTTTTCTTTGCAAAGGTTGGGTTATGTTCCTTCTTGATTATCCTTATGCTTAGGGATCTATGTCCAAGATTACCCCCATGTCAATAACCTTTGGTGAAATTTCTTGTTATAAAGAAGTCCAAAAAGTCTTCTCTGTTCAGCCAGCCTGTTGTGGATGGAGGCTCCTATGCGAGGTGTGGTAGATAATATGCTTAAAGAAATTTCAGGAGTGTGTAAATGACTAATCTATTTCTGCTGTTATTTACCGCATATGTTACAGATCATTCCTATAAATTAACTAGTGTCAGAACGCAATAGCATTCCTTTTATACCTCTGCTGTATAAATTAAATGTGCTCAGCGAAGAAGTCCATTTTTTCCATAGATCCACAATACTCAATTTATTATTTTTGGTTGCCTTCAATGTTATTTAATTAGTAAAGATAAACTACCCAACATTATTAACCTAATTCCGATAATACCCGTCCCGGTAGGCAACGTATTGACTGTGGTCTATGTTTGGTTGCATATCTACTGAACAATCTACGCCTTACGCCCAAATCTTGGTTTGTACACTTTTAAGCGATGCGTAAATAGTAACATTCCTGAAATTTACTATGCTCATCCGCCCATGACCATACTGCGCGCTCGTGATATCCATCTCGGGGAGGTAAACAGTTCCAAATGTGGCCTAGGTGCGCAGTTACAATAATAGCTATACCCTACATAATCATAATCTTATATCCAGCATGCGTATTTGGCAATGTAATTACTACCCAGCAAACCCTATAATAATTTGAAATGTTTTGATTATAATATTTTGGATTTTTAACTAATTTTTTTAACTCAAACTCACTGCTTCCGCATTAAAAGAAACTTCTGAGTATACATACTATACATTATTATACACGATTTTGCAAGCATTCAGAGAAACTAACAATAAAGATATTTTCAGAATCGTTTACCACCCGTATAATATACGGGTTATCACGACTATAAATTTAAAAGAGTTACCATCAGCATACTGATAACTGTAAAAGTCCCCTGAATATGTATACGCAATGACGCATCTACCTATAAAACATGCAACATTGAGAACGATCGATACATTAACGAGCTATTTTAAACGACCAGTTTTATGCAACACTTTGCTGCTAAATAGAAAAAATACAAATACTCGCGAGCGCTTCTAGGCAGCTGCCTTCAACTGTTCTAGCGCCAACAGCTTGCGAGATGATTAACGAGCCAAAGGAGACATCCAGCCGAGTTAATTCGATGATTACGTGAACATTTTCTTAGTAATTGCTAATTAGATGCTCGTAATCGCATATTACATCCGAATCCGTTTGGTTCTTCGTTTAGTAATTGTTTTTTTGATTGTTTTGAATACATATCAAGTCTCATCTGATCTGGAATAATGATTCTGCCTGACCAGTTGGCAACAACGTATCTACCAATTTTCCGAATACGTAAGCAGGTATTAGCACTGTTTATACGCGTGGTAAAAATATTCTTACGCATGTAAGTAAATGTAATAGTCGAAGGTCAAGTGTGATCAAGTATGTAATGAAAAGCATCCAATTGATAATTGTGGGACATGAAAAACTTTTATTGCAACTGGTCTTGACAGCTAGCGCCAACTTTATACTTTGTATGTAAGTACAGTACAGTCATGGAGTTAAGTATGTTCTTATCGCTATTGCAGGATTGAAAAATAGTATGTCGGTTATAAGCTACACAAGTTGTATTTCTAAGTTGTATTTTTATTTAAGATGTATTTCTGCATTGTGGATTTCTACACCATTTATAACCCATTTTTATGTAGAAATTGTGAAAACAACACATTATACAACACAATTACCAAACGGCGAAGAAGGCCGATTGGACATCTAGTATCGTGTGACGTCACAAGAATCACGTGATCTACGTACAACAGAAACTATCGTTTCAGCGGGAGATTTTGTGATTAAATTTTTAACGCTGATTTTTATGAAATATTGACGAAATAAATACGAAAAATAATGTATTCACAAAGCATAGTGAACGAATAAACACACTAAAATATGGTTTTCCAATAATAGTCAAATACCCTATTGTCACAGGATTTATTTATTTCATCTAGTATTAGTATATTATTTGACGAGCACATAATTAAGGATGTAAATCGCGACCATGAAGTTTATACGCAAGCAGGCTAGCATGTTAACATGCGTGCGATTTATATCCGTTGTGTGCGAGTCAAATACGACGTTTTATCTACGACTCGAAAATTCCATTTTATATCAAATATTTTAAATGTATGCAAATGATGGCGAGGCGAACTCACGTCACATAACTGTCATCCAAGTAGGTTTTGACAGACTTTGACCTAGCGTCGTATAATGACAGTTCGTTCAAACAATGATGAAGTCATTATTTGAACGAACTGTCATTATAAAACGCTAGTGTCATTATAATTATTGAATTATTAACAATACCTTATGTTAAACGTCTCCAACTTCTTAAGGAATAGAGGAAACCCATAAGTCCCTAGGAAAGTTATTACTTTCTACTTTGTAGAAAATATTTTTTTGTTGCACTTTTTGTTCATTTGTTAATTCCAATTAATATTTTTATTTAAACTTATTAACTTTTTATAGTTGTAAAGGGTATTTATTCTGTTACATTTTTAGTTTTGCATTGTTTGACATCTATTTAATTTTTTATTTTTCATTTTAAATGTTACTTAGACTGATATATGCGTTCTATAAAATAATTTTGCAGAAAAAAACTGAGACATCCTGTATATCTTACATTTGCATTTCTCACTCTCACAAATAGTGTTTAATTATTAATTTAATGTGCACTTTTAATTATTATGCTTTGACATATTTAAATTAGAGCTGGTGGAGTAATTTAGCTTCCCTTTGTTTATTAATTTAAAAACGGTCAAAAACGTGAAAGGAAATGGAAGAGAAATATTTCCAAAATTATATCTGATCAGCTCTGAAAAATTAATAGTCAACTGATCTAGAATGCCAAATTTTGCTTCTATTTATAAGAAGCCCGACTTCTATGGTCTGATTCAAATTCAAGTGAAATCCCCTCCAGGAGATTTCAGTTATTATTGGAGATTAGGTTTTCTGAAGAGAAATCTCACGTCTAATATACCTGGATAGTATAAAAATGTGATTTATTTATTGCTCAGTTACTGATAAAGTCTATTGTAAATGAAATAATGAAATGGTGAAATATATAACCAATATTATATCACAAAAAAACTTCTGTAGCGTATTTCGCAGTTCTTAAGAAGTTTTATTGTAATATGGTTCCAGTCCAATAAGCTAACATTTATCATATACAATATATATTAGAACATTTTAGAAAATGTTAGGCCAATTGTTTTTCTAAATTACTTAATAAAGTTAGAGGCGTGCATTAACACCGACAATAAGCTAAAAGAGTCTCATTATTATACAAGTTTTATAAGACGTCAAATTGGCGCATGAGTTGCTTTTGGCTGGACGAGCGTAGTGAGGAGTGCCAAATGGAACGAGCTTTTTGTTAAGTGATTCAGGAGAAAAAACAATCGGAAAGTCAAGTATTATTTTAAAACCGCAAAAATCTGGTACCTTTTTTACTTCTCTCGCGCTCGAGGCTAAACCGATGGGCAGAAAAATTGGACAGTCACTCCTGTTATGTAGAAATGATTCAGGAGTATAATAAACTTTCTTTATTTTTTTTGTTCAGCCATTTCGGCGTTACCGGCCTTCAATACTAACCGATAGTAAACGGAAAATTATATACCTTTTATTTTGAATTCGGTGTATTGCCTTTACGTTTCTCTGAACTAATAGCTGGGAAACCCCCTCAGAACTTTTACGTGTTTTGCGAGTAGAACGTAGGGGGTACGGATTTCCTGTAATTAGCTAAAATAAGCATTATATACTGTAACTAACTACTCGATATTGATCGTCTTAAGTTGTATATAAACACACACGAGAAGTATGTGTACATAATATTATGAGCTGGACTCCGTTTGTCAGTGTAGGTGAAACACCTGGCTTGCGATGTACGGTATGGAGGGTATGACAACCGGCTATCTGGTGGATAGCTGGAGGACACGTGACCCCTACGTGGGGCACGTGGCCACCCCTAATGGACTATTCAGTGGCGAGAGTCATTTTTTCACTGGGTGACTACACATAACCACCGGTGGTTAAAATACGCTGGTTTTACAATCATATAGAATTTAGATGATATCCGTTTACAGAAATAGCCCAGTTAGATAGTATTAAATGAAAGCTTGAATACTAAAAACACACCTGAAAATGAATACCTTTTGTTGGCAACGTCTGCTCTAACAAAATTACTAAATTGTGAACAAAAGCTCACCGAAGCGACAAAAAATGATATTCCTGATTAAAATACACAAAAAAATAAACACATGCCTATTTTTTTGTGGCGTGTGCTCAAGATCAATGGAGGCAAATGAAGAATTATTGCAGTTCATTTGAATAAATCTCCCCATTTTTTCGTTTTATTTGTGTGTTTCTTTTTTTTTTCTTTGTTAAATGTCAATATTGACTGGTCAGAGGTACAAATAAGCTTGAGGTCATCAGACAATAGTCTATTGAACGTATGGCGAGGGGCGTTTACTAGGGATTTACATAATTCCCCATAAACCAAACTCGCAAGGGTGATTCTTATCTGTTCCGGAAGCTCACCGCGTGACCATCGCTATTCATGGCCAATTAGATGTTTGTAGTAGTACTTTTGCCGAACTTTTGTGATAATACCATATGCATTTCCAGCTATTTTTTATAATTTTTCTCGTGTTATGCAATTCCTAGTATAGTTTTGCTTATGTGCTAATGTCTAAATAATGCTAACGCGATATTTAAGTACACTATTGGATTATCTAAGCTTTTGCACGATTTTTTTGACGAATTTGATTTCCGGTATAGCCTTGAAACAAATTATTTTCTAAAGGATTCTGGCCATGAAAGCGAACCAATTTAGAATAATACATTGTTGGTTATAATTGAATGTAGTAATATTTGATGTGTTATATCTTTTTGATTGATTGGTAACACTAAAGAAGACCATAATGACATTTGATATTGGGTGTGATTTGTCAGCCCGCCTGAAAAGGTGAAAATAACGACAAAAAAGCGTTTGCAACGCCAATAAAATGCATTGAACTGACTAGAAAGCTTTTGTCCGAGAAAAATTATAGTGCCCTACAAGAAAATGTGTAACGACAGAAAAATACAAATTAACGGCAGTATTACTAACTATAAAAAACGATAAAATATTTAAAATTTAATAAGAAAGAACAAGAAATCAAACAGGACAAAAGTATACAAAATATATATAAAATTCTCACACTAATCAAGGTGTACAAAACCTAAACTACTCATTATGCTTTTAACGTAAAAACAATACAATGAAAAGCATTTTGTGCACAATCAAAGCTTTTCTTGCCTTGGCTGGACACCCTCGTTTACGCTTTTGGCCAAGTGGTATTAGTTTCGCTTCATTACGTGCTTCAACCCATTAAGTCTTATTTTCATCCCCAAGAGATGATTGCAGTGTAGATGTTTAAAATAATCATAATAATAATAAAAATAATAAACGTTGTTAGATGAGACACAACACAACACCATCAAAACTTGATAAAATACAAAAAATACAGACATTCTAACTAACGTAGGTGAGCCTTAGGTACCTAAACGGCGATGTGCCGGTTTGCGACGACACCGGAATATTAAAAAAACAGTATTACAGAATTATAGCGCTGCTGACTGTTTTTAGCTTGTTAGCACAATTTGTTTTTTTACTTTGCTTTCTACGTTGCATGACAAATTGTAACACCGCTTTTAGTAACTTTTTTCTAAGATGGGTCACATTGATATCAAATGCGATATGTCACACCTAACCACAAACATAATCACAAACTGCCTTTTTAGATCGCTTGCAATCACATAAACTGCGCAATATCTATATTCTATACATATTTAAACATGCGTGTAGCATGCTATAGTATTGCCAAAGGGTTTGGGCTCCCGTAGTTTTGATCTGTTCATCAAAATACGCGTTACATTACCTTTTCGGTGATGTTTTGCGACTGGTAAGTGATCGTGCATCAGTCTCGTCAACTAAACCTCTAATCCCCCTTTCAGATACAATACAAGGACTACATTTACCTGAATAAGGAGTTATGCGAAAATCAAACCAACATCGTAGATATGATCGGGTTTAAATACTGCCGCGGAATTGTATATGCGCAATGAATAGTTTATTGAATACCAGCATGCACGTAGCAAGCTTTAGTTCATCTAGAGTCTAGAGTGTTGATGATTAGCTTTATGTAACGTATATGTTTTCGTTAACATTTTCGACAGAATTCTGGTCGTGTCTCTGTTTGTATGTCGCTTCTAGTTTCGTTGTTCTAGTTATGTGAAACGGGTCCCGATGTGAAACTATTTGTGTTACCTCCATCACATGTAATTTTACTCAGTATTATTTATTCTAATAAACTACTTCACCAAAATTAGAATTCAATTATAAGTGCGTGTAAATGTATAAGCCTCAACGGCTACCTAGCGGAATTAGGTAGAACAATCGGTACCCGCAACATACCCTAGATTCTAAATATAGTAATCACAAAGTACAAAAGATGGTAGGTATATTACACTCGATTTATAAGACATCTTGGCGCATTCGTTCATTTAGGACACTCGTCGCTGGCGCTCCTCGTGACCCAAATAACTCATTCGCCACTTTGACGGCTTATAAAATTTTGTAAATCTGTTTTTTCTTTGTATGATGTAGCAATTATGTGGATATTGGCTGCTTTGCTAATGTTCGCTGCTTTCAAGGATACACCGAACAATTTATAGTTATCACTAGCTAATTCTTGCTAAATTTTATGTTCACTATTGCCTACAGATAAGCCACAGTCCAGTAGATATTGATAGACTTTCAGAGAACTGTTTAAAATTTGGTGATTCAGGGTCTCTATTCTTAGACGATTTACGTAGAATTGCCTGATTTTTTTAAATTGGCCCGCTGTGTAGCATAGTATTATACTGTCGTGCATTCGATTTTTTTGTCGTGTAATCTACTTTTAGGACTTACTTCTCTATTTTTGTTTTTATTTGTCGTTAGTTCCACTCTTTGTTGTGTGAACGCTGACGTGAATAAAATTATAATTGTCGTTAATCTATGCTATTTTATTATATGTGATTTTCGGTCGTTCAAATAACCTATTTTGGCGTGCCATTATATATTCCTCTTTGATAAACGCCTAATTAGAATAGGAAAAGGTATTTAAGATATTCAGGTACTGCTCGTAGCATGTCAAACAGCAGACGAATGAAGCCACTTCATAACTCCCCGCAACTTCATCCTTAAACTGAACATAATCCATTACTTTTACCACGGACGTTTCTACATGGACCATTATCGATAAATAATAATATCAGGCTACCCACCAATATAAATATTTATAGGACGAAATAGTTTCCAACTATTACAGCAACGGCATGAATAATGGAGATGGGCCGGTTTCGCCGTTTAACCGAGCATGCGAGGAGGAAGACCTGGCTGGAATTTTCGCTTTGTGACCAGCGTTGGAACCGCCATCCGCGCTGGCCGTCGCCCAGTAATTGAATAGGCGGGGGAATTTACTGTCTCATAAAGCAAATTAGCTACATGCGGAGGGTGAGTCCAACGGAGTAGTCCCCTTAACTATCCACGAAGGTCAAATTCATTTGAAGTCTTCCAGACTTATCAATAGATGGATTTATTTCATAATTTAAGTCCGAGCCCGGCAGGCCCTTCGTGTGACTCTGATTGTTATTGATTTGATGTTTGGAAACGAAGTCTAATGGAGTTCGTTTTACTTTTGCTTTGACGGTTCATGATGTTCAATTTAGATGTGAGATTTAGATGGTTTTAATGGTATTCGCAGGGCAGATGCAAGATGGGTATAGACGCGTAAGCATGAGATGGTTTTGATTGTATTGGTGTTTTCAACGAAACAATTAAAATGTTTTAAAAATGGTGCTTTTGTGTGCTTTTGTTTAATGGGCCGAAAACAATTATTATAGGCACAGTAGCATCTGAAAATGTAATAGAAGAGAAATCATCAAGACTGCTGCACAATTGCCTACAGGCTTTGAATCGAACAGGATGGTTTTCATATTGTCCGGTGTCTGAAAGCGTAAACCGGACGAAAATGCAAACTTCTGTCGTTTTTGACAGAATAGATATTGACATAATATCTCCGTTCTTTACATTTTCCCAAATCATCTTTCAATATTTTTAGTAATTCTTTGTTTATCATGTACTCAAATCTTCATCAAAATTTTATCTGTAATATGATGTATAATTTGTTCTGCTAAGAGTAATATTTTCGGAGATATTGATGCAAGCATTTCATGCGGCAAATTTTTTAATCACTGATAGTTTTTAATTAATTTCAATAATAATATCATCAAAGACTCAGCACCATTTTGATATTATTTTTATAGGCGAGCAAATTATGTGTCTGCCCAAATAAAAATAACTAGATTACCATTGCGGCAGCAAATTCTAACCCGTTAAGATAGAGGAATCACCAACTTTTAAAACGGTTTCTATATCTTTGGAATGTACCAGTAATTCATGTTTACTTATATTTTCTTTAAGTTTGTAGATATCGTATAAAACTCAAAAGGGTCGTTAAGGTTATTTTATATTTCTCTTTTAGTTTTGTATAGGATCACTACACTACAGATAACTTTCATATTATTTTTTTTATTTCGTTAGATAACTTTTCAGCTTCTATGATCACGGTGTCAAATATATCTGGTATTAATTCTTTATAAAAGTTAATGAGGTATTTTATTTAACTATGCCTATTATTGGCTGCTATGCATCTTAAAATATAGGAATGGCCTGAAGCTTGTCAATTCCGATTGTAATTGATTGTATTTTACTATTCCTTTATTTTCTATATCCAGGCAATATTTTAGTGTTTTTTTATTGTAGTTCAGTTGGTTTTGCCGCCCCTAAACTTTGCCGCCGTAGGCAGTTGCCTACCTTGCCTACCGCCTAGGGCCGGCCCTGTTGTTTGTCTACTGTTTTAGTACAAATATGTATATGTCTTTATACTATCAAACGTCCAAAATTGGAAAGTATTTAAATAAAAGAAGTTGTACTGATTTACAAAGTTTCCTAATTCCGTAAACATTCAAGTAAACACACCCGACAGTTTATAGAACTTGCCTAAGCCATCAATCTGAAAGACTGTATGATCGTGTATCATTTGATGTTACTAATTTATACTATAATATTATTTTTCATAAATATTTCAAGGAGAAAATTAAAATAGATCATTATAACCTTATCGTAAATCACATAGTTAGCCAAAATTATTGTTCATTTGACGACAAATTAAATAAATTACGTGATGGAAGTACCACAGGGATGGCCTTGTGTTCTTTCTGTCTGATATTTTTCTGGATTTCATCGAATATCATATCATTAATAATAATAACCCTTACATTTATCAAGTCATATTATGGATTTCATATGTCGACGATGTGTTTTGCATATGGAGAGGCGACGAAAATATATTCAATAACTTCCTATATTACATTAATAAACCTTCATAATAAACTTACTTTTACAATAGAAACTGAGAAAAATTTAACTTTAAACTTTCTCGATTTGACATTAATCAATAATACTAGCAGTGTAAAATTTGAAATTTGTAGAAAACCTTTAGTTAGACCTACCATAACTCCTTTCGAGTCTGCACACCCATATTCTTAACGTATGGATGCATTTCGTTTTATGATTTATCGCTGTCTCGCATATCCCTTAGGATACCTACTCTTAAAAAATTGATGAATTAGATTATATATACGAAATTACTGCAAACAACTTATTTCCCGCGAAACACATTGATCAACTTTTGAAACAAAATTTGATAAAGGTTGACCCCTTTATTTTCGAAAAACTAAATAATAAAAATTACAGGCCCTTCACATACAATAGCTCCAGTACAAACTTAATAAAATCTTGCCTAAATTTAATATTCATCCCGCTTTCAAAAGCCCTAATCAACTCCATAGCTTACTAGCAAATTTCAAAACCGCTACTCCCACTTTGGAAAACCCTGGCGTGTACTCTGTTAGTTGTTCTCATTGTCCCTCTGTACATGTGGGCCAGACTGGACAAACTATTTCAAAACGTATTTAAGAAGATCAAAATGCGGCGTTAGGAGTTTTGAAGCAATCTATAATGATATGTCGATATTCCAGACAAGAACCTTTAAAGCGTTATCCTCCCAGACGCCAGATATAATGTTTTCAGATCTACCTCAGCAACTATAAATAACAGAGAAACCTTCGTATTTTATATGTAATCGGTAATAATTCTCGTAGTAAAAGGCCGTAGTGAGTAGCAATTTAATCGTGATACCACGCAGGACTCAAAGCAAAAACCTCCTGTAGTACTCGAAGATTGGTTACTATAAATTTTCAGTTGAATACGCTGAATTTTATGCTTCGCTATGTGGGAGCAGAGTTTACGGTGTGTTAGCTGTCTCACGTGACACGGTGTATTACACCTCTTACGATTGTATGTAGGCACTACTCGCACCTTTTGCACAGCGAACTCGTATAAATGTTGAACGCATAAAACAACTCCACAGCAGGTGAAGTAGTAGGTGAAGTCTAGTAGGCGATTTGTTTTATTTGGTTTATATTTGAGAATGAGGCATGATGATGTAAAATTTATTACATACATCAGTGTGTGGATGAAATTGTTTTTCTTTATATTTCAATAACACGAATAGATTATTATTATTATTACCGGTCATCCCACTTCTGAAATCACTTTCAGTAGACTTTTTACAAAAATAGGTAATAATGAGTAGATGGCTTCTAGACGTACTGAAATTAGTGAAGAACAAAGTGGTTTCAGCAGAACAACAATAATTTGACAAGCGCAATTCACATGAAGAAGAAAGGCACGGAGAGTTATGCATCTACGTGTACGAACCACGTACACAAAACTGTCAAATGCTGACGGTTCTGTACTATGCTATGGTAGTGGATATACATAGATGTTCGAGAACGAGCAAGTCGAGAAAATTCAAAGAAAAAGTGCCTACATATTTTTTCCTCTTTCTGGAAACGAAAGAGGAAAAAAATAGGTAGCCGGAAAATGCTCAACATGAAAATATCGTAAAAAAGATGTAGGACGATCCAAAGAAAGGAACAAATTGAAGAATCCGGCGTTTAGCAATTGACATATTGTCCAAGCTTGCATAAAGTTGCAGAGTTTTATAAATAGACCAGGCAATGGAAATTTTTGCGTGACAAATCTACTAGCAGAACTGCGACGCTACCAGGTCACGTGGAACAGTCCGTAGATATTTCTTAATTTAACAAAAAACGTCAAAAAATTGCCCTTTTTTCGTTTTTCGCTTGTAAAAACGGAACCGTTCTTCGCTTGTAAAAACGGAACCTATGGAGCAATCTTGATGCTTTGATGCTAGACGAATTGTAGAGAATTAAAAGTCGAAAAAAATGAACCCTGCATGGACTCGATTGAATTAATATTAACGGAGGAAATTCGGAAAATTGGGAAAAAACAGCGTTTTTTCAAAAATTCATAGCTCCGCCATTTACAAAGTTGTAGCGGAAGCTTTCCGCAGGAAAGTAGCGATTGATCGGTACTTTAAGTGTGGACAACCTAGGCATTGTCCGATATGTTTCGGCGAGCCTGGATGCGTCGGTGTTGGACCGATATTTTTTTACGTATTTCGAAAGTAGAAGTATTGTGCTACAAAACGTCTATTCTGATTTTTTGTTCAAATGTTGCGAAATAGGTGAAAGATGCTTGCAAACATAACCGAAAACTGCGGCGCGCTCCAACGCGGTCGAGTAGTGAGGGTAGGCGGCCGACGCGGGGAAGCTTGCAGCGCGCTTGTATTACTATAGATACGCAATTCCCCGCGTCGACCGCCTACCCCCACTACTTGACCGGTTTGGAGCGCGCAACAGTTTTCGATCATGTTTGCAAGCTGTTTTCACCTATTTCGCAACATTTGAACACAAAATAAGAATAGGCGTTTTGGAGCACAATACTTCTACTCTCTAAATACGTAAAAAAATTAAAATCGGACCGCCTCCGACGCATCCAGGATTGCCGAAACATATTGCACAAAAGTATTCAAATCGCAATTGTGCATAAACTAATCATCGGACGACGCCTGGGTTGTCTACACTCAAAGTGAAAGCTTCCGCTACTTGTTTGAAAATGGCGGAGTTATGAATTTTTGAAGAAAACGCTGTGTTTTCCGATTTTTACAAATTTCCTCCGTTAATATTACTTCAATCGAGTCTGTGCAGGGTTAATTTTTTCGTGCTTTCATTCTCTACAATTCGTCTGTTGCAAGCATCAAGGTTACTCCATCGGTTCAGTTTTTACAAGAGGAAAACGGAAAAAACGATTTTTTTCAGGTTTTTGGTTTATAACAAATATAGAAATGATATTTTCGAGTTGGAAACACATCACAATATATCTACTGACTGTTCCACGTGACCTGGGACCGGCAGCTTCCTGCTAGTATTTTTGTCACAAACTCAGCCGTTTTCTGCTCTATTGCCTGGTCTAAAAATATAGAAACAACTCAAACAAAGCAAAAAGTTTGTCTTTTTTTTATTGAAAAGCAATTCTAACTTATTTTACTAGTATAATTTAAGCTAACATGCAACCATTGATATCTCTCAGTTAGTCCTGGTATACTGGTCACGTTTTTCTAGCGCAATACGTAGCACAGTCGCTGCAAAGCCCACACTTTTGCTTTTAGAATCTGCTGGTAAAAAGACGCAATAGATCACTTTTGTCTATGGCTTCCGGCTTGATGCGTCTTTACTTGAATCTTTACTTGTTTCTCTTAATTATAGTTTGTCAGATTTTCACCTTAGAAATATTCTAGATAGTTCAATTTGATTGCTTCTGTAATAAAATAGTTATTTAAGGATATTACTAAGCCGTGTAACATTTGTAGGTACCTATATTATATTATGTCTTTTATTAATTTACACTACTGGTGTTTTTTATACACAGTGTCTCACGGAACGGGTACATTAGAAGTTTCTCATCTTCTACTAGTTCTGGAAACTATGGAACCATAATATTGATTGATAGGAAATAAGATTTCCTATCGAATCGCGTATCGGTATAGAGGTTGTTCAATTTGAAAAAAATGAGTTTATTTGCGTTTGAAAATTCAATAATTGTGTTGTAAATTTTGAACAGCCTGTATAAGGTATCATGATGAACTAACCATCGTCTTATTTGGTTATGTTTCTAGTTTTAGACCACCCGTCATGAAACTTTTAGTTTCAATAAGAACCGAGATATTCAATTTTAAACGTAACCGCGAAAATCACCAAAAAATTAGTAAACATAAAAAAACTCAAAAATTGTGATATTTAGGAAAACGGGAACCTTATCAAAAATGATGTATTTTAATACGTAGAAACTTCAAATAAAATAAAATTATATCATTCCACTTAAAATAACAAAGTTGATACCGACTTCCGGTGACCGGACGTGACTGAAGAGGTCAGATCGAGTTAATTGTAATTCCAAAATTTAAAAAAGTTTCCAGAAACAGTAGAACATGAGAAGTTCTAATGTACCAGTTCCGTGACACACCTGTATATTAAACTTTTTGCTACATACAATGTGATGTTCCTGTAACGTCTTGTGTTAATTTGTTCCGAATCATAACACACGGACGTCCACTTTACTCATTTTTAAATTCCATTAAATCCAACAGTTGGTTTCAAATTCCACCACATTTTAATTTTTTTAAATTGTTCCTCTAATTTAAAGAATAATTGTATTGATCGCGGGATGATAAACATTCATAAATAAATACTTCGTTAAAGAGTTGCTCAGAAGTTGGTTCATCAGGTCTTCCTGATTTTTGCAAAACCAGCAAGATATGTAAGTGCCCTTGATACTAAAGGACTCAGTTAATCCTGTATATCTTATATCATAACAGCTACTATTAACGAAAAATATGGAGCCAATCTAATAAAACTTATATCAGAGGTAATATCTTATAGTAAACGAAATCATTTGTTAGGAATTTTTTGATCAGTGTTATTTTTTGAAAATTCCATTGGGAGAAGGTCCATGTAGAAGGTTCATCAATGTAACGGGCATCTGTTTTCAACACACGTGTCAAGAAACGATTTTAAAGCATACACTTAAAATGCAAGAGTTTCAAAGATGCAGAAATCGGCATGAATGATTTATAAGCCGCTAAACGTGGCGATACCACACTAAGCGCGCTTATATTTTCATTTAGCTGTCCATCGAGCGCGCTCCTTATCTCAACGAAGACGAATTTACCAAGTATCCATCATCGTGTGCTAGCCAGCGAAGACAAATTCTCCAGATGGCGTACCAGTCGACGTGTCTCTGATAAACGATTGGAATTAGTTACACTTAACGTCATAGTTTTGCGTTTTAAAATGGCCTCAGGTTAATTATTGCTTACCATATTCGCGATATGTGCAATAGCCGTCGGCTATATTGTTGTAAAACACAATAACGCATTAAAAGTATATACACATTTGATTGTAATCTCGCTGTGTTAGTACGAGTGGGCGGTGTTGGGTCAATTACAAGGTGGATTATGTCCAAGCGAGATTTAGGAGGTCCGATATTAAAATTATACGGTGTGGTGGTATACTGATGCCATCTGTGTGTATTGAAAAATTGTTTAGCGTCTGTTCTGACAGGTCTTTATTGTTTACTAAAGTAAAGGATTTTTCAATAGATGAGACAATGCTTTTTTTGTTAACTAGCAGTTGGCCAATAACTTCCCAGCAGTTATTGAAAAGAATCTCTGTATATTCATAGTTTTGAGAGGAAGATGCAAGCTTCTATTTCAGGGTACTTAGAGATTTCTGTCATGTCATTTAATCTTTCAAATTAGAAAATTCCATTCGGTAACAAGAGTTTTTGCTCTATTTAAAGTTCAGGTTTCATTTGAGTTAACATCACGAGCCTTACCCCTTAAGATGCCAAGAAGGCATTTTTTACATACTTAAAAAACAATTCGGGTTAACTTATGGATCAAATGAATGAAGGTAGAAACTAATGAAAACTATGTGAAATGATATTTCATTACTACAAAACTTGGAAAATTGACGAAATTCTTGAAAACCGAATCCTGTCACAGAGGTGACACCTTTATTTTAGCTTCAAAGTTCGAGATTCTAGCTTTTATTTGGCCCTACTCAAAAAATTCTATTACGGCCTATTATGTTCTGGAGAGCTTCAAAAATTGTAAAAGAGGAGAGATCTTGCCATTTTCTGAGCATTTTCAACAAAAATTGTGGGGGAACCTGTGGGCGACTGATTCATAATTTACGTAAAAACGTACATAGCATTTCATCTGTCACACATGTGTCAGCGCATTGTCAGAGATATTTTGAAAAAAAAAAACAAAGTGACATTTTGAAATACGGTCATACCTTTTTATTTGTGTTCCAATCATATGTTAGTTAATTCCGTTTCGCCAATAAATTTGCTGAAACAAATGAAACTTTTGCTTTTCTTACGGGCGCCATATTGGTGTTACGCATTTTTTGATTTAGCATTTTTGTCTGAATGATGTTATACACAAAGATTGAAGTGTTTTTTGATAATCTCCTAAAATCGGATGGTGCCATGGAAGAATCAAGTTGTAAAACAATTAGTAGTGTTTTTTACTTTATCATACGCAGTATGATGAAGTATTGCTAAAGTTAATTGCTAAAGTTAAACGAATGAAATTGACGGGGTAAAAACAGCGCCAATTCTTCTTAATTTGTAAAATCGGGAAAACGCCAACATAAACAGCTTTCTAAGTTTGATGACTTGTAGCATATTATCCAAGGACAGCATCAGATTTATTTTAATTTTGTTCGCCCCTAGATTTGCGAGGAAATGGAGTTTAAGTACCTCAATTTTTGTTTCCAGGTTACCTACCATTTATCAGGCTCCTGATTGCTGGGCTATACACAGCGTGTCTCACAGGACGTTGTATAGGCATTTTGAGATGGAAAGTTGGTTATTAAATAAAAAATTTGGCGCAGATTAGTGCGCTCTGCAATAATACGAGAAAATGGTAAAACAATTATTTTTTAAATTTGCTATAAAAGTCTCTATTTTGTCATCAACTATGTATAATTAAAATGAAACGCTGTGGGTTTGTTGATGAGGTTTCTATTGAGAGATCTTGCAGACCGGTTTCGAACGGTTGTTCGTCATCAATGCAAACGAATACAGTGTGGACATGTATAAACTTAGCGGCATCTGTCGGAAAGCGGCAGTCAAAATAGTAAAATGTAACAACATCGAAGTCCAATTAAACAATTATAAACAGTACAATCGAAAAATAATTAAGTGCACAGTACGCGCGGTCTATTGCACTGATGACGAACACCCGTTCGAAACCGGTCTGCAAGATCCCTCAATAAAATCCTCATCAACAAACCCACAGCACTTCATATTAATTATTTTTTAAATGTTGTCAATTTTTTTTTGGCGGTTCGATAAAGAAGCCGATTTAACATTTTATTGACATTTTTTTATTTACAATTTGCATATTAACCAGCATCAGAATTTTTTAAATTTTATTCGCCCCCAGATTTGCGAGAAAATGGACGTCAAAAGAGGGGACATAATATATGGCCACGATAGTACATCGAAAATAGGGAAAGGTGCCACCAAAACGACACACGCCAAGTATCGGTGAAAGGGGTGTACAAATTATAGGATATTAAAGTCTCTACAAATTTCAGTTAAAATATTTTTTGTAGATACAATAATTGTTTGAGGAATTTTTATATGAATTCGATATTATTGCAGTAAATGCCAAATGCCTCAAATAGACCTTTATAACATAAACTCATTACACATTGTTTTGTTCAAACCTACAATACGTCTCGTAAATAGTATTTCAACCAGTTTTCAGTTTATACCACAGTGCAATCAATAATTAATTGATAATTTGTTCAATATTATGTTAGAAGATCAAAAATGGTTCAGTTGAGAAGAAATCAAATATCAGATCTATCAGATACTACAAATAAGGTATTTCCAGAAAGATGAGTTGGGTGCCATCATTATAAGCTGGCGGAAAATAAACATCACCAGGCAATCAATTACCCATTCTCTTTATTCTCAATATAGAAAGAAGACGGCGACGCAGGTGTTGATAACTCTTCTATACCTGGCATTCAACTCTTAACAGAAGAGTGAGGATAGACCACCAACGCATCATTGTAAAACGAGATATTTTATTATTATTTATTTCGGTTCACGTTGCAAGAGGTCTAAAGGTCTCCAAGAAGCATCTCCATTCAATCGCGGAGCATCTCTCAATAGGGTTAGTTTACCTTTTCATGCGTGCGTCTTGTTTTAGCAGAGGTTCGAGTAAGGACAAAGGGGAACGGATAAAGATATGAAGGTGACGCATGACGTGTGTTTTCTTTATAGGTACTGCGAGGGCGTGATTATAAATTTATCGGCGATAAATTATGAGGCGGTTAAGTAGTTTAGGTATGTTATCATGCTCGACGCTTAAGTGATGATGTAATTGAGTAATGGGAAGGCATAAATTACAAGAAGACATGAGATAATCATTTGCTAGCATATATTTAAAGGTTAAAATTAACAGATAAAAGACAAATAGTTGATTGAAATCGTGCAGTGGTGTCAAACTCACGCCTGTTAGTCGCACATAAAAAAAATATTTGTAAGGTAAAAACGGTATTTTTGAATGATATAGAGATATTATAGATCAGTAATACATTATTTTTAATTTAAATGAAAAGAAAACATTAATTGTCGGATCGAAGGGCAGGGGGTGGCATAAATTCAGTCGGACAATAACTTCAGTACTTAAACTTGAAAATTGTCTGACGTGATACTGTTGACTCCGGATTCGTATTCAACTATTTACTAACAAAATACATGTTCCTCAACATTATCAATATTATCCTAACATTTAGTTGGCGCTAGCAATGTTTAGAAACATCATATTTAAGGTGCTGATAAAGAGGTGACCATGGTACAGGTTATGTATTATTGTTATAAAACACTGTTTTTTCCTCTTAATGTTTTAAGATGTTTGTTATCGAAGATGAAACAACATTATTTGAAACCAGAAACATTCGGACTGCGAATTTATTTATTTTATTGTATTGTCGTATTAACAAAATTGTTGGTAACTTTAATCTAAATATCACTTTATGTTGATTTGGAGGTGCTGATTTCTAATATAGTCATAAAAAGTTGGCAGTAGTACAATTTTTCTATAATTTTGAATGTAAAGAAATTAATTTTAGTCCATTTCAGGTCAAAGGTTGGTGTTGGTAATAAATAAATCAAAAAACTTTTTTTTAATAAATACAATTTATTTATGATTAATGTTCATTTATCCCAAATACAGAAACAAATAAATTATTTAACGCCTGTTAATAATATATATGTAGGTACTCATAGTAAAAAAATTCCGGACACCTACCAGGTAAGTAATATTTAGTTATTTGATAGCTTTTGAACCCACTCTCTGATTTTTGTGACTTATTTGTTCTTTTGTAGGAACATCATGAGAATAGTAAAAAAATGAATTGTTTGCTTATGGAAAGCGATTGATTTTGTTTTCGCTGAATTCGAGCCTGAAATTGGCATATCACGTCAGATTATTGCGTTTTTGTTGTACCTTTTATGAGGGCGCCCGCATACCACTTAAAGAATAGTTAAATGCTTTTAAAAAGCCAAACAAACTTTCAGTATTTCGGGGATTTAGTTTTTACCTTTGTACTTTTGATTTACTATGAGGTCCTTCTGAGTTTTTTCCAGAATGGGTTCACCTGTTATAAATTTGCAAATTACCAAATGCATTGTTTCAACATTTTTGGAAAAATCTCACACTATAGATAATTCTTGAGTCCGGATTCGTGATTTTGTTCAAAATGTAATTTTATATTCCACTCGCAACATTCATGTTGCCTACAGTTCAGCCAATATTTTGCAATTTTCAATAGTCTTTTCTCGAAGGTTTGCCTAATAAAATTAATATATCTACTAAAATCAGCAAAAAATAAGGGGTTGCCATTAAAAAAATGTCCATGACGGCAGAAATCATTCACAATTGGCGGTCGGCAATTTAATTTTTCATTAAATGTATATTTTAATAATTGAACATCGACACGATCGAGCAGTTTTTTGAAATACCAAACCGTCTAGAGATATTTCATGTTTCCAACTTCCGCACGCAGTGTCTGCATTAACTGCAACAGGCATTTCCTGCAATTCCTGTAATTTTGCAGCGAAATAACTAAAAAATATTCGACTAATTCTTGATTGGGTTTTCTCTGAATCATTCTTCGTATGTTTCTTAGTATTTGTATGTAGATGTCCGATCCGATGTTTAAGGGCTTATATACGTAACAAATACTGTTTAGTGAATTTGCACACTGATTTTCATTCTATTTGTAGAACGACCATTTAAAGCAAATGAACTGTTCAAAATACATCATGATTAACTGGTGGGCTCAAATCTACTTAAAAATTTCCGGAATTTCTCAGAAATTGGCCACAGTGGTCCAATCCAAACCTGTCTTTATAATATGTTCTTACATTGATATCATAAAAATACAGTGTCAGTAAGACAAAACCTTGTCGCCCTGTGTTGTATTTAAGAGTTCTTACAACATTTTTTTTCTGGAATTCCCAGTAATTCTTAGCGTTTTTCTGGTTTGTCGTTATGAATGTAGCAATCCAAATACTATGTTTGAAGAAATTATGAGCACAAACATTGTTTCTTCCCCTCTAGGTCTGTTGATTTCAGACCAGATAAGAACTACAATAAGCAGGTTAACAACGCAAACTTAAAACACTTCCTCCGAAGCTTTCAGTAGTTGCAAACGCGTAGTGCTGGTTATTCAGTGTTATTAATCACTATAAATATAGACGATACTATTTACTCAGCTTTCCCATCTGGCAAAGTTTAGCTGTCTTCGAAAAAAGTAATGGTTAATATAATAGTATATGGCTCTGAGTGGCGGTCTTACACTGTATTTACTTTACCATATTAGTATCATGTTCCATATTAGGAATCTTGAGAAAATTAACTAGTTTTCTTATTGCCGATAATTATTACTATTTTAGCACAAAATTGTTTGGAATTAGGCGTTTTTTAAAAACTAGGTAGATCTACCACATCTTGAATTCTTTAGATACATTTCCTATGAATGTGAATGCCACCGTTTAATTAATATGAAGATATGTACGCAGATGGTGGATGGTGAACTCCATTTGGAGCTTCATATATCCACGAAGTTATTGCGATATGTAACTCGTTTGCCGGGAAGATGATGTGAACGTTTTAACGCAGTACGATCTATTTTACGCTTCGGTACAACAGCTTGGTGTGGAAGCAGTTTACCTTAACGTGTAAGTCCAGTATAAATAACCGTCGATTTCATTTTTTAAACTATACCTACATAAAAGGGGTAAAAATATGGGCGGGACATCCGATTAGAGTTAATTGCGTTCGGATGTTTTTACATATTTATATTGATTTTACGATTTCGCATGTTCATCTAGGTACCTATATACGAATGTTTGTATGCATAATATTAAACGCACTCTCAAGGGAAACGGATAACCAGAAGGAAGAGATGGCTGATACTTTTGCAATACGTTACGTTTTAATTTAAATAAATCTGCATACATATGTACTGTACATACATACAGCAATAATTTTCGATCCTACCAAATCAAGTATAAAATTTTAAAAGCTGTCATTGACTTTTCTGTAAGTAAGAAACTTATAGTAAGATAGGAAACACTAACAGTTCTTGTACTTACACAGAGAAAAACAGTTTGAATAGAACAAACCACTTTCATAGAAAAAGGGCACTGAATAAAAATGTTATGGGGAAGAATTAGAAAAAATTGATGTGGCCAGGCACATGACTTTATCATACAATATATAAAATTAATAGTTTAGCTGCATGAGATTCTATTTTATCGAGATCGATCGTGTCTGCATTAAAATAAAGCAAGTTAGCCAGGATTTGACAGATTTTTGATATTATCAGATACATACAAAATGATATAAAGACTGTTGGTAACAGCAGGCTGTTCCAACACTACCGTTGCGACATATATCTCTATCTCATCCGACGTAGTGCCACTGGACACACTACGCATGCGTCAAGTTCGTAGATTCGATGGGCTGGATTGGATCCATAGGCTGCCAGAGTGCTGCCACCAGCTGCCACAGATATAAGGTTATCTATGGGCTGTCAGTGGGTTGGCGTTAGTGAGCTGCCACAAGTATAAGGTTATCTATGGGCTGTCACTAGTTTGGCGTTAGTGATGCCGAATATTATCGGCTAACGGCCGCGGTAATACCGACCGCGCACTTTAAGCTACAATAGCGCCATCTGTCGACGGTCCTAATAACTACTGGCCACGCATGCGCTGTTTGATCCCGGGCACCACATCCATACACAAAATATATATCTCCTTCTCACATTGTTGGAACCGAGACTACACATTGGCGCTATAGGACAAGCTCCGTATAATCCCAAATACGTACATGGATAATATTGACAGTAGGTATTGTCAAAAAACAGCATTTGACGTTACCTACTGCCAGAATGAAAATAATTGTGAAATCCTCGCTAACTAATTTTTAGTGCAGACACGATCTTGATCAAAAAGAATTTGGTCATACAGCTAAACTATTAATTTTACCAAATAATGAAATAAATTATATAAAATTTCCTCTACTTTAATTTATTATGTAACTATTTTAACGAAATAACAGAAATGGCAGCTCATTTGCAAAATCCTTGAAAAATGCTGAGAGGACACATTTAGTTCCTTTGGACCATTTTGAATCAAAAGCTTTTCAGCTCTAAGTTTGCTCAAAAAACTTCTAAATATGAACTTTCGTACCGATACCTTTAGTAGTTTCTCCTGAATCGTCACCACAAAAATCGTAACATACATACATACACACAAACACACATACACATACACACACACACAGAGGGAAATGTTTTGTACCTTGGTCAAAAATGATCAGGGGACCCAAAAAGCGCTATTTCCGATAAAATCTCAACATGTTCATAATTAACAGAAGTAGGTGACTATTTAATCCAAGAAAATGAGCCGATTAATCTAATTACCGAACCTTTTAATTTAAAAGAACAAATTATTAAGTCAAATAAGTATAGTATTCATTTAAAATTGTACAATATTAAAGTAAGACAACCGGTCAAAACAACAGTTGTTTTCAATGAACGGAGCGCATTATTTTCTTTCGAGAGTTGTATTATTATTATTATACAACTTACTTTTTACAGTTGCAAAAATATATGCTGATGTACTTAACATTATTTTATTTGACCATATTTAAAGTACTATTTCACTAAACATGAAAGCTGAAGATTTTCAATTTGGAACTACATCGCAAAAATAAAGAAAAACGAAATAACAAAAAGGTATTTAGGTATACCAGAACGTGTTATATGTCGATGTATTTTTATATGTGTAAATAAGAAATGAATTACTGAAAAACGATGGACTGAATGAAAACTTCCGGTACACTTGAAATGGCAGTCATTTTGACAGAACAGATCCTGTTTAAAACATTCAAATATATAGAAATAGTCATAGTACAACATAAAAAACTTCTAACAGTTCTGTAACAGCGCAGCATTTATGTTGACTCACCCCGCTTAGTAGCCGGTTGTTTCGTGGCCCCAGCCTTAAACTTTACAGCTTTATGTTCAGTTATTTATGTTCAATGACTTTTGTAATAAAGACAAATTTATCAAAATTATCCAACAAAACAATATCTCACAATATTGCTGAAGGTGATCATCAAAATCCGAAAGAGATTACTTACAAAATATATGGAGAAAATTGTAGATGTCCCGTTTTTTTTTGCCAGTGAGTATATTATAAGTCTATTTTATATAAAGTAGCATCTGCTGTATAAATAGTGAAAATGGTAAAAATAGTGTACAGCCTGTAAATCGTATGAATTAGTCCAAAAAGTACAAAACATGAGCCGGTCGACCGACAGTAATATAATCTAACTGCCTCAGTAAAAACGTTGTGAACTTCAGGATTATGAAATTTCATATTATGTAAGCAACATATTTATGTGATACAAAACATGCGTTGCAAAACACACAAAAGGTTTTGAAAAACACACTGCTAACAAACGCCCAGATAAATAATGTATGCACCCTTCCTTCTAAAATTTAAATAAATTGCCGCATTAGTAGGCAACGCGTACTCCAGTGACCAGCAAAGCGTGAAGAGGCGCTCAACACATTTAAATACTATTAACTTGAATTACCTACCGTTTTTACAACTCCCTCTTCTGTCAATTCCCAATCGAGACATGGACATCAAACAGCCGAAATTATCATTATTAAATGGAACCAAATAAATTTCGTTCGACATACATATGCTTCGCGACTAATCGGGCGTAAGTGATAAATTGGTAGTATTAACCCTCCTAACTTCTAAAACGCACCCCATCCCATACGAAGGACGCACAAAAAACATATTTAACATTGCATTATTTGAATGGGGTATTGTGTAAGGGAGTAGTTGTCGCAATTAGGGACGTTTTAGGGTTTAGGGATGATGTGCTTGTGTATGTGTGTTGGTAGGGTTGGTACCCGTGTGAGAATAAATACAGTGGGAGGAGATTTTTGGTTAAAGTTTTAAGTTACACGTCTAATCTGACCGAAAAGGGTTAAGGGTTAATGTAAACATGTAAACACGCGTGCCGAACGGACGACATATTTGCGCTGGTGTCGGGTGACGTATTCTAATGCGATTTGTAAAAGGGTATGAGTTAATATTGATATACATAATCATAAATATGCGTTGTGTAGAATCAGACTTTAAGCGGGGGAGAATGTTAAAAAGAAACTTTGAAATCTAAAACATTTGTTATTTATAACCTATAAATGGTCTAGATTAGATAGTATGGTTCACTTTTCGGGAATTAATTATTGTCTATTATTGTGAAGCTTCCTGATATCATTGTATTTAAAATATTTAGTATATAGAGTGCCCATTGCAGAACTTGATTTTTTGAGCATCAACAATAACGGGACAGAGCATGTAACTTCTGATTACGAAGCTTAAAAACTACTCATTTACATATAGTTCTCACTCTTCTTAGATGGGGACCCACGAAAAACGTACTCAGTAGTAGTGATGGGCGCATTCGGATTACATAATCGATTAAAATCGATTTTGGAAATAATCGTCATATCTCGATTATTATTTTAAAAAATTGATTTTTTAATAATCGATTTTAATAATCGATTTTTAAAAATCGATTTTTAATAATCGATTTTTCATAATCGATTTAATAAAATTGATTTAATAATTGATTTTTCATAATCGATTTTAAAAATCGATTTTTCATAATAGATTTCAATAATTGATTATTCTTAATCGATTTTTCATAATCGATTTTTCATAATCGATTTTGCATAATCGATTTTTCAAAATCGATTATTCGAGTCGATTTTTCATAATCGATTATTCTCGATATAAAGTCGAGTCGAATGAATTCTGCATTTGAGAAATTATTTGCTGCTCTGCTGGTGTACTCACTAACCATGTGTGCACGCTCTATCGCTAACACCACAGGCGACAATATAATTCATAATTCATATACTATATATATTTTGAAAAACCGATTTTGAAAAATCGATTTGGAAAAATCGATTTTAATAATCGATTTTGAAAAATCGATTTTAATAATCGATTTTGAAAAATCGGTTTTTCATAATCGATTTTATAAAATCGATTTTATAAAATCGATTATTAAAATCGATTTTTCAAAATCGATTATTAATCGAGCATATCTCGAGAACCGAATCATACGATTTTGCAAATCACTCGAATGCTAATAATCGATTCTATAAATAATACGATTATGCCCATCACTACTCAGTAGCACCAAACTATTAGGATTATTATTATTAAAAGGAAGTATAATACGTAATAATCCGTATACCTCGCGACAGCAATTTAGAATCCGAACTGAAAAGCTTAGGGTTTCTAGTGAAACTGTCCATACAAAATAAATTGTAAATATATAACCACATACCATGGAGGAAGGAGGAGTCGTCAAAAGCACTCGGATAGGGCACCACTTCGTCCACTCCTTAGGGTACCTAATGACAAAGAAACATTCGCAACGTTGGAGTTACATTATTTTACTTATTTCGCCTGTTTAAAGTGATCAAAGTGAATTTGTTTGTGACTTTATGCCAGTGTTACATAAAAAATGGCCCGCTGCGCTGTTAGCAGCTGCATCTGCAGAACGTTAGCCAACAAGAACATTATTTTAGTAATAGTATGTCAACAACATACAGGTTTGTAGTGGCCGCACGAATGAATTTTTTTCAAATATTTTACCTATTTGTTTAAAAAGTTAGATTAATTAAATTCTTAATACTGTGTTCATATAGCGTACTTTTTATAATGTACCCACACGCCTCATTACAATATAAAACAGGAAAAATTTGTGGCCAGTTTCAGAACTAATCCGGACCTGGCAGGAGGCCATGCTGTCGGCGTTCTTTGGTGTCACGGAGGAGGGGACGTTTCTCACTGCAAAATACGTCCGTATAGCGTGCCCATCTTCCTCCATGCTAGATACTTGACCCTATCCAGATTTATGATGCTCGGCTTTGGGGTGTCTCAAACATAAGTATACAAATAGCATCCAGGTATTAAAAAATAAAAATCTGATGTGGCCAGGCACATGACTTTATCATACAATATATAAAATTAATAGTTTTGCTGATAGAGAATCTATTCTATTGAGATAAATCGTAGGTATTGTCAAAGCATCAGCATTTGACACTACCGACACTACGTCATTAGAATAATAGTTATTTATGTCACAAATGCCGAAAGTACGGAATAGCGCGACGAGCGGTGATGCGGCGCGTCACCGAAGGCGGAGTGTCGCCGTCGCATGTGAGCGAGTCGCCCTATCTAGTTTTTGGCAGGAGCGATATCAACGATGCTTTTTAAGAAATACGTATTTAAAAAAAAAAAAATAAAAAATTTCTGTATAGTAAATGCTAGGTTGGTACCACTTTGACGAAACGTCAAGTTTAAAGGTGCGTTCCGATTGGTAGGTAATTGTAGCTAATGGCGGTGGTAGAATACGAAATTATAGTATTTTTTACATGTCGTGATAATGACACATTAGTTTGCATGTACATAAACATGAGTCACTAGCAATTTTCTATTGGAAATACTATAATGGCGTCTGCTACCACTGCCATTATCACTAATGAAAACGCACCTTAAAAAGGTAATTCAAATTCTGACAGATTTATATTTGTTCATGACACATCCCTACCAACATACTAAAATAAAACTACACTCATCGCTGGACTTTATTTATAATTTTCTCAATTTATCGTTTTTAGAATTACATATAAAGATGGGTTGATATTTCTTATCAACAAACAATCAAATTGGTGATCATATTTTATTTGAAATTTGTATTTTATAATTTGCCGCACTAGAGCGGCAACGTTCCATAGTGGTTCTCCAACCTCTGATGAGATCAGCTGTTTTCGAATGTGACAACACAAAAAATGTTTGGCAAAATCCTGGCTACTATGTAGTTTCATATCAATGCAGATGCGACCGATCTCGATCAAATAGAATTTGCTCTTGAAGCTAAACTATTAATTTTACCAAAAAATATCATAGGCATAAATTATTCAAAATTTCCTCTACTTTAATTTATTATTTAACTATTTTGACGAAATTACAGAAATGGCGGCTCATTTGCAAAATCCTTGAAAAAGGCTTAGAATAAACTACCAGTTCCTTTGGAGCCTTGTGAACCAAAAGCTTTTCAGCTCTAAGTTAGGTCATGAAACTTCTAAATATGAACTTTCGTCCCGATACCTTCAGTAGTTTCGCCGGAATCGTCGCCACAAAAATCGTTTACACACACACATACATACACACACACACACACACACACAGACATTTTTTTGTACCTTGGTCAAAAATGTTCAGGGGACCCAAAAAGACCTATTTCCGCTAAAATCTCAATTTTTTTTTTCGGCACGATTACAATACTTTACATACTGCGTATGATAAAGTAAAAATGTAATGCGAAATATAGTCGATATCACATGGTACGTAAGGAACGGTGATTTATAAAATGAGTATGATTTGTAAATAGATTTAAAAACATTCAAAATAGGATTTGAAAAACAAATGCGTCCATATGAAGTTTTATTCAGAAAATCGTCTACTTTCGGACTCCTATACCTATACCCACATATACCATACACATAGAAAATCTATGTTTTTCGTGTAACTGCTCATATGGACCTATTAGTTTTCCCCTATTTTTCCAAATCGTTAAAAAGTTACTAAAGTTAGCCGTTTGAAATGTTAATAAACAAAGAAGAAATAAATTACATACAAAACAATGCGAAAACGAAGAAAGAATACAACCAGCATCCGTTACAACAGCAAAAAACAAATAAATTTAAAAAAATTAGTATTCATAATATGAAAAACAAATTATTCCCGTGGATATTTTCCTGATTTATTTTGGACAGTAAAGGTTTTTCTGAGTAAAATGTTTCAAAATAACTATGATATTTACTATCTGAAAACGAAGTATTGTGAGAATAAAGGGGGACGTCGAAAAACCTGTTTTGAAGTCGGTTCAAAATAAGCCGTTATGTATATTTTAGTTTATTTCAGCTAGTTAGAACTGTTTTTACCCGACTCGAGGACAAAATGAAATCCGATTCATACTTTCTTATGAAAATGCACGAGCAGTTCAGTGACTTCTTGACTTTATTGTTTACTTTATATTTCGTCCCTTGGTACTTTTAGTTTATATTTTAGACCTGCTTTGTTATGTTTTAATAGTTTTAATAATTTTATAAGTTAAGTTATACTTAAGGTTTATAATAAATGTTTCATTGGTTGGTTCCTAACTTAATATTTAAACTATAACTAATTTATAAGACATAGCAGACATTTATAGACAATCGCTTATTGTACATTTACCCCTTTATATTACAGTTAGATGGTTTTAATTTACTATACATAAGTTTTGCTAAACTATGCCAAATTTCAACTTTAGAAATTTATCGACTGTAATGGACAGCTGACAGACACACGAAAAAATGAGTTATTTCATAATAAAACGTATAAAATACTGCTGGGATTACGAGTAACTTGACGGGTTAAAATTAATTGTTTTAATCATTTCACACCAATATACATTGGTTAAACACTACATAAATGCCTACCTAACTTCCTAACTTCTTCCCATCTGCTATGCATCAGTCAGGCGATTCTAGTGGCTGTGGTGTTGCGATTTGGCTTGATGGCGGATTACATGCATCAAGAATGAACGACTCGCTTCAGTTTTTCGCATAGAAATTCGAGTTAAGTTAAACGATGCAGTCCGTCACGGTTGTCCCGTCAATGAACATGATAAATTGCTTCTCAAAGCTCGATACCGTCTCAAGCTATCCTTAGAGCACACCTATAAATCCATCCAGTACTTCAGTATTATTTACTTACTCCAACTGTACCACATTTCGCCAGAGGTCTTGTGGTTGTAAATAAAGCACCACAGAACCATAGGCTCACCCTCCAGGTCTTCTAATCCAATAAAGATGTCCGATATAAATACTAACGTAGTTATTACCTATTTTATTAGTCCGCTAGTATGAGAGCAGAAAGCAAAAATCCGTTGATTAATTGGACCACAGCGCAATCAATTTTAATGCAGCATTAAGATATCTCCTACGAAAACTCGTAAAGCCGATCTTGGATAATTTTATTACCCCGTCTGGTTAAGAGCGCGGACAAAATTCAAAGCGTTCAAGTAATTTTCCTCCGACATGTGTAATCTTCTTGCTACATTTGGGGTGCTTGTTTTTCAGTTGTCGACAGCTTGCTCAGAGTGGAGTCACTTGGTAGATCGTTCATATGCATGGAATCACTTGTTCAAATAGGTATAATTGATAGTAGGTAATTATAATAAATTTTAGTACAAGTATTTTAATAATCTCTTGCGTCTTAGAGTGAACATTAAAGTTTAGTGCGTATAATGTTCGTCAATGCTGATATTTTAAATGCAAAGTTAAATCAATTCATAAAACGATACTACAGTGTCTCAGCTGGTCATCAGAATGATGGAGGTTTTGCTTATTTGAAAGTATACGATCCGACATTTAAAATGTACAAATTGTTACGAAAAATAATAACATTTTCTTAGAATCTACAAACATCACGTTTTTGGAAGCAGAAATATACATTAGAAAGTGTGAAAGATGGAAATGATATAGAATAGTAATGTAAATGCAAGTTAATAAGTATGCAGAATACACCTACCCCACATGAAGACAGAAAACAGAAATATACTTGTTACTTATTAAATATTGGCTTATTAAGTGTACTAGCCTAAAAGTGTCTTGTCTCCAATTTCCTTGATATTTTACCGACTTGTAGTGCTAGTGGACGTCTTTCAATACCCGATAAAAGATGCCCCAGTACAGGGTGACAAGAGTTGCAACATTGTGCTTGATTGTTTGTGATTATAAGGTATTGTCCAGTATTTAAAAACGACCAGCAAAACATTGGCATTATATTAAGGAAAAGTTGACGATTTTTACGCTACTGAAAAATCTGAACACAACATTTTCTTTTTCAAAAATTTTGGGTAAACTGTAAAATGAACGCGAATTTGTGATAATCCTGAAGCTTTCGCCGTTCCTTGAACCTCTGTTCGCACTTCTTTAATACATTAATACGTGATACATTATTGGAATCAGAAAAGATTCCAGCATATCACAGTCCAAGATGGTATCAGTTATGTCATTATTAGAGCTGATACAAATAATGTATATAAATAAAATAAACAATTTTCCGTAAAATGGTGTATTAACAATGTTTAGATTACAGAGTTCCACTAAAATGGCAAGTTTTTACTAGATACATTTGTTTTTCTATGTTAGGTACTAATTACCAATAGAATAACAGTCAAAAAACTTGCACTTATCGGGTGACCCACGGTGACCCAAGAGCTGTAAACACGTTTTTTTTTTGCTTTTTATAGATTTTGAATCAACTGCAGCAATCAAATTTCAGATTACCAGGTAGCCGCTACCAAATTATTTTTCTCAGACCCCAATAAGAAGGTTGAGTTTGGGTAAAATCAAGATAAGATAAATACATTAATATTCCATTGATTACTAATTTCTTGAATAAAATTACTTGAGTCACTGCGTTGCATGCGTACGTGTTTTGCAAGTCATCAGCAAAAACGCAGAAGTATTATTCCAAGAAATTAAAACAATTAATGATCAATGTCAGAAATTTCCATCTCAATTAACTAAAAAAGCACAGTTGTTGTACCTATTAAAAATCACCATCAAGCGGAGGTAGTTCTTTTAGATATTATATCAGGAAAAATCAGATGAAATGAAGTAAAATTATTGTAGTTACCTGTATCCCATTACGTGTTTAATGCAATTGAATTAATCTGGGCATACGTAAAAAATTATGTTGCAAAAAGCCACAATATATTTAAAATTAAAGATTTGTTAATCTTATGCAACGAAGCACTGTATCAAAAGACAGATGGCAAGATTGTGTTGCACAATATCACCAACAATTGATTTTCGGCAGAAATAATATTTCAAAGTAATAATTATAATTAATCACAAAACAGAATATGTAAATAATTACACAAATAAAGAAAAACAAAATCAGGTATGCTAGTTTAAATATAAAACCAAACGAGAAAATGACAAAAAAATTGAGTATGGACCTGAGAGTTGATCGTTTGAAATCGTCGCGCAACGGCTCGCATCGCTTCCCGAGCGTAATCCCTTTCCCCGAGGGCAACCATCCTGCGCACAGAATCGAATATATTCATTTCACTGTTAAAAATTCCCATGGAGGAAGGAGGAGTCGGCATAAGCGCTCGGATATGGGACCACTTTCCCCACTCCGGAGCTCTTTTAATGTCAAAGTGACATTCGCAACGTTGACGTGTCATTATTTTATCGATTTTGCTTATTTCACTTTGTTTAAGGATAGTATGGTGAATTTGTATGAAGATATACATCAAAAACTAACGTCTAATTATCCTGTTCGCAGCTGCAACAGCAGAAAATCAGCTATAAACCCGATTTCGACCGGGGTAACATTTCATCGGTGACTGTATATGTCAACAATGTACAGGCTTGTACTGGCCGCACGCACGAAAATTTTTTGAGATATGTTTATTACATATTTTTTATAAAAATTAGATTAAATAAATTCTTAAAAGTGTTCATATAGCGTTTTTATATAATGTACCCACTCGGCACATTACAATATATTACAAGAAAAATTTCTTGAAATTTATGGCGAAGTTTAGAGTTAGTCCGGACCTGGCAGGCGGCCAACTGTTAGGCTACTTTAGTGTCATGTTAGCCCCGCCCCCCGGGGTCATTTTCTCGCTGCTAAAAGTATAGGGTAAAGCGACTCCATCTTCCTCCATGAAAATTCCCAAATAATTTTTATGTGATTATACATCAATGGATTGTTGTCCTGCTATTGTTCGTTTCTGAGATACCCGCGCCCATAAAAAGCTCGCTTACAGACTGTATTAAATACAAAATCAATAAAATAAAAATGTCAATCTATCGAAGAGACTAAGTGTAAGCTGAACAAAAATTAAATTTGTTTTGTTAAAAAACAAAAAAAAATTAAGTACGTAGGCTTTCACGGCCAGACTCATTTAGAAAATAAACTGCTTCCGTGTTATGCCGTGTGTCAAGATTTGTTAATGCTGACGTTTCGCGAACCATGTTGCTCGCTTCTTCAAAGCTAATTGAATACTGAACACCTACCAAGAAACTGTCCCTTATATACCTGTATTTACACCTCACTGCGCACATCTGGAGCTGTCGCTCCTCTGTGCTTTTCCACCTGACCGCGTTAGGATCGATTTCCAGACCCTACTATCCCTACCATCCTTTCGATTGATGTTGTTAGGATGTTTGTAAATTTCGATGGCTTCTCTAATAAGCCTTCAATGATAATTACCAACCCTTGCCAACATCTTCACGTCATCGAAAATCATTGTGTGTCCCGACTCGTGGCAGTGTTGAGCAACAGCGGACTGTTGAATCTTTCGTAGCCGTGTGTCTCTACTGTGCTCCTTGACTCGACATTCGATACTTCGTCCTGTCTGTCCTACATAGCATGTTCCACGCTCACATGTTATCTTGTATACCCCTTCGTTCTTCAGGAGGGGTGTGATATCTTTTGGGTTAGGCAAAAGATCTTTTACGTTTGCTGGTGCTCTGTACCTTACCGTGATACCCGATTTCTTCAGTATTCTACCGATTCTTTCTGATACCTCACTTACGTATGGTAAGCAAGCGAACCCCTTTGACTCTTGCCGCTCCTCTGAGACTTGCGGTTTTCTTTGTGTGACACCTCGTATGTCAGACTTGGTGTATCCATTCTGACGTCCGAGTGTTTCCGTTCGTCGTCCAAGGTGCTGGAGATGGACACCTTCTCGGTTTATTTTGTTTCCAAAATTAAAGACCTGACCTAGATATTCGATCTAGGTATCGATATAGAATACAACAATATCGGTATCGATCTGGAATACAACCTGAGTTGAACCGCCATTCAGCCTTGGCATGGTGGAAATCTGGTCACCCTACTCAAGTGGGCTATAGGCTATCAATACACAGAGGTTTGAATAACCTGTATAGTATTACTCGCGCTGGTGCTCAATTGAAAATACCTTTTGCTAGACTTGTTCGATTAAACTTTTTTTAGCGGGTAAAAGCATGGTAATTTATCAAAATCTGTCGTTTTGAGTTCCACGTCAACTCGACTAGTTCAAAAGGTAGAAATTAGCTAAGCTCTCTCAAACTTTAGCTTTCGTCTAGCAAACGAGAATTATAGTTTGTAAGATGTTTATTAACAAAACCACATTAGCTCATATCTATTCATCTTCGGAAATGATGGTCTGATGAAGACGCTCAGTCAACACTCCTACATGCTAAGAATATCCCGTTGTCTTATATTTATTCATTTCCAGAAAGTAGTAACGAAGAAAAAGCCAACAAGAAATAAAAACAGAGGTATTCCACAAACAAATTCTCAACAAACTACATGTAGGAGCGGTACCATATTAGTACAATCCCCAATTACGAAAAACACACTTCTTCCATCATGTCGAAACTCCTATCATAAAGGCACCGACCCCTTTATATTGTGCCGATACTGTTACTGTTACGATACCAAACGAAGTTCCCAATTAAAATAACTTGCCCGCGCAAGTCGCCATCGATGATCCATCCTGGAAGATCGTCCGGCAAAAGAGATGGAGATAGAGGCAGCGTGCGGAGTACACCTTTTGCACAGGCCGCTTCACAATTGCATCGGCAGGATAATTTAATGATATAATTATGGTCGTGTGCCTAGAGTATGTGGGTACAGGTGATAATGTCGCTCGTTTTGTACTATTTGCGGCTAGGTGCACACATATACACACGACTTGCAAACGTCTACCATCGGCTACCACAACCTGTTGTTGGCAACGCGAGCCTGTTGCTACTCGAACACGTAACGGTCGCTTTTGCTATTCCGCCAATTGCTTAGACAGGATGCGCAGCACGAGCGACCGTTTGCTAGTCGCAAATTTCATTCATCCACTACTTTTTATACTATTCTGTTAGGTGAGGTTATTTGTAATTCGATGCGTTGGTTTTTAGTATCAATTGTGGGCTGCAAAAAGCATAAGAGGGATGGGATTAACATATTTTTACGTTTTACAGGTGATATTGTTTTAATCGCAAAAACAGCATAATAACTTCAGCGTCAATTAACCAGATCCTTAAAAGCAACCTAGATCAAAATTAAAAATGACAATGATCCCTTAATCGTGACTACGGGGGGATTACTTATAGCCACGCACCTGGACAAGAAACCCAGAATTTGATGTCAGTAGTTGTTTTAGCAGTGGCAAAAGCAATAAGGGTAGATCTATCCATGCAAGGTTAAAACAGTAACTGCGGGTTTAATTTAGGTTAACCCTTAACCTTGAGTTTACGGGTTCATCAATAGTCGGGTTCACCCTAACTACCACTTAAATCGTAGTTAATTTTACCCGCCAGAATTTTTGATAGTTAAAGCGCTAACTCCTAGTTTACGGTGGCGCGCGCATACAGTGATGCGCGTAGAAGCACGCAGTGGATATTCTAACCTAACGTACCATATGTTGTGAGATTTTATTTATTTACTATAGTGATGAATCATTTGGATGATCTTTGTCAACTCGATGATGGTCAAGAAATCAGCGATTTCGACTATCAAAGCAAACTTGGTTTTATCTCGATTGATGGGAGTATACAATGTCCATCATATATTATGTAAATTCAGTTTTTATTTGTATGGTTTTGTGTTAAATGGTGTTTCTTTTTAGAAATCATGCTGTGTCCCCTATTAAAAACTTCTGCTAACTCTCTGAGCCTACACTACAGTGGGTTTTGAGTAGCAGTTCCTCGTCTAAAACGGACAATTGACCGTACAAACATAAGTACGCAATCTCCAGGTATATGCAATACAAACAAGTTAATAATTTTTAGTTTTATTATACTACGTTTATTGTAGGAACTGACTAAGCTGAGATTTTTTGAAACAGTAAGGGCTTCATCTCGGTAAACGTCCCGACTGTGCCTTCGCCTAACCTACTCCCGAACAAAATTATTACGAAAAATGACTTTGTATTTGAACTATTGTCTTATGGGGTCTTAGAACACGTATTCCCTGTTTTGCATTGAGCTTACGCCTGATACAATCTTGGTAATAACTCTTGCAACATCGGTTGGGGTTTGCCTGCGACCAAATGATGAAGGTTGTCCGCAAGATCTGTATGTTGCTATTATACCACATGAAGCGGAGTGGACTGGCATAGTACCTATAAAAAATAATTATTGTAATTCCAGGGTACAGATATTGGCCAAATATTTTCTTATACTATACAATAAACAAATTTTCTGTTATAAAAAAATAAATCTTGTGGTGTTTTATTTTTTAAATGTAGAAAATAAGTGATAACTAACTATAAACATTCTTCGGTAAGTAGGTATTTGGTACACTATATGCTCTTATCTGCCACTTAATTGATATCCAACAGTATTGAACCCTGATGAGTAACGGTGAGTATTAATTGCAACTACAGAACTTTTGATAATCCGGACTAACCTGTACTCTAACTAATCAAATAATGTGAAAACATAAAAGATCTTTTATCAATTTTTATTGCGGTTTGCCACGTAAGGTTAGATCAATATAAACACAAGGTTAGGTATATTATTATAATAAACATAATATAATTAAATGATTAAACGAACTTACCTTAGTGAAGTTCTATCATAATTATATGATCTTTCCATCCGGAATATGACAATCTGTAGTCTCTTTATTTCCACAATAAGCCACGTGTCTTTAAAGCCATGGTATCGAAGAAATGTCCAGTATGACAGGTATGGGTAAGCCGGCCTTGGTATATATCAGTATATATCTGACATTCTCTTGAAAGCATAGGGTCTCTAAATTGGTCAGGGTTCGGGAAAGTCTAAACAAAGGAAGGGTGGGTTATGTCATATTCCGGATGGAAAGATCATATAATTATGATAGAACTTCACTAAGGTAAGTTCGTTTAATCATTTAATTATATTTCCTTTCCATCCGTTCATATGACAATCTGTAGATGTTTAAAGCACAGAGCAATTTAGAGCCAAAACAGCATTATCGTCTGTTTATGAATAAGAAACAACAAAATGCACTTGAGAGAACATGTTAACATTTTGTTAACATGTTATTGCAACAATATATCGTTATCATGTTATTCAAAGTTAAAGAGTCAAATGTAAAAACTTTCATCAAACTTCTTTTCATGCATGCAGTTGTAAAATTGAAGAACAATTGCAAAATTGTGGGTATTTCAACCAATTTAGGCAAACTGCCAACACAAGACTAGATGCCAATGCTTGCATGACTTGTGACAAGTGCATGAAATACATATGGAGAAAGGTAATTATCGGGTAATTCCGTCATCGAAGAAAGCAACCATAGGCACGTGTTTCGGACTATTAGTCGTCATCAGTACGGAATACATATGAATCAACTTTTAATAATTCCAATGTACTAATTAGTATAAATACTTTAATATACCTGTCTATGTGGCCCTTTTAAGGCTATAAACAATAAGAAGGTATATATCATGATGTAGACCTTTGTAAATAATCGGTAAATGTACTTTGTAAAAAAGATTAATATTATAGATAAACAATCGTACCTACAGCAACAGATAACACACATAGATGTATATAAATAAAGACTGGAATTAATTGCATATGGTTATGAATAAAATTAGACGTTTAATAACCATTGGGAAAATCTTTGAACGCGATGAGCAGCGGACAAAGGCAAAAGTATAATTAATTAGATCTTTTAATTAGGCTTTTCTTTATTTCAATAAGTCTAATGGTGTCCCATATTTGATATGCATATTGTTTCTTACTGCCTCGAAAAGTAATATAATTCAATACAATTGCTGAGTACCAAGTAAAAACTTAAGCTTAGTTGGACGGGACTTGACAACACCGTTTACCGGTAGTTTCAGATAACATGAGCGGTCTAAACTTTATCCACAAATAATAAAGAAAGGGTATCCAATAAATTCCTTAGTGTTTTGATGGCTCAGCATCTAATTTACATATGATTGACTATAAAGACAACTCTAGACTGTTTTGACTGTAGTCATGGTGAACTGTCACTTAAAGAACTAACCCAGCAGCGGCTGCGCGGTTATTATTGTCCAGAAGTAAAAACACAAATTATTGGTAACGGTTCACAGGAACGTATCAACAATGAGCCGACCTCCGTATCCAAATGGTTAATATAAACCAGCGATCGCCAACTTAGGGGTCCGCGTACCCCCAGGACTGGAGCAGACTTATGGGACTGCCCGTGAGCGGGAGAAGGACCGCAGATATAAACGGTCCATTTAGCTGCTCCAAGTTCACGCCCTTGGTCGATCCAACACAACAAACAAAGTAATTGCCCCGTTAGCGTAACTTTTGGGATCCATCTTAGACCCAATTATTAAGTTTGTTATTGTAACAAAACAAGTGTAAAAAAAGATAATTATATCTTTCAAGGCTGATATTAACAGTCAGCTGCCTATACAGGAGTGTCAGGAATCTTTGATTTGCGCACCCAAACCGCTCAAAATATCTGAAAAGTGCAGCAGGCATTTCTTAATGAAAGAGTAAAAACCTATTGGGCAGACTCCAAAAGGTATTAATAGTCATGGTACTAATAGTCATATAAAACATATGACACACACGCATGCAACGTTGCGATGCCGTAATGACCGAAGGAAGTAATAACTTCGTTGTGGAGGATACGCAAGTTAATAACGTTGAAAATTTTGGTCAAATAGGCAATTTAAATGAAAATTCCCTTTATCTCAGCCCAAATGTCGCTTTAATTTATGTGAATTTAAAAATTTGCAGCAGAATTATGAGCAACATCTGTTGATTCCATACCTAATCCCTAGCCGGTTTAGAGCTTGGTTGACATCTATCCTGTCAACAGGGAAAGGCTTTGTACAATAGGACAACTGCGGTTGTAACGGCCAAAGCGCACAACTGAAATTTGTTGTAGGATTACTTCTAGGAGAGTATTCTAGAGGTGCAAATATAAGAAAGAATAAAGAATGTTGTTTGCCACAAAAAAAAAAATGGGGGACTTCAGCCGCTATGAAATTAGGTTCTTTAACCAGGAACAAACAAGCGTGCCCTGATTAAATACTTTTCGGTACAAATAAAAGTATAGAAGGCGTATCCAAACATTGAGTAATCCTTTTGGCAGCAAAATTAATTAGCTGAATTCAGTTATCAGATATTAGTCTATTTTTAATGATCTTGAAGCAAAATCGGCTCTAACTTATTTTTAGAAAACAAACAAATTTTACGTCCTAAACATCCTTGGGATGGTTTGCTTAATCTGTCAAATGCTCGACAGCAATTTTCTTGATACAAAGCAATGCGATAGGGATATCTAAAAGTTTTCATTTGAAAACATTTCAGTCTTTATACGGAGTGAACCACCTTATATAGAGTCATCTAATGACAGCACTCAAGCCAAGAATATGGTAGCTAAGGAATGTTGCTTAAAAGACAAGACACTTTCTTTAAAATAGTCTTGTATAGACCGAAATATATTTCAAATTATAAGGCAACATTAAAAATTTTCCATTATTTTGAAATATTCTCTCTGAATATTTAGAGTTTGATTTTAATAATTACTAGAGTAACAGAGTAATAGAGCTATAATTCACGAACAGAATTTTGCAATTTTGGAAAGTGATGACAAATCTAAATTTGATTTACTATTAGAGTCACCCGGTTCTTCTTTCTTAAGAAAATTTGGGGGCAGAAACTGATCAGAAGAATTGGTCCACCTTGATACAACATATCTTAGTCGGCCCTGAATAACGACCAAATATGGTCACCCAGATTCTTTGCCCAATGTACGCATTTCAATATGGTCTAAATACTGGCTTCCGATAGGAAACGTTCCTGGTTCTGACGGTTGGGATATTGTATACTGGTACCAAATATAAGGATGTCTGCCTTGAAAGGGTACTTTAGACCAGTCATCAGCGTCCCAGGATATTGCGCCAGAATTCGCAAGATACAAAAAAAAAAAAAAAAAAAAGTTGACCTTTGGTCTCTGCATATTGTTGAATAGTTCGATATTCACAATTACAAAACTTCAACAATCAATAACTAATCGATTGGGGAGTTGTTGATGACCTCATTGTGAGGTTTGTCTAACTTAACGGTAAGTCGCCATAATTATTGAACACAAAGTAATAAACTGAGGAACCTCAGTTTGATCCACTAACTTTGCAAAATAGACCATAATATTTTGATGCACATACTCCTCCCCCAAAACTGAGGACTATTATTCTTTTAGTATTCAAATGCGTTGAATCTCAAAAATATCATTGAATTGTGTAATGCATTACTGAAATTACAGCTTGGCCAATGTCGGGAGGAGGCGCCGACAGCTGGGTGTCAGCAAAAGGTACACTGGCTGGGACCACTGCCAGATAGATATATCTGGCGGCACTCTAGAAGTTTACTGGGTGCTCTCGGTGTACACCAAGAGTAGCTTTCTGTCACTTGTGGTCTTCTTGAAGTGGTGAATGATAGAATAACGCACCTCTGGTGTCCGACGTCTTGCCCAACATGGATCAGATGTCAGAATGCAGCTTATTACGCACAACAACACGGCCCTCTTCTACATGCGTGTAACTGAAGCCTAGGCATGCCCGGAGGTGGCACTGACGTCTGTGTGTCAGCAAAAGGGCACTGGTTGTGGTTGTGACCACTGCCTGCCAGATGCATCTGTCGGTACTCTAGAAGAGTACGGGGCGCTCTCGGTGTTCATCAAGAGCAACTTCCTGCCACTTCCATAAGAACACGACCTTCCTCTACATGGGCTAAAGGAAATGTAGGTAAAGGTAAACATTAAAAAAGTGCAGACCTGACAGCTTGTCAATTTTGACAAAAAATCACTGTTAGTGACAGTGACAGTGAGTGCCGGGGCCATGCCATTCTCCTTGGTATCGTTGAGATCTTCAACGACTAAGCTAACTGGTTAGGTTAAGATTTTGAAGAAGCCGGACGGTAAGCGATGTTAGGCGAGCCAAAAATGTCACCATCTGGTAACATTAGGGCAACCTCCTCTGCATCGTTGAGATCTTCATCGATGATCAATATTCCGGCAACAGATCCGGGAATAAATCAATCATGAACGCTAAGCCAACTGGTTAGGTTAAGATTTTGAAGAAGATCTCGCTGTTAGATATGCTCCAGATGATGTGGGTCCAGTCCAGACTTGATTACTTCCATTTTCCGTTGGTCCCAGGATGCTCCCATGGCTAAAATTTTAAGCTCTGGTAGAGAGCTGAAAAAAAAATGTGACGTGACATATCACGTGAAAAAAAAGAATGTCAGATATATACTGATATATACCAAGGCCGGCTTACCCATACCTGTCATACTGGACATTTCTTCGATACCATGGCTTTAAAGACACGTGGCTTATTGTGGAAATAAAGAGACTACAGATTGTCATATGAACGGATGGAAAGGAAATATAATTATAATGTAACTTCTCAAATGAGATATAATACAATCACAGGTGCGTAGTAGTCTATAGACAAAAAAAATCTACAGAAAACAACATAATATGTAAACTCGTAAACAAAGAAAATGTCGAAGCTTTGAAATTCAAACTGAAATGCGGTAACATGGCCATAACCGATGCACAGCTGACAGTGAAAGAGAGTGCATTGAAAGACCCGACATTTTCGTAACGAGGAGTTAAAGTAAACTATCAGTTCGTTAACTACAAGATTTAACCTTGCATTGATAGTTCCACCCTAAATTGAACAGAAATTCGTATTTTACTACCGACTTAAAACTTCTGTAATTTTTTTTTATTCTATACAATACTGGCTTTAGTGATTTAATTATCATTTGATTTCAGGATCACCGTTTCCCAGACCATTTCCATCGTCCATTTATTGTCCATTTTCCGTTATTTTTAGTTAGTTGTCTTCAGAAGTTGTTCTTACGTTGTCCTATGTGATCCGTACGAAACAGATGAATGGTGAAAATTTGTCAATCTTCGTGGTCGTCGAATAATAATAATAATAATCCACGTCTTAACATCCGCCGACAGCTTTCACCACTACGGGGGCATCGGCAGGCCTGAATTATCATTATTATTTTCAATTACTTAAATAGAAAGAAACAAATATTGTAAATAAATCGCACAATCTCAATAACCGAACAGCTCCATTTTTAGAAAATGTTTAGGAAACAAAACAGAAATTTTAGATTTTTTTGACTTATTCTAATCAAAGACTGTCGAAAAATGGTTATTGTACTCATCCTTTCATTTTTCTCCAATAACTTCTGAACTGTTAAAGCTACTGAGAAAAGTAATAAGCACTTATTGTAGAGAACAAAATGTGTTTTTTCGATAAAGTTTGTAATAAAGAAGTTATTCGGAATTATGTGTGGAACAGCCTGAAACGCTGAACTTTGACTTCGTTGCGCGTCCACTAAACGTGATCCGATTGACTTCAAATTTTGGGAGTGTTTTCTACAAACACAAAACAACAAGTCTGGCGGGAGAGTAGTTCCAATTAAAAAAAATCCACGTAAATTACACCCCAACTGTAGGTAATGTAGGTATATATTCAAAACATTCATATAATAAGACCAACACAAAAAATGCTGGAAACTGATTTGACTTTGCAACAAAGTACATACTGGAGAATCTGCCATGCACCTTAATTTCTTCACGTGGTGTCCCAAACCTAAACCAAATAATGTTGGGTTCTCCCTGTATAATGAACTGCATTATTTTTTTAAATTTTCCCAATTATAACTTTTAATCGAAATCGGTTTTTTTACAAAAGTTTACAAAAGTTGTTGAATATTAAAGCTAAAACTGCAGCTTTACTTGAGCAGCTAGACAATAATTAATAAAAATAATAATAATTAATAAGACAATAATTAATTACTTTTTGCATGTTTATTCCAATATACCTACCTATTCATTATGGATTATGTTCCTTTCAGCATGTATTTTGCAAGTATTATTAATCTAAAAACAAATGACAAATGACCAGTTACTAGTTTAGGTGCTAGTTAGCCAATTTAGGTTTTTAGCCAGATTATAGGTTTTAGTTTTGTTTTAATATTATAGTGAGGTAATTTGTTGAAAAGAGTGAAATATTCAACATTACTATAATAACATATTATTATTGAAACATTGTATGTTACCATCATTTATTTGTACATTCTATATTCACTCACCACAAAATATTTTAATAGAAGTAAGGAATTCCCCACGAAAGCGAACAAAACAACACAAAACGTATTGTTGCTTCAAGTACTTACATATGCATTGCATATACGATACAACATTACGAAAAAAAAGTATTGATTTGTTACATTATGCACGCAACTAAACAATGTGGGCAGGTGTTTCCAGAGGTGTATAAATTGCGTACCAAAGGAAAAAAATCGATATATTGTAGTATAAATACAATACATACGACATGTTTAACGCTCTAGGTACTCAATAAACCCATCACCGGCTAGAATAAAATGGAAACTAGTTCACGTTTCGCTGATATTTACACACATTATATGCAGATGAACACATATAACTAAAATAAGTTTTAGCATAACAGCATCTATTTATCTGTAGACATAAAACGAGTTTGCTACATACGCTTGCGAATCGTGTCAGTTTTTCAGAATAACTTGGTTTGTTTCTGCTATACAAATAACTTACGAAAGAAAAAGACTGGAATCTTATTGAATGTTAATGTTTTGTCGAATGCTGGAAAATTGTTTGCAAGTTAGATATAGACCACACACTTGGGGTACTGTCAGAACAGATGAAGACCCGATATCATCTGATAGGTGGACAATCGGAAAGGACCACGTGGTTGCATTTTTATTCATAAAATAGGACGACACGCTGGTAATACCTGCTGGGCGAAGCACTAGTGAAGACATTAGCGTCTCTGTCCATACAAGATATGTCAAAACTCATAAATCTAGTGTTATCTCTATCTCGTATTAGGAAGACACAAAATATGTTCTTTTTTATAGGATGCCATCCCGGCATTCCTGGTGTTACACACATTTGCTTGAAGCTTTCTGCAATTTTATGAATTGAAATTGATAGAAAACTGTGAATCCAAAATTTTACTTCTCACGCAAAACACAATCTCAAATTTTTATCGTAATATTTAATACTGACGCAGAGGTGGTAAAAAGTAACAAATAAAATAAAAAGTATTAAAGTAAAGATTAAAACTGAACAGTACTGTAATAAAAATTCGCGCATAAAACGCAATCTCTATTTTCTTCTGTTTTATGGTCTGCATATATGTATATATCTACCTCTATACAATGGAGAAAACTAGGCTTACACGAAAACTTGAACCTTGAAATTTAATCCTACGATACTATAAAAACACTGACAACTAACAACGTCTCTCTAAAAAAAATAAGTAATTAACAATTAAACACATATTTTATTCTTAATTTTTATTAAGCCATTTGGATTTTGCTTGGGACCGGACAGCGAGGACTTTAGCCAGGCTTTTTTTTAGAAAAAAACTCATCCTGCATTTGAGTCAGCTCAAAAATTATTTTTCGTAAAAATTTTCTTAATTGTTTTTGACTTATGACGACATCGACATTTATTTTTTAAGTGGCAACAATATATTTTCCCTACTGATTTTGATCAGAATCGTGCCTTAAATGTCAGATTTTTTTACGTTTTTTGTTATTACTTTTTATGGAGACGCCACTTACAGAACTGCCGTCAATACTTCAAAAACATTTCAGAACAAGCTTTCAGGTATTCAGGTTTTTATAAAAAAAACTTATTTTAAAACAGTTAAAGTATCTACCAAAGTTAGTAAGTAAAATTAGGATTATCATGACGAAAAAATGTCACAATTGTATTTATAAGTAAGAAAGTGGATATGTAAATATAATACAACAATAAATAAGCTAGTATAACGAGTCTATAAGTACAATAGAAGTAAGCACAATAATTTCAATTCAAACAACCTGTGTTAATCCAAAACAACGGTTGTTTTATATATACGCAGGAATCTATATCGTTCATTGAAGAAAAACGTTGTTTTGACCGGTTGTCTTACTTTAAGATTGCAAAATTTTAAATGGATACTGTACTTATTTGACTTGTGGATTTTTTTCGTTTAAATCAAAACGTTAGGTTAATCAGCTCAGGTTCTTGGATAAACATTCACCTACGTCTTTTAAATATGAACAATAATAATATTTTATATTGTTTATAATATGAAACAAATAATATTTTACATGGAATGCAATTAACACATCCAAAGAAGGATATTGTTATTTTCCTCTCCTACAACCTCTCCTACGAGGAGTAACTAAATCGCCATCTATCGGCATCCTTCACATTATTTTCAAAACACCGACATTCTTAAATCAAAACAATCGTTTTCCTAAAGCTTAAATATTCATGTAGTTTTATAATAAAGAAATATTCTTATTATCAGTATGTGTTGTCTTAAAACGAACAAACTATGTTAAGAATGTTATTTTCTTAACATTAGATTGTGTGTATATAATAAATAGTAAGTAGTAACTAGTAACTAACATTATATTAATAAATAAAATTTCGTGTTCGATGAATGTTAATAATTTCGTATTTGTGCAATAAATAACATTTATCGACCACGAAATTTATATAATATATTAATATAATATCATATCTTGTCTAATTTTGATTTCTTTTTAAAAATACAACTCTGCAGGTACACTATTTTGTGTGTTTTTCGATAGAATTAACATACCAGCCTACAGGGATCACGCATAAATGCGTGAATATTTGCAGTAAATTAGCTTCGGAATAAAGATACGGTATCAGAATTACCAAGAAAAGCTGTTCAGAAAAATTACCGATACATACCAAGTTTCACAAAAATATTTGATAATAATAATGATAAATTTTATTCATTCTACTATAAAGCATTTCGGGATAATAAATACATAGTATAAAAGTTGTATTACATTTTCGTAGTTGCTCCCTCTGTCGTCACCTCGAGTGATGAGAATAACGTCCTCGGGCTATTGAAATCTGGTTGTCTTTAATGTCTAGATTATCTTCAAGTCTCCTTCAAGTTTGTCTTCAAGGTGTTTTTTGTATTTATAATGTACATAATGTTGGTAAAATGTGAAGTAAAAATTGTTAATATTTCAACCAGGCTCGGCATATTCGGACATTTTTTATCCCAAAAGGCTTTTCTTAGTAACTTTTACCGTATCTTTATTGCGTTATTATTTTATATCAGATATAAAGAATTCGTACTGCTGTTTGTGAGGGTAGAATTTTGTCGCTGGCTCTCCGTCAGTATTCTAAAGTAATTTTTCTCATAGACTCGCTAGAAATAAAGTCGGGCGCTATCGGTATAATAACTAATGACTTGTGCTGTAGCGGATGCATGAGAATAAGGCCACATGAATGTTTCGTGTCAAGTGAGGCTTTTATCGAAAAGGTTGACAAGAAAATGTCATTTTGCAATTTGCAATTCTTGTGGATTTAAACCGGTTGAAATAAATGCTCTAAACACACTTTCAAGATACAAGATAAATGTGTAAAAGATAATGTTTATTTTAAAACCCTCTTGAAGTTTCTAGGGCATTGGACTCAGTCGCTATAAATTCACATTGAGATTTTGACCTCAACGTTTATTTTTGAAAAACTTCCGTGGGAACTTTTTGTCTGGATTCGTATTCAGCACAAAATAACCGATAACGAAGGACTGAATTGCCCTTTTTGCTTATCCATGACCCACAACTGTCAGAACACTCCATAACGAGGTTCAGAGGTATTTAACGGTTTCTTGTCTCTTCCGAAACAACGTGGACAAATTTGCAGCTGATTCTGAAGGTTCGCACTCCTAGCCAGTAGAAGACCTCCAACTAAGATTGTAGAAAAAAAATGTAGAAAAACAAAAGTGGGATTCTATTTGCACTATCTTACCTATTCTATAAAATAAACCATTCCATCTACTTTTGGTTCAATCGGCTGACTAACAAAAGCATTATAGTTTGTTCCGATACATGGGATTACTGCGTGTGTAACAAATATTTTTATTTGTGAAAAGTGAACTTATCAAAATCAATCACTTATTGATGCCTTGCAATTTTCTATAGATACATACCAAATACCTTAACTACAAATCTTAACCTTAACTACTGGCTTGTACGACTACCTATGGATCTAGCCTTATAGTGGTGAATTGTGCCACACAGGTTTTAATCTTGATAAGTATCCCTGAAATTAGTTCATTCTTGTGGCAGTTTATTATTGATTATTAAAACCAGAAATCAATATGACTTATTATTCTACTTTTTCATCTAATGAACAAGAACAACGCATCCATTGTCTTTGCACTTTGCAGCACGTACGAAACAAAAGCAAACAAACAGAAGGCAATAATACCGCCCGAAGAAAAGGACGATGAGTTTGAAACAGTTGCAGCACCCATTTGTTTTGTATACTGGTAGGTTCCTACCACTTCTGTACTAACCCACACTTTCGATAGACAATGATTTAGACGATGCTCATTTTGAACCATTAATTATTGCTACGTGCCGATACCGGTTCGACTTGTGCAGTTGCTTTTATTCCTACAATTTTTATGATCTCGATCTTGTCATTCGAGCGCACCATTTGTATACAGACCTAGGGAATAAAACTAAAAAGATAAAATCATAGCAATCTCATACAGAGGCCAATTGCGTATTATTAGCTATTGACTCATTGTATAGACTCTATGAGTCCAGGAACGTTGCAATTGGCGTTTATTAGTTACTACAGGAATTCAATTCTTCATAAATGTTGGTCCTTCGTGGAAAATCTATCAAAGAGCTATGAAAAATTGCAAAAATCGACGATAACGACACTGAAAAGCGTCCACGTTAAATATTTTTGTTATAAAATCCTTACCAGTATTTGTTGCGAATTAAAAATGTTAAAAATAAGGAGGTATAATTTCATTTACGATTTAATTTCTTCAGAATGTAAAAAAACCTGGACAATTATTAATAATAATTGTTTAGGAAGAAGCATATGTAGATCTCGCGTTAATTTAATGACAAAAAAGTTTTGCTTTTATGCTGTAACGGTAATTTTTTTATTAGACGTAATAGTCATTTATGTACCAAGTGCATTACACGGATGTTTATGCCCCGAGGGTGACCATTTATAAAGCTCGAGGGCCGATAGGCCCTCGAGCTTTTTAAGCCCGAAGGTATAAACATCAAGTAATGCCCGAGGTGCATACAAAATTTTATGTCGTACAATGGTTTTGTTCCTCTGTTTGAATATTAATACATAATTTGACATTATATTATATAATATTATACAGGGTGTTTCAGAAATAACGGCTAACCTTGAACGAGCATATGCCAAGGACGTAATAAGCATGTTTTGTCAAATAACGTATGGTCTAACTTCACGCATTATTGAGAAAATTAATGAAGAAAGACGGAGTCCGTCCCTGACCAGCGGAAGACAATCGACCACAATCCACTACAGTTGTGTTGCAACTGGTGACAAATCAACGCAGCGGGGAACATTCGGTCTCCCCCCCACTGCGGCCTTTCTCGCTGAACGTGACAATGACCTACACTCGCCAGGTTGATATGAACGTATACAAGCGTGGTCATGGTCCAACAGCTGTTTGTTGGTTTATCAACAATAAAAATCATTTGGATTTTGGAATCTTAATGTTGGTGTCTTTGTGTAGTGATTTGTGTAGTATTGAATTGCAATTCTATGGCTAGAAAGCGACATAACTTTGTTCGGCCGAGACGCAGGTTGCTGTGTTGAGTCGCTTTGTTTTGTTCGGCGATAACGCTTAATAATCACGTTTGTAAATCCGCATCACATTTCTGGATTAGGTAGGTACTAATCTCTCTATTTTTAATTGTTTGTACGGTCTTTTGCAACCGTAGTCAAGTCATGCGCGTTCGGCTATTCACCAGGGCCGGCCTTAGACGAATTTTTCAATACAATTTTGTTAGTACATAAAACTTTGAAATAGACTATAGGTTATTTGACCAAAATTGCTTCTCTGTCCTTGGTGAATATGCTCCTTCAAGGTTAGCCGTTATTTCTGAAACACCCTGTATAATATTCGTTATATTTGACAAGTCTTATGGCAACCCTTAATGCCCGCGCGGGCGTTAAGAATCCTTAAGGCCCTCGCGGGCGTAAGAAGCAGTTTTTGCCACGGTATCTAAGATGTAAAATGTCATGATCATGCAGGACATTCAACCTGTATATTATAATACAAGTTTAATAACACAAAAATTGGCGCACGAGTTGTGCTGGGCAGGACGTGCGTAGCGAGGAGTGCCCAAATGGGCACTCAAAAAAAAAACGAGTGCGCCAATACATCTTATAAAACGAGTATTATATACTATTTTTCTACTTTGCGACATTAATTTTAAATAAATTTCAAAAATTGCGACTGTCATCTTACAATCTCGAGTAGTTTTATATTCAACAATTGGTAAGTTGTGGTAAAACTGGGAAATATCATTGAGGTGAGCCAATAGCGATTGAGATGTCAGCATCATTTGACATTTGACATCAATGTCATCAATCTTGGAAAACTGTAAGTTACTAGAAGTAAGTGATCTAGTGTTTTCATAACGACACCGAAAGCGGTTTCGTTATGAGTTTATAACGAACGCCAAGTAGAAACAATATTTTTTCTATGATCTCTCAATGTGCTTGAATCAAAAAAGTTTATATTTTTTAGCGTAAAACTAAGAGCCGGAGTCTGATATGCAAACAATTAGGAACAAAGTGTTCTGTCAGTGTGCTTCAACCTGAAACATGGCTGAAACGTTTTATTACAGTTCCATAGAATACAAACGCAAAAAATAATCAAAAAGCTAAATGCTACCGAAATCTGGTAGGCGGTCCAAAAGCATATAAACCCATACTTATTGTAGGGTAAATAAATAAAAATACATAGGGGAGACCGGGGCAGATTGGGTCACGGGGCACATTGGGACACTTTAATTTCACCGCCTTAATAACTTGCGATTAAATGCGTCAGTGAATGTAAACAATAACCAAAAAAGTTTCCAGCACGTTAGTGGCGAAACTACTTTTGTTGATGAATGTATCAGTTTTTGGTTAACCAAGTAAGTATTTTCTACGTCTGTTCGTAAGGCTCTACACAATTTTATATGTGATATTGTATAATATGTATATTCATACAATTATACATATATTCTTTATACATTACGCATTACCGTAACCTTCAATTTTCTGGAACTATTCAATTCATAAAACTTGTGGTGGGGCACATTTGGACATTTCAACTGGGGCAGTTTGGGACAGGGAAATGTTCCATCAGAAGTTTTATGTTCCACTAATTCTATACATTTCAATGTTTGGAATTAGGATCTACTCGAGCCGAACTTGGGGGGGGGAGTGCTGACCGAATTACAAAGATGCAAAAAAATTGGTTTCAAAGGACCAGGTGATAATTTGCTCAGATATAGCAATTGTTGTGCTAATCGGGTTACGAGAAAAAATTGAAAAAAACTAGCGTTAACTTAAAAATGCATAAATCGAGTAGGTAGGTATCTTTCTTCACTTCGTAGTTTTGGAGTTATGAGACTTCAAAAAATGCGTCAGTTAGCGCGATTCTTACTGGATAAAAAAACGGTAAGCCCTGAGGCATGAAACAAAACACGATCGTCAAATGTATTTTTATCGAAACACTTCCATTTCACCAAATATACTATCAAATAAGCAATTGTGTTTAGTTCCGGACATAGCTTTTTATATAGTTTTTTTCTTTTCAAACACGTTTGATTTCTAAACATTTTCTAATTTACAATGTGGCAACACTTAAAAACAATAAAATAAATTGTCGAGTTGGGATTTCTTGCAGCATTACTAATAAACTATTAAAATCATACGAAGGCTTATTAGTTATCATCCAAAATTATATAATTTCTAAGTAGAAGTAGTGGAACATCGAAAGCTTCTAATGGAGAGGTGCGTGAGACATACTGTATAAGTGTATAGGCGGCGTTCTCAGCATTGCCTTTGAGAGTACTATTTTTGATTTGTTAGGCCTTCCATGTATAATCCAAGGCCAATTAAGTTATTGTCGGACCATAACTGAATACTTGCTTTGTCCTCATACAATTCGTTTGACAGTGCAAAAGAAACTATACAAAAGAACAATGGCGATAGCCTGATAGGTAATATAACAATTTGCATGTCAGAAGTGACTACTAAATCATCCTCAACAACCTATTTATTATATGAAGCGGAATCACATCATCTCATTTAGCAACCAGCGACTTCGTTGATGAAATTTTCAGAACTTGTCAATGTATCCATCCTAGTTAATGATAAAAGGTGTTGATTACTTTTATTTTTTGTTGTTGTTTGGCACATTTGCAAATTGCGCTTGATTAAAATACGACAACCATTAAAAAACCTTCCTGTACATTTACCATGTCTCGAACGGGACGCTAGGATCAAAAATAGAAGAGCACCCAATCAAGATGTTATCTTTGCGGTGTCGGACGATTGCATATTTTTGTTCTTGTTTTTGTTTCTGTATGGAGCCTATCTTGTTCGATAACCGTACAGAATCGGACAGGGCCAATAAGAGGGCTGTGCGCGCAAGCAGACAAGTGCTAATTGAATGCTTTTTATCTGATCCTGGCTCTCGTCTATGGTCCTGGTGATAAATGTCCTCTAGTACGTGCGCCCTTTGTTTATCGATATATAATTAATGCAGGATCGATCTGAAATAATTAGGACAAAATACCACTGCGAGTTTAGAAAATTAAACCCTGGAAATTATCTTTTATCACGTTATACCATGGTATAACTAAATATTGGTATAAATACCAGAATAAGTTGTTATTACTATGGAAACATAAATATTTTAGCCAATGGGAGGCGGCACAGAATTATTTATTCTGGGAATAACTATTTTACTGGTTATATGTGGACAAAAATTGGCACACGAGTTGTTTTGGCACGACGAGCGTAGCGAGGAGTCCCCAAATGGAACGAGTGCGTCAAAACGCGTCAAAGTAGAATAAAATTACTTATAGTTACTTTTAGTTTTCCCAGATTTGTGAGATTGATGTCAAGTGTCAAATAAAACTGACATCTCAATCGCTATTGGCTTGCCTCAAACGTATTTGTGAATTTTACCACAACTTCCAGATCGAATCCTGGGTCGGCCTAAAATCGACTGTCCAGGGAGTCTCTCGTCATCTTTTTGAAGCGAATGCGAGAGTTTTCGAATGGAGTGGGGATATCAGCGGTTGCCCTCTGGTACGTATCTAGGAGCAAATTTGCTTATTGCTAAGAACAATAACGCACGCGGCACGCCTGTACCTTTCAATCAAACGTATGGGAAGATACTAACTAAATCATATCGTGGGAATGATGTTGACGTGAACTTAATTTTGTCATTGAATATATTTTATACCTACGCGCTCACGCAATATATACCACTGGACGTGCCAGCGGATGTTGCCAATGTTAGGCCTACAGCGCTCTCTGGCAATTTATCCGGTACTACCTAATCCTCTATTACGCATTTTTGCGACGGTTACGCACTTTGTAGGTTGAGCGCGGTTGGCATTTTTCATGATCTCCATATTTGATACGGTTTATTATCTGAAGCAATTACCGTCTAAATATGCTTGCGTAAGGGTTCAAGATTAATGATATACCCGTTTATCCAGTTTTGATAGCAGACTATCTTGCCAATTTAGCCAATATGAGAGTACCTACGCATATTGTATAATTTGTTAGGCCGGTTACAAGTTTCTGCGTAATTACCCTAAATGATTCGCTTGATACCCAAATGCAGCATGCATGCATAGATTGATAATCACTTTGGTACTTTTGACACTAGCTTTCTCATAAAGTAGTGCCAACTCGTTATTTTGAAGGGCATTTCGAACAGTAAAAAAAACATGTAAAATACACTTATGTATACCCCATGTTAACACGGACACCTGAGTAACATTACAGCTAAATACCGTGATATCAAAAATTACCTTGGTCAAGGGTGGTTATCGATTATAAATGATTGTCGCAGCGACCATCGTACATTTATGTCAATCATTTTTGGAGTGTTAAAACCTGTCAAATCATTGCACAGTGGTCTCAACTCTTTGGCCAAAACTGTTTTTGGCCAAAATTCTGAAACTTGGCATACGGATTTTGAGGACGCTAATTACGAATCTAAATCTAAATTTCTAAAAACAAAATGACAGATCCATTAACACGACTACATTAAAATATGCTTTGATTTAATTAAAACGTGGCTGTTTGGGGTTTTTGAGGTAGCTGATTATGAATCTGACTACGCAATTTCCAAAAACATAATTGCGTATCCAATCTGGCGGCCGACTACATCAAAAGATGTTTTGATTTAGTTAATACATGGCCTTTTTTGGGTTTTTGAGGTCGCTGATGAATCAGAACTCAAAATTTTGGAAAACACAATGACGGATCAAATAACGCGAACGACTACATTAAAATATGTTTTGATTTACTTCAAACGTGTATTTTTGGTGTTTTTGAGGTCGCTGACTACGAATCTGAACACTAAATTGATGAAAACAAAATGGCGGTTTCAATATGGCGGACCGTGTATTTTTGGTGTTTTTGAGGTCGCTGCCTACGAATCTGAACACTAAATTGATGTAAACAAACTGGCGGTTTCGAATTGGCGGACAACCACTTTAAATTATGTTTTAATTTATTTGCAACTTGGCCTTTCGAGGGTTTTTATGTAGCTGATAATGAACCTGAACCCTAAATTTGAAAAGAACAAAAAATCTAAATTGCTTATTTCATATGGCAGATGATTACTTTATGATGATTATTTAATTTATAGAAAACGTGGCCGAGGACGCGTAGTGGTAATTATAAATCTGTGTCAACTGCAAATTTTTCCTGAAAAACTATTTTATTTACCTGAAACGTTGCCTGTGTGGGATATTGTTGCCTGGTTTTATTACTATCATGAACGTAAAATTTGCAAGAAAGCAACGTGTTAGTTAAGTAAGTTTTACCTATAATATATTTTTAATATCTGTTAATATATTAAACACAAATTAACAACCCAACAAATAAATTAAAAAAGAAGAAGTGTACTTAAAAGCTATTCCGCCTCTAATTCTAAACTATCATACTCGATGAATAATGATAGATCGACAGAGTCGTTGGTATAATCTTCTTCTTCAATGTCTGAGTCTTGATTCTCGCAGTATCGCTTCTGTGTAGTCATGGAAAAGGAAGGCTCAGTTTCTGAAGTAAATGGTCGTAAAGAAATAACTTCTTTCGGTAGCGGAATCTTTAATTTTTGTTCACACTTTATGCGAGTTTCTAAACTAATGCTCGATATTATTGGCTCCGAAGTGTCTCTATTAAATATATCTTCTAAGTTATTTTTAAAATGTTGTCAATAATTTGTTACTTTTAGACCAAACTCATATAGAGGGAAGATAATAAAGAGTATTTATCCTTAATTTGATGCATTCCTTGTTACTTCATAGAAACAACTACCTATGGTAATAAGTGAGAGACTCATCCTGTATAAATCATAGAATGATATTTATGTCATCAAATTTTACCTTGGGTTTATCAGAGATAATTGATTTACATTCTCAAGCGGCTACGCCTAGGTTGTGATTATTTCCTCTTTTCTTAATTCTCAATGGCAAGGAAACATGTAATATCTATGAAAATTAATACTTATCCGTTATGACGTAGTAAATATGTACAGGTATTAGGATGATCCTTTTTACGACACCTCGCTTATACCACAGAATAACTTACTCTAGTTTGCGTAGCACCGGCTGCAATTAAAACATGCCCATTGTTCATGTTAGTTTCCTTAATGATGTTAGTAATAAATTTGGCTCATAAATCGTTTTTTTTTTGCCTAGTAGATGTATAATGGTACTTTCATTACCATTAATATATCTATTTGAATTAATAACCCATAATATTTCAGGATGTCAATAAAACCCATGTATAATTATTACTTAAATTTCGGTTGCATTGCATTTGAAATGGTTGAGTGTGGCACAGTGGTTTTATTGGTCTTAATCACTCTCTCCTGCTCTCGTCCTGTTATGAATCGGCATGCCGGCTGATGTCGTGGTCGTCCGTCGAGTTCATTTCCTTTTCCAGTTTGAGAGTTGCTTCTTGGTGGCAATCGTGGTGGTCGATTTTGCACCGTGCCTACCTCAAGCCTCACGCACGTCACCATGGTCAAGGCTGGATGGGAGTCACGAGCCAGCTGTTCACTCGGTCACCTTCTACTATTTCTTTAACTTCTCCTTTTTGCGCGATATTGATCTTGAACTGCATTTGGTGATCTCGTGGGGAATTCCGATTCCCCGAAGGACACCTACAAATTGAGTGTCAAGCACAATGTTTATACTAGGTATATTGCATACAAATTAATATATCTGGTATCTACTGAATAAACATTTACGAAGAGAAATTTATCAAAACGATTTTTTAACAAAAATAAATCTGATGTGGCCGGGCACATGACTTTATCATACTATACAGCAGTGTCATACTATCAATATAATAAAAATATCTGTCAAATCCTGGCAAATACGAGCGATCTCGATCAAATAGTATGTTTAGACGGCTTTGCGTTGGTTCGAATAAAAACTGCTTACGCTTCACTAAACTATTTATTGTATATACAGTAGAGCGTCGATAATCCGAACTAATTGGGACCGAAGGTGGTTCGGATTATCAAATTGTTCGGATTATCAAATATTACAGTTAAATAGTAGAAAATTCGAATATTGGATACAAGATAGATACAAAGCAATATTTTTCAGTAAACAAGAATCGACAAAAATGGCTTTTTCCTCAGTTACTCAGTGATTTATTTTATAATTATTTCTTTTTAGGCGGTCGGATTAGCGAACGTTCGGATGACCGAGGTTCGGATTATCGGCGCTCTACTGTGCATAGACACAGAGCGCTGAGCGACCAACAGAGTCAACTGCTATGAATACTTTCAAAGTTAAAGATTGCCCACGCAGCTAGAGTTTTTCCAAAAAATGTCATAGACATAACGTAGACAAAATTTCCTCTACTTTAATTTACTATTTAACTATTTTGACGAAATGACAGAAATTGCGGCTCATTTGCAAAATCTTTGAAAAATGCAAAAAATGCTAAGAGTAAACCTCCAGTTTCTTTGGGCCCTTTTCGACAAGACTTCTTTCAGCACTAATTTTATGTGGTTCCAAATTGATGGCTGTCCAGCACATTATGCATGAAGACAGAGTGGGTCTGGCATATCCGTCTGCAACTAGGTCCCACCTTTGCGCTTTCTCCTGAGGTTGATACAATGCCTTCCAAGCAAGACTACCAGCAAAAATGACAACCAGAAGTGTTTAACAGATTCTAAGAAAGGCGGCCAAAGATCTTCGGCAATCGATAGGTGTGTCAAACCAGATATCCTAGCCACCACACCTACGCACTTTGCTAAAGCTAAAGAAAAAGGTTAACACAAAAAATAACGATTCGGAACTCAGGCAGTGCATTAATGATACAACTAGAAAAATAATTGCCACCACACGAGGAGAATTAAGTCACTATAGTGAATAGTTTAAGGGGTAATGCCACTCTAGCGGGAGAAAAAATAGCCTCTTTTGTAGGTATATTTTTTACAATATAGTATGAATTAGAAAATCTCTTAAAGCCCTTTATTGTTCATATTTTGAGGAATATTCACAATAAAAAAACACAAAAATAATTAAAAAAGTGAAGCGTTAGAGGACATCAAACGAAACCTCTTCCGGCGGACAGGATTGCCCGGCCGGAAAGATTTTGCACGCAGTTTTCACTTAGCCATAAAAACAAAACACAAGTTGATTCTATATAAGATTATCTCGGCAAGTACGTACAGAAACTAGAAAATTCCACTTTAAAACAAAATGGCGCACGTCTGAACACAAATCACTTGTAGGCACAAAATTAGGTTAAAAATTGTTATAACAAAAAAAGTTTCGAACTTATCGTAAAAGTACGTACTTCTGTTGTAACTAATGTTGTTCTGAAGCTGCATATAAAATTTCAAGTGAATTAACAGAGATCAGTGGATGTTATCTTTCCGGCCAGTTTGAAAAATGCGGTTTTAAGAAAACACGGTCTAAAGTACTGTGTAACTTTGATGTATAGAATTGTTATATTTTACTATAGTCGGCGATGACTGAACCATATAATTATCTTTTCATATTAATATTTTCCTCCTCTTGTTTCTTTCTGTTTGATATTGACGACAGACGCGCCTGTTTTGCAGCATCAGTCAGCGATGGCTCTGAAAACATGCTGCGCCGTGCGTCGTCAGCCTTCGCGCAGTAATTATTATAGTTTAGCCCGATGCTCATACATAATACCTCCATAATCTTCATAAGGCTGGATAATGCGACATTGACAATACATATAGGTATACTTGCTGCAATATCCACAATTACTTTGCCACTTGAAAGTGAAAATGAAAATGAAATCATCAGGTGGACAATTCTCGTACTGTGGCATTTCATCGGTCAGAATGTTTTGAGCAGTGTCGCCGAGATCTATTTTCTTCATTTTATCAATTTAATCATGCTTACGACGAATGGCTAGTCCATCAAAAATTCAAAGCTCATTTATATGCTTCTGGGTTAACTGCCGTAATTGTTTTTTGTCAAATAGCGGGGACGAGTGCCATTAGTTTTGGCACGTGATCTATCCTTTTCTTATTTCCTTTACTTACCTATTCCAAAATTTGCCAGCTTTGCCGTATTTACATTTTATGAGAATATCAACAACATTTCTCCAGCTGATGAGCGCCACCAATCATACACAGAAGATAAGCTATGTATTCTCCAGGTTCCGAGACAGATACGCATTTATTTGGTATTTAAGTTGATTTGTAGCCCCTTTCTTCTGTTGTTTTCTGTATACTTTGTTGACAAACTGCTTCTGATGCGACAAAAATGGTGCGGACACCTTTATCGTAAAATGAGTCAAAAGCTGTCGAGGAAGGTCCCTGAATGCGCAAACCTTTTCTATTCCATCTACACCTATTCTTATGCGCATGGCAAGGATACTTCCGCTATTCATTTCATATCCTTTTTGAACAAATGGGCAACTCGGAATGAAAGTTTGTTCAAAATTCTCGCAAGAAACCACGATTTGAAAGTCACGGTTGCCACTTTCGGCCAATTTCTCATTTGATTTGCACGTTGTACACACTACAACTTGTGAAATAGCAGAAAACAGCAACAAAGGTCAAAAGATGATAATTAAATGTCATCCGCTTCAACGTTGTAATAAACTTCAACCGACATTACTTTTTTGCCGGTGTGGACTGTGGATACGTTATCAGGCGACTGATTCAATGCTTGTCATATTAGTTCTATTTCAAACTCTGCTACTTCCTTTCGACTCCTTTCGATCACGATATGCTCCGGGAATATCACTAATTATTTCTGCTATTTTTTACCACCTAATCAAGAACAACACGCGTTACATCAGACAGCTATAACACAGTTCAACGAACGAACCGAGGATATTTCCACAAAATCTTTGTGTTTTATATTATTTTGTTATATTTCGCACCATGGATGTAATGTCTCCAAATAAGATAAGAGCGTATAGGTGTCTAGTAGGCTGTAAACTCTCACGCTAAACTTTTTGCATGTACGCTCGACTAGACACTTGGCCGTATGTTCACCAAATAAGCATTTAAATTTTTTTTTCAAATATGTAGCGTATTGTGCCTTATTTCTAAGATATCAAGACATCATTTAAAGGAAACTTTGAATTTAATAAAAGACAGTTTACTGATGAAACCTCAGGATATAGAGCTTCAAGAGATCTTCAGATCATATAAAGACTTTTACATACAAAAATGCGAAGAATACTACAAATTGAGCAATAATGTCCATCTAAACAAAGCCTCAAATAAGCCAAAAGCTATATGGAAGAAGATTAATGAAGTGACGGGACGATGTAGAGTCAACCAAAACCAAAACGGACCTTCGTGCGAAGAACTTGGTGACTACTTTGTTTCTTCTATCACAACACTGCACAGTAAAATTCCTAAAACGGTAAAAAATTCACATCCGCTAAGCATAACCACGACAAGAAGTTTCTTCTTCAACCCAACCAACAAGGAAGAAGTCTCTACAATCATAAAACGTCTAAAACCTAAAAAAACCAAAGACCACTTTGACCTGGACACTGAAACACTAAAATATATCGAACCAGCTATTTCTGAAGTGTTGGCAATCATTCTGAATCGGTGCATTACTGCAGGAATATTCCCTGAAAAGATGAAAATTGGCAAAATCACTCCAATCTTTAAAAAGGGTACACGAGCGGATCCATCTAATTACAGACCCATATCTATTCTTCCTGCGTTATCGAAGGTGTTTGAGGCTATTATAGCGACCACAATAACAGATTTCTTCAGGCAACAGAACTACCTCTGTGATCAGCAATATGGGTTTAGAGCTGGCCGAGGAACTGAAGACGCAATGGTACAACTATTAAAACTAATTACAAGCGCCTTGGACGCAGGAAGACAGTGCACGGCCTTGTTCCTGGACCTCTCCAAGGCCTTTGACTGTATGTGTCATGAAACATTTCTCACAAAAATGGAACATTACGGCTTCCGGGGAATAGCCCAAGATCTGCTAAGAAGCTATCTCTCCAACAGACAACAATATGTTTCTCAAAACGGCAAAACAAGTTCCATGCGGAGGGTTGACAGCGGTGTCCCACAAGGTAGCTTAACCGGCGCTTTATTTTTTATCATCTACATAAATGATTTACCGAAGAACATAAACGCAGAGGTGATACAATATGCTGACGATACGACTTTGCTACTCCATGGCCACGAACCACAGATTTCAATTGCGTCCCAAACTGCCAAGGAAGAAGCTGCCGAATGGTTTGCCCAAAACCGCTTAGCTCTTAACATCGACAAAACGGCAGAGTTATTCATTACGTCCAGCAGAAGAGATCAGAGAGAAGTCAAAGATGTAAAATTCCTCGGTGTGCGCTTGGACACTCGCCTGACCTGGCTGCCACAAGTTGAAGGATTGCTGCCAGTTCTTGCCTCAGCAACTTACGCGATAAAACGCATAAGAGCCACAATAGGTAGCAGCGCTGCGAAAACCACCTATTTTGCTCTGTTTCACTCTCGAATGGCATATGGTCTAAGGGTGTGGGGAGGATCTGCACATGGTTACAGAGTCTTGTTGTCGCAGAAGAAAGCTGTTAGAGCAATAGAGGGGACACCATCTACAGAATCCTGTAAACCTCAATTTAGAAGACTCGGCATCTTGACCTTTTGCGGAGTTTATATTCTCCAGCAGTTACTCCATGTCAGAAAAGAAGTCCACAAATACCAACAAAGGAACGAAATCCACGAGTACAATACAAGGCAGAGTCATCATATTCAAATCCCATTCGGAAGGCTTCATACCACCAACTTCACACGAGAGGGTCTCAGATTTTACAACCGCCTACCGGAAGAGTGGAAACACGTGTCTACCAGACATTTTAAACGCAAGCTAAATGCCTTGCTAATCGCATCATCTCCCTACTCTATGGAAGAATTTGCCACTACCTTACAAGAAAAATTGCAGTCTGCCACATGAAATTTATCAAATGAAATTTATCAAATGTTCTGTGTACCATTCATATATTTTTATATTGTTTAGTGTGCACATTGTTATTATGACTTGTTGCTGGCAACCAATAAACTATTCTATTCTATTCTATTCTATTCTATTCTATTCTATTCTATTCTATTCTATTCTATTCTATTTGAGCAACAAAAAAAATTAGATTTTTCAAAAATCTAGAGTGGCATTACCCCTTAAACAGTTGACGCTTCTAGGGTCTGAATACGCTTCATTATTCCACTATTATAGAGGACATTAAACTAGGTAAACGCATGTCTGATAATATTTAACGCCAACTCCCATAACAACGCGATTAGCACGAGCTTAAGAAGAGAATCTCGCCGTAGGATTCCTCCTGGAAAAAGGAAGCCGACGACACTCCTAAATTTCAAACGCGTATCCACATGCTGGTTGGCATTCCTCCGGGTCATGAACGATTCGTTATGAATTACTTCATCCTATCTGGAACACTGCTGGAATCTGACCGGTCGGTGGTAAAACGCGAGCATACTATCCGGACCTGCGGAATAATGGTGCCTTCGGGTGGTGGACTCTGAGTCGCCGCATTCTAATTATTCGTTGTTTAGTAGCGCTGCTGAAGGGGTTTCAAAACGTTCACGAGAATTGTAAATGTATATAGTTTTACGGTAGGAATTGCCCACTAGACATACTTATGACTCCATTTTGCATTATACCGCAATATATTACTAACAAATGTCAACAAATTAGTACTTCGTCGTCTTTCCATATGTTCTCTTCAGGGTTTAAACTTTAAAGATTAAGTATGAGATGTTTTTTTTGGGGTTAGTGCTGATTTTCTTCTTTTAGGTCGCATACTGCAAAAGTAACAGGCGGAACCCTTACGTAGAATGGCCAGATGTCCGGATTTAGTCCGCACATTTCAGCTACACACTAAACAAAAAAATATCTTTTCTCAAGTTGTTCAAATATTTTTTTGATATCTCCAAAGCTATTTAAGATTACATAAAAGAATTTTTTGAAAATATTGAAGCGTGTAGGTATGGGAGATGGTAAAAAAGAAGTTTTTCACTTCACATTACACATAGTAACACTGTTTAGTAACTCTGAAAGAAGAACCTGTGTGCAGACTCTGCAACGAAGAGGAGGAAGACGCCTCTCATGTTCTATTCGAATGCTTAGCATTGACCTCCTGGAGGGAAGCAAACCTTGGAAGAGAAAACCCCTCAACCAACTTCCCAAAAGAAAATTTAATCGGAAGACTCCTCAGCCTTATTAACTGGACGAAGATCTTCGATTAACTACCTGGGCGGCGGCAGTACAACAAGCCACATGGCTGCAGTGCTAGGGCCCCCCAAGCCTCAGCCAACGCCCACGGCAAAAAAAACACTGTTTTTTGGTGGTACAATTAGCAAATAGTAACACCCTTATTAGTAACTTTTTTCTAAGATTGGCCACATTGTATCAAATGCCTTATGTCAAAGGTAAATACACATAACCACAAACTACTGAATCGCTTGCAATTGCGTAAACTGCAAAATATCTATATTCTATACATATTTAATTATGCGTCTAGAATGCTATAGTATCGCCAAAGGCCAAAAAATACGCCAGCATGACGTTATCGGTGATATTTTGCGACTCTGGTAAGTGATCAGATCATGCATCATTCTTGTAAACTAACCATCAACCCCCTTCAAGGACCACGTTTACCTTAATAAGGTATATTCCGCAGATGAAACCTGCGTCGTAGATATGAACAATTACAATTACATAAATATACGTAAAATATTTGTAAGTGGTTATTTCTCATAAATTTCCTGGAAATACTAAAAAAACTTTGTAAAACACCACAAAAACTACAAAAAATACGTGCCATTATGTGAACTTCCATATTTTCTGTTGGATTTTCAGTAATAATATGTATTCCTACGAAACCGATCGATAGAAAATAGATAACATCACGTACATTTCATAAAACGTGTAATGATTACACAAAATAACGGTATATAACACTTTTTGTGTGTAATATTTTACAACAAATAACTAGTTATATTATGTGTAATTTCTGCTAACAGTGCATTTTCATGTTACTACGGGGACCATAAGCTACGATTAATATCAGTTTCATCGACTGCATTTCAAATCTATAGGTAATGACTATACTTTAAATTTTGTTTCAACAAGAAAACAAGAAATACTCCGTTATTTATTAGTCTCGGTGCTTGTGAATTCAGAAAAGTAGTCGTAAATTATTAGTAAATATATTTTGAATATATTCTTTTTCGCTAGAAAGAGCTTTTACTCTTGTAACAAAAAATGCTATGTGAAGTGGTTTTTCCTTGATGTCAAAAAGCGGGCCTAAACTTGGCACCAGCGAGTTTCCTATCATTTCCACAAATTCAGAATCAAAAATGGCGTCAACATTTACGTGATGTTGAAGTATATCGTCGTGTCATCAGCTAACCCGATTTACAGGTTTCGGACCCACCAAGATCTTGAGATCCCTACAGTCTGTGGCCATAAACAATCAAACCATTCCTAATGCCACCAATATTAATGGTGACATCTAAAACTGTTGACAACAGAGTCACAACTCATCTACTCTCACCTGTTGGACAAATGATCATCAATAGATCTACGCAGAAGAGTACAGTGTTAGATAAAAACAACCGAACGAAGAGCCAACGACGCTATCACGCGACGTTCATCTTTTCTTTGCGGGGATTCTTCCTACGCGTTTCGATTTTAGCACCGCTCTCATCTCGACGATAAATTTCCAGTTGGAATTTATGCACTCTATACTGTACGATACGCTGTAAGAATCTCGCGATGTTTATGATAAACTAATCAGGAATTATGTTCTCGTGCGGCCATGTTTATGTCCCTTGACCGAGCGGTCGGTGAAATTATGTTTAGGTTGACGATTTCGTGATATAGAAATAAATATTATTAAGGACTATGTAGAGAGGAAGTAATATTTTGGTGGTAGTAAGTAATAAACACTGCTGGTTCTAATGCTATACCTTTCGTGTATATTTTACAGTGTAAGTTTTTTTACATTATCATACGCAGTATGATAAAGCATCGTAATATCGTGCCGAAAGAGAATTTAGATTTTAGCGGAAATGGGTCTTTTTGGGTCTCCTGATCATGTTTACCCGATTTTTGTGGCGACGAATCCGGAGAAACAACTAAAGGTATCGGAACGAACGTTCATATTTTGAATTTTTATGACTAAACCTAGAGCTGAAAAGCTTTTGGTTCAAAAGGATCCAAAAGGATCTTTATGTCATTTTGTATTTATATGATATTATCAAAATATCTGTCAAATCCTGGCTAACTTGTTTTATTTTAATGCAGACACGATCGATCTCGATCAAATAGAATCTCATGCAGATAAACTATTAATTTTATATAAAAAATTTGTATGATAAAGTCATGTGCCTGGCCACATCAGACTATTTATTAAAAGCTTTCCGCGAAGATATCCAAAGACATAATATTATGTCAGTATGTTAGTATTTGCAATGGCAACACAACCAAGCGATACATAATGACATTTACAAACCAGTCTCGGGAATATTCAGAACACGCGCCTAACATTTTAAAATACAGCTGTAATTATAATATTTCCAGGCTCACGTGTCTACAATTACAGGAAAATTAACATTCTGCAGAACAGAAAATGGCGCATGCGAATGCTACATATTTACCGATTCCATAAGACGGGTGCTGTAATGAATAATGCAACGCACAATTTTATTCATAGTCCAAAGGCTGTAAACCTATTCGTAAGTAAGAAGACACCTTATTGTATTCATCTAAAGATCAATAATCCTATTAGAAATATAAAAGTAAAAATGGGTTTTCAAAACGTAGATTACGCATATTATTGACGTGGAAATGTGGAATATACAGTGTAATTTACAATGTACACTTGTTTTGTTACACTGCTTATCGATATTGTCAAGGCAATGACAACGTCGCTAAGTGACAAGCGCACCAATCAATTTTAATCTGGCAAAATCCTGTAAACTGTTAGTGACATACAGCCGTCCCATATATGCACAAAAATTAATTTATAAAATTTCGGTTCATAGTCGTAGAAAAAGTATAGTAATTCATTTGCAAGTAATGGCAATTTCTCACTCGAACGTTTTGCAGCACTCGCCTATTTTGCAGCACTCGCCTACGGCTTGTGCTGCAAACTTCGTTCTCGTGAGAAATTGCTTACATTACTTGCTCATAGAATAAATATACTATTATTCTGCATATGTTACATATGCATATTTATGTTTGTGCATTAAAAATATAGGTTAGCGTGAACTATAAACCGGTGCTAATAATTGAAAAATTATCCGACTCAACAATTTTGACTGTGGTGACGATTTTTATGAATATCGGTGTCTTTTAGTTGATTGAAGACAATGTAAAAAGCCTACAACATAGTTATTCTTAAAATCCGTCACCTAGACTCGAAAGAATTAAGTCGGATATATTTTGTATTACCTTATTATTTGAGTGGAAATACCTGAGGATTCCGGTGTAAATCGTATTAACGGTATGAAGTAATTTTACTAATAATAATCAATGATAATCAATTTATTTAAAAATTGAAAATACTGCAGAATAAATTTTCTAAAAAGAACATCAAAATATCCAGGAGATCATTTTTGTTATTTATAAACCGTTACAAACTGTTATTATATGAAATATGAAACCATTCTTATTATTATAAAATTGTTGCGTAGGGGCCCCCACTATCCTTAATCCATCACTGAAGATGCCAAATATTCCATTTTGTAAGCTCTTTTATTTCTCTTAGAAATATCAGCTTATTTTGTTTGTATAACTCTCTGTTATATTTTTTACAAATATTAATAAAGATGGATTTGATTTGATTTGATATCCATTATTATCCATACAAGCACCGTACTCACCAAATACAGCTGAAAAGCATCACTCATCCTTAAGAGTGGGACGTCACCTTCCGAGTTCTGAAAATTTAAATGAAAATTGGCCGATTTCAATTTATTCTTTAGAAGAAGAAAGTGTTTTATATAAATCTACCTTGTCTTGTATTATGAGATTTTTTTAAAACTATGTAGTATACTTTACTAGCATAAATTTATGAACATAGTGTGGCGGCTAACATATTAAGTAAAAATTCTGATGTGGCCAGGCACATGCCTTTATCATACAATATATAAAATTAATAGTTTAGCTGCATGAGATTCTATTGAGAGCGATCGTGTTTGCATTAAAATAAAACGATAGGATTTGACAGATATTGATAGTTGGTATTGTCAAAAAATCAACCTTTAACACTACCTATTGTCATTCGAATAAAAATATCTGGCAAATCCTATATTAATGCAGACACGATCTCGATCAAATAGAATTTGCACCTACAGCTAAACTATTAATTATACCAAAAAATGTCCTCTTTTAATTTACTATTTAACTATTTTGATGAAATCACGAGTCATTTGCAAAATCCTTGAAAAATGCATAACAACATTGCTATCCGCACTCGAAATACACATTGACTATGTAAACACCATGGAAACACCAGGCTGTTTCAATATTGTTTCACATAGCGTACGTGCGCGCGTGTTTCTCCTCCTCATCGCATTTTCCATGTATTTGCGTGTTGAATTGACGTTTCGCAACCGCTGATATATATATATAAAATATATAAAATTAATAGTTTAGCTGCATGAGAATCTATTTGACTGAGATAAATCGTGTCTGCATTAAAATTAAACTAGTTAGCCAGGATTTGACAGATATTTTGATAGTCAATAGTATCAATCGAAGGTATTGTCAAAGCATCAGCATTTGACACTACCTACTGTCATCAGAATAATAGTTGTTTATCTCACAAGTGCCGAAAGTACGGAATAGCACAACGAGCGGTGATGCGGCGTTTCACCGATGGCGGAGCGTCGTCGTCGCATGTGAGCGAGTCGCGCTATGTACTTTTCGGCAGGAGTGACATCAACGTTTTTTGTATTGCTTTTTGAGAAATACGCATTTAAAAAAAATCAAAAATGGTTATATTTCGGTATAGAAAATGTTAGGTTGATACCACTTCTACGAAATGTCAAGTTTAAAAAGCTAATTCAAATTCTGACAGATTTATAGTCGAGGGTTCTCCGAGTGTGACAGCGTGGTGACAGCCATAGACATTTCAGTGGTGACAGCACAAAAAAAATATTTGTCAAAATCCTGGCTACTATGTAGCATATCAATGCAGATGCGACCGATCTCGATCAAATAGAATTTGCTCTTGCAGCTAAACTATTAATTTTACCATTTCTCTCATTTCTAAAATCCTTGAAAAAGGCTTAGAATAAACTACCAGTTCCTTTGGACCCTTTTGAACCAAAAGCTTTTCAGCTCTAAGTTTGGTCATAAAACTTCTAAATATGAACTTTCGTTCCGATACCTTTAGTAGTTTCTCCGGAATCGTCTCCACAAAAATCGAGTACACACATACGCACACACACACACACACACACACATACACACACACACACACACACACACACACACACACACACACACACACAGACATTTTTTTGTACCTTGGTCAAAAATGTTCAGGGGACCCAAAAAGACCTATTTCCGCTAAAATCTCAATTTTTTTTTTCGGCATGATTACAATACTTTACCATACTGCGTATGATAAAGTAACAGAAACTTTTGCAAACAAATTATCAAACTAGTTTAATTTGTGTAGTTTTTCATCTAATTTTGTCAGTGATAAAAATACTCCAGGTTCTACATCTGAAGTTTTCTGTTCCTTACTTTAGTCGCACAATAGACATAAATATCCCTTAAAACTGTGTCCGATCTAATCTGAATTCCAAACCGGCACCCTTACCTTATTTTCTTGCACAACACACCCTTCTCTGGTACGGGGTTAGCAGATGAACCGGGTGTTCCTTCCCTGTTAACTGTTCCAACCCTTCCGTTAACAACTATATTCAGTTACCTATGCAGCCGATTGTCACATGAGACTCCCTCGCGTTAAGAATACAAATGAAAAGGTGTTTTTGAGGTTGGCACGCGTTCGCTCGGAAGCAATCTGTTTGGGTTTCGGTAAATATAAGCGAATTAGGCAGTTGTCGACTTATGTAGGAGGGTGTATTGTGGTTGTACGTATTCAGCTTGAAGTGGGCAATGATAAACATAATGACGGGTTTTGTAAAATAGTCAATAGTTATTGGGTATGAAAGGGGTTAGAATTGGATTTAATCTAGTGTTTGATTGTGCGAAAATAATTTCTCTGCTGTGCGACTTCAATAGGATTTAATTTTGATGCAATATTGAAGAATCCTTTTCTATACTTAATGTAGTACTACTGTAGTTGTTCTCGGTTTTTCTTTATTTTTTATGTAGGAGACTCTTAATTTGTTTCTTAATATGCATACTAAATTCCTGTGAAATTTGAAATCTGTCAATACTAATTATCCTCTGGCTGGATTTATTTCTCGTAGAAGCAGAATCTGAAAATACAGAAATTCAGAATTGCAATTGCAAATAATCTGTTGTGGCCGGGCACACGACTTTATCATACTATATAATGTTCTGACAATACTGTAAATAAATTAACATATTAACATTGCTATCCTCACCCGAAATACACAAAGACTTTGTAAACACCAAGATTGTTCAATATTGTTTCACCTAGCGATAGTTGCGCGCGTGTTGATCCTCCTCATGGCAATTCTGAATGCATATGCGTGTTGAATTAGCGTTTCGCAAACGCTGAAGTTTTAATGTAGGCACGATTTCGATCAAATAGAATTTGCTCCTGCAGCTAAACTATTAATAAAATAATAAAACTATTAAAAAGAAATGTCATAGACATAATTTAAAAAAATTTCCTCTACTTTCATTTATTAGGTATTAAACTATTTTGACGAAATAACAGAAATTGCGGCTCATTGCAAAAACGTTGAAAAATGCTAAAGGTAAACCTCCAGTTGCTTTGGGTAATTTTGAACAAAACTTTCAGCTCTAAGTTTACTCATAAAACTTCTAAATTTAAAGTTTCGTCCCAAAAGCTACACACATACACTAGAGTGGGCTAAAAAACGTGTTTTTTTACTTTATCATACGCAATATGAAAAAGTATTGTTATCGTGCCGAAAAAAAAAGTTTGATATTTTAGCGGACATAGGTCTTTTTGGGTCCCCTGAACATTATAGATCAAGGTACAAAAAATGTCTGTGCATGTGTATGTGTGTACCTGTGTATGTGCATGTGTATGTGTGTATGTGTGTATTTACCCGTTTTTGTGGCGACGATTCCTGAGAAACTACTGAAGGTATCGGGACGAAACTTCATATTTAGAAGTTTCATGAACAAAACAGAGCTGAAAAGCTTATGGTTCAAAAGGGTCCAAAGGAACTGGATGTTTACGCACCACCTTTTTCAAGGATTTTGAGAATGAGCCGCCATTTCTGTAATTCCGTAAAAACGGTTAAATAACAAATTAAAGTAGAGGAAATTCATAATAATTTATGCCTGACATTTTTTGGTAAAATTAATAGCTGCGTGAGCAAATTCTATTTCATCGAGATCGGTTGTACTGCATTAAAACTAGTTAGCCAGGATTTGTCAAATATTTTGATTCTAATGACAGTAGGTAGTGTCAAACGAATATGAAATTAATAATAATAATGTTTATTGATTTTAGTAACAAAATATACACATATAATATAACTACAAAAGAAAGAAATGAAAAACTAAAGCAAAAAAACGAGTCAGGAAGTCCAAACAGTTATTGGACTTACTGTTTTTCATCGGTCCTAGAATACACATAAATTATAGAATTAAAGAAGACTACAATCCTGCAAGGTTTTGTCACATACTTGCCATATGCCACAATAAATAAATAATCCACTTGAAATAAATAATCCACTTAAAATGCTACGCGTTTTCCTGCTCCAACAACAAGCGTGCCCTCACCACGGAACCATTCGGAGAACCATTTAATCCAAATGTCAAAGCAGGCATTACATACTTGTAAAAGTATATTTTTTGCTTGAAAACGTTTCTAAGGATTCTGCAGTTCATGTTTTCATCTCTTAAAACTTTTATACAATAAAACATTTTGTGTATAAATAAATAGGATAAATAGAAAAACCTGATGTGACCAGGCACATGACTTTATCATACTACATATAAAATTAGTAGTTTAGCTGTATGAGATTCTATTCGATCGAGATCGGTCGTGTCTGCATTAAAATAAAACTAGTTAGCCAGGATTTAACAGATGTTTTGATACTGTTGACAGTAGGTATTATCAAAACATCAGCATTTTATACTACCTACTGTCATTAGAATGGAAATATCTGTCAAATCCTGGCTAACTAGTTTTATATTAATGCGGACACGACCGGTCTCAATCAAATATAAATTGCTCATGCAGCTAAACTATCAATTATACCAAAAATGTCATAAACATAAATTATACAAAATGTCCTCTACGTTAATTTATTATTTAACTATTTTGACGAAAATCCTTGAAAAATGCCTAGAGTAGACACCCAGTTCATTTGGACTCTTTTGAACAAAAAGCTTTTCAGGTCTAAGTTTGGTCATGCAACTTCTAAATATAAAGTTTCGTCCCGATACCTTTAGTAGTTTCTCCGGAATCGTCGCCACAAAAACGGGTACACACACAGTACACACTCATATTCATCGAGCGGATGAAATGTCTTTTCAAATTGTTCTTAAAGTATTTGCACCTCACATATCTATAATTTTATTCAAATTTTGTAAATACAGACCAGTTGAGCTTGAAATGAATTTACTGAGCCTTTCGTTGTAGCCTTATGTTTGTCTTTTCCCTGGACCTCCAAATTTAAGCAATTTAGAAGTAGTAAATCAAAATTAAATAAAAAAATGACAATTGTGGTTGTGCTAATGGAACAACATCAATGTTGGCCAGTGTAATTGATCTATATAAACAGTCCAGCACCAATGTTATTTTTTCTTCAGGTAAGCGTTTGCAATGTTCGCAACTGGAAACAAGACTTGCACAGAATTTATTTGCTCCAAGGCGCTAAATATGTAGCTACGCTAGTGGTAAATTACAATGTAAACTAATCTCCTAGACACTATCTACCGACACCTACATAATCTTTAATCACTAAGTGCCTCTTACAGCTGGTTAACGATTTTTAACCATTCGCAAATTGCATCTCCGTACAAAAATCGTAGTAGTTGGGATACACGCAGGGAAGGAATTAGCGTCGTCAAATAAAAACGTCAAACTGTCTGCACGCGTTCATGTAGCCAATTTCCGCCGCCTAGTGTAAGTTCAAATACATGATTCTCTTTTCACAGTTTGTTAGCATGCTTTTAGCACTAAAGCACCGACGTACAGCGGGGATATAAATATTCCCCGGTTAGCGCTACGTGACGTACCGCGAAATAGCGGCAGCAATCACCTGTCACGATGGCAACAGATAAATATCGGACTTGTTAGCGGCAAAGCCGACTCGATTTCACGCTTTCAACCTCAATGTGCGATTATTGTATTAATTTGATGTTGCTAATTCTTACTGTGATTTAAGAGCAAATGCCCTTGCTACTGTTAGCGGTGAAGAAGTAATATTTTTCACATAGGTTTGTATGAAGTCAAATGAGAATTCCAGAGACAATGGTCGTATGAATAAAAATAAGTATGCATATACATCATTTTGAAGTACATATGTACTATCGTGGCCATATATTATGTCCCTTCTTTTGACGTCCATTTTCTCGGAAACCTAGGGGCGAAAATTTTTTTAAAAACTCACAAAAATTAGAAAGCTGTATGTGTTGGCGTTTTCCCGATTTTTCCAAATTAAGAAGAATAGGGGCTGTTTTTTCCACGTAATTTTTATTCGTTTAACTTTAGCAATTAATTACTCCGGAAATAATACATAGATTTGAACAAATTAAATAGTAAAATCACTTGCGGAATGCTAGCTTTCAATGTGCATTTTTGTAAAATCATTGGATTAGTGCTTGATCCACAAAAAGCTATATTATGCAATGCCAGCAATTCCTTTATTAGAAGAGCTAGAATAATGAAATATAGACTATAGGCTACCCACTAATTCATAGGTTTAAAGTTTATTACATAATTATGGTTTATCTTGCATTTTCCCTACAAACGATCGGGTTGAAGCATCTCATGATTGCTGCAGTTGACGCGGCGCTCTACGGTCCTTGGGGCGAGCGGGGAAAGGGATCGACAGCGACGCTGCCAGTAGTGGCGGATCGCACGTGCATTACTATAGTTACTAGTGTTTACGGACACAATACATAAAACGACACGGCGATTATGCCTCGCCAAAGAAATTTAGATATCCGGCGACAGATTACCGAATTAAAAAATAATGCCAAAATAAGTCAATAAGATAACAGAACCACGAACAGGCATTTGGAAGTCCCATGGGAATCTTGGCAATTTAAATCGGGTTTCGGGTTTAGCATTTAAAATTAATGAGTGATCTGCAAAATATTCTATGTGTCTACAAATTTACGATGCTAAATTTGTAAAAGTTTTTTGATATTTTTTAGTTTTATACGGTCAGAGCTGACGTTTGTAATATATGTAATATATCAAGAGTTGTATTTATTTTATATTGTTTCTGCATATATTTAAATATTATTAATAAATAAGCTGTTGAAACTGTTATAATAGTTTGAATATTTATATAACAAAATCGGGCAAACATTTTAAATATTTTTTGGGTTTATCAAGCAAGCTTAATTTAGTATTCACCACTAATCGGAAAATCTGCTAACTCCATATTATTAGATCTATCCGCTTCCATCAAAATCTTGTTTACAACCTTATTGTATAAAAACTGAAGAAAACATAAACGCCACTCGATAGAAGAGATTTCTCTCGTACCGGGTCACAATATTATAATCAAAATTATGCAAATATTAAGAATTTAATTGTTAGTTAAAATTACTACCTTGTCAAGTTATGGTTCTTTTGGTGTATTGATAAAATAAGCTGCCCCGGTTCTCCCAGCTGTGTCGGTTCGCTCCGAAATGACTGCACCGCTAACGCCTCCTTTCCCCGCAGTACCCCAAAGACCGTAGAGCCGCGGAATTCACGTGGAGTTTCAGCACGATCTTTTGTATGAAAAATGCAAGAAAAACAATGATTATGTAATAAACTTTAAACCTATGAATTATTAGGTAGCATATTGTCTATATTTCATTATTCTAGCTCTTCTAATCGGCTGGCATTGCAAAATATAGCTTTTTGTGGGTCAACCACTAATCCAATGATTTTACAAAAATGTACATTGCTAGCATTCTGCAGGTGATTTTACTTTCTAATTCGTTCAAATCTATGTATTATTTCCAGAGTCATTAATTGCTAAAGTTAAACGAATAAAATTTACGTGGCAAAAACAGCGCCAATTCTTCTTAATTTGGAAAAATCGGGAAAACGCCAACACATACAGCTTTCTATTATGACTATTTATGAGTTGTAGAATATTAATCAAGGACAGCAAAAGAATTTTTTCAAATTTTTTCGCCCCTAGGATTCCGAGAAAATGGACGTCAAAAGAAGGGACATAATATATGGCCACGATAGTACGCCAAGTTATAAAACCAAAAGTCTGGAGCAGATGCTCCCTGTTAGTAGTTTACTTGTAAATAAATTATTTTTGACTACCTACATACTCATATTTCGTATGAATAAAATAAAGTCAAGACTCAATCAGCGGAGTTTATACTCGACGTATATTAACGTATATTAGGAGACGTATATTAGGAGCATCTGCTCAAAGTATTAGGAGCATCTGCTCCATGTATTATGAGCATGGACTTGTCTCAGCTGATTCGCTATTATTCATATCAACTGGAGCGTAATCTCGCACTTTAGTTCATAAGTACATACACGGGGCATAAAGTCAGTTTTATTGGATCGTAATGATTGTATAAATAAAAATAAGCATAAACTCATACTTCGCGATTTCGTACCAGATCCTCCAATTGATATGAATAAAAATGAGTAAATCCGTATGCTTAAAATGTGGACCATAAGCATTTGCTCGCAGAGCATAAGTATTTTCAGATATGAATAAAGAGAAGTATTTGCTCAATGTTTTAAGCACTAGCTGCTAAAAAGATGAGTATGATTAGTAGGAAACTAACGTTTAAAAACTTCGTTCTAAACCAGTTTAAAGACTTAAATATAAGTCACTTTATCGATTTTCGGAACGAAATGTGGTATGGATAACCAATCACTTCAATCACCATCAACATCACCATCAACGATACCATTGAAAAACCCGGTTCACCACACAGAGATGAAGATATAAACCGTAAGACTCTGACAAGTATTAAATGTATAGGCTACGTGCAATACGAGAGAAATAATCAGGAGTGTAGTTGCGAGCTGGCCGGTTAGTGTTCATGATTGTAGAAAATTTATGTAACATCTCTTGCGACTGACAAAACCTAAGTTCGTTGAGCACCTTGGTTTTATTAGCAGATTCAGGATATGGCATTGAATCCTGATTGATGACTCCTAACAAAAACCCGCAAAATTACCGAAACAGTTCCCCGATCGTAAGAAATTTAAAAAACTGTCTAAACAAAAGTTTTTTGGCTTTAAACGACCTATCTTTTTATTCTAGAAATTTGGTAACCTCACCGTTTTTAAATAGATCAACCTATATATTACTCAATTTTTTCTTCCAAGATTAATTCTAAATTTTTTTATAAAATGCATTAATTTTTAATTACATATAAGCTATTAACCAGAAATAGTCAAAATTACCGGAACAGCTATATAATTCTCCACCTAACTGCAAAAATAATCAAAAACTCTTGCAAATGAAAGTTTTTGGGTTTAAACTTTAAACAACCTCTAGTTCAAATATTTTCTTGGTATACAGAGTGCCTATTTTATTATAGGAATTTGCAAACCTTTTCTTTTTCTAACAGAACAGCTAGGATCAACAATTTTTTGTAGGAATAATTTTTTTATCAAACGCATTATTACTCTATCATACGCAGTATGTAAAGTATTGTAATCGTGCCGAAAGAAAAAATTGAGATTTTAGCGGAAATAGGTCTTTTTGGGTCCCCTGAACATTTTTGACCAAGGTACAAAAAAATATCTGTGTGTGTGACTGTGTGTGTGTGTGTGTGTGTGTGTGCGCGTGTGTAAACGATTTTTGTGGAGACGATTCCGGAGAAACTACTGAAGGTATCGGAACGAAATTTCATATTTAGAAGTTTCATGACCTAACTTTGAGCTGAAAAGCTTTTGGTTCACAAGGGTCCAAAGGAACTGGTAGTTTATTCTAAGCCTTTTACAAGGATTTTGCAAATGAGCCGCCATTTCTGTAATTCTGTCAAAATAATTAAATAATAAATTAAAGTAGAGGAAATTTTTAATAATTTATGTTTATGACATTTTTTGGTAAAATTCATAGTGTAGCTGCAAGAGCAAATTCTATTTGATCGAGATCGGTCGCATCTGCATTAATATGAAACTACATAGTAGCCAGGATAAAAAAAATATTTTGAGAAATATTTTTTTGTGTTGTCACATTCGAAAACAGCTGATCTCATCTCAGAGGTTGGAGAACCACTATGGAACGTTGCCGCTCTAGTGCGGCAAATTATAAAATACAAATTTCAAATAAAATAAGGTCACCAATTTGATTGTTTGTTGATAAGAAATATCAACCCGTCTTTATATCTAATTCTAAAAACGATAAATTGAGAAATTTATAAATAAGTATAGCGATGAGTGTAGTTTTATTTTAATATGTTGGTAGGGATGTGTCATGAACAAATATAAATCTGTCAGTATTTGAATTACCTTTTGAAGGTGCGTTTTCGTTAGTGATAATGGAAGTGGTAGCAGACGCCATTATAGTATTTCCAATAGAATTGCTAGTGACTCATGTTTATGTACATGCAAACTAATATGTGTCATTATCACGATATGTAAGAAATACTATAATTTCGTATTCTACCACCGCCATTAGCTACCATTACCTACCAATCGGAACACACCTTTAAACTTGACGTTTCGTCAAAGTGGTACCAACCTGGCATTTAACATACAGAAATTTTTTATTTATTTTTTTTAAATACGTATTTCTTAAAAAGCAACACAATAAACGTTGATGTCGCTCCTGCCAAAAACTAGATAGCGCGACTCGCTCACATGCGACGGCGACACTCCGCCTTCGGTGACGCGCCGCATCACCGCTCGTCGCGCTATTCCGTAGTTTCGGCATTTGTGACATAAATAACTATTATTCTAATGACGTAGTGTAGGTAGTGTCAAATGCTGATGATTTGACAATACCTACGATTTATCTCAATAGAATAGATTCTCACGCATCTAAACTATTAATTTTATATATTGTATGATAAAGTCATGTGCCTGGCCACATCAGATTTTTTTAGTTATAAGCAATTAAGCAAAATAACAAACTTTCAGAAAACTTTAAGAGAAACTAGAAAACTAGAAACTTTTTATTTTTAACTCGTTTGTTAAAAATAAAAAATCCAAGAAAAAATAACAAGAATTAAATTAAATGTTTAACCCGTTACATTAAAATAGGTATATGTGTATGTATGTGGGAAAATATTCTTAATTTAAAGTTCAGGAGTTTTGATTAATTACTCATAACTCCGAAATTATGCATTTTCAAAGAAACTTATTTCTACAAAAAGTTCTTATAGAATCAACCTTAGAATTAAAAAAAATGCAGGATGTTCTATTAGAAGAACATCCTCTATTAGAACTTCTATGATAAAAGGATCATGTAAATGTATATGTAAATTAAAACTATATATAAACCAGTTTGAGTTGCTTCAACCCAAAAAAACTTTTATTTGAAGTATTTTTTGTACAAATCAAAAATATAATATTTCAAATATAGTTTACAATGCAGAATAAATCATTTGTCGATCGAGAGGGCGTAGAAATCCCAATAGCGATCGCTCAATATAAGTTAACGATGTTCATCAATTCCAGAAGTAAATCTCGCACCAAAAGAGAGCGCTAAAGACAGATAAGCGAGGTGGCAAAAAGAAATTAGAGATAGCGGCCCGTAATTATCGTAACAATGCCCTTCTAACGCCGACTAATGACAATTCGTTCTTATCTCAGGGGGCACCGAAATCCCTACGAATTGATAGGGGTCAATTCGGCAGCAGAGTTACCCATACCGAGACACCGTTAATCGTGTCATCTTTTCACGCACCAAGGAGCGCGAAGCAATTTTAAACTACGTAACACAGCCCTTTATTACAGCGGAACGACATGTGTTAGCATAGTGGTAATTATTTTAAGCACCCTGTGGAGTTTAAATTGGATGATTAACACGTTAGCCCTTGTGCTCGCCAAGTTTGTAAAAGTTTAAGATCACGAGTTTAGATAAGTTTTGCTGTTGCGGAGTCATACGGTGGCGATGCTGGTTTTAAAAAATTTAATTGGACTGTAACTGCACTTACTGAATATATTGTGCTGGATCCTTTTTTTTTTTTCTTAAATGGATCTGCGTTTTATTATTTTTTATGAACTATATGGTTATAAAGTAAGTTTATTATGTTATAATTAACCAGTTTAGCCTAACACGGAAGGGTATCTAAAAACATCAATTACTCCTCGTTGTCGATAAAGTAAATATTTTACGGATGTCTCTTCTTCAGTCTCTGTATTGTATGTTTCTTTGAATTTAGACTACCGTTTTTTAACCGGAGTTCCGTCCCAGACAGCACAAAAACATCTCAGCAATGTTACTGAGATGTTAAAGTCACCAGTTGAACATGAAACTGATGACAGTGAACACCTGAAATACATCACAAAAATTGTCAGGATGTCACATAACCCTCTTATATCGTTCTCATTCAACTAACAGTTGATCGCATAGATGTTGTGAAAACAACACATAATAGTTGTGTTCATCATACATATTAACAAAGAACATGTGTGCGATGTTCAACTTTGGAAGTTTGTGGGATGTGTTTCAACTTCAACAACGTAGTATAGATGTATGCAGTAAATGTTCATGTAATATTACATTTTGACAGTTAAATAGTTTCTTTTTATTCAATAATAGGTGCATTCAATCATAGTCAATATGGTACAATCATCGTCATAATTGCGTAATGAGTAACTTAATTCTAACTGATTTTATTAGTATAACTTAGCCTAATAGGCATCGATGTCTCTTAGTTAGTCCTGGTATACTGGGCACGTTTTTCTTGCGCACTACGTAGCACTGTCTCTGCTTTTAGAACTAATACCTACAACTAGCACTTACTCTGCTTTTCCACTAACTCACGTTCACACTAACTGAAAACGCTTCTTTCTCTTGAGTCTTCGGATTAATTCGGTGTTGTCGAGGAGCTGGATGGCCTCAACGTTTACGTGATGGTGAAGCCTTTCCTCGCGACTTCTTCCTACTTTTTGGATTTCTTTGAACACAGACTCCATTTAGAGGTCTTTGTGGAGATCATCATTATCATCCTTATGTACCAAGGCGCATTGACAATGCATCTCAATACTTTCGTTTGAAAGGTCTGGACAATTTTAATGTTACTGTTTTTGTTGCAACCCCAGAGTTGAGCAGTATATGTTCACACGGTTTCTTTGTCCAGACCTGAAAATGACCAAGAGCTGTTTGGAGTTTTCTCGTCGTTTCTTCATTGCAAATGTTTGCATCAAACATCGATGCAACATTACATGAATGTTCACACTAAAAAGTTACTTTTATAACACTAATGGGACCAAAATGACCAAATTGAACCTGTATGCGACATTACATAGACATCAAATATTTAACGTTCATAATTCAACAAAAAGTCAAAATATCTGTGGGCGAAAAACAAATAAAATTTCGAAAAGGCAACCAGCCTATATTATAGTCAAAGTTCAACATATATTTTCTTTTTGACTCCCTTTCTACACAAATGTATGACACTATAATCTGCTGCACATCCTGGGAGCTTTAGGAGAAGAGCAATGAGAAAATTAATCTCTGCTAGACAAGTTCGGGCATCTGTGATTTGCAATTTTAGAAGAAAGTTAATATGGCTAAAAGGGACATAACTTTTGCGTGGTGTTATATAGTACTTAATGACATATTAGTGCAGATTTTCAACTTTTTTTGTGTTATAGATAACGACATTAAGAGAAAATGTAGACATAATCTATTTATGTTACAGATAAATTTAAGGTGTAAAAATAACTAGAGATGATATTTATAACCATGATCAAAGATGCTCTTTCCCGCATATTTTTACAGAGCGTAAATGTGATTCTGAGTGAAATGTTGTTTATTTTTACAATGCCGTAAAAAAGTTACAGCCGTTTGAAATATCAACAAAACAGTATCATAAACTTCTCTGCCTTCTTAAGGAATCAGAAATCCAATATAAAATTAAACAAAAAATACTCAGTAAAATGTATTTTTGCTGAGGTTTCCTCTTGTTTGAACCGTACTTCAAGGGTAGCGTAAAGGTAAAATGGTTAAGAAACGCTGCTATAGACTGTAATATCCGTAAGCTGTACCAGAATACACGAACATTGTCACTAATTTAAAACTTTTCTAATAACTTAATTTAAATATTAATTCCCATTGGGCCAAAATTACCAAATATATTTTTTCTCTTCCAGCAGCTATCATGTTGCAATTTTGTTGCATTATTTATGTGATTTCGAGCAATAACAAATTAGTAAATCAACATCTTAATGAAAAACTTTAGTTTTAAGATTAGTAGAGCTATCCAACATACACACAATTCTACACAGCTGTTGACTACGGAGCAATGGAAAAAACATCTATTTAGTATGATTAAAACATTAATATAAATGTTGTACCTATTAACGTTTTTATACTTTGTTATTAGAAAAACATAAATATAATGTAATAAAAAATGTTGATGATTAAAACAGCGAACTTTTTTTAATTCAATTACTGTCAGCATAGCAGTTCGACAAATTATTATTACCAAATAGGGTGAAAACGACTGCAAACAGTTTGCATTTAAAACAGCTTACATGGACGTATATATTAAAATAGCACCTTATTGTTAAACTTATTGTGTTTGAAAAAGAAAAAATACATATAAAATCATTTATAAAATAGGAAAAAACTATTAAAGCAAAAATATAAACTTTAGACCTCCTGCTGGGTACCTACCAATTTTTCAATAATTTTCTAGGGAATTCGCTTCAAACTGTTGTATGATTAGAATAACAATTACACTATTAGGGGTTGCTACAGGTTCTCAATATTAAGAGCAAAAATATAAATAATAATTTGCGATCTACATTTGTATGAAAAAAAAGTTAGTTCACGCAGAACTACAGTTATTACACAATGTGCTCTACGCTACAAAAAGATTTCGGACTCCTACTATAGATGATTCCAAAACATCTGTGTGAAAATACAAACTATTGTTTCTAATGGCTTCTTTTGATATAAACTAGGTAAAAATCAAGGGAAGTATGCTTCAGATGCCTAGTTAACTTCGTTAATCGATAATCCGTTAACGAAAAAGTTAACTTCGTTAACCAATAGTCCGTTAATTTGTTATAAATAACGGAAGTTGAGTATGTTGAGTATAACCTAATAATAGAGGGTGCATAAGTTAAAATTGCCTTAGGAATTTTTCTTGCGAGATGCAAGATTTATAAAAGATATCGAAAAGACCGACTAAGGTGGTTGCAGTTAGAAGAAAGGCATTTTCAGGAGGTTCCTTTTTTAGTTTAGATTTTGATTTTGTAACAATGGGTATTTATTAAGAAGTACCAATACTAAAAAACGTAGAATATTTAGTATTACATAATAAAAGGGTAGAAATACTTGCGACAAAACTAAAAACTATCCAATAAATTTAGGTTTGCTTATTCTTGCATAATCCTCTAAAATATAAAAAATGTCTGGGTGAAAGTCAAACCAAAATTCGTTGGATAGCTTCTGAGTTGCATGGAATCAAAAAATTTAACACATTTCTGCCAAAATTGAGGATGTGTTCCGTCCGGCGTGAATTCGTTTTGATAAAGCAGATTCGTAAAACACTACTGCATTTAAAGTCGTACTACGATGGTATACTTTTAAATAGATCGTTGCTTTACTGGGTAATAAACAAGAGCTAACTCAGAAATTGCAACTCGTGGGTTTTCCTAGAAATCATTCTTTGAGAAGGATTTTGATAGCACTACCTAGTCGGATAGAATTCGCCCCAAGCAAAAGATCGAGGAAATTTGCTGAAACCCTTTGCAAACCCATAGCCCGGAGAATGGTTGGCAAACCTGAAATTTCCGGGTCCATGTTTGCAACCCTACCGACACCATTGCGTTAACGTAGAGGACCTGCAGCTACTGTTGAAACAGAATCTAGGGAGAAGATTAAAAAGAACTAAAGCAATCGAACTAGTTTAGTGACTGAATATCGTGTCAAATAAAATTAGAGACATCTAAACTCTCCTGTCCAATTTTCTGACAAACGACCATGGCTATGTTTGCCTATATCTGTATTTGGCATATTCTATATTTTCGTTATAATAGTATATTATTTGACGAGCACATAATTAAGGATATAAATCGCGAGCATGAAGTTTACACGCGAGCCGTAGGCGACCGTGTAATCTTGCAAGCGATTTATATCCGTTATGTGCGAGTCAAATACGACGTTTTATCTACGACTCATAAATGCCATTTTATGAAAAATATTTCAAATGTATTTATCAATGATGGCGAGGCGAACTGTCAAATAACTGTTATCCACGTAGGTTTTGACAGACTTTGACACTAGCGTTGTTTAATGATGACAGTTCGTTCAAATAATGAGGTCATTATTTGAACGAACTGTCATTATTATACAACGCTAGTGTCATTATAATCATTGGCGCGTATAATGATGGGGATTATATAGTCATAGATACGTATGCAATGAACTTAGTATATGTGAGTATAATAAATAGATGTGTCACCCACCAAATAATTAAAACAGACGCAAAATGCGGGGTATCCACTTCTCGGTACTCACTACTAGTACCGTAAGCGCGGTGAGGACGTCACGCAGTTACGGCCGTTATCTTTGTGTTGCGTGTGAACGGGGTGGTCTCCGGGTCCTTATCTGTCTCTCATCGGTCACCGCTGGAAGTCCACTTCTGTTACACAATTTAGGGGTAGCCATATTCAGCTCGGAACACTCCCGGTAGCCTTGCTTTGTGAGAATCCCAGCTCACGACACACACCCATTGAGTCACTCTCTCTCTCTCTCTCTTTCACATACAAACACAGCGTTTTACCACACACCACTCGATTCTGGATTTCACACAAAACCGAAATCGTTATCTAGAATCTGATCGTGGCCATTTGGGCATGAGAAATTTTGCAATATTATTAACTAATGGAGGAATATTGGTCCTCAGGAGAACACATCTGGAGTCCTAGGGCAAGGAAGACTTAGATCAGATTAAGGAGTTATTCCGATTTATGTGATGTGGTAAATCTTGGGGATTGAACTATGTGAAACAAATTTGCTTTGTGCGGTTTTGAATTGGGGTGGGAAACACCTACTCTGAATTTTAATTGCTGCTTGAAGAATAAAGATATGATCTAGCAAAGTGGGTGTCCAAATATACCTAACAATACGCAATACGTATTAGGTTTATTGGACGTTTTATTTAGCTAGATATGTGGTTACAAACAAACAAACAAAAGAAAACAATAAAACCTCCCAAATTAGATTTTGACTTCGAAAAGAGTAGAAGCCTAGCAAAACTTCTACACCTGATCTAACAACTCTTTTCCATATTTAAAGATTAAATAAACATCTATCATGATAACAAAAATGACTTATGTTTATATAAAATAATGAGAGAATAATGAAGTAAATATATTTGTAACGAAAAAATTAAAGGATATATACTGTAATAATTTTTTACTCGTATTTCCAACAGTAATTAATCAATTTAAACATTTCTTTAAGAAACAAATTTCTTATTCTGTGTAGCTGTAAAACGTACCATATTATGTTACTTTACCATTATTATGAAATTTCAAATAATATGTAATTGCAAAACAAAACAACAAAAGTACTGTGCAAAAATAAGTCACGTTGTCTGGTCACAAACGATTTTTTGTCTTAAGAGATGTAACATGAGTTGTGATAATTTTCGAAGATGTCAAACCAGAACTCTACGTCGCACAAGTATGTATTGTGAAGATTGGAAACCTAACAAATTCGCAATGACCCAATGTTATGTTACTTTACCATAATTATGAAATTCCAAATAAAATGTAATTGCAACACAAAACATCAAAAAATACTGTCCAAAAATGACTCATGTTGTCTGGTCACAAACGAATTTTTGTCTCAAGCGATGTGATATGAGCTGTGATAATTTCGAAGATCTCAAACCAGAAAGCTACATCACACAAATACGTGACGGGATGGAGACTTAGTAGCAAGCTCGCCAAGAACAAAAGTAAACAATCGGAATGATCTGTTCTTGACATTCAATTTGACGTATGATAAAATTTTACACCCATTTTTGGCCGCATAATTTCAACATTTTAAAATGTTGCTTATTATCGTCGTATACTGTCTTGCGCAAATATCAAAATCATAATTCCGCTGTAAATAAAATTATCAAATTTTTTTCATGTATACTGTTATATCATTCGACAGAGCAAACAAATTTACCAATTAATGTTAAAACCCCATTTTGAGTAAAAATAAACACACGCAATTTTTGAAATTAATTGGTATTAATGTTTGAAAAGTTAAAACATTTTGTTAACGCAGCCAACCAAAATATCAATTTCCTCCAGTAGGCGGTCTACAATAATAAATATCTATTATTATTTATTATATATATTATATAATATATATAAAAATTATCTATTAAGAGTAAAATCCCTATAGTAATTATTTACATACCTACAACGGTTTTCAGTATAATGACGGGTGCTCCACGCCGTTATTGGTGAAACCAGACCAATGAAATAAATATTAGCTATAATAGACAAAAAACAACAACTTTTATACCCCCCTACATTTACTGTGGTGAGGGTATATTGAGTTTGCCACCATGTCCGTCTCTCTGTCTGATTTGAACTTTGGTTCGTGAATGGGCAAAATCGGTTCACTTTTTTATATTTTATGGTGGGAGGTACTTTAACTTCAGCACGGCTGAAGATAATTTTCCTACTAGTTTGGGATATACTTAATTTTGGTATGACTTTTTGGACTGTTTAATTTTTTTATGCTTCCTTATTTATGGATTATCCTTGATATTCTAAGCTGTATGCTATACTTTGCAGGGCATGTCAATAGGGACGACACACCAATCATAAAACTTATCAATTGTCAATTTTAACCGCTTACAGTTTTTCCGCGTTTGTCGTAAAAATGTGTAACCTCCACAAATTCCACTGACTTAAAAGAAAACCAATAAAAAATTCTGGTATAGTAAAGAAATCACTACTATTCTTTTTGACACAAGCGAAACAAATGTCATTATCTACTAATTTAAACACACCTTACATTTTACTTATCACAGACAATTTCATCCTTGATTTGATGAAGAGTAACATTTTCTGATAATTAGATAATAAACATATGACGCCAACTTCCTCGGAGACATAGTTGGAATTCAAAATAATACACGTAATTATTTTGGTTATTTACAAATATTACAAATATTAATTAATTAAAACTATAGTTTACCTTATGTTTAAAAAACTTTTTGCATAAAAATATTGTTTAAATTTATCAGGTAGTAGACCTTGAGAGGAATGGTATGAAAGTACACTAAATAAAAAGTAAACAAAAAGAAATAAATGAATATGCTAATAAATCTTTAATAAATATGGTAATAAATGTTAATTTTTCTATATGGAATTAATGTTTTATTTCATATATTTCTACCCACTACAGCATGTCTCTTAACTAGCCATCGTAGAAACATCTATATTTATATCGACAATAAAACTGGGCAAGTTGTATAAGAAAAAATGATAACTTAATATAAAAAACGTGTTTGAGTCTGCCAACAAATTGACAATCTGTAAGCCAGACACACAGTAAAGATAGCAAATATAATGTAAAGATTAGTTTGCTATAAATAGCTCAGTTAAACATGCGCAGTGCGAACTCCCGAACCGGGCCACTCAAACGATAACATTGCGGTTTTTCTCGGCAGACGATTGTGTATTCAATTCTTCAAATAACCGGCTTAGCGATTTTTTCGTTGGTACGTATGTTCAAAATGTTTTTCAATATTAAATTAAGAACACATATTTAATATTTTAAGATAGAAAATAATAAGAACTTTTTCGTGTTTCATTTGTTTCAAAACCGACACACACTTTGTAGTTGATTCTTGGCCAGTGACAAGTCACCACACCCAAAAGTAACGGTTTCTGGTTTGTTTGTGCTGTGACGCGAGTTCAGTGTTTCTATGTGGCTTTCTACGTGTTTGTAATTGTAATAAAAAAAGGAGAATGAAAATAATATACAATATCAAACAACATTAAATTATCATAGATAACAAAGATTTTTTATTTTCTCGAGTTTTGCTCCAAGTAGACGTATCTCACTTAACGGGTAAATAAACAATTTACCCGTTACTGATTTTATTTTTTAATGATATTTCCATATATCTGTTAAGATAAAATATTTAGCGAGTGGTTAAAGTATCTAGTAGTGTGAGGGAAATATTAGATTATCTCTCAACTGGATTCCTATTTTAAAAAATCCTCGAAAATATCGATTTTAAATTTACCAAAGTACAGGTTTCTAAGTAAAATTCAATTTTTGATGTTCTATTTGCTACTGACCTGTGATGTCATCGCCATTTTTCTTTAATGACAATCCCTTATTTTTCTCACTGATTTGGATAGATATTTTAATTGTCTTAACAATAGAGGAAATATTTTATGGCCTTACATCAGAAAATTTTCAAGGAAAACACAAAAATTATAAAATATTGAGGAACATGGATTATCTGAATGGAATATGAATATGCGTTTTGGATCAAATTATTAGCCCTAAACACGAAACCACAGTAAAAATCCTCTCGCGTAACGTTTTTAAAAAAATGTCAAATTTTCAAAAAGCGTATATACACATACAGTACCTTTAGAGAGTGTGACAAAGAAGAATATTTAGAATACGAAGCTTCAAACTCCTAAATCGCGCGAAGTTTATACTGTAACCATAGACGGTATAAATATTTCCCATGTCAAAATTGGATTGGGAACATTTTTCACGTTCAAAATGAGTACCTAACTAACTTACTAACTTACTAACTTACTAAGTTACTGTCGTTCACTGTCAATATTACCATGATTTGCAAATGTTGCCATGACTTTTCTCTTCATGAAAACTTCGCACTTGTTGCACCACGGTTTTCGTGAATACGCACGTTTAATACCAATCAGCATTATACGTTGCTGCATAGCACACGTTTTTACAACTGTAGCAAAATCGCAACACCGCAATGACATCACAATTTCCAATCCACTAACTTTTAAAAATATCTTTCGATTTAACAAAGATAGTTTTGATTTACTGCATGAAGTGAAAAAAGGAATTAAAAAAGCAATAAAAAATAAATATATTTTTTTTCTTTCACGACTTCAATATATTTCTCCGAGTTTTGACGTCGAAAATTCCTCTAGTCGTTGATGAGATCAAAGTCAACTTTATTTCTAATTAAACTATTTTTAAAAGCAATGTTTACTTTGTCCCAAAGACATGGGTATTTCTCATACTCATTTAAAAATACATTTATAGATAACTGTGTTAGTTCAGCCATGCTGTCGTGACACTATGGTTTTTCAGAAGAGTTCAGAATGTGCCAATACATCAATCGCAAGATTGATGTCTCGATAACAAACGCATTGTCACGACAGTGGATATTTCAGTTTTTACAGGCATGAAGGCTACGGTATTTGATGTCATGACATAAAAAATCTGATGTGGCCAGGCATATGACTTTATCATACAATATATAAAATTAATAGTTTAGCTGCATGAGAATCTATTTGCTTGAGATCAATCGTGCCTGCATTAAAATAAAACTACTTAGCCAGGATTTGACAGATAAATAAATAAATAAATAATTCCTGTATTAACATTAACAATATTAAATGCAACAAAATAATATTTATATTTAGGACGGAGACCAGCACACTTGTTTCCGAATTGCCTTGCTCTTCCACTCAACCCCTTACGCAAACTGGAACGAAAACATAATTGTACCAATAATATAACAATAATTCCGAGAAGTTATCAAAACAAAAACAAACAAAAAATTACTCTCGAGTCTAATTACACGTAATTGCAGCACATCCAACTCAACAAAACATCGCACATGCCCATACAAATTAAAAATTAAAACAGCCTCCGATGTGCGCTCAATGCCTAAAGTCCCCCCTGTTGAGCAAACAGACAACACTTCACCTTTCCCCCAAAACTGTTTAGCGATAATTTTTTCATATCTTCCCTGAGACCATTGTATATGTGACTGACCTGGTAAGAGAATGACCGTTTATACAGCTCAGCGCGATGAGCAGGTGGAGCAAACAAACCCCTGAATCTTAAATTAAGGTTATTTGACATCCGTTCTACAGCGTATTTTCCGCATGAGGTATAGTGGGATCCTCGTGGATAGCAAGTTATGATATAATATTGCTGCGTGCAACACCCTAGTGTTATCCATGTTCAACCACCCCAAGTCGCCCAGCCCATTCGATACATGATCATACTTCTTCAAACCAAAAACAAACACATGCATTTTGGACACGCTGAACACGCTGCCTATCCGACGACGTCAGGCAAAGACCGTACACGGTATCACAATATGAGATCTTTTTACTATTGACAGTAGAAATAGTGAGATATTGTCGAAATATCAGCATTTGACACTACCGGTACTGCCATTAGACTGAAAATATTTGGAAAATCCTGGTTCGCTATATAGTATTATATCAATGCAGATGCGACAGATCTCGATCAAATATTTTGCTCTTGCAGCTAAACTATTAATTTTACCAAAAATCTCACAGACATAAATTATTCAGAATTTCCTCTACTTTATTTTATTATTTAACTATTTTGAGAAAATTACGGAAATAACGGCTCACTGAATAATTGAAAAATGCTTAGAGGAAACGTTCAGTTCCTTTGGGCCCTTTTGAACCAAAAGCTTTTCAGCTCTAAGTTTAGTCATAAAACTTCTAAATATGAAGTTTCGTCCCGATACCTTCAGTAGTTTCTCCGGAATCGTCTCCACAAAAATCGAGTACACACACACACACATACACACACACATACATACATACACACACACAGACATTTTTTTGTACCTTGGTCAAAAATGATCAGGGGACCTAAAAATACTTATTTCCGCTAAAATCTCAAATTTTTCTTTCGGCATGATGACGCTACTTCATTATACTGCGTATTATAAAGTAATAATTGCGGCTTACTGTCACGTGAAGATGCGAAAGCAGAACAATTAAACCTAAGAATAATGAATGCAATAGAATCTCACCACAGCCGGCGAAATTTCGAAATTCTTATATAGAATTTACATAAATTTACATTTGACATATAACAGGACAACTATTTTAATTTGATTTGTACGCATATTTTTTACTTATCAATATATACATATGTGTTAAAAACGTTTTGAATATTTAGCAGAAATATGACATTTTGGGTACCCTGACTATTTTTAACCCAGATGCAAAAAAACTATCTGTGTGTGAGTGTGTGTGTGTGTGTTTGCCAGTGTAAGTGGCACTCTACTCGTCTGTGTAGATCTATTGATGTTCATTTGTCCAGCAGGTGAGCGTAGATGAATTGTGACTGTGTCGTCAACGCTTTTGGACGTCACCATTAACATTGGTGGCCTTAGGACAGTTGAATTATATAGGGTCACACACTGTAGTGATTTCAAGATCTGGGTGGCTCTGAAAACTGTAAATCGGTTTAGCTGAAGACACTACGATACACTTCAACAACAATGTTGACGCCATTTTGGATTTTGAATTTGCGGAAATGATAGGAAAATTGCTTGGTGCCAAGTTTATGTCCTCGTTTTGACATTAAGGAAATACCACTTCACATAGTAAGAGTAAGAGCTAGGAGTAAGAGCTATTTTTAGCAAAAAAAAAAATATATATTGTACATATATGTATTTTCTCCAGCGAATACTTGTGTCAGTCAGGCTGTTTTTACTTCATCATACGTAGTATGACAAAGTATTGTAAACGTTTCAAAAAGCCAATTGAGATTTTAGCGGAAATATGTCCATTTGGGTCGCCTGAACACTTTTGACCAAGGTACAAAAAAATAATCTGTGTGTCCGTATGTGTGTGTCTGTGTCTGTGTGTACCCGGTTTTTGTGGCGACGGTTACGGAGAAATTACCAAAGGTATCGAGACGAAACTTTATATTTAGAAGTGAAACCAGAAAGTGCCTTCAGTAATTTTAAAGTAATTTTAAAGTTATTGATCTGAAATTTGGTATAGAAACTTCTCTATTAAAAAGTAAGGAGAAGTTCGTGAATGGGTAAAATTGGTTCTTTTTTATATTTTACTGTGAGCGGTATTTTAACTTCAGAACGGCTGAAGATAATCTTCTTACTAGTTTTACTTTACTTTTTAATGGGAAATATACAGGGTCTCCCACGACGACCTGCCATTAGAAGTATATAGAGAACCAAATTAAATAAGAGATTGAAAATTTGTGGACTTATATTGTTGGACACGATCATCTCAACTAAAATATTTGGAGTTTTTGGTTACTTCCGGTTACACCGGAAATGGTGTCAACTTTTATATTTCAAATGGAACACCCTGTATTTTATGGCATTTTTGAGATCTTCATGATATTTAAGGTCAATTATATGTTACACTCCTAACATTTGTCAATTTTGCAGCTGCATGGTTACTTTCAATTACTTATGAAGTATCCCCTGTGACCGTTGGAAAAAAGTTGTCTAGCAAAATTGTTGTGAAGGCAACATATTATCGACACAGCGGTAGAGTTCTTCTAAAAGTTATACAGGGTGTTCAAATTATAAGATCAAAGTTGAATTCGAGAAAAGTACTAAAAGTCGATTTTTTCAAATGGCAACCCTAACATATGAATACATTTTTAAATTCTATGGAAAATTATAGATACAATTTGTGTATAATGTCTTTTACGGACTTTTACTGTACTTTTACGTACTGAAATCGATTTTTAAATATCACAGTAGAAATTGCAAACATTGCCAAATTTAGATTGCGTTTGAAAATAACTGAACAATTTGGAATAAACATTATTGAATTATTGAACAACTTTTTTAAGTCAATGTCCATTAGGTATAATTAATTTTGTATTTATAAAATTATAAGTCTACAATAAAACACAATATTAAAAATAAAAGAAAATCGTAAAGTGAATTTAGAAACCTGCTTAATTCTATTTCAGTAGCTGGTCAAAAACGTAGCCGCTTTCCCCTAAACATACTTCAATTATTTTTAACATAGTTGGTGGCGGCCCTAATAGAGTTAGCAGATAACCCAATGAAAGCAGCTGGAACTCAATTTTTCATGTTCTCCTAGTCAATTATTGGGTCATCATACACTACGTCCTTCATAGGTTCCCAAATGAGAAATCCATTGGCGTCAAGTCGGGGGAATGCAATGGATATTTGTATGACCCATTAAGAGCAATCCACCGATCGTCGAACATCTCGTTATGCAAGTCTCTACTGCAACAGTTGTGTGCGCTGGAGCACCGTCAATTTGAAACCACCCACTTATTGAGGTCCCAATAATTGATAAGGAGAACATGAAAGATAGAGTTCGAGCTGCTTTCAATGGGTTATGTGCTAACTCTATCAGGTACGCCACCAACAATATGTTAAAAATAATTGAAGCATGTTTAGGAGATAAGCGGCAAAGTTTTTGAACTGTTACTGAAATAGAATTAAGCAGCCTTTTTTAAATTTATTAAAGAGATTGTTTTATTTGTAATATTGTGCTTTATTGTAGGCTTATAAGAATGTTAGAATGCTAAATGTTAGAATATTATATCCATTATATATCTATAATATTTTATTATTATAGAAAACTACTAAACATACAAATAAAAGATAATTTATAGAGATGATAACCACGTACATTTACAAATTTTGAACATGTACCTACCTCCAGCAATTTCCGTCTAGGCAGACCAACGATTTCTTAAAGCAGCTAGCTACACCTTTCTTAACTAACAAGATGAGCGAGATGATTATTGGTGGTGATGATATACGGACGATGTTAACTGTTGAAGTCGGTGTACCAGACCTTTCCGGCCAAGCAAGGCTGCTTTGACAAAACCACTTCTTTTAAAATTGTGGCAATTTTGACATATATGTTTTGTATGGTAGCGCAGATACCATCGTCTGTTAAACAACTGGTCTGCAACCCACTTCCGGCCATTCCCGCTAGGCACACCAACGTTTCTGTTAATAAGTAGCCGTCAACTTTCTTATGCAAAAAAAATCAGTTTGATGTTCGATGATTGTGATGATATACGGACCATGTTAACTGTTGACGTCGGTGTGCCAGATCATTCCAGCCAAGCGGGATGGGTTAGTCAAAACTACTATGAAAGTACATATTTTCTTCTATATTTGTGGCAAAATTGACACATGTGGTTTGTATGGTAGCGCAGATACCATCTTTTTTTAAACAACTGGTCTGCAACCAACTTCCGGCTAAGCACACCAAGTTTTTTTTTAATAAGAAAGTCCAAGGTTTCTTGTTATAAAAAATTGTCCTGATGTTCGATGAGGGTATCGATACACTGACTGGCCTCCCCTTCAGGGAGGCATGCCGAGTTCTTCCGGCCAAATGGGGTTAGGCACACCAAGTTATTATGAGTGAATATGTATTTATCTATAAGTGACAAAATAATGTGAGAGATGCTTTATGACGGGTACTACGACACCGAATTGCAGCAGATAGTTAGAGTGATTAAACAGCCTTTCGGCCAAAATTTCTTAGGCACACCAGTATTTTTCTTTTATTTAAATCATTTTACATTACATATAACTTATTCGTAGTGATGTTTTATGAGGGTATGATTTTGTCGCGGGTTCTCGGACAATACACGAGTACTCTTATAAACTTTTATTAAGATTTCTTTTGCGCAGGTACAATACCAAACTGACTTACCAAGATACCAAGATGGCTGGGAAAGATGTTATCATTGCAGACCAGGAAAATCCGCTCAGTGCAGACCAGGTTTGTTATAGTTCATTCCTAATTATTAACATTGTATGACATGCAACTATGTTTCAGAACGTAAAAATGCAGTCAGGAATTGTAAACCACGGTTTAGACTACAAATGTAGAGTCATAACATATTTTGCTATGTTGTTGAACGATATGAAATCGATAATAGACTTTGACATATATACAAGCCCCCTAGAGCTAAAACCAATTAACGGTATCGTGGCTAAAATAAAATTCGATGACGAAGGATGTGAAAAATCGGAAATATGGCTCACGCAGATAAAGCACGTTGAGGCCAAAGAGCTGCGATATACGTACTCACAAGAAAAGAAAAAAACTAGCCAGGGCAATCAGCAGGGTTCAACACAAAACGAAACTGTTGACGAACCAAAAAATCAGCAAATAAGCCAAACAAAACAAGTAGAGATAGGAACCAGCCAGGGCAATCAGCATGGTTCAACACAAAAAGAAACGGCCAAAGAACCAAAAAGACAGCAAAAATATCGAACAAAACAAGGAAAGATCGGAACTAGCCAGGGTAATCAGCAGGGTTCAAAACAAAAAGAAACAAACAAGGAACCTAAAAGACAGCAAAAATATCAAACAAAACAAGAAAAGATAGGAAGTAACCAGGGCAATCAGCATGGTTCAACACAAAAAGAAACGGCCAAAGAAACAAAACAACAGGAACCCAAACACCAAACCAAACAAGTAAAGATAACAACTAGCCAAGGCAATCAGCAGGGTTCATCACATATTGAAACAGCCGAAGAACTAAAAACACAGTTACTAAATCAAACGAAGCAAGTGAAGACAACTAACGATAATAATCAGAAAACTCTAGTTCAGAACGACCAGAATAACGAACAACAAAGTAATCCTTCCTTAAAAGATAAAGTAACAAATACCAACCGCCAAAAGGAAGACGTTAATTCATTAGATATCAATCTGGCAAAATTTGTAAATGTATTAGAAAACACAGAACAAAGCGATATTAGGACCTTGGTAAACAAGAGCAACGTAACCAAAATTCTAGTTTTTACGAACGCCAAGCCAATGAGCTCCGATTCATCATCCCAGAACTTACCATTGCCATTGACTAAAGCTGAAACTTGCGAGTTCAGAGGACCATTCAAAGACTTGGTAGATAAATTGGGAAATGATAAATGTATGAAATGTGCTGACAAAGATGAATTAGTTAACGAGGACTTTATGAACAAGTTTTACACTTTTGTGTTACAACCGAGTGTTGATGAGATACTGGAAAGCATCGAACAAATTGACATGATGAAAGGGTTCTCAGTAGGTATGGTGAAGCAGTTATGCAACCTTGTAGAAAAGCATATGTCTTCCCGAGCTAATTTTGGACTGTGCACCAAATTGACCAAAACGGACCTTAGAGATATATGCTTGACTACTGTGGTAATGACCAGGGTATGCGGATTGCGGACATGCACACGAATCAAGGCCGAGAAGCAGTACGCTGACATTTGGGCGGATATCTTCAATAAATATCAGATCGTTCAACTCAACGCTCAAAACGATTCAAAGGACTCCGAAAGACTACTTCAAAATATTACTGGTTATTACGAGTTTGCAATTCAGAAGAAGTACGACCCAACGTTTGACTGGGAGAACTGCTTTCAGAGTTGCTTCCAACTGAACGAATCAATTAAGAAAAAAGTTAGGAATATTTTTACGTTGGCGGACCTGTTGTTACACATGTGGAAGTATGATAGGTTACCACTTGTAATCGATGAATCGATAAACAATTTGTTCTTCAATTTTCTGCATTCTACAACTACAGACAAACAATTTACCGGTTGCTACTTTGTAATCGCAAAACCTAAACAATTTTCACGAGACATAAAACAACTCGGATATATCTGTAAATTACCTAAAGATGACCCGATCTACAACGAAATCAAGAACTTGGAGATATCTCTCCAAGGGCGAAAACCAGTATCATTAGGAAAAGTATTCGATGGCATGGGACCTATAACAGCAACTCACATATTACTTTGGACAGGACAGGAGAAAAAATGCGAACGGCGCTTATATCAAAAGAAACGCAGAGTGACATTGCCGAACATGGCCAACAGTTATGATAAAATGTCAGCAGAGATATACTTAGATATGGAAGATGACAGAAAAAGCGATATGAAACACAAAGACGCCAAACAAAAGACTCAGAAACAAATAGAATCCGACTTAAAAGACGAAGAAACGAAAAAGAAGGAAATGAAAGAAAAAGTTTTTGGCACCTGCAAGAACATACTAAACCAAGCAATCCGAGAAGGCGACTTTCTTATGTGGAAAGGTGATCAGGATGGTCGAGGATGCAAGTTGTCCAAAACTCGAACAATATTTGAGCACGAGAACATAGCAAATCGAAAGAAATTTTCATTAGAACTTGAGCAACAGGTTTTGCCTGAAAGGATTATGCGACTGTGTGAGACAATGAGCAAGAACCTAGATCCAATTCAAATATTAAACGATGAGACTGGCCTCAGCGTTCTCAAATGGAAAGGTAGTCAGCCAGTCGAATCAATGATTTATTGTTTAACATTGAATATATATGTTACTCACCATGATGAAACGTTACACAAGGAGCATAAACGTCCGTTTGATAAATTAGATTGCGAAACCGTAAAAAGTTGGATGGACGCTAAGAAAATTGGAATTGATGACTTGGTGCCGAAAAAAATAATAATAGAACAGTCTGTAGACATAGTGCCTCAGCCTGGATATAGACTCAAAGGTGGCAAACTGGAATTAGCTCTACACAGAAAAAATGATGATATAACACTCCAGGAAATCATACAGCGATGTGTCGATGTTTTTAATGTTGAGAGAGTTAAGGAAGATTTGTATACGAATCCAAGAATCGGCAAGAACATACAAAAAGATACACTAAAGGAGGACGGCTGCAAAAGAAAGTCTAAAACACGAACCACGTTTGAGAATGAAACAAATCGAAAGAAATGTCCACTTCAAGTTAGCGTTCCACAGATTGGAAATAATTTAAAAGCAGATGAGGCAGATCGCACAATCATCGAGCGATGGTTTAAAACTGACAATTCTCCTAAATGTTCTGAAGATAAAATGGGGTCTCGCGAGAGAAAACAACTGGTTGCTATAAGCAACATACCAGGAATGGGCAAAACGACCGTACTTAAATCGATAGCATCTAGATGCAATCCAGAAGATTACGTCCTGTTTTATAACTTGGCCAATTATGATCAAAACTTAAAGGACCTTATAATGGACCCTGTCAAGAATATGTTCAAGATGAATAAACAAAATGATGACGTGGAAGAATCAGTATTCAATCAACACGTGAAAAAGAAAAGAATCAAAATTCTGTTAGATTCTTTCGACGAAATATTGCCAGCGCACGAGCGTGATGTTCTGGATCTATTAGGGAACGTACTGAAGGAAGAAATGTACACAACTGTTACAACTCGGAATCAGGCAGAAGACTTGCTGAAGGCGGAGTTTGAGAATGTAATTGAAATAGTCAATTTGCTAGAACTTGATGATGAGGATGTGAAGATGTTCTGCGAGAAGGAAAACATACATTTTACATATATAGATAAGTTTGAAAAGAGATTTCTAAACATACCGTTGCACCTGGAAATGTTGCGCCTCATTATAGAAATGAAAAAGGAAGAGAAAAACAACCATGATAAAACAGCGGAAAAATTTGAATTATGTGACTTCTATGAACTATTTATTGACCTAAAGGTTGATATATTCATAGAGAAGAATAAACTTCGTGGTAATACTTTACAACAACTAGGACTAACTAGGAAAGACCAGATGTACGATTATCTGTACGATTTATCGCTACTGTGCATATTTGGAAGAGAAAATACGAAAGATATTATTGACGACGACAAATTGAAAGAAAAAGTCGATAAATTTAACAAATACGTTTTTCCTCTGGGTATCGCGTCACAAACAGGCAATGATACCGTTAAGTTTACCCACAGGTCGTACGCTGAGTATCTCGCCGCCAAATGGTTTTGCATTGAATTTCAATTAAAACACCAGGATGCTCGTCATAAGAAGTTATATTTTAAAATACTAGAAAATAATGAGGTGCTATTGCTTAATTTTCTTAACGATAAAGCTACCATCACTGAAGGATGCGAACTTCATAAAGCCATAATGCATAAAGATAAACAGCAAATCAAAACTATGCTGGAAACCCAGGAATGGGTCCAACAGAATCCAGATTTGCTTGGCCGATATCCTATCGATATTGCTACTGGCTTACTGTCAGAAAATTACACGGAAAGCGATTATTTTGAAATAGTAAAAATGCTTTTTACGTGCACCCCAGATGATCAGTTACTGGGCAATGGGTATTTCTGGCATTGGGATGAATCTGTTATAAGAATGTTAGGAAAATATTATAAACAACACCAACCACTCCTTAATATTGTATATGAGAACAATTCCTCCCTTCATTTGGCAGTAACCGTTGGAGACATTGACAGACTGAAGTATTTAGTGGAAAACGCATGCACACATTCGTATTTGCATAGGGTGAATTATGATGGTTGGAATATACTCCATATGGCAACTTACAACGGACACGAACAAATAGTTCGCTATTTGGTTGAGGAACTAAAAATGAACTCAAATATATCAACCAAAGGGGAAGTACCAAAATATGCTTTAGAATTGGCAGAACTGAGCAACGCGGATACGACTACCAAGAACACAATTATCAGTGTTCTTATGGATAATGGATGTCTGGCAAGCAAGGTATGTGTAATTACTTTAACCAATTAATTAATAAATACACTAGGTTACATTAAAAATATCGGACAGGTGCAAGGGTCTCGTCATTGGTCCAACACTAAAACGCTGCGTCGCAGTCGGTATGGACATCGTCATCAAATCAACAGACGTTGTCAGATCACAACGTTTGAGTGTTGCCAAATCGTTCATGTTTTCAAACAGAGAGCCCTTAAAACCGAGAGGCAATTTAATATAACTCTTGATATTTTGTGAAAATAATACGAGTTTGACATTCTTCACTGTTCAATTTATTAAATCTTAGCAGTGACCGGTTTCGCCTACATTCGGCATTGTCGTACTGACGTGTCAAAAACTCTTTCCTCTTAAATAATATCATCAAATACGAGATTCGAGCAGTAACATGGCATGTATATAACCTGAATGAGTAGATAGTAAACCAAAAATTGAAATTGAAAACTGCAAAAATACATAAGATTAAGACCAAGGAATAAGCGAAATAGAATTTATGCTTACACGCACATATAATTGAAACCATATTATTATTAGAATAAATTATACTAACAAAATATGATTGAAAAAAACACAAATAAATTGCATAAAACCACAACTAAGACAAAGTTGGAATCGGCGTATAAAAAATACGGTATTTTTATTGACGCGGTCAGAATTCTGCTCAAAATGAAATCGAAAACGTCTGTAAACAAGTTATTGCGCACATACAATACTATTATTACAATACAATGCAATTATTTAGGTATAGTATATGGTCTTAAATCTGTAAATAGGATCTAATGTTTAGTTGACAAGAATAATGCAGGATGCACGTTAAGGAGCTAATTTTTTAATACGACGAGATCAAACGACTCACGAAGATATTTCTCAATGGCCTCAGTCAGTCTCCTTGTAACCTAAAGAAAAAAACTGTGGTAATATAAGCGCTTTAACTTTTGACGTTTGACATGAATTCCACCAATTTTACAAACCTAAAAGTTACTAAAAACAGAGTTACAATTTGTTAGTTGTAACACCGAAAACAGTGTTACAATATGTCAATTGCGAATATAAACCAGAAAAAAAAACTATAATAATATTAAAACTTCTTCGGGTTAAAAATAAAACTCACTAAGGGTGGATCTATCAATGCAAGGTTAAATCTTGTAGTTAACAAACTGGTAGTTTACGTTAACTCCTAGTTACGCAAATGTCGAGTCTTTCAAAGCCGTCTAAACTTCTAGTTAGGCGACTACGGGTTAACGAGAGGTTGGCAATGGAAAAGCATTGTGGCTAATCATAGAAAAATAAAATCTTAGTAATTTTCTGGTGAAATATATCGCTTCGCTGCAGCTGTGCATCGGCACGCATCGGTTACCGCATTTTTGTTTGAATTTGAAAGTTTTGACGTTTTCTTTGTTTACGAGTTTACATATTATGTTGTTTTCTGTACATTTTATTTTCTATAGACTATTACGCACATGTGATTGTATTATATATCATTTGATAAGTTATGTACTTAGAATTATATTATGTTCATGATACTAATATACCCAACCTTGTGTTTATTTTGATCTAACATTATTAAACGCAATAAGAATTGGTAAAACATCTTTGCAAATATAATTTTACAAAATCGGTCGTTTATGTTTCACATTATTTGATTAGTTAGACTGGTTAGTACGGAATATCAAAAGTCTTCTGTATTTGCAATTAATACTTACCGTTATTCATCTCTGGATTCAATACTGTTGGATATCAATTAAGTGATAGATAAGAGCACATTGTGTAACAAATACTTACCGAAGAAGGTTACTTTAGAGAACATTAGGTACCCCTTTTCCACACGTTAAAAAATAAAACACCACAAGACGAATTTATAACAGCAAGTTTGTTTATTGTATAGAGTGGGAAAATATATGGCCAATATCTGTGCCCTATCACTACAATAATTATTTCGTATAGGTACTATGCCAGTCCACTCAGCTTCATGTGGTATAACGGCAACATACAGATCTTGCGGAGAAACTTCTTCATTTTGTCGCAGGCAATGTTATACCCAACCAATATTGCGAGAGTTACTACCAAGTTTGTAGTATCATGCGTAAGCTCAATGCAATACAGGATATTTGTGTTTTAAGACCCCGTAGGACAATACTACAACGCAAATTAATGTTTCGTAATAATTTTGTTCGGATTTAGGTTAGGCAAAGGCACAGCCGGGACGTTTAGCGAGATGAAGCCCTTATATTTCGAAAAATCACAGCTTGATGTTAGTTCCTATAATAAATGAAATGTAATAAAAGTAAAAATTATTTACGTGTTTGTATTGCATACCTGGAGATTGTGTACCTATGTTTATACGGTCTGTTGTCCCTGTTATGAGGAACTGCTACTTAAAACCCACTGTAGTGTAGACTCGGAGAGTTAGCAGACGTTTTTAATAGGTGGAAACAGCATGATTTCTAAAAAAGAAACACCATTTAACACATAAAAACAGAAATAAAACTTATACTTACATATATGATGGACATTGTATTCTCCTATCAATCGAGATAAAACCAACCAAAATTTCTTTTGATAGTAGAAACCGCTGACTTTTTCCCCATCATCGATTCGACAAGTATCATTTAAAATTTTCATGTCTATACTATAGTAAATAAATAAAATCTCACAACATATTATGTAAGTAAGTACGTAGGCTTTCACGGCCAGAATCATTTAGAAAATAAACTGCTTCCCGGTTACGCCGTGTGTCAAGATTTGTTAATGCTGACGTTTCGCGAACCATGTTGCTCGCTTCTTCAAAGCTAATTGAATACTGTATTCAATTAACTGATTTTTTCTAGAAAGTTACATAGTCCAAGTAAGAAGTTCCATATGGACTTATTGGTTTCCTCAATTGCTTAAGAAGTTTGAGCCGTTTAAAATATCGATTTGTTAATATTTCCAACGGCTGTAACTTTTTAATGATTTGGAAAAAGTCCATATGAAACTTTTTACTCAGTATGAACATTTATTATCACGTCTTAAAAGGAATGCATCGAACGGAGAACAGCATGAGTAGCATATGTACCGTTTCAATACACAATATCGACTGGTGTAAACTTTCATTTTCTTCCTCTACCACTGGTCTTTAGAAATAAAACTTATTTCAAGATTTCAGGAGAACATAACCGACCCAAAAATATTATCTCATATAACGACATGTCAAAAACGACATGTATTGTTCAATTCTAAATTCGTATATGCTGCGTATTTAAGCAGGACATGCCATATATTATTTTATAAATTTGACAGGGTAAAACATAATAGAAATAAAATCACAAAAAATATATTGATGACGAATGTTGTAGCAGTAATTAATTTACAATAGGTTGAGTGCAGTGAAGAACAACTTTTAATATAGTTAACCCTCAAATTCTTAGTATGAACGTTAAAATATTATACATTAAAGAACATCCGTTTAAGGTGAAAAAATAATTTTGGCCAGGTTTTCAGGTCAAATACTCCACTGTGCGGCCTAAGTAACATCGTTTTCAATCAAATGTAACTAAATGTTAGTAGTTTAGTGGTTTTTAGCTTTAACCCGGCGATATTATTGAATTATGTTAACTAAACTTGATAGTCCACGTTTGTATTTAAGTGGTGGCCATTTCATTCTAACTGAATATTTCCTTTTGCAGATTTTACCAACTACCGAGAACAACTTTACGGCATTCTCCCGAGCACTGATTTTGGTGCTCGCTCAGAAATTGTCCAGAGATGCCAACTGCCAGGATTTTGAAATATTTGTTAATCTGCCCAATCTTTCGATGTTCAACAACATCCTCGTCCTATACACATCACAAGACGAAAACGAAAAGAAAAGCAAGACAGCATACTTTGTGGAAGCGAAACCCTACAAAATGAATCTAATTCTCAATAAGAATACGAAAGCCGGTGGTGGAGAAAAAGTCATACCACTGGAAGACTGTCAGAATGTCATAAAAGAAATTTGCAGTAATAACTTCAAACAAGAATGGAAATCAAAACTGACAAACATCGACAATGCTGACTATGTACTTTGCATGTATATAAGAGGAACTTTAAAACCGGAACCATCGACGACTGTCGAATCACCCTTAAGTACTTGTTCTCAACAAAAAGTGTATCGTATCAGCAGTGACGAAAAAATCTTCGTATTCACCAGAACGATATCTCATGTTCAGATGCATGGACAGTTTGAGAAAGAAATGGGGCTTGAGCCATACACTGGTAAGGATGGTGGGGCCAGAATAACTCATAAGATTATTAATGCCATTATGACCTGGATGTTATCGACAAAAACGGGTTGCAGACCGTTAGCAAAACAAATCTTTGAACTGATTTGTTTTAAGCATAAGCTAAAAATCCCATTCATTCATGAAATACCTTCTCGGACTATACATCCTAATCTGTTTGATAAATGGGTGCGGTTGTTTCATCATCGCCAACTAACTTATATCAACGACGATGATGACCTAGTCTCTCTTATAGCTGGATATTTTGAGCAATTCATCAAGCTACAATATGCAACATCATTTGAGTGGAATTCTTGTAGAGAAGGGCATATACCCAAAAATATTGTGGACTCTATTTTTAAAGCGTACGCTTACTTAATAAATGGATCAATAGACAGTTTTGAATGTAATGACCTTCTGGACGTTCTATGGATCTTCGATCGACAACCTCTTCTCATCAAACATACTGAGAACTTCGATAAAGACCGTATGACTTACGACCATTTAAACAAATCTTTTATAGTGCTAATTGACAAGGAAGACGGACAATCTGTGCCTGCGGAAACAAGCTTTAATGCATCCCAGAGAGGCGTATCGGAACTTGTTCACGGTATCGAACGTGTGACAGGTAAAACCTTAACTTCACCTTATACAATATCCGATCTATTGCGGGCCAGCGAGTTCAAGAAAAACTCTATTTAAATGTTATGTGTTCTTATAGACTGAAATTTCTTACGGGGCAGTGTGAAAACGGTTCCTAACAAAACAAATTACAGCTCCGTCAAATTATAGTTGAGCCGACAAATCCGCTGAAGGAGAACAAGGACGACGCTCGGCGGAAGCGAGAGGTAGTGTACGCGCGAGGAAGCAAAAACAGAATACACATAATATTTAGTTTATTTAATATGAAATTGATCTTTTCAAAATATAACAGTCAATAGACACAGGAGGTCAGGGGTTTAATCTAACACAAAAATCATTAAAATCGAGGAATTGAGAGCAATTTGATATGAACTGCTCACAGTTCGTAGACAAGGTAACCCCTTGAGTAAATGTTGAGTGCGCAGCTTAATGTTTACATTTCTCCGAACGATTGCTGACGAGGGTTAATATAAAAAAAAAATTATTTTATTTTAAACAAACCACCCATGTTTTTTTTAAAAAATAAAATTTTTAACAAAACAATGTTTTAAACAATGAATAAAACTTGTTTTAAATATGTTTTTAATTATGCATTTATTTTATTTGTAAGCATTTTAATCGGCGTCTTTTTCATTCCCTATTTTACTTCCTACCACTGATATTGGATATATACAGGGTCCTGCAACTGAGCTCCCGTCTTCTGTAGCTCAGTTACTAATTAAGCTAAGAGTTTGACATTTTGCAGGCTTACCCTGTACTTCAAGGTACATTTAATGAAATTATTTTTGAATATACAGGCTGTCCCAAAAATGTGCAACGCCATGGTAATATATTTTTTTAAATTGCATGGTATACATTTATTTACACATTTGGAAGCCATTTATGGTTGCCTACATACCACCAAAATTTTATCGTAATTGGTTGAGTGACTGCAGACCAAAAAAATATAAACAAAAAAAATGATTCTGCATCGTTGGCTTTAAAAATCAACCACAAATTGCACCTCGTTAATAAAATTTTGCGACGTGCTTATTAAGTTAGATCTAGTAGTCTCGTTAACCAATTGTCATTGATCCAAATTATACAGGGTGACCAAAATCTAGTGTCAAACTTGTCAAACTTCAAAGCGTGTTATTGATCTTATTTTAAATTGGAACCCATACATTTTTAGTTTTGAAACGATGCAGAATTAAAAAATAAATATTGTTTCTAAGTACACCCCCATCACAATTCCCAATATTAAAAGTTATTCGCCAAATACTTATTTTCAACGTTTCCAACGATAATTTTAGGTAATAAATATCGTACGTATCGCTGAAAAACAATTTATTTCATTAAATATAACGCAGAGAATAATTTTAGATTTGAGTGTACTTAATTAAGTATTTGTTCGAAATGTCTTTCGTACTCTTCGAGGCACAAACGAAGACGAGTTTGAAATGACCTCGCCACTGCTCTTAATAGGTCGGGCGTAATAGTTTGAAATGCGCCCGGATTCTTTCTTGCATGTTTTCTGGTGTTGTTGGAGGTGCAGCATAAACGATGTCCTTAACGTACCCCCACAGTAAGAAATCCAGTTTCGTTAAGTCCGGTGATCGAGGAGGCCAAGCAACTGATCCTCCTCTTCCAATCTACCGATTTGGGAAGATTTCGTTGAGCTGGTCGAGTAATGTGCTGGAGCTCCATCATGTTGCAGCTACATTTTCGCCCTTACTGCTTTAGGTAAATTTTGCAGTAAATTTGGCAAATTGAATAACTACTTAATTAAGGACACTCAAATCTAAAATCCCTCTCTGCGTTATATGTTATACATTAAATTGTTTTTCAACGCCACGTAGGATATTTATAACCTAAAATTGCCGTTGGAAACGTTGAAAAATTAGTTTTTGGCAAAAAACTTTTAAAATATTGGGGTATTGTGATGGGGTTGTATCTAAAAGCAATGTTTATTTTTTAATTCTGCATCGTTTCAAATAAAAAAAATCTGATGTGGCCAGGCACATGACTTTATCATACAATATACAAAATTAATAGTTTAACTGCATGAGAATCTATTCTATTGAGATAAATCGTAGGTATTGTCAAAGCATCAGCATTTGACACTACCTACACTACGTCATTAGAATAATAGTTATTTATGTCACAAATGCCGAAAGTACGGAATAGCGCGACGAGCGGTGATGCGGCGCGTCACCGAAGGCGGAGTGTCGCCGTCGCATGTGAGCGAGTCGCGCTATCTAGTTTTTGGCAGGAGCGACATCAACGTTTATTGTGTTGCTTTTTAAGAAATACGTATTTAAAAAAAATAAATCCTTCCTCCATGAAAATAAATAAATGATTTCTGTATAGTAAATGCTAGGTTGGTACCACTTTGACGAAACGTCAAGTTTAAAGGTGCGTTCCGATTGGTAGGTAATGGTAGCTAATGGCGGCGGTAGAATACGAAATTATAGTATTTCTCACATATCGTGATAATGACACATATTAGTTTGCATGTATATAAACATGAGTCACTAGCAATTTTCCATTGGAAATACAATAACGGCATCTACTACCACTGCCATTATCACTAATGAAAACGCACCTTAAAAAGGTAATCCAAATTCTGACAGATTTATATTTGTTCATGACACATCCCTACCAACATACTAAAATAAAACTACACTAATCGCTATACTTTATTTATAATTTTCTCAATTTATCGTTTTTCGAATTAGATATAAAGACGGGTTGATATTTCTTATCAACAAACAATCAAATTGGTGATCTTATTTTATTTGTATTTTATAATTTGCCGCACTACAGCGGCAACGGTCCATAGTGGTTCTCCAACCTCTGATGAGATCAGCTATTTTCGTATGTGACAACACAAAAAAATATTTGTCATAATCCTGGCTACTATGTAATTTCATATCAATGCAGATGCGACCGATCTCGATCAAATAGAATTTGCTCTTGAAGCTAAACTATTAATTTTACCAAAAAATTTCATATGCATAAATTATTCAAAATTTCCTCTACTTTAATTTATTAATTAACTATTTTGTCGAAATTACAGAAATGGCGGCTCATTTGCAAAATCCTTCAAAAAGGCTTAGAATAAAGTACCAGTTCCTTTGGACCCTTTTCAACCAAAAGCTTTTCAGCTCTAAGTTAGGTCATGAAACTTCTAAATATGAATTTTCGTCCCGATACCTTTAGTAGTTTCTCCGGAATCGTCGCCACAAAAATCGTTTACACACATACACACACACACACACACACACACACACACACACACACACACACACACACACACACACACACACACACACACACACACACACACACACACACACACACACACACACACACACACACACACACACACAATTTTTTTGTACCTTGGTCAAAAATGTTCAGGGGACCCATAAAGACCTATTTCCGCTAAATTCTCAATTTTTTTTTCGGCATGATTACAATACTTTAGCATACTGCGTATGATAAAGTAAAAGTTATGGGTTCCAATTAAAAATTGGCACAATAACACGCTTTCAAGTGTGACAAGTTTGACACTAGATTATGGTCACCCTGTATAATTTGGATCAATGACACTTGGTTAACGAGGCTACTAGATCTAACTTAATAAGCACGTCGCAAAATTTTGTAAACTAGGTGCAATTTGTGGTTTTTATTGATTATTAAAACCAACGAACCAAAATCATTTTTTTTGTTTTTAAATATTTTTTCTGCTGCAGTACCTCAACCGATTTCAATAAAATTTTGGTGGTACGTAGGAAACCAGGAAAGGCTTCAAAATGTGTAGAAAAGTGTATAGCAGGCAGTTTAAAAAATATATTACCATGGCGTTGCACATTTTTGATACAGCCTGTATAATCAAAAATAATTTCTTGTAATGTATCTTGAAGTACAGAGTAAACCTGCAAAATGTCAAACTCTTAGCTTAATTAGTAACTGAGCTACAGAAGACGGGAACTGAGTTGCAGGACCCTGTATATATTTGATGAAAAACAACAAAAAATGTTCAAATATCGGTATTTTAAAACACATTTAGAGCACAACATTTAAAAGAAACTGTTTAAAACAATGGTTTAAAACAAGGTGTTTTAAACATTTAAAACAGACTGTTTTAAACTTGTTTAAAACAAAATATTTGTTTTAAAACATGTTTCAAACAATGGTTCAGCGAGCTCTTCCACGACGCAAAATTTTGTGTTGCCCAAGTTAAAATATAACGCAATTCTTTAATTGCAATGTGTGAACACCGCTGCAACTATTGTTACGTAGCTCGTGTTTGGGGGGGTCCAGGCCAGGGTGGATGTAAATAAAACTCACACTGGGGTTTTACATGCGTGTATAATTGTTCAAGATACACTCAGAAAACAGCTGAGAAGGCAAGTCGCTCGCTGGCTTCTCGTACAGGTGTCGGATGTCTCGCTCGTAAATGCAGACAAAATACAATTCTCCTTGATACCCCGCTATACTCTATTTATATCAATTGCCCAAATACGTCATTACCATTAGATAGGTTACCAAATGTCGAGGTTGTTCACTTGCCTTTTGTGCAAACTCGGCGTTTGGTACCTATACTGCGGATTTGTTAACTCAACTTCAACTTAACAGAATCCTTGCACTATGTGCACCAATCACAAGCTCTCGATTTTGATAATTTGGATGATGGTGGCAGCGGATGACAGTAACATAACCAAAAAATTAGCTCGTGCAACTTGAACTTTGTTATCTTTGTGTTGTTTTACAATATTTTTAGCTCGATTAAAGGAGTATTAACACGGATGACAGAACCTTGATCCAACTTGCATGTACATAAACATATTTATATAACAAAAGCGATAGATTTAATATGGATTTCATATTGTGTCACTGTCAAATGAACATATCAAGCACCCCAACGTAAGTGAATGGAGTACAGATTAAAATTCGTACGTTAACTATTATTTTTTGTACGTTAAGTTAAGTTAAGTGGATGTAAACGATACTTAAAATTGGTGCAAAGGGAGTAAATGCAAAGTAACCCACCTAACTGTACTGGATTTTATGTTTTAACATGATATACGACCAGTTAACGATCAGTGCAAAGTCAACCCGTTCGTTTTGCTTAATACAAGAAAATACCGCAAGAAAAATAATGACAAAACCTAATCATCTATCTTTAAAGATTATCATCGAAATTTGTAGTAATAAGGAAAGTACCAATCTACCAAACGACGAAATTATGCAGCTTTAACGAGTTATTGACCCAGTGGTTTCAGTTTTCTCCCATCTTCTGGCATCTTGAGGCGTGTTCATTAACCTCATATGGTCATATTGCGCAATTAACGTCATCGAATGGGTAAGTGAGGGGAAGATTTAGGCCTTATCTGCCGTCTTCTAAAGATTATACCGTCCTATAACTCATCATTATTGGTTTAGATATTTTTCACCGGTATAACACTTGGAAAAAATGTTAAATGTCCAATTAAGTCTAATTTGCTCTTATGGTGCTCTTGCTGTGTTGGTGAATGACCAGGGTTTGAAAACGTTCGCCAATTAACAGCATTGGGGATGTTCCGTTGAGAGATCTTAAGATTGCTACCGTGTTAATTCATTGGTAATAAAAATCAATCGATATGGTGATTAGTTTACGAAGGCACTTGGCCGAGATTTGCGGTTAGGTTAATAAGGCTAGTTGCGATAAGCATCCAGCCTATAAAGTATGCAGATTGCGGTTTAATGTTAGGTAGGATAGTGCGATTAGGAACATTGAGAATCTATGCAGCGGTTGCATTGCTAATGCTGGTTCATGGAGATTGATAAGGGTTATCATGTAATAAAAAGTTGGTTAATGGCAGCTGTAAGTTTGGTTTAGAAAATATATATAAAGAAACCGAGAGAAGAACAATCATCACAGTGTATATTGAAGAGATATCTAGTCCAAAGACCAAGCCATGGGAAATTATCTACAAGCCATGTGGTGGTGACTGTTAATAGTAAATTTAAGATATTTTCAAAATATCTGGTAATCTTGTTGACCGATGAAACTCAGACACCGTATAAATTGGTAAGTCAGCAATGTCAGCATCTTAAGAACAACATGCAATTAGCAAACAATTTTGTAACTATAAATTTTGTTAATGTTATAGTTACCTACTTTGCGTCATGATGTTTTGAAAACGGATAATGCTGGTTGTGTTTCCTCCAGTTTTTAATATTTTCTATGTCAATGTTACTTTAAGTGGCATCATTATTTATGATAACATAAAACAATAAACATGAAGTCAAATATTGGCGGTTTTCCATATAACTTGCTTGGATCAAAAAAGTGATTTATCTACAACACACAATAAGTTCATTGCATACGTATCTAGGACTGTATAATCCCTACCATGATACACACCGTTTATTACGATGGCAGTAGCTTTGTCTAAAAATAACAGTTTAACGTTTGAATAATGACTTCTTCATTTTACGAACGTACTGTCAAGTCTGTCAAAACCTACGTGGATGACAGCTATTTGACAGTTTGCCTCGTCATAAATTTCTATAAATAGCAGTAGGCGAGCGTGTAATCATGCGAGCGATTTATATCCGTTATGTGCGAGTCAAATACGCCGTTTTATCCTACGACTCATAAATTCCATTTTATGCAAAATATGTTAATGTCTTTGTCAATGATGGCGAGGCAAACTGTCAAATAACTGTCATCCACGTAGGGTTTGACAGACTTTGACACTAGCGTTGTATAATGATGACAGTTCGTTCAAATAATGAGGTCATTATTTGAACAAACTATCATTATTATACAACGCTAGTGTCATTATAATCCGGAGCGTATAATGATGGAGGCTATATAGTCATAGATACGTATGCAATGAACTTATTGTATGTGAGTCGTAGATAAACACATTTAAAATATTTGATATAAAATAGAATTATTCAGTCATTTTTATTAACGGATATAAATTGCTCGCGTCCTTAATTATGTGCTCGTTAAATAATATACTATTAGCCCAATCTTTCTAGACTAAATTGAACCAATAAAATAAAGTAAATCTGCAAATTGGTATATATTAGTATGATTCGGGTCCATGTATATTAGTATTAGTATAATATTAGTATATTATTTGAGTGCCCTGAATAACATACCAAAAGACCTAAAAACTCCATCTGTGCGTCGTATTTTTTTGGATATTTTGTCAGAAATCTGTCATAACTCCTTCAAACTTGCCATTTAGGTGTTTTGAATGACACTGAATCCAATCCTAAACATTGCAAAACTTAAAACGGCGAATTTTTAATTAAACATTAGGAGATCGTCATATATCGTCGGATATCTACTTGTACAATTATAACTCAAGAACTATTCGACAGATCAACTTTGCAAAATACCAGAATTGCTAGCAAATATGTGTATCAAATTTGGAATCCAGTGTCGTCAATAAAAGAAATCAATAATTCAATAAAAGAATGCCGTAATTTTTTAATAAAACATCGTTTTTCCTCCCTTAGTTCAAGTTTTCTACTATGGAATTTTGAATTTTGCCATATTTTTATTGAATTAAGGTAACGAAGGTAGTTTACGGTAGAATACCACAAAAACCATGTCGGAGATACTGGACTTTTTAGGACTTTTAGTATGTTGTTCAGGGCAGTAAACCTAATATGCCGGGGCTATATTTTCTAAATCTAGTATCCTTTATTAGCGTACATTTGAATACACAGTTACAAGAGATTTATTGTATTTCCGCTGACAAAGAAGGAGTGTATGACCTAAGACAGTTCTTGACCTTCTGAAGGAGATACCTCGGTCAAGTTTTAACTGCATACTATTGTTTTTCATATAGTAAATTATGATGCTTAACCATGTTTTGGAATAATTTGGCCACGGATTGGATCACCCAACTCGTAACGCAGATACTATATTTATGGGAATTTTTTGCACGTTATACATTATAACATGAGCAGGCAATAAAGAAAAAAAAAATTCGATTACTTCAGCGCGCGGGCTTGTATGATGATATATAAACCGTTATTCAATGTTATTATTGGCTGCTTCATTCAATTTTGTTGTTTACTCAAACGGTTTTCTCGGGCACTTAATGAGAACTAAAATCGACTCTTATCTTACATTGATTGGAAAAGTATTGTAATATGGTATTACTACATACTTTTTACATCAAGAACAATGAAGAATAACAAATTGGTGAATTTGAATAAGGAACGCTATTGTTATACAGAGATAATTTTATTTTTAGCATTTTACAATAATATATTAACACAGATTATAATTAATCTTGCAATTCATTATAAAAAATACTGCTTGTTACCAGTTATAACAAAAATGTCAGATTCTTTGAAGATATTGGCTCTACGTTAGAGTAATAGTTTGGATGCCGATACTACCAACGCTGGTTAGTAACCGCGGAGAAGTTAGCCTTAAAAGATAGCCATAACTTTTTTTTCAGATTTCGCTATGAAACGTATCAAATAATAAAGGTGTTCGATAAAAGTATCAAACGGTTTTGTCGGAAATGTAATTTCTATCCGTACGCGTCACCTCACATGAGCACTTAAAAACCTCATAGAGTAACAATTGTTACAAATTCCGAAAGCGCATATAACTCTGCCTCCAATAATGTTATTGGAAAGGTACTACCTCTAAGATAACCTACCCCAAAACGTCTATAAAAATAAAACAGATAAATTTTAAAAGTTTTTTGTGAGAAAATCGTAAATGAAAATCTTTGGTTACCGTTGATAACATAGATTTACTGGAAAAAGAACTTATTATGAAGTCATTTCAAGTTTTTATGAGAATGCTATTTTTATTTCTAAATACGTCACATTTAATTTTAAGATATTTACATTAAAGTAAATGTTCGATTTGCCGGTACTTAAGCCGGTTCTCCATCTTTTGCTGGGCGATATTCAAATGTATTATTTCCTATAGTATATTTCCCATATTGATTTTTAACAGAATTAAATATACATTTTGAAAATGCTTTAGAACCATGTACAACACGTTTATGAGATTACCACGAAATACATTAAAAATCAATTACGTGGCCCGTCAGATCACCAGACCTAAACAACATGAATTTATTTTTTCTATGGACTTTATAAAAACTAGCGTTATACAAAGTTCAGGGTAATTGTTAATTTCAGTAATTGTTAATTCTTATTTCACAAATAACGGAACAAATAATGGAACTATGTGAACCTACATAGGAACCTACATATTTACAGATTTGAATAGAATATCCAGAATACCTTATACAAATGTTTACCATGAAGTATACAATTTTTAAAGAATACGTCAAAATTGCTAATATATTCAATTTTACCAAGATAGCAAAATTATTTAGACCTTGAAATGTGAATGCTTTATTTATTATGAATTACAAATTAACAACTCCCCAGACAAAGTAATTACCTTTAAAAATCTATAATAAAAACTACCATCCGCAGTAGTTGTCATAAATACAAAACCTAATGTGAACGCAAAACAGCCGCCGGTTGCGGTTGCTGCTAGCAGCCATAGCCAGCAGCATGCAGCGGCCAGTAAAAAACCTGAGGGTGGCCCCCACTTCAAGGAAAATGTATTTTTTTGTTTGATTTCAAAATTATTCATTTCGGTTTATAAATTGTTGATCTTAGTCTGCCGAAAGACATTAAACTTTTTGTTGTGTCGTGTAATCAGCTGTAATCGGCGGTTGTAATAAAAATAAGGCCGTGGCTGAGTTTCTGTTTATTATGTTCAATCAAGGAATTTGCAGTTCACTGAACAACAAGCTGCCAAGACTCCAACTGAAAACAGATTACGACAAAATAAAGGTACGTACGTCTTTTGTATAAACGTATAGTATTATTTATATACTTATAATAACAAAATTGTATTAATTTTTAGATATGAACATTTTGATTATTTTGTTGTCATGTCTACTAGTAAAACAATTATCATCTAGTCAAAATTGGACACAGGCTGATGATTTATTAATAAGAATAATTTTTGGCAATAATTCGAATGGTTCTCACATTGCTGATAGAAATAAGGAACCATGTGAATGCGTTCCATATTATTTATGCAATAATGGTACGATAAATACACATGGAGGTGATGTTTTCGATGTCAGGTTAGTATTATGCAACATTATTCAACTTTAATCCGCTATTCCAGTAATTTATTAAGTCTGTGTAGTATGTTTTTATTTTGTCAACAATTTCTTATTCAAGGGCTACACCTTCAGAATGTCATATGACCTGGGAGCTATTAGAGACTTGTTTTAACAATTGTTCACAAATATTTGGTTGTTGCTACCGGCTCTTAAAGTTAAAAAAAATTTAATTACTATAAAAATGGAAAAAGCATATTTATTTTTTTAATCAGTTATTATCTTTAATTATTAGCTGATCCATAACCGTATTATTAAATGACCATAAACTTTTGAGTATGGATATCAGCACTTTTCACAGATTACCAATTACTTAGTTTGTAAAAATTTATTTTTTTTATATTTATGTTTATTTTTAATAAAACAGAATGACTAACACACAGACAACCAAAGAAATCGAACAAGTGATAACTAGTTCTGGTGTTCTTTTGTAGAATCTGGAAAAATGGAATGTACGAAAAAGTATATAAATAACTATATATAAAAATATATATATATATATATATATATATATATATATATATATATATATATATATATAGATATATATATAGATATATATAACTATATATATAAATAACAGCCAGACTGTGGTCGAGTGGTAGCACGCTTGGCTATCAGTCTAGGGGACGTTGGTTCGAATCCAACGCCCTGCTTTCAGAGTAAAGGTTTTTCTGTGGTTTTCCTTTACTCCACGGCGAATGCTGAAAGCAACTTAAGACGTGCCACAGACGCGGGCCATAATAATGATAATTCGGGCCTGCCGATGCCCCCGTAGTGGCGATAGCTGTTGGGGGATGTTAAGGCGTGGATTATTATTATTATTATTATTATTATTATAACTAAATAACAATTATAATGTCACAGTTTTTCTTGCTTTTTTAATTACAAATTGAATACGTTATTTATTTTTAACTGGACAGCCAGTAACGACTGAATAAATATATTGTTATTTATCAAAAACACTAATGTTCGCTACTGTTAAGAATAAAAACAGTCATACCGGCTCTGGTCGCATTGTTTTTTTTTTTTTTGGTATTTTGTTCTGTTGTTGCAGTGTCACTTTTAACATTTTTGTTGTAAAAAGATAAAAACTAAGATTGGACGTAGCTGGTACAAATTTCATATTTGATACCTTCTTGTATTATTAAATGCCCTTTCCAAATAAGATGTTTGTGAATCATTTAAAAATTAAATCAACTCTACGTTAAGTAATTTTCATAATTTTGAAAATACCCCCCAGCAGACTGCAATTGGATGCCCGTGATTTGAGTTTAAGGCAAAATCCAAAAATTATCTCCTGAATAAATTTGTTGAGAGTGAAGAACGTTTTCTTTTACTACTCTTAGATGTGATTGATGGTTGGATTGATCGATAATGACGAATGTTGGGTCTGAACTCTACCCGAAATGACCAATATATGAGTTTGAATTTAAAAAATGTTGATTTTTCTACAAGTGTGCATTTGACCAATTGTACCCCACCATGGACCCACATTTGGAGAGGAGTGGGACACTTGGACAATTGAAAAATAACCTCATTAAAGCTTTTTTTGTAGAAATTTATTAATTATTATAAAAGTTAAACTACGGATAATACTTATTCATAAGAGTAGTTCCCTGATGATTATCGCATTTAATATAAACAAATATTTTTTAAATGATCTGGTTCACAGAACCATATCGGATACGTCAAATTGACGTCACGTGACTAGTGCCCCTATATTACTTCACAAACGAGAAGCCCACGTGACGTCAATTTGACGTCATACGACTTGGTCCGCCAGACCAGATTCTGTTAAAAAGTACAGACAGTGTATGATCGCCTATTGGATTACTGAGTCCAAATTTGCCCCAGCACATTTGTCCAAATCTTTCCCACGTGGGTAATATAAATTACATAATCTAGTAATACTAAAGGAACCGTGCTGATTGGGTTTTGTTAAACCATGTTTTCTGCGTAAACCGCAAAACATGTAATTGTTAAGCACTATTACAATTGTTAAAACCTTATGAACGAAACGTAACGATATTTACATTTTTGTTCAAATATCTACTTTGTTTATTTTTGCCTAATTTTTACTAGCACTATATTGCACAACTAACTAGCTTCATAAAGCAAATGGAAAGGAACATTTACCTGTATTATCAATTTTGTCAAAATAATTAAGTAAATTAAAGTAGTGTCTGCATTAATATAAAACTAGTTAGCCAGGATTTGGCAGATATTTTCATTCTACAGTAGGTAGTGTCAAACGCTGATGTTTTGACAATACCAACTGTCAATAGAACAAAAATATCTGTCAAATCATGGCTAGTTTTATTTTAGTGCAGACACGACCGATCTCGATCAAATAGAATCTCATGCATCTAAACTATTATTTATGTCTAAAGTACCGAAAGTACGGAATAGCGCGACAAGCGGTAATGCGGCGCGACCCCAAAGGCGCCTGTGTCGCATGTGAATGTGAGCGAGTCGCGCTATGTAGTTTTCGGTAGGAGTGACATACAACGTGTTTTGTGCTGCTTTTTCAGTAAATATGTATGTATTTTAAAAAAATCAATAATTCAGTAAATATGTATTTAAAAAAATCAATAATTGTTATATTTCTGTACCTATAGAATATCTTAGGTTGGTACCACTTAGACGAAACGTCAAGTTTAAAAAACTAATTCTAATTCTGACAGATTTATATTTGTTCATTACACTGTAGATGTCACATGCGTACCAACATACTAAAATAAAACTACACTCATCTATACTTTATTTACAATTTTCTTAATTTATCGTTTTTAGAATTTGATATAACAACGGGTTGATATTCCTTATCAACAAACAATCACAGTGGTGATCTTAGTTTATTTTAAATTTGTATTTTGTACTTTGCCGCACTAGAGCGGCAAAGTTCCTTAGCGGTTCTCCAACTTCGAACGAAATCAGTAAAATTTTATATATAGTATTATAAAGTCATGTGCATGGCCACATCAGATATTTTGTACAGGACATACTGCCACTAAAATCTCAAAACTTTTTATCGACATGATTACAATACTTTGTCATAGTACGTGTGATAATGTAAAAAGGAGCCGTTGTCATAATCACTTGTCTAAGACAAATAATTAGGGCATTATCTAAATTTTCAGATGAAGAAAAAACGTTTTTCTACAAACTTTACTTTTCGTGCGCCACCTGTACATAAAGTGGTAGACTTTGATATTTTCTATGAATTAAGCGTTCCTATAGGATCATTGATTAACAATATCCGAGATTTAAAAAAGAATTTTTTGTTGCCATTTTCCCTCCACCCTATTGTCCATGTGTACCATGTCATAATAAGCCCCACCCTACCCTACATGTCAAACATTCTACAAACAAAAACAATCGACGAAGGTGACTAAATACGTATTATGTTACCGTTTAATACCTCTAAATACCCTTTTCAAATACAATATTGCGTATCTTTAAAACTGATTTTACTAATTTTAGAAGAGTCACTATCATTTTCTTTAAAGAAATTTAAATTATAACAAATTCCTAGAATATCCTAGAAACTAGAAAACTTTAAAAAGGTGTGTTATAGATAAGGAAACTAAACGAAACTATTTTTTTGTCAAAATTGGTACGTATTTTTGTCTATTACGACCTTAAAAATCGTAGCATATTCTAGAACTTTCCTGGTTCCTATTGTATACCTTCTGCTTTATGTGCTTTTATTAACCGAGGACCGGCTCTGACAAGAAGTATGTAGCAATATCCTCTTTTGATTTTAGATTTGGCGAGGAAGCACCTCGCGTAAACGAATGTCCCAGTATCTTGCTCTTCTGTTGCAACAAAGACAACAAAATCGACAAACCGATCATACCTGATCCGCTACCACGGAGAAAGGGCTGCGGATACAGTCACCCAGATGGCGTTGGCTTCAGGATGAACGGCGATAAATCAGGAGAATCAAAATTTGGAGAATTTCCATGGATGGTAGCAGTACAGACACGCGAAAGCAATGGCACCAAGTACAAATGCGGTGGAACTTTGATACATCCAAGAGCTGTGATCACAGCCGCCCATTGCGTTGGAGTAAGTCGTAATAAGTTCGTAGTAAGAGCCGGCGAATGGGATACGCAGAGTAACTTGGAGTTTTACGAACATCAGGAGGTCAACGTCGAGAAAGTCATCATCCATCAACAATTTTATTCAGGCGGTCTTCACAACGATATAGCATTCCTAGTTTTAGAAAAAGCTTTTGAATATAGAGACCACATTGACGTCTTATGTCTTCCACCGCAAGGTTACGTCGTTCCTGATATGACTGAATGTATAGCCACCGGTTGGGGTAAAGAAAATTTTGACAAAAAGGGAAAATACAAAGTAATCTTAAAGAAAATCGACTTGCCGATAATGGAGAGGAATAGATGCGAACATACTTTAAGGACCACGCGTTTGGGGAAGCATTTCTTGTTAAATAAGTCCTTCATATGTGCTGGTGGGGAAGCGGGAAAAGATACTTGCGAAGGCGATGGTGGAAGCCCCTTGGTGTGTCCTATTCCTGGGCAAGAAGATCGGTACCTTCACGCTGGAATTGTAGCATGGGGTATTGACTGTGGAATGAATGGAATACCGGGTGTTTATGTCAATGTTCCGCTGTTTAGAGACTGGATTGATGAGCAGATGCGAAACAATGATTTGGACCTAACCGAATACCAATACTAGACTCTTTTTTTAACGGAAAGCTTTTGATTCTTAGCTTTTTAATAAACTCTTTTTGCTGTATCTCAGATTTTGTATACATACATGCTAAAATTAAATATTCCAAAAACAATTTTAGTGTTACTATTTACAGAGTTTAATATAGTTCCGGTTTATATTTGACTACACACTAATTACAAACTGTAGGCTAATATAATATTTATGAAATACTGGTCAGCTTGATCACGACTTATTCTGCACAGAAGCACATATTATTATTTTTGATAGTGATAATTGAACCTTTTAGTTTGGTGTTATCAATATTTTGCAATTTTCTGTTGTTTTTCTTAAAAAAATCTGTTGTAAGGTTATGAAAGACAATTAAACCCACTATCAAAATCGCTAATAAAAATATGGGGTTACCATACTGACACAAATCTAATATAAAAAATGAGTTTCAAAAAGACGGGTATTATTTAAAGGTAGGAATTTTGCTTCTCATAAATCAACATTCAATAATGATACATTAATTAACAAAATATGTTTTGAACATTCGTTGATTATTTTAATATGTACGTCGTTCAGATGATAAGAAATGTCCCAACATATGTTTGAGGTTGTCCATGGCACTTCAGAGAAAAGTATCATAGTGGTCTGCCATAAAACAGTATTTTTACTTTTACATGCGCAGTATGATGAAGTATTGTAATCGTGCCGAAAAAAAAATTTAGATTTTAACGGAAATAGGTTTTTTTTCTGTGTGTGTGTGTGTATGTATGTATGTATGTGTGTGTGTATGTGCGTATGTGTGTACTCGATTTTTGTGGAGACGATTCAGGAGAAATTACTAAAGGTTTCGGGACGAAAGTTCATATTTAGAAGTTATATGACCGAGCTGAAAAGCTTTTGGTTCAAAAGGGTCCAAAGGAACTGGTAGTTTATTCTAAGCCTTTTTCAAGTATGATAAAGTTATGTGCCTGGCCACATCAGATTTTTTAAATCATGGAGATGACGACACCGATATCTTTATTAGAAAATTTTAGTTGAACACTATATTTACAATTATCATTTTTGACTAGAGACATTTATTATGGGGGTTTATACCAAACGCATGATAATTAAAAATTAGTTAGGGAACGTGTAGATAATTACCTCAAGCAAAAACACATAATGCATTTAAAAACTTCTCTCAGTACATCAAAATTATGCTTGGTTTAGGTGGTAATATTGGCATTTTGTCTCAGGTTGGTTGTGTCGTAAAAAATTGACAATATTGACCACGAAAAGATGGAAAACTAGTAGACATTAATTGAAATAAATTAATTTACTTAGTAATAGGCTATTACTAATAGCAGATAGATCTCATCGTTTTCTACACTATCTGTATCCAAATTTCACACCAAAGCGTTACTACAAAGCGTTTCTTCACAAAATTGCCGGTGGTGGGCACAAGAAAACCCGAACTTTACAATACAATGCCGAGATCGAACCATTTCTAGACCAATGTGCTGTGCGGTTTTTAGATATTTGGGCCTTTTTTTCATCAAAATTTAAATGGGGAAATATATCTTCAGTTCCTGGAGAGAGAGTTGTCACCTTTTTTGGACAATTTGCCGATAATTCAACGGGCGTCAATTTGGTCCAGCTTGATGGTGCGCCCATACACAGTATAAACTCTGTCAAGAACTTTTTAAATTCCAAATTTGGTCATCGCTGGATAGGCAGAAATTCGGAATCAAGATCCTGGCCACCTAGATCCCTTGACTTTACCCCGTTGGATTTCTTCTTGTGGAGTTACGTAAAAAATAAAGTGTACAAACACCGACCATTTAGAGATATTAATGATTTAGACTATTTAGAGGAAACTATTCAAAATTGTATCCACAACATTCCACCGAGTGTTGTTCGTAATGCGGCCAAAGATGTTTCTCGGAGAATGTGTTTATGCATAGAACGACACGGACACCACACAGAAACAGGATGAATGGATTTTTAACAATTCTTTCGATGTTTAGTTTAGTTTTTTCTATTTTGTGATAATGTATGTATCTTTGTAATTGTAAGTAGTAGACATATTCATAATAGTTATTAACTTAAGTCAGTCATAATTAATTAAAGAAACAATAGATGCTTTAGTTATTTTTATTAAAATATAAGTGAAAATAAAATTTCAATAGTGGTATTACCACGCGTACCACCACTCGAGAATCACTCGCTGTATATGGATAACTACTATTATAAACCTATCCACAGTCATTAATCTTAATTCAATAAAAGGTAAGTCACGCTCCTGTATTAGTTATAGTATGATCTTATTATTATCTACAGGGTGAAATATCAACTTCGTACCAAGAAAATGAGTAATTTTGCGCTAGTTCTAAATTAACATTAGTTATCATACCAAATATCAAAAAATAGAAAAAAAAATATTCAAATTTCTAAAAAATAGATTAGGAAGATCATCTTAGTATCACTGGCATTTACTAATATTTGCCACAAGAGTAATAATTAAGAAAAACAGAAAATATTTTTTTTTTCATGTTAGGTGGCTCTGACTTCAAACTTGAGTATAATATTTACTTCCAAACAACATTTCCAAATAAAGTTTATCGGTAATACTGAAAATAAGGGTAGTTTACTCTTATCACAAATTCATATATTCTGAATCGCCCGGTATATGGCACTGAAATTTACATATTTGACGGTTGCAATTTTGGTTTCATACGAACCGCCAACTTTTATAAAGAATAAAATTTTCTGAGAAATACACAATAATTTTTTTTTCCATATGGTGCGGACTTTCGTGGACATATATACTCTATGTATACTCTTTTGCTACCAATAAGCAAGTTCCCCATGTAGGTTTGAGAATGTGTGCATTATCACAATAAATGAACTTTAAAAACTAATTATCACCGTTATTCACCGTTAGAATAATTGGAAATTCAATTTGTTTAACTCGCAAAATAATTCTCCATTGGAAATAAATTACGAAAGTACTTAATGAATGAAGAAAACACTAAAACTAAGAAATTCTTGTTTACTCCAGCGCATATTCGCATCTGGGAACCGACCGTTAACATAGGCCCAAATGGGCATCAACGACCAGTAATCTTCCATTCCCGGCATTCTCTTACCATTCTCATTGCCTGATCTTAATCAGCTACTGTAATTCTCAAATCTACAATCCAAGGATATCTAAGGAACTGCGCTTTTTTCCTTTTCCCATCTTCGCGAATGTGCGACCATATGTGCCGCCACGTCACGCTAATCGTTTCATTTGCGAGAATGAAAAGCGACAATAAGCAGGTAATTCGCGACAGGCGCGCTAAAATCTCGAATTTTACCGATGCCCATACAAGGAATTCTAATTGGACGCACAATTGCTTTTGGTGGTAAATTGAAAAGACGTGTAGCCGCGTCCAGATTCCGAAATAGATCCGCTGCGACCCGAGAATAAATAATTTTCAAGGGAATCTTCTGAAACCACTCCGGGGTACCGGTTATATTCAGTAATGGTGCAAAGATTACTTCATAAATTTCGTTGGAGATGCTCGGGCAAAGTGATTCTGATAGTTTATCTAGAATGTTATTGGTAAAAAGAGGCGATGATGGCACGAGTATTGGAACTTGTGTTCGCTTATATCTATATTTTGTATTATCAGTTAAAAAAAGACATGCAGAAGTTTGTTTTTTGTTTAAATTATAAATTGCAATTTGTTTTAAACTGTCGAAAAGGTGGAATCATGAAATAAAAACAAACCAATGTAAATTATAACTATTAACCTATAACCACCAATATTTTAATTGGCAAGATTGCTAATAAATAGTACATTTTAATTACCTGTACTTAGTGATGACTTTTAAGTATAAAATTTCCGCATAAAATACATACAACGGAACTAATATAAAGATATTACCATCCATGCTCTCCTAAACCGAATGGTCTACCGACCTACGGCATTGGTAGTCCCGTTTATTTGGGAATGTGATAGACAAAAAATGCCATTCTTTGGGATAGTCTTGCGGTTAATATGACTTCCGGTTTTTCCAGAAATAGCGACATAATTGAAATTTTAAATGGCACATTCTGACATTCTGAACACAAAAACATATCGATCGTCAATTTTTATCACCAAGGCAACGCAAAAATAACTTTTTTGTGTATTAATCTAGGTGGCTAGGAATTGGTGAAAATAGTCGAAAATTGACAAATAAACACTAACTAAATCGATTTTGGCCGACATTGCATTACTGACCAAAAACCAATTAAATCACGTAAAATCCTAGGTTTTACCATATTTCGAGCTTTTACAGTAACATATACAACCACATTAATTTGCAATTTACATTAAATAATGCAGTGCAATCAAGCTTGTGGTCACGAGACGCCATCTTGCGTTGCAAATTATCATTACGAATTTGATTTGTGTTCATAGTTTAGATAGCTTCTATCTGTTGTGATCCTTGTGTCTTTTTTTTTTAATAACGTGAATGCAATAGATTCGGAAATAAATAAATATAATGAACGGTTATATAGACGTCGGGAGATAACCGAGCAAAACGTAGCCAAAGTACATGGCAAATTAGCGATATGATATGACCGATGAAAAGTAGTGGGTTTGAAACACCGGAACAAATCATTATTAGTCACAACCAATAACAGAGCAAAAATCATAGATAGACTAAAATAAGTACAGTATGACAGGATTGTAGAAGTAATCGTTTACAGGACATTTTGTTTTTTAGTAAACTATTTCTAAATTTTAGCTTTATTTATTTAAATATTCTCTTTTGTATGGAGTAGGGAACATCATGTTTTGTTATATTTTTCTAGTTCAGTAAATATTGAAGTATTAAATGTTTAATTATATTGATTTTGTCTTAAAGATTGTATAAACCATAACCATGTACAACTTATGGTGACCAACATTTTAATGCTCCAAGGCGGGACGCTCAGATCCGCGGGGGTACATAAAAATCACATTGTTATAAGAAAATAAAGTTACAAAATTAAACTATCTTCAGTCCACTTTAATTTTGATTTTTGGGGAATGAAATATGATTAATATAATTTCTTTGGTCTTCTGAGTGATTGTTTAGCACGTTTAAAGCAGTCCAACAATTAAATATATTAATATATTAAAATACTACTTTGTAGTGCAACATCTAGCAAAACTTGCAATGGCAAAGCATTTATTTCTGCTATAACTTTATTTTATTTCTACTGTCTGCCAATACAACACTGTCCGATGTTAGATATGACTGAAATTTGACATAATGATAACCAATAATGAAATTTCTTTTCATAAATTATTGTTGAATAACGATTGTTACTTCGTTACTATTTCGCTAAATATTGTAAGATACTTTATTTAAGAACTTACGTCAAAAAAATTATAAGATGATAATTTAAAGTAAAACTTTTGAGTATATTTAAAATTTAATTAAAATTTCCACTATTAATAGTTTTGTTTAATTTTAATCCATTGCAAATTTTTTTATTTTAATTTAAAGAATATATCCTGCTTTCAAACGTGTGGAATAGGTGGGACGTTTCAACTATTTGAAGTAACTATGTAGGACAGCATTTCTACCCTCAAAATGAAAAGAATAGTTTTTTAAATGAGTTATATTTTATATTTTTTCAATTTCACATAGAAATCTAACAGTTGTTGTATATAGTATTGCGGGGCGAATGGCTCTAGTGGTAGAGCGTTGGCCTACTGACTAGGAGGTCCGGGGTTCACACCCAGGACCAGCCGAAAATTCGTCCGCCGTCTTTCGGAAGAGACGAAAAACCGTGGGCCCCGGCAACCAGTTGAACATCTCTGGTTGTCGATATTACTGTACAGTAGTGAGGGGAAAGCTCAAAGGGCCAACTGTGGCCTAGGAGCTGCGCGGAAAAAACCGCACCCTACCATACATACATATAGTATTTACGTAATATGTTAATACATGTAGCTTTACAAGGATTTTTTTTCGTACATGTGATTGTTAGAAATTATAAGTCAATCATGTACAAAAAATCCTGTATCCTTTTTGTAGATGCGGCTCATTTCCATAACACTGGACATTACAGTAAAATTTTTAAAAAGAATGACACAATTACTGATGTTATACGGCGGAAAAAGTTGTCAAATTTCTCGACGGTTGGTAAGACATACTTTACATCTCCTAGATCTTACGCAGTCCTTAAAATATCAATAATCCCAAAACTACAGAGGGAACACTAAATGAACCATCAAAACCCACCATATTGTCTGATAAGGCAAGATTAGTAGAAACGGCGTGACACCAACCCTTAATAAAAATACACACATACCCTTGACAGTTCACAATGTAAACTAACCACCAAACCAACAAACAAACAAAACCCGAGCAAAACGACACCACCAAAAATCATAAATCACGATGGTCTAAGCGAGGAGAACATCCTCAAAATCCATTTCCCAGTATCTGTTCATTGTTTGCAAGCCGGCCGAATGTTATAGGTGTCACTGAGAAAGGACCACACGTTTGATTCTTATCGACAAAACCGTCGCAACACAGATTCTACCAGAAGGCAAGCTCTGTTAGTCAGTAGCGTAGACGACAATGTAACAATAAGTACCCCGCAGATCATTAGGTATACAAGAAAAGAGACAAACCGCTGAGGGTCTTAGCAACCCTTTAACGCTTTGCTATCGTCATTTGTTTGCGAGCGTGCGTATGGAGAGATCGTATCGTAGCTGTGATCAGATAACGAAGGTCTTATTCTTCATAATTCACCGGTGATCGTGTCAGATAAGAGTTGCCGAGCAAAGGGTTGCCGTTTTTTTTATGCTTCCTACCACCGAGAACAATTAGCACATGTGGCCCTAAATGGTCTCAAAAGACTTCCCAGACAATATTTGCGACGTGCTAGGCTGCTACTGTTTGCTTTTGTATTCTAAATTTGATAAAGAGGTTTTGAATATGGAGAGGTGCAAAGAGATTTTTTTATTTGTTTACCCAACGGTGATTTTTCTGTGTTAGCTTCCATTCTTTTATTTCTTAATGTGCCAATCACGACAAAAGCAGCACAAAACTTCAACAAAAACATAATATCTACAATTAATTCGTGTTTCAATAAAATGTAACATAATGTTAGTGACTTATACTTTGCAGACGACATGTTCGTCGTATGAATATGAATAACAGTTAGTTTATGATCTGTGAACTAGTGAGTTATTTTATGAACAGCGAACTAGTGAGAATTAGCGATAATACGATGAGAAGATAAAAAAAGAGCTTTCAGAAAAGGAATCTTTTACGGGAGTAACCCATCACATGTTAAAGATCTGAAAAGAATATTTATTGTCTTTCCTTCAATTTATTTTTCATAAATTGTTGGCAATTTGCTTAAAAAAACATATTGAAATAATGTTCACATCACCAAGTTTAAAAAAATGTGGCCAGCACATGATTTTATCATACAATATATAAAATTAATAGTTTAGCTGCATGAGACTCTATGTGATTGAGATCAGTCGTCTCTGCATTAAAATAAAACTAGGTAGCCAGGATTTGACAGATAAATAAATAATTAAATAAATAAATAATTCCTTTATTAACATAAAACAATATTAAATGCAACAAAATAATATTTATATTTAGAGCGGAGATCAGCACACTTGTTTCCAAATTGCCTTGCTCTTCCACTCAACCCCTTACGCAAACTAGAACTAAGACATAATTGTACGAATAATATAACAATAATTCCAAGAACTTATTAAAACAAAAATATTACTCTAGAGTCTAATTACACGTAATTGCAGCAAATCCAACTCAACAAAACATGCTCAATAAAAATTAAAATTATAACAGCCTCCGATGTGCGCTTAATGCCTAAAGTCTCCCTAAAGTTGAGCGAACAATCAACACTTCACCTTTCCCCCAAAACTGTATAACGATATTTTTTTCATATTTTCCCTGAGACCATTGTATATGTGACTGACCTGGTAAGAGAATGACCGTTTATACAGCTCAGCGCGATGGGCAGGTGGACAAACAAACCCCTGAATGTTAAATTAAGGTTATGGACATCCGTTCTACAGCGTATCTTCCGCATGAGGTATTGCGGGATCCTCTTGGATAGCAACTTATGATATAATATTGGTGCATGCAACACCCTAGTGTTATCCATGTCAAACCACCCCAAATCGCCCAGCCCATTGGATACATGATCATAGTTCCTCAAACCAAAAACAAACAGAACACATGCATTTTGGACACGCTCAACACGCTGCCTATCCGACGCCGTCAGGATAGGACCGTGCACGGTAGGACAATATGAGATCTTTTTACTATTGACAGTAGTTATAGTGAGATATTGTCAAAACATCAGCATTTGACACTATCGGTACACTACCTGTCATTAGACTGAAAATATTTGGAAAATCCTGGCTCACTATATAGTATTATATCAATGCAGATGCGACCGATCTCGATCAAATAGAATTTGCTCTTGCAGCAAAACTATTAATTTTACAAAAAAAAATCGCAGACATAAATTTTTCAGAATTTCTCCTACTTTAATTTATTATTCAACTATTTTGAGGAAATTACAGAAATGACGGCTCATTTGCAAAATCCTTGAAAAATGCTTAGAGGAAACGTCCAGTTCCTTTGGACCCTTTTGAACCAAAAGCTTTACAGCGCTAAGTTTAGTCATGAAACTTCTAAATATGAAGTTTCGTCCCAATACCTTCAGTAGTTTCTCCGGAGTCGTCTCGACAAAAATCGAGTACACACATACACACACACACACACACACACACACACATACAACACACACAGAATTTTTTTTGTACCTTTGTCAAATATGATCAGGGACCCAAATATGACCCAAAAAGACCTATTTCCGCTAAAATTTCCTTTTTCGGCACGATTACAATTCTTCATCATACTGCGTATGATAAAGTAAAAATAAAGTACTTCAGAAAATATGAGTTTGAAAGTACCTATATATATGTTTTCATTATTATAAATTTCTTATTTAGATATTTAGAAAATGTGAATATGCAATTTCGTCATATCTTGTTACCTAAAAAAATCATTAGACAGAAATAAACTTTTAAAAAAATATAATTTAATTTACTTAACGTAAGTAAGTGCTTCAAAACAAAGGACAAAAGGGAGAAAAGGAATCATTTACGACAGGAAACCCATACTATATAAAAGATTTAATAGAAATTAATTTATTGTCTATTTTTCAATTTATTTTTCATAAATATCGGCTATTTGCATTAAACAAAAAAAATATTGAAATATTGGTCACATCATCAAGTTTAAAAAATAAAGTACTTCAGAATATATGAGTTTGAAAGAACCTATATTTATTTTCATTATTAACTAAATTTATTATTTAGATATTTAGAAAATCTAAATATACAATTTGGTCATAATTTTGTTACCTAATAAAAAATAATTAGACAGAATAAAAATCCTTTTTTTGCAAAACATAATTTAATTTGCTTCGTGAGCGTTTCGGGTTAGTATACATCATCAGCAACTAAAAATCTACAAATAACATACATACAATAAACCCATTTTAAAGCTTTTCCTGAATTTGTGAAGCTGTTTACTGTTGTTCTAGTCGATATTATCACTAGTGAAACTTTTATGAAGAAATTATTATTTTTAAAAGTACGTTTTTTGTACTTCTAAAGTTACTAACTTACAGATTTGGATATACAAATGGAAAATAAACAATAAAAAATTGCATAAATATTCACATAAATGTTATTTTCTTGTTCACCCTCAATTAAGGTTTGGCATAAATATTGCCGTCAAGTATGTATTTAAGCGATTCTAAAGTGTTATTCGTGTTCGTATTTTACTTCTTCGCGTCGTGCGTTGCAAAAACTAATTTTTGTTTAGTAATAACTTTGCATGTCCCGGTAGTTCTTTTGCCGTGTCGGTATTCCTGGCGCTGCTCAAACGACCAACCGTGAAATGCATCTCTGACACGCGTTATCTAGTGATATTTTTCGCTGGCACCGCAAACAGGTATAAGCGAACAACTCCTGCGAACGTATACGTAAATATTTGCGATTTTAAACAACCCACTGGAGCGCGTGTTCAAACCGTATCTAACCGCGAGATCTACTAATCGTGGAGAACTTTGCTATGCCACTAGCCTTTTTTTTTTGCTTTAACCCATTTGAACGAATGATGCAACGGTTGGAACGATGCAACTCGCTTTTAGTTCTAGATACTCAGTTTTTTCCCAACCAAAAACATTAGTATATTGTGTACCAAGCCGATAATGTGGTCTTTTCCGGGCCGAGAGAAGAGTTGCGTACTTCTTGAGGCCCGGAAAACCACTTTCTGGGCGTGGTGCACACATAATTTTGTATCAAGGGTACTTTGCTATTTTCTTCGCTAGACTCATTGATATGAGTCTTCCATTTGAGGTTTTCGTCAATATAGACACCCAAAAATTTTATGTCGTTCCTTGATGTAAGCATCTTATCTTCGGTTTAGGGAAGTTGGAAATTTTCTGAAGTATTAGATGACTACTATTAGTTCTGTCTTATCGACATTCATTGCCAGGAAGTTTGTCGGAAAACCATTTATCCACCGTTTAGTATTGTATTGGTCCGTGATAACTATAGATCCTCATTACTGTTCTCCTTACACACCACCGAAGTGTCATCAGCATAGTGAATGACTGGTCCATCCGTATTAAGTGGAAGGCTGTTGACATAGATTACAAAATATAAAGGGACCAAGATTGACCCTTGCGGTACCCCTCGCCCCATCACTTGAAAGGACGAATTTCTTCTGTAGTTTTCCTCATGCCTCACACTTACACGCAGTTATCCTCATCCCTCAAACTGCATTGTTGGCGGTTGGTCAAGTATGACTGGATGAGCCTCTAATGTCATCTGGAAAACAGCTCTCTCAGTGTTTCTACCTTTGATGTATGCAATGCATTCTGTTTTGACGAGAATACGTTATTCTTGATGAAAAATTCATACATCCTATCAAAGATTAGTATTTCAAACACCTTTGATGGATATCAATGTTACCGGCTTGTAATTATTATATAGTTATTAAGTTAATAAGAGATATATGTGATATGGAACATTGTCCCACTTTCCGCGAAATGCCATATTCCAATGATCTGGAGAATTTCATCAAAATTCTTTAATTATCTGAAAGTTTCATGCGATTTCATACTAACTACATATTAATACTTCTTTCCCTTCTCGTTCTTGTATGAGTCATCCCGCTTCTATTACACAGATGATGGATAATGAAGCCAACCATGTACATAGAAATAAAACTATTCTGAACACCTGTAGCGTACCTACATGCGATACGAAAATTCTACGTCTCGTAGATGAGAGAAGTACAATTAGCTCTAGCAAAACGGTTCGTCTCGGTCAGGCTAATTGAACTTTCTGTACGTACCTACGCACACCAGCAATACAGCACAAAGTAGAAAAAACTGAAGAAACCTCCTCGCGTATGGCAGAGAAGAACATTTCATTTATCAGTCGATCATCGTCTTAATCTAATTTATATTTTATTGTGTTAATTTCTTGTGGCGCGTCGGCTCTTCGGTAGATAAGGAAGAGCCAATTAATAACATTAAGATCGTCGATGCTAGATAATCAATAATGCTTTGGATGAGGCTTAACCGCAGCTTCAGTATGAAGAAGTCTCGCTACTTTTTGTTGTTGTTTCCGAAGAGGTAGTTAGTAAGAGATTAATTGAAAGAGACTCAGCAAATAAATGAATTGGAGTTTGCGTGTAACTCTAATAGTCTTCTAGGTTGATTTTAAAACTAATAAATATTATGAGATTGGCAAGAAGTTTAGCATTTCTTATTTTTATTAGACTGATGTGACATTTCTAAGTATTTCAAATGAACTAAGTAACAAACTTAAAAAATTAAAACTTTTGATAAATCTCAACCAAATAATCAAATAGTTCTATTGATAATGTAACGTTGAGCGTTTAAAGGCATAACATAATCAATTAGTAAGGTCAGGTTAGAATTCTTATACATGGGCCAGGGCATGCGTATTAAGAAATTAAAATAGCAAAATAACAACAAATACAGAAACTATGCCACTGGATGACATTCAAATATCCCACCTTCGAGACCCACATAAAATATAAAACCTTTTGTATTGTCGGTTAGTTATCATCAAGTTATTAAGAACAGCACAAATGTAAGACTAGAACTAAATAAAGTAATTGTTGAAACGTTGTGAGCGTATTTATCCCCTCGGGGATGCTACTATCTCTGCTACAGCCCTACAAGAAGATGCAAAGATGTTAATGTGATTACCTACAAAGGGGTAGTCACTACGGCTTCCAATCACGGGATTCCGGGATCCCGAGATTCCGACAAATAATGAGCGTTTTTGGGATCCCGGGAATATAAATCTAAATCCCGGGATCCAGAAAAACAAATGTAAATTATTTTCTTACTTTTGTTAATTGGTGACATGTTGGTACTGATACAATAAATCAATTGAGCTGCTACTTTTTAAGTATGAACTTGAGTCTATAATAGAAACTTTTCTGATTAAATTAAGTATCAAGCACAAAATGTTGAATGACCAACATGTTGCTAATAGCAGAAACACTTTTTGCAAGAAGTAGATATAAATTCAATATGGAGGCAAACATGAACATTTTCAGCTTGCTTCCAGTTTAAGGTGTTTCCCTTAAACTAAAAAATGAAATATATAGGTACGATGTTTCATAGTCCTAGGGTGCGTCTACGCCGTAGATTGCGTCTCGGTTAAAACATCTCGAGTTTGTGATGAGCTGTGACAGCGGTAATATGGTCATTTTTTTACATTTCTTCATTGCAAATTTTAAGTTTTACTTGATGAAACAATTTCTTTTGCCGTTCTTCTTGAAACATTTTACAAAAACGTAAAATTTTTGAGCAAATTTAAGATTAAAGAGCAAGTTATTATCTAATAGAGTTTACATTTTGTTTATTATTGATGACAATAAACAAACTTTGACACCTTTTAAAAGTGAAAATTTTAGTTTTCTACTTGTGTAAGGTAAAATATGAAAACGTTGATCAAGTTTCGGGGCAAAAGATATTGTCCAATCAAGTATAGTTTAGGCGTTTCTTACTGACTGGATTTGGTAACACCTTTAGTAGAAAATGTATGTGTAGGGGTGGCAAATTCCTACTCCTAAATTGTAAATATATTAAAATATAAATATTTGCGGACCATTTTATAATTTAAAAAAGTATTCTCATCTTCAATTACCCTCTAAAATAGCAACATTTCTCTTCAGCACACCAATAAAAATAAATTACAATCATTTATTCAAAATAAAATCGCTGCGCTGTCCGATTTGTATTTATTATGTTTTTTGTAAATATCAAACACATACAAATGTAGTTAGTATATAGCTGTTAATTAAAAAAAAAACGAACATTTTTCTATCAAATGCAAATCATCCCGTAATATCAGAAAGAAGAAAAAAGAAGAAAAGTTGTTCAGAATTTCCCAAAACGGTCAAATAGCACTGTTTAAAAGTTTAAATTTCTATGTAAATTCCATTTATTTTGCATCTGAGGGGGGTAAATGTTTATTTGTGAGTTAAGTAACCATTATAATTTTTAATTTAAAAAACTAAAATAAAATGAAGTATATAATAATAAATTGACCTACTAAAAACTAAAAACGATTGTGTCAAGTTCATTTACAAAACTAAAATTTTCCAATTGTGAAAGTGTTATATTCCTATTGTAATGAAAACTGGCTAAAAGTAATTTTTCCAATCCGCATACTAATAGGGATTTGTATAACGATCCCGTTTGTTTTGGATTGAGAAACACAGCTTTACACAATCAGTTTTGGAACTTTTCTCAGGCCCTGTTCCCTTTCTTTTATGTTTAAGAGAAAAATCATTACAAAGTATCTCGAAGAGGAGGGAAAGCAGTAGAAGTCTTTCTACACAGAGCAAGATTTTTCACTAATACACTTGAGCCAAAGAAATTTGACTATTAAATTTCAGCAAAAGAACAAATTTTGGTTAATTTGTACCAACTTGTTTTCCGCTGCAAAGTATTTATTTGTTAACAATATAAATATTTTAAGGCAAATGAATATATCTTAAGAAATACATCAAACTTTGAAATTGACATACGGTTAATTCTCAGATATATACATTTGTTTTCTGTAAGTTATTATATGGTTGAATTGAATTAGTGGTGTTAGTGGGTTGAATTTAAAGAAATATATGTTATTATCATTCAAATGTTTTCATATTAATACACTAAAATAGTGAGATTATTAGGTTTTAATATGTACAGGCATTTGAAAGAAAACTCTCCAAACTTGACTTAAATCAATTTATTAAGAACATTACACAAGAACAATATTCATAAACTCTGATTAGAAAATAAACAAAACTACAGTTTCTATTTACAAAATACCAACAATAAGAATAATATTTAAATGAACACTCTTACCCAATAAAAACGAATCAGGAGTCACAATTATACAAAGAAGTGAGCTTGAGGTGAAACATTCTTTGCCATCATTAAATTTAATATTTCACTACACATCACAGGACATCACGTATTATTAACCCAACCATTCGCATAAAGTGCAAATTTTCTTCTCATTACTGAATGCCTGCAGAGGATTATTTCTGGCAGGATACCTTAACGCGAGACATCTAGAATATAGTCGAAGTACCTACATACATACAGCATCATATCGCGTGGCGTATAAAACGTCTTAATCTGTAGGCAAAGCCGTGTGGATGTATGCCACGGACAACATTTCAATGATCCCTGGCCGGAGGATACTTAAGTTCTCATGTCAACTCTGTAACATTATCTTTTATACGCCGGTCGGCCGTTTAGCGAACATGTCCGATAAAAGATCCAACCGCATTAAGCAGTAAACGCCGTAAACTCCGTTGATGGACACTAGGGGTAGAGATGGTACCTGGTACCTGGTAGAAATGTCTTGAAGCCAAATGAAACAGGATAATTACTTTGAATTGCCAACAATTATTTAGAATTGGCGGATTTACCTAATGCAAATTGTGTCTTAGTACGTATTATTGAAGTTGGTAATGGTCATGAATGTTAGTAGGTAGTAGTTATGAATGTTGTGCAATAAGTTTGCAAAAAATCCATCTATACGGTTAGTTGACTGTCTTCAATTTCAAAGTTAAAGCACATTGAAGAGCGAATATATCAGATTTTACCTCAATAGTTATAAATTAATGTTCGAAGGCCAGCGCGCAACCATTTTTAGTACGTCCACATACATGATATTCCTTCGTAACGTTGTACAATGTGTTTTAGAATAAGAGCTAACCTTGGAGAAGCATTAGCCCAAGGACGTGATCAATATGTTTTGTCAAATAATATATGGTCTAACTTACCGCATTCTTGAGAAACTGAATAAATAAAAACGGAAACCGAGTCCCTGTTCAGCGCAAAAAAATCGTCAACAGGCACCTCAGTTGCGCAAGCGGTGACAACACAACGCCGACGGCAAAATATCGGTCTCCCTCCACTCTGACATTTGTCGCTTATAGCGACCTTGCTCTAAATTAGTCCGTTCATGTCATCGTAGTCAGCTGTTTGTTGGCTTATCGAGCACCTTTTTACACAAATATATATATATATATATATATATATATATATATATATATATATATATATACTTTTTTAAACAGTCAGTATTTAAGATGGTATTACAAAAACATCAATATCCGATATAGCATCGCTGGTCATCTTGGATTGTAATGTTTTTTTTTTGTCGGTATAGAACGGATTTCGTCGTCCTAAATAGGGTTTATACAAAACCTGATTTTATGGTTCAAACTAGATGATAATGATGACAAGATGATAAGCCATCATTGTTTGTACGAAAGAATCTCTCATCTTGGGTATACAATATTATGTCGGTACAGCTGTACTTTTAAATATAATTGTTAGATGTACCGAAAACTCGGTGGAAATGAAATTAAACACTCCCAATGCAACACAGTAGATCAATACTCAGCAACAATACAGAAGTAATGCATTCCCAATATTCAAACTATAATAAAATACTATAACTCAAAAGAATAATACGAGTTGATTCTTCCGATCTCTAAAAATGAATACTACGATCAGCCAGGCTACATTGAAAGTATGATCAATTTTTGGACGAATTTACGACAGCTTTTGCGCAGGTGATACATAGACAACTAACCTTGCATATGTCAAACTTAGGGATGGTCGCACTTGGATTGATGGGTGTCCTGCTCACTTTCTGTGAATGTGCGTCAGTACTTAAATGAGCAGTTTCCCAACCGATGGATTGGTCGGGGCGGTACTGTTCAATGGCCCGCGCGATCCCTGGATCTAAATCCACTCGACTTTTTTTTTCTGGAGACATGTAAAAAGTCTGGTCTACGATACTCCTATTCATTCGGAAAAATAACTGCTGGCAAGAGTGATGGCCGCTTGCACCTCTGTCCAAGACACTCCTGGTATATTCTATGTGGTCCGAACATCGCTAAATAACCGTGCAAACTTATGTATACAACATCACGGACAACACATTGAACAGTACTTGTAATATATAATCGTAACAACAGAAATAAAATATTTCAGTCAAATTTCTTTTGATTTAGCCTAATGCCTAAACGGTTGTTTTCCGCCAATAGGGTTATCAACAAAAATGCTTGTTTAGGTGTCCCCTGCAACACCTTTCAGCAACCCCTTCCTCAAAATAATAATACCACGGCGGTAACCCCAAATATAGCGAAAATAATAAAATAAACTATGCCCATTGGCCCATAACAGAAATTCGCCACTGCTATGTACAAGCGCTAACGTGGCTGATCGCTGCCATTGTGGGTCATTAGTTAACAATGGTGTGCTCACTGCATCCCATCAAAGTCACTGTCCACTGCTAACAATATTTAGTTAGTTTCTGATATCTTGTTGATATATGTTATTAGCTGTGTTAGGTAAAAGTATGCGAAATAAATGAAATAATAATGTTGAATGAAAATGTATTATGATTACCGGGTTTGCTCAATTAAAAACACTGATGTGGCCAGGCACATGACTTTATCATACTATATATAAAATTAATAGTTTAGTTGCATGAGATTCTATTTTATCGAGGTCGGTCGAGTCTGCATTAAAATAAAACTAGTTAGCCAGGATTTGAGACATTTAATTTTAATTTTTATTTTATTTTAAAAACCCTACATGTGCTTAAAAAAAACAGAAGAAGCAGTGTTTGCTAATCATCCGATTACCATATTTACAAAGTAAAATATTGTAGAAAAATAGCTTCTTATATCTTTGCAATTGTTTATTAAATATACTATGTGTACATGTTTCGACAGTTCATACTGTCATCCTCAGCACATTATCTACAAAAAAGGGTATAATCAAAAATTACGAGAAATCAATTGGTCGAAGCAAACCTACAGTCAAATCCGAAATTTCCGCACAAGCACAAACGGTACAAGCATCGGAAAAATCACTGTAAAGATATGCAGCAACTGGAGGTAAAACCAAAAAGGAGAAAAACGGAAAAAAAGGACAAAAAATGTCTGGAACGACATTTTAACCTATCAATCGAAGTTAAATCACGATTTGATTCATATTCCTTAACCAGAACATTTTTTGTTTCCGCTAATTTAGGTACGTTTCCGCTTTTCTCCTTTTTGGTTTTACCTCCAATTGCTGCATATCTTTACTGTGATTTTCCCGATGATTCTACCGTTTGTGTTTGTGCGGACTTGACTGTAGGTTTGCTTCGACCAATTGGTTTTTCTCGTAATTCTTGATTGTAGCCTTTTTTTGTAGATTACGTGCTGAGGATGACAGTATGAACTGTTGAAACATGTACACATTTTCATAAACAATTGCAAAGATATAAGTAGTTATTTTTCTACAATACTTATTTCATAGTATACATTAGCAAAAGGAACATTCCTCTGCTACTATATTGTTGACTGTTTTTTTTTTTCAAATCGTGCACCGTAATTTTCTGTGCAATTTAAAAAAGATTTGTTTACATATTATTTGCTTCGCCTGAAAAACGAATATTAACCGGAGTTCTTCAGCCGGAATAAATATTGTGTTTTGTCATAATTGCAATTGAGTTTAATCTTGGTAGCAATTAATACAATCAGTATGTTTGGGTATTTATAGAATTTTGTTTTCTTATTATTGGTACACAAAATATAATTCATAAGAAACGTAAACAATATTATCTTGTTTCGGCAATATCTTTTGCGGCAAAATCTTGCTTAAATTTTTAACGTAAAAGTTTTTTTTAAAAGTCTCGTGTTGACACTTCGCAAACCTGATGGAAACTCCATGAACGTGTCATCAACAATTTGACAAGAACTTACCAAAGAAAAGTGTCAATACTTTGATAGTGTATTCAGGCGTTAGTTAATCTTATTTTAGTTAATATTTTATTGTTAATTACACATTATCTGGAAACCGCTCACTAAATCAATGTTTCGCCTGTGTGCGTCGTCCTCACAGGAGTTTACTGACGCGCCGCATGAGGCACGTGAAGAAGCAGTTTTGTTCGCCCGTGGCTTACGGGCACAATTTATCGTGGTCGCGCGTACTTTATGCTACTCGCGCGACTTCCACTGACAGTTCACCATGAGCTTGTATCACCTGTTCGAGTCCGGCTATCGGCCCTGTTATCTCTTATACAATTTCTACATAATGCGGGCACGAGTCATAGTTAACCAGGATTCATTTTTATTGGTGCTTCGAACGGCGGCGGCGTTACGTGTAGAGAGTTAAGCAATAAAATAAAAACAAAAATGAAAGAACTGAAGAACTGCTAGCTTGCGACCGGTTGCGTTGGATGGTTGGATGGCAGTGGCCAGAGTAGCTCTTTCGAGAACTCACCTTCGAGTTCTTGGTATTTTGATAGCAAGGAGGGAATGTAGCTGATATTATTATCGTGTGGTAAATTGAATGTGTGGTCAGGTTGGCGAAGATTCTTTTTTGGTTTCGTAACGTTGGATGCATATCTTTATATGTTATATGTAGGTTCTTGTTCTTTTTCTTTTTCTACCGCAAAGCAGTCCCAAGATTATTACGACTTGGCGTTCTGAGCCAGTCAGCAACGACATACGCGGAAATGTTGTCATATTTGAGTTAATTAGGTTAATATTTCGGATCCCAAAGCTACAAAATAAAGGTACGTACATACTTTGTGATTTTTTATCTTTAAATATACAAGTTATGAAGGTTATAAATAAATTGGCTAAATTATCAAGAGAGAATGTTTAAAACCAAAAATACAGCTGCAGAATAAACATAATTGAAACAAATAATTAGTTTAGGTTAATTTTGAAACCTTAAATATAAGTAACCATAAATAATATATTAAATCAATGTCCCAAGGTGGTACTTTTGACCGTTTTGAAAGATCTGAAACCTACTGAATATGATTATAATTTTAAAAATACAATTACCATAAAGGGCGATTAAGACTGTAGTTTTAATGAGGATAGCAGATAACGGGGGTGGTGTCGTAGGCAAATGGTTGTTTTAGGCAAACGGCTTTTGCCTTCGCAAATATTCGCCTGGACAAATAGTATTTATATTTCTACCGCTATTTGCCTAGGCAAATGATAGTTGTTAAAATCAAATCACCAGAGAAAAGTAACAAAAACATTGCTGCAATGTGGAGCAATTGCCTGTCGTCAAACAGTTTTTCTTATATATAAATGAAGACTCAATATCTATTTGCCATGACAAATAGCTTCTGCCTAGGTAAAAGCCCTTTGCCAGAAATAAGCATTTGCATATCTAATATCGTTTAAATTAGTAAATTAGTCTCTATAGATTAATAATATGGTGACATACAGGCGGAATGTAAATTTCAAATAAATAAAAAATTACAGCCACAGCCTGGAATTGAACCAAGGACCTTTGCGTCTCTAGCCCAATGCTCTCTTTTATTTAAACTGTACATCCCGGCTTGTTGTCACCATATTATTAACCTATAATATTACTTTGACAAAGTATGTCGTTATAGTATATTATAATACAAGTTTTATAAGACAAAAATTGGCGCACGAGTTGTTTTGGGCACGACGAGCGTAGCGAGGAGTGCTCAAATGGAACGAGTGCGCCAATGCGTCTTATAAAACGAGTGTTATATACGATTTTTTCTACTTTGCGCCATTAATTTTATATATATATATATATGTCAAAAATTGCGGTTGTCATCTTACAATCTAGAGTATTTTTTTTTCTTCAACAGGTTGGTAGTTGTAGTAAAATTTACAAACACGATTGAGACGACCCAATAGCGATTGAGATGTCAGCCTTATCTGACACTTGACGTCAATATCATCAATCTTGGAAAACTAAAAGTTACCAAATGTTTTTGACCTAGTGTTTTCATAACGATACCGAAACCGGTTTCGTTATGAGTTCATAACGAACGCAAAGTAGAAAAAGCACTTTTTTCTACTTTGAGTTCGTCATAAACCCATAACGAAACCGCTTTCGGTATCGTTATGAAAGCACTAGATCACAAACTTTCAGTAACATTTAGTTTTCCAACATTGATGAAATTGACGTCAAGTGTCAAATAAGGCTGACATGTCAATCGGTGTTGGCTCGCCTCAATCGTATTTGTGAAAAAAATTACTCTAGATTGTAAGATGACAACTGCGATTTTCGAAATTTATGTAAAATTAATGTTGCAAAGTTGAAAAATAGTATATAACACTCGTTTTATAAGACGCATTGGCGCACTCGTCCCATTTAGGCACTCCTCGCTAGCCTCGTCGTGCCCAAAACAACTCGTGCGCCAATATTTGTCTTATGAAACTTGTATTATAATATAATATTATTAGGTCTCTATAGATAGTAAATTTCGATAGTGAAAACTATTCTTTTTGATAAGAGATTTGCAATGTTATGGTTCCTAACGTAATGCATCCGCTAATAAACAAAAACAGGGATTTGTACACGATCCAACAATTCTTACAATAAATTAATAAACATACGACAATACTGCCATGTTCAGCATAGTGATAGTATCTGCAAATTTGTACAGCTGTCACTTTTTGCGATAAGAATAACACATGGAAAAATCAGTTAAAGTTAAAAGATATAACTATATATAGGAGAACCAAAGATTGGTCGTATTAGTACCAATTTTAGAAACAGCAGATTCTCTTAACTCTATTTTCACTTTTCAAAGTTTCACCTCTAACGTTTAGATATGATAATTTTTGTTTTCAACTTTTTAACTAAACACTGAAAAAGTTTTGGTTTGGGAGCAAAATGTATTGCCCGATCAAACTAATATTTATTTCTTATTGGCGCGATTAAAAAACTTTTCGGCACCACAAAAATTTTGATCCGACCGTTGTAACATTTTCACTCCAGTCTAATTGAAAAATAAGAAATTAAAATCATTATAGGGAATCCACATAACTCGTACATTTCTGTACTTACCTTCATAGTTCATTTTATTACTACATATTCATTTCCGACAGTATTTCATTATACGCTACTCATGTATCTAAACGCTTCTCTCTTTTTTGTGTTCTACCATGGACAGCAATTGATTCATGGATGCTGGATTAGCATTTGTTTTGCACTCTTGCCGATGAGTCGAACTCAAACAAAAAAAGTATCGCGCTCAACGTTAATATTTATGATTCCTGGTACCTGATCTTCACGTGCGCGCTAATGTTACGTTTTCAATTATTTATAAAAGTGAGACAAATTTAATTTGCCGGACTGTCGGCGCGGACAGGATTTACTGCGGCACCATGGCGACATCTACCGATGAAAATACTGCCATCTCGCGGATTTATAGCGCACGAAGGGATGCACAGGCCAGTGGTCTGTGAGATAAGAAAAAACTGCGAAATATATAGCCTAGTTCATCATTTATATGGTAATTTTCTGATGATTATATTCTACGTATGTAATTAATATTGTAGTTATTAAAATGAAGAAGTTTCTTTTTTGTTATTTTATTATTATTATGTTATTATTTTTAGATTATGTTTCTGTGATAAAGTTTTAGGTTTAGTTTGGAACTCGTGAGTTTTACACTGCAGTGGTGTCAAACTTATTTATAAGAGCTGGCCAAAAAATATTGATCATAGTATGGGCCGTATAGAAAAAAACTCAAAATTGTAAAAATGGTAATAAAGTTCTTTTATGTCTAATATCTGAGTTTTACATTTTAAAATAAAAAGAATGCTGTGTTCAGTAAGGGTTGGAAATAATACGCAGATTTGCACAACACACTTTACTTAAACTTCTCTATATCACAGGTGTACATGCGTCGGATACATATGATAATATAATATAATAGTTTATTCTAGCATACAACAAAATAATACCTAAGAGGGGGATGTGGCTGCGCACGCATCCAAACGTTATTTATTTCCTCGTACACTACACACCTCCCTTCTCAAATTACAACTAAATAAGAAAATCAAAATTCATTTCAAAATCGCAAACGATCAGGACACTTTCGGATTCGCTGTGGCCTGGCATTAGAAGTTACAAGTTCGTTAGATACACAATCTGAAGTAGATGCGGTCGCTTCACAAACATCCGCTTCCACCTCAGAGCAGTCAACATTATTTTTTTTCTGCAGTATATCCTTTATTTCATCCACGAAATCATTTACATCAAAATCATTACATTCGACAATTTGCTTGATGTGACGTTTCCAAAACAGTTTACTATCCTTCACTTTTATTAAATATACATTTTTTCCCAATATTTTTTCAACTTTTCCATCAATCCATTTTATTAATTTTTGTCTAAAATCTTTAACACGTACATTTTGCCCAACCGCCAATCTCCTTCTTTCTCTTCCTCGAAAATGAGAAAAGCTCTTATTTTGTCCTTTAATTAAATTAGTTTTTACTGACTTGTTATCAACATTTGATCTACAATCAAAATTTGGATTCAATAAATCCAATCTAGTTTTAATCTTTCTTCCAAACATAATTTCAGCTGGAGATTCGCCGGTGGCGCAATGTTTCGTAACCCTGTAATTAATTAAAAATCTACATAGCAATGTATGAAAATTACAATTCTGATTGTTATACAATTCCTTATATAAAAAAGATTTTACAGTTTTTACACTATTTTCTGCTTGACCATTAGACTGTGGATTATACGGTGGCGATGTTACGTGACTTATACCATTGTTATGTAAAAATTCTTCAAATTCAGAAGATACCAATTGAGGACCATTGTCCGAAACGAGAGTTTTTGGAATGCCAAAACGTGCAAAAATATCCCTTAACTTTGAAATTGTATTCGCAGTTGTGATTGAATTCATTATGAAAATCTCCATCCACTTAGACAATGCATCTATGACAATCAAAAAATACTTATTATTTATTGGACCACAGAAGTCGATATGAATTCGTTCCCATACTCCTGTTGGTACTGGCCATGATTTTAAAGTGTCTTTGGTCGGAGTGGTTCTGTTTACCTGACAAATTTCACAAGTTTTACATAGATTTTCTAAATCTTCATTTAAAGAAGGCCACCATACATACGATCTAGCTAATGATTTACTTTTTACAATTCCCATGTGTGCTCTATGTAATTCCAACAGTATTTTATCTCTTAACCTGGTTGGTATTATAACTCTTTGTCCCCAAATTAAAATCTCATTTTCAAAATTGATTTGATCTTTCCGTTTCCAGTAAGGTTTCAATACATCGTCTGTTATCTTTTCTGGCCAACCATTTAAAACAAAATCCCGTATCTTTTTTAATATTTCATCATTTAGCAATTCCTCTTGAATATTTTGATAATTTATTGGTACCATCGTTTGCTTACAAATATAATTAATAAATCTGTTATCTTCTGTGTCTTCAACACTTACATTCTCTACATTATTTAAGGGCATACGTGATAGAAAATCTGCTCTATTATTCTCTGACTTAATGTATGTAATATCGAAATCATAACCCAATAGCGATAAAGCGTATCTCTGAAGCCGGTTGCTGGCCATTAACGGAACAGACTGTTTGGGACCAAAAATGGATACCAATGGCTTATGATCGGTATTTATGACAAAATGTTTCCCATATAAGTATTGATGAAACTTCTTTATGCCAAAAACAATAGCTAATGCCTCCTTATCTATCTGAGAATATTTTGTTTCTGTACTAGAAAGTGTTCTGGAACTAAACGCTATTGGTCTTTCATCCCCAGATGAATAAACATGTGTCAAAATTGCCCCTAATCCATAGGATGATGCATCCACTGTTAATTTTACATCGACATTAGGGTCGTAATGAGCTAAAAATTGTGGTGAGATTAGCATTTCTTTAATTTTGTAAAACGCCTCAGAACATTCTTTTGTCCAAATCCAAGTACTTTCTTTCTTTATCAATTCATACAACGGATGCAATACGTCCGGAATATTTGGCAAAAATTTGTGATAATAATTGACGGAACCCAAAAATGATTTTAATTGCGTTACATTTTGTGGAATTGGAATATTCTTTATTGCTTCAAGTTTCTTTGGACATTTATGCAGCCCCGCTTTATTAATTACATATCCCAAATATGAAACAGAGTCCGTAAAGAATAAACATTTCTCTTTCCTTACTGTAAGACCATTATTTCGTAAACAATTCAACACCCGATTCAATCTTTGCATGTGCTGGTCATAATTGCAGCCAGTAATTAATATATCATCTAGAAAGCAACAAACCCCATCAATCGATCCTAAAAGTTGCTCCATGATACGTTGAAACTTTGACGGAGCGCATGAAATTCCAAAAGGTAGTCTATTGTAAGAAAACAAACCCCTGTGTGTTGATATTGTAGTCATTTCACGGGATGTTTCATCCAATAACAATTGCTGATATGCATGACTTAAATCAATTTTTGTGAACTGCTGTCCCCCATTCAATTTACTAAACAAATCCTCTATTCGGGGTAGTGGATACTTGTCCATCTCTAAATAAGGATTCAAAGTAATCTTATAATCACCACAAATACGAAGTGTTATCTACCTTTAAAATAGGCACTATTGGTGTTCCCCAGTTACTACACTCAATCGGTTTTAAAATTCCCTCATTTACTAATCTATTTAATTCATCATCAACTAAACCTTTTATTGCATAAGGAAGTGGTCTTGCCTTAAAAAATCTTGGCACAGCCTGCTCCTTCAACTTTAAAACAACTTTACCTTTATTAAAAGTTCCCAACTTGTTACTAAAGACTTCTGGAAATTTGGAATACAAATAATCCTCAAATGATTCTCCTTTCCCCATATAGTTTAACTCCTTAAATCCCATGTTAAATGTTGCAATAAAATTTCGTCCCAATAAAGTTGGACCACCCTTATCTATCACATAGAATTTCATATCATGTTCCTTATTGCCAAATGATACTTTTAATTTAAGATACCCAATTGGAATTATTTTATGACCTGTATAATTAAATAAATTCATATCGTTTTTCAACAAACTGCAATACCTAAAATTGGCTAACCAAAAACTCTTTGACATCACGGACGTAGCAGCGCCGGAGTCCAACTCTAACTTAAAATAATTCTTATTTATGTAAACATCTATCAAAATTGGCTTGCAAGCAAAGTTACTTATTGAATATAATGGCGCGTCAACTAACATATTAACATTTCTTCTATTTTTGCAAACTTTATTTAAATGGCCTTTTTTATGGCATGCGTTGCACACGTACTCACGAAAACGACACTTGTCCGCTGTATGGTGGTTTCCTCCACATCGAAAACAGGTCTGGCGATGATGCTGTCCTTGTCTATCAAACGGTCGGCTAGCGCTTGTCTCGGACCTTCGGTGGATGGTACCACGTGCTCCTGCAGTACGATCTGGACCCGATCGAATGCGAAGAATGTCACCTGCTCCGTCTCTGGCTCCTCCTCGAACATTATTTGACCCATGTGCCATTACCTCCACGCTTTCCGCAATTTGGATAGCTGCTCCAAACGTTAATTGGTCGTCCTCTCTCAGCAATCGGTCCAATAACTTCCCCTGATTCAGGCCTGTGACAAATTTATCACGTAATGCGGGTTCTAAAAAAGGTCCAAACTTACAGTGGCTTGCCAGACTCCGCACACGGACTGCCCATTGTTGCACCGATTCATTTTCGGACTTGCTGGCACGGTAGAAGTTACTTCTTTCCAGGAAGATGAACTTCTTTGGCTCAAAATGCGTGTTCAGCGTGCTAATAATGGCTTCATAATCCACATCTTCAGGCATGCACGGAACCAATAGATTTTGCAGCAGTAAATACGCTTCCTCGGATAAGCTGTTTAATGTAACTGCCCTTTTTACCTCATTAAGGCTTACTCCATTAGCTATGAAATACTGCTCCAGTCTTCTACGGTGAATTGACCAGTCGTTCACTTTTGAGCTAAACTGATGCATAAAACTCGTTCGGACCACGTGCTGGACGTCCACGGCTGGTTTTTCTTCCTTGACCGGTGGCTTTTCCTTTTCATCGTTCTCTCCCATTTTCAATTCCGATTATCCTCGTCGCCAATGCTGTGTTCAGTAAGGGTTGGAAATAATACGCAGATTTGCACAACACACTTTACTTAAACTTCTCTATATCACAGGTGTACATGCGTCGGATACATATGATAATATAATATAATAGTTTATTCTAGCATACAACAAAATAATACCTAAGAGGGGGATGTGGCTGCGCACGCATCCAAACGTTATTTATTTCCTCGTACACTACAAAGAACATACAATTATAATACAATACAAGCCCTTGCACTCCATGCATTTTCCAACAATCACACATTCGACTTCCAGACAGTTCAAATTTTGGATAGAGAGACAAATTACAGAAAGAGAGGTATAAAAGAAATGATATATATTAAACAAACTGAAAATACCTGTAATTTAAGAACTGATACGGATAATTTGAGCAATATATACTCCAATATGATCTCGCTTTTACCGACTTAATTTTGTAATGTATGATAGGCAACCCATATGACATTATTTTTAAACTAGAATAGATTTATAACATATAACCTGAATTGTTCGTGTCCTGTTCGTATTTTGTCATTCTGTGATGTCTGTCGACCTAAACAAATGCGCATTGTGGTTAGTTTTAATTTAAGTTTTAATACCTTCCATCTGAGGTAGGTTTTTTGTTTGTTTGGTGTAATTAGTGTTAACTCATTGTTTTTTGTAGCTATGAATATGGTTTTAAATAAATCGAAACGTCAGCAAAGGTGAATTAGTTTTAATTTGATTCGAATGCTCCCAACGCCATTAAACCAACACAACAGAACATACAATGTTTCTTAAGTTCTTTTTAGAAAACATGGCATCGTGTATCATATAGGGGATTTTTATCAAATATATTTGATTTGTCATAGTTCAGAATTGTCCCAAAAATCTTCTTGTCCGAAAATCAAATGATACTAAGAAGCAGGGCCGCCGCGTATGGGTGTGCTGGTTGTGCACCGCACAAAGGCGCCTTGTCCAGGGGGGCGCCATCTCGAATTAGCAAAAAGTTTACTCCGAAAAAGTGCAATTCAGTGTAGATTACCTTAATATTTCCATATTGCAGAGTAGCACATCCTAGCTAACTGTAGATTACTGTACGTACAAGTTGGATGCTGATAAATTTAATTATGTATGTGGACCTAGCATTTACACAACCTCCAGATGCGATTAAGTAAGAAATGTACTATTGATTCAACTCAGCAGGATTGTATGAAACTGTGAAAAAATACTGGCAGTCAGTGGTAGAACGATTAATTACATCATACAGTACCTAGCAAGACAATAATTAGCTTTCAGAGGTTCTTAAAATTATATAAAAGATAGAAATGCTGCTGAAATACGTAAAGATTTTTGGGGTTTTCAATCAATTGATGACAGACACCACTGCTCAAGGGTTGTTCGAATTTATTACTAATCATTTCAAAATGAATCTCGATATTTGTAATTTACGAGCGCAAGCTTATGATAATGCTACTAACATGCGTGGGAGAGCTTCCGAGTTTTGCACCATCTTCCTGATATGGCTAGGATGTAGGCTTGTTGATTGCCTTCGATCCCTGAATGTCCTGGAACCCACATCAGTGAAACTTTGTTCTCTTTTGCTAGTTTTTCCAGGGAAATTTTGCAGTCCCAGACAGTTTTGGATGTGTGGGCTTTTGATTGCAGCGCTTTCAATGTCGCCTGACTGTCTGAGCATATGTAGATGTTTGCCCTTTGTAAGTTCCTATGGGAACATTCCTGGGCACATACGTCAATTGCGTGAACTTCCGCCTGGAAGATGGTTGGAGAATGGCCCATGGCATTGGATAGGGAGAAATCCGGTCCACTAATATCGACCCCAACACCCTCCTTGGTCTTTGATCCGTCTGTGAACCACAATGATGCGGAATCGCTGATCTATCTGAGCCTCTCAGGTGCATCCGTGCGGTCATCAATAACCAATTCTACTGCCCCATCAAAGTCGTAGACAGGTGACATCATGTCCTTTGGCATTTCCACGGCATTGCCACATATCGTGTTGGAAATGCATAAGTGACTGTAGGCCTTGTTTGCCTTAAGGTTCTCTGCCTGGATTATTCTTATGGCGTCGAGAGCAGCCGCTCTTTTAACAGGCATGTGCAGAGGTGTGAGGTTTAGCATTGCCTCCATTGCGCCAGAAGGGCATGTCCGCATTGCCTCTGTAATGCCCAAACATATAAGCCGTTGTATCATTGTCAGTTTCGTCTGGGTTGCCTTTTCCGATGTCTTGTTCCACCAGACAATCGATCCGTAGGTGATGACTGGTCTGATCACCGTGGTGTAGAGTAAAGCAGTAAATAATCCTCGGGGCCAGGCGCCAACTTCTACCGAACAGTTTGTTACATGACCATGTCGCTCTGGTGGCTCTAGTTATGGTCCTGTCAATGTGGGCTTTCCAGCTGAGTTTGTGATCCAGGGTGACCCCCAAGTATTTGACCTCTGTTGAAAAGTTAATGATAGTCCCTTTCATAGTAGATGCCTTTAAGTGAAGCTTCCTCCTTTTTGTGAATGAGATTATAGTGGTTTTATTTGCGTTAACGGCGAGTCGTTTATCAGAGCACCAGTTGTTAATTAGTCGCAGGGCCCTTTGCATCCGATTTGACAAGACGTTATAATGACAACCAGGTCGTCTGCGTATCCCTGTATGTCAAAGCCTTCGTTCGATAACAACACCATCAGCTCGTCGACCACAAGTGACCACAATACGGGTGATAGCACCCCCCCCCCCTTGTGGACATCCTCGAGCAGTGGTTATCGTAGCGGATTCTTCACCAATGGTTGCTGTGACCCTCTAGCCTTAAGTTCCACCCATGTTCCACCTTATTTGAATTGTTTACTTTATGCAGTAAGCCCACGATGTACCTAATGTAGGAATATCCAAAATTGACATCACTGCTTTACAGGACATTTCAACCAGAGCAGCTTCAAATTTTCTATTTCCAATTTAACATAATGAAAACATAGCTAGACACCGGTACAGAATAGTACCAATCTGAACGTTTGCATAAAACCATTGGATGCAACGATGAATATGTAGTCAGAATTAGATTCTCTCACCTGCTGAACTATCTCATCTGCGTTTTAGAGGCTTTTAACTATCAAATGAGTATATAATCTGTATATAAGTATACCCTTGCAATCGTCAGCATATTGCATGGTAAAATGAGGCGATATATGGGTGAAATTACTCAAGACTAACGTTACCAATGAGCAGTTATAGCCCTTAAACGTCCCCAGTTTCCGTTCTATATCACGTCTCGGGAAGATTAACGCACCGCAGCAGCAGCGGTTAGTTTAAGGCATATATGTATATTAATGACTTCTTTATGGAGGATGTAATTTCCATTTTTCCCAGACACATTTCTTCCTAAGTGCAATATGCTACCTTGACATCGCACAAATAAGAGATACAAAGGTAAGATATAATGTGTGCTATATGCGCGAACTGGTTGCTGGTTATTAAAGTTCAAGGAAAATTGTCGATCTATCTCTACAAAATTGCTATGCGAAAAGCGCTGCTGCGGTTTTACTTACCAATTAGAACACAGAGTAGGTAACTAGTGCTATAAGTGATATATCGATGGCTTAACTGTTTCAAAAAGATTAAAACGGAGAGTAACACAAGAGGTGAATTCAACTGACCATCTTCAAAACGTAGTTTTAATGCTAGTATTGGTTAAGTATGCATTTAACTAGTCTTCAGTTACTATTCAGTTCTTTAAAAAAAATTAATCCTAAACGATTTCGGATTTTATTCTATGCTTTTTCTCGATCAGCGTCACAAAAAATCTGATTAAAAATAATAAATAATAATAATTTTTATTTTATGATATATTGATTTCCGGGTGGAAACCGCGTTGTCGTCTTTGAAGGAGTCGACGTTTCGCGCTCTGTTGCAAGAGGCATCTTCAGGACTAAGTTATCAAATCAAGTGCTAAGAATTATTTTACGTTTTTTAACACTTTTTTCATTCTTAATTGAAGCTACTGCTACATACTACATACTATTGAAGCATTTACAACTACTGCAGTTAGACAACACTTTATTAAGGCCAGGCCAGCTTGTCTTTTTTTATTTCATGTCAGTAAAAAAACAACGCTGAAATGATTTTTGCCTCATTTACCGTTATCAATACCTAAATGTTGAATAAGTATTGAGTGTATTGTATCGAGTTTCTCAACTAACGTTATTTTTTTAACGTTAATTTTTTAAATAAATCTGAAAAACCTTAATATTTCCAAAACAGTTGAAGATAGGTATAGGACATTGTACATAACATATGTCCAGAATACTCCGAGGAATCCAAAAGTTGAATAATATACAGCGTGCTGCACTTAAAATAAGAATGTTGGTATTGACACACATTGTTACACGACACACTCTGTATAAAAGCAATCAATTGACGGGTCCGAGCGTTATTCCAAACATGCCTCCATTTATTTATAATCCAATTTATTCCATGTGGTTGATACACACTGTATAAACGAAGATTGAATAAACATATTTAAGTTTTGTTGTTGTATTCCTATATCAAACACCAATTAGTTAAGTGTAACATCGAAAACAGTGTTACAATGTGTGCATTTTGAACGCAAAGGAGAAAAAAAAATTACAATCCGCCTGTATGTCATAATATTTTACTGTTGGTGCAATTCAATTTTGAACTCAAATGTACCTGGTAATGTAATGAAAGTAAACTATGGTAAACTTATTGAGTTATGATAGACTTGTAGGTACTATCCATTTCATTAAAGTTGAGGGCTCCAAAGCAGTCCACACTTTAGAAGGTGCGGAAATACGCCTATTAGTAACTACGCGTATTAGTAAAATGATAGAAAAGAATACAAATATTTCCGCTCTCTTATTTTCAATAATCCATTGGAGTTATAATGGTCAAGCATCTGTGTTACATGTTACTAAGTGGAACAATTCTATTTATTCTATTTATTAATGCCAAGAAAATTTATTTATTATTGTTATTGCGGTTCAGGGGTAGTTCAGAATCCTGGTTTTGCACTCGTATGGACCCAATGTTTATGTAACCCTCTAGACAGCTGAACTTAACTGAAACGCACAGTAATAACAACAGGTAATACAAAATTTGAATTTCCCTCCTCCCGTTTTTGATATCGGATTCGTATTCAGCACAAACAAAAATCTATCGAAAACGCCTACTTACATTCCACTCCAATATAAGCATCTACTCACATGCAAACAAATGACCTTCTCATAAATTGCTAGGCTAACTAGCTTTAGAATACAGAAAAAATTAGTGGCACCAAGAAAAATACTACAAATTAGTTAGGCGGCAGGGTAGGCTAACGGATGCCGCCTGTACCTACATGTGAATCATCGCTAGACTAAACAGTTCCCACATCCAACAAATTAACCCGTCTTATATTGGAATTGAATTAATTAACAATATATCAGCATTATTTTAAGTTACCAACTAGTAGCCACAGTAACTCGTGCTGAAGTGGTTACTTTAGGTAGCCAATTAATACAAACATCAATAACTGCATTGCAAGTGCAACAGCAAGCAGCAGCAATACGGCAGGTGCGGAGACTATCTTGGGTCTATCCTGAAATGTTTATTTATTTTTCCAACCGTATAGATGCACCGTAATAACCTGCACTATAAATAATATTGGTGGTCGGGTGCGAATTTGCATGATTATATTATTGGTTTCGATTGGTTAGTGTGCCCACTCTACGTTGTTAAACGTGGTGCGCGATTGTCGCGAATTTATATATCAAGATAGCCAGTGACACGCCTGACACGCAACGTTGTTAAGGCGGTACTCAATACGATGGGCAATAAGAAAAATGAATGGGCTATGACAACATCTCGAGATCGAAATTCCCCAAGACCGATGACTTGAGTATGGTATACGAGCAAAAGTTTGCGTCCATATGCAATCGTCCTTGAAACCTGACGTCCTTGCGCTCATAAATGTTTGAATATAATTGTGAATAAGTACTGTACATCCCTTAAAAATGGTTTCTATTTTGTCCATATATTTTTTCTACTTTGCATTCACAATGTACACATTGTAACACTGTTTTCGGTGTTACAATTACAAATTTTAACACTGTTTTTAGTAACTTTTTCTAAGATTCGTACACAACCCCAATGATATCAAATGCCATATGTCAAACATACAATACATAACCACACTCTGCCTCTTTTTAATCGCTTGCAATCGCATAAACTGCGAAATATCAATATTCTATAAATATTTAAACATGCGTGTAGCCTGCTATAGTATGGCCAAAGGATTGGGGCTTTCTTAGTTTTGCTGTGTTCTTCAAAATACACCAGCGTGACAGTATTCTTTTCAACTAAACATCAAATCCCATTTTCAGATATAATTCAAGGACCACATTTACCTTAATACGATATTATGCGAAGATCAAACCTACATCGTAGATATGAACGATTTTAATTACTGCTGCGGGATTGGATATGCTCAATAAATGGTTTATTGTATATCAGCGTACACGTAGGAAGCTATAGTACATTTAAAGTATTGAGGATTTCTTAATTTATGTAACGTATAAGTTTTCGGTAACATTTTGGACAGAATTCTGCTCGGTTCAATACCGTATTCGTTTTGGCCATTGCTTTCGACTTAGTTCTGGTTGTGTGCAAACATATTTGTATTACCTCCATCACATGTAATTTTACTAAGTATAATTTAATCTAATAAATTATTACACCGAAATTAGAATTTGGTTTAAATTGTATGTGCGTGAAAAAAAACTTGTATAAGCCAGTGGTGCTAGGTAGAAACTGCCATTAAACGTTAACCGTTATAACAAAATGTTTAGTAATGTTTTCTTATTCGTTGAAGTAACGCCAAACACGTCTATTCTGATTATTATAATTTAGAAACCACAATTTTAAAGTTAACTTTTTAGGTTATGTTACATGTATTTATCAAAGTAGAGTTAAAACTGTTGCCCCAAGGCCCAACGTCCATTATGATCATAGCTGCGACCTCGCTCATTATTTATTAAAATTTGTAGGCTAAACTACAGTAAAATTATTCACAATTAGATTTTGTCATGATTTTATCTCAACCTTACGAAGTTGACTGTTACTACAGTAGTACTGCCACGTGCTACTAGCAAAATAGCCTAGATTCTAATTTAGCACAATATAGTAACCACAATTTCTAAATTTATATAAAATTAATGACGCAAAGTAGAAAAAATAGTATATTACACTCGTTTTATAAGATATATTGGCGCACTCGTTTCTTTTGTGCACTCCTCTCTATGTTCGTCGTGCCGAAAACAACTCATGCCGCCGTCTTATAAAATAATATAATATTTCAGGCGCTCCTACAAAATTTATTAACTTAATAAAAAAAAAACAATCGGCACATCTTTTAGTGGTTATGTCGAATAAACGGCAGATTTTCAATTACTTAATTTTCTATCAAGACAATTATCGAAAACAAATTACAACTCGTCCAATAACAAAAGATATCGAATTCTGATAACAGATTCTGAACAGAAATGAGAAATGAATGCAAAAACTGCGTTTTGAAAATGTTTGCCACTGATTTTCTCAAAAACCAGATATGGATCAGAATTTCAGCTTTCTGATTAAGATTCTACGGAAAGCCACGTACCTTGTATAGTTTCTGTTTCTAAGAATGTACAAAAAGGAACAACACAATTTAAAAAGACAGGGGTTTGATGCGATCGATGCATCGGACCGCCGGCCGTTTTCTCTAAATTATGTATAACGTTTTTAAGGAATTTGATGTAGGTAAATATTCAAAAAAATACAATAAAGTTGGATGATAGATGACTTGACAGAAGAGATGTTTAATAAAATGTCAATATTTACTTTAATTTATGAAAAAACGCCGTTGGAATTTGAACGAAAATTGCTTCTATTCACGTCAAGGGAACCAAAAATAATGAGTTATTTGGCAACGTTGATTCATTTCAAACGTATTAATGTTCCGTTATTGCGTTGGCACGGCAGGCTGAATACTTAATACTTAGAATACGTGAGATCGGTGCGATGTATAAACAAAATTATAGAGGTTGTTGTGTGCCGTAGTGTGGTAGCAAATCGGCAGAAGCGACGGATAAGATTTTTTTTTAAGCAGCCAAGAAACGAAATGAGAGCTCTTTGATGGCCGTTACACTTTAGGTATTTCCAACGGTGGTCGACAAATTTTTTCAATTACATCTTTTAATTGAAATTTTATCATAAATAAACCGTAAAGCGTATGATCACGGAATAACCCGATTTTCGAACCCACTATTTAACTTTCTTTCAAACATCATTCAATATTTAGGTATCAAGTGTATGCATAATAAGTAATTGTTTGTTTATATTGTAAGCACTTTATTCGATTTTAATGTGGTATATAACTTGTTTCGCTAGGCATAAAGGTGCGTTCGCATTAGTGTTAGTGGCAATGGCAATGGTAATGGTAGAAGTTCGACATACGGGAGCGCTGTATAACCGTTCGCATTGACTGCCACCACCATTACCATTCAATCCGAACGGTTATACAGCGTTCCCATATGTCTAACTTCTACCATTACCATTGCCATTGCCACTAACACTAATGCGAACGCACCTTAATAGTTTTGGAGATTTTGATAAAAAGATGGGTGAACTACATTTCGTGATGAATTTTGCCGTACAAATATTCTATTCTAAGTTAGAGAATGACGTTACAATATTATAGTATTCAAAAGTTAACTCCTATGCGCAGATTTCCTGTTGTCATGCTCAAAAGTTACCAATCACATGGAGTTTTTCGTTTTTGTGTTTATTATTTTGAGAACTAATTTAAGTTCTCAAAGGGTGTATAAATAAATTTTGCACTTAAACAACAAACAATTTGTAATAGTGAATAAATAAAAAACCTCTTTTACTTTGATTTGTGGAATTATAGCAATTTTAACACAATTTTCAACTTTGTACCACACTGCACACATTAACAGAATCTTTATTTGCTAAATACCAAGTATTACATAATAAAATGTACATAATATAATGTATTGGAAACAACTTAAGCAAAATATAGCATTCTGTTACATCAAGTTATTTTTCATGTAGGTTTCAAATACTTCAACCCCATAGAAACTCTAAAACCAGCATTTACTTCAACTTTATTTTGAAGACCCCTAGGGGGTTTTGTAGCCTGTTCTTTGGAAGTTTATTAAGGAGCTGATAATATGTCCTTGGTTGGCGTTGTTTTGGTTCTATGGTACGGTATTGGTAAGATATACATTGGATTTGAGCAACTGCTTTTCATTCCGTTCCTAAAAGTTTTTGTTCTATTGATATCATATAATTATTTATTTTCTTCGTCACTATAAGGGTTCATCTTCAACGCAAAACTAAACTATGACATGACTATGACTAAACTGGACTAAACTGATACAACTGTCACCGTACTGTCATCGTGCAGATAACCAATTTCAAATATCGACGGGCTTGACTTAGCATACTCCTGTCATGTCAGCAGTCAGGTAAGCTTCAGTAACCCCAACCAAGACCCCAAGAGCTTACTCGAGGTAACTGTGACGTCACAGGTTTATCGCGACAATAACGTACTACACCTTAGTGCAGGTAACTTGAACCAATCATTGCTCACGAGAAAACGCGTTTTGTTTCTGATACTCAAAACAAAAAGAAATTAAAACAATGATAAAAACTGTTCGATTGTGTACCATTCTCCCATACATTATCTAGGGCCTGGTTTTCTATACTTCAACCTGTGTTACACTACACCCCACACCTGACACCAAGTTTTTATTGAGATGGCTGAGAAACGAGTATTGATTAATCAAATAAAATGGATATTCGAGAAAGAGAGTTTTCTCACTTGATACGTCCAAGCTACTAGTCTAGCCCAGTGCACCAATGGCGGCATTTATGCAATAGTTGATACGATCTAAAGATTGAGAGGATTGTTAGACGTGGCGTGAAGAAATTTCAAACACGTGCCGCCAAATCAGAGTAAATAAGATCGAGATTTGCATACGCAACTCATAAGATTTTTACCAGGAGGAAAGCAACATCGTTGATTCAATCTACCATTCACGTGCAGGACCTCGTCGGAGATCTGCTATTCTTCTTTATTGCCACAGCCAGTTTGCATTTCTGTCCACATTCAATCGCCAATTCTATAAAAATACACAATCCGTTACAAAGATACGATGTGTCACCCAGTATAGATAAATTTCTGTCTTGTTATCAGCAGTTTATTAACGCAGTCTCCGTGTTTTCTGTTTTTTTATAATTACCAATAGGGCTACACCTTGAGATAAATCAATTTCAAATTAAATCACGCAACTCAGTCATCACAAAGAAGGATCCATAAAAAGGCTTTTCATCACCACTGTAATGACACTCATCTCAACACCTACGCTATGTAATTTTTCCTGTGCGAATTAAATCTCTACCGATGCAATCTTGTGGCGCTGATCACGATCTTGTCGCCCGGTAACAGCACACGTGATTCTCGCAAATTGCATCATATATCGGAGTGTAATGTATTCGCAGGTACGCCGACTAACCGAAACAAATTACAGTTGCCATTATTAGATAAGATTGTAGCCCTTGAAGGGGTCTTTAGTAGCGTAGAGGTAGGTCATAATGGTATTAACTTGGATTATAACCTAAGTTTTTGCAGAGTCGGTAGAGCACGGACTAGCGATAAATTGCTGAAGAAATCGTACTTTTGTTGGGAAGTATTCATTATCGGAATTGGGGTTAGAACGTATCGCAATGTTTTTGTCTTTTGTTCGAGAGATAGAGTCTAATTGAATCGGATAATGTAAGCAAAGAAATAAATATTACATATTCGTAGACTCGTAATTCAAAACAAATAAGGGTCTTTGATAGTAGGGGTTTTAGATGAACGTCATCAATTTTTTTATATACCATACCGCCCAGTGTATTGTGAATATGATAAAATAAAATTAAATAATTTCATATACATTTAGGTTTTTCAGATATACAATAATGGTAAACATTAAATATGTACTTCTACAAAATTTCGAATTTTGACATGTCACTTTTTTGTGTACCAACGATTTGTCAATGGAGTACGTATATTGGTAATAATGAAGTAGTCTAGCAATTTTTTGTTTTGGGTAAATGTTGGTTGGTGCGAACATCTAGAAAAAAAAATAATATCGACAATGTATTGGACAACTTTTCGAGTCAAGCAATAATGAAGAATTTTTGCATTACATAGAAGAAAGGAAGCAATAATGAATGTGCCGAAGGCATACCCCTGACAGTTTAAGAAGTGGGATTTGGAAAGTGTTAAGCGACCTAATTGCATTCGTGAGTAATCAAGTGCTACCTATTAGAGAGAGTATCAGCCGGGCAAGGCTTCTATGATTGGTATAAGGAAGACGGATCAATCTTTATTTGGAACCATGGTAGTTTCCAACTCAAGATAATGGCAACAATATGGCACATGATAAGAACTTATGACGACAGTTTGATATGAAAATCCAAGTGGTCCTACAATTCCCATATGTCTAGCCAGACTCTATTTACTTGGGTAATTGCAAAAGAAGCAGTCAGAGTCACCTATTGTCTCTTCAAATTCTCAACATCAGTAAACTTCTTCTTCTGTTTCTACTGTCAAGAACTAGTCAAAAGCTTTGTCTCGTACAAGGTTGTTTGGTAGTTGGTTATCCAAATCTTTTGCAGTCAGCATGGTTAATGACACCACTGCCGACATTAGTTTCAACCAATTAATACAACAGACATGACGCTGATGATCAGCGTTAGTTGTATGCTATAACTAACATATAGCTCATTGGGCATGTGGATGGTCCAGGCCAACGTAGAGATGTTCCAGTATTCAAATTTGGATAAAATATTGGACAAAGTCGTCCAATATCATTCCGAGAAAAAAAATCTGATGTGGCCAGGCACATGACTTTATCATACAGTATATAAAATTAATAGTTTAGCTGCATGAGAATCCATTCTATTGAGATAAATCGTAGGTATTGTCAAAGCATCAGCATTTGACACTACCAACACTACGTCATTAGAATAATAGTTATTTTTGTCACAAATGCCGAAAGTACGGAATAGCGCGACGACTGGTGATGCGGCTCGTCACCGAAAGCGGAGTGTCGCCGTCGCATGTGAGCGAGTCGCGCTATCTAGTTTTTGCCAGGAGCGACATCAACGTTTATTGTGTTGCTTTTTAAAAAATACGTATTTAAAAAAAAAAAATGAAAAATTTCTGTATAGTAACCACTTTGGTACCACTTTGACGAAACGTCAAGGATAAAGGTGCGTTCCGATTGGTAGGTAATGGTAGCTAATGGCGGTGGTAGAATACGAAATTATAGTATTTCTTACATGTCGTGATAATGACACATTAGTTTGCATGTACATAAACATGAGTCACTAGCTATTTTCTATTGGAAATACTATAATGGCGTCTGCTACCACTGCCATTATCACTAATGAAAACGCACCTTAAAAAGCTAATTCTAATTCTGACAGATTTATATTTGCTTATGACACATCCCTACCAACAGGCTAAAATAAAACTACACTCATCGCTATACTTTATTTATAATTTTCTCAATTTATCGTTTTTAGAATTAGATATAAAGACGGGTTGATATTTCTTATCAACAAACAATCAAATTGGTGATCTTATTTTATTTGAAATTTGTATTTTATAATTTGCCGCATTAGAGCGGCAACGTTCCATAGCGGTTCTCCAACCTCTGATGAGATCAGCTGTTTTCGAATGTGACAACACAAAAAAATATTTGGCAAAATCCTGGCTACTATGAAGTTTCATATTAATGCAGATGCGACCGATCTCGATCAAATAGAATTTGCTCTTGCAGCTAAACTATGAATTTTACCAAAAAATGTCATAAACATAAATTATTCAAAATGTCCTCTACTTTCATTTATTATTTAACTATTTTGATGAAATTACAGAAATGGCGGCTCATTTGCAAAATCCTTGAAAAAGGCTTAGAATAAACTACCAGTTCCTTTGGACCCTTGTGAACCAAAAGCTTTTCAGCTCTAAGTTAGGTCATGAAACTTCTAAATATGAACTTTCGTCCCGATACCTTCAGTAGTTTCTCCGGAATCGTCTCCTAAAATCTCAATTTTTTTTTCGGCGTGATTACAATACTTCATAATACTGCGTATGATAAAGTAAAAATACACAGAGAAAAATGTGTATAGCAATTTTGTAGTATCAAATAATCAACAACACGCTCTTCAACGATTGAAAATTACTTCTACGGTGAAATTAAAGCACTTTTCCAGTGAAATTTCACAAATATTCTGTAAAATTACGGTGACAATGCTGCATTTTCACAGGAATATGTTTGTGGGATATGATTTCTGTAAAAAGAGAAAACGTACAGCATTATAGCTGGTATCAAATAACCAGCCATGTTAATTTCTGTTTATAGCATTTTTGTTGTATGTACTTTATTACATGCATTTTCTGTAATTTTGCAGATATTTGCCCCTGTTTATCAGCTTATTTGTTCATTTCATTTCCTTCAACAGTTACAGCTCTTTCAAGGATTACCAAAAGACGTAAAAGGATAATTCAAATAAAAACATAAGAAACGAAGATACAAAGTGTATATTTTACAACAATTAAACAAATCCATTAATAATTTTAAAAATATCTGAAGTACAAATAAAATTAATACAAAAATTAAAAAAACATTTATTCTGAGTTAAAAATTTCATAAGACCTATTGACCTATTGTGTAAAATTCATGCTCGCGATTTATATCCTTAATTATGTGCTCGTCAAATAATATACTAATATATATCCGAGAAAAAAATACTCAGTTTTCTTCCCGGGGAAAAAAGTAATTTCATAAAAAGTGACAGTTTATTACCTGTCAACAGAGATAAAATTTCAAACTTTTTTCCCGTCACAGAAAAAATAGTATATTGTGTACCAAGCCGAGAAAGTGGTTCTTTTCCGGGCCGAGAGAAGAGTTGACAGGCGAGCGCAGCGAGCCTAGTCACTTCTTGAGGCCCGGAAACCGGCTTTCTGGGCGTGCTGCAGATATAATTTTTATCCTACACAAAAATATCATAATAAAATCACCCGTATAATATAATAAATGTAAAAATTATAAAATTTAAGTGGCCTACCTTGAACAAACATTTTTCGCTCTCCCTCTTACTGACTGCCAGTCGTATGTCATTGTTTTGTCGTCATTCACACATGGCACACGTTCTTCGATTCTGTTTTTTAATTACCTGACCGTGAGTTAAATTATTGTTTATTTATTTTCCAATAACTGTTTTTTAATTGTAAACTTAGGCTGATGATGTTTTAAATAACGAAACCGGTACCTAAGAAATTAATATATTATATAAAGGAAAAGAGGCATTTTGTGTTGAGAATATTAAACTTTTAAAAGTATAATAATAATAATAATAATAATAATAATAAATCACTTTATTGCCCATAAAGGAAAGAAAACATTACATTTTAGAATAAAAATAATTATAAAATGGCAAAGGCGAAGTTCAGTTTGTACTGCACAGCAGCACAACTGTTCTACTTAACCTCAATAAGCACACAATAAACACAAAATAAACGATAGTCCTAATCGCACTATGACACGCTGCAAAACTCGAAGATATCAGAAATAATTACCAATTAATTAATCCTACCACCCGCTCGATCGCACATCCGACTGCACCACCGACCAATTCCCGAACACATGGGTGTTGGCATGGGCTAACATTACGGATTTAGCTGGTTTTGCGAACCTTGGTAGACACCACGCATCCTGCGCTTAAAGGCCGACACTGACAAGGTCCTAAATTCATGTGGACATTCATTGTATAGAGCTGGAACGTTGTAGGAGAAAGATCTCTTAAAGGTAGCAGTTTTGTGGGAGGGTATGGTTATATTGCTCTTATGTCTGAGGTTCAAATGGTGAACGTCTGTCCGAAATTTGATTTTTTCATACAGATACGGTGGAGTCTCTGTAGTAATTATCTTATGGATAAGGCACAGCAAATGCAATCGTCGCCGGTTTGTCATATTTAGCCAGCTTGCACTCTGAAGGGCGTGCGAAATGCGGTCATATTTACGTATTCCATAGATAAAGCGCAAACAACTATTTTGTACTCGCTGGATTCTATATGAATCCGCCTGTAGTAAACATGGCCCGTAGACCGTGTCTGCATGCGCAAATTTTGAAAGTATCAAGCTTTCACAAAGGGTTTTCTTCACTACAACATCCAGCATATGGCGGTGAGGATACAAAGTCTTCAGCATTCCGTATGCGTACCTTATGCTTTTCGATATATGGCTTCTGAATCTAAGATTACTATCCACTGACAACCCCAAGATTGTTGCCTCCGAACAAACTGGTATGTTTTCATTGTTTAAGGTAATATTGAGGTCCTCCGCATCTACCGGACCGAAAGCAAGCACCTTTGACTTAGATGGATTGAGAGTCAGCGACATTTTACCGGAATATTCGTGAATAGATCTCAGATCAGAGTTAATGTTATTGCAAGCCGAAACTAAGTTACTTTTATCGAACGTTAAATACAGTTGTGTATCGTCGGCATACATGTGTAATGAGCAATGTTCTACCTGTTTGGGCAGCTGAGAAGTATATATCGAAAAAAGTATAGCTGCCAAAACTGACCCTTGGGGCACACCCGTTGTTATTGGTAAGTAATTACTTAAACTGCCGTCCATGCTAAACGATTGCCTCCTTCCGATCAAAAAACCATGGAAAAGCTGTACTGCCGATTCAGAGAGGCCCAAATATTTTAATAAACCCAAAAGCATGTCATGGTTTACCTTGTCAAAATCCTTACTGTAGTCAAGGAGAACGAGTACAGCACACTCGCCCTTATCTTTAGCGATAAAAATGTCAGCCGTTACCTTAAGAAGGGCCGTGGAGCAACTGTACGCAGGCCGAAATCCCGACTGTGTCATGGGCAGTATATTGTTAACCATAATATATTTTCGTAGTTGTGACTCCATGCACTTCTCCATAATCTTTGAGAATGTGGGCAAAATACTAATCGGGCGCAGATCTTCAAGTCTATCGGGCTTGTTTACTTTAGGCAGCGGGGTTATTAAAGCTGTCTTCCAGATGTCCGGAAAGACGCATTGTTCGAAGCAGCAGTTGATTACATGTGTTATGAATGGTAAGATATATGGACAACAAAGCTCAATAAAAGTTATATTGAACTCGTCGATGCCAGAAGCAGGGGACTTAAGCTTGGATATAATTTGAGCTATCACGATTGTATCTACAAAGTCAAAACTAAATTCCTTCTGCAGTTCGGGATTAAGCTTATTAGTTTGATAAAAATTGCATAGTTCATCATCTATGGACTTGCCAGGAATATTTGCAAAAAATCTATTAAGTTCATTAGAATCCCTGAGCTCATCTGGGATTGTAGGTCTAGTTTTATTTACTACATTCATTTTATTTAGCGTACGCCAGATCTTTTTTGAATCTTTCTCATCCACCACTGTTTTAATGTACACTTTTTTTTCTTTCCTGACAGCAGACGTGGTCAAATTGCGCAGCGTTTTATAATAATTCCAGTGTTCCGGTCGCTTACTAGCTTTAAATCTCGAAAAAGCTGTATCTCGCAATTTGATCATCAACCGCACTGTATCAGTCAACCACGGAGCAAAAGGCTTTGTAAATCTAGAGGTGCGCATGGGAGCGTGAAGATTCAACAATAGTAACAGCTGCTCATTAAGAAATTGAACATTGTGATTAATATCAGGAATACTAAATATGAAATGCAGCGGCAGCATGCTAAGATCGTGTTGAAGATACTCAATATTTATATATTTGAGATTTCTATATGTTTTAACTGTAAGTGGTATTTTTTCCCTTTTATGGGGAATTTCACAAAAAACAACTTCATGGTCAGCAATATGTGCCTGTACGATACCAGAGTTTATGTTATTTACCGAATTGTCATTAGTTATTATGAAATCAATTAATTTGCTCGAATTTGAGGTAACACGGGTTGGGGAGTCTATGAGTTGATGGGTAGCCATCTCATCGAGAAGCTCATTAAACTTTCCTGTATAAAAGTTGTCCGTTTCAAAAAAGTCGATGTTACCGTCTCCAACACAGTAAAAAACATCTGCAATACCCTGTATATGTACAATAGTTTCCTGCAACCCATCCAGAAACATTCCCTTTCGAGCAGACGGGGGGTTATATATGCAACCGAATGAATAACTTCTCCCACCGAGTGACATTACAATCCAAATTTGCTCTATATCAGCTGTTATATCCCGCACCCTAGAACATTTAAATTCATTGGAAAAATATAGCGTCACCCCACCACCTCGCGATCCTCTATCTTCCCGCAACAAACCACACCCCTCCATCGCAATCATGCTGTCCGTTATCTCGTCCGTAAGCCATGTCTCACTTATTCCTACAACATCATACTCCCCCGACAACAAAACGCGCTTGACCTCATCGAAATGCCTAACCAAGGAACCAGCGTTAACATGAGCCAACTTTATATTTACCCTCATCCCGCGACCAGAGAAAGTAAGCACGTTTTACTTAAAACTAAACATTTCAGGAGATGGTCGAGCAGTCGGATACGCTTACTTGGCGAGAGCCAATAATTGCCTCTTAAAACTATACAGCAGATATGAAGGAAAAAACTCACCGAACGGAATTCTTATAACAAAAAAATGTATCTCTATGCCCGAGCAGTGGTCCTATCAGGTATATAATGAAATTTGAAACGAAAGAGCTTCAATAAATAAGCAGCGACAACAGTGACACGACAATAAAAAGAAAAATAATGAGCGTGCTAATTTTAAGCTAGAGAAAACGAAGCACAACAAAGCACAAATATGCAAAGACTGAGTAGGTACTTAACCGTTTAGCTCCGCTTAGTAGTCCTGGAACATATTTGTTATTTTCTATTCGTCCCCTTACGACTTTTCGCTCTGGTAATTCGCACATCATCACCCACTTCACCATCACCAGCCAGAAGTCGCAGTCGCAGCACATCCAACTCATCTCTGTGTTGAATCCTGTAGGTCGCCCCGTTCACACTCATACAAATCTTTCCATCCGATGTCCAAACATTCTCCTTTCTGACGAGACCTTTGGCCTCCTAATACAATGCAAAACGTTTTGCTGACAGTGACTCACTTATAGAGATCTTCGTGCCCTTCAAGTGCTTTTTGTTGAACCAGATCTTACTTCGATATTTATAGGAAGCTAGTTTTACAATTACTGGTCGGACCTTTCCTGTTTCACCGCTCCTGTTCTTCTTCCCCAATCTATGACACCGGTCAATAATAGAACCGTCAGGTGCCCATTCCGCAATGTTGAGTTTCATGACGGTATCCAACACCTTGACTTCGAGCTCGGTATGCGTTTCCGTGCTTGATTCAGAGATTCCGTGAATCAGAAGACAGTTGCGACGAGAATAACATTCGAGATCATCCAGTTTCTTCGAGTTCAAGTCGATTTGCTTACTTCATTGGTCTAGGACGACCAATGTTCGCAGCTGAAAGCTTCTAAAATCGTCAGCCAGGGTCTGCAATGTAGCAGGCACAGGCATCCCACCTCCTGAGGAGGCATCAAGGACAGTCTCCAAACGCAAATTAAATGCCTCCATGGTAGATTTAAACTCCTCACTCATAGCATTTAAAGTACTACCGCTTATCTTGTCAGTGGCCATGTGTTTTGATTTTACTAAACCAGTTTTACAGGTGAACACGGCACAATCGGCAGAGCAATGCAATTCAATACTTCAAAAATAATCAACTACCGACACAATAGGCAGCCGTAACAAATCGAGAAATACGTCGTTCACTACTGACTACTAACTACCGGGCAATGGTGCCTTTTAATTGCAAATTTTGGGCGAAATAACACGTGTATTATCGACTTTTCAGGACCACTCGCGCACACGTGCACTCAGCTCGACATACTAGACATACTCAATTTCTATATTCTTCTTCGTATCTACTTCAATTTAATGTATTTTTTTATTTATTATATGCCTTCTCAAAATTTTGATATTCACTTCACGTTCCAGTCCGCTTTCGTAGAAACAGCATTTTTTTATTATAGTTTTATTGTGATTAGCCATATACATTTTCGCCTAGAATTGTAAATCACTCTGTATATTTATTGATTTCCCGAAATACCGCCACAATTTCTGAAGAAGCTCAAAATTTGTCCGGCAATAAATTAGTAATCTTATCTGGAATGTAACATCATATTGAAATCTACAACCTACAATTCTGATTTTTTCTAAAGTCCATTATGAGCAATGGATGTTCATTGCTCATAATGGACTTCGATTTGTATGTTCATTTACACACATTTGGATAGGGAAAATTATTGTTGTTTACAAATTATAATAATATTGTTAGTTTTTGGCAAATAATTCTGCCAGGAGATGTTTTCTAGAGATTATTTTATTTTTGTGCAACAGACAATCTTGGCATTTGGTAGTCTAAACACTATCAGTCTTGCCAGAACTCTCTACGCCCAAATATCGTTCGACAAGTCCGCTAGAATCGCGACGTATTGATTTCTCGATTCGGGTATGTTGTGTTCATCGATTCAGGTATGGACGTATGGTAACAAACCATAATTATTAATGAAGTATGTACTTCACAACAATATCCAACAATCAAATTAATAATCTCAGGTATCCGTTCCACAATAAATAAAACAAAAAAATCATAATATAGAAATACACCAGAGATGAATGTTAGTAATCCCAGCACGCGTCATCAACCTTGCAAATGAGTACAAGCCACCTTCACCACTGCGTAAGAAGATGCAGGACTTCTATATCTATTATTTCTAAGTATTCGCAAAACGAAAACAGAAGGAGCGACTAATTGATTGGTCCAATTTGGTACACGCGGTGATTTCCTTTATACTAATGGCGCCATTCGTCAGACACATCAACTATTAAGTGTTTCTTGGCCGTGAATGGAACCTGGAGCATTACTTAATCTGTCTCAATTTCTCATTGACATAAGCGGAATCCGGTGCGTAAGTGGATTAGCGGCTCTCGGAGATATTTTCGCGGTATCCGTACAAACGGCAGAGGTATTATAGAAGGATTGCATCGATGATAGGGTAATTTCTTGATAAATGCTAGCACGACTCGTGGAGCCGGGTGGATCGAGTAGGCAAGTGCCTCTCGTTCACGATAGAGGATCTAGTAGACGGTAAGACCCAGAGACCCGTATAATCTATTAATAGTGGAGGAGAGAGAGGCTAGAGTGAATCGATTACAGTGTACATACAGTCGATAGACTGGGTACTGAGAATCTTGTTTCACGGCTAGAAAAATCGTAGACAACGGCTAGACAGTTGCAGTAGGTCTTTGGGTGAGACGGAGCACGCTTGTGGATACTGGTACGCCAGCATCACGCGTAATCGTGATTTTATAGTACGCTACACCGTTTCCTCGCAAATCAGACAATGTCAACTGTAATTCGTATTAGTAAAATGCATTTCATATATCGTCAACTCGTGACCCCAGGCCCATAAGGTTCTAAGTAATAATTTGTCCAAAAATGAGTTTTTTTATCTATCGCAAGTCGCAACGCAACTAGATTATGCAAGTAAACGCAAGTATATTATGCTACATCGGTTCTGCGATATAGTTTTATTGAAACTTCATTCGATAAACCAATATTACCAATTCCACAGAATTGCCACACGATCAGATTGGTAGATATTACCGTTATCTTTAGACATTTTTGTACCAAAGTTGTTTAGTCCATCATTTTCTACAACCCAAAGTTATTTTTATTTATACAGGATGTTGCATTGATGACACAAAATTATATAACAAAATCTCAAAATCTGCAAAAATTTCGTTCATAATAATAATAAATCATAATAAATTCATATTTAATAGACACGCCCTAACCGCACATTATTAAAAAAACATTTGACAGAACACAGAAACAGGTATACAGTTGGCAAGACAACTTTTTCACAATTCGTACATGTTTGCATTAAAAAAACTGATGTGGCAAGGCACATGACTTTATCATACTATGTACAAAATTTATAGTTTATCTCCATGCGATTCCATTAACCATCATCAAAAATATTTTAATTAAAGAAAATACACATTATGAATTAACATAATTTCAAATGCTATAAAAAACGGTGCCTTGCGCTGTGGGCCCTTACCCGAAATTGTATTTACAAATTTGAAATCTTTGCGATTTACCCGCCAGTGAGTGAACAGCTTGGCGGGTAAATTTATAAACCAAACGACGGTAAAGTGATAAAACTGTTAACAATAGGCTTGGAACTCGCAACACATTTATTAAAAGTACATATTATAATTGCTTACAATGACATATCATTTGTTAATTATCAGTTGTCATATTATTATTGTGATTACGATGGTAACTAAACTGTCCAGGCCGCCTTTGACATCATTCTGTCCAAACAACCCTGGACAACCAACGCTTGCACTCCTGACATCCTGACTCACACTGCGACGTTGTTCACGAAAAGCGCTTTAAGGAAATATTTAAAAGGACGTAAAACATTTTGATATAAAAATTATTGAATAAAACACACACAGCACGCACACGCCTTCGCCGTCTCCTTCGTTGATCATGCTCAACGTCATCTTCATCGCTGACGTCCGGCTCAGCATCTAGTTGCAGAGGTCCTGCATCCGCATCGCGTTCGTGCTCGTCCCCAGGCTGCTCAGGTGGTTCCGGCGCTGCAACCTCTTGCGGGTATTTTTTGACAGTAGGTATTGTCAAAACATCACCCTTCGACACTACCTATTGTAATAAGAATAAAAACATCTGTCAAATCCTCGCTTACTAGTTTCATATTAAAGCAGACACGGCCGATCTCGATCAAATAGAATTTGCTCATGCAGCTAAACAATTAATTTTACCAACAAATATCGTAGACATAAATTATTCAGAATTTCCTCTACTTTAATTTATTATTTAACTATTTTGACGAAATTACAAAAATAGCTGCTCATTTGCATAATCCTTGAAAAATGCCCAGAGGAAACATCCAGCTCCTGTGGACCCTTTTTAACCAAAAGCTTTTCAGCTCTAAGTTTGGTCATGAAACTTCTAAATATGAAGTTTAGTCCCGATAACTTCAGTAGTTTCTCCGGAATAGTCGCTACAAAAGCGGGTACACACACACAGAATTTTTTTTGTACCTTGGTCAAATATGTTCAGGGTTTTGAAAAAACGCATATTTCCGCTAAAATCTCATTTATTTTTTCGGCACGTGATAACGTAATAATAGTATATTATATACCAAGCAGAGAAAGTGATTCTGTTCCGGGCCGAGAGAAGGAGACTTCTTGAGGCCCGGATTATCACTTTCTGGGCGTGGTGCACACATATTTTTGTATCCTACACAACAATATCGTAATAAAATCACCCGACTCTAAAGAATGATCACTGACACTGGCTTTCGGCAAATAAGCAACGTTGACGTTTTAATCGCAAATGTCAAACAGAATTGAAAACTGTGTTTTGATTGGACAGAGTTATTGCATTTTTGTGGCTTAATGCCAAAAAGTGTTCATTACAGGTTACAGGCCGAGCTGGGGCTGACTGGCAAGGCATCTTTCGTGTCTTCATAGAGACGCGAAAACGACATTTTTCTACTTTGCGTTCGTTATAAACTCATAACGAAACCGCTTTCGGTGTCGTTATGAAAATACTAGATCATAGACTTGTAGTAACTTTTAGTTTTCCAAGATTGATGAAATTGATGTCAAGTGTCAAATAAGGCTGCCATCTCAATCGCTATTGGCTCGTCTCAATCGTATTTGTAAATTTTACTACAACTACCAACTCTTGAAGAAAGTAATTACTCTAGATTGTAAGATGACAACCGCAATTTTTGTCATATATGTAAAATTAATGTCGCAAAGTAGAAAAAATAGTATGTAACACTCGTTTTATAAGACACAAACTTTTAGTACCTTCTAGTTTTCCAAGATTGATGATATTGACGTTAAGTGTCAAATAAGGCTGACATCTCAGTCGCTATTGGCTCGCCTCAATCGTATTTTTGAATTTTACCTCAACTACCAACTGTTGAATATAAAACTACTCTAGATTGTAAGATGACAACCGAAATTTTCAAAATTTATGAAGAATTAATGTCGCAAGCTAGAAAAAAATAATATATAACACTCGTTTTATAAGACGTATTGGCGCACTCGTCCCAAACAACTAGTGCGCCAATTTTTGTCTTATAAAACCTGCATTATAATATACTATTTCGCATCGTGTAGGATAAAAAGTATATTTTTTCCGCCACGACTAAATACAACGCACTGTCTAAATGAAAAGATTTTTTCGTGTAGAAAAGGATTGACAACCATATATAAATACAGCTTGCGACCCTAAACAACATATCATTGTCCGGTTTTGTGACGAAATCAGGAATATTATTGAATTAAAAACGCTTTCAAGAGTTCTTAAAAACTGTAGCATACTTCAATAGGGCCCTTCGTTTCGAGCTTTGCGTCCCTGAAAAATGCTACCCAAATGTTCCATAAGCAAGTAAGATCGCAGATGTTTGCTTGTGAAATGATAATTTAAAACCGACAAATTTACTTTACTCTAATATGTGCTAGTTCCATGTTACACAATTAAGTTTACTTTTTGGTTTACACCAATCGGATAATTAGCAACCACGTTAGGGCTGGATCCGTTTTTTTTTGTACAGCTCATGACCGATTCAAGATATTATGATGTTCAATAATGTTTCCTTTCATCTGTAATTACAAATGTACTCTGATGTTTGTCCTTTTTTATGATAGGTACATATACCACAAATACAAAACTAAAGTCAACTATCACACCTTTCCCCTCATGATTGCAAGTAATCTGATGGTTGCTAACTACGTAGTTATAATTACATCTGTTCATATTTTATTTATATGTACTAATAAAACATAATTTAGTAATGGTGTATTTTCTAAGTGCGGCTGAAGATTTTTCAATTATCCATTTAAGATTCAAGCTTAATAAATAATGCGTACAAAATTACATTAATACTCGAAGTAATTTCAATGAACCACCAGGGCAGCAAATACACGCTTATATGGACAACCCGGTAATCTAGCAATTACCCATACAAAAATAAACGGAAATATGCGATTTCGATGATAGCAAACCAACCTACATCCAATTGACAGCTGTATCGAATTCTTTCTTAATGCCACCACTCGAAACAAAAAAATATTATACCAAACGATCGGATGCTGAGTAGGCAGTCTTAAGCCAGTTTTACTCTTTAATTGGTAATAAAATTGCCGGACCGAAATGGAGACGGGAATTAAAACAAGTGCTCCGCGGATGACATCTGACGTTCTGCCGTGTAATCACAATTTACTCGTTTATTAAGCAATCCGCGTGCGGTTAGGCGGTAATCTTGTTCCTCGCAATTTAGGTTATTACATGTCGTTATATTATCATATTTTGCGTTGTTGTAAACGCTGTTGTTGCAGTCGTATGAACAATTAACGGTGATTATTATTACTCTGTATGAGATGCCATTATGAATACTTTGTTAAGAATTCGTAATAAACGATATGAAATATGTGAGAATGTCTGTAGGTAGCTTAATGTTTTTAATTAAAAGAGATTTACTTTAAAAGTGATTATTGCAATTAAATGGTAATGTACTTAATTTTTAATGAATAAAATGCAGTTTAGTGATCTTTTATTTCCATTTGTTAATATTATCATAATGTACAGCGTGTTTCTTAATAACATGCTAATATTTAAGGAGGTTATTCTTGGGTCCATTTTGAGGAAAAAGATTCATATGAATATATGTCCTAAAAGACTTAACTTTTAAACTACAGAGTGCTAAAATGCTTAAATTGTGCTTAAAATTGTCATTCCAAAAAGTGATTTGAAGATGTTTAGAGTTCCAAATGAAAGATTTTTTATGCAAAAACCTTCCATTAAACAAGAAAAATCAAGAAACTAGATGTGCTAAGAAAGGATTTCTAAAATAATTTTTCTTTAAGAAAAAGCAGTGGCCTATCACTTTTCTGTTTGAAATGATTCAAGCAGAAAATGCCTTTTGATGCATAGAAGATGCGTACGACGTTTCACAAAAATATCTAGACAGTCGTACGAAAGTTATCATAAACAAAAAGAATTTTTTTCTTAAAACTTTAACATCCTGTAGTTAAAAAGTTAAGACCTTTAGGACATATGGTCATATGATTTTTTCCCTCAAAATGGACCCCATAATAACCTCTTTAAATATTAGCAGGTTATTAAGAAACGTCCGGTATAATAAGTTTCGACATTTGAACTAACAATTAAAAACTTTCGGCCTGTGAAGAGGGCAAAAGACCAAGTAAGGTCTGAATTTGACTTATATTTTGAAATGAATTTACTAACGATAATTTCAGCCGCAAAGCCAAAATTTTTTTGTCCGTATACATGTTGGGCTCACTGATTATAAGTAAATGAAAATAAATAAATTTCTATAATAAAAAACACTGTTTCCTATGAATAACTGTGTAAATTATCCCGAAGAAAAGACAAAGATATCGACAAAACAAAAATAATCAAATTTTCTACCAACAATAAGCATAGAAATTATATAAAATTTCTATTTCTATTATAAATAATAAAATTATAAACCCCTAACCACAACAAGTATTTTAGAACCTAAATACGTATTTCAGCAACTATGTTGCCATCTTCAGTAGAACCTAAAAAGAGGAAAAGAGAGATTAGCACTTCATAGTATCTTTACTGGATATTGTCCAAGCAAATCACTAGTGGAAGTGGTAATTTGCTTGGACAATATCCAGTAAAGATACTATGAAGTGCTAATCTCTCTTTTCCTCTTTTTAGGTTCTACTGAAGATGGCAACATAGTTGCTGAAATACGTATTTAGGTTCTAAAATACTTGCTGTGGTTAGGGGTTTATAATTTTATTATTAAGTTCGCCACAGTCTCCAAAATATTGTTATTTCTATTATAAATGAAGAAATCTTTCAGAAGCATTTTTGTTGAAGGAACTAAAAGGACAGTATTTACAGTATTTTTTTTTTCAGAATTTACTTAATCCACGTACATTTTGCTGTGAAATTACAACAGTACCACCGTAAATTTCCAGGGCATTTTTTTAATTTTACAGGATAAGTACTTTAAGTTCACAGTACTAAGTGATATTCAATCATTGAACTGCGTTTCTTTACAGACTTGCATATGAGTACTTCGTTGCACGTTTTTCCCTTCGCAAAAAATACTCGAAATGCCTTGGAAACGACATTGTATGTTTTTTGTTGGGGTTCTGCTAGGTTCCAAGCCAATTTAAAGTGTTCGGCAAGAGTAAAAAGGTTGGAAAACGCTGCACTACTATAGGCGTATACAGGGCAGTGATCTAGTCGGTTCAGTTTGTTTTTGTTTTTGTCACCGTCGCACTAACCCGCTAAAAACGGGTATAAACAAACACCCAAAAAAACGTAAAAAGTTCAATTTAAGCAGGGATATGGCAAAATAGGCACAAATCTGCAAAATCCGGGAAAAAAAGCAAAATAAGCAAAGAGTCTGCAATCTAGAGATACAAAATAAGCAAAATTAAAATAGCGCCAATTGGTTTAATTTTTCTAAATTCAGGAGATCCTTAAGCTTTTTAAACTGTTTACATTAAAACTGTGCAAGCAAAATGCTTAGAATCCACAGTCTAGTAACAACAAACAAAACAAAACATTTTATTTACCTTACGGGCTTTTAGTTTAATATGTTTATGTTCAATACATACCATGGCGATGTATGTATTGTAGATACACAATGTATTAATGAAAGAAGCAATTACAAGTAAATTTAAATATAAAAAGCGACAATATAAGCAGAGGATTTACATGCAACTCGTGCACAAACTGAAAATTACCGCAAAATTACTGCCATTAAAGATAGACTTGCTCTAGTCTCCACCCATGTAATGGTTCCTTCCTCCAGAACTTCTTAATGCGGTATTTCCATTACCCGATCCAATATTCTAATTAAAATAACCATTCCAGGGCGGATCTATGGTTTGCCATGCGTCGAATGTTATTAATTGCTTATATCGTCTAAAACGCATCTTAGTACCAAAGGCCCGCTCCAAATATAGTAAATTACCGAGCTCAGCATACTCAGGTTATCCATCAAGCATTTTCGCGTGGTCTTATTGGTTTTTGAGCGCATTTGAAATATCTAGTTGGACGGCGCGGGAATTTGAATAGGGATATGCTAATAGCCCATTAGCATGTTAATGTTTTCATTATGAAAATTACCTTTCGATTACCGCTAATAATTTCATACGAGGCAGCAGAGAGCAGAACTTTGTAATTATACCTTGGAGATTAGCTTGGTCAATTGCAAAGTCCAAAAATTGATATACATACATACATATTAACATATTAATTAGAGCTTTTTGTAATGTACCAGGGATGTGAAAGACCCGAATATCGGGTAGTGGAAAGTTATAGTTTCAACAAAAGTTGTGAAGCGCGGGCTTAATGAGAATTTTATTTAAAAAAGTTTTTTCAAAAATCAAGCCATTTTCTGACCGCTGAAGTGATTTAAATCAGATATTTTGATACCATACCCTTGTACTATTTTGATTCCTATTCCTTATTTAAAATCTCTATTATTTTAAATTACTGAGATGCCGCAGATTCTCCCTAAACTTGAGAGATTTGAGATGATAACTTCCAAGACATTTCAGCACGCAATTAAATTTAAAACTACTTTTCCCTGAGACATATGTCCATTATAGGTATACTTAGATCAATCTGGCTTATTTATTCGCATTCATACAAGCAGTTTTGTTCGTTTGTACATTGTTTCAATCCCAACAATGTTTGAAAAGCGGGGGTGAACAGGGCTCCATTCATACTCGGGATTTGTCTGTTGATTTCGGGACAGTCCCGCTAAAATCAAAGACATCGGACTTCTGACGTCATCAATACTTTTGTTGTATGCTCTCGCAAAAATTGTTAAAATTACATTTATGTCCTACATGATCATAAAGTGACAAAAACTGATTCTTAACGCCCGCGAGGGGCGTTAGGGTACTTAACGGCCGCGAGGGCATTAAGGGTTGCCATGGTTATATGTCAAATATAACAAATATTTGTCAATTAGTCAAATTGTAAATTTAAAGTCATCAATGTCAATTATTGGCGATTAAGGTTATAAGTTTGACAATTAATTGTCTGTACTGTCACTCGGCAATGTCAATTATTGGCGATTAAGATTATAAGTTTGACAATTAATTGTCTATATTGTCACTCAACTTCGAATTGTTTGTATTGTTATTCAACTCGCATGACACTTGATAACGTCAAAATATTTATTAGTATTATTCAAACGGAGGAACAAAACAGTTGTAGGACATAAAATTTTATATGCACCTCGGGCATTACTTGTTGTTTATTCCCTCGGGCGACTTAAAAAGCTTTCGATAGAAATCATCTTCCCGTTTACAATGATACCAAATACTTGATATTTTATTGAAATTCTTAGCGTACAAACGGTGTTAGAAGCAAGGAAATTGAAAAATATTGAAAAAAAAATATCTAAGTCAGCGCACAAGTCAAAGTCACTTAATCGATTACTTGAAGGAAGTACCCTGATTATGCGAAGAAAAAGATTTTTCCGACACAATGATACCAAATTCTTGATATTTTACTGGATAATCATAGCGTAAAAATGACGTTTTCAGGGAACTTCCTTCGAGTCGTCCATTGAGTGAGTTTGACTTGTACACTGACTTTGATCATTGGGTCAATATTTTTACTTTATCATACGCAGTATGCTAAAGTATTGTAATCATGCCGAAAAAAAAAATTGAGATTTTAGCGGAAATAGGTCTTTTTGGGTCCCCTGAACATTTTTGACCAAGGTACAAAAAAATGTCTGTGTGTGTGTGTGTATGTGTGTGTGTATGTGTGTGTGTACCCGATTTTTGTTGAGACGATTCCGGAGAAGCTACTAAAGGTATCGGGACGAAAGTTCATATTTAGAAGTTTCATGACTAAACTTAGAGCTGAAAAGCTTTTGGTTCAAAAGGGCCCAAAGAAACTGATAGTTTATTCCAAGCCTTTTTCAAAGATTTTGCAAATGAGCCACCATATCTGTAACTTCGTCAAAATAGTTAAATAATAAATTAAAGTAGAGGACATTTTGAATAATTTATGCCTATGATATTTTTTGGTAAAATTAATAGTTTAGCTTTAAGAGCAAATTCTATTTGATCGAGATCGGTCGCATCTGCATTGATATGAAACTTCAAAGTAGCCTGGATTTGACAAATATTTTTTATGCTGCCACCACAGAAATGTCTATGGTTGTCACACTCGAAAACAGCTGATTTCATCAGAGGTTGGAGAACCGCTATGGAACGTTTCCGCTCTAGTGCGGCAAAGTAGAAAATACAAAATTCAAATAAAATACGATCAACAATTTGATTGTTTGTTGATAAGAAATATCAACCCGTTGCTATATCTAATTGTAAAAACGATAAATTGAGAAAATTGTAAATAAAGTATAGCGATGAGTGTAGTTATATTTTAGTATGTTGGTACGGATGTGACATCTACAGTGTCATGAACGAATATAAATCTGTTAGAATTTGAATTAGCTTTTTAAACTTGACGTTTCGTAGAAGTGGTATCAACCTAACATTTCCTATCCAGAAATATAACCATTTAAAAAATTTTTTAAATACGTATTTCTCAAAAAGCAACACAAAAAACGTTGATGTCACTCCTGCCGAGAACTACATAGCGCGACTCGCTCACATGCGACGGCGACGCTCCGTCATCGGTGACGCGCCGCATCACCGCTCGTCGCGCTATTCCGTACTTGCGGCACTTGTGAGATAAATAACTATTATTCTGGTGGCAGTAGGTAGTGTCAAATGTTGATGCTTTGACAATACCTACTATTGATAGTATTGACTATCAAAATATCTGTCAAACCCTGGCTAACTAATTTAATTTTAATGTAGACACGATTTATCTGAATCAAATAGATTCTCATGCAGCTAAGCTATTAATTTTATATTTTGTATGATAAAGTCATGTGCCTGGCCACATCAGATTTTTTTCAATAATCTTGCTTCTAGCAACATTTTTACGCTAATATTTTCAATAAAATATCAAGTATTTGGTATTATTGCAATCGGAAAGATGTTTTCTATCGAATAATCAAGGTGTGGCCATTGGGTACCCGTGAAAAAAATGACTCACTGGCCAAAAACCAATTAAATCACGCTAGAGGCCGCCATTGATGCAGTGTCGGTCAAAATCGATTTAGTAAGTGTTTATTTGACAATTTTCGACTATTTTCACCAATTCCTAGCCACCTATAAAAAAAGTTATTTTTGCGTTGCTTTGGTGATAAAAATTGACGATCGATATGTTTTTGTGTTCAGAATGTCATCCTGATTGAAAATATCACACAAAGAATAGAGGGTGCCATTTAAAATTTCAATGATGACGTCATTTCCGGAAAGACCGGAAGTCATATTCACCTCAAGAGTATCCCAAAGAATGGCATTTTTTTGTCAATTAACACATTCCAAATTTCATTCGTCCAGCTTTATAAACAACAAAAATACATGGGAGTACCTATGGCGTGGGCCGCCCGGCATATTTACAATTTAATTTGAAATAATAACGTATTAGATACATTCCTAGAAAACACCAAAAAGTAACATTGCGACTAAACAAAAGTAAAGTAATTAATTTTTTATTAATTACAAGCAAGCATGCTATTGCATGCTAAATAAGCCAAAACAATGTTTTTTTTTGCAAAACATTTGTATATTGGGATCAATCCAAGAAAAAAGCGAGAACTTGAGAATCTGACCAAGCACCTCAGTTTTTCCACGGCTGTGTCAAATTTACCACTCGACTATCATCTCCTGGTATAACAGGCTGCAAGTTATTGTTTTAATGACAAATGCGTGTGATAATCTAGATAAATTCGTTGAAAATATGCTGAAACAATAATAATCAAAATCGATTAAAATTTACAATTATTTTTTTTTCTATCGTTTACAAACATTCAGATATTGGGCAAATAAAAAATAAAAAAGTGTGGCGATCTACAGCTTATACTACAGCCCATACAGTTTGATAAAAGTTGCAACAGACACTGGAAACCTCCTAGATAACTTAAGAAAGTTATCTAATCAGAATAGCTACTACGGGTGATAATCTTGATAAATTTAATAATATCTCCTGATAGAATTATTATAGTCGCTCAAAGATTACGTCAAACTTTATCAAAATATTAGGTTTTTTCACGGAATGTATTTTCAAATATGTAATTTTTAGGACTAGTTAGACTCAGCTTCTTTACGAACTAGGCAAATGTGGAGATAACTTATTTTCTACCAACGATTCAGCTCAGGTTTATGGGAATTCATTGACAGAATACAAAGAATATATAAATCATGTCATTCAAATTACCAAAGCCATTCAAATTAGCATCAAAACTACTAACAATACATATCCTAACCGAAGATACAAATATCGAACCATTAAGCTCACAATACCATATTGTCTAGCATCGACCACAAAGGCAATTATACGGGTGAATTGTATAATAAAGATTTGGACAAATAGCGACGACAATAGCGTTTCACCTTTGCCAAATACGGCACGTACTGCTCAAGTGGTTTTCGGCCACAATTGCTCACGGATGGTGAGTAGAAAAAAAAAACTCTTATAAAACTGTTAAAATTTGGGAAACGACTCTTGAATACAATGGCACAGCGTGCCCCCTGACTTATCGATTTGTGCAATCTGCCCCAATTCATCCCTCGAAGAAATGGTGACTTAGTGTATGGTTCGATGAACTGCAGATAGTATTGTTGCCAATAGAGCACCGCGTAGGAAAAAATGCTGTAATAAATTTGTCACAAATTTAACGTGAATGTTATAATAGCCACTTGATGTCACGCCGGCTTTATGCTGGACCAAGATGGGGTGCATCAAGTGGTGTAACCGTTGCGCTCTTGTATACAGCGTGTCTGATATAAAGAACTGGAGAAAATTCAAACTTTCAACGTTTTATTCTTTTTTTAAAGTATAATTGAATGAATGAATAGGCAATAACTTTTGTACTCTTTGGCCAGCCTTTATTATTGTTTCAATAAATTGTAAAGAAACTCATCAAAAGAATCAGACGCCTTTGTAATTTTGAAAGAGAAATTCTTACAGCCTACAGTTCGAAACACCTTGTGGAGTAATTAAGAAACTTGCTCAGAGTACCAAGAATTCTGTTACAAAGCCATCAATTCCCAAAATGGTGTTGTTATTCTTCCCAATATATTAAATATTTACAAAATATTTTGAATATATTAAAAAATATATTTTTGTACTACCAAGAACTCCAACACAGCAAAACACACGCAACTACTTTGTGCCGAAACGGGTGCGAAACGTACCCACAAATTGAAAGTAAATTGTAAAAACGTAATTCGTACCGATCTTTTAATTTTGCTTTTAAATTTGAGATTGTTTGCACTCAAAGGGTATTAATTGAATGTAGCTACAGCATACGAACAGGTACAACGATAATTAAAAAGGGAATACATATCGAAAATTGGTCAGAATTGAACAATAGACAATAACTTACAATTTTGTTCTTGGATTTATAAAACTTTGCTTCATACAATGCATAGTAAAAACGTCTATCAATACATGCAATAAAATATCCAAGAAATGATTTTAATTAGACGATCGGTACGAAGCAGCAAAAACGACGATTTTTGTGCGTTTGAACGGAGAGGTATGTATTCTCTTTTTGTCCTGTTCGTATGCTGTAGTTACATTCAACTAATACCCTTTGACTGCAAAAAATCTCAAAAATTAAAACAAAATTAAAAGATTGGTATGATTTGCGAACTACATTTACCAAATTTGCTGAACTTTCTAGGGTGCGTTCGGCACCCTTAAAGTGCTATTAGTGGTTAAGTGTGACGTTTTATTTATAAGTTGATTTGTATCATGGCAACTAGATATTTTATTCACATAATATAAGACTAGATAAGCATTTCAACTTTGATGCTAAATAGCTTTTAAGTCTGATGATAAAAGACCTACTACATATGGCATTTTTAGAAAGCTGGTTTATCGATCTTTACACCAATATTAAAATATACAGGCTGTTCCATTTAAAATTCTTAAGTTATTTGACATTTAGCAAACCTCGATTTATCTCCGATAAATCATAAGAAAAACTCAAATCTATCATAGCTATCAAAAAGAGCATTATTTTTGCTGTCTGGAAACACTTGTCTCGTTTCTCCATCTTGACTGGTCACCTCAGAATAATTTTTTGAAAAATGCATGTTTTTAACATTAATTTGACAATATCTCGGAAACAGTTGATAATAGCCTAATATGAGTAAATATCAAAATAGTCAGCTCAAACATGTAAATCAAAATTTGCAACAATATACCTAGCGTTCCATTTAAAAATACATAGGTTTGTGTTGGCACTCCGTTATGGGACACCATGTATACATGCCAATAGTTTCTGGTTATAGATTGAGTGATTATCTACAACTTTCCCATATGAAAGAAATGTGTACTTCAATTCCTTAAGGCCATTAACCTACTTTGCCGCTTCGCTGGGACGCCCTGTATAGTATGATAAAGTCATGTGTCTGGCCACATCAGACTTTTTTTAGTTAAAAAACAAATAAAAATAAACCAAATAAACAAACAGTCAGTTTTTGTTCTAATATTTCAGGATATCTATCACAGATAAACATATTGCGTATTTTGTCGAAATAAAGGTAGGTGGTACTTTACTCTTAAGTCATTTTCATCCTTTACATGGTACGACGAATGAGCTAATAATTTCGTATTTAATGCCCTCTACTATTTCTAAACACATTGTTATACTAACATTTTTATAGCTTTTAAAATAAAGGTACTTTACTCCTAAATGTTTTTCTTAGTTTTGGTAACGCCCAGTACATGGAAGCAGATAATTACATTCTAATCTTTGCATTTTAGGTTTAACACAATCCGGAAACTATTATGAACAAACAAAAACTTGGAAAATTGGCAATAAATTTTTTTCCTATGTGTCAAACTTTCTGCCGGACAATGTATAATTCATCACATTAAAAGAAGACGTTGTTATTGTTAAAATGTGGAAGTTTTGCTTAAACGAGGTGCGAATACCCTGGAATTGATGGGCGAGAAAGTAGACCATATGAGTCAACTCTACGAAGATTGAAGAATCGTCGAGGAAACTGGATCGGAGATGGATGCAGAACAAACCAATTATTTATTAAATAATCTTTTTATAACAATGAACAGGGTTTTAAAAGCTGTTTTTATGTAGAGTAATTTTGAATACAATAACAAAATACATACAAGCTTACACGTTTAAACAACATTGCAAACGGGCATTGAATTACCATTACTCCTTCTAACCTACAAATTTATTAGGTACATTATTGTGTTCTTAAATTATAAATAATAGTAACAGAATTAATCACCCTGTATATGTGACAAAACAATAACATAATAATATCCACTGGGACCTAGATGTTTATAGATACGGTCGCAAAAGTGCTTCTGGACGGAATCGCTTCAGCAGCTGCTATGTGTCTTCTTACTATGTTACATATATGTGCAGATAAAAACAAGTAAGAAGCGTCACGACTTGTTAGCAGGATGATGGATCTGTGTTCTGCTGATTTAAATGTAATTAATATCGTACTCCCCGCTACAATATGTGGAATATAAATTACCTGGATGACAAGCAGGTTTCAGGTGAAGCATGAGAGATTACTGTCGTGAAGTTGATGACCATTTACCAATTAATTTAATATCAGTTGTATGTGATTGGATTATTTGAATACGCAGCATCACTGTTAAATAGGATTAAAACGAAAACAGGCAATTACGTATAAATAACGATTTAAATAACTAAATAATGCTTACCTACAGATGCTGATAATTTTATAGGTACACTCGCAGAAAAAAGAAAACGGAAAAAGGGAAACTACACAACTAATTTTGATCGGACTTTTACCTAGAAATTATTTGAATATTATTTGGAATATTCATGTAATAGCAGATCAATATGTATTGGAATTTATTAGTTTTTGAGTCATAGCCCCTAAAAAATGCGAGTATCTATTACGCTGACTTAATTCCCTCGATATGCAAGGTGAACAGAGTAAGTAAAACCAGTCGAATAGTGCTGAGAATTTGATTATGCGTTGAATGAGTAATTTATTGGTGCAAATGTCTGTTGATTTTGATAAACAGGACAGTCAACAACACAAATTTCTGTGCAACTGAATATGCAAAAGAATGTTCAGTAACAGTTTTCCAATCGGGGGCTTCATTGGTCGATGATACTTGGATGATGTTGTTCTGCAGTTAGTAACCGTTAGTATGTTTTCTGCAACGTAAGACAGTTTTGACTATTTTATTTTTTATTTCTCTCATTCTAGTTATAGCTTTCAATTCTTATGTGAAAATTAAAAATATTCCTCTCATTCCAGTGATTAAATACAATGCCATTGTTCTGCAACTAAAAGATGATAAATTTGATAAACATTATAAAAACAACATAACCTCACCGTTCGTTACAGTTGCCAACATCTATGACTTGAATTACCATATATTGACCGGAAATTTACTGTATCTGAAACAAAACTACCGTGTTCAATTAGCTGCAGGAGCTAATTTTTTTTAATCGAAATCGCGTCTACATTAATAGTAGGAAGCCGGGAAATTTTGACAGTATTCAGAATGTCTGCGGTTGCGAAACGTCAATTCAACACGCAAATGCATGGAGAATGTGATGACGAGGAGCAACACGAGCGCACGTACGCTATGTGAAACAATATTGAAACAGCTTGGTGTTTCCATGGTGTTTATAAAGTCAATGTGTATTTAAAGTGCGGATTGCGGATATAGTTGAATCAATTTAACTTTGCGTGTTGTCAAAAGTGACATACGGTAGTTACGATATGATTAAATGCATTCCCACTCTTTCTACGGCGTGCTAAACTATTGACACTAACGTTGGACGTATGTCTCGGGTGGCTAAGACACACGATCTTGGATGCTAATATGTATACTAGTGTGCAGAAGAAAGACAGAACTACAGTACGTCGGTCATTGGGTAGTTCAGCGTAACTGTCAGTTGTGCAGGTATCACACTTTAAAATGCCGGGAAAATATTTAAATCCTCAAACGAAACAGTTTGTGGCCAATCTTATACACTATTTTACAACAGAGAATGAAAATATGGGTCCCCCAATTCAGCAGGCTATTATTGTTCATTCTTCCTATTGCGAACATTGTTTGTTACATTATTTCTTAGAGGGTTGCGGATGTATTAAAAATAAGTCTAAGGACAGTATATAATATTAAAAATGCCAGGGAGGCAAACGAGTTATTTTGTACCAGAAGAAAATCTCGAACTCCAAAAAGCGAAGACGTTGATGAGGGTCCAAAAATGCAAGTTCGCAACACATTGTATATATAACCTTTACGCTGCAAGTACGCTATTACATTACCATATGCTTCCTATAGAGTACACTTAGCAATATGTATTTAATTCTAAGAAAGCATGTAACCATTACATCCTCAAAACAAGATCTGTTTGGAAAGTCGCTTTTGAATTTTAGTTATGGCTCCCTACGAACACTTCCTTCCACCTTGGATTTAAGTTTAAGAATGACGATAACCGAAGGGCAATAATGAAGCCACCCGCCATAGCATCTATGAGCGCGGAATTTCTTAGAATGTACATTAAAAATAAAAATTCTCCATTTCTTGTGTTTCTGGATGAAACATGGATTTTTTCAAACGGTGGTCGAAGGAAGTCTTGGCAGGATAATAGTATTTTTACAGTATTTTTTCATAGACGCTAGAATTTGATGACCTGTATGCAGACTTATGGTTTTCCTTTGGGAAAATGTATTTCACTACGCCATTGGCCGAATGACAACAGTCGATTGCACCAGACGACTGTCACTTTTGACAACACGCAAAGTTAAATTGATTCAGCTATAGCAATATTGTTATGCATTTTTTAAGAATTTTTTCAAATGAGCCGCCATTCCTGTTATTTCGTCAAAATAGTTAAATAATAAATTAAAATAGAGGAAATTTTGTATAAGTCTATGACATTTTTTGGTAAAATTAATAGTTTAGCTGTAGCAGCAAATTCCATTTGATCGAGATCGTGTCTGCATTACTATAGGATTTGCCAGATATTTTTATTCTAATAACAGTAGGTAGTGTTAAAGGCTGATTTTTTGACAATACCTACTGTCAATATCTGTCAAATCCTGGCTAATTCGTTTTATTTTAATGCAAACACGATCGATCTCGATAGAATCTCATGCAGCTAAACTGTTAATTTTATATATTGTATGATAAAGTCATGTGCCTGACCACATCAGATTTTTTATTAAGATACTCGAGACATGTTTCGACCCTAATAGAATATCTTCAGCCAATTAGTATTTTTTTGTTACCATTTCGACACAAAAAATTGAGACTTAAACGAGGAGGGAGTGAAGAAAGAGCGAATATTGAATATTTTATATCACACTAACGACTGTACTGAAATGGGAAAGTGTTTTACGCTATGCAAGTCTTGAAACAAATTTTTCAAATCTTTCCCGACTCCATAGCGTGAAACCCTTTCATTTCGTATTATGTTGTAGACCTAGTATGAGTAAAGTATGATACTATTTCTGTAAATACTAAATAATAAATTCCTGCATTTAAAATACAATGGTGTTTGATGTATCTGTCGTAGCGTAGGCAAATGGTTATTTCTGACAAAATGCTTTTGCCTAGACAAAAGCTATTTGCCTGGTCAAATAGATATGGAGTCTCCATTGGTATGTTTAAAGCTATTTGCCTAGGCAAATATATTTGCCAAAACCGATGTTAGGCAAATAGCATTTTGTGTTCAATCGCGTTTGTAATAATATTATGTGAGGTTGTGTATAATCCAAATACGTCAAATACTATTAATCAAATACGTCTTAATTAATATTTAATTGTTGAAGACTGTTGGGTAATGCCATATTCTAATCGAAGATTTTATAGGTTAGGAATGCTTTGTTATCCTTTTACAAAGAAACAAAGTCGTCCTCGACTGGAAAACAGTAAATTTCTGAAATCTTATCAACTAGGCGATTTGAGGTATTGAAGCAGATGATATCAGCTAACTCCTATTTTGCATACGAAAAACTATTTATAACCAACTCAGTGAACATTTGGTGTGTTGAAACTTTTTCCATATCTTCGCGTACTGGTTCACTGATATTGCTTCGGAGGCACTGTAATGTTCCACACACAGTAGCCAACCCACATACTTATAGTAGTGTGAACGAACGTAGATGAAAGTGATATCATCTGCATCGATATGTCAAATCGCCCATTTGGTACCAATTCAGAATTTTACTGCTTTCCTGTCTAGCATGACCTTGCTAGCTTCCTTGTAAAAGGAAAACTAAACATTCCTAACATGTACATCTTTTTAGGTAATCATATCTGTGCTGTCATTGTCACATAAAATCAGGCATAACAGGCTGATTAGAATACGTTATTACCCAAAAGTAATCAGTAACTCATTTTTAATTAAGACGTATTTGAAAACAAACATGCACACGTGCATTAGATTACAAACATGCATTACAAACGCGACTGAAAACAAATTGCTATTTACCTAACATTAGTGGCAAATAGTTGGCAAATACATCTGCTAAGGCAAATCGCTATAAAAATATCAATGAAGACTACAAATCTATTTGACAAAGCAAATAGCTTTTGCCTAGGCAAATAATATCCATATTGAAAGGTTATTACAAAGAAAACAATAGTATCCAATAATAAATTTACTCTTTATTCCACCCATCGTTGCACGCAATTAATAACCATAATCCAGTAAGTATATATTGCACAATACGCATACGTTTGCATTATGTAAGCTAATACATCCAACTCCAAGCACACATCAAAGGGTTGACCAGACGACCGGTTATCCCACAATAAATAATATCATCGCCCCGTTAATGAATCACTTCCTAGCGTTGGCCAGCATACGAGTGGTCACTTGAAAAAAACAACCCCTAAAAACGAACTGAGCACCGCAGGACACCAGCTTATTGTGAACGTCACGAGTGCTTCCTACTCCAAACGCCGAAGATACGCAACAATTTGCGCTCGCAGCGCGCCCCAAATAACCCTTACGATAAGGGTTAATATCGTTACGGAACCCAACCCCAAATCGCCCCAACGACGACGCATAATAGACAAAACACTGTAAATGATTCGCTTTTGTTTTGTGGAGTGGCCGTAAACAATGGGTAACACTAAACCACTGTTTGTGCCTTAATGTCCCATAAATAAGGCTGGCCATGGAGTGAGGAGCAAAATGAGACGCATGTGCATGTGTGTGCTCTTTTGCCATCGTGGGAATATTGGAACGGTAACAGTTTTAGCACTTGCAGTTACCCTTTTATTGGGAGGAATTAGGTGGTCTTTAGCGTCTGTATGAAATTGCTGTGCTTGTTGGTTTGACAATTAGGGTTTTAGAATTGGCTGTCAAGTTCTGGGTGTATAAATCTAAGACAGTTAGAATGTTCATGAAGATTTTTTTTTTACAAAGATGTATATCCTGGAGACAGTCTGAGCAAATGACCAAATGAGCAACTGTTTTAGTCGTTTGACGTTTCGCTTTATTGTGTCAAAGCTTAATCATGAACAGCTAATTGTTGATTTTGAAGCTAACAAAGTGAATAAAAACATCTCGGTCCACTAAAGACGCTAACCTCAATCTTTCTTGCACACAGCAAGTTATCAATTGGTAAAATTTAATCAGTACAAATTATTTGCGCAATATATAAAATGAAACGTGCATTTATTGTAAGCATTTGATAAAATATTTGACCAATAGAAAAAACATATGACCAATACAAAAAATCTGATGTGGCCAGGCACATGACTTTATCATACAAAATATAAAATTAATTTGATTGAGATAAATCGTGTCTGCATTAAAATTAAACAAGTTGGCCAGGATTTGACAGATATTTTGATAGTCAATAGTATCAATAGTAGGTATTGTCAAAGCATCAGCATTTGACACTACCTAATGTCATCAGAATAATAGTTATTTATCTCACAAGTACCGAAAGTACGGAATAGCGCGACGAGCGGTGATGCGGCGCGTCACCGATGGCGGAGCGTCGCCGTCGCATGTGAGCGATATGTAGTTTTCGGCAGGAGTGACATCAACGTTTTTTGTGTTGCTTTTTGAAAAATATGTATTTAAAAAAAGGCCAAAGTGGTTATATTTCTTTATAGGAAATGTTAGGTTGATACCACTTCTACGAAACGGATACCACTTCTACGCAACGTCAAGTTTATAACACTTAATTCAAATTCTGACAGATTTATATTCGTTCATGACACTGTAGATGTCACATCCGTAGCAACTTACTAAAATATAACTACACTCATCGCTATACTTTATTTACAATTTTCTTTATTTATCGTTTTTGCAATTAGATATAACAACAGGTTGATATTTCTTATCAACAAACAATCAAATTGGTGATCTTATTTTATTTGAATTTTGTATTCTGTACTTTGCCGCACTAGAGCGGCAACGTTCCATAGCGATTCTCCAACCTCTGATGAAATCAGCTGTTTTCGAGTGTGACAGCCATAGACATTTCTGTGGTGACAGCACAAAAAAATATTGGTCAAATCCAGGCTACTATGTCGTTTCATATCAATGCAGATGCGACCGAACTCGATCAAATAGAATTTGCTCCTGCAGCTAAACTATCAATTTTTCCAAAAAACGTTATAGACATAAATTATACAAAATTTTCTCTACTTTAATTTATTAATTAACTATTTTGTCGAAATTACAGAAATGACGGCTCTTTTGCAAAATCGTTGAAAAATGGTAAGAGAAAATAGGCAGTTTCTTTGGACCCTTTTGAACCAAAAGCTTTTCAGCTCTAAGTTTGGTCATGAAACTTCTAAATATGAACTTTCGTTCCGATACCTTTAGTCGTTTCTCCGGAATCGTCGTCACAAAAATCGGGTACACACACACATACACACACACACACACACACAGACATTTTTTTGTACCTTGGTCAAAAATGTTCAGGGGACCCAAAAAGACCTATTTCCGCTAAAATCCCAATTTTTTTTTTCGGCACGATTACAATACTTTACATACTGCGTACGATAAAGTAATATTTGAGCAATGCAAAAAATGCCTCGAGCATTTAAAAAAATAAATGTGCAATATATTTAAAATATGTGCAACAGAATAAATAATTGTACGTTTATATATTTGAATGTTCCATTCATAATATATTTGTGCACTTAAATAAATAAATGTGCAATACAATCGTTACCTCTATAAAAATATAATCTGAATAACAAAAAATAATTGTTAATTAAAAAATATATATGTTCAATAGTTTAAATAAATCAGCATTTGAAAATTTGGTAAGAGCATTGAATAATCTAAATTGTGCCATGAGAAAATTATAATGCGCCCTGGAGAGATTATAGTGTGCATTAAGTTCTGCAACCCGTAGCGCATTTACGTGTATCGTACAGCTTAGTCCTGTCGTTGCTCTATGGTTTTGGTGTCAGCTAAATAAAACTTTATAAATGAGTCATAAACATTGGTTTGACAGGGAAGTGAACTGTTTTATTTTCTTTGAATAAATCAGTTCATAGTGTAAATATAATTCTAGTTACAATCATAACCTCAAATATACCAAATAGCGCGCGTTTGAGGAAAGGCTATTTTAGTAATACATAGTTTAAACCCTTATAATATGTATAAGAATACGTGTGTTGTATCATATGTATCCTAACGTCTTGTTCTACTGCTTGTCGTTATACTTGTTTATTTTTTATTGTTTAAGAAACTGTCGTAATACGACATATAATAAAAATTCTTTTTGCACACGTATTTAGTAGAATTAGTTGCAGTACAATTGTCAATATTTTTTTCCTCTTGGTTGCTATCATAATCACCATTGTTTAATAGTAGTACGTTTTCCGCTGCATTTCAGTTGTTAAGTACAATTACGCCGTATGTTTAGTTTCAAATACGGTTATTCCATGTACAATTTTAACTTGCTATCTAATAATTATTAAATAAAGATAAATCCGTTGGTTACAAGTTACGATAATATCAAAAAGGTATTCAATAATAATTATTAGTTTTATAAAATGAAATAGACATAACATCTGTGTGGTGTTTTAATACATACAAAACATACATAACAACCCAAAAACAATGTAATATTTTTACAATAAACAATTAATGAAAACGTTTGTTTTCTATTGGAAAAAAATTCTTTTCTAAACTACATAAAGTTGGTTGAGAATTTTGTAAAATGGATGCTTACTCTTAGTATTTTTTCAACGATTTTGCAAATAAGCCGCCATTTCAGTAATTTTGTCAAGATAGTTAATAAATTAAACTATAGGAAATTTTGTATAACTTATGTATATAAAATGTTTTGCTAATATTCATAGTTTAACTGTATGAGCAAATTCTATTTGGTCGAGATCTTGTCTGCATTAAAACTAGTTAGCCAGGATTTGGCAGATATTTTGATTCTTTCGACGGTACGGTATTGTCAGAACATCAGCGTTTGCGTTGCACGCGAATTCGACACGCAGATGCGTCGAGATTGCCATGACGAGGCACTGCTGTATAAAGTAGGATAAAGTAGGTAATGTGCTGGCCACATCAGATTTTGTTTTAATTCAAATTATATTTTTTGGGTTATGTTCATAACACCACGGTTTATCCATGTTTCATTTTATGAATCCGATAATAGAGATAGAACCTACAAATGAAAATATTATATTTAATATCGCTATGTAAACGTTAAATTTAGTAATACAAAAACAAAGTTAGTTTCGTTATTTTTTCTCCTGATTGTGTAATTAATGATTTAAGTTAATTTTTACCAATTTTAGGGAAACATGACAGACATTTCTTCAGATATTTCTCATTATAATATTTTTTATGTAACATATTGATATTTATTTAATGCCCAGTATGTATTATTTTAATGCACAAGACAGCCATTCTAGGGGACAATATGAATTAAATATTGCTCATTATTAAATTTTTTATGTAACATATTCATATTTATTTAATGCTCAGTATGTATTATTTTAATGCACAAGTCAGCCATTCTAGGGCACAATATGAATTAAATATTGCTCATTATAAAATATTTTATGTAACATATTCATATTTATTTAATGCACATTATTTCATTATTTAATGCACAAAGTATCTATTTTATTGCACATATCTATTTAAATAATGCACGCTTAAATCGCACCCAAATTTAATCACCAAACCATCCACCGCGTGATAGAGTAAGTTTTTCTGCAGCAGGCAAGCACTCTAGGCAGGCGATATGAGGCGCACACAATTAATTATGAAATTAAACTGAATGTTAATGCAAGTGTACAACGTGGTACCGCCATTATGGACCTCACTTTTCACTTTTACAATTGAATTTTCTATTTTAATTTTATCACATGTGTATAGAAACTTCAATTATTTTTTTAGACAAGCCTCTACCAACTGATATCCACTTCATGGCTATTTTGCTGCCGTACCTAATTATATGTATACTTAAGATAAACTTTACTCATTTTAATAAATTTGCAAACCACAATTATTAGCTGAAAAACTGCCATTAAACTGTTTATAGTGTGATCTCAAAATAATGGCAGATTTCATTTCGTAATGTATCAAAAAGTCAAAAATCTTAACAACTAGAATCTAGAACTATTTTTATTTCGTAGTATTTAAATATGATGTAGCAAATTATGTCTAGTAGGCAGAAATTATCAATTGTGTCTAGTTTCAGCAAATTAAAAGCTTTTGTGCTGTGTGTGGTTATTGGCATTTAATTTTCCCCAAAGTAAAGAATTCACAATTTCTGTCTACAGATTCAGATTTCACGGAAAAGCCATGTATTAATATATTTTGTTGTACAAATTAAGTTTGTAAAGTTTGAAGCTGTCTTTGAAAATTGAAAACTAAATTGAGTGAAATAGTGAAGTTAAACTTAAATCTAAAATTGAAAATATGATCAAACTAAATATCAGGTTTACCAGTTTACGCCCTATAAAGTTGTGTCCAGATCAATAACCATATTCAGCGGTTTGACGTTTCGATATTTCCTATCAAATCTCAGAAACGGTTAATTTCAGGACCAATGTTAGTTTTTTCTTTAAGACTTCTTTTTGTCTCTACATACATATGTACACCAAATTTTCTATCTTAAAAATGTACCGTGCCCACTCTCACAATCCATCGACTTCCGAGTTCATGGCTAGATTTCCATCTATAATGAAATCACTGATTCCATCAAGCAAGAACCATCTAAATCTGTTCCCGCATTACGGAATTATGCGCGAACATACATAAAAAATATCCGTTAACACGAATGAATCGGTCGGTTCGACAACATTACAAGTCCAAAAAGTGAGTTCTGAGAAAATTTACAAAATAAGTTTGTCGGCACAATATCTTGAAAAGTATAGCAATGTTCAATTTTCAAATTTCAAAATGGCGGCGTCTATATGGCGACCGAAAATGTAGAAAATCTTGGATTTGAAATTTTTTTAAAATAAATTCAAAATGGCGGGTTATACATGGTTAGTCAAAATTACCGGAACGCCTTAGGAACGCCTGCAACTGTAAAAAATTTCAAAGAAAAGTTCAAACAAAAGTTTTTGTTTTTAAACAAGCTATCGTCTAAATAAATTTTCATCCTGTATATTTAACATTTTTTAATTCAAAGATTAATTCTAAGAATTTTTGTAACAATGTTTTTTTTTCTAAAATGCATCATCTTAATGAGCAATTAATCGATCATCAACGGGCAGAAAATAAAAAAATCAAGAAAAAATAACTAAACTATGAAATAGAATTAAATTAAATATTAAGGCTACCAAATTAAAAGAAATGTGTATGTATGTGGGAAAATATTCTTAATTCCAAGTCCAGGAGTGTTGATTAAGTGCCTATAACTACAAATGAATAGTAGTATATTTTAAAAACATGATTTCTACAAAAGCATTAATCCTAGAGTTAAAAAATGTTATACAGGGTGTGGTATCAGTTACCAAATTTCCAGAATATTGTTGAATTGTTGAAACCTAGAATTTTTTTTCAGTTGGAGAATTATTTAGATATTTCGGTAATTTCGTCTATTTTTGATTAATTGCTTATAACTAAAAAACAATGCATTTTGAAAAAAATCATACAAAAGATTCTTAGAATTAATATTAGATTTACAAAATGTAAAATTATACAGGATGTGTTCTATTTGAAAAAGGAAGGGTTACCAGATATCCAGAATAAAATGAACATGTATATTAAAAATATATTTAAACGATAGATTGTTTAAAGCAAAACAACTTACATTTCATATTTTTTTTGAAATTTTTTGCGGTGTGGGAAATTATTTAGGTGTTCCGGTAATTTTGACTAACCCTATATATGGGGATGTGATACAGTATGATATAGAGTTTGATGATTAAATACATGATAGTATTACATTTCCTCTTCTACGGTGGTAGTCGGCCCGGAAATCACGTGGTAGGAAAACTCACCAGTTTTCACCAGTTACATACTTGAAGACTTTTTAATATTATCTGTCTTTTTGATATTGATATTCATATTGATTACTTCGGCGTACCTCAACAATGAGTTACGAACTTAGCGAATGTTTATGACCGATATATCAGTAGAAACTAAGTTGAAACGAATGGGGGAGCAAAATTGCGCTATTCTGGACTTTTTTTTGCCCAAACATCTTAGGTGCCCAAGCTCTTTAGGTCTATTCGATAGAATAAATCATAGTGGACATTTTCGCTATTTCAGCTCAAAATGGCCAATTTTAGAATTGTACTATTTTCGAACTCGCTGATTCAAATATACGTGCAGAATTGAAAACCTCCTCTGTTTCATTTTTCGATTTGTTTTGACAACTTTACACACGTCTTCGGTACTTAAATAAAATGTTGACAGATTGATAAAATTCTTTTCCGTCGATCGTTTATTTATGAGTATGTTTATTTAAATGCATGCGTTCTATTAATGCATGATTTGTTATAGCCAATAAAACGACTTCATTATACCCAATCGAATATACGTAAAATTAACACCACCCAATCAAAATATTCCGTTATCCAGGCACACAGTCCCGAACTGTCAAGGTTAAATTACAAAATTGGTCATATAACCTCAAAAGTCATCGACGAATAAAATCTATGTAGACGCCGCCAGAAGAATACGATCGACGAAAAAATATTGTAACCAACTCGAATATTAAACGGCGATTAATGATCTCGACAATGAACGCACTCGCTAATCGCTCGTGCATTAAACAGTTTCGATCATTAATCGCTCTTTTTAATATACTTGCTAGTTAATTGTCAACATATCTAAATTGCATTGATAAACGATAGAAATGCGACAATATCATTAATCGTTCTTTTTAATATACTTGTTGGTTAGATGTGTATCAAAAACTTGTCTGAAATGGCTTTCGAAAAAAAGTGATGATGGCATATCACATGGCATATTTGATATTGTTCGATAAACCAGAATTCACAAAGAAACAGATTATTTTGTCAAAACAAAAGCAAGATTGCTAAGTATTATTTGAAACTATATGTATCTTCTACAAAAATTAGGACGTTATGACGTATCAAACAGCAACATGTTGGTTGTTTCTCCCAGTATAATAAGCTGTAAGACTACTTTTTTCAATAATTTAAAGGCGTAAATCAAGAGGTTGGTTTTAAAGGTAAATACGGATATGATTTGAAAAATCTCTAATATGATTTCTTGATATTTCATTCATTCTAATTTTGCTGAGGCATTCGCATTTGAAGTAGGCGGTTGGTTTTTTAGCAAGTAGTAAACCAGCATGTGTTTTTTATATAAAAAGACTGTGGCCCAGTGGTAGAACGCTTGGCTAGCAGTCTGGGGGGCGTGAGTTCGAATCTCACACCCTGCGTTCAGAGTAATAGGTTTTTCTGTGGTTTTCCTTTACTCCACGGCGAATGCTGAAAGCCAAACATCTTAAGACGTGCCACAGTCGCGGGCAATAATAATTCGGGCCTGCCGATGCCCCCGTAGTGGCGAAAGCTGTTGGGGGATGTTAAGGCGTGGATTATTATTATTATAAATTTCTTTACCGAGTAATACAAATCAATCAAATACATCTAAACGCAAATTCTAAGCGCCTACGTTTGTTTCACTAGGGAATAAGATCATTACGATTACATACAACGTTAACAGGATGCAACGCATAAGGATAATAATAATTCTAAACTTATTTTCAATATTTTCACTTTAGTCAAACCAAATACACCAAATACGGTCCTGCGCATGCTAACGCAATTAAACCTAATCCCATTCAAGTTGTCGCGAGCGTAGTCCGGTCTCAACGAGCGCCACCTGCCGTCTCATCCTTTCAACCCTAATTGCGCTAATTTTTCTCAGGATTACCTACATCCAAAACCAGAAATCAAAGTACCATCTAGGAGATAGCACTTCTCCATAAAACGCAATAAAACTAAAGTTTCCTTCGCCATGGCATGCCTACGTAAGCATCGGAAAAAAGACGATCGATGCGGAAAGTGCGCTAGGCGCACGTTCGTCCTTACGATTCCACCTGCCAGGATACAGCGCCGGCTGGTGGCGATCCTTGCAAATCACCTGGCTCAGCCACGGACCTAACTCTATGCTGTATCTATGTGAGGTATAGCAAGTGTTAACGCACTCCATTACGAATTCTAATCGCACACGTCCTTTTGCTGGCTTTGACTTAGCACAAGTAAGCCGATGGGTATGACATAAATAATGCTGGACGTACGGAAATTGTGGCGCTTCAGGCGACATCTGCTCTGAGTGTTTTGCGGTATATGGTGGATGTGACTTGAATGGGTATTTTTATAAACATTTTTTACGCATAAATTACCATATAGAGTTTGCGACAATAGCTCTAGGTATATTTAGATCTAGGATTGTGGACATACTAGTATAGGCAAAACCGGGAGAGCTGAAGATTACTCATAGATTTCAGCTGTTATTTTCGACATACATTACAGATTATTTCTAAATATTGACGCGTGTTAAAACGAAATAGCATACTTTTCATACGTCTGCTCTATAATTTAAATGGGCAAGACAAAAAAGTACGTCTGTTCTTAGAACCATAAAAACGAATGACAGCGGTAGCAACCTAACCTCCAATTCGAGCGCGAACGTGTAATGTGAACAAGATGTTTTCGTTGGTATGTTTTCACTTTGGTTCTGTTAAACATGGTAATGATGGATATATAAATTATATAGGATATTATCACAATTAAATGACAGTATTTTTAATAATTAAATATTAATCTTTAACGACCTACCTTGTAGGCAACATAATATACACAACTATATAACCAATCCACGCGCTAAGTCCATATCTTGGTTCATACGATTTTAAGCGATGAGTCAACTTCAGCTCTCCCGGTTTTGCCTATAGTTATTATTACCTATATGTGTTTTGGACAATACTATTCATCGTTAGATACTACTTAACATTCTTCTATTGCAGAGGTATCAAATATCCTAAATAATAAATAATCACTACCTAAAAAAATAAAAATAAAATCTATATTTGCTTAAATTAGCACATTTTTAGAATCTGATATCTCGGTGAATCTCAGTCCCAGTACTCCAATTCGGAATATTCAGGGGATGATTGGTTTTGTAAATAGCAATCCAAGCTAGAAAGCTTTCTATTAGAAAAACATTCTGCGGTGTATTGGATTCGTGTTTTCAAATATGGACAAAACACAAGTTTTTGACGTTCTTTCGTTCTAAAACCTGTGATGGTGAATATCAAAGTTTTAGATTCGTTTTCAGGTGCTTGTTTTACTCGCCGCTTAATTAATGTAATAATTACAGCGTCGCTTATCAAACACCATCTGGATTAAGTGCACTAGCTCTTGTAGTGCATTCACATCGTCTTTCCTTTCTGTAAACCATACTGGTTAGGGTTCAATGCTTTCGGGAAGTAATTCAATCTGCAATTCTCGCTGTCAGGATGGACTCAATGACCTTACCAAACACCGACAGTATAGTCATTGGTCTGTAGTTTGACTGGCACCACCTTTCCTATCTTTAAGCGATCTAGAAACATTCCTTCTTTAATGCATGCGTTGTTAATGTGGGCTATTGGTTTGCTTAACAGTTCTCATACTGTTAAGAGGCAGAGACAAAGACATTAGTACGACCATGTGATGAGGATGATCGTTTATCACGGACAGCTTCAGATGGAAAATCTGCTGGCAGTCGCTGCAGTCTGCTGGCAGTCGCAGTCCAACCATTTCCAGGTTTCTGGTTGATTTTGTCAGTAACGGCGACCAAGGCAGTAATAGATGTGAGGGAGGAATACCCGGCATCTGGTGTTTGCCGGTGACTCATCAAACGGGGCCTTTGGAAGTTGTGCCATCATAAGGACTTAACGATCTGATATCTAGTATATCCGAATAGGGATTAAGGCAGTGCTGATAGACGCTATAGCCCACATGACGTCTATACCCTTCTCGATGTGGGGCTACCCTATCCCACGTATGTGGGTAATGAGAAGCCGCTGAGAGAGATGACATATGGTAGAGTTCTCAGCGTAAGCGTGCTCGACGGTGCACCCATTCTCCGATGGAAAGGTAACCTTTCTAATCTCGATGGGTAGCTACGGATAACGCGTTAGCGTTCCGGGCGGTGACTTGTCACACGTAGATTCTGAAGGTTTCCGACACGAGTAGTTGAAGTAATTCAAGCCTGTGGGATGCACTAACTCTTCGGTGTAGACCCCTAGAACCACCGGGGGTTACCCTATACCATAGTTCCTATGCTGTGGGTGAATTGCCGCTTCTCTACGGTGTGTACACACATAAAAATTTTACGGAGAGAATTTGCACGTAGTTAGTTGTACACAAAAAAGAGTGATTTTTCTCCGCAAATCAGTTGATTGTGTGCTAAAAATTGTTGATATACGTAATATCGGAGTTAATTTAACTACACAGCATGGAGTTGAAAATAGTTTATATCCGAAATGGTGAAAATTTTCACTGGAGCTGTGAAATGAAAATTAGCACCATGCAGAGTGTTGAAATAACTGACAAAATGAGAGAAAGTACACTTTTTGGAGTTGATATGACTGAACATTGTGACGGAGTGATAAAACTCCTAAAAGTAAACATAAATTCCCTGTGTAATATTGATTTCTAACTCCGTTTTGGAGTGAATAATCTCCAAAAAGGTAAGATTTATACTGTAAAGGCAAAAACTTACGGTTTGACAACAACAGGCGTCAACATGTCGCCATCAAGACGGTTTGCAGTTTGCTTCGCAGTGTGTTGTGGTCGTCACTTATACTCCTAAGTTTGCGGGGTGCAGTTGAGAGTGAGTTTCATTTCCATTACTTTTAATATTTTATATGTAAGTACTTACATTATTATTTCAAATGGAGCAGTGTATTTTCATAGGAGTTAAATACGGACAAATAAAAAATGGGTCAGAATTATCAACGATGTATTAAATTTCGACACAATTAATACTACAGGTAAGTTACTTATATTACTACAAATGTATGTATGTACGTAGACATATGTATGCGTGTACATTACTTATTCGTTGTGCTCACATGCTTTTATAATTTTGTAGTTTATAAAAATGTTACGCACACTACTAATGTACTATAGAAAAAAGCTTGTGAACATACCGGCTAGTCAAATGCGCTGTACGTTTGTTGCCGCATTTGTGGTACCTTCATACCGAGTATTGTACACTGCATTGTACCTACAGAATGCATGTCGATTTTTGTGTTTTTTTTATGTAGTAGTGTGTATTCGTTTGTCCGGCAAAGCGTTTTTTTTTTTATTTTTTCTATTTGCCTTACAACATAACAAAAACAACAAAAATACAACAATTCTGCAGATATTTTTTTTTATGTACAGTTGGCAAGCTATTTAAAATAGCAGAGACAAAATATCAAGATATCAAGTATTATGATGACGCGAGTTATGGAATCGACAAGGAGTCATTGGTAGACTTCATATGGCACAGTCAACGAGGAATTACTTTGGTAATAAGGACGGGCGAAGAGGATGACGATGTTAATACAAATCCGTATACACATTCCTTATAATAAGGCGAATGATATGTATATAGTTACCAATTATATTATATGTACTTAGTTATTAATGAAAGTACTCTAGACTTTATGTACTCTGTTATATTTGATATTAGTTATTAATTTATTATTAAATTATTATTAATATTTATACGGAGATTATTGTTATATTTAGGTTAAACTGTATTTTATTTATTGAGTATTGTGCAAACATGTATATTCATTTACTTGTTTTTTCGAAAAATAAATTGTTAAAATGTATTTTTGATTTTTACTGGTCCCCGTCATATTCCTAATAAAGATAAGAACCGCTCTGAAAAAAAACAACTCTATTTGGTACATATTTAACTTCATTACGTACACAAACAACTCTTTTAGGGAAAGAATAATTTCGCCAATAAAAGAAAAGCACCCCGCAACAGGGTAATTTTAACACTAATAAAGGAGTTACGTAACATCTCCACGGATGTATTTCACTACTACAGAAGAACTTTTGCACTCCGGAACGCGGAAGTTTGACACGCGGGGAGATTATTTTATGTCTATAAAGGAGTAAACCTGCATTTCCCTAAACATATATTTTCAACTCCGTTACAAATAATAATAACTATAAAAAGAGTGAATGAGCTCTGTAAAAATTCAACTCCGTCTGATTTAACTACATACGCAAACGGTCGCGAGGGAGATCCATAGCGGTGTTGAATCGGTGTTAAATCCAACTCCGTATTTTTATGTGTGTACAGATGTTGAGTAGAGGTTTGCGTAAGTGGCCTCGCCGGTGACTCGTCCAACGGTGTCGGGGAAGCCCGACTAACACGAGTACCGAGGGGAACGAGGGCCCCCAGGGCCTGTCTGGTTAGGAACGAGGTCTTACATTGTATCTTGGGAGCCTGCGTGTGATGGTACCAGTGGTGCAGACAATAACTTAGTGGATTTATAAATGCCAGCCATGGCCTCTTTCAACTGGAGACGGACTCTCGGGGGCAGCTACATGTTTCCTAGGTGGCGTATACTGGATGCTGTATGGCGCAAGCTGGGTCATCGAGCCGACCCCTATGGGGCAGCGGTCCTTATTCATGTAAATTCGGGAAAGGCCATACTGCGGATTTAAATAAAGAAGAATGAACGAAAAATTTTTACTTTTCCGAAACCGAAGTATTGTGAATTGACGCTGTTTTGAAACAAACTATGTAGCTGAGAACCTGACCTAGTTGTCTAACTCTAGAAGGTATTTCAACCTTATACCACTAAAACACCATGTTGATTCTTCTGGTATAATAAACTCTACAAATTTTGTTCTTCAAAGTTGCAAATTTGCTCATTTTTGTGCAGCTTTTTAATTTTTGGTACAGGTTTCCACTAGGCATAGGGTGTTTTTAAATATCAAAAGAACATTGTTCAACTCTGTAACATGAAACATAGTTTGTGACTGGTGCCTAGGCCGGTATTTTGAGTTTGAAGAGTTGGTGACCCTACTTCTACAAGACACCTTATACGAGCATCTCCCTCATATTTCCCTAACTCGTTTTGTTGAAGATTTCTATATTCTGCTTTTGGCTCAACAAGATTACGATACTCCTTGTATCGGTAAGTAGGTAACCCACCTGTCTTGGTTGCATTTTCATTCATCACATTTCCAGAGACTCATCTTTGCGAATAAAACTCTGATCACAGCGCAATTCGCAACGTGTAACACCGGTTTTATCATGTGTCTTAAATCAACGTCGGCTACGCCTTGCCCACTCCCAGCGAAAAATGCTAAGTGCTGATTTAATTTAGTCGCAGCTAGTCCGTACTGCCAGTCGATACTACCACCAGTACCGCCAGAATACTGCGTGAGTGCGAACACTTCTTCGGAGCTATGGACATGGACCAAGATGCGATGTGCAGCCACAATCCATAAAACTTGCGAATCGAGCACGCGAATCCGTATCAATCGAATTGATGACCGATCCAGGATTAAACGTTCCCGTTTAGCAAATTGCCCCGGTTAATTCAATACAACTACATGCATCTCGTCCACTTTATGGCCATGGTAACCGTACTCAAATTGCTCGAGCGGTCTGGATATAGAGGTTAGATTTGCGATCGTCTCTTCTTTAACGAGCGGTTGTTATCCTGACGTCGAGCCTCTCCGATTATTGAATTATTGATACTACCATCCTTGAAGATTTGTGATATTGAACAGAAAATGTTTATAAGCGGAGTTAGGAACTTTACGAGTTCTTTCCCGCGGCTACTAGATTTTAGAATTTGTTACGTCAATTGCTATTGTTTTTAAGTGTGCCTTCTTTGGAGTCCAAGCGTTCAGAAAAACATCAAGCATTAGCATTATATTAGGGAAACTTTGAGAGTCTTACGACAAACAACAATCATGTTATTTTTGGTTTTGAAAGGATCAACAGCAAATTGAAAACAGTAGATTTTTTCACAATAGTATATTAGTACCTTTTATGTGAAAAAAATACATAGATTTCCATAAGGTAACCGAAAGTTTTGGAATGAAAATTGTGTTATAAAAGTAGTCATGTCGCCCAATATTATGAAGATGACGCTCTATACAAACTAGTTGCATATGTTTTGAAATTTAAAGAACCATCCATTTTAAATAGAATTTAATTATAAATCACTTCTAATAAGATTCTAGTAATTGAGAAATAATTTGGTTAAGATGCTGTTTATTATTCACAAATAATGGAAAAGCTCAAAAACTTACACAAAGTTGGTATTTCCGTGCAGCTATGTTCTTCAATTGAAAAAGCAATTTTACTGAAGACCAAAATTGATTCGTGTAATAATAGCTTAAACATTGATACCAATTCTAAATCATTTATTTACAAGAAAGCTTTCAAAAAATAATACCAATTTTCTTAAAATATACAACCAATCATCGTGTGATACATCATTGAATTCAGAGATTATCTAGCATATTCAAATCCAAGACGGTATCACTAAAGGAAACAAAATTGACAACCTTCTTCTCCATTAAAGTTATGAGGGATAAAAGAGATATGAAAGCTACCTACAAGTTATTTTGAACCCAGTTACAAAAACAAGAAAATCCTACAATCGTGCTTATCGAGGCTGCAACAAAAAATATTAATAGCAAATTAATGAACAACAGAAATATATAAGTGGTAAAATCCATATTGCAAGAAATATATAAATTTTAGTTGTAATTCGCTCAATCGGTGAGAGAAAATGTTTGAAACCAAACTAACAACCAAAACTGACGATAAAAATCGATAATTTTAGAATCTAAACGTGCAATATTAGTTTTTTTAACCAACAATAATTTTATTATTGTATTAAAAAGAAAGCTTAATAATTAATAATTTTTAAAGCACAAGCAACTGCCTCTGCGTCAATCCTCGAGATCATTAATTGCTATTTAATATCAGAGTTGATTACAACTTTTTAATCAATCATATTCTTCTGCCGGCGTCAACAAAATTTTCTTCTTTCATGCCATCTGACGGTTGATCAGATATCAATTTATTGTTATTAGATACTGACATACTGTTCTGAGTGAATTGTTTCATTTTCGATTAGCTAAAATAAACACCGCGGTGAAGGTAGCCATAAAAGATAGTCATAACTTTTTTTTCGAATTTTGTTATGAAACATATATCAAACGATAGGGGTGTTCAAGTACTATACGCCAGAGTTTTGCTCCAAAAATTCATCAAACGGTGTTGCCGGAAATTTGATTTATGTCTTACGCGTCACCTTATAAGAGCACTTGTCATCTCAATAAAGAATTACCCATAACGTTTTGCAACAACCCAATAGAGAAACAGGTGATACAAATTCAGAAAGCGCATACAATTCTGGATCCAATAATGGTATTGGGAAGGTGCTACCCCTAATATCACTTACCCCCATACGAGTATAACACAAGAAATTGGCGCGCCGCACATAGTGGCCGAAGACCATCAAATGTGGCATCAATTCAGCGCTTATGAATTTAGAGAAAAAACTCTTTAAATTATTATTATAAAGGTACACTAACTATTTTACATTCTCTTTATCACAAGGAAATTGATAAACAAGCATACAGAGTGTCCCTTGTTATTGATTTACTGGAAAATGTCATACTTTATAAAAGTTTGTCCTTCTTCTAAAACGAATAATTAAAGCATAAAATTTGTAAATTTCTGTAAATTATACAGGGTAGTCCAGAAAATATGAATTTTACTAAGTGCATATGTACATGTACATGCACCTTAATTATTACTGCTTTTACTTGGAAAGATTGTCTAGAAGTATATGTTATAAACAAATATGAAGTAAAAGCCTCATATCTTAATTTTTCTTTTTAGTCGGTAATGGCTCGACGAAAATATTGAACCTATCTAGCATGGGCGCCGTTAAAAAATGTTCCAGTGGGGCAAGATTTTTTTAGTAATGAAAGGTGACGTAGTGTAAATGACTATACTGTTAGTTATTTAGTAACGTTTTCGTTGTTTTATTTGTTGTAAATGGCATTGATCGTATTTATTAGTTAGTATTCTAAAATTGGGACACAACAAACATGAAAATAGACTATATTGATCGTTAAATTTAAATTGCATTCACCCTGAAAAATCTCCGTTGCTTTTATGGTTGTGTCAATTTTATTCATTATTTTATGTCATTAGCCACTGTTGTGACCCCTGTATGCTCGGCAACTTATCTATAGCATATTGATATTAGGTGAATTGCAAGAAAATTTGCTGCCTTTCTATCGTTTATTATGGTGTAATTAATAACTTTTTATAAGAATATTATTTGTATTTATATATTTGTTTCAGAATCATTGAACTTTTATCCTAGAATTTTAGATTTGGTCTGACTGCCAACCAATATTGAAGAATTTTTATTAATTTGTAATCTTCTGGAGTAAACATTGTTAATTTTTTATAAGAATTTCCAGCTTGTGTTCATCGAGCAAGACCTAATGTATAATGAGCAACCTTTCAAATCAAAAATACAGGCACAAAATGAACACAATTGCTAATTTAATTCTATAATCGTGTCAATCGACCATTCCATAAAAAGTCTTAATAATAAATTGGTAAACAATAAAAAGGCGCAAAATTATTTAAAAATTTTTTACCCGAATTAACGACAACCAATGAGTTAATATAGAGAAAAAGTTGAAATTTCTGTGATAACGAAATTGTTATTTTTACTATTATACGTAAACAGTTGAAAGGCGACAATGCTAGGTCAACTAATTATGAAACTTAAAACTAATAATAACTTATATGTAAGCTGTATAGAAAATCAGTATACACACCATACAGACCATAGTAAACAAATTTTTTAATGCACTCATGTCCGGAAATGTATTATTTGAACGCTTGAGAGAGTCGGAAGATTAAACTAATTTTACAAACAGCATAGGTAAAATAGTGCCATGTAGCATAGGACGGCACTTTTAAATCCAATTAACATTTGTGTGCGTTTTTGTTATTTATTTATTGGAAATAAAATCTCTTTGATCCTTTGATTGTTATTTATTTCAATAGGAACCGGTTTCGATCAGCTAAGTGATTATCATCAGCCTAAATGATCAAGTTATGAATGAAACAACAAAAAATTGTAGAGCAGCAACGACTTGGAATTTGTCGCCATGTTGGTTCCGCCATTTTGATTTTTTGAAATCTTACATCAGATCTTAAACCAGAGACCCTTAAATATCACTGGTGCTAATTTTTATGCAAATCCAGCTTTTTATTTTTGCCGCCATATTGGACCCGCCATTTTGAATTTCAAAAATATGATTATATTCCAAATTTTGAATCAGAGACCCCAAAAACTTTTTAGAAGTATGATTAAATGAAGTATGATTAAAGTATGATTAGCTATGTGCTATCAACACCATAAAACATCAATATTTAAAAAAAATGCAAAAAGCTGCAACTGAGATCAAGTGGGCTTTGTTGTAGGAAATCTAATGAACGTAAAAATCGCAAAATTATAACTAACAACCCCTAATAACATAACTTTAATCTGAACAGAAACCAAATTTATATAAAATGACACTGGTATATTCAGTATTGTTTTACTGCCTAGATATGAAATATTTTATGTTGATGCAACCATATCTGGAATATACATACCTGGAGGTAACGATTCCATCCCATTTATAGTGTGTTTTTGCCGAAACTACTTCACAAACAATACATCAACCTAACTATTTGTTTGGTCTTAAGCGGATGGTGCGAAATGGTGCGAAATGTTAAATTTTAAGGCGATGCTGTCGCCCGCGCATGCGCGCTGTTTGAATATTGAAGTGTGGAAACGATGTATCATTTATTTAGTTATTTATAGAAATAACTAAATTATTTTAGGACAAATTACAACTTTATTTTTTTATTTTCTGCCAGCTTTTCAGGTACTCTGCCACTATGTGCGCCGTTCGACTAAGAAGTGCTATTAATGAACATAACTCACGCAAAAATTTTTGCATAACTTTCCTAAGTTCGTCAAATTATAGGCAATGAAATGTACTATTTACCCTTGAACGCTCGGAGGCAAACAACCCTTAAATGACGATCAAGTCCGTACGCAACCGTCCCCGCCGGCAATCATATGCCGGTTGGTTGTTGTAGGAAAATATTTATAACTTTTGCAAATATTGTTGCGTAACTTTCTATCATATATCAAATTGTAGGTAATTAAAAGGGGTTCTCAGCTTTCGCCGCTCGGAGTTTTGCTCGACGGCGAACAAGCCTTAAATGGCGATAATGTTCGTACGTGACCGTCCCCGCCGGCAATCATATGGCGGGTTGTTGTGGCAGGAAAATGTTTATAACTTTTGCAAATATTGTTGCATAACTTTCTATCATATATCAAATTGTAGGTAATTAAACGGGCTTCTCACCTTTCGCCAGTCGGAGTTTTGCTCGATGGCGAACAACCCTTAAATGGCAATAATGTCAGTACGGAACCAGTACGACGGGCATAGGTGATATTAGGAGTAGCACCTTCCCAATACCATTATTGGATCCAGAATTGTATGCGCTTTCTGAATTTGTGTCACCTGTTTTTCTATGGGGTGGTTGCAAAAAGTTATGGGCAATTCTTTATTGAGATGACAAGTGCTCTTATAAGGTGACGCGTAACGATATAAACCAAATTTCCGGCAACACCGTTTGATGAATTTTTGGAGCAAAACTCTGGCGTATAGTACTTGAACACCCCTATCATTTGATATATGTTTCATAACAAAATTCGAAAAAAAAGTTGTGGCTATCTTTTATGGCTAACTTCTCCGCGGTAAAATAAAGTTGTTTGATTGCCTATAATAAGTTGTTATTCTCGAAAAAAACTGCCTTTATTCCTTTGTAAAATGTATTAAAATTTCTTAGGTATACCGGTTTCGTTGGTTACAACATCATCAGCCTATATGGTCAGATAGCTAGAAACTCAAGCTAAGCATGTACGTGTGCAAACGGTGCAATTGGGTACTAAATCCTTACAAAAGTTGAAACTTATTCGAATTACTTTACGACGTGGCGTTCTGAGGTGACGCTCAAAACAACTACTCATAAGTTAAGCGAGTTCCCTTGAGGTACCAAGTTGGTGGTACTAATTGGTACTAATTGGGTACTAATTATTTGGAAAGTTTCAAGTCAATTTGCGACAAGTGACGTTCTGAGGTGACGGACGTGTTTTCCTGTGTGCTATTTAATCTTTTATTTACTAAATCTTCTCGGTCTCACTAAACATACTCATAAATAAACGATCGACGGTAATAGTTATTTAACCAACAAGTATATTAAAAGGGGCGATTAATGATCGAGACTGTTTATCGCACGAGCGATCAGCGAGTGCGTTAATTGACGAGATCATTAATCGCCCTTTAATATTCGAGTTGGGTGCAATATTTTTTCGTCGATCGTATTCTTCTGGCGCCGTCTACATTTATTCGTCGATGTCGTTTGAGGTTATATGACCATCTATGTAACTTGACACTGACAGTTCTGGGGTTGGGATAACGGAATGTTTTGATTCTATGATTTTATTTTACGTATGCTCCATTGGCTATAATGAAGTCGTTTGATTGGCTATAACAAATCATGAATTAATAGAAATCGTGCATTTATAGAGCTGTTTATAAATGATTTTCTATTCACTAAACATACTCATAAATAAACGATCGACGGAAATAATTATTAATAGAAAATTAATAACAAAAAACATTTAATTTAATGTATACCACTTTCAACTGCAATTTTTCAATTCCAGATTGAACCAAAAACGGATTTTATATATACAAAATCCTTGCGAAACTCAGTTTAAATACCGGTATCGTATTTTATGGAATTTTCTAAAACTAGTATCTTTTACTAGCGCCAGCATACAAATAACGTTATAAGTGCTTTTGACGTATTTTCAGACGCACAACTTGAAAACCCCAACTCGTACTTAAAGGATATATACACATTTTATATAGAAAACTAAAAGAGGTGTACAGGTGAAGTTTGGTTAAGATGCCACAGTACGCTTTTCTATCCCCATTCAAATGATGTTTAGGGACATTTTCTCCAGTTAAAATTATTTGGACGAAAGCGTTTTAGGCAATTGAAACTTTCACCTAGCACTGAAACTTTGGGATTGGCAATTACTTTCTTTTAAAATAAGTAACATTATGCGTTTCATATTTACAAGAAAATACTGAAGACAAGTTACATACTTATAATTTTATGAATAAAAACACACTAATCTAGTAAAATAATAGCATTTAAAGTGAACAATATACTACAATAGTACAGTCAATCAGTAAATAAATGTGAAGTGCGCTTGCTTAAAAACATAAACATTTACAGAAGTCAAATGTACATGGAGTTATATGGTATAAACACAACGCACCAATCTATAAATCGAAATTATGATAATTAAGTCAAGATCACAGAATTTTATTTAGAAATTCTGGCATTTTTTACTCAATAGTTCTGTTATTTCTCTTCGAGTTTAGCGCCCTCTCTACTCGTGCGCCTGGAGCAGTTTGCTCCGACTGCTCCCCACAGCTACCCCTCTGTCTCTTAGTGTGAAAATAAAACGAAGCCAACATTTTTTATTTCAACATTTATCCCATTTCCCACATCATCACAATAATAATAATCAACCAGATTTAATTACTTACCGTAACCGTTTACAATAAAAAAAGATAATCCGAATAGAGCTGCTTAGCAGAGGTGTTAAAACATAAGCGATAAATTTGCCTAGCAACGCTCATAAAGATCGCAGAGGGAGGTCTCAGCAACCATTGTGTCTCTCTAGCAACTCGACAATCGTACCGAACAAACGGGCTGCTCATCTCCTCTGAGCATTGTGCCACTTTATAGTCCATTGAATTATTTAGAACAGGGAGCACAGGAGCGTCTTTGTCACTCAATACTGCCGGTGAGGAAGCATTTGCATACTCTGCACCGTTTTGCAGTCGGAGACCGCAAACGTAAGCAGAGCGCAATCGAATATAAAAAGGTGGTGGCGCTTTTTATTACCGACCGAGATAACTATAATGGGGTTTATTGCCGGTGCCAATGCAATTTATTGCGCGATTTAAATCCGGAAGATTTGTGGAGATGAAAAGGGTTAGCTTATAATAAGGCTAGAAGAGATAAATTATTTTGAGTTGAACGGTTGATTGTTTGTTTTTATTGTATGTATGGGTAGCGGTTACATATTAATATTAAGTATTTAGTACGCTTTCTTTGTCTGGGGACCGTCAATGTATTACTGATGATTTCACTCTGGTACAGTGAAAATTTACTTTTCTCGAGACATAGTGCAAGCATAGGCGCCGTTACAAAATGTTCCAGGGGGGGGGGGGCAAGATTTTGTTTTAGTAATAAAAGGTGACGTAGTGTGAATGACTATACTATTAATTATTTTGTAGCGTTTTCGTTGTTTTATTTGTTGTAAATGGCCATTATAGAGACATATTCGTATTTATTAGTTAGGATTCTAAAATTGAGACACAACAAACATGAAAAAAGCCCATATTGTTCGTTAAATTTAAATTGCATTCTAAAAATCTCCGTTGCTTTTATGGTTGTATTATTTTAACTCATTATTTTATGTCATTAGCCACGGCTGTGACCCCTGTATGCTCGGCAACTTATCTATAGCATATTGATATTAAAGGAATTCCAAGAAAATTTCCTGCCTTTCTATCGTTTATTAATGTGTAATTAATAATTTTTATTAAGAATATTATTTGTATTTATATATTTGTTTCAGAATCGTCGAACTTTTATCCTAGAAGTTTAGATTTGGTCTGACTGCCAACCAATATTGAATAATTGTTATTACTTTGTAATATTCTTGAGTAAACATTGTTAATTTTTTATAAGAATTCCAGCTTGTGTTCATCGAGCAAGACCTAATGTATAATGAGCAACTGGCACCTGTCAAAACAAAATGAACACAATTGCTAATTTAATTCTATAATCGTGTCAATAGACCAACCCATAAAAGGCCCTAATAATAAATTGGTAAACAATAAAAAGGCGAACAAATTATTTTGAAATTATTTTCCCGAATTAACGAGAAACAATGATCGAATATAGTGAAGAAGTTGAAAATTCTGTGATAACGAAATTGTTGTTATTACTATTATACGTAAATAGTTGAAAGGCGACAATACTAAGTCAACTAATTATGAAACTTAAAACTAATTATAACTTATATGTAAGTTGTATAGGAAATCAGGATACAGACCATACAGACCGTAGCAAATAACTTTTTTAATGTACTCATATCCATATGTATTATTTGACCGCTGGAGAGAGTCTGAAGATTAAACAAATTTTACTAACAGCATAGGAAAGATAGTACCATGTATCATAGGACGGCACTTTTAAAGCCAAATAACATTTGTGTGACTTTTTTATTATTTATCAATTTTTGCCAATTTGGGTAACCTTGAATTCTTTTTAGAGACGTTAAACAAATAAAGTTTTACATACGAATTATTTTTATATTCTATAATATATTAAGGCCCTATGCAGTACCTAAACGTATACTTTATCTATATTTTACACTTATTTTTAACACCCACTATATTTCAGATAAACACCTGAGCAGTACAAAAAGGTGCGAAGTACTGTAGAGCGTTGATAATAATCAGAACTAATTGTTTAGATTATCAAATCTTGCAACTAAATACCAAAAATAAGATTGGGTAGAAGTTCAATCTTAATAAAACCAGCACCATTCGATTCCGCTCTTCATAAACTATAAGAATGTCAAAAAGTCACAATCGAAGGAATATCGAAGGGATATGAAAGCGATATCGAAGGGATATCAAAGGAATTTATTTATAATTTATTTATGATTAATTATGATTTATGATTTATTTATTAATTATTTATTACAGTAGAGCGGCGTAAATCCGAACTACTTGGGACCGAATGTGATTCGGATTATTAAATATTGCAGCTAAATAGTGGAAAATACGAGTATTGGATAGAAAATAGAAAACAAAAGCAACATTTTTCTGTAAACAGGAACCGACAAAAATGGCTTTTTCCTAGGTTGCCCACTCAGTGATTTATTTTATTATTATTTCAATTTGGGTGTTCAAATGGGTGAATGTTCGGATTACCGAGGTTCGGATTATCGACGTTCTACTATAATTAAACCTAATAAGTATGATTAAATGAACGCTCACACATGGGCATTTTGGACTGTAGTCCAAAATCGTATACTTGGCACAATTTATATTGTACCTCTTTCACGACGAAAACTGAAGGTAAGCAATCTAATGAAACTGACATTGGTGACGATTACAATCGGTATAGTCATCATTAGGATAAAAATGATGTGTAGGCCGCGCAAAAAGAGCTGATTTCGGGGCCTCAAAATGTGTCTAGCCTTGATTCGAAATCACTTTCTTGTCTTGCTACATAATCTACTATAGTATATTATGGGATTTTTTTTAATTCAGGACGGGGGCATGCCTCGCTACATCACCGAATAGTTTGATATAGTTGGGTTCAAAATCCAGGGGGGGGGGGGGGGCAAGCGAAATTACTTATATCAAAATTACTTATGTCGGTACTTTCGTCTAACTGTAGCGCAAAATATTTACTTTGTTTTACCTTTTTAACTACTTTTTCTTTTACACAATCTGCCATTTCAGAAACACGTCTGTGTACGGTACCACTTAATAATCGAATATTATTTAATTTTGCTGTTATAATGTTGAAAAATATGATTTTGCCAATAAAGTTTGGTACCTTTCGCGTACCACGTGGAAATCCTTCGCGTACCACTAGTGGTACGCGTACCACCGGTTGAGAAACCCTGGTATAGATGAAATTTTCAAGACACCCCCAAAATCCTAATCAAAAAAGTTGCGAAACCGGTGTAAACCTCGATTGAATATAATGAAAAATCACAAAGTTACTGTCGAAAATATTCGGAAGGTTTCCATTATCTACACCTTTTTTCAACTTTAACAACAATTTGATCACCAGGCCCAATTGATTTCTATTTTTTTTTATTGACAGTCCATTTACAGTTGCGTTTAAGACGTCTTTGTATAATACAATGTGTTGACGTTTGTTGAGTTTTTGAATTACAATCACTACATACTCCAGGGAACGAATATACTGCCCCGCGATTGTAATAAGTTCATAATCTTAATACATCAAAATTAAAAAAAAATGATAACTGAAGAAATTGATTCGCCATTTTTACTCCGATGATATAGGTTCATTAAACTTACCATAATTGTTATAAATTGCAAAAGGTCAACAATTTGTTGTTAAATTTGAAAAAAAAAATCTGATGTGGCCAGGCACATGACTTTATCATACAATATATAAAATTAATAGTTTAGCTGCATGAGAATCTATTTTATAGAGATAAATCGTAGGTATTGTCAAAGCATCAGCATATGACACTACTTACACTACGTCACTAGAATAATAGTTATTTATGTCACAAATGCCGAAAGTACGGAATAGCACGACGACCGGTGATGGGGTGCGTCGCCTTCGCATGTGAGCGAGTGACATCAAAGTTTTTGTGTTGCTTTTTAAGAAATATGTATTTTAAAAAAATAATAATTAAAAAATGGATATATTTCTGTATGGGAAATGTTAGGTAGGTACCACTTTGACGAAACGTCAAGGTTAAAAAGCTAATTCACATTCTGACATATTTATATTTGCTCATGACACTGTAGATGTCATATCCGTACCAACATACTAAAGTAAAACTACACTCATCGGTATACTTTATTTACAATTTTCTCAATTTGTCATTTTTAGAATTAGATATAACAACGGGTTGATATTTCTTATCAACAAACAATCAAATTGGTGATCTTATTTTATTTGAAATTTGAATTTTGTATTTTGCCGCACTAGAGCGGCAACGTTCCATAGCGGTTCTCCAACCTATGATGAAATCAGCTGTTTTCGAGTGTGACAGCGCAAAAAAGTATTTGTCAAAATTGTGGCTACTATGTAGTTTCATATCAATGGAGATGCGACCGATCTCGATAAAATAGAATTTGCTCTTGCAGCTAAACTATTAATTTTACCAAAAAATGTCATAGGCATAAATTATTCAAAATTTCCTCTACTTTAATTTATTATTTAGATATTTTGACGAAATTACAGAAATGGCGGCTCATTTGCAAAATCCTTGAAAAAGGCTTAGAATAAACTACCAGTTCCTGTGGACCCTTTTGAACCAAAAGCTTTTCAGCGCTAAGTTAGGTCATGAAACTTCTAAATATGAACTTTCGTCCCGATACCTTTAGTAGTTTCTCCGGAATCGTCGCCACAAAAATCGTTTACACACACACGCACACACACACACACACACACACACACACACACACACACACACACACACACACACACACACACACACACACACACACACACACACACACACACACACACACACACACACACACACACACACACACACACACACACACACACACACACACACACACACACACACACACACACACACACACACACACACACACACACACACACACACACACACACACACACACACACACACACACAGACATTTTTTTGTACCTTGGTCAAAAATGTTCAGGGGACCAAAAAGACCTATTTCCGCTAAAATCTCAATTTTTTTTTCGGCATGATTACAATACTTTATCTTACTGCCTATGATAAAGTAAAAATTTGAAAGTAATGGAAAACTTGGATACGTTTCACTGTAGATACAAATCCAGTGTAAAACTGTTTTGCCCTGGATTGTATACTATAGGCAAAACTGGGAGAGCTGAAGTTGACTCATCGCTTAAAATCGTATGAACCAAGATATGAACGTACCGCGTTGATTGGTTATATAGCTGTGTATATTAGGTTGCCTACTAGGTAGTTCGTTAAAGATTAATATTTAATTATTAAAAATACTGTCATTTATTTGTGATAATATCCTATCTAATTTATATATCCATCATTACCATGTTTAACAGAAGCAAAGTGAAAACATACCAACGAAAACATCTTGTTCACATCACACGATCGCGCTCGAATTTGGAGGTTAGGTTGCTACCGCTGTCATTCGTTCTTATGGTTCTAAGAACAGACGTACTTTTTTGTCTTGCCCATTTAAATTATACAGCAGACGTATGAAAAGTATGCTATTTCGTTTTAACACGCGACAATATTTAGAAATTATCTGTAACGTATGTCGAAAATAACAGCTGAAATCTATGAGTAATCTTCAGCTCTCCCAGTTTTGCCTATAGCAAATTTTGCTTAATTTTTTTGGGATGATAGGACTCAACAAAGGGTGTTATTAGTTAGACCTTTTTTATTATTCAATATTCCGCCAATTATGATTCGCTTCCTCAGAAACTAAAAATTTACACTTAATTAACAAACAATAAAACATGCTCAACCGGATGGTATCTACACAACTAATAAATGCGGTCTTACACACACGTATACTTCAACAAAACCCGCACATTAAGCACTAAAAATAATAAATTATTGTACACAACAAAACAACGGACTCGTGCATAATTATTGTCTTGTTAACAAAAAGCTATCCATTAGTCACATTAGTAACAACGCTTTAAAAACACCACTCGCTCGAATTGCCAAGACCGAAAGTGGTATCATTTAAAACACTTGAATTACTATAATATAATCTAAATTCAATAAAAATCTATATAATATGTTGCTCCAGTTTTCGGTGTCCGACTGCAAATTCATGGAATTACTGGTCTGTTTTATCCCTACCGTCTCAAAAAAGAGCCATTTTCGGAGATTGAGTTTTTTTTTAAATTATCCTAACGTTTTCAAAATCAACCTTATGATTTTCACTAATTATCTTGTCCCAATGCGCTAGTTGGCTTATTGTTTCAGTCTGAGTTTCCTCATCCTGGTCTTCAACCAATTACTAATCTGGCTTTCATAAATTGCTTCACAGCCAGAACACGCCACCCGCCACACAACAAGAAATAGGTACAGAAACTTACTACTGTCGTCGGTCCCAAGATTTTTAATAGTAAGCTATTCTTAATTTAATTAACAAACTAAAGCTAAGTTGGCTAAGTATTTACCATGGATTTACTTAGAGCTAAGTTAGCTCTAAGTAAATCCGTGGTAAATCCTTCCCTATGCAATCAAACAAATCTAATTTAATTAGTTTTACCAGTTAGTATTACAGTTACGTTGGCATAATAGAATTATAAAAAATGTGTTGTTATAAAACAGTTTTCTGGCTATAAATTAGTACCGACGCGACGCACTCCAAGCGTCTCTATCTGGTAGCGACCTCTATGGAACATTGTACAAACTACTCACCGTTGCCCAGCAACTACCTGCCCTACCGACCTAATACTCCCACAACATTACGAATTACACATGCGCATTACATACATATTTAGTCCAATCTTACATTATTTAAAAAATACTTATAACAAGGTATTTAAAAAATTAAAGCCAAACTTAGGTGTTCATATTAATTAATTAATAGCTTATAAATAACATTACATTTTTATATTAAATCTCAAAGCTGATCGGTAAGTAAAGTTTCTATTATTTTGTTTTAATTTATCATTATTGTATTTAACTATTATCTACATAACTTTTCATAATAAATTATATATTATAAAATTATTGTTAATAACTTAATAGATATATTCATATACAAATTATTCAAATACATATTTGCGAACAACATATCGGCAATTCCGATCTTACCGACTCACCTGTTGCTGTGCAGATATTCAAATGGACCAACGATTGTTCTTGTAATGACTAGAGTGACTAGAGCGTGGTAGAACAAGCAAGAATCACCCGACCGAACTTTTTTACACCCCAAAATATTTGTAAGTGTTACAATACCGGTTAAATACCTCCCCAATGGAGAACGGGGGATTCACAACTAAAGAAGTTACTCAATCAATTGGATTACGCGATCGCGATACGGAAACAACACAATCCACACAGGATTGTATAGAAGGTTAGTACAAAAGATTATTAGTTCGTACCCTACGTTTAAGTTTGGTTTCTACATTTTTGCAAAACTTGTGTTTTCAGAGTTTGAAATGTACTTGAAATCAGTTTGCACAATAAAAGATCAATGTAGATCTAATAATAACCAACCCAATTTGCAACCAGCTTTAGAAAATAGTGAAGATGCAATCAAAGGTTGTTGTGAATATACTTAACTGATTAACTATTAACTCTCATACCTACTTTTAGATATTGAGTCTCAATTACAATCAATTACTTATAATGCTGCACCTCAATTGTTGGGAGAAAATCACGGAGATCCAATCAAAGGTTGCTTCTAAAAGATAATTTTGTATTTATTTTAACTCGAACAATTTTAGATTTTGAGGTAATGTTGCAAGCGTTTCTTATTTCGCCAAGTTGTGGTACTCAACGTAATAACGGAGCTCAAACAAATGAGAATAATCCTACGTATAATAAAAATTATTCCCTGAACTGTCTTAATAATGATATATCGTCAGTGGCAGTTCCGGAGGAAGTTGAAAACAAACCAACTTGGAAACGGGGTTGCGACGATATGTACCCCGCTGAAGTTACGGATCACAACTATCCTGTTCTCAAAAAAGCTCGAGAAATGGACAAGATAATTGCTCATACAGAAGTCAAAACAGGAATAGATGGTGAGTTTTTTCTTAAAATATAAAAAACGTATTCTGGAATATTCCAAAATATTCCGGGACTGTTCCAGAGACGTGCTGTTTCCAGGGTAACAGTATACAAAATAAAATGTTTTTGCTTGTGATATACCAAGATCTTTTGGTGCAACACTGGATAATAACTATTTACTTTGTCACCCCGGAAACTGTAGTTTGGTAAAAAATTTGTTAATCTGTTACACGGCCAAACTGCTGATACCCATTTTGCCAAACTTTGATGTTCAATAACTTTTGTAAACTTTAACCAATTATAATTATTTTTCCCGGATATTGTACAGAAATTCATTAAAACTATCACCTACTAATGTAATTTGAATAACATTTTATACCTGATTTTATGCAGCAAACCAAAGTGATGTCTGGGTGTATTTACAAGACACCTGTGGAATAAGTAAGGAACTGGGCAAGTTCTGACGTATTCTGTTACTAAGTCTTATTAGTTCTCAACATTTTGTTTGTTGGTTCATTCCAATATCTGAATTTTTGTAGAAGATACGTAAATAGGTATATCATGTAAATCTTTGCAATTTTAAGTGCGGGTAAACCTTGCTGCAATCAACCAGACGAGTAAAAAATTTCATTGTATAAAGTGAAACTTAATGTGTACTTGATACACATTCGACTGCGACTCCAGATAATTTTCATAGACCGACTCCGGCAAAATTGAATGTATTGTGGGGTGCGTAGAAAAAACTTATACAGGATGTCCCGCAATTTTTGAACAAATGAATTTCCGTATAAAGTTAAGCTGTTTGAAATAATTACAAAGCAACGTAAAATAAAATATTCATTTTGTCTTTTTATACATAATGCAGGGATGTAATAGCGTAATTTACTGTATTACCGTAATTAATGGTCATTTACGTTAATTTAATGATTAACTATTAAAAAATACTTTAATTCATGATCGACTCACAAAACAACGTTTGGTTACACAAACTGATCATTTGTTTTTATCAGGATCAGAGTTGTTTAAATAACGAATTCGATAGTTGGTAAATGCTTCTGGTTTTAAATTTCCGTTATTGGCTTCACTGAATCGATCTGCCCCGTTCCACAATCTGTTCATTTGAAATAAAAAGATTAGCTATGTTTTCTCAAATAATATCATTCGGCAGGTGAATTGAGGAGTGGCTTTGATAACAAAAAAAAAGAGTATAAAAATGTACAAGGTCGCAAAATATCGGAATTAAAAAATGATAATTGTTCTTGAAACCAGGATAAAAGTAATAAAGTACTAAATAATAAAGAAACAAAAAAAAGTATTTTCTTTTATAATTATGCTGTTAGACTGTCCTTTTATAAATTGCTGGTATCCTAAATAGTATTTTTATTGTAGTCTTTGTTTTCATTTTAATAATGAATTACTACTATTAATCAGAAAAACCATCAGAGATTGGTGGTTATCTACAAAATAATGACCTTAACTTTGTAACCTACATTTTTATTGGCTACTAAACTAGTTATCATAAATTACTGTCATCGGTAGTTTTAGTTCTTTTTTTTACCATTGTGTATTTTGAATTATCTAGTAATTAGGTAAACTATAATTTACTATTTTGAATTTTTTATTACGAGGTAATTTAATATTTTAAATTCATAATTTTAATTTCCCCGATAATTTACCAAAAAAACTTTGCCGAAATTTAACATCCCTAGATACAGGTTGTTATCTACAAAATAATGACTTATTTACCAAAAATTTTGTAATATAAGTAGCAATCATAACTTACAGTGATTGGTATTACCGCCTGTTTCATTTACCATTTTTAATTATCCGGTAATTTCAACCAGCATAGTTTACCATTTTGAATATTCTATTACATGTCAATTTAATATTTGAAATTGAAATTTTAATTTGCATTTATATAAACTCGTTAGAAATATGTATAACATGTTTTTTTGGGTTCAATAAATAAACTAAAAAAAGTATAACACACTGTATAAAAATAAATGTTAAATAAACATTCTAATAAACTCCAAATTATGTTCTAAATATGGTTTATAAAATTATTCCGAGATGGCAAAAATCATGATTTTGTATCCAACTCCACAGCCCCAATACGGACAGAATTTAAGAAATTCTGAATAAAAGTAGAAAATCCTGTATTCATTCTTGTTGTGGTTGCTTATGGTTCCAACTGCAATTCAAGGGCTCCGCAACAGCGTGGTTCAAAAATGCATTGCAAAAATTTTTGTGATGATAGAAAGCAACGATCCCCCAAATAGTTTCCAAATCCAAAAAAAAGTGGTCACGTAGTTTGTTTTTCTTCGAAATTTTGATTTTTAATGGTGCCTATCGATGCATTAAATTTACATAAGAAAATGCATAGGAAAAACACGTTTTTTGGTATTTTTCGAATAATTGTTCGGGGTTTGGGAAAACTTAAGATTAAAGTTATAGGACTTGTAGAGGACTTTCCGATGAAGAATTTGAGCTATTATACATATGGCTTTGACGCCCCCAACCCACCCCCAGTGCCCTGAAAACTACCCCTTAATGAAAAATGTACATTCATCAGAAAATTTACCCTTCTAATCACTTCATTCTCTTTTTTCTCATAGAAATCATTACTATAAGTCATAAACCCATATTTGTTTATACTAATTAATTCCATTTGTTTAAACAATTTGCTGTTTTCAGAGTTCGAAATGGCAGTTTACTATCTTCGAGTGACATTATTCATTAAACAAATTCTTCCTATTGTTTAAACAATCAATGATTATTAATTTTCAACTGTTCTAATTATGGTAGAAGTCAGCTTTTTTGTGAAATTAACTTCTAAATTTCATGTTCAAGGTATCTTGCCAGTTATTAGCTAATAAACTCATATTTTTTTAAACAAATCCATTTATTTAAACAATTTTTTTGCAATTCTCCTAACATTCGTTCGGTCTGGTCAACTGTTATGGTCAAGTGACATCATTTATATTTAGGGATAATTTCCATTGTTTAAATAATAAAATATTATTAAGATGCATAATTGGTGATATACAATACAGGTAGTAGGTAAATAAAAAAAAATATTACAGCCGCTACCTGGATTTGAACCAGGGACCTGGTTACATATGCTGGATTACACGCTCGTTTATGATATCGATACTCGATTTTGAACCGAATAAAAGCGTGCCAACTCGAAAAATTGAGTGTTCGCTTCCATTGGGAAAGAAACAAGCTTTCCTCGGCTCAAAATTTGAGACTTGAAATTGACAACTCGAACAGCCAAATAATATTTTATTATTTCAAGAATAGAAATCATCCCAAAATATAAATGATGTCACTCGAGGACAATGTTGGCCAGAATAGCGGTCTAAAAAAGTAATTGCAGGCGAATTTTAAAAAAATTGTTTAAACAAATGTTGTTTTATTAGATAACATAAGCAAGATATCTCAAACATCACATTTATAAGTTAATTTCTCAAAAAAGCAGTATTTTCTACCATAATTAGAAAAAAGTTTAAAATGAATAATAATTTATCGAACTCAGACGGATTTTCGAGAAAATCGAATTATTTAAACACATAAAATTTGTTTAAGCAAATGGAAATTAACTAACAAATGTTTATAAACATCCCACTGGACATAATAATGATTTCTATGAGAAAAAGAGAATGAAATAATTAGAACGGTCAATTTTCTGAAGAATCTACATTTTTTTATTTAAGGGTAGTTTTCCTGACACTGTGGGGGTAGGTTGGGGGCATCTAATCCATATGTATGATAGGTCCTATTCTTCCTTGGAAAGTCCTCTACAAGTCCTATAACTTTAGTCGTCAGTTTTCCCAAACCACGAACAATTATTCGAAAAATGCCAAAAATGTCTTTTTCCCATGTATCGGGGGCGTTGCTTTCTTAATAAAAATAGCGAATTTGAACCACTCCGAAATACACTCCGCAAGTGTACAAAGGCTGGTACATAAAAAAAGATTCAAAATGGTTATGTATTTGTGTTATGTACCAATGGAAGAAATAAGATATTACCAATAAAGTTTTCTAATCATAACTATCTTTTAAAGCGTTGATGGTTTTTCTAGCCGGTGAGAACAACAAAAGAAACGAGGATAATTCAAAATTGGTCTCGGATTACCATCAGTCAGCACTGATCGATGAGCTATACACAGAAGAAGTGCTCAACTGCAGCAATGTATCAACCAAGCAATACATTAGAGACGCAGCTAACGTAGACATTACACCTACTAATTTTATGACCATGGAACAGTTGACACGAGAGATTGAAATCGTAGTAAATCAAACTGAATTCGAGAGCAAAGTGACTGAAATCAATAATAATTATACTGTGAACGTAGACAATAAGCCTACTAATTTTATGACTATGGAACAATTGATACGAGAGCTTGAAATCGTAGTAAATCAATCTGAATTCGAGAGGCAGGTGACCGAAACAAATAATAATTATACTGTTACAACAACTATCGAACAAACCCAGAATTTTGTAACTCTGGAACAACTGCAATTTGAACTTGAACTCGCACAGAGTTTAAATAAGCCAATTCAAAGTGACTTAGATGGAAATGAACGTTTGCGTGATGACCAAAAAGTCGTTCATAATGAATTTTTAAACGGCGACACTGTCCAGAATGAAATTTCCTACAATAGTTTGATAGGTACAAATTTTCCGCATTTTGACATAGGATATCCAATTCGTTTCGATGATAGAAAATCAACTATGCTTTTAGAGAAATTATTTCCAGAAGATCAATTGCGCGCTTGTGAAGAAGCTGATGAAAGGGAGAGAGCCCGTCGAATGCTTCTATCTCCTAATAGTTCTTATTCTGATGATGATGAAACTGATTCAGACGATGACAAGATATTGTCACCAAAACCTAGCACAAGCTTCCTAAAGTATAATAAGAAAGAGATAAAAGAAAATGTGCCACCAAATGTTCAAATTCCTATAGAATATGCAAGAAGTTCAAAGGACAGTGAAGAAAATAAAGCCTCTACGGGATCTAAGACAATAATTACAAGATTAAGTCAAGAGAATATCCATAATGGTTGTAAACAAAGCAAGAAAAGTTTTATCAAATGTAATTTTTCCCCAAATTTGCAAAGTTCTACCGGAAACGTACAAAGGTTATCGCAATCAAACAATCTCGAAATGACTACTAAATCTAATAAAGCTAGCAAAACAAACCCGCCGAAATCTAGGAAGGAACAAATTCCAAAGATGAATAAAGAAAACATCCCAAAAGAACTTAATGTTCCGACAGAACCTACTAAAAACGTATATAACAATATTTACTTTCCGGCTAAAAACTTCCTGAAAACAAGCACCCCGAAAATGTGTACAAAATCGAATAAAGCCAGCAAAACCAACCCGCCAAAGTGTAAGAACAATCACACTCCGACAGCAAAAAATTCGGAGACGTTTTATACGGAAAACTATGAATCTAATGTCAAAAATAAAGCATTTGAAAAACCAATTGAGAAGAACAACGTAGCACTGCCAACTATACTACTTCCTGAAGCATCAGGTTTGTCCATACAAAACAGCGCACGTAGTATTCTCGCAAATGTAATGTCCCCTAAAGACTTAAGTAACGACATTATCCCTATCAAAAACTCGTTGAAGTCAAACGACTCCAAACCTTGTTCAAAATCGAATGAAGCCAGCCCAAGCAATTCACCAAAGTGTAAGAATGATCTCGCTCTGACAGCAAAGAACCAAATCGTTGCACCACAATTACAAATTCCGATGCATCCTGTGAAATCTAATATCAGCAATAATACGTTCGAAAAACAAATTGAGAACACAGGTTCCTCCATACGGAACGGAACTCATAACATTCTCACAAATGTAATATTGCCTAAAAATGTAAGTAACAATAACTTTCCAATTGAAAACTTGTCGAAATTAACCACTCAGAAAACACATTCAAACTCAAACAAGTCGAGCCAAACTAATCCACCAAAGTGTAAGAAAGATCATACTCAGGCAGCAAAGAACGAGAATGTAGCATCAAATTTACAAAATCTGACACAAAATGTGAAAAATTTTAAGGATGGAGTCGATTTTCATATGGGAAATAAGGAATGTATTAAAAATGCTATAGTTGAGAAGCGTATTGAGAACGACAATGTACCACTACAGAATCTGCAACCGAAAGCACCAGAATTACCTGTGCAAAAAAAAGTTCAAGTTAAGAAATTTGTTCGGAGAAACGTAAAGGGCGACGCCAAGATAAAGATCGATGTGACTATTTACCCACTACTAATTGACCTGTCGAACTTCATATCCGAGAAATTGCAGGTGATTAAGCAGTTTCAGATTAGAACTGTGAATAAAATGGTGTACGGTAAGTGTTATGATTTTTTTATAGTATATTATAATAGAAGTTTTATAAGACGAAAATTGGTGCATAAGATGTGTGGAACAAGTGCACGAATACGTCTTATAAAACAGGTGTACTATTTTTTTTTACATTGCTACATTAATTTTACTTACATTTTTAAAATTGCGGTTATCATCTTAGATAGATCGATAGATAGATAATTAATTTATTTCATATATATAATGCACAATACAATACAGTATCACTACAATATAAAATGAAAAACAAAACAAAATGTAAAGATAACTTATGTATCTCAAATATTCCTCTAAACTATACGGTTCAAGTTCAACTATTATTTTTATTCAACTAATTGTCGATTTTTTTAGCGTGGTCAGGTAATTCGTTAAACAATTTTACTCACATGCGCAGGGTGTTTTTCAGTTGTAGTAAGCCAGTGTAGTAGTATTGTAGTGTAGTAGTAGCTATTGCATTTAAATAACTGCATATATTTGACAAGGTACAAAGGGCACTCCAAAACATAAATGCCATATACAGTTAGAATTTCTTCTCTCTTGAATCTCCCTTTACACATTTCTCTGTTTTTTAAACCGAACATAATTCTCAGAATACGTTTTTAGCTCTTGAAAATGGTGTCTGCTTTCAAGCTAGCGCCTTAGAATATAATCCATTATCTCACTAATGATTCAAAGTTTGCTTAATATAAAGTTTTCGTCGCCTCTCTCTATATATCTGACCGTGACTCTCATAGCATACCATACTTTATTTAGCATTTTATTTAAGAGGTCTATATGAGCATCCCACTTCAAATCCTCTTCAATAATGACACCAAGAAATTTTGCATTTTTAACTACCTCTATTTGTTTCCCTCCCAAATTTATGTGAGATATAGTTTCCTTTCTCTTGCTTGTTTTAAAAATCAATAAGTTAGTTTTGCCTTCATTCATTATTAGTTGATTATTATGAAACAACTCTTCTGCCTTCTCAAATACTTCAACACATATCCTGTACCACATCTTCTATTTTTGTATTGTCTATTAGCAAATTGGTATTGTTGGCAAAGTTTGTAATCGCACTGTTTTCAGTTCCAATAGATGTTTAATAAAAATCAAAAATAAGTATGGCCCCAAAATACTACCCTGGGGAACTCCCACACTTGATTCTGCAATAGAGGATTTACCCTCTTCCCCCTGCTTAGTAATTATGGCCTGGTGTTTTCGGTTTGATACGTACGATTTTATCCAATCTGCTGCTTTATTTCTGATGCCATAAATGTTTAACCTTTCCAGCTACCTCATATGGTTTAAGCAATCATATGCCTTTGATAGATCGACGCATATCCCCGCCACTGTCATGTCATTCTCTACAAAATTAATTAACCCCTGTGTAAATTTAATCTTGAATCTTAGAATCTAGAGTAGATAATCACAGGGGATAATTTATAAGTAATTGAAAGTAACCATGCAGCTGTCATTTTTTAATGAAAAGTATGAATATCTCAACAATGACACGTTAGGTATAGGGAATGTAAATTTAAAAAAATGTAAAATTGTTCTAAAATTTAATGAAGATTTCAAAAGTGCGATAAAATACAGGCTGTTCAATTTCAAATATAAAAGTTTACATTTCCGGTGTAACCGGATGTAACCGAAAACTCAAAATATTTTAGTTGAGACGATCGTGTCCAACCATATGTCCACAAATTTTCAATCTCTCATTTCACTTGGTTCTCCATATACTTCTAATGGCAGCTCGTCGTGGGAGACCCTGTATAATAGAGTATTTTGGCACAGCACACAGTTCGATACGTCATAAATTGTTGATTTAAGCAGGGTCGTCGTTGAAGGCTAAAAACGGTGGGCTTACAAGCTTTTTATGTTAGCATAGATAGCAAGTTAACAACGAAAAGCTATAAATATATTTTGTTAACCCACTTTAAAACAATAGCCCCAAGTAAATATTATCAGGCGGCAGCAAAGACGTATCGTGTTACAATGTTGTTCAGCATAGCTATATATATATATCTGTCGTAGGATACACTTGACCCTTTTAAATATTTACACTTTTAAATTTTCCTTACCTTCTTGATAAAGAAATTAAGATAAATATACCTCCATCAGGCAAAGAAGGAAAAGACGCTACTGAAAATCTCCTAGAGCACATAAATTCATCACAAGAAGAGTATGAAGAACTTTTAGAATCGCAACAATTACTTAGCCAACAGTCGGTTAGCTTCACCCCGGAATTTGTAGATTTCACCGCAGTAAAGTTATCAACGGACGAGAGCAAAAACCAGAATGACCCAAAGTTGAAGCAGAGGTTGTCTACGGCTCTTGATGACATTTTTAAAGATGTGTCGCTCATTAACCAAGAAGGTGCCCAGGATCTGAACGTTCCAAAAGAAATTAACGCCCGAATCGTGTTGCAGAAAATTGCACTTGTGTTTTGCGATGTTTTGAATGATATCAATGCAGGTGTGTTTCCGGAATTCAGGGTGTGGAACCAGGACAATTGGGATAACGTCATGTTCTTCAACAATCGGTAAGTTGACAAATCCAGGTTTGATAAATCTAACATCTTAAATATTGTAAGTTTTAATGAAACTAATATGTAAGTGATGTAATGCAACAAAATAATAATACTGATTGCTAAACCGTTCCTGCGCTACTACTAACATGAGGATACGAAATGCCATTTCATCTTCCGTTCTGACTCTACAGGTCTCCCACTTCTCTCCCACAAAACTTTTTTTCAGGTAATAAATATCATACTGAGTAAACAATTTTATTTGAAAATCGGCGACGAGTTATATAAAAAATAACTCATCGCCGATTATGTATATTTTTATAATGTATTGTGATGTTTCTAAGGGTTCTGAACAATTGACCATGTGAGCTGAAGATGATCGCCTGATCGAAACCGGTACTCATTAAAAAGGAAAAGAGGTTTTTAGTACAGTTATAAATAAACCGCACCTTTGAGTATGGACTATTTCAATCATATATAATACTTCATTCATTTGCATAACTATATCTATGACTGTATAATCCCTAGCATGATACACACCGATAATGGTTATGACAGTAACTTTGAATAATGACTTCTTTATTCAGAGGAAGTGTCAAAGCTACAGTCAATTTTAAAGTATAATAAATAGCTTTGTTAATTTTTATTTTATATAAATTTAGCTCAGTTACATACCATTCTCTTATCATATTTATTATCATACTTATCATATTTTGTATTAGTTTATTAGTAAGTTGGGTTTGGAAACTGCAAAGAAAATAGTAGGGGAGCCGAGGGTGCTAAATCGGGATTTACTCGAGCGTCAAAGAGACCTATTGGATTGCGAAGCTTAGACGATAAGAAGAAAAAAAGTCATATAATATACACACTTTCACCGGTGGGGGGAGCGGCTATAAATTTTCAAAAATGTAAAAAAAAAACAGTTGCATGGACATACTCGAGCGCGTCAGATATTAATAGCATCCATGTCCTACGTATTTTTGAAAGCATACGTATGTTAATCTGATTGTTTCTATGATGGGGGTGGTCGTACGTAAGGGTTGAAAACGAAAAAAAAAAATATTTTGATCGAGCGCGTCAGATTTTCAAAGGGGATGTTAAGTGAACCTAAAAGAATGCTCTTATGTAATAATCTGACGATTTGGATGTGACCCAAAGTCGCGGCCATTATTAGAATGTGCAAAAAAAAATCACCATTTTGAAATACTCGAGCGCGTCAGATTAAGATATATATGGTTCATTTATATACCCTAAACGTGCTGTCTCATAATCTGACGATTATCTGGAGGGATTCGCCTAATCTGACAATGGAAAGAATTTTTTTTTTGTATTTTTTCAAATCTTTTAACTTAACAAATTAAAGAGCTAAAAAAATAGCATGCAAATAAAACAGTATATATTCTTTGAAGTACAAAACTTTTATTTATGAGAAAATAAGTATAAAAAATATAATTTTTTTGAGAATTTTTCGTATTTTGTACGGGATTTTCGGAGAACCGGTTTACTCCGACGACATTCTAATACATTTATACATTTTTGTAATATATCTAACGAAAATTTGACAGTTTTTTGTAAATTAGTTTCACCACAAAACACACACTCTACATTAATGTCACTCATAGTAACTTTTTTTTAAATTTTAATTCACATATTAAACATCAAAATCGCAAAATAATTTCAGGCGTTACAAATACGTTGTAAACAAAACCATCTGCGCGATCAGCTGTCATGGCGTCATGGCAACAGAACCCAAAGTGGGGACGAAGTGAGAGAGTCATAGATAAATAAAGAGTGAGAGAGGAATAGAAACGCGGGAAGGGGAATACCGGCATCACGTAGCTGCACGCATGAAGGTACGGACACACATGCTTATTAGAAGCACGAAAGCATGCTTATTTCCAGCAATAAGCATGTGTGTCCAGACATTGCTAGTAATAAGCATGCTTATTTCCTGGAAATAAGCATGCTTTCGTGCTTCTAATAAGGTACGGACACACATGATTATGAGAAGCACGAAAGGATGCTTATTTCCAGGAAATAAGCATGCTTATTACTAGCAACGTCTAGACACACATGCTTATTGCTGGAGATAAGCATGCTTTCGTGCTTCGAATAAGCATGTGTGTCTGTACCTTAAAGCATGTGTGTCCGTACCTTTAAACTTTATCGATTATTTTTCCTTACTTCGGCTTACGGAAATCGTCAGATTATATATTATTAGTGAACGTTGAATTATTGCCTTCAAAATAAAAAAAAATTAGCCACGCTCGAGAAAGTCGAGATGACGTTTTTTTTTTACTAGTTTCTAACCCACCTACTTCTTATCGTCAATCGAAAATTGTCAGATTAGTGGAATATGCCCTTTTTAGGATATAACTAACTTACCCTACCTTAATCTGACGCGCTCGAGAATTTCAGATGATCAACTTTTTTTTACTAATCTGATGCTTTATCGTTGACGCGCGGCCACATATACGGGGCTAATACTTGGTGGAGGTATTTAATGGGGTACTAGGTACCTCCCTGTATGTTAATCTGCCGCGCTTTAGTAAATCCCAAAATCCCCTCTTGGGCTCCCCTACTAAAAGTTTTAGTGTTTCTTTGCAAACTTTTATAATTAAAATTCGTGTGGTAACCGGTTGTCTCTCGCTGAGTTTAAAACATAAGATAAGGGACACTTGAGCAGAAACAGAATTTACGCAATGTTTTTTTTTTTAGATTGATTCCAAAATCCGCAAAAGACTCTAAATACAGCTTTGTAAAATACTCCCAAGCACGGAGCAGGAACAAGTTTGCACTTATTGTACAACTGCTCGCAAAAATCATCGACTTAATCGTAGCTAATATGACGTGCACTAAAAGGTTAATAATAATTAATTTATGACAATACTTGTCACACAGATTTTTTTGTACTATTTTAGGGAACTATACTACCAACTAAAAAAATTTGCGAAATCCCAACGCCAAGTGGACAATGCAATAACGGTTATTACCAGTCTTATAGGCACACCATCTTGGGAATTTGGTGTCTATGCTACGACCAAAGGATTAGTCTACGGAAACTTGTCGTTATATTTTACAAACGGAGAAATTATCTCATGTTTGATGGCAGGAGGTGCGTAAGATCTAAAAATTATTTCTCTCGGGGCTCGCACTTTAAAACTTTGCTCGATTAAATTTTGGAATTTTTTAGGTTTAGCAATTCCGTTCAACGTGCGCAACATTATAAAGATAGAAACGAATGCTTCGTTTATTGTTATTGTCGAGAAGGACTCCGTGTTCCAGAAGCTGCTTGCCGAGGACCTACCTAATAAATTGGCCTATCCGTTCATACTTGTTACCGTAATTAATTTTCTTTGTTTTTATTTTTTTAAATTATCTAAAAATGTATATAATGTATGTATGTAATTTTTAACAGGGTAAAGGATTTGCCGATATCACCACCAGATTGTTCGTTAGGAAAATTTGGCAGTCAGCCGCGATACCTGTTTTTATTTTGGTAGACTGCGACCCCTTTGGTATTGAAATTATGCTGACTTACAGATTTGGATCACTCGTAAGTATAACAAATATTTAACACTTAACTAATGGCAATGCCATGAATATTATAGAAAACAATTCTGACGTTGGTCTCGCTGATCAGGTTTATAAAATACTACATAGTTTTGTAACTGAAGAAAATGAACACTGCTTATCCATAAAATGATAAAATTCTACACAATTTCCAATCTGTCAGCTCTAGTTACAAGACTTGCTGCTACAGCAGATACAATTCAAACCATTTCTCTATCTATTGAGCAAATAATAGAAAAAATAGGTACTTTTATTATGTAAGTGTATTATTGATTTTAAGAGTGAGTATTAGCAGCATTTAGTAGGATATTGTACTAGCGACACAAAGGTCCCTGGTTCAAATCCAGGTTCTGGCTGTAATTTTTAATTTATTTAAAATATACATCCCGCCATTTACTATATATACATTAATCATTACGGTAACTTCGGAAAGATACGGGATGTCCGTATATTCATATGTAGTTATATTTATACAAATCATTATGTTTGATTTGTTCAGAAGGTTCCTAGTAAGTGTTTGTGTTTGCTTATCAAGATATTGTAATTCATTTCGTTTCTTTATATTTCTTGTCTTGATAAAATGGTTGGATGAATGCGGGTCAGCTCACCTCATACCAAGACAAGTCATACCCGGACAACTCATACCAGGACAACTCATACCAAGGGACAACTCATACCACGACAACTCATACCGGGACACCTCATACCAAGGGACAACTCATACCAGGACAACTCATACCAGGACAACTCATACCAGGACAACTCATACCAGGACAACTCATACCAGGACAACTCATACCAGGACAACTCATACCAGGACAACTCATACCAGGACAACTCATACCAGGACAACTCATACCAGGACAACTCATACCACGACAACTCATACCAGGACAACTCATACCAGGACAACTCATACCAGGACAACTCATACCAGGACAACTCATACCAGGACAACTCATACCACGACAACTCATACCACGACAACTCATACCACGACAATTCATACCAAAACGCCCATAACAAGCCGACAAATGATTGTTCTCTGGTACGGTATCATCTATTGTGATTAGGAGACTCTCTTTAACGAGTTATTATTAGGTAATTGAGTTTAAATTTCTACACTGTCGAGTATTGGCAAACATATCACATTTTATACAACGCGGAAGGCTATCTAGTGAAAGACTAATATAGCCTAATAATAAGGCATGAGATGATATACAGGGTGTCTCGAATAATTTTGCTATTACAATAAATAGCAAGACGAAATGGTGTATTCTTACATATATACATTATACACCAGAGGCAAAAAAAAACGGTACAAATTTTTAATCATTGTAGTGTGAAGATTGCAACAACACCATACTCTACTCCATACACTCCATACACTACTATGCAACATTTCTGATAATATCGGGGCAATTTAATGTGAAATGAAAGGTATAATAAAATTAGTAGGTAATGACATTTGTTTTCCTTTGGTCAAAAGGGACCGTCGAGATTTCATACCATCGTATACATGGTGATTTTTTTGTATACAGGGTGAAGTGTTGAAACATCATTTTTTGCTGTTTTTACTCAAATAAGAAGTGGAATTGCGAATATTGTATGTTTTCAATCCTCACAACATAAGCAATTAGTTTTTCAAAGAAATGTTTGCTTGAATACTTGAATTTACGTAAAATTTTGGAAATATGAGTAATTGAACATTTGTACTGCTTTTTTGACCCACATTGTATAGCTTACGCATATTCTTACACTCAGAAGCCATTTTTGGTATCATAAAATGCTTTTGTCCATCAACTTTGGCTGGGCAATATTCAACTTTTTTTATTTCTTATGGACACGTTATTGAATTTTTACAGATTATTGAATATAATATTATATAGTAAATATTATAAATAGAATATTGAATATTTTAAATAGAATTAATTTCAATAAACTTATTAATGAATTTTTAATGAAAATATGTTATCCCATAATTCCGAAACGGTTATACTTATGGTTATGTTAATTCTTATGGGTAATATTACCGAGTTTTTTGCGGTAATATTACCAATCAGAATTAACATGCGCTCGGTAATTTAACGTCAGTAGACTAGACGGCGGTAGCATTCCGCGTTGTGTAAAATCTGATATGTACTATGCGCGCCAAAAAAAATCGTAGAGCTAATTTTTACATAATATAATTATGGCTTGTTTTTATTTTTCAACTTTACAGTTAATATGAACATTGGAAATAGTTAATACAAGATGGCGGTAGTTTTTAAGTTTTTCTGGGTTCGAATCGCAGGCGTGGCTGTAGCATTTGAACTTAAAAACTACCGCCATCTTGTATTAACTATTTCCAATGTTCATATTAATGTATGCAGATTTCTGCGAGAATTCACTCCCTTTACAGTTAATGCATGTATACACTGTGGGCAAAAAAAACGGTATAAATGATCAATTACTTCTATTTCCAAAGATTTTAAGTAAATTAAAGCAAGCATTTCTTTGAAGGACTAATTGCTTATGTTGTGAGGATTGAAAACATACCATATTCGCAATTCCACTTCTTCTTTTTCAGTAAAAACAGCAAAAAAACATGTTTCAAAATTTCACCCTGTATGCAATAAAAATCATCCTGTATTCGATGCAATAAAATCTCTGCTGTCCCTTTTGACCAAAGGAAAAAAATTCATTACCTACTAATTTTATTACAGCTTGCATTTCACATTAAATTGACACGATGTTATCAGAAATGTTGCATAGCCAAACACAAAGCAACATAACTCTGGAATGAAACGTCCCCTTATTGCGAATATGGTACGGTTTCAATTTTCACACTACAGGCAATTCGTTTTTAAAAGAAATATTTGAATTGACAAAATATTATAGGAAATACGAGTGATCAAAAATTTGTTGTTTTTTTTTTGCCTACCGTGTATATTGTACTTAAGATTAATGTCAGAATGACAGCGCATATGTTATAAAAGATCCATTTACAAAGTTAACAAAAATATTTTCAGTATATTTGGTTGCATATGTAGTGTACGACTTTTTTGGTGCGCGTAGTACATATAAAATGGCAATACTCGGTAATTTTCAGATACCTAATACGGCATTACAGAGTATGTAGAGAACATCCACACATTGACCAAAATTTGTTAATCACACTAGATGACACCGTACGTGACAACAATTGACACTTGTCGGCTTGTAACGGGTGTTTTGGTATGAATTGTCCTGGTATGAGTTGTCGTGGTATGAGTTGTCGTGGTATGAGTTGTCCTGGTATGAGTTGTCGTGGTATGAGTTGTCGTGGTATGAGTTGTCCTGGTATGAGTTGTCGTGGTATGAGTTGTCTTGGTATGAGTTGTCCTGGTATGAGTTGTCCTGGTATGAGTTGTCCTGGTATGAGTTGTCCTGGTATGAGTTGTCCTGGTATGAGTTGTCCTGGTATGAGTTGTCCTGGTATGAGTTGTCCTGGTATGAGTTGTCCTGGTATGAGTTGTCCTAGTATGACTTGTCCTGGTATGAGTTGTCCTGGTATGAGTTGTCCCTTGGTATGAGATGTCCCTTGGTATGACTTGTCTTGGTATGAGTTGTCCCGGTATGAGTTGTCGTGGTATGAGGTGTCCGGGTATGAGGTGCACCCGACCCGGATGAATGGTTCCTTTTCAATTACGTTTATATATATTTATATAGCAGTATTAAATTTCACTTTGAATTATTTCTATTGTTCTAAAATTTTAAGTGTTTAAAACACTTAATCTTAGCACTTTTAAACACTTATAAGTGTTAACTCATAAAATCCAGAAGGTAAAAATCGATAGTCATCCATAATACACAAGGAATTTCTTATGCAATAAGTAACAGAAACTTTCTAATAAAGACACAATTACCATTTAGGTATCAATGTGTTGGAGTGGATGGAATTATTTCTATTGTTCTAAAATTTTAAGTGTTTAAAACACTTAATCTTAACACTTTTAAACACTTATTAGTGCTAACTCATAAAATCCAGAAGGTAAAAATCAAAAGTCATCCATAATACACAAGGAATTTCTTATGCAATAAGTAACAGAAACTTTCTAATAAGACACAATTACCAGTTAGGTATCAATGTGTTGGAGTGGATGTGTCAGCGCTTTTAATATTCAACTTTTTATCGAAACATAACTGTTTCATTACAAAAATTATACCTGAATGGTGTTTTCTTTGTGTTTGAACAAACCTGTGTAAATTCAGTCACACTAACGTTGAAATAATATTAAACTTGGAGAAACTCAACATACAAATCCCATAATATTTGTATATGCTGGCAAACATGTTTGGTGGCTGTTTTCGTTTGTAAAAACCAATTCAAAGATAATAAATTCTTTGCAATACCAATAACCACTACATATAGAAGATCTCTTGTTATATTCATTGTTGATTAGCTCACAAAAATATACAAGCGCAAAATTAGCAAAAACTTATATAGGTACCTACAATAAAATTAAAACTGTCATACAATTGGGTCTAGCTAATATGCATTTAAAAACAAATTTCAAATGCAACCTATCATTGATCAAAATGAAAATGCGTGTGTTAGAAACTGTGGAAGACTGTCTCCAGATTTATATAATATTTAGCATAATATAGAATAGATAATTTAGAAAAATATGGGATAATAATAGTATTACTTTACTAATCGCGGCAAAAAAGTTTTTTGAGATTTTACCGGAAATATGTCCTTTTGGGTCCCCTGAAAATATTTGACCAGGGTACAAAAAAATGTCTGTGTGTGTGTGTGTGTATGTGTGTGTGTGTGTGTGTACTCAATTTTTGTTAATTCGATTCCGGAGAAACTACTAAAGGTATCGGCACGGAACTTCATATTTAGAAGTTTCATGACCAAACTTAGAGTTGAAAAGCTTTTGGTTCAAAAGGGTCCAAAGGAACTGGGTGTTTACTCTAAGCCTTTTTCAAGGATTTTAGAAATGGCCTTTTCTGTAATTTCGTCAAAATAGTTCAATAATAAATTAAAGCAGAGGAAATTTTGAATAATTTATGCCTATGACATTTTTTGGTTAAATTAATAATTTAGCTGCAAGAGCAAATTCTATTTGATCGAGATCGGTCGCATCTGCATTGATTTAATACTATATAGTGACCGAGGATTTGCAAATTTTTTAGTCTAATGACAGGTACTGTCATTAGACTACAGCATTTGACACTACCGGTACGGTAGTGGTAAATGCTGTAGTTTTGACATTATCTCACAATTAATATTGACAGTAGTTAATAGTATCAAAAGATCTCATATTGTGATACCGTGTACCGTCCTTGCCTGATGGCGTTGGATAGGCAGCATGTTCAGCGTGTCCAAAATGCATGTGTTCTGTTTGTTTTTGGTTTGACGAAGTATGATCATGTATCGAATGGGCTGGGCGACTTGGGGTGGTTGAACATGGATAAAAATAGGGTGTTGCATGCAGCAATATTGTATAATAAGTTGCTATCCACTAGGATCCCACAATACCTCATGCGGAAGATATGCTGTAGAACCAAGCTGTAGAACGTATGTCCATAACCTTAATTTAAGATTCGGGGGTTTGTTTGCTCCTCCTGCCCATCACACTGAGCTGTATAAACGGTCATTCTCTTACCAGGTCAGTCACATATACAATGGTCTCAGGGAAGATATGAAAAATTTATCGTTATACAGTTTTGGGGGAAAGGTGAAGCGTTGTCTGTTTGCTCAACAGGGGGGACTTTAGGCATCGATCGCACATTGGAAGCTGTTTTAATTTTAATTTTTTATGGGCTGGTGCGATGTTTTGTTGAGTTGGATTTGCTGCAATTACGTGTAATTAGACTCTAGAGTAATTTTTTTGTTAGTTTTGTTTTGATAAGTTCTTGGAATTATTTTTATATTATTGCTACAATTATGTCTTAGTTCTAGTTTGCGTAAGGGGTTGAGTGGAAGAGTAAGGCAATTTGGAAACAAGTGTGCTGAACTGCGCCCTAAATATAAATAATATTTTGTTGCATTTAATATTGTCTTATTTTAATAAAGGAATTATTTATTTAATTATTTATTTATCTGTTAATTACTGGCTAACTAGTTTTGTTTTAATGCAGACACGACTGATTTCAATCAAATAGATTCTCATGCAGCTAAACTATTAATTTTATATATTGTATGATAAAGTCATGTGCCTGGCCACATCAGATTTTTTATATTTTTAATGCAGTTTGGAAGGTCGTTAAACAATTGAACAGCATAGGTGGTAATGCGCTTATTGCATACATTAGATGTATCCAGGACTAGACGAAACTTCGTCTGTCGTCTTTCGGAAGAGATGAAAAACCGTGGGGCCCGTCAACCATCTCTGGTTGTCGATATGACTTATATAGTATCATGTGTATATTTTATTTTATAGATTTACATTATACTATTTAAGTTTATCATTTCTCATATTGTCACTAATTGCAACTCATTATACAGTTATAAATTAATTAAAGGATTATCCCCAAAATTAAAGTAGTTACCTTAACCCTCCTGCCGCGGCAACGGGGAAAATGCGGGAAAATGAACGGGGAAATCGCGTTTCCCGCGGCTGGAGGGTTAATAGTTCCCTTAATAAAGCTGAATTTCTAAATAATTAAGTTGTTAAAGTACCTAGCCAAAATCAAAAATATTTTCATTTTAATGAATCTTTTTTTTTTAACTCGAATTATAAGGCTATAATCTGCCTGTTGGCAATAATATTTAGTTTTAAAACTAGTGTCGAGATTCATTTTTGATTTTCTATACCTCTATAAAATAATATAATCCCAGCGGTAATAATTTTATAATATTCATCTACATAGTTATGTTTAAAATGTAAGATTTTTGTTTTTATCGCTAAATATGAGGTATAAGCCTGAAAATATAAGAAGCACAAACCAAAAATTTGAGTTCTGGCAACCCTCCTAATAACCCTACTGATAGTGTAAAACGACTTTCACAAACCATACACACCAATCCCTTGCAGTACATTGAAGTTTATTATAGGTAACTAGAGTTAACTGCAACTATTTCTGTTATATTCCTGATGCTTTGGAAAAAGTGACAATTAGATTTATGTTTTTTAGGGTCAAGCTCACCTATCAGATCACCTAGCTTTACCGCAGCTGCGTTGGTTGGGGCTGCACCCGTCAGACTTGGTATCAATGGGTGTAGAAACCTTACCAATGACATACAGAGACAGGGAAAAGCTTAGCCAATTGTTGACTAGGCCTTTTATTAACGCTGTCCCAAGGATACGGGAGGAATTGGAAGCACTCGAGAATAGTGGAGTTAAAGCGGAAATCGAAGGCGTAATGAAGAGTATGAATTTCCTGTGCAATTTTTACCTTCCGATCAAGCTCTGCGATAAAGATTATATTTAAATTATTGCTAGTTTCTTGTTCCTTTAAAGAAATAATGTGATATTTTCGTGTGTTGTACCAAAGTTTTTGTGTTGTAAATGTTAACTTATCGTATAAGTCTATATACTGTTATTTTTGTTTTTCTTGAGTACCTTTATATTTATTAGTTCATGTGTTCCATTGCTGTGGATGGTGTTATAAGACAGGATTATTTATAAGAATAACTTGTTTGACTGTCGCAATGTTGTAACTAAGAACTAGGTATTTTACTTTTCTGATCTCTAATAATGTTCAAATCTGACACTATGTTCATTTATGTTTTGTTCTGTTTTGTTTTTTTTTTTGTGACCCAATAAAGTTACATCTAATTTACAAATAACTTGGTTTTTATTTCATAGAAAGGTAAAAAGTATTGTAAACAATTTGAATTTTAATTTTTCCTTTAAACTACAAGAAGATGACTTATACTAAATTATATTAAACAATTTACAGAATCAAACAAATTTTAGTTTGACTGTATGTGTGGACGTGTTTCAATACTGGTCTAAAGTGTGCACACTTCTTAATAATGCCTTACTTATTAATTGCGATTGGTGATTTGATGTACAGAGTTTAATTTAAAAAGAATGAGTTTTTGGTGTTAGAAAATTGGAGTTACAAATTTTGGACACTTATAGAGATGGTGATTGTATGATTATAAAGTACCTAAATCTAATTTTGAATGGTCAGGTTGAAATCATGGTTGAAATAAATATTTGCCGGATTAGTTTTACTTGTTGTAGTTTTACTATGTTATGTCGTTATGTGATATGTCCCGATATGTCCTACCGCCGATATATAACATGCAAATCTGTTACAAGTTGGCAACACTTTTGTAATATATCAACAACATTTATAAATGATAAATTAGCAACATTTGCAATCGATTACTGCGCAACCCGACGACAAACGTTTTCGTTTATTTATACCGAAAGATGAGATGAATTGCGATGAGCACTTACCAGCGCCATCTAACAGTCGCTTGGCGTACTACCTAACTGATATGTAGATTGTAGACTATGTGTAGATAAAATGTTGTCAATTAAATGTTGTATTGATGTGTAAAAGTATGTTGTATTAATATTTATAATATGCTGCCAATAAACGTTGTGTAGCGAATGTTTTAGCAATGTTGTAATAACGCAACAAAAATATATTACAAACGTTACTTCCATACAATGTTACAGGATGTTGTCGCAATATAACATGCTTAGCGGGAAGGTATACTGTTGGAATGTATAAGCATAGGGCATGATTCCGGGATAAATATAAAATTTAACCGCGCTGGCTTTAATCATGAACTTAATTAGAGAAAAAAGCTAATTTTTGACACAATATACCGGTTGATTTAATATGCTTTCATGGTGATGAAGCCAATAGCATTAATCTCGGAAAATGAGTTAATTTGTGTGTGACATTTTAAAGCACAGCTATTTCCCACCAAACATCGAAATATAACTGTAACATTTATACAACATGTATGTATGTAGGGTGTTGGAGGTCAAGGATAATCCTCGTGGCACCCAGGCCCCATTGGGCCCCTTGTGCCTCCCCCTACGCTCACTCTGGCTGTGTCAACCAGCCTAGGTAGTTAACGAAGGCTAGGACGCAGCTCAGAGGTGCGTTCCTGATTCCGTCCATGGTTGGCCATGGATCCCCCAGCAAGCGTTCCCTGTGTACAACCAGGTCTGGGCATTCACAGAAAATGTGTTTTACCGTCTCATCCTCTAGCTCACAAGCTCGGCATATAGACGTTTCAGCGAGACGCATCACGTGTAGATGCTTCCGTAAACCACAGTGACCCGTGAGAATGCCCGTAATTAAACGTAGGTTTTGTCTGGACAGCTGTGTAAATTTCCTAGCAGAGATGCTGGAGGAGCGAGGGAGCCCTTCCCTAGCTTGGTGACAGCCAGGTAGATTCTCCCATTGTCGGATGAATTTCTTGTGGGTGAGGTCCTTCAATGATTGTAGCAGAAGGTTATTAGTGGGTAGTAGAAAGGGTTCCGGCGAGCTTACCAGTCCGTTGGCAGCTCTTCTTGCTAGTTTATCAGCGTGCCGATTGCCCTTATCCTCAGAATGCCCTTTTATCCATATGAGGTTGACCTTGTTGTGTTTGGACGCCTCCACAAGGGTGTTATGACAATCCAAGACTAAATCGGAGGTAAACCTGCAACGACTTAATGAGAGGATGGATTGTCTGCTGTCTGTGTAGATCGTTACGTTACTGCCAATCTTGTCGGAGCTGAGAATACACTCCGCGGCAGTTTTTATGGCAAAGATTTCCGCCTGCGTTACAGAAGGATACTTGCCTAGGGGGATGGACTGTCTTAGCTGGTAGTCATGAGAGAAAATGCCAGCGCCAGTACCACTTTCTTTCCTGGAGCCGTCTGTGAATATCTTCAGGCTCGAGGTGTTCCCCTTTACCTGCGGTATGTCCTTGGGAAGGTAGGGTTTGTTGAAGACGTAACAAGGTGGAATATAGTCCGTACGGTAGTCGAGAAGCGGCACAACTTTCGTTGCACTACTCCATAGACTGCCCCACATGCCGCCCTTGTCGCCTACTTTTGTGTAGCCCACCGTGCGAAGCCTGAATAGTGTTTTCAGGGCCACCTCTTCAATGAAGAAGTCAAGTGGTGGCAAGTACAACATGTACTCCAACGCAGCAGTTGGGGTTGTGCTCATTGCCCCGGTTGTGCCGAGGCAAGCAAGTCTTTGAATTTGTGCCAGTTTGATTTTGGTTGTGGTCCGCTTGACTCTAGACCACCACGCAATCGCCCCGTACGTGAGCATAGGACGGATAACGGCAGTGTATATCCACAGTGTGATCTGTGGTGAGAGACCCCAGGTTTTCCCTACGGCTCTACGACACTGACCGAAAGCCATTCTTGCCCTTTTCAGTCTTAGCTCAAGGTGTGCTTTCCAGCTTAATTTCCTGTCGAAGGTCACACCGAGATACTTGACCTCTTCAGACAGTTTCAGTTCGCTATTGCAGAACCTTGGTGGTGTGAAATTGCTGTGTTTCCTCTTACTAGTGAAGAGTATCATTTCTGTCTTGGCTGGGTTAACGGAAAGCGAGTGAGCTTTGCACCAGTCCTCGACGTGTTTTAGCGCCACTTGCATTCTTTCGGCAAGTGTGTTGTGGAATTTTCCGCTGACGAGTATGACAAGGTCATCAGCGTAGCCAACGGTTTTTTATACAACATATTTCTGTAACTTTGTAACTTGTAATGTTATATAATAAGTAATATAACTGTTACATTTATACAATGTCCTATGTCCTACCGCGGATATATAACATTCCAATTTGTTACATATTTGTAACAATTGTGTTATATTTTTACAACGTTTATACAACATTTTTTGTAATATTTCAGCAACATTTAAACGACAGATTAGCAACATTTTTATAACATTTTAACAACGTTTAAATTACATGTTGGCAACAGGTTTTGTAATATTTTAACAACGTTTAAATTACACTTCGGCAATATTTTTTGTAATATTTTAACAACATTTAAATAACATTAATTAAAACTTGTTGGTGCTGTTCTTCCTTGTATGTCTATTAAAATATACTGTTGCTATATGTTTTAGCTACACAGTAGCCATGTTCAGGCAAAAATAGTCACTTCTCACAATGGAACACTGGAAAAAATTTTGGTATCTTGCAGCATCCCTGGTCAAACAATCAATTAAAATAAAATCAAAAAACAAAGCTAGTAGTCGCACGTTCTTGGACGAGAACGTGCCACCACGAGCTTCGTAATTTGATTTTATTTTAATTGATTGTTTGACCAGGGATGCTGCAAGAAACCAGAATTGTGTCCAGTGTTCCATTGTGAGAAGTGACTATTTTTGCCTGAAGATGCCTACTGTGTAGCTGAAACATGAAGCAAAAGTATATTTTAATAAACATACAAGGAAGAACGACACCAAGAAGTTTTAATTATATACTGTACCTGGTCCTTGCGGAAACCCAACTCATTTAAATAACAGATTAGCATCATTTTTTAAAATATTTTTGCAACGTTTACAAGTTAGCAACATTTTCTGTAATATTTCATTGATGTTACATTTTATATTTTTGTGTTTCATAATATACTTACCTAAAGCTTTTGTAAAGGGGATTGCAATCCTGTCATTTTATATACTTGGTTTGTGTTGTTATTTATCATACAAGAGCCAGATGGCAATACAGAAATGTTACAGTAAAGGGAACATCTTGTATTAAATACGTATGTTGTATGTACCTTTAAGTCAGTATAAACATTTAGTGATTGACAAAACAAAAATATAAAATTATAAGACCCGCAACGTTATGGATATTAGGTATACTATTACAATTACTTTACAATAATTCAAGTAACAGTAATTTATTATAAACAAATAAATAAAAAGAACATTCTACTTATAAACTAATAAAATAAAATAGTATGAATAAAAAATAATAAAATCAAAAATATTAATTTTATCGATTCACCCTGTTTTGAGAAACGCAGCCATTCTGCTACTATGAGTTCAAAGTTTCGGTCCATGTTGTCTTTAAAGATAGACTGAGCTGCTCCTGCAAATACATAAATCAATCAGTTAATTAACCATAAATGATGTCTATTCATGGTTGTTTTTCGGTGAATAGATAAATGTATAGTGTTCAAGGAATCTATTAGCTTTGCCTGATTGGCTAACTGAACCTGAATACAGTACAACTATAAATTATTTTGTTTTACATTTTCTTATAATTTATTATTACCACCTAATACAGGTATTATTTCTATGTGCAGCAGGTATCTATAGTCGGCTAAGATCCGTAACATTTCCTGCATTACTCAATAATTATCTGCAAAAGTATTGAACACTGTGTTTGGACGCGCATAATACTAACCGCATAATACTTCAACAAAACCATGTTTACAGCTTTTAACACATATACAGTGAAGAAAACAAAAATCTATAGACAAGATTGTTAATTATAAACCATACAAATTTTGAATTTTGGTCCAAACAGTTTAGGAGAAAAAAATTGTAAAGACGAGTGCTATTTTGAAAATGCAGAAATGTGGTACCTTTTTATACACCTCTCATGCTCTTGTATTGTACCAAGTGTCAGAAAATGTTGATACTCTACATGTTACATAGAAATGATTCAGATGTATAATAAAATTTATTTCATTTTTTCTTGAGTTTAAACCTTATGAACATGAAAACACAGGGCTCAGTACTTTTGAAACTGATAGTAATTGCATAACCTATTGGGTTACTATTTAACTAATTGGCATGATCTCGAAGTTATTATGTTTTATTATTAAGGTGAAAATTTTATGAAAATACATACATACCTACATTTTATAATTCCCATTAGTCTAAGGTCGGATATGCTGAAGTTGTCCTTTTGGTCTGTACACGATACCCCACGTTTTCAGGCACCATCTAACCATGTCTTTAAAGTTAGAACCTCCCAACTTTTTGAGCTTGGTTATCTGAAATGTTTACATGATTTTATGATACAAAAATAAACAAAAAGTGTAGCCAAACTTAATGGGTTGCAACTTATGATATTTAGATGAAAAAGGTGATTTATCTAAATACCTACTTTGCTTTGGCGAATTTTTCCTAAACTACTTTTCCGGTTACTTGCATACACTGGAAAAGATTGTTATATCAGTTTGGGCATAAGTCTTCAAAAAGAAAGGTAGGTATTTGATAAGACTTAATTAATATAATTCTTAATCTTCTAAGGAATATATTTCTAGAAAGATCTATCACAAACGTTTCTATTGCCCAATCGTCAGTGGCAGAACTATAAGTGTGTTAGCCTATGTGCAGAGAGGGGCAGTGTGGGTCCCCACTTCAGTCCTTGCCATGATTTTTGCCATGTTCGTTTCAACTTTCAACGCTCTACATAGGAACATTACATGTAAAAGTTGCACATTCTATCTTTATTATTCCATTTATAAAATATAAAACTATATAAAATGTGTTCAGGATTCTTTTGTTTAGGATTTCTTTGTAAACAAAACAGACCCCAAAACAATAAAAAAATCTAGTAATTAGATTTTAATGTAGGTAATACTTATGTTTTTTTTTACTTTTTGGCGGGTCTGTAATGTATGAAGAAATCCGAAACAAGTTCTATCAAAGTTTATAAAATTCTTTTTTTCTTGAGATAAATTATATTTTTATTTTTCCTTTTTTTCTTATGCTGTGATATGCATAGATAAATCCTGAACACATTTTATTAAAGTTTTATTTTATAAAACCAATAATATCAACAATTTAACATTTGACATGTAATGTTGTGTCTTCAAACGTGACATATTCGATTATGTTATCCTGAATTTTGGATCAAATCTACTACTCAGCTCAAATAAAGTAAAAATGCAAGGTGCAATGATACGTCTTCAGCAACCAGCTCTACTTTCCAACCTTGGGTTTGTTGGTCAAAAAATGAAACAAAAAAAACAAAACCCAATAAAAGTCTGCTAATGCGGAAAATCGTGGAAAATAATATGACCTAACTTCATCATAATACATATTACCAACGAGCTGTGCCATCACCTCGACCTACGCAAAATATTTCTAACCTTAAAATTCTACTTAACTCATCGATATGAATATATATATAATCTGGAGGTAGCATGCAATAGTCCCCACCAGTGCTAAAACGGGTCAAAAGTTGTTTAGTTCTCATAGGGCCATACAGAGGGCGACGCGCGGCAAATTCACTAAATTCAAACACTACTACTTAAATTCTCTTGTTTATAACCTACTTTTAGTGCGTTCAATAAGTAAAAAGGAAGTAATTATCACTTTATAATTCGAGTTACAGAAGGTAATGATCAAATCATCACAGTACTGATAGAATATACAGTAGTTGGAATTTAACTCGTAATATTTTACGTAACTAGCAATGTTTGTAAACATTTCAATTCTGCTTTTTCATCGAAATTCTCTCAGAGTAAAGGAATGGTTGATATTATAACAATTTTCTTTAAGGTTAGCAGTTTGTTACTAAAAATAATAAAATAAAACAGCATCTTTTATACAGTGGTACATTGATTATTAAAAAGCACAACTTTTGTATATACTTGTTAGAAAAGTCTAACATGAATATTGTGACAATTTGCGATATAATGCAGTCTGCACGTCAAATATATTTTGGCAACTTCCTTTATTAATAATACAAATATGATTATTACCAAGTTCATAGTTTATAATGTGGCTTTGAAGTGATTTGAATGAATGTGTGTGTATATACTGCACAAAAAACAGAGTGAACCACTAAATTTTCAAGTATATCTTAATTTTGGTGGAGCACTGTTTGTATCTAACAATCAATAACCACGGACAAACTCGCTCAAATTCTTTGCATATGCATTCTTTGAGACATGTATTAATTTACCGTTATTTTTGAATGAAATTAGAAATGATGTATTTGCTGATAATGCAATACAGGCATCTAAACACCAATTTCATTTAATTCTTTTTAAAATCTTTTTTACTACAAAACCTCCTATGTATTATACCAGATTCATTGAAAATTGACTGATATTCGAAAAATCTAAATAATCTGCATCATCTCTTATGTCATCAAACAATTTATCCACTTACTTATAACCTTTGTCCCAAAGCCAAAACAAAACAAAATTGGTGTGTTACGAATCATTACGAATACTTTAACGCACGTTTTAGGTTAGAACACAGACTACTACAGACGGTGCAGTGACATTTGAATGTATGCCCTGCTGTCATAAATTTATATAGAGGCGCTGTTTACGGCTGTAGAAACCTGTATCGCACTGTACCCTAAGTTACAAGATGCGGCCATAGATGGCCGCACTGCGGCCGTTATCGATTTTTTTTAAAACGAGCGCTAAGTGTGCTTGTGACAAATGAATGTTACAAATTGTCAACAAATTATTTGTTAATTGTCAGAAATCATCTAAAGGCAAAGGCGGTTTGCATTTTCTGTTATTCTTTGCGTTTATATAAAGATGTTTTGTATTTTATGTGGCCGTTCTGAAGATGAAGTTAAAAAGCTGTTTTGCTTTCCCAGAAACGCTGAAAGGTACGTATCTGTTATAGATGAAATTAGTTTTATCACGCACTTTTTTCTGATCCTAAACGTCATTCTGAGTAAAATATTTCATCTGAGCATAATTAGTATTTTAATGCCTTACAAATAATAGAGTCGTTTGGAATATTGACAAAACTGAATTTTAAACGGCGCTAACATCTAAAATTATCTTCGGTCCATTTGAAAGTTTTTACTCAGAATAAATGTTCCTAATTTTTGAAATTATTTTTACTTCTACTGATGTTATTTTAATAATTTTCCCAATTAGATCAAATATTTGGTAACGTTCAATGAAAATGGTTCCCAAAGGCGTCCTGGCAACAAGTATTAAAATTTGCAATGAACATTTTTCGACGGAAAGTTTTGTTCCGAAAACTTACACTTTGCGATTAAGACGGGATGCTATTCCAACCATACTCCCTCGTCGACTGTCACAGGAGAGTTCTTGCCAAACAATAGGTCATAGATCAGAACCTGAAGATTTTCCGCAGCAGCTGAATATAAATCAACCGATGGAGTCGCCCAGTTCTGTCTTGCCTAAAGAATTACGGATGGATAATCAAGAAGTAGGCAGTTTTGCTACCAGCTCGCGAGAACAAATATTGCGTAAAACTTTGGCGCGCAAGATCGGTCAGCTGAGAAAGTTGCAAAGGAAGAACAAAATAAGGGGAAAGACAATTGCTGAGTTGCTCAAGAAGGGTGAAGATGTTCAGGTATTGGAGAATATGACGAAAAACCTTTCACCAACAAGTTTAATTTTCATACGAGGTCAATTTCGTTGCGGAAAAAAGTTACCTCATGGCAGAAGGTGGACCGATGACGAAAAAATTCTAGCTCTTGCGTTGTACAAGCGAAGTCCTAAGTGCTACTCCTTACTTCAACGGATGACAACATTGCCATCAAAATATACGTTGGTTAGATTACTGAAAAGAATTCCATTTGAAGTAGGTATCAACCAGCACATATTTCGACATCTGGGAGAATGTGTTAAATCTTTTGAAGAGAATGAGCGATATTGCACTCTTGTTTTTGATGAAATGGCTATACGAGAGCACATTCAATACAATAAGGCCAAAGATTGTATGGAAGGGGTGGAAGATCTTGGAAATGGACAAAGATCTCAGCAATTAGCAAAATATGCGTTGGTGTTCATGGTGCAAGGAGTCACAAGATCTTGGAAGCAGCCAATAGCTTATTATTTCACACGCAACGGCATTTCTGCAGAACAGCTGGGCAGAGTCTTGCGCGAAATCATAAGCATTTTGGCTAGCTATGAAGTTCCGGTATTAGCAACAGTCTGTGACATGGGAACAACCAATGTTAAAGCTCTGCAAATCATGGGATCCACCTGTTTAGATCCTTATATTATGGTTGGCGAAAGGAAAATTTTTAACATTTACGATGTTCCCCACTTATTGAAGTGCACGAGAAATTTGTTTCGCAGTCACAACGTTTTGCTACCCACTGTGACCGTAAGCCATTCACAGGAAATGTTAGAAGCTAGATGGTCAGACATTGTCAAGGCTTATGAGAAAGATAAAAATAATCGGTTTATTTTTAAAAGTCTTCCCAAAATTAAAGATAATTTTCTTGCGCCTTTGAGACAAACAAGCATGAAGGTAACTGTGGCTGCCAAAATTATGAGTAGCGCAATGGCAGTTTACCTCTTTAATTTAGTGGAACAAGGTAATATGATGTCGATGCTACAACATTTTGTAATTCTAATGAGTCTTCTTTTAAAGGTTTTCTACCCATGAGAGCATTAGCTACAGGCGAATTTATTAGCCAGGTGGATCAGATGTTTGATAGCCTCAATGGATCAACCACATCTCCACCAGATGTGAAACCTTACAAGTAAGAAATGCAGCAATGTTTCACCTATCATACTTTTTCTCATTGGGTTTCTCAAAATCTCGTATGCGCGTTTTTGAGGAAGACATCCCAAATTAGCCTAAAAAATTAATTAATGAGCTTAAAAACAAAATCTTAAACAGAGCAAAAAAATTTTTTTGCAAAGTTAGTATCAAATTTCAATTCTCCTAAAAATATAGATACAATGTTTTGCAGTTTGGCTCACGATATTTACATCTGCATGTTGGTCGTTTTTGAAGTAAACAGCCACAACAAATATGAATTTTAAACTCAGAAGCATTTTCTTTATAAATTGCTTGAAAAAAGTATATAGCCAGTGAACGAACTGGACCCTTCGCATGTACACAGAAAAATACAGTCATTCATTATTTTACCTCATTATGTAGTCACTAGGGTGGTTCAAAAATGCATCGCAAAAATGTTTGTGATGATAGAAAGCAACGATCCCCGCAAATCGTTTCCAAATAAAAAAAAGCGGCATGTGTTTTTTTTTCTTCGAAATTTTGACTTTAAATGGTGCCTATCGATGCATCAATATACTTAAGAAAATGCATGGGAAAACACATTTTTTGGTATTTTTCGAATAATTGTTCGGGGTTTGGGAAAACTTAAGATTAATGTTATAGGACATGTAGAGGACTTTCCAATCAAGGATTTGAGCTATTATACATATGGCTTTGATGCCCCCAACCCACCCCCACAGTGCCCTGAAAACTACCTGTAAATGAAAAATGTACATTATTCAGAAAATTTACCCTTCCCATCACTTCATTATCTTTTTTCTCATAGAAATCATTACTATAAGTCTAGTTGAATGTTTATAAACATTTGTCAGGTAATTTCTATTTCTTTAAACAAATTCCGTTTGTTTAAATACATAATTCGCTTTTCTCGAAACTCTGTCGGACATCTGTTTTCTGAGTTCGAAATGGCAGTTTATTATCTGAGAGTGACATTATTCTTTAAACAAATTCGTCCTATTGTTTAAACAATCAATGATTATTAATTTTCAACTGTTGTTACTAATTATGGTAGAATTCAGGTTTTTGTGAAATTAACTTATAAATTTCATGTTCGAGGTATCTTGCCTATGTTATTAGCTAATAAACCCATATTTGTTTAAACAAATTCCATTTGTTTAAACATTGTTTTGCTATTTTCCTAACATCATTTTTTTAGATCGATCTGGTCAACTGTTATTGTCAAGTGACATCACTTATGTTTTGGGATAATTTCCATTGTTTAAATAACAAAATATTATTCAAATGCATAATGGTGATATGTAAAATTTAAAATATATTAAATTACAGCCACAACCTGGATTTAAACCAGGCACCTGGTAAACCGAATAAATGCGCGCCAACTCGAAAAATCGAGTGTTCGGTTCCATTAGGAAAGAAACGAGTTTCGAGACTTGAAATTGACAACTCGAACAGCCGAATAGTATTTTATTATTTAAATAATAGAAATCATCCCAAAGTATAAATGATGTCACCTGCGAACAACGTTGGCCAGAATAACGGTCTAAAAAAAATAATTTTAGGTGAATTGCAAACAAAATGTTTAATCAAATGTGGTTTTATTAGATAATATTGGCAAGGTATTTAAGTTAATTTCTCAAAAAAGCTGAAGTTTTTACCATAATTAGAAAATGTTAAAAATGAATAATAATTTGTTGTTTAAACAATAGAAGGATTTTTTAAATGAATAATGTCACTCTAAGATAATAAACTGCCATTTCGAATTCAGAAAACAGAATTCAGACGGATTTTCGAGAAAAAATAATTATTTAGAGTAATAAAGTTTGCTTAAACAAATGGAAATTAACTGACAAATGTTTATAAACATCCCACTAGACTTATAATAATGATTTCTATGAGAAAAAATAGAATGAAATAATTAGAAAGGTAAATTTTCTGAAGAATCTAAATTATTTTCATTTAAGGGTAGTTTTCAGGGCACTGTGGGGGGGGGGGGGGTTGGGGGCATCAAATCTATATGTATGATAGGTCAAATTCTTCCTTGGAAACTCCTGTACAAATTCTATAACTTTAGTCTTAAGTTTTCCCAAACCCCGAACAATTATTCGAAAAATACCAAAAAATGTTGTTTTCCCATGTCTTTTCTTATGTAAATTTGAGGGTTCGACAGACACCACCAAAAATCAAAATCTCGAAGAAAAAAAATACGTGTCCACTTTTTTTGGATTTGAAAACTATTTGGGGGGATCGTTGCTTTCTAAATTAAAATAGCTAATTTGAACCACGCCTTAGTAGTCACGCTAAGTTATGACAGATTGACTACATGCACTAAATAGTAATTAGAAAAAAAACTTCGTAACATGCAAGTCATGTGAATTTGAGTTATTAATAATAACGATTTCATAAAAATAAAACTGGGCTAAAATTATACAATTGATCATATTACACTGTTACAAATTCTGAAAATATTAAATTCAATTAAATCAATGTTGAATATTTGTTTGTATAATTGTGCATAACTTTCAACAGGTGTATCGTAACAGAGAACTCTGGACATGAACTGTTTTGGGAGGAGTGCTACAAGTTGGTTGAGAAATGGCGGTACATCAGAAAACCATCTGATATTTCGAACCCACATCCATGGGAGCCTCCATCACAGCGAGGGTGGATGTCTACATTGAAGGCTTTTTTTTATTGGCATTCTAAGGCACCTTCAATTGATAGGAGTCAAGTCATTTAAACCAAGAGCACTCAACCAGGATGCACTGGAAAATTTATTTGGAGCTGTTCGAGCTGGTTGTGGTTTTAATGAAAATCCAACTGTGACGCAATTTGTTAGTTCGTTGAAAACCCAAATAGTGAATGGATTGGCCTACCAGTCATTTGCGGGAACAAACTGCGAAAAGGATGATTTTAACTTGCTGACAAATTTGCGAAGTTTTCTAGCTGTGCCTACGAACGAAGTATCTGCGAGTAACATAGTAGCAGATACACCAGGACCATCGTCTTCACATCAACAGCCCATTTCAGGAACAGCCGATGTTCAGCGAGTAATTGCTGAAGTCGAACGTTGTGTTGCTGAAGGGTCTATGGAGACATTGTCAGTAGCATATGTTGCAGGTTTTATTGTAAAGGGAATATTTAAATATTTCACATGTAATATGTGCTACTCAACCCTATGCTCTGATGACATGGTCCCGTGCAACCGATTCATTGCATTAAAAGAGTACTCGGATAAAACAAAAAAACTGCACTACCCGTCTGAAGGATTGGTTGCTGTAGTTGGCTGTGCCATAACATTATTGGAGGAAAAGTTGCCAGCTATGCATATTCAACAAAATATTCATAAAAAAGTCGCAGCAGAATTGAATGATCAACTAAATTTTTCATTTCTTTCCTGTACCCTTCATTATAATTACATTAAAAAATGTGTAATAGACAGTACCTGCAAAATAGGAATTCCTTGGTATTGTACGCGCCAGGTTAGGGATTTAAAAGCAAAAAATCATAAAGTGTTCTTGGACAGAAAACAAAGAAAGTTACAACATGTTTAGTTTATAGTTTTTTATAGTTTAGTTAGTTTAGTTTATTTATATATGATTATCAGAGTGATTAGGCTTAAATCGCTAAGCTAGTAAGCGTGTTGCTCTGGATTCAACATTGTCTGATTTCTAGTCGACTTTCATATTGTCTTGTCGCTAGCGTAAATTCGCTTATCAGCGTGCCCGTACCCGTTTTTTTTTTTTTTTTTTTGATAAAGTTATAGGTATAGCATTATTTTTCAAACACTTTTTCGCATTATTGTTTACAATGTTTTACCCCCGTGAACACTACAAATACCACATGGCAAAATGTTGTTAATGTAATAAAATAAATTTGTTTTGATTTTGTGTAATTATGATTATTATTATCACGGCTATCAGTATTTTCCTAATAATCTTGTTAACATATGCGTGACAGTGTTATAATTATTTTATAATATTATAAACATTATATGTAGTAAACTAGTATCATTTATTGATATTTGTCTACACTATAACAGTACAATATTGTAAAATCAATGATAATTCGTCCAACCGCATCTTAAAACAGCTTTAGAAACCTGTACTAATTCGAAATTGATAATTTGAATTTGGCGCGCAAACGCTACCAATGCTACCGGCGCGCCACCTACGTTGGTTTATGACAGACTGTTTGTTTTTTAGGTACACAAAGTAACCATGACTGCACTGTCTGTAGTAGTCTGTGGGTTAGAATCATAGGTTTGTTTATATACCTGAAGCTAGATATTTAGTGATTTTGCAAGCAGTAAAATAAAGTTACTAAAACCCCTAACTTCAAGAGCCTATGAAGCTCAGAGCATTTTTGACCCTCCCCCACTTCTATCGCTTGCTAAATATCTAATCCAGAGATTAGTAAATAAAGATAGGAAGCGATGCGACCGTCTCGATGTTAGCGCCATCTATCGTCTCAGATGTTAACTAACCGCTCTATGACGTGACTGAAATGTCATGTCTTGTCATGTCAAGTGTTAAAAACGCAATTTGAAATGTCATTTGACTTAGTTGCATTTAGTGGTAACGCCGGAGTTTCATTATTTACCAGAGTTACATCATGAGTACGTCGCGCACGTCGTGCAATCAAAAATCAGAAGTAGAAGCGTCTATAGGGATGTGGCATTCTTTGCAATAATACCAAAGGATCGTTCGCTGTAAGTAAAAATCAATCTTTGAAATTAGTCATCTGCATAGATTTTGGTTTTGCAGAGCCAAGCAATAGATGTTAAATATTGGCCGAATTTACCTTTTGCAAGATGACACAAAAAACTATCACATAGAAGTGATCATTTTTCTGTCGAGCAATTCAAGAAAACATATCCGCGATTGCTTTTGAAATCAGCAGCTGTACCTTTACTTTCTGCAGATAATATGGATGTTGCTACGAACAGCAGAGAAGAGCAGCAGGTCAGCAGCACTTATGAAGCTAAGCTTTCTATTGTTGTTGTTATAGCTTAGTGTTGAATTAGTTTAGTAACACTGTTCTTATTTGTTATTGATATTTATTATATAATAAATAATGTACAACTCAGTTTTGTATATTATGTAGGAAAACGATAATAATAAATAATAAAGCATATAAGAAATGCACACAAATTAAAATTTACCGCCACATCCCGCCGAATCGCCCAGAGCGCCACCGTGCTGCCACCTAACGTCTCAGATGTTAACCAGTTAATAAAATGTGGTCGAATTTCACCATAGGTGGCTTATGGACGTTTCCTATCTTTTTTTACTAATCTCTGATCTAATCGTTATTACTTATCATTATATAGGTATACATACCTGATTTTCTGGTTCCAAATTCGCAAATCGTTAACACCACGATGCACAATACACAACTTTTCGTGGTCTAATGCGGTTATGGCCGTCGGTGACGGCATTGTGACGATTGTGACGGCTGACGACCGACGGGTGTGCGTATAGGACAGAGACAGAAACTCGACTCGGACTCGGGTATGCCCCGGCAAGGTGGCGCCGGCCACGTGTGGACTGTCGATACGCGCTACGCACATTGAATCGGACTATATCTACTATTTTTATAATACATATTCATAAATAATTATAATTTATAGGGGCGTTACATAGGTTGTATTATCGGTACGTGGTATTCAGATGTGGCATTAAAGTAAAGAAGAAACGTACCTAAATGAAATGTTGTATTGCGATTGTAAAAGAATTCTATATGAATGTAGATAAAATGCTGTCAATGAAATGTTGTATTGATGTTGTAAAAGTATGTTGTATTAATGTAGATAAAATGTTCTTAATAAAACGTTGTTTTGCGAATGTTTCATCAACGTTGTATAAACGTAACAAAAATATGTTACAAAAGTTACTTTCATACAATGTTACAGAATGTTGTCGCAATATAACATGTTAAGCGGGTTAAAATTGACCTAGCCGTTGTCAAGTTGATCTGGTTTTAATGCAATTGTGTCGAATTACTACGAGTGTCACCGTGTAATATTGGGGACGTCTTTCTTTAAGAGAAGTAAACTATCTTGATTATTTGTCTAACTAAAAATACTGTCTTCTTAAAGTGAACTTGTCCCGGTTTGTAGCAGGGCAAATACCTAGATTAATCCTGCTCTGGGATATTAAATTTATGGGTTCTTGTCCTGGAATCTTGTTGGAAAATACTGGCAACAATTATAATAACGGTAGCGTTAATTGTTTACTAAAATTCAATACTTGTCTCATGTGCCCCTCGATATTTGGCCCTGTGTAACTTCTAATTAAAAGACGGTTGTTCTCAAAACAATATATATTAACAGTCAAGAAATAATAGGATAAACTCCTTTATATAAACCAATTGTTAAAACTAATACAAACACGATGTCAGAGAGATTAGCCCTTGTGATTTATCACCCTAGTGGTATTACGACGCTGTCTGAGATATTCTTAAACAATACAACTTTTCTAACCTTTTATGGAGCTGTGGAAACTGCAGATAACTGTTGAATCTCTCTCGATCTGGATGCTGTAAGGAGGTTGTGAATTCTGCTATATCTGGTAAACGGTTGTAGTCTCGAATATGGTCCCTCTGGTATGCTGATTGTAGCGGAGTTTTGAACTAAGTCAAGAACCCCTATCGCAAATTCGCACGAACAGAAGGAAGCACAAGTAAACGGTTTGAAATCTACTTAGAGACTGATCTTTGAGGCGCTGTCTCTGTTCCCAGGAAGACCTTATGGGCTGCATCATCTACACCCAAACCATCCAATCATTGCAACCAAAAATCTAATTAACCACAACCAAGGAAACTTTGCAAAAAATGTTCCTTCCTTAGAACCGCCCCTCTCGTGTTGGTTCTCCATGGTTTGCGTTTTCAATAGCCTGGAATATCCTGTTCCTAGAACTGCGTAAATGTATCACGACAAATGGTCAGAACGTGACTTTTAGCAGTTTTTCTATACGCCTTTTGAATACACATAAACAGCCTAAAGTTTGTCTCTGTTGATTCAGACACGAACTGAAACCAAATATTTCCGCTCTTTCTGCATACAGACAAACACCACCATAAAACAATAAACTATACCAATACTTTATGACTGCCTTAAAGACACGCTCAACGACAGGACGCTCCACAAAGCTCTATTATTCTTTCTAATTCAATAAGATACCCAAAATTGCCATCATTACAATCCTCGGCGCTTTAGATGAATCATTATTGACAAATTATTCATCACTAATCAAACTAAACCTCACAATTAAAATCAAAACCTGAAATAAGGCCTCTCTCTCTTACCAAAAAAACAAAACACGCTACTAATCCTTAATAATTTGAAACATAACTAAAGTTACAATTTTCCGGTCGAGATCATCTTTACACATTAGATCTTATGAGTCTGCCCCGTACACTTCGGTTGGAATTCATCGCACTAATTAAAGCGTCACTGAGTCACTGCACTTATCAAGTGTCCATAATCCAGGGCGGGGGTGGTTGTGATGTAGCGGTGTACCGGCATCTCGATCTCGTATGCTTCATGTGGATGTGGGTCCCGATCCGGACGCGCATGTGAAAAAGTACATAACAATTACTTATGAGCAGTATCAACTTGTAGTTGCTTTATACTTAACTTAACCTTTATTTGTCCAGTCGTCATCGCTTGGACTACTAGTTCCAGCTGTTGCTCTGGCCTTGGTGATCCTCCGCCACCGGGTACAACTTCGGCTCCATCTCGATGCAGGTCTGGGGCGCGGTCGCGCCGCATGGTCCGTTCGGGTTGACCTCGATCGCCTGCAGGTCATCCTTCTGGCTTGCTGTTGTCCCATTATTATGCTGCCTATGCTGCTGCTGCTGTTTGTGGATGCAGAACATTGTTACGCTGTCCCACACTGCTCCTATCAAGCGGATGCTCCATCCAAACATCTCGTACAGCACCAGCCCATGTACAATGGTGTCGACCAGGAACTTGAAACTTCGCAATATCATATAGGCTCCGATAAAGCCTGAAGATATGGTTCCAAACACCGTAAACCATGTGAACACCGACTCCCACATCATCAGAACCCAAGTTTTGATGGTGTCGTGTGTTACTAAACCATTTATGTTTGTTCCCTGCATATCCGTGTTGAGTCCCGCCATTATTCTTGCCAACATCCCTTGGACAGCCCCACGCTCTGAAGGGAGCATCATGAGCTTTCGCAACTTCTCCATGTCCTCTTGGGTGTATAGCCCGCCGGCGAAGAGGTTGTTAGGGTTGGTGCACGACCATTTATGTTCGTTGTTTGGTTCCATTATCTGTGGTACTGGGATTTCGTGGAGGTTTCTCGAAACCTTATACCACCTTTCTCCTAACTTGTACGCGGGATACAAGAACGGGTTACAGCCCACTTCGGTTCCGTACTTCTGCAAAACATGGCTTCTCGGCGACATAAAGTACGTCTTGTTTTCAAATACGATGGGTAGTTCGTGGAAGCATCGCTCCATGTGCCTAATTTTCACCTCGACTGGAGCACACTGGAGTACATGTACCACTTCTCCATAGTTTACGGCCATGTATCCAGGAACTTTCATCTTTGCAAACGCGAACTCCATTGGGGCGGTCACCGCTAACGTTTGCAAATTTCTCAGCACTTGCTGCTCAAGTGCACAACGCTGCGCTATTACATCGGCGTATAATGAAGTCAACTGTCCTTGGATGTGCTTCTCAATAAACACGATCTTCGTGTTCACATAGGTATGTGGTGGGGTCCATGTTGAACAGGCTCATCTTACCCTTGGAAAAATAGAATCTTCCGTTCTCAGAGGGCTTGATGATGAAGAAACGGGGATGATCCGTTTCATACGCACTCTGCCCACATATCATTGTTGGTCTGGCAGTTGGCATTGCAAACAGTGTTTCGCCTTTATCCACTGTATAGACAATCGTGTCGTAATTGTTGAGTCAAATTCACAGGTGTCATCTTTTTCGCGGTACCTTCAAACAATACGTCGTATTTGTCCGGAGAGCATCGGTTCTCATCTACATGATCCCAATACGTATGACCATAAATGGAATCCACGCATGATTTTTCCTTGTATGGGCAGCTCACACCTCCTGGCATAATCACTTGGTTCTCCGCGACCCTCGCTGGTATGGTCCGCTGATGTAAAGTGATCTCTAGAGCGGCTTGTGCGATTACGTCCGTCCAACGTCCTTTATGGTCTTCGTAATCTCCTCCCTGACAGACATACTCTGCGTTCATTCGACCTGCCATCAATACCGATGCGTGTGTCGTCCCATTTATAACAAGGTCGTCGAGGGTTTTTCCGTAGAAATTCATCAAACGCCGCGTCTGATGCATCTCGAGGCACATCGTTCTGCTTGTCGGATAGATGAACGTTGCCAAACCATTCGTCACCGCGGACATATGCGAATGCATCCCACAGTGTGAAATCAAACGTGTGACGTGGATTTTACACTGGTAGATCGGGATCAATTCTATCTCATGCAGCTGCACCAGCTGAATCATTTCTTGAGTCTCCTTCACCCGGCTCGACGGCGTTTTGCATGCGCCAATCTCCGTCAGGCTGAACGTCGTGATATTCATGCCCTGATTTTGACAGTCGTATGCTATCAGGGCGCTGCTTATTCCCACATTCAAGGCGATCAGGAAAGCGATTAATGTAGTTCCGGTACTCATCTTTCGCCTTCTTTGATCTGTCAACATGAGAGAACCTGCAGTAAATCTTTTCATCTGTCAGTATAATCTAGCATTTAGCATAATTTAAAAAAAAAACAGCCTCGTTCTACCGCATCCCTATAATTCATGCAAAATACTTTATCTACCTGCTATACACCTTTTTACTCCCTGCCTACACTAAAGGACGTCCTATGTTCTACACTCTATTTACTCTACATTCTACATACATAATAACATATCTTAACTTTTAGATGCGACGCTTTAATACCCAGGGATGGTCTGATACGCGGCCACGGCTTCTGGTGTGATGCCGCCTTGGGGTTTGAATTTGGACCTCATCTTCTTCCGCATTACCGGAAAACCTACTACCTGAATTATTATTACCGTCTGTGGTTTGTTCGTCGGTTCGGGACTCATCATCGTCGTTAATCTGCCGCATATTCTTGATCCGAACCGCTACCTTCATCGTCGCTTTCATGCACCTCTTTACCTGTATCGTACTTTTTAAGTCGATTTACATGAACAATTTGTTCTTTGTTGTTATCCAGTGACTTTATTTTAAAAGTCACCTCGCCTAACCTCATTATAATTTCATGTGGCCCAGACCAAAACTTAGCTAATTTTCTGCTTAGCCCAGGAGTACTAGCCGGGTTAAACAAATACACTATATCCCCTACCTTAAGCGTAACTTCCGCGGATTTTTTATTGTAATTCTTCTCTCGCGTTTCAGCTTCCTTTTCCATGTTGTGCTGCACAATATCATATACCTGTTTCAGTCGTTCTGTCATCTCTGAAGCGTAATTTTCGTCGTAATCATACCGGGTTCGAGATGGGGAAAACACATCGTCATTAGGTAAGACCATTTCTCTGCCATGCATGAGAAAATATGGTGTATTACCGGTCGTCGTGTGTGTTGATGACCTATAGGCCATCATAGCGAAACTCAGCCATTTGTCCCACGATTTCTGCGATTTGTCTATGTAATGTGATAGAATATCCTTCAAAACACGATGACTTCTTTCTAAACTTCCGTTACTCTGCGGGTGGTAAGCGGATGTCTGTATTTTCTGGACGCCTAGTATCTTACAAATTTCTTTTATAAGTTTAGACGTCACGTTTGCTCCTTGATCCGTGAGCAACTTTTCCGGCACTCCATGGCGGCAAACAATATTTTCAACAAATGCCCTCGCAATCGTATCCGTCTTTTGATCAGGAATCGCGATTGCTTCTGGATATTTAGTAAAATAATCCTGAAAAGTTAAAATATATTTGTTCCCATCGTTGGATGTCACAAGTGGACCGACAACGTCCATCGCTAACACTTCGAAAGGGCGGGTTACCCTCATAAATCTTTGAAGAGGTGCCCTTTTGTTATGCGGTGACGTCTTGCGTTCGTTGCACGATATGCATTTTCTTACATATTCCTTCACGTCATTCTCCATATTTCGCCAATAAACCCTAGACTTAAGTAAATTGTAGGTTTTGTTTGTCCCCATATGTCCTGCGTACGGTAAATCATGATATAACCGTATGACATGGGTTCTCATGGCTGCAGGTATAACAACTCGATCCTCTGTATTTAGATTCGCACCTTTTCTAACCAGTAGTCCGTCCATGTCAATGTAGTATTTATCGTCGTCTTTGTCGTCCGCTTCCAGGTCCTGGATTACCTTTTGTAATTCGTCATCTAACGATAATTCGCGTTTGATGTCCGCCTTTCCAATCACAGGTAGATAGGGCACATCTTCGTCTACTATGGCGACGTTCACATACTTGCTCTTTATTTCGTTACTTCTGTTTTTAGGTGGCGCCTTGAAAGTCACCTGTTTCTTGTTTTTCTGTCTTGGGTCTTCTTTGCAGCTGATATTCGACTTGTCCCTGATTCGACTCAGCGCATCTACGTTGCTGTGTGCTTTTCCCGCTTTGTAGTCGATGGAAAAATTGTATTCGGTAAGTAGTAAGGCCCATCTCGCCAATCTGGAGGTAGGATATTTTAATGACATTAGCCATTTAAGTGGTCGGTGGTCAGATATTACGGTAAATTCTGTGCCATACAGATAACATCTGTAGTGTTTAATTCCCCAAACCACAGCGAGGCATTCCAGTTCGCTAACACTATAATTTTGTTCCGCTTTGTTTAATTGTCTACTTGCATAGGCAATTGGCTTTTCTACCCCGTTTATACGTTGGCTCAGAACAGCTCCAATTGCCTTTCCTGATGCATCGGTAGACAAAATAAAGGGCTCCTGAAAATTCGGAAAGCGCAAAATCGGCGGACTAATTAATTTATTCTTGAAATATTGGAACGCTTGTTCCTGCTCTTCTTCCCATTGAAACGGCTGGTCCGCTTTTGTTAGCACGGTCAGTGGCTTCGCATGATGAGCATATTCCGGGATAAATTTCCTATAAAAACCACATAATCCCAGAAACGCTCTAACGTCTTTTACCGTTTTTAACCTTGGATAATTTTTAACTACATCTATCTTCTCTGGATCTGGACTCACTCTGTTGCTAGAAACTATATGTCCTAAATATTTAACTTTTTTGTTCATAAACATACACTTCGAAAATTTTAATTTTAAATTGGCACTTCGTAGTCGCTTGAAAACATTTTCTAATCGAACCATATGTTCATCAGTGGTTCTGCTAAACACAATTATATCGTCTAAATACACTAAACACTCTTCACCTGTCATTCCTGAAAGAACGACATACATCAAACGCTGAAACGTACTAGGAGCGTTGACAAGACCAAACGGCATTCGTAAACATTCGTAATGTCCGTCGGGCGTAGAAAATGCTGTCTTCTCTATGTCCTTGTTATTAACTTTTAATTGCCAATAGCCTGCTCGCATGTCTAGCGTCCAAAAATACAGAGCTTTTCCAAGTTGGTCCAATGTCTCTTGCAAGTTAGGCAAGGGAAAGTAGTCGCGCTTTGTTACTGCGTTCAACGCTCTATAGTCGATACACACACGGATTTTATTTTCTCCTTCCGGAGCTTTCTTCGTTACCATCACTACCGGAGCGCTCCATGGAGATTTTGATTCTTGAATCACACCTTGTTCCAACATTTCACTTATTTGTTTCTTCAACTCCTGTCGTTGAGAGAATGGAATTTGGTATGGTGGTTTCGTAATTGGCGGTATATCTTCTGTAATAATATTGTGTTGTACGTCGTCTGCACAGCTCAATTTTAATTCTGGTCCGCTAAAAACATCCTTATATTTGTTTATAAGTCCTGTTAACTTAGTGGCCTGGGTTTCTCCAAATATTCGAATTTAAAATCGGCGGTCGTGCCTTTCCTTTGTTCCTCGTTTACTGTAAATACGTGTTCCTTTTTTACAGTGGTCCCCACCTGCGAAGAATGAGCTATCATGGTGTTTTTTAACAATTTCACCGGTTCGTTTGATACGTTTATCAAACATATTGGTACCTGCTTTGTTGCCTTCGATAAAGACCTGGCTGCTATAACGCCGTGGAATAAAACTTCTACAGGTTCGATAATTATTTCCCGTGTTGGTGATACAATATCCTGCTTCCCTGTACACATTATTCGGCACCTTGGTGGTACTGTAATTGTTTCGACAAGTCGTACGCTTGAATCCGAGACAATTTTTTCTTCCGGTTTCGGTGTTTCTTCATCTTTCGCCATCCTTCTTGGAGTAGTTTTCCTGAGACAATATATATCTATATTGAGTCCACTATCTTTGAAGATGCGACTTATTTCGTCCCTGATGTCGTCGAATTGTAGATTTCCGCCAAATCTTGGCATCGCTAGGTGCTTTACGTTATTCCTCTTGCATAATTTTACTAAATTGGTGAAACACTTCTTCACGTCCGATAATTTGGCCTGTTCGGTACTTCTTCTTTTGTTTATTAAATAATATACAAACCGATTGATGCCCCTCTTCGTAAAATCGTCCTTAATTACAGCAATATCTCCTGTCTATCTTCCTTGGTTAATTAGTAGTGGTTTTCTACCAAATTTCTCCCTGAAACTCGCTGCTGAACCTCGTCTCATTTGTAAATCTTCCGCTGCACATGTGACAAGCGAATAGTTATCCGGCGCATCGAAAATATTTCCTTGGACTTCTCTGATGATTGTTTTCTGCGATCTGTCTACAATGATAGGTTTGCTCTTTTCTTGTATCGATTTCTTTTCATTCAAATGATAAACATCGTTCTCCGATACTGTTATCATTTTTATTCGATATGAACCAAGAGCAATTTCGTTCCCGTACATGTCGATTGTCGCGTGCATTTTTCTTAATGTGTCCCTACCAATTAGTCCTTCTCCAGGTATGGAAACATAATCCGGGCAAATCAAGCACTCGATCGGATAATGGTTTCTCCCAACACTAAAATTAACAATGCATTGCCCTAAAGGCTTTATACCTGCTCCGGAAATACCCTTTAAAAGCGTATCTTCAATTGGGCGCACTTTACATTTTAATTTGTTGACTACTGATTCCTTAATTATACTCCTACTGGCTCCTGTGTCTACTAATAATAACACATAATGTCCATTTAACTTAATTTTTACATGGCAACCCATTTCTGTAACTTGATCCATTTGTGATAAACACCCGACGCTGTCTATCTTCGGGCCGCTTCGTGGATCTATGAAGCGGTCCCTTTTCAGTTTAAAGACCTCCTACCGTGTTGTTTATTGCCCTGTCGGTTTCCTCGATTAGACCTATAATTGTCGTTAACGGTTTGGTTATACTTTATTGCCCGACAATCTTTAATAAAGTGGCCAATTTTACCGCAACCATAACAACCTCGGAAAACGTCCTGTTGTCTTCTTTCGAGTCTCTCTAATCGCCTTTCTCTCCGCTGTTCTCTTGGCGGTGTTTTGCTTCTGCTCGCTGTTACCTGTGGTTGCCTTGTTTCTTCGCACACCTGCAAGTTTGCAAATTTACGCCTCCTGTTCCGGTACGTAAATTCGGCATGTTGCGCCAACGTGACAATCTGGTCAAACGTGAACATTGGGTTCCTGTTTAATTCGAGACCTATCAGGTCATCAATCCTTTCGTCCAGCCCGTCCTTTAATTGCTTGACGAGATCTTTCTCATGCCGCTTTCTTGATGCCGTCCATATCGTCTACAGCGGCGCCCGCTATATTCTCCTCATACAGGTCGACTCCTGCACTCCGTATTCTTGCAGCAAAATCATCCACGGATTCACCGTTTTTCTGGATACATTTCCCCAAATTGATCGCACCTTGACCAGGGATTAACTTCTTTCCGAACCTCTTTGTTATTGCCGCCTTAAACTCTTTAAAAGTAGTAATAGCTGCAAACAGATCCGCCTCCACACGCATATATTGGTATGCCTGTCCTGCGGTTACCAATTTCGCTACATCTAGCGCTTGTTTAACCGACCATCCTCCAAGGCGTCCCCTTTGTTCTAATTTAACAAAGAATTCTTCTACATCTTCGCCTTGAGTACCTGCAAAGGACGGAAGACTCGCGACATTTACCGGGCGTTCGGTAGCACCGGCACCGCCTGGCGACAGTGAAATTTTTTTCTCCTAATTTTATATTCCCGAATAAGAATACGAACAAAATTCTCAACAGGTCACAAAAAAAATAGCGCACACAATAAAACAATCCTGCAAATAAATAAATTCTCCAACGAACAATTCCGGACACGTCGAATACCTATTATTATTTGCGTATACACAAAAAATAACGAAAACAAAATATGCAAGACGGAAAAAAAAAAAACAATGTTTTGTTGTTGTTGTGAAATTTTGCAAGGGGAAATTTTTGTGAAAAATCATTGAATAAGGTTGAAGGCTCTGAGACATTCTTTTAAGATACCTGTTGTGTTCAACAGGTATCTTAAAAGAATGTCTCAGAGCCTTCAACCTTATTCAATGATTTTTCACAAAAATTTCCCCTTGCAAAATTTTTAAATTTCAGATTTTTTTTTCTTTGTTTATTCAATCTTTAATTACGCGTTTGATAATTAATTAAATCAAAATCGCACCAGCTGCCACCAAATGGAATATTGGGGACGTCTTTCTTTAAGAGAAGTAAACTATCTTGATTATTTGTCTAACTAAAAATACTGTCTTCTTAAAGTGAACTTGTCCCGGTTTGTAGCAGGGCAAATACTTAGATTAATCCTGCTCTGGGATATTAAATTTATGGGTTCTTGTCCTGGAATCTTGTTGGAAAATACTGGCAACAATTATAATGACGGTAGCGTTAATTGTTTACTAAAATTCAATACTTGTCTCATGTGCCCCTCGATATTTGGCCCTATGTAACTTCTAATTAAAAGACGGTTGTTCTCAAAACAATATATATTAACAGTCAAGAAATAATAGGATAAACTCCTTTATATATACCAATTGTTAAAACTAATACAAACACGATGTCAGAGAGATTAGCCCTTGTGATTTATCACCCTAGTGGTATTACGACGCTGTCTGAGATATTCTTAAACAATACAACTTTTCTAACCTTTTATGGAGCTGTGGAAACTGCAGATAACTGTTGAATCTCTCTCGATCTGGAAGCTGTAAGGAGGTTGTGAATTCTGCTATATCTGGTAAACGGTTGTAGTCTCGAATATGGCCCCTCTGGTATGCTGATTGTAGCGGAGTTTTGAACTAAGTCAAGAACCCCTATCGCAAATTCGCACGAACAGAAGGAAGCACAAGTAAACGGTTTGAAATCTACTTAGAGACTGTTCTTTGAGGCGCTGTCTCTGTTCCCAGGAAGACCTTATGGGCTGCATCATCTACACCCAAACCATCCAATCATTGCAACCAAAAATCTAATGAACCAACCAAGGAAACTTTGCAAAAAATGTTCCTTCCTTAGAACCGCCCCTCTCGTGTTGGTTCTCCATGGTTTGCGTCTTCAATAGCCTGGAATATCCTGTTCCTAGAACTGCGTAAATGTATCACGACAAATGGTCAGAACGTGACTTTTAGCAGTTTTTCTATGCGCCTTTTGAATACACATAAACAGCGTAAAGTTTGTCTCTGTTGATTCAGACACGAACTGAAACCAAATATTTCCGCTCTTTCTGCATGCAGACAAACACCACCATAAAACAATAAACTATACCAATACTTTATGACTGCCTTAAAGACACGCTCAACGACAAGACCTTCCACAAAGCTCTATTATTCTTTCTAATTCAATAAGATACCCAAAATTGCCATCATTACAACCGCGGAGCTCTGTAAAGAAGGTTTCTCTAATGAAGTCCACAGACCGAGACAAGGGAGAAGAGTACCAACAGCTCAGCTCAATAATAACTAACAGTTGACAACAACTACAGTAGCTGCCTATTGGGAAAGGGCAAAAATAGAAATCGGCTGAACAAATTAAGTATGTATGTTTGTTTATACACAAGGACTTAAGTACAACGGTTTACCGTTAGATGCAACCACATCCTGTGCGTACTACAGACTCAAGACCACCGTTGTCAAGTTAGCCCCCCACTTTTGAATTTTAAGTAAATTTTTATGCATTTCGTTTGGGAATCGTTAGGGAGGGTTTGGGAGTACATTTTTTTCGTTTGGGAGTACATGGTTTTTGAGAAAATTAACATTGGTTTTTGTACCGTCTAGTTGGCCCCAACTTTCACATTTTGTTATTTTTTATTGGAATGGTTTGGAAATCGTTAGAGAGGATTAGGGAGTGCAGTTTCGACGTTTGGGAGTAATTAGTTTAACTGCAAAGTAATACATATAAATGTTTAGTACATAACCTCACTTTTGTTTACCGTCGGAAAGTTAACGGCTTTGTTTTGCTATACATTTTACTCATTTCTTCCCAGACGGTTAGAATATGGTTAGGGAGGATTAAAAATGCCACTTTTTATATCAGAGAGTGCATATTTGACTGCAAATCAACAAAAAAAAAATGAGTGCGGAAGCTGTCATAGATAATGTATTTATCTGCTTTGTTTTATACAAATTGGTCGTATTTCTGCAATGAACCGTTGAACAATCGTTAGGGAGGATTAAAAAGTCCACTTTTGTTGTATGGGGGTGTATAGTTTGACCGCAAATCAAAATTAAAGATTGAGATTATGTACATACTCAACTATATACATTAAATACATTATCTATGACGGATTCCGTACTCAAATTTTTTTTATTGATTTGTAGTAAAATAATGCGCTCTCTGCTATAAAAAGTGGCATTTTTAATCCTCCCTAACCATATTCTAACAGTCTGTGAAGAAATGGGTAAAATGTATAGCAAAACAAACCCGTTAGCGTAACTTTCCGACGGTAAACAAAAAATTTCCAATTGATTCTAATATAAAAATGACAAAAAGTGAAAGTTGGGGGGCCAACTTGACGGTACCAAAAACAATTTTTATTTTCTCAAAAACCATGTACTCCCAAACGAAAAAAATGTACTCCCAAACCCTCCCTAACGATTCCCAAACGATTTGCATAAAATTCACTTAAAATTCACAAGTGGGGGGGCTAACTTGACAACGGTCTCAAGACCGACGTTGATCTCTCTGGCATAAACGCCCCTGTAGTGCTGAGAGAAAAATTGTATAATGTTTGTGGTAAGTTTACAAATATATGAAAGATGTATTCCACACGGTCATTTTAATTGTTTTTGTATTATTTTTCCATGTGGTGCAAGTAAAATCCGTGGCATTTTGCCTTTTCTGTTCTTGCACCTTTTGAGCTGTGAAATGAAATATGTTTTTTTTTTAAATTGTAATATTTTTAACTGCTCAATAAATGATTTATTTTTATTATATTATTATTATTATTATGGTGTTGATTTGGAAATTACAGAATAACTTACAGAATAAATTACAGATATTAATAACAAAGAAGGTTTCAATTAACGCTTCAATTAACGGTGTAACCTTAGAACGATATATTATAAGATACATATAGATTTCCGATTTAACTAAATAAAAACGTAGGTAATGTCGCTTAGAATTCATAATAATATTCAAGGAACCTTGAAACCGACATGCAGTACAATGAGATTTTGATCCGAAATCGATAATAATTCAACCCCCATTCAATTTACTTCTGGAGTGTATGCAGTGCGTATTGGTACAGTTTACAAAATGGTACCCATAATGCTCTTCAGAAATACTGTGAAGAAATGTTACTTTTGCTCTATGCAAATGATGTTCTTGTGCGGCGCGTTTATAGGTTTAATGCCATTTTCCATATTATGCACATGTACGGATCGCAAACTTGTAGTAAAAATTAACCGGACGTTCGTTTGTTTGGGTCTTGGATTCGTGATAATCCTACTGGTAACGGCTAGTCATGATGTCTATAGACTTATCAATGAAGAATCGTTCCAGGACATTAAAACGTATATGTTATTAGGTGTAGATACGTACGTAGCAACTGTTGCTTTGGTGTTACTAGTAGCAATGACAAATATAAGCAATTTTAGAAAGGTTGCCGAAAACTGTGCAGAAATGATTGAGCATTACAAATATGTCTCCAGCTGGACGAAATTAGATGAGACACTAATACAAGAATTGTATTGGCAATCACAGTTTTGTTGGCTACCTTCTGTCATTAATGCATCTATAGCCTTTGCCACCTACATTGTATCCCTTTATCACTTTATGGCGTTAATGCTAGCGATAAGTTTGTTCATTTGGACCCAGTTAATAATGACTTGCTCTATTTTAATTCAAACATGTGTTACCAAACTGAACTGTTGTTACGACGATATCATGAGATGTTTAAGCCTGGAATATAAATCCAACGTTGTTTTGAGAGTAAATACGCTGTATAGGTTACAGAGACTCGTCGATTATCAGAAGATTGTAGTTAACCATTTCGAATTAATAAGTAAATCCACTAGTGGAGCCATGTTCGTATATTTTGTGCTGATGATTATAATGAGTACAGCCACCATTTCTTTAGTTGTCATAGGAGCTATTCACGATTCACGACCCAGTGTCATTTAAGAGCACAGCTGCGATAATATGTGGAACATGCATGATTCCAAGTAGTTTGATAACGTTTTATATTTGTGTTAAGGCCACGGCTGCTTCTTCAGTGGTATGTATGTCTTAGCATATATACGTTTTTAATGACGCTCTGATCATTATTTCAGGGCAACAACTTGCAAACATTTTTGTTTCGATATCCAGTATCCCGACTAGGGAAGAAAGAGGCACTTCTGGTAATGTTGATAGCTAGCTAAGGGATCTTTTTTGACCGGTAAAACCTTCTGTTTCAGGTTGAGACCATTCTCGAAACTCTAAACTACAGGATATTGACCCTTAGTTCTGCCGGTTCCCTAATAATTAATGTGAAGACATTCACACAGGTAATGTTGATTTTCAGTGGTTTACCCTACATAAAAACCTATACAAATTTATAAAAGCCATATCATTACCGTATATTACTAGCCCAGACATATTAGGTTTTAGCCCTGAAAAAATAAAGTAAATCCGCAAATTGGTAAATACCTTGTGTTTGCTGTCCTGAACAACACTAGGTCATATGACTGCGTCATGCTTTTTGGGGTACTTTACCCTAAAGTTTACCTTCACTTCTCTGAAATCGCTCATAACTCCTTTAAGCTTGGCTTTTATTGTATTTTGAAATACGCTAAATCTGAATCTCGCATTATAATTCAAAATTAAAATAGCAGAGCTAACATGGCTCTCAATTGAAATTAAAAGAAATCTTCGGCCAAATCTAATTTACCATTTTCATTGGTTTTTTAGGACGCTTTAAAAGCTCTTGGGCCTATCGGCCCTCGAGCTTTTTAAGTCACCCGAGTGTATAAACATCAAGTAATGCCCGAGGTGCATACAAAATTTTATGTCCTACAATGGTTTTGTTCCTCCGTTTGAATAATATTAATAAATATTTTGACGTTAAGCGGGGTTCCTGAAACCCACTCCACGGTGTGAGGGGGTTTCCTGAAACCCACTCCACGGTGTGAGTGGGTTTCCTGAACCCAACTCACACTGATAGATACCTCAATGCCAATTCCCACATCGCCCCGCTCAGAAACAAGCAGTGATCAACACCCTTGTGAAAAAAGCAATTTCTATAACCCACCCCACATACCTCCAAAACGAACTTAACCAAAGTCTTGTCCCAAAACAACTATCCCAAGTCCTCGATAATTAAAACCATTTCCCGACACCTAAACCTAACAGATAACACACCTCATCAGCATCACGACGTCCCAATCGCAACAGCTTTTCTTCCTTACGTCCAGGGCACGACAGATCGTATTGGACACATCCTCCGCAAGCACAACATAAAACCGATATTCAAACCCCTTTCCAAACTATCGGACTTACTTCCTTCTACAAAGGCCAAAATCCCTCATCTTTTTCCTCTGGTGTGTACCGGATTCCATGTGCTTGTGGAAGTGTCTATATTGGCGAGACGAAGCGATCAGTTAGCGTCCGAGTATCTGAGCATGAACGCTGCACTAGATTGCGACAAATCGCTGGTTCAGCTCTCGCTGAACACAGATATAACACAGGGCATGAGCTCATGTTTGCACAAACCAAAATCCTCGCCAGCGAATCCCATTACTACCCTAGAAGTATCCGTGAATCAATAGAAATCCTAAAACACCCCTCCAATATCAATAGAGATGATGGTTTTCACTTACCTACATCACACCTGGAAATCAGTCCTGTCCTATCTGCTTCTACCTGCTGGCCCACTACGTTACCCCCACTCCAAACACCACTCCACTCATATATAAAGACCCGCCCCAACAGACGACAGTAACTTCTTAGCGCTTGGTTTGAGAACTTAGTCCTGAAGATGCCTCTTGCAACAGAGCGCGAAACGTCGACTGCTTCAAAGTCCTCAACACGGTTTCCACCCGGAAATCAATATATCATTGACTCAGACGGCGGAAGACTACAATCTAGATATTGCACAAGTAGTTATCTGGCGATATATGCCGATCTCCTAAAGTTTATTAAAACATCCGCCATTTTAAATTTTGAAATATTTGTGCTTGATTTAGATTCAGCATCATTCAAAACACCTAAATCCAAAGTGTGAAAGAGTTATGAGAGATTTCAGACAAGGTAGGTAAAATACCCCAAAAATTACGCAGATATTGGACTTTTAGGACAGTATGTGTTTAGGGCACTAAATAGAAGGTATATACCAATTTTCAGATTTACTTTATTTTTTCAGGGTTTCGGTTAAATTTATTCTAACATGACTGGGCTATACTACTAATGTACTACGACCGCCAATAGACTGATTAGTCTGTTTACATAACGTAACGCGGGCTTTTTATTTGACATGTTGACAAACTTCAAATCTAAATAGTGTAGCCCAGCCAAACTAGGATTTAACTTCGAAAAATTTGCAAGCCAGCTGGATCTTTGTATGTTCCTTTTATTGGCCACTGCGTTTTTGTGATAATTTCATAAATGTGTTACACATGGTTGTAAAGCATTTTCAATATTCTATGTATATCAGTAAAAAATCAATAATGCGTCCATAAGCAATAAAAACTTAAAACAATAAAAACAATAAAAACGAATTTTTTAAAGAAAAAAACGGCTATCGTAATAGCAAAGTTAAATCAAATTGGCTGTTTTTACTTTTTCCATTATGTCTTAAATCCAAAAAAAATTTATAAAAGTAAATATTTTTTTTTGAAATGGGGCTGCGTTTATGCAACTTTTGCTCGATTTAACCGACATAGTAGCTCTTACAGTTGCCGAGGTCCCCATGTATATCATGTTCCGTGAGAGACCCTGTGTATCCTGTGATGCCGTATTATTAGGTTACATTAGTCTTTCATTACATGGCAGCATGGCAGCCTTCCACGTTGTATAAAATTTTATGGTATGAGTTGTCTCTTGGTATGAGGTGTACCAGTATGAGTTGTCGTGGTATGAGTTGTCCCTTGGTATGAGTTGTCCTGGTATGAGTTATACGGGTATGACTTGTCTTGGTATGAGGTGAGTTGACCCATAAAAGTTGCCTAGGAAGCACAACGATAGACTACTCAACCAAGACATATACACATATATTTATTGTCAGTTTAGGTTAGGCTAAAATAGCTTGCTAGTCATTGACTAGATGTTATGTCACATACACTGTGTGTGAACAAAATTTAAAAAAAATAGCTTTTCTACTTTCTACCTTCGTTTGTCTATATAGTTTCACTTTATCAATCACACTGTGTAATCGCAGTTTAATTATATATTAGAACGATTTCTGAAATTTTGCATTTTCATAATTTCTAAAAGAGATGACATTAATTACTTTAGCGAAAGGACAATGTAAATATATTTCTAACAAAACTATATTTTCAGCATCTACACAACATACTGGCATATGTTTTGGTTGCTGTGCAATTCTATCTCGATGCATCAAAAAATTAACTTTTTCTTGGTCGCATGACTTGGAAGTACCTATAAATAATACGGAAGTTTTACAGTTAAATAAATGCAATGTAAGTTTTCACGTTCTGCAGCAGGTTTGAATGTTTTTTTTTTTTTGTGTGGAATACTAATACTAAGTAATGATCACTATATTTATAGGACATTGCTGCGGCGACCAGACAATCCATTAAAGATTTGCTGATCATAACACATATTATGGTGGTATATATGGTGTGAATATTAGAATCAGATGTTTTATCAAGTTAATACTGCTTAATCTAGTTAATAGTGACGAATATAAGTATCATATGTCTTATCTAGTTAATACTGTTTTATCTAGTTAATAGTGTAAATATAAAAATCAGATGTTTTATCTAGTTAATACTGTTTTGTCTAGTTCGTGGTACTGCATTCCCCGTTGTCTAGACATAATTAAATAAACTGCACGTAGCTTAGCGAAAGTTTGTGGTGGTGTTTTATTGAAAGCCGATATATCGTGAAAATGCAATTATTTTGTATAATAATCTGTGCAAAAAGAGATATTGTTTGTTTAATAATATTTGTATGTAAACTGAAATTATGAATTAACTTCATTACCTAAAACAGAAAATTGATACGATTTATGTATTTGAACATTTTCGTTAAATATAAACAGATATATTTGTGAAAAATCAATACTTTATACCACTGGTTTCCAAACTTTTTCGATTGTCGTCGCCATTGCCACAGAATAACTAGAAGCGTAACTTCGTTTCGGCACCATAAACCTCGAGGGTACCATTTTTTTGAGCTTCAGTTCCATCCTATGGTACAAATTAATTTAATTCTTTTTTCCTTCATTTTAGAATTATTACCAAGGAACGACACTCTAGTCCATCCCTGTATAATATTTAAATTATTAAAATGTGCAGATCAAATGTATTTTCATTTGTAGAGTTGCTGAACCGATTAATAATACAAATAGACTACACGTTGGCGTTGTCCAAAATCTTTTTCATGACCTTACATTGCTAATGTTGCAGACTGAGCGATATCTTTTCACAGTTCAGCACTGAAAGATCAAGGAGTCTGTCGCATGTCTGTCACAAGTGCCACACGCGAATTGCTAATGTCACATCACAAATTAGAAGTATAGTTTAGAGTTATATATTGCGGGTAGATTATTTTCGGCAGTACTCAGGTGCTCTTCAGTTAAAATTTCCAATCATGAACCGAATGGTAAGCGATACGGACCGATCGTTCAAACCCAATTGAAATATAAAATTAAGTAACATTCCAGAAAGTGAGGACCAGGTGTCATTACACCAGGTGTCAGTCGAACGCGAGAACTGAGTGTGGTGACCAAGCACAAGAGAAGAAGGTAAGTAGGCACCATATTTTGCTGTTCTTATATACTATCTGCTCCACAGTACACGCATTTGTATAATATCGTCGGTATAGTACCTATGCAAATATAACCAAATTTGTTCGTCATTCAGGTACCTAAGAAGGCACAGCAGAAGATCACTAGGATCAGCGACAAGAGCGTCATCGACGTCATTAAATGTTTCTCCGGTGCCAAAGAGGAACAACCAGGCGACACTTCTGCCTTACCGACCGGCCACAAGCTCATTGAGAAGTCCTCAGAAAGTTCAGTGGTCTACATTGATACCACATACTTAAATCCAGACATGCCGCGGAACGAATCTATCATCGATCTGACTCATAGCGACACTTCGCTGTTCTCAAGTTGGAACGAGAAGGTCGAGAGCTATGACATTTCAGGTATTAACATTAATAAAACTTGGGTGTGATTTAAGCGTGCATTATTTAAATAAATATGTGCATATTAATGCACATATAAATAAATAACTATTAAGTTATTTATGTACCAACGCCATTAAACGGATATTTATGCCCCGAGGATGACCGTTTAAGATGGGGTTCGAAATGAGTAGGCAACCAAATATACTTCATAATATTATTCTGAGTTGTTCAGCGAAATGATTAGGTATTTCTATTCAAATTATACGTCGAACAGAACTTGAAACCTTTGCCGATAATACAAAAAATATCCGGCTCAATTCTGTCATGTATAGGTGACGAATCTGGTGAATATCGGCGTTTTTTTTTTTTGAACGTAAGAAGACTACGATATAGCCATCAACAATCGTAAAATCCGTCACCTAGACCCGCCAGAATCGAGCCCGGTATTATCGGCAAAAGTTTCAAGTTCTGTTCGTCGTATAATTTGAATGGAAATACCTAATCAGTTCGGTGAAATACCATGAAATACTGGCCTCAAAATTTATGAGGTATATTTGGTTGCATATCATTTCGAATCCCACCTTAAGTCGCCCGAGGCCGAGGGTAGAAACATCAAGTAATGCCCGTGGTACATACTAGTATATTATTTGACGAGCACATAATTAAGGATATAAATAGCGAGCATTAAGTTTACACGCGAGCCGTAGGCGAGGGTATAATCATGCGTTCGATTTATATCCGTTATGTGCGAGTCAAATACGACGTTTTATCTACGACTCATAAATTCCATTTTATGCAAAATGTTTTAAAGGTATGTAGGTTTTGACAGACTTTGACATTAGCGTTGTATAATGATGACAGGTCGTTCAAATAATGAGGTCATTATTAAACAACGCTAGTGTCAAAGTCTGTCAAAACCTACATGGCTGACAGTTATTTGACAGTTCGCCTAGCCATCATTGACAAATACATTTAAAATATTTTGCATAAAAAGGAATTTATGAGTCGTAGATAAAACGTCGTATATGACTCGCACATAACGGGTAAAAATCGCTCGCATGATTACGCGCTCGCCTACGGCTCGCGTGTAAACCTCATGTTCGCGATTTATATCCTTAATTATGTGGTCGTCAAATAATATGCTATTATGTCCAACATGCGCATAAACTGACATTTTAGATCTTGGATACCGGGGCAAAAACTGCTTGCTTCTTAACGCCCAAGGATTCTTAACGCCCGCGCGGGCATTAAGGGTTGCCATGGTTATATGTCAAATATATCAAATATTTGTCATTCAAATTGTAAATTTTAAGTCATCAATGTCAATTATTGGCGATTAAGGTTATAAGTTTGACAATTAATTGTCTGTACTGTCACTCGGCAATGTCAATATTATTGGCGATTAAAGTTATAAGTTTGACAATTAATTGTTTGTATTGTCACTCAACTCCGAATTGTTTGCATTGTTATTCAATTCCGTAGATACGCATGTCACTTGATAACGTCAAAATATTTATTAATATTCAATGGAGGAACAAAACCATTGTAGGACATACCATTTTGTATGCACCTCGGGCATTACTTAATGTTTATACCCTCGGGCGACTTAAAAAGCTTTCGGGCCTCGAGCTTTTTAAACGGTCACCCTCGGGCATAAACATCCGTGTAATGCCCTTGGTACTTAAATAACTATAATGAGCTAGATTTTATTTATATTGTGCCCTAAAATGGATAACTTGTGCAATAAAATAATACATATTAAGCATTAAATAAATATGAATGTTACATAAGAAATGTTATGATATTTTTGTATGGGGCAAATAATTTATCAAATGCTTACAATAAATGCACGTTTTATCATCTTGATTCTGGATTTGTCTGGAAGGCAGGCGTAAACTCGCAGCACTTGGCCATAGTAGGCCCCATGTACTAACTTTGCCAAGACGGTAGGCATACCCGTCCAGCCAACTTACTTTTGTGGCGAAGGCAAAGACTGTGCCAGGCTCCGCCGTCCTGATTCCGCTCGTTCCAGCTTCTATATCTCCAAATATGGAGTATCTGAGCTCTTGAAAGGTCTTGTCTTGACTTTACCACCGCACCTTGTTGACAAATGTGTCTGAGGCTTGCAGTCGAATCATTGCTGTCAGCGCTACCTCATCAATAAAGAAGGGAAACGGCGGTAGACAGAAAATGTTTTCCAGTGCGTAGTTTCGTACATGCAACCGTTCTTACCGAATACTGCTCACCTAATACGGATTTTCAAGAAGCAACGTATTTGATAAATCATTTATACAAAATCTACAAGCATGTAGTCAAAAGTTTGCCGTGTTCGATATATGCTCTTCAGAAGACAAAAGTGTTACAACATATCTTCTAAAGGGTACAGTCAAGCTTTAACTGCACGCTACTCTTTTTCTGAAGCTATTTGTTAAATGTCTGACAATTTCAGGGGATAACATTGTCGATGAGTTGCACATCCGCACTCCTACTAGGAATTCATCGATCTACACCATTTTCCCCGCAAAATCATCAAGACTCTTCGCCACTCCTTCGGACGAGTTGTGCATGTACCCTCTTGAAATTCCGAAGAAATTCAGCAAGAAGAGAAATCGCAGCACCTCGGATGTTTCTTCGTGCGATTGCTGCTGCAAGGTGAAGCGTTTGGCATGCAGCAGAAGCCGCCTAACTGATGCCGAGAGTACCGATAATGTTTGGAAGTTGAAGAGGACGCATCCTTTGAACAATGTCTCGTGCTGCCGGAGGACGAAGTCGGGTACTAGCCTGAACAGTGTCCCCAAAATTGACGTGGATCTGGACCTGATGAGTGTTTCTGAGAGTTTTGATGGGATTCGTAAGCCCAGATCTCAGCACTCGGCCATAACTGAAGACATGAAGTGTCTGAAAGTTACCAATCCGTCAGATGTGTAACGTAGAAAATAAATTGTGGTTAACATTGAGTTTGTGTGTTATTTTTTTATCAATTATCTTATGTATTTTACATATAGATTAACATGGACACAGAAAGTAACATACAAGTTATTACTGAAAACATTTGTATTCGACCAGCTCCGAGAAACGGAGCTTGTCGAGTTTATTATTATTTTATTATTATCGATTTTGCGAATTTGATGGTTTGCAACCTCCAAACCTATCTCAGGTGATCTCAGGTCCAGACGTTATCGATTTGATTTTAAATGGGGTTTTAATTGGTTTTGAATTCATCAATTTATTGTGCAGCATGTCAAATCTAAATTGCCCTATAAAATAAATTGCCCTATAAATCTTTGAAGATTCACACCCAGAACAGCCAAATGCTCATTCACGTCGACGAAAAACCGTGGGTATCGGTAAACATTTAATAAAAAACTTCCCCTAAAACCTACAATAATGGAGTTATATGCTAAAATTTGAACTTGGACGCCATGTTGTTCGAAATGGTCTCATATAATGGACATTTTAATTTCTGGAAAAAATATCATTCATCAGTGTTTCGGATGTCCTAAATACTCAGCATCGGGTCAGCCCCAAGTTAGCTTATATGGCACAAATCCCTGGTCAGTGTTTGATAATTCTGCCACATCCATACTTCTATATGTGCTTCCCTTAGTTTTGCAGTCGGTTCGGGAACTGGTGTCTAACCGACGTCAATCCAGTAGTTGATAGTAAATTTGAATAATAATTTGTTTTTAATTTTTGGATGAACCGCCAAAGTTTTTCTGGTGCCTAAGTAGCAATCAGTTGGAAGGTTTGTTTTCTTGCCAAATCATTCGTGGCATACTCAGTGGCATACTACTGTTTATTGTATCAAGTAAAACCTGTTATGTAACCGCATAACATACGGGCTGTTCAAATTTCTACCGCATGTTTTTTTTATTAAGCATTTGTCGATCATCACATAAATACTTTTATATGGACTTTATTTTCCAATTTCTCAAAAAGATTCAATCGTTTGAAAGGGTACAAAATCGCAATTTAAACTGCTCTAACTCCTTAAAGAATATGTAGCTTCTGACTCAGAATAACATTTACTTACTTACTTTTAGGCCTACCACTTGTCCCTGGTACACAATTTTGAAACCAAAATTTCAGATAAATATAATAAATCTACCCTTCTATGTAATAAATCCATACTTTACATAGTGATCAATATTTTCTTAATTTCAAATTGCCTTTTTCTCGAAAATTGTCTAATGTAAGGCTATAACATTTATATGCTATAATAGTATATTATAATACAAGTTTTATAAGACAAAAATTGGCGCACGAATTGTTTTGAAGCGAGTGCGCCAATACGTCTTATAAAACGAGTGTTATGTACTATTTTTTTCTACCTTGCGACATTAATTTTACATAAATTTCGAATATTGCGGTTGTCATCTTAGAATCTAGAGTCGTTTTTTCTTGAACAGTTTGTAGTTGTGGTAAAATTCACAAATACGATTGAGGCGAGCCAATAGCGATTGAGATGTCAGCTTTATTTGACACTTGACGTTAACTTCATCAATCTTGGAAAACTAAAAGTTAATATATGTTTGTGGTCTAGTGTTTTCATAACGACACCGAAAGCGCCTTCGTTATGAGTTTTTTCTACTTTGCGTTCGTTATAACTTTTAGTTTTCCAAGGTTGATGAAATTGTCGTCAAGTGTCAAGTAAGGCTGAGATCTGAATCGCTATTGGCTCGCCTCAATCGTATTTGTGAATTTTACTACAACTACCAACTGTTGAAGAAAAAAATGACTCTAGATTATAAGATGACAACCGCAATTTTTGAAATTTATGTAAAATTAATGTCGCAAAGTAGAAAAAATAGTATATAATTGTAACTTATATTTTGACAATTAAAAACTGACGTCTAAAAGGATTTTTTAAACCAAACCGTTTTAATTTTAATCAATCCATTTCATGTTGTGCTAGCAATTCTGATAACTAGAAAGTTTATAAAAACAAAGTTTATAAAAACTTTCTATAGTTTTGATAGTGTTTTTACAACTACGATGAACACACAAATAAACCATATATACCAGCAAGAAGGATCTTTTTTAAGTTTTTGCAGTATAATTTAAGTGTCTGGCAGACCGCATTAACGACCTTATCTACGGCTTTTTATAACCTTTAGTCTTCCTTTGCCAGTAATTGAAAATTTCTTAACATAATACGTTGAATTCGTTTGGAATAAAGACAAAAGAAAGGATGGTTAAATTTAATAACGATTTATTGTAAACATAGTGTTTTATCATATTTAATATAATACAAAAACAATAAGGAAAAAACATTTCTCTCAATTCATCTAGGTAACACCATCATTACCGTCTAAAAATCTGTAATAATACAATACGATAATAATTCATAGTAATTTTTTTAAATTCAATTTTACGAAATAAATTATCACTTAATTAATTAATTATCAATGAGATTGGTGTTCTGTACATTATTCTTAGACCTCGTTATTAATAGTAATTATTTTTGTTTCATTAAAAACACGTGTACAACAATTCACTTATCAGGCAACGTTCTTTTGTTTTTTTTGTTTACTTTTTATCAATTATTTCAGCGGACACACATACAGACGAATAAGTTCGTTACTCGTTTTTTTCTTTCTTTTATTTTGAATAGTAATCGACAACTGCGCGCTGAGTCGACCGTTTTTTGCGTATTTTTTGTCTTTTGTTCAGTAGATTAAATAACAACGAACTAGCGTTAAAAATAAATATCTATCTATCTAGTAACAATTTGACCTTATAAACTTATATAAATAATTTCTTGTGATTTTAGTTTTTTTGTTTGTTTTCGTGTTGCAAACCTGTCGGAATTGTAATATATTAATTAGCTAAGCTCGTTTATAATCTATAAGTTATATTTTGGGTGTAGGTTGTTGAAAATTATACATTTCGAACTATAATTCGGTAATGCTATTAATAATAACAGTAATTTAAATTAATTAATTCATAGAAGAGGTCATTTATAGATTAATAGACATATGATATTGAGATAACAATGATTTTATCATTTAATAAAAGGTCACGCATGCATTGCAGTTTTCTTTAGTTGTCTGATTTCTTAATAGTCTCAGCAATAAATCGATGGGGTTTTTAACCTCGGTGTTCACCAACAAAAGATAAATAAGTAATTATCCACTGGATAACCCCTATGCTCCAATGGAGTTAACGTAATGGAAAAGTTGATATATCAAGGAGATGGGGTTATTCACCTGATAATTATTTTACTCTCCCTTTTAGGGTTAATCCGATTGCTTTGTTTTTTTTAAATGGCAACCGGAATGTGAACTCTCAAAACTTCTCTATTCTTTTCCTATTGCTTTAACTATAACCCGTAAGCAGTTTACGAATTATACTACGAAATGTTTCGACGTTTCTGTGATGGTGTGGGAAACCTTATAGATTTTAAACGTTATTTCTTCAAAAAGATTGTCTCTGCTTTTGCCGTTTCAGCACAGCGTTCTACGATTTCTTATTTATTTTAATGAACTAGGCTCTATTACACTATTACCGTTTGAATCATAGTAATATTCCAATGATTTCTGTTTTTTTGTCGTTTCACAACCATTTTTATTGATTTTTAAAATGTGTTCTGTTTGTATTTCTTTTGTTTTGCCAAAAGTGGTATGTTGTAAAGCTAGTATTTATTACACCGACTAAGCAAGTAACATTGTTTTGAACTAGCCAATAGTTCGAATTTCGCAGAACAACAATAAAAACCTAGTAATATTGTGGTATTATATGACCAACAATCTAACAAAAGAGTTCTTTGTTGGTCTGCGAAATCAACTGATTTCTTGACATTTATATAAAACATTTGATTTTAACCGTTTAATAAATTTATGTAATTGACATCACGATTATATTAAATGAATTTGAAAGAGATTTGATTCGTTCAAAGTTGGAAAGGCAAAGTTTTCGTTTTAGTTTGTTTTATACATGAACCTGGGCGTGGTCAAAAGTAGTTTTTAAACAAAATAATCGAAACCTATACTTAAAGTAATGAAAATATGGATAATTAAAGAACTAATTGACGACCAAATGTGGAATGCATATAATAACTATACGAAATGTATAGCTCAGGACGGATTTTCTGTGTTATTCTTATATAGATTCATGTCGATGAAAATAGGCGAAAATATAAGGTTAATTTGCAATTAATAACGTTCAAATGATAATTTTAATCATTTGTTTTAATGATAGACCCAGAGAAGGCGACGGACTTACTTAATATATTGTTTGCTTGATAATTTTTAAATAACTAGTTTGTAACCTAGGAGTTGCAAAGCGAAATCCCTTCAGATAATTTGAATGTTTTTAAAAAAAAAAACTCCATACTCTCAACAATAAAGTAATCTGTGATAGGTATATTTTTCCTTTAACGGTTGTTACCAGTAGCGATTGCAAATTTTTATAATATAAAAGTAAAAATTGTGACCAATCATTGAGAGTGACAAAATACAGACAAATTGGATGATCTGTCACTACTGACAACTGTTTTTGGGTGTTCCCAACTTTATAATCAAATCACAGATCAAATATTTCGTTCTAACGCCTCGATCTCTGTGGGAAGGAATACCAATATTTTTTCTATTAATGTATTTTACAAGGAAAATAAATTGTTAATAAATAAATAAATCAATAAAACTACTTTAGATAAAGATATCTTTTTGAATTACTGTAATATTATTAATATAATTAACACATTAATATAATTAATGTGTTTTATTTAATTCCTTAAGTTTATTCCTTAAACCTTATTGTTTTTTGGTATTTACCTGACTATTTTTTCTATGAACAAATCTACCCCCACCCCTGCCATTATGATCGACATAAGTGTTAAAAATACGAAATAGTATCAAGATTTCTTTTTGTTTAAAACTCCCCAAATTAATAAATTATTTATTTATTAATTAGATATTAAAAAAATATCTCAGTTATTATAGAAACTAGAAGTTTCATGATTGGTGATAAAAAACTAGAAACATAACCAAATAATGTTGAATGTTTAGTTTAACATGATATCTTATACAGGTTGTTCAAAATTTACAACACAATAATTGAACTTATTTTTTAAAATAAGTAAAAAACTTATTTTTTTTCAAATGGAACACCTGTGTACCGATACGCCATTCGTTAGGAAATATTATTCCCTATCTAGCAATATTAGGGTTCCTTTATCTATCTTTGATAGTTTTTGAGATATTATCAGTATAAAAGAATGCCAACTAAATACAAGTCGGTTTATTCTTCTTTTACACGAATCTAAGAACTTTGGAAGAGCAGGAAAACACTAAATTAAAAAAAAATATATATTAGATACGAAATTTACACCGAACATGTAAATAGTGAAAGATATTTAGAAATGTTGCCTGGATGTGTGAACAATTTTTGCGAAACTCTTCCCCTCAATATTTTACGCGACTGCTTGTATCAAATGGACGGTGCACCGGCACATTCTTCGCATGTGGTGTCCATTCAACTTAATTAGATGTTTGACGATAGGTGGTTCAGAAATAGGGGACCCTGGCGGTGGCCACCAAGCTCACCAGATTTAACACAATTAGACAAAAAATGTGATATTTAGGTATTTGGAAACCTTATCAAAAATGATGTATTTTGATACGTTGAAACCAAAAATACTTCATCAGTTATTTGTTCACTTTATCTAATTCTATGTCTCTGTAGTTCGTATAAATACAATTCTAATAAAAACCATAAAAGTAATACAATTTGCCTCGCTTTATATCCGCAACAGTAAAAACTAAAAAGTACACTGTATAATCTTTTAATATCCCGCAAAGAATAACCTAATTGTAATATATCGACTACTTTGGAAAAACTACTTTTGCCACGCTTGCCATTCTAAAGAGATAGACAACACACAGTTATAGAAAAGGAATCATCGGCACCTTAGGGCGATCGATGAGGAATTTGATTGCTTAAAAAACGCTCCCGAACAGTTAACAACGGGACCGATGGTGATCTGGAGTGGAGAACATTCCATCCACTACGTTTCTTCCTAGAGCACACTAGATTGTGTCATCATACCCTAACACACGACACACCAATAAAGTATACACACACAAGATGTTACATGCACGCTGCAAGAGATATGTGTGATGTTAGTATGTAGAAGGCTTTCGACGAAAAAAGTACTAATTTAGTAAAATAGAGTAGCTAAACTAAAGTAGCTAAACTAGATTAACAAAAATGTTGACTTACAGATAAGTTAACTTTCCAGCATACGCGAGGTAAACACCCTGTATGTAAGAATTAGCATGAACTAGATTAGATACGATTTTTTATTTTAAAAATCTTCGAACACGTCAACTTAATGATTAAAATACACATTTTTATATACAAATCAATACTGTCGTAAGCCGTGAACAATTGAAGGTCGGAAATTTAATTTGATAGAAATCGGTGTATTTTTAATTAAAAAATCGATGTGTCCGAAAATTTTTTAAACAAAGAACAGAATGTTTCTGAAATTTTGACAAGGACGTTATCTTCGGTAATTTTAATTATAATTTTTTTACTTATTTATTAGGATGCTTATTTTTTCTATTTTATCTAATTGCTTTTAAGGGCCGCATAGACCGCTTCACAACCAGCTAAACTGGCCCCAGTATAGACATACATTGCTAAACATATCGATACGTGGATACGACAGCAAAATTAAAACTACAGTATTTTTATTATTTTAAAATATTTAGGGGTTTTTACCAAATGTCATTGTTATCAAAATTAAATTAAATTTGCATTTAAACAAATATGATTACAATAATAATAAACTCAATGACTACCTTGACGAACAGCAAAAAGGTTGAAAGTAACAGGCAATAGGGTATTTGACTATTATGGGTAAACCACCTTAGTGTGTTTATTCCTTCACTCTATTTTGTAAATGCATTATTTTTCGTAATTATTTCCTCAATATTTTATAGAAATCAGCGTTAAAAATTGAATCACAAAAAGTCCTACCAAAACGATAGTTTCTGTTGTACGTAGATCACGTGATTCTTGTGACGTCACACGATACTAGATTAACAATCGGCCCATATGGTGTGTAAGCATCAGCTTCGTCGCCGTTTGGTAATTGTGTTGTATGATCTGTTGTTTTCACAATTTCTACATAAAAATGGGTTATAAATGGTGTATAAATCCACAGTGCGAAATACGCCAATAAGAACTCCGGATACACTATTTGTAGCTGTTCCGCAAGATTTGAAACTGCGAAGAAAGTGGTTGAGACTGGCTCGTAGAAATCCAAATGAATTAAATAGCGGTCAATACAAGTGTTTTTTGTTGTGAAGATTACTTCGACATAAGTAAAACTGACTAGAATAAGTTATCTATCGTTTTTTCGATCCAGGTATACTCTGACAGTTTAACGTTAGGACTAACCTAACCTACACAGTTATGCCTACCTTACACTTTTTACACGTTGCTTAGTTCTGGAGCGTAAAAATAAGGATTATGTTTAAAGAAGAATCCCACCAAGCGTCAACCTTCGGTAAGTTACCACTAACAACTTTAACAAAGTTGTTTTTTATTGTTTGTAAATTAAGTAGTACATTCAAACGGGAGATTCATAACCGTACTAACGAATGACGTCACTGGAGACGGAGCCAATTACAGAGCGTTTTCAATCATGTGAATAAAATTCAATTTTATGACTATAATACTAGCCATATGTTTATTACAGTCAAATACCCTATTCTGGTTTGCTTCTTTACCGTAGAATCTGAATTTGAAAAGAAAATTTTGAAATGTGGATAGTTTCTCACCTGCACTGTTTTTGCGTTCGTTTGCACTGATTATGCCAAAAGCCAGGCTCAACGCACTAATTTCTGTTTTCAGGTGGATATTCAACAGGATATTCAGTTGTCACTTGTTCGATTTCTTTGATTATTAGCCATGTGGCTTAATTATTGTATTTCTGACAAATTAAGTTCTGATTATTTTTTTCTTTATATATTAGTTGTGTAAGTACCTAGTTTTAAGAATTCAGATTTAAATTGATGGTTAATCTTTCAGATTAGTTTCAATATGTTAAGCACAATATGCTTATTAAAAAAAAAAATATATTAGTTGTGTATTAGTAATAACTGAGCTGGTAGCGACCTCTAAATTCATATTTTTTAAATTATAAAAAGTACAGTAATTGTTTCTCACCACATGAAACATTTTGAAGGGGTAAAAAAGGGTTTATGGCAATTTAAGAAGCAATATATTATGTATTTTTAGGTAATTGCCTTTAGGCATGCCTGAGAATCCAGTTTCGCACAAAAATGCTCTTAATGAAGGCAAAATTCTATGTCTTTGTCGGAAAATTATTCTGGTCTTCTTTTAACAAAAAATAAAAATGTCATCTTTCGACTCATAAGATTTGTCACTCATGACTAGTTCACATATGGTTTCTATACTTGAATTGACAATTTATCTACCTTAGATAGGATAAGAAAAAGAAATGTCTGGATAGTAGAAATTAGAAATAAAAATTCCTGCAGTGTTTGTCTGTATATGAAAAAAAAAGAGTGATTCTGCAAATGTAACACAGTAAATGTGCTTTGGAACCTGAAAATTTTCATCTTTATTTTTACCAGGTGGGGCTGTAATTTTTGAACCTAAAAAATAAAAAGTTTAAGGGTTGTAGTAAATAGGTTCTAATACGTAGATATACTTGTTCGTCATTTTGTGGTTATCTTTTTAATAGTAGTTGAAATGTAAGTAGGTCCAAATTAAATTTTAAGCTCAAAGTTCAAACATTAAAACTTACAATGAAGAGAAACCTCATGATACGCTCAATATTAAAGGAAACTTGTACTACAGACATCAAGGAGGATAAAGAACATGCTTTATTTTTTGCGTTTTGAATTATAACCATATTATTAACCTAGATTTTTCTGAATGTTACTAAAAATGTCCATAAACCTGATAGATGATAAAAAGTATGTCATGAGTTGACATAAATACGAAAGGCCTAAACCTTTAATTTAAATTAATATGGCCAACCATACACAGCTACTTTAATTTAAAATGCTTTTAGTTAAAAAGTGGGAAGTAAAGATGATCATACCAAATCCTAAGATGTCTACAAATGTAATAAGAAACGGTACAAATTTAAACTGAATAAAACATTTCTCAAATTTAGTAGGCAAGCCTTTGACAATGATTGTGGGGCAGAAAATATTGTCCGACCGAGTTTACCATTTCATTTTTGTCAATACAAACATTTGGTTTCTACTAAGTTTTGATATTTTTTTCACTTTTTAATATTTCTTATTGATGTTACTACACACACTTTTTACGTATTACGTTTTAATCCGGTTACTTGCAGCCACCTCATTAATGTCTAAGGAAACAAACTTTATAGAAGACTACTTTTTTCTAGTAGGAATGTTCTTAAAATATTTTGATGAAAATGCGTTTTAAATACTCATTATTTTCAACTCCATAGCTAATTTTTGGATATTTCTTTATTGTACTGTTTTGTTATTTTGATTATCGTAGAAAAATTCCTGCAAGCCATTGATCCACACTGATCCATTGTAAATAAATATACAAAAAGAGGTTAATTTCTTCTTAGCGAAAACATCAGAATTATATTATTAAATCTCATCACAGTAAGCAAATCTACCATAAAAATATCTCCATTTTACGTCAAAAGCCATCATATCAAATCACACATATTTCCCGAAGCGTACCCAATTGGCTATAATTTTACAAGTTCTCTTCCCCATTGTTCATCTCTTACGGTGTACCGTCTCACACACTATCATCGCATACACTACATTATACTACTGCGGTCCAAATCTACTGCGGTGGCGTTGCTGATACTTGCTGGATGCTGCTGCGGCTGCTGCTGCTGCTAAGGCTAATTCGGTCGCGGGCCGGTAGGTGTCGCAGCGACGACGGCGACGGCGGCGTCGGCATGATGAAACGTAAGCGTGCACCCAGGCGGCGCAACAACTCTCAGGTGTCCGGCGGTGCCCTAGGATCGTCCGTGTCCAGACTAAGGCACTCCTTGAAATAGTCTTCCATTGAACGGTAGGCGTGCTTCAGGACGCCTTCCAACTCGTGGCCCTCGTTCGCGTAGCTCTGTGTGAAAGAGAAAGGGACAAAATGAGCACAGTTTAGTGATGTTTTGAATAAAAGGTATTTAAAACCGGCGCCTCCGCCAAAATAGTTAGATAGTAATATCTTGAAAAGTAGAAGTTTTTATGGGGATAAGATGTCTAAAATCGGCCCAAGCTGATGCAAGAACAAGAAATTATATTGAATAACTACCGTGGGCAAGTTCCCATATTTTTTTTACCAATTTCAATAGTCGATACGTTTCTGGAAAGCTCACAATGTGCTCAATCTACAATTGTTATGGCATTAGGATCAAATTATAATGCGGGATATATATCAGCCCGACAAATTAGGTATTCTCAACGACAAATTGTGCACGACAAAATATGTACTCAGCACGACAAATTTGGTATTCGCCACGACAATTGTTAACACGAAGGCACGAAAAATTAGGGATTCTCAACGACAGTTTAATTTACTAGCACGACAGATTATGCAATTTAGTTTTTTAAGCTGTATCGGAAAAGTATTGGTTATATTGATTTGATTTTTGGTTTTAATGACAATTGGTTTTTGGTTATTGGTTTTTAAAACTTAATTAATAGCTGTAGTGTGGGGTACGCAAAAAATTAATAAAAACACAAATAAAATTTATAATATTGTATTTAAATACAGGAAAAAATAAATAACAATTCAAGTACAATAAATATATATCCGTACATTCTATACCAAAATGTTGTGTATTTGAATATTTTTAACTGTTGATTTACTAGAACAATGTGAAATATTTAATAACCACTTCAAGAACTTGTTTGTTTAATTGTAGCCATTGATATGCCATCGGTCCAGTCCTTTAACGAAGTTGTTTGTTGTGAGTAAAATTGTTCATAGTTAAGTGACAATGCATCCTGTTATCAAAGCATTTGACATATATGCAAGTATTTAATTTGTCAAAAATACAATGGTCGCAGCTAAGTGACTATCCTGGCCAACAATGAACAAAATCGAGCAAGTTAAAACTATTTTTTGTGGGGTTTCCATAGACTGTTCGATTGTGTTTATTGATGGCACTTATAGGTAAAACCACGACAGCTGGACGTGAGTCATCGATTTCAGGTGTTATTTTGCTGATACGTTACAGACCAATGACCATGCCCGTGCGTTAGACAGAAACGCCGTGCTTTTTATGCGTCTGTTCTTACGATTTTAAGCGATGACTCACGTCCAGCTCTCGTGGTTTTACCTATAGCTTAGATTATTGTAGTTTTGACAAATTAAGTATCTACTTCGACATATGTGAAGTGCTCTGACTCAATAGCTCATTGATTATTTTTCTTATGTAAGTTAATAACTGTGGTATGTAAATTTATTGTAGTAAACAAACCAAAAATATTTCCTTTTTAATATGATTAAATTAAACTCAAATTTCACAGCAATTAAGTATTGATATAAATGAACAAATTGAGAAACTCCGGCTTCAAAAAGTAACACTACCAAAAATAAGCACCTGCATAATTGCCATAATAAGAAATGTTACAGGCTAAAGACCCTTTTATTATTATACGGTCGAACTTAAACTGTAAAAAATACTAAAAGTTAAACTTTTGCAACTGACAACTGATGATCATTTCGATCAAACAAGCGATTGCCTACAACTGTTCGATTTCTAGTTGTATTTTGTTGTCCATATTATCTAACTGAAATAATATATAATTTATTATTATAATTTACCTGAAGACTGACTGAACAACAAATACACGGAATAATTTTCAATTATTCCCAACGTCCTTCTGCTAACTTAAAAACTAATTACACATAACCACACTTTTAACGGTAGTACACTGTATCAGAATGGAAGAAGTTTTGTACGGCTGGCCGAGCGGCGCTGCTTGTCATACTGCTGTCATTTATGGTCTTTGAGGTAAAATCAGATACCTTGTTGATTTTATCGTTTAAATACAAATAATGGCGTTTATTTAAATTTTTTGTCGTTAATACATATATTATATCGTTTGTTTACATTTTCTGTCGTTAAAACACATATTTTGTTGTTCAAATGCATATTTTGTCGTTAAGGTACCAAAATTTGTCGTGCGAACCCCTAACTTGTGGGGCCTAAAAATGCCACCCAATTATAATTAATACCTGAAATATTGAAAGGCACAAATGTCGCTTTAATTCCCAGTGTTATGTCTACTTGAAATTATGCTAGTTAGTGATGTAAAAAAATAAAAAAACTTTGATTGCTTTTATCATTCTATATGCGTCTAAGCAGAACAGCGCTTTATAAAACAAGTTGCACAAGTCATCTTTTCGTCCGTAACAATATGAACACCAAACAACAGAAGAAGCCCTCCTCTTCCTATGATAGTTATGGCTACTTGAAATAATATTAACTAGTAATGTAAAAGAACATACGAACTTTGGTCGTATCTACTATCAAATTCGTCTAAGTTGCATAAGTCATTTCTTTTGCCTTTGATTTTGAAATTTGAAATCGATTAATTGAATTCTATGTTGCGGGAATGGGGGGTTCGAAAGCCTTATACTGGCATTGCATATAAGTGTTTCTTTTGTTAATAAATAAGACGTAATACCGCGTAAATATATTAAGACTATGACTGTTATTTACGTGTTCACAGAGAGTCACATATACGTATGTTGTACATAGGCATTTGGCTATATTGTACCTCGACCTCGTGCACTAACACGTGCACTAACATTGGGATGCGCTACACAGATGAGAGTAAGTCCATAAATAAAAGTTAACTTCGTTAATCGATAAACCGTTAACGAAAAAGTTAACTTCGTTAACCGATAGTCCGTTAATTTGCTATAAATGTAACGGAAGTTAACGTTAACCGTTAATCGTTAACATTTTATATAAAAATAGGTTATGTTGAATATAACCTAATAGCAACAGATCTTTCGGTTGCATAAGTTAAAATTGCCATTGGAATTTTTCAAACTAGCCACAGTGGTACTATTACGAGATGTAATATTTATAAAAGACATTGAAAAGACCAAGTAAGGTGGTTGCAGTTAGAAGAAATGCATATTCAGAAGGTTTCTTTTTAAGTTTAAATTTATATTTTGAAACAATTGATATTTATTTAAAAGTAACAATATTAAAGAATAGTTAATTATTTACTATTACCGTTGACTGAAGACTAGTTATTATTCAATGCTATTACATAATAAATAGGTATACTCGCGGAAAATAGTACGTATACATCATAAAATTTCTGGATGAATATCAGATCAAATGTCGGTTGGTAGTTACTGAGTTACATAGAATTACAAGAAATTTAGGATGTGAACATATTTTTTCCGCCACTGTACATACAAAAGTAACAAAAAACTAAACAATTCACGCACATGCTTTATGTACGGACTATGTGTCGCACAAAGTAGTACGTCATACAAAATCAAGTCCGAACATGCACAGAATATCAATAGCAGTTTGAAATGTTTAATTATGATATTTTCGATTTAACGGACTTGAATTAACGGATGACAAATGTAGCGGAAGTCAATAGTCCGTTAATGGCTTTGAAAGTTAACTTAAAAGTTAATTCGTTAACGACAAATTTTACTTCGTTAATTAACGGCTTAACGCTTTTGTGCCCAGCTTTGTTTATGTCTTGGTTCAATACGATATTTAATTCCTTATATAGGATCTTACCATTTACTCAACCTGAAGCACATATATTCATGCCAAGTGTTTCTATTTTAGTGTGCACTGTTCCTAAGCGGCGCCGGTGTCGCAGTGGCGCAGCAAAAAATATTGTTTGCTTTTCTCCTTGTGGAATGATTAGTTCGAAATAGTCTACCAAATACCATAACACTATTTTACAGTTATAAATATTCTCATATAGTATATTAATTTCTTAGGTACCGGTTTCGTTATTTAAAACATCATCAGCCTAAATCTAGAATTAGAAAACAGTGGTAAGAAAATAAACAAACAATAACTTAGTAGATAACTTACGGTCATGTAATTAAAAACATAAAAGAAGCACGTGTGCCATGTGCAAACGACGACGAAACATTGACATGCGGGTGGAAGTTAGCTAGACGGACACCGAATTTTTTTTATTTTTCAGGGTAGGTACGATTTTAAAGATCGTAATTTTTAAAATTATTGCAATTTAAACATGAACCATGGTTTTTGTTGGAAGTCTAATTGATCATTTAATAAAGTTATGTTGTGGTTTCTTTTCTGTTTTTCTATCTCGAGTTGTTCTAATAAGTCTAACTTGTAGTTTTGTTTACATTTGTGAAGAAGGTGTAGGTTCGTTCTATTTTATACAATGACCTGTTGAAATTGTGTGCTGATAAATGTTTGCAGAAGACTTCCAACAAAAACCATGTTGTTCATGTTTACTTTGAAATAATTTTAAAAATTACGAACTTTAAGTTGCCTACCTTGAAGAAATAAAAAAATTTCGCTGTCCGTCTAGCTAACTTTCAGCCGCATGTCAATGTTTCGTCGTCGTTCGCACATGGTACACGCGCTTCGTTTATGTTTTCAATTACCTGACCGTAAGTTATCTACTAAATTATTGCTTATTTATTTTCTTACCACTGTTTTCTAATTGTACATTTAGGCTGATGATGCTTTAAATAACGAAACCGGTACCTAAGAAATTAATATACTATACAAAGGAAAAGAGGCATTTTTTCGAGAATAATTATTTTATATAACCGTTGTCGACGTGGACACTATCCAAATATTTTACAGTTAACATAAATCACTTTTGGTCTAAATTGCACCAACCGTATTGGAGAGGGCGCAACATCGACGATATAAGCTTTGTTACAGCTGATTCAGTTATCCGTTCGTAAGCGAATGATACAGCCGATTTGGCGTCCATTGGGTTTCGTAGATCAACGGACAACTTAATCAAATCCGCATTATACCCGATAACGATTGTTGTAGGGGGCGATGGAATCTGTCGCCGAACGTTCTCGTCGGGTCGTGGATGTTGTATAGTCGCTGACCGGAAATTAAAATACGTTGTCGGCGGAAGATGCCTTGCTGCCAAATCGAATTAGCGCACCCCAGACGCGAGAATAGCTTCAATTGACATGTTGTATCAAGATCGCGAACTAAACGGTCCCATTTCCCTGTTGTGTTAATTGATTCTATTATCTGATCGGGTTCTATCCCGTGTCATTGTTTATATCGCGTATAATGTTATTATGTATAAACTTCACTGTAAAAGTATGTAGGTAATGGACTTATTCAAAAGTTATGTTAACTATTGCGCAAATCTAACAAAGCTACAGCATTACAGGTAAAAGTACATGACAAAAGTACAAGTATTTAAGGATATTTAAAAGGTTCTCATATCGAGACCTAAAAAGTAGCTTTCGGACAGTCGTTTTTCCTTTTTATTTAATTTTTCTTTTGTTATAAATTTAGTATACTTTGTATTGTAAAAAAATGTTCGCAAGAAGTGGAAGCTGTTGTAGCCAGTCCGCTCTTGCGCAGCGTGCTTGTCTCAACGGCCGCGGCGTACACTTTGGCGGTTGCAAAAATCATAAGAAATCAAAAATTCATAAACGTTGTAAAACTAGATGTAATTTGCGGTTGAACCAACATTTGGTTAAAGAAAACGAAAATTCACAAAAACGCTTTTCATCCCTTTTGTTAATAATAATAAGTTTTACTGATTGTAGGTTAAACCACCAATAAAACGTATTTACTTTGAGGGAACAAAACGTTAGAGTGTGCCAATTTGAAATATCGTGTTTTTAGAAAAAGCGCGTGTAATCAATTATATATAAATTCATTAAAATATAATAATTTACGCATTTAGATCTATTAATTTCCTACATTGTATCCAAATTTCAAAATCCTATTTCAAAACGTTAAGCCCGCTATAACTTTTCTACCAAAATCGAAAAAACGTTGAGAATGTATAATAATTGAGTTTTTAACAATAGGAAGAAATTGTTTAATGAATAATGGCACTTTAAAAAATAACTGACAAATGTTAATAAAGATTTAACTCTTATCGTAATGATTACTATCAGGAAAAAGAGAATGAAATGCTTAGATGGGTAAATTTTCTGAAGAATGTACAATTTTTCATTTAAGGGTGGTTTTCAGGGCATTGTGGGGGTGGGTTGTGGGCGTCAAATCCATATGTATAATAGGTCAAATTGTTCCTTGGAAAGTCCTCTACAAGTCCTATAACTTCAATCGTAATTTTGCCCAAACCCCGAACGATTATTCGAAAAATACCAAACAATGTGTTTTCTCGTGGATTTTCCAGGCACCATAAAAAATCTACATTTTGAGAAAAATCGGTGTCCACTATTGTTGGATTTGCCGACAAAACACAAATTGTTTCAAATCAGTAAGCTCCGTGCTTGTCCGCCATTCATCTGCTTCAAACAATAAAAAAGATAGAAATATCACTGTTGAGATTGTTGACATCACAACCACTAATCCACCCATTTTCCCTATAAACATCACATTAAATAATTTTCTCGTAAATGTTTGTGATTTGCTCGACACGATTTGTGTTAAAATTTAATTGGTAGCAAACAAACCGGTCGCTGCTGATGAAATTCAATTGCTAGTGGGCTAGTTTGCAGGCGTTGATGTGCACTAGGGTGGTCCAAATTTATACCTTGCAATATAATTATAATTATATAATTTATACGTTGTCCGATTGGGGCAACGATCCCCCCAATCGGTTTCTTTTCCGGACAAAAATCCCACTAAATTTGAAAAAATCGGTTATCACTAACACGTGCCACCGAACACCTCAAATTTCCCATTTAAAATACATTGGAAAATGCATATTTATTTCCTTTTTTTTTTCACGTTTCGGATTGGATAAAAGAGTTGCGGGAGATTAACAGAAATTGCTCAGAACTTCCCAAAGATTAAATCCACAACCACTATCTTTTTCACCGCTGCCATCCTCTCCTGCAGAACCCTAAAAATAAGGCAACATTTTCCCCAAATTTACAATTTTACAAAGTTACGTGATTTATTATTTTTCTCACTGAAATTACTATTATTGGATTATTGACATGTTTTTGTCATTTATAAACTAATTTAAAAACAAAAAAAATGTTTAAACAATTGCCATTTGTTTAAACAAACATATACGATGTTACAAACTCATTTTTCGACTTATTGCAAAAATTATTATATTATTGGTCTTTTGATCATTTATTAACTAAGTTGCAATTGTTTAAACAAATACCATTTGTTTAAAGAAATATATAACTACATTGTAATGGACATAAGTTTCTATATTTTTTGCAAAAATTATTATTAGATTATTGGCAGTTTTATAACATTTATTAACTACTTTGTAATTGTTTAAACAAATACCAATTGTTTAAACAAATATATACACTGTTACGGACATATTTTTTATATTTATTGTAGAAACTATTATTAAATTATTGACATTTTTTGTCATTTATTAACGAATTTGCAATTCTTTAAACAAGTACCATTTTTAACACATATTTTTTTGTTTTTCCTTTTGTAGAAATTATTATTGTGACATTCTTGGCATGTTTTTTGTAACTTATTACTTAATGTACAATTGTTTGAACAAATAAATTTGTTTAAATACTGACATACAATGTTAGTACGTATTTCGGGACAAAAATTATTATAGCATTTCCGGCCTTTTTTGAAATTTTGGAGGTTTTACGATATCGGTCCAACAAGTATAGTGGTTGCAACACTAATTATTATAATAGGTTATAATTGAAATAAAAAAAAGACAAGAAATACAATAATAATTTTTGCCAAAAAGATACGTCAGTACCATTGTATATTTTTGTTTAAATAGATGCTATTTATTTAAACAATGCAGACAATCTAATAATAATTTCTCAAGAAAAAAGAAATATATGTCCGTAACAGTGTATATTTTTGTAAACAAATGGTATTTGTTTAAACAATTGCAATCTAGTTAGTAAATGACCAAAAATGCTCCTAATAACAATTTCCTATAAAAGTTGAAAATATGTCTGTAACATGTATACACTTTTTTATCAACAAACATACAGGGTGTCTCACGGAACTGGTACATTAGAAGTTTCTCATGTTCAACTATTTCTGAAAACTCGATTTTTTTTTAATTAGAACTTACTCGATCTGAACTCCTCATCTAAAATAGTCTCAAGTTATCTGTCACGTCCGTTCACCGGAAGTCGGTAACAACTTTGTTATTTTAAATGGAATGATATAATTTTAATGTTACTTTTGGTTTCTACGTATCAAAATACATCATTTTGAATAACGTTTCCCTATACCTACATATCACAATTTTTAATTTTTTTTATTTTAGTATTTTTTGGTAATTTTCGCCATTGCGTTTAAAATTGAATATCTCGGTTATTATTGAAAGTAGAAGTTTCATGCTTGGTGGTCCAAAACTAGAAACATAGCCAAATAAGACGATGTTTAGTTCATCATGATATCTTATATAGGCTGTTCAAAATTTACAACACAATAATGGAATTTTCAAATGCAAAAAAACTTTTTTCAGATGGAACAGCCTGTATACCGGTACGCCATTCGACAGGAAATCTTATTCCCTATCAATCAATATTAGGGTTCCCTATATCTATCTTTAATAGTTTTTGAGATATTGTCATTTTTCTTTAAATCCATCTTGAATACTCCCACTTAATAATGGGGGACGAAATTAGATACGAAATTTACAAAGAAAATTCAAATAGTGATAGATATTTAGAAATTTTGTGTGGATATATGAATAGTTTTTGCGAGACTCTTCCCCGCAATATTTTGCTCGACTACTTTTATTTATGAAATTGGACGTTGAACCGGCACATTCATCGCATGTGGTATCCATACAACTTAATCAGATGATTGACGATAGGTAGTTTGGAAATAGGGGACCCTGGCGGTGGTCACTAAGTTCACCTGATTTAACACCATTAGACTTTTATTTCTGGGGACTTGAAAAGTCAGGTCTATTCTACATCAGTTAATACTCGAGAAGAATTGACCAACAGAGTAGTACCCGCCATTAATAGAGGTCAGCGACAAGAAATCCGAAGAACGACGATGACAGAAGTACAGCGCAGAGTTTTAAAATGTTTGGAGCAGAACGGGCAGCATTTCGAACAACATAATTAATTTTCAATTTAAGTTAGATATCCCAACTTTAGTTTTAACAAACCTTGTCAATATTTTTCTGTTTTCCTGCTGTTCCAAGGTTGTTACAATCCTACAAATGAAGAATAAAATATTTTGTATTTACTTTGCTTTCTTTTATACTGACAATATCTCAAAAACTATTAAAGATTGATATAGGGAACCCTAATATTAATTCATAGGGAATAAGATTTCCTATCGAATGGTGTACCGGTATACAGGGTGTTCCATTAAAAAAATAGTTTTTTCGTTTGAAAATTCAATTACTCTGTTGTAAATTTTAAACAGCTTGTATAAGATATCATGAGAAACTAACCATCGTCTTGTTTGGTTATGTTTCTAGTATTGGACTACCAATCATCAAACTTCTAGTTTCAATAATAACCGATATATTCAATTTTAAAAGTAACCGCGAAAATCACCAAAAAATTAGTAAAATAAAAAAAAATTTTAAATGGTCGTATTTAGGTATAGGGAAACATTATCAACAATTATGTATTTTGATACGTATAAACCAACAATAAAATGAAAATTATGTCTTTTCATTTAAAATAACTAAGTTGATACCGACTTCCGGTGACCGGACGTGACAGTTAACTTGAGAATATTTTAGCTGAAGAGCTCAGATGATGTAAATTCTAGTTCCAAAATTTCAAGTTTCCAGAAATCTTAGAACATTGGAAACTTCTAATGTACGCGTTCCGTGAGACACTCTGAATATATTTGTTACAAATGGTATTTGTTTAAACAATTGCTAATTAGTTAATAAATGACAAACAGGCAATAATTTATATCTTCTGCAAAAATGGAAAAATATGTTCGTACCGTCGTATATTTTTGAGTATACAAACGCTAATTACCAAAAGATATGTCAATAATCCAATAATAATCACTTCTGCCAAAAACAATAATAATACAATAAACAATAATAAAACATTGTAAAATTGTAAATTTAGGGAAACTTTTGTCTCATATTTGGGGTACATACTATGGGGAGGGTACGGGGTGGCGAACAAAATAGTGGTTGTGGATTTGTTCCTTGGGGAGTTCTGAACAATTTCTGATTATCTCCCGCAACTTTTTTTTCTTAATCCTAAACATGAAAAAAAAAGGGAACAAAAGATGCATTTTTGCAATGTATTTTATTTGGCAAATTACAGGAGGTCGGTGGTGGCACGTGTTACGTTAACCGATTTTTGCCAAACTGGGGATTTTTTTTTCTGAAAAAGAACAGATTGGGAGGGTCGTTGCCCTCTAGCGAAAAGTCCGTTTTTTTGGACCACCCTAATGCGCGGTAGCAGATGCTTGCGGCCTCACTACAATATCCGGCTATACGGCCTGTATAGCCGAATTTTTTTTATAGCGCTTGAAATTTGTGCGAAAATGCGCTGTTGTGGTACATTGGATGTTGCAGATCATTGATAATTATTGACTATTATACTATTCTGGCATACAATGAAACTATTTTCGTTTTGTTATTATTTTTGGGGTTGCGCAAACCTGCAACCCACTGCACGAGCCGCCACTGTTTCGCTTATTTTTTCTTTCTTTTATGTTGGATAACTGCGAAAATGCAGCTTCTTAAGCCGGGCACTGACGGTACTGCGCCGCAGTACGATCCGACGAAGGTAGAATGAATTTCGACGTCGACAAAACGAAGATGGAATGATAAAATCGTACTGCGGCGCAGTACCGTCAGTGGCGGGCTTTAGAAGAACATACTCGGTTTATGGAAATAAAGCTCACTCCAATAAAATTCTTATCAATACAGTACAATCGTAGATTGTTGATTCATATCGTACCTGATATCTGTACAGTACATTGTTTTCGGTTAAGGCCCTGGTCAGTGCGATGCCGTGCAGATAGGGGGCGGTGATGTCTGCCATGCCGTGGATCACAAACAACGACTTATCAGGGATATTTTTCGCCCGCTGCGTCGCATCTGCCTCCACGTACGACTTGTAATTCTCCGATGGAAGTCCCAGTATTCTTTCGGTAAAGGCAGAATCTACGAAAAAAAGTTAACCATCACTATTTTAAATATTGTTCAGGACAAACAAAGACATAGTTTTTGTGATACTTCGAAAAGAGGACATGAGAGACCATTTTAAAATGAATAACCCAAACAGGCTGTTCATAAAACCGCAACTCCCTCAATCAATCTCATCGTTATGATTTTGATACAAAGTGTCTTGGAGCAAACATTAAAGAAAACATATCGTTGCAGCGATCAGAAAACGATAAAAGCATTTACTAACACTATAAATACTGTGAAATAAAAGAAAATTTACTAAAATACTTACTATAGTATAACCAGTCGGTGATGGGACTGACTGCTACGCCACACTTGAAGATCTTCTGCTGTGAGCCGAGTATCATAGCGGAGACGTAGCCGCCATAACCCCAGCCCCACATGCCCACCCTAGTTTCGTCCAAGAATGAGTAGATCTTCAGCAACTCCTTCAGAACGGAGATCTGGTCCTGTACCTCGACACCACCCAGGTGGCGATACATGGCCCTATTTCCCTGTCCTCGGGAACCCCTCACGTCTAATCTCACGTAGACGACGTCGCAATGGCTCGACATGTACGTACCCCAGTCCACCTTGAATTCCTCGGTGACAGACTTGCTACCAGGTCTGCCGTTTCTGTAATCAGAAAAAAATGATAGAAAAAGGTTCATACAATATTGTCACAATTCAAATTTGTTTTTAATTAAAACCCTACACATATTTGTACTATTCTAAATTCCTTAACAAAGTTTTAGTATCAATTCGTAGTCAGGTACGACATACATATTTTGTCGTACCTACTCCGTTGAAATATCGAAAAAGTTTCTTTGCGAATTTATAGATATATACACCTATATAAAACGAGTAAACTTTTAGCTATATTGTTATTTGTTATTACCATTTGTTCTGTGACACTTTTCATGTTTTTATATTTATGTATATAATTTTTCTGAACCCTGAAGAAGGACAAAAATTGTCAGCAATATTGTTTAAGGAATAAAATTATAAAAACAAAAAATATTTGACTGATTTTATAATATAAGTTTTCTCGTTCAATAACACAGTCATTAACTCTTCAAACTATATAGGTATAATCTTTTCCATGTTTATGGAAAGGTAGAAGCGAACCGCATAGTGGCCGGAACGCTAAATCGCACATATAATAGCATATAATGGTTTAATAGAAAAAATGCAAAACGTCGACCCAGAGTCAAATAGGGAGACTATAGTGAAAAAATGAACTCTTGCGCACCCCCTATCTATCAAAGGAAAACAAAATAAAGTATTAGCATCGGAAAAATCGGGTGTCGGAAAGGAAGATATGTATGTTCTAAATTTATGCAACTTTGGTCCATGCATAAGTAGTTGCAAAAATCGTCAGGTTGGCTACGAAATTCAGTAATTAAATGAGCATGAGAAAGCAAATTCCTTTTTACTAACCAAGGTTTAGACCATTTCCCTTTGCCCACTTTCGATTTCAGCATTTCAGCATTATACAACCGGCAGCAGTTGCAAGAATTAGTTCTTGGTTCTCCAGTTTTGAAATACTGTAGTACACACAGTATATTCGCGACAATTTTTCTCGGTTACTGATTTCAGTTTTGCACCAACGAAACTGAACGTGTGAACGCAATCATTTCGTTCAGTTCAACTGCACAAATTGGTTTGCGCAAACCAGTTTGTGCAAATGGCTTGAGCGTTTAAACGGGCCTTAAGTTTTCAATTATCATTCGGTCATGCGCGGTGGGCTATTTACCTGGACAGGCTTTACACGATTTCTTTAATAAAATTGTGTTTAATTTAATTTAATTTAAAATTTAATTAAAATTAAATTTAAAATAAAAAAATCCTATGACATTGGCATGGCATTTTGTCTATGTGATTCCCTTTTTGCGTAGATTATGAAACTCACAACCAAACTTCAAGTACCTACTATCTTAGTATTATTGTCCTAAATTTTACAAAGCAATAAAAAAAGCGAGGAACTGTATGTAAGGTTTTCAAACTTTGGGTTCTTAGGCTCTTTTCAATTCACAGAGATCTAGGGTACTAATAGCCGATATAAAGATGATACAGTTTTGTGATAAGTTAATTAATCAATTTTTGACTTACACTTCGACTAGGACTGGGTAGGCGGCGTCCCTGAGCTCCGGTCTCCAGCTGGGAGGCAGCAGTAGTTGTACTTGTGCCCAACTACCTTGGGCCAAAGGCACCTCGAGAGATTTTTGCTTCGGCAAAGCGAACTGTTGCAGTAGCGGCCCCTGCTGGGGCCTTGTGTCGTACAGTAAGCGCAGCAGCTTGTGATTAGTCGCGTTGTGCACCCCTGCTAATGGAAGACCGGGTCCCTCACACTGGAGGACGTAATACAGGATGCCCGCACTCGTCTGCGGACTTATCTGAAACAAAACACAGTTAACAATTAAAGAAAAAATTTACTATTGGACAAAGTGAAAACTACTGAGCTTACACTTGTTACTTGTAGAAAATTAAAAAATACTGTTGCTTAGATATAATGTTATTGTAGTTTTATGACATCGATACAAAAAGTTATATATTGACATGTAAAAAAAAGTTCATCCTAACAATACAAAGTTCTTTATGATCCGTGGCTTTTATTAAAGAATTTCCACATTCCAAAAATACTGTTGCTTAGATATAATGTTATTGTAGTTTTATGACATCGATACAAAAAGTTATATATTGACATGTAAAAAAAAGTTCATCCTAACAATACAAAGTTCTTTATGATCCGTGGCTTTTATTAAAGAATTTCCACATTACTAAAGCAGTTTTTCTAGCATTAATAATCCTTACATGTCAACTGAAAATATGCCATAATGCATTCTTTAATTTAGTGAAATTATAAACGTCAATTATACATCCTGTATGTACTTATCGTACTCAACTTCATTAAAAACTATGGCGGTATCGTAAAATCCAGCAACAAAATATCCCATGTAAAATGACTTGGCTGTCACTTTCTGGTTTCACCCACTTCTCCGCGTCTAGCTCACAACTGGATATCGGCTTCATTTAACTGTAAAATTGCACTATTTTCTTAAATAACCATTAATTTTTTTGTCATACGCGGTATGTAAACGATAGTCGTAGTGCAGTAAGAAAATCTCTATATAAAGAGAATGCTCTGCACGTGTACACTACTTCAAGGAGGGGACAGTCAAAATACAAAATAAATCTGTAAAAAATAATTTTTTTAAAAAATTTTCAGAGCTTTTTTTGTTCAAATGAAAGACAAATTAAATGATATCCACGATATTTTTATACAGTGTGAAAATAGTTGTTGTCATTCCGTCCTCCAAACACAAATTTTTATGTTTTAAGTCCGTTAGTGTTTTAAGTAGGATTTTATTGTCCATGGTTTGATTTTCAAAATATAATTACTCACTTAAGAAATTTGTTTTTCATAAAGTTTCTTGAACTCAACAATGCTCCGACCGTCGTCATTTAAATGTATAAAATGAAACTGTTTCTAGTCACCCTCTTCGAACCGTAACAGCAGACGCAGAGGGCTTACAAAGATCTGGACATACAACATTCTCTGTATACACTAATTACACATATACACATTTTGGTGAAAAATAAAATTTCCAACGGTAATTTTTTTCGTACTGATTTTGGCAGATTTTTTTAGGTGCGCAAACATTTTACTGCCTTACATCAGAAAATTTAAAGAAAAGGACAATTGAAAATTATAAAATATTGATAGCTTTAGGGGACATGGATTTTGTGAATTTAATAGGAAATTGCGTTTTCGGTAGAACTATTTGCCGTGAAAACCAATCCGACCTTCAAAATTTTTATCGCATCATGTTTTCGTGAGGTCAAAATCAAAATGTAAAAAACACTGTTTTCTCTGCAGATCACTCAATATCCATACCAAAAAATATGGGGGTTCTATTAAAGAAAAATGTGCATGACATCGTAAGTTGAAAACAAAATTAGAATTGATATATGTGGATTGATATATGTGAATATGTGGATTCTGATAATTAATAATCGACGGATTTAGTCAAATAGCAAATAATTTCAATGATGTTAAAAAATATTCAAATTAGAATGCCATGAGAAAACATGTAGTACGTAGTTATGATAAATTGTACTTGTTACTTGTCATATAAAATAATAAATACAATGATTACTGCTGAACCATTGGAGTTGTTATTCTGAACACAACAGTTTTGCAATCTAAGAGGCGATTTGAGAAAAACCCGCTTTACTGTACTGACAAATGGACCCATGGAACGAAGACTATGGTAACTACATTATACCAGGCAATAGAACAGAAAATGACTGAGTTCGTGACAAAAATACTAGCAGGAAGCCGACGGTCCCAGGTCACGTGAAACAGTCCGTAGATGTATTGTGATATGTTTCCTACTTACAAATATCATTTCTTAATTTGTTATAAACAAAAAACGTAAAAAAAACATGTTTTTTTTCGTTTTTCGCTTGTAAAAACTGAACCGATGGAGAATCTTGTTGCTGTCAACAGAGAGAAAATTTGGAAAAACCGGAAAAATCTGCGTTTTTTAAAAAAATCATAACTACGCCATTTTCAAAGCTGTAGCGGAGGCTTTTCACGTGAAAGTAGTAATTGATAGGTACTTTGAGCGTGGACAACTCAGGCGCTGTCCGATGATTAGTTTTTGCACAATTGCGATTTAAATATTTTTATGCAATATGGATCGGCGAGCCTGGATGCGTCGGTGGTGCTCCGATTTTAATTTCTTGTACTTCTTTCGAAAGTATAGGTATTGTGCTACAAAACGTCTATTCTGTTTTTGCGTTAAAAAGTTGCAAAATAGGCGAAAAATGCTTTCAAATAAGACCGAAAACTGCACCGCGCTCCAAAACGGTCGAGTAGTGGGGTAGGCGGCCGACTCGCGATACGCGTTTCCCTGCGTTTGCCGCCTACCCCCACTACTCGACCGTTTTGGAGCGCGGTGCAGTTTTCGGTCTTATTTGAAAGCATTTTTTTGCATATTTTGCAACATTTTAACGCAAAATCAGAATACACGTTTTGTAGCATAATATTTCTACTTTCGAAATACGTTAAAAAAAATAAAATCGGACCACCTCCGACGCATCCAGGCTCGCCGAACCATATTGCATAAAAGACAATCAAATCGCAATAGTGCAAAAAGTTATCATCGGACAACGCCTGGGTTGTGCACACTCAAAGTACCCAGCAATCGCTACTTTGTCGCGAAAAGCCTCCGCTACTACTTTAAAAATCGCGGACTTCTGAAATTTTGAAAAAAACGCAGATTCTTCCGGTTTTTCCGAATTTTCTCAGTTAGTTTTCATGCGATCAAGTCCGTGTAAGGTTTCTTTTTTTCGTCTTTTCATTCTCTACAATTTGTGTTACAATTTGTTTCTGTAGACAGCAATAAGATTCCTCAATCGGTTCCGTTTTTACAAGCGAAAAACGAAAAAAAAGAAAAACACGTCTTTTTGCGGTTTTTTGTTTATAACAAATTAAGAAATGATATTTGTGAGTAGGAAACATATCACAATACATCTACGGACTATTCCATGTGACTTGGGACCGTCGGCTTCCTGCTAGTATTTTTGTCACACAAGAATCTCTGTTGCTTAGTCTACATAGGGACTGCACTTGAGTTACGATAGTCTTCGTTGCATGGGTCGAAATATATATCTCCACATATGGAAATTTATCTCACAAGCTCACATGCGAGGCAAGTATTGCGATATAAGTATGATGTAACATATTTGTATATTTTTATTTTAATATAATCTTTGATTGCATATAAAGGTAATACACTTATATGCAAGACCTTATATACCCTTAGGGTATATAAGGTCTTGCATATAAGGGGCTTACAAAAAGTGCCCTTTTATAGTTATGCTACATTTATATTTGAACCTTTTATATTTGTCTAATATTGGATTCTAACTTTCATCAACTAAAATTGAAAGAAGTGAAAAATTATCTTAGCGTTAACTTATTTTATTTATTATACTTATATGACATTTATATATGATATCTACATTCATTAGCAATCTGTCTATTCGTATATTATGTGAAATATGTTAAGAAACAATATTTTATCTCTCTGTGCATTACTACAGATTAACCAGATGCGTAACTTTGACTCCGCACCTTTGCATTACACTCTAGACTCTAGAGGGTCTCGATTTTTCAGACTTTCAATCCCATTTGATGGTATTGACGTCACAACGTCATAACTATACGTGTGTATAAAATTACGCTTAAATCATTGAGAAAATTGCAATAGAAATTACAAGTCTGTGTACTATTACAGCGGTATTGCTGCTTTATTTACATTACAATGATCTTTTAGTAAAAACCCAATTGAAATATACCTAAGAATCGTAAAATTACAACGTATGTTGTGATTTTACTATTATAATAGCTGACTTGTCTATATTATGTAAACTGATTTCACGTATTTTGTCTCACCATTTCACATGCGAAAAAGTGGCTTCTTAATTCTTTATGGAAAATTTGGAGAGGCCTTTTCGGGCGCGCGGAGCGCGCCCGATCCACTATATGGATAATTCTACGTTGCGTGAGCTTTTGAAATCGACGCGAAACGGCCTCTAGGGCGTTTTTGCTTCAAAATTTTCCAAAAAGCGAGCGATTTTGGTGAACGCGCCTCAACATTCCAACACCTATTTATTACGCGTCGTCATGGTTCCCAGCTAAGAAACGTCAAAAGCGCAGACATAACCTTATCATAACCTCAAACCTATTTACATTGCAGTAGGTACTATCTACAGAGCTAAGCGGTATGTTACGTCCCCACAATATGATTTGAAAAACCTATAACCATGTTGTTCGTATACAAATATGTATTAATTTGCGTTAGTCTTTATTACTTACGAATGCGTACCTACTTAATACCCCACCTAATTGGAATGATATGGTAAAAATTGACAAATAGTGAAATAGCGAATGCTACCGCGCAGTTAAGTTACTACGAAAACAGTAAGTAAATTAATAGAAATGATTTCCGTTTCGTTTAGTATGGCCGTTTACTATCCTTTGATTACAGTTTGAGACGTAGCTCTTAGATGGCAGCAATGAACACCAGTCGGGTCTGCGCACAGCGCCAATGTCCGTCCTAACCTAACATTTAGATGGTGAGATTTCCCCACAAACAACCGCACTCATAGCATAAGGTGAATTTATTGCAGATTATTTGTAAAACACATTTACTTATTTATTAATAATTTCAGGTTGTAAACAAACTGTCGTACAGTAACTAATTTGTACGTATTTAGCCTCACATTCAATAGATCTTCCAGGTCAAAATATATCTAAAGACACAGATGGCATATAACTCAGTTTACCATACCACAGCCCCTATAACTACCAGAAAGCCGAAGTTAAAATAGTGTGCGAATTGACAGAGCGCAAGAGAGAAGCCTAGAACGTGAACATCAGCTCATTATGCCAGAAATGGGGATGACTCGAAAGAAAATAAACAAGAATTTTTCCTCTATCAAACATTTAGTACAAGAATTTGAAGGAATGAAACTATTTATCGTTATTTTTAAGGTTACATTAATTATTATATTTTTAGTTGAATTTCTTTTAATTCGATTTTTGCACAGGTAACATATACGATGTGATAAATAGCCTGAGGAACAAGGAATCTAATTTTGGGTTAAAGAAAGTTATCTGTTACTTCGAACAAAACAGATTTGTATGAATCAGAACAAATGGGACGAATACCAACATTGGTGATTTGGAAGGGTTATTGAAGTAGACTTATCGCAATATCGCATTGGTCTATCGTCTATCGTAACTCTCGGTCACCCGTAATGTTATTGTCAATTTCATATACATACGCGCATCAATCATATTACAAAGAATAATTACAAAGAAATTTCAACACGTTTTTGCACAGCTAAATGTGGCATTTTGTACGGCTAAAGGGTGGGATTCTACGCACCTATGTGTAAATTGACAAAACGTTTTCTCCGGGGCGATTATGGAAAAAGATTCTATTCAAATTAACAGTTACATGTTACGAAGAAATATTTAAATTTGTTCATAATCCATTTTTTACTTATTGTTTTCTGTAATATATACACGTGTATACAACAATGATGTGCAATGTTCTACAAATATATATTATATGCACAGTCTCTGTAATGGAACTAATTTAATTTTTAGCCTCAATCATGTTTTAGTTTCTTAATTATCATTGCTTATTTGTTATTTAAAAATACCTACTAATGTTATTATACATGTATTACATATTCTGCAATATGTGTACAATGTTATTAATCTACAATACCAATCTGTATAAGTAGTGACCTACCAAGCAGTAGAGTGTATAAAAAGAACTTTTTGGAAAATCAAAGTTTTAAGTTGATTTATGTTATCTCTATGAACCCACATATAACATCAACAAGATTAACCCAATTAAGAAAAAAATATGTCTCCCACAAGAGGCCTAATATTTATAATTTTTATCAATTGTTTTTTGTAGTTAGGTTAAAGTATTTTTAAAGTTGAAAATTTCTAACTATATTTTGTGAAATAATAGCTTAAAAATATTACTTTACTGCCAGATTTAGATTTCCTGCACTTGGCATAAAATTGAGTAATTTTAACAATTGAAGCTTTTTTCTATTTCAAGTAATGGAATAACTGGGAACAAAATATAACAATTGTTTTTTTTCAAGTGACAAACATCTCTAATAAAATCTAAAATAAAACAAAAACAAGTCAACATTTGTTCATTAAAGCTCTCTATATAAGTGTAGATTGTAGTTGCTGGGCCAACAACATGTCATTATAAGAAAAATTATTTAGTGTTTAATCTGACAAATAGACAATTATACAAAAAATCATTATATAAGTTGATAAAAAGGTGTCTCTACGGACCCACGTTTACCACCAACAAATTTTGCCCAATTGGAAGCAATCTGAGTCTTCCACAAGTGGTCTAAAATATTTTTAGATTTTGATTAAGATCATGTTTGCCACTTGAAAAAAAGATTAGATTAGATTAGATTTGTCGTCGTAATTTGCATTGATTATATAATCTAATAATTATGAAAGTAAGCTAAATTTGTTAAATTTACTAAATTTTATGCAATTTAAGTGTACCTTGCATTAGAATACTATATTTTTAACTTTTGTTTCACACCATACGTATTGTTAACATTATTCAACTTGAAAAGAAAAAGCAACCCAAAAAATAAATCAAATTTATTGCGACAAATTATATTTTTGTTTTCAATTGCGGTAGGCTATTTTTTTTTTTTAATTGAACCATTTTTGTTTTATATATATGAGTCCATAGAAACAACTTTATAGTTATCATATAACATAAGACAGTAGTGTATATGCGGTCTATCGATTCCTGCCATGTACCGATTCACTGATCTACCCAATAGGCGGTCTATAGATCAACTAGTTGATATTGTAACGCCAGACGCATGCGCTACGTTTGGTAAGCAGTTTTGCAAACGAACGCCGGCACGCATACCATCGAGTGCAGTACATAGTTGGGCGCGTCGTATGTCTGTCTCCGGTAAGTAACAATGATACAGTGAACTAAAACTTCTGTAGTTAGCGTGTAGGTGTAGGTTAAAATAGTATGCCACACTGCAGAACAATTGTTTTGTCTTTGTAGATCACCAACGACGACAAGCAGCCACTAGAGATTGATGTCGTAACGCCCTACCTGGCAGAACGCTGTCAGTACAGAGTCTCCTACGTTTCTTTTTGAAAATTTGCTTTAAGATTAAAAAGTTTTATACCAACAGAAAGATAATATGCAATATTCATCTTAGGTTAACTTTTTTGTGTCTGTCTAATATGTTTCCTTGTTCTATTACAAATACAGATGCTGCACCAAGTGTCAGAAAGTGTCAGAAACAGAGTGGACGATGGACGAGTGGATGATTATCCGCGTGATTTCTATGTTTGAGTATTTATTAATTGCTTCTCTGTGGCTTTAAAGTATTTTTATGTGCTTCAAACTATTTTATACTTGTAGATACGTCTACATATTTATGTATTTACCATTCATGTTATCTATAACATATTTGTTTGATCGTTTGAACTATTGTAACGTTTGACTGATTGCATGTTTCTGTTTTTTTTTTGTATTAGATCATATTGTTAATTTCTACGGCACATTTAATTGAATATTACACTGAAATAGATATAAAATTATTACGCATTACCTCATATTTCATTAAAAAGCTACCTACATTAAAATAGTTGTTCAATTATTACGCTTTGCCCTATATATCACTTAAAATTACATTAAAATCGGTGTAATATTCCGGCCAAATTCTTGTAAAATCACAATGTAAATATACAATGTCAATATGAAAGTACAATTGAGATGTAAAATTACACTGATTGTCGCAGGACAAAAACTTACTATTCCTACTGTAAATTCCCACCAACATTTTTCTCAGTGTACAGTCATTTGAACGAATATGTGCAATGAAACTATATACTTTATTCCCAGGTGAGTTTCGTTTTTAGTTGTTCTGTACCCAATAAAATGCAAGCGTGCTGTGGAAATATCCAGCGTGAGCTGTGACGTACAATAGGAGGAGTATATCTCCATAACTTTTCCGAGCTCTAATTACTAGTATTACCAAAGTAGTACATACTGTTGTGGTATTTTACTAATGTCACATTACGAGCGCTGCTATCACCCTGTACTCACACAGGGGTTTTTTAATGAGGTCGAAAGGGTAGAATGTGAATAGATTGTCTTTGTAAAAACGTTGTTACTTACCAGTGCGTTAAAATGAGTGCAGTTACTGTAATAATATCTACTGCTCCATAGGAGTGTGCTCAGGTCGCATGTGATACAATAGGGCTCGGTCCTATCGACGACATACAGATGGCGTTGACCTGGCTTGTGTTCTTCGCTAGCTAAATAATAACTGAAAGCAAAGGAAACATAGTTTTTGTCAGTATTACACTTTTGATGATTTTACTATAAAGATAAAACTTTTGTAGAGAGTCGGATATCCATTAAATAGCTTTCTACTTTTTTTACTTTATCATATTCAGTATAACAAAGTCTTATTTAGAAGTTTCATGACTAAACTTAGAGCTGAAAAAGTTTTGTTCAAAAGAGTTCAAAGGAACTGGACGTTTATTCAGAGCATTTTTAACAATTTTGCAAATGGGCCGTAACTAGGATTTGACAGATATTTTGATACTATTGACAGTATAGCCACAACATCAGCGTTTGCATTGAGAAACACTGCTAAATACTACGGCTGCTCGAGTTATTAAAAAAATCGAATTCGAATTTCGTCCTGAGTAAAGATCGTTTCTTACCGAACCGAACACTTGACTTTTCGAGTTGGCTCGTATTTATTCGAACATGGTTCGGTTCGAAAAAAAGCGAGTACTCGAACAGCGCTACAGTAAATAGTACGATAAAGTCATGTGCCTAGCCGCATCAGATATTTTATTAAGTTTAATTAAAATGTAATCATTCTTACTTAACAAAATACTTTTGCCCTAGTTTTTGCAATTAAAATTTAAATATAAAAAATGCAGACAGTAGTGTATCGACATACTCTATATAAAATTAAAATTTGAGGCAGGAAACTGGAAAGAAACATATAAAAGTTCCATTAGGAAACACATGTGATACCGCTTATTATTACAGTCCACACAGTGGACTCCAACTAGTGGTTGTTTAAATTCCTTAGAATTGTAAAGACTATAATCAATTATGGTGGAGGTGCCGGAGAAACACAAAAAATAAACGTTTATATCTGCTAAAAATTGGAAACTAACGACGAGTAAAAGCCAGATCAAAGTAACTTAATCTTCTATGTTAAAAAAATAACAAAACGGAACTCGTTTTGGAGAACTTTTTTTTGTCTGAAAACTAATACAAAATAAGTCCACATATCGTTATTGTAGTGACAAATGTTAATTGTAAGTTTCATAATAATGTTACGTAGCTCTCGATATTGATCGATTAGAACGATCAGATCGATCTTTTCGATCTATTATAGTTCTCCCACGGACACGTAAGCACTATTTCTAGTGCAACATCTAATCGATCTTTTGATCGATCAGATCGTTCTGATCCAACTTAAACCAACTTATCTTGGTTGCCATAACAAAACTAAGCCGTCACGTTTAAAAATCGACTGGAAAACCTAAAATAAATAGCGGCAATATACGTCTCCTAGCCGATACGACCAAAGTAACGCGTTCCGGTTTGGTAGAATGTTACTGGCCGGGGCTGGTGCAAATCGCAAAGGTACACCGGCCAAACCGTCTAAATCAAACGAAATCTAAAACTTCCCCCAGAATGATTTACCCAACGTTGGATATTTATTCACAGTGGGAAACTTTCCAAATATCCCCGCCTCCAGGGGTTAGTTTGCTTACGTTCGCTACCATAAACTACTGGAACCTGAGGAATAGTAAATATTAGTGATATGAATGTAGTTCAGGAAAGCCAATATTGCAGTCAGTTTTATTCCTGTACGGAAGTTTCTTTTCCCATAACATCGATTCTTAATATATTAGGTACATTTCTCGTCGGAAAATGCATTTTTGTTGTAGAAATTGATATAGTGGGTGACTTTTTACGCGCAAAAACTATTTTTAGTAAACAAATGTCACTCTGAGTGAAATATGTTTCATATGGACTGACTTGTCTCTTTTTTAGTTCCATAAAACGTTACAGCCGCGTGAAATACTAAATAAAAAAGTAACAATGCGTTAACGAAGAAAGAAAACTATCAATACCCATACCAATACTAAAAAGTGAATAAATTAATGTAAACGAATTAAAAATAAGCAAATCTTGAAGGCTCCGTACGGAAAACATCGCAACTCCGAAACGAAATATTTCGTTTCGATGATCTTTTTTGCTGGGAGCGGTCAGCCTGTCCCCCACCAACGTCAATCCGTAGTCACCAGTTATAGTTAATTTCCATTATTTAGTATACCGAGTGACCCATAGGTAGTCCTGTTTATTTTTTGTTTGTTAATAAAGCTGAACGAATGAAATTTGGGTGTTAATAGACAAAAAATGCTATTCTTGGGGATACTCTTGAGGTTAATATGACTTCCGGTTTTTCTGGAAATGACGTCATCATTGAAAATTTAAATGACACCCTGTATTTTTTGTGTCATAATTTCAATCAGGATGACATTCTGAACACAAAAACATATCGATCGTCAACTTTTATCACCAAGACAACAAAAATAGCAAAAATAACCTTTTTATGTATTAATCTAAGTGCCTAGGAATTGGTGAAAATAGTCGAAAATTGTCAAATAAACACTAACTAAATCGATTTTGGCCGACATTGCAGTACTGGCGCCCTCTAGCGTGATTTAATAGGTTTTTGGCCGGTGAGTCATTTTCTTTTCACGGGTACCCAATGGCCACACCCTGATTATTCGATAGAAAACATCTTTCCGATTACAATGACACCAAATACTTGATAATTTATTCAAATTCTTAGCGTACAAACGGTGCTAGAAGCAAGGAAATCGAAAAAAAAAGTCAAAGTCCCTCAATGGACCGACTCGAAGGCAGTAGGTAGCTTGATTATGCGAGGAAAAGCAATTTTCCGACACAATGATACCAAATTCTTGATATTTTGCTGATAATCGTTGCGCGAAAATGACGTTTAAGGGTACTTCCTTCGCGTAGTCCTTTGAGTGATTTTGACTTTTACGCTGACTTTGATCATTAGGTCAATATTTTTTTCAATTTCCTTGCTTCTAACAACATTTTTACGCTAGAATTTGAATAAAATATCAAGTATTTGGTATCATTGTAATCGGAAAGATGTTTTCTATCGAAAAATCAGGGTGTGGCTATTGGGTACCCGTGAAAAAAATGACGCACTGGCCAAAAACCAATTAAATCACGCTGGAGGGCACCAGTGATGCAATGACGGCGAAAATCGATTTAGTTAGTGTTTATTTGACAATTTTCGACCATTTTGACCATTTTGGCCACCTAGATTAATACACAAAAAAGTTATTCTTGGGTTGCCTTGGTGATAAAAATTAACGATCGATATATTTTTGTGTTCAGAATGTCATCCTGATTGAGAATAACACACAAAGAATATAGGGTGCCATTTAAAATTACTATTTAAAATTTCAATGATGACGACATTTCCGGAAAAACCGGAAATCATATTAACTTCAAGAGTATCCAAAAGAATGGTATGTTTTGTCTATCAACACGTTGCCAAATTTCATTCGTCCAGCTTTATAGACAACAAAAATAAACGGGAGTACCTATGGAGTGGGTCACCAGGTATAATTTAATTTAAAGACAAAGCTTAATATTGGCGTAATATTATTAATATCGTGCGGTTTTAGAAACAAAACTGGAGATCTTCTGATAAATTGTTAGAATTAGCATCCCTGATCAGGGCCTAACAGCGCACGGAGCGGGGCCAATGACAAAAGTCTCAGTTCTCCGCCATCTTTAAGTTAATCTACAATGTAAGTGTGCTGATTGAATTCTTCGTTGATAATCTGTGTTAATAAGTCTAACTCCATTGGTTTTTAACTAAAAAAATATGATAAAAAGTCCTATATCGCGGCACTAGAGGCAGTAAAACAAACTAGCCTTTTATATAGTTTAGTAACTGAAAAAAAAACCGTTGCTTGTTATTCAACGTTAGCTCTATCTCCAAAATAAAGCTGTTGCCACCAATGTTGATGCGAACTTTTTTTAAATAATCCAAGGACTAACAACCATTTCGGATTAGCATTATATTATAACAACCCTTAAATTAAAATTTTAATTCTTAGATTAGAGATAGTATTATGAATAACCATTTTCAACTACGTTTTTATTTAACATCTCACTTACATCTTTTGCCTGACGGAGTCCCAGGCCAGTATCGTCGTGACCTCGTACTTTCCGTGGCTGAGTATGGAGATGCGCTGCTGGGTGAGCGTGATGTGCTTGATGTGTGTGTAGACCTCTGTGGCGCCCTCCTGCACCGGTGCCAGGAAGAGGAAAGTATCGCCGTCCGGCGAGAACAACGGGTGCTCCTGGATATCGAGCCAGTCGTCCTCGGTCGCACGTTCCGCATGAGTCTACAGGATAATTGGGACTATCATTACTACAATACGGACAGTGTATTGCGGAATTGTCATTTGTTGCTGGAATGGTCCAGCTTATGAAGCAGTTTAGCAAATATTATTAGCGTCCAAACGGTAATGATTCGAGAATGTGTGTAGAATTAGACTAGAATTAACTTTATTCCAGGAAGACCAATACGTTTACATTTTATAATATACAGGGTGAGTATCACGGCGGTCGATAGCTACTAAATCGTTAGACAAAGAAAAAAATGTTTAACACAAAAGTTGTTTGACTCACCAGTTTCTATAACCTAAAACTATTTTCATTTATACAGGCTGTTGCATTTAGGCGTGACGGAAAATATGTACATATTTTTAAATGGAACGCCTGTATATTTTATTAGTATATAAATACTAATAAATTTGTTTATCCAACCGTATAGGTTGCTAACTGTCAGAGTTAATAGTTCCTGAGATATTCAATTATTTCCCCAAAATATGCCCGTTGCAGGATCTTCTTGAAAACTATGTAAAGACGATATTTTTGCAGATTTTGCCGTTAAACTATGTCAGACAATAGTTAAAGCCATGGGCGTATCCAGGGAGAGGGGGGCAGTTGCCCCCCCCCCCCCTTGCCCCCCTTACGTATTTATGTTTATTACATACCACTCTTTCCCCTATGGACACTAGCGTCGTTATTTTTATTTAGAAAACAACGATCCCCTCCAATCGTCTCCAAAGCCAAAAACAGTGAACACGTATTTTTTTCGAAATTTTGGTTTTTAATGGTGCCTTTCGATGCCTCAATTACATGCGAAGAAGACATGTTTTGGTATTTTTCGAATAATTGTACGGGGTTTGTGAAAACTTAGGTATGTTAACTTATTTAAACAAATTCTATTTGTTTAAATAATTCGCTTTTACTTGAAAGTCTGTCTGAATTCTGTTTTCTAAGTTGGAAATGGCAGTTTATTACCTTAGAGGAACATCCAATCCACAATCCACTTAACCTAAATCCCACATCCTATATCATACAATGATACAACCATAATTTCCCACTCTTCTAACCTTACCACTGCTGTTAATAACCTGCAACAACTACTTGACCATACCGAGAGCTGGTTCAATTTATGGCGTATTAAAGCAAATCCCTCAAAAACCCAACTTCTTATCCCCTACCATAAAATCAAACATTCTTCCCCTACAGTAACACTAAAAAACAAAATAATTTCACCGTCAAATACATGTAAATATCTTGGAATTACAATAGATCAAAAACTAAATTTCAAAAAACATGTCAATATTATCAAAACAAATATGAAAAATAGAGCAACTCACTTCAGAGGATTGACGTTCAAGAACAAAGGTATTAATGTGAAAACAGCGTGTCATATCTACAAAGCCATATGCAGAGTGCAGACCCATGATAGAATACGGATCTCTCCTACTGACCAACCAAAATAAATGTTCAATTGAGGCTCTAAACGTCGCAGAAAGAACGGCTCTTCGATGTATCACCCGAATACGACACCCAAACAATACTTTACACAATCCTTCCAACATCCTATTATATGAAAAAGCAGAACTCACCCCCTTCAACGAACATATAATCCCACTTCATATAAAGGCCTGCTCCAAATTCCCCGAATCAATCCAACAACTATTCCTTTCCCGCGACAATGATACCCATACAAAATACAAAACACCCGAAAAAACACTTTATGAACATATAAAAACCCTATGAAGCAAGCTGAAATGACCAGACACTAATGGAAGACAGCAGGGCAGAAAGACGCGAAGAAGAAGATGATATATGCAATAATATAATATAATATAATAAAATAAATGTTAACCCATATTGTTGGAATAAAGTACTTGTATATATAGGAACATTATTCATAAAAAAACTCCTTCCTATTGTTTAAACAATCAATTATAATTCATTTTCAACTTTTTTTCTAATTATGGTAGAAAAGTCAGTTTATTTGTGAATTTGCCTTATAAATTTCATGTTCGAGATATCTAGTCTGTATTATCTAATAAACCCACATTTGTTTAAGCAAATACCATTTCAAAAAAGAAAAATTTATTTGCCTAAAATTACTTTTTTTAGATCTGTCTGGCCAGTTGTTAATCTGAAGTGACATCATTTATATTTTGGGGTGATTTCCAGTGTTTGAATATTAAAATAATATTCGTTTTCAATATTTCATCAAATTAGAGTTTATTTAGGGAACAGTTTCCAGACAGCAACAAATGAACATTATCTTGCCACACACAGTGGTAGGAAATCAGAATAAGAAATGGAGATAGAAATGTGAGTAATAAAATTTGTTGCTCTAGAAAATTTGATATTTTAAAAAGAAATGTAACTCCCCAATTTCCCAAAAAAATATGTTGAAATTATCTCAATTTTTTCGAATAAATGATATTGAAATCTAATAATATTTTATTATTTAATCAATGGAAATCATCCCAAAATATAAATTCTGTCACTTGAGAACAACAGTTAGCAAGACCGATATAAAATGTGAATTTTAAGTTAATTGCAAACTAAGCTAGTTTAAATAAATGGAATTTGTTTAATCAAAAGTCGGTTTATTAGGTAATATAGATAATAGGTATATTAATAATCTCGAAAAAAAAAATATATTAATTAATTTCACAAAAAAACTGAGTTTTCTAGCATAATTAGAAAAAAGTTGAAAATGAATAATAATTGGAAAATAAACTGCTTCCGGGTTATGCCGTGTGTCAAGATTTGTTAATGCTGACGTTTCGCGAACCATGTTTATTTTGAAGCAGTTTATTTTCTAAATGATTCTGGCCGTGAAAGCCTACGTACTTATTAAATAACAATTGATTGTTTAAACAAGAGGAACAAATTTTTTAATAAAAATGTAAGGTATAATGTAGGAATATTTTGCCATTTCGAACTTAGAAAACAGAATTCAGACTGATTCAGCTAAACAACTTTTGTCTTAAAAATTTGTTTCTTTGCTAACGATTTAGTAGCTATCGACCGTCGGGATACTAATAACTCACCCTGTAAAAATTGCTAATAAATTAAAGTTGAGATTGTTTGAGTCACAAAACCAGATATTTGTTTAATGTTATCGTATAATATTGGAATGAAATCTTTCAAAACACGAATAACTTACAAAAAAAAAACTTTTATCACTAGTGAGCAACAACTATTGACGATTTTGTGTATTAATTAACAGTGCTATAATTATCCCAGAACTGGTTTTTTCAATTTTTTTATTTTGAGGATTCCAACAATTTTTTACATTTTTACGTCAGATTGTTTAAAATCTTACCAGACCATGACCGGAATACCAAATTCACTATAAAGTTTTTATATGTTGGTTTTTGGTTAGTGACAATATTGACATATTAAGTTGCATTGCGTTGTACAATTACAGAACTTATGTTCAACCTGAATATGACCAAAAACCATTAACATTAAACATTTAACGCCTATCGTGGTCACTATTATTTACAAAATTAATAGTTTCCGGGCTTTGCCGTGCGTCAAACCCTTTGAATTAATTTAAAGCAATAATGATAAAAGCAGAATAAGTAATTTCTAGCGCAAGAGTTCCCAACACACAAATAAATCAAGCCAAACGAATTATTTATAAAACGGATTACATTATGCATTCAATTTAAATCTATTCATCAAGACGCTTTACGTCAAGGTGATTAATTACGGACTCCACTACCAACCTTGCAACAGAGAACATCGGATGAAATAGTAGTACCAACCTCAACACATGTCCAGTTCGGCCAGAGGCAAGCTGAGACAATGCTGAGATTCTGGGCCCTGTTCATCCAAACCGCTGACACTTGCGTGTTGTTCTGCCCTATCCAACCAGCTGACGTCAAGTAATAGTCCCTGCAAGCATAAAGTCGACGATTCATTACCTTTATCTGACACCCAGAAGGTACACTCGAAACCCCCAAGGAGATTAAATCTTGGACCCTGCACTGACCTAGGTCGGTAACTAACAGACGGTTTAACTTGATTTACATATTTAACTAACGGAACGGTAAGCGTTCTCGAAATAAGGTGAAGTTAAAGTACGCAGTTACTTAGTCTGCCGCTTGAGGGACCGGCGCGATAAGCGCTGATCAATCTACTAGGGTGAAATTGATGGACCCATTTCCAGAAACAAAGAGGTTGAAGGTCAAAGTTTACGTACTATTATCGCGGTATATGTAATCTGTTTAAAGTTTCAGCGGCGGCGTCGATCTTTGCACGCGAACTAGGTACAAATTATGTCAGATTATAGCGGGTGATTTGTAGTTGCGGCCAACGTTGATATGGGACACAAGTTGTTACCAAAAAATTATGTATCTAATAAAAAGAATATCGTAAAACGTATCACTTTCTGTCTGATCTATTGTGCAGTCACTGTTTTTTTGTTTTATTTGGTTTGTGTTTGGGCGCTGAAAGAGAAGAAGTTATATTATCATATTTTTGGTATTACTTCTTTTATCCGGTATTTTGTGGATATTTTTGGATACTCTAAAAATATAAAGCGACCTAAATAAATAATTCTCTATGTAGGCTGAAATTAAAGCTTGAATCTGGAACTTTACCAACTGTGGAGAAAAAACTATTGACCAAGGAATAAACTAGGATAGTCATTTTGTTAAAAATTTTCGATCTTTTCAAAAATATCAAAATCATAATTCTATTAATTACCAGTATTGCTGTGAAAGCACTGTGTACAATCATCCGGTAACATCCGGTACATGCAAGCAAATATTTACATTCTAATATTTGCTTTTAGGTCGGCGAAGAATGACATAAGTGGAATTGTATAAATGACACTTCTTTGCTGATGCTTAATAAGAAACCAATGCTAGCATATCAAGATATCGGATATCATTCCGTCTTCAAAAAATATACACTGTGGGCAAAAAAAAACGGTACAAATTTTAAATCACTCGTGTACCCAATAATATTTTGACAATTCGAATATTTCTTTAAAAAACGAATTGTTTGCAGTGTGAAGATTGAAACCATACCATACTCGCAATGACAGAACGATTCAATCCAAAGTTATGATGCTTTATGTTTGGCTATGCAACATTTCCGATAATATCGGGTCAATTTAATGTACAGTGGCAGGTGTATTAAAATCAATGGGTAATGACATTTGTCTTGTTTTGGCACAAAAGGGCACTAGCGATCATATAGCATCGTATACAGGGTGATTTTTTCTTATACAGGATGAAATATTTAAATAATGTTTCTTAATTTTATTAATTTTCAGTGGAATATGACGTTTGTAAACAAAACATTGCAACGGCACAAACATCTAACTGTGTACTTGTTTGAATTTATCATTTTAGGTCGTCTTTTCGTCAATTTCAATTATGATGGATCACACTTGTTGTTTGGTGTAAACTTTAGACGTATGTTACTTGTTCTTTTGTTTCTTTATGCTAAGATTGAATTAGAGCTGGAATCAACGTTTTTTTAATATGTCACATCACTTCAAACCAACTCTTCTTTTTTATATCTATGTCATGTTTAAATAAAGGGCACTTCCAACATCAGCCTGAAGCCAGCCTGAAGCCCGCGCGGGCATTAAGGTTTGCGATGGTTATATGTCAAATATATCAAATATTTGTCATTTAAAATATAAATTCTAAATCGTCATTGTCAATTATTGGCGATTAATGTTATTCTGTGTGACAATTGATTGTTTGTATTGTCACTCAACTCCGTGTTCCCTTGATTCTATTGTTATGCAACTCCGTAGATACGGAGTGAGCGTTGATTACGTCAAAATATTTTCAAATATTGAAATTGGAGGAACAAAACCATTGTAGGACATTACATTCCTTTTTATTTTATTTTCCCAAAGCTCACTACTGCTCGGAATGTTTCTAGCCCGTTCGCGCCATGTCATGTCAACAAGAAAAGGACCATTTGAAAACTGTTAGTTCGAATGGAGCAGATATATCAGTGCGAGAAGGCTACAGGAATCATGGCGGGATGATTGGACCAGACCGCTGGTTGGTGTGGTACAACAGTAGGCAAATGGTTACTTCTGGCAAAAGGCTTTTGCCCAGGCAAAAGCTATTTGCCATGGCGAATAGATGTTGGGTCTGTATTTTATTATTTAAAGCTATTTGCCTAAGCATAACCGACAGAGTGGCGGTTATGCTCATTTGTGTAACAAAAACTCTTTGACGACAGGCATTGCCATACACATTGCACCAATATCTTTTAATATTTTCTGTACCAATTTGATTCAAACGGAGAAAATATTATGACGTAAGCGAGTGGTTTTAGCGAACAGAGTGTAAACTTAATCGTAAGTGACTTCGTCAGCAAACTATTCGATTTTCAAATTATGTGAGGTTATATTATTGTTGACAGCATTATTAACTTCATCCCCGTTTCTTATCACAATAATACTTGGTTTGGCTACTGTGTTTGGACCATCACAGTAACCTCCTCAGCATATTGGTAAACAAGACATGTAAAGCGTTTCTACACACCAAATATTCACTGAGTTGTACATTTGTTTCGCATGATTTCTGTATGCAAAATAGGAGTTAGGTGATATCATCATTTGCATCGATGCGTAAAACCGTCCAGTCTAGTACCTATAACTTTTTTTCTGGTAAAAGGGAAACAAAACATTTCTAACCTAAAAGTATTGTTTTAGTGGAATAAATGCCATATGAAATCGTATCTCCGAAGTCATGAGTATTGACGCTTGTCACAATAAATCAGGCGTAACTTCATTAGAATCATGATGATGAGAGTACGATATTATTCAGAAGTAATCAACGACTAAATATTATATGCCGTATTTGAGAACTAACATGCACAGATTTCACATAACTTCACATAATTTTAAAACAACCGCGATAGAAAACTAAATACTATTTGCCTGACAACGGTTTTGGCAAATACATTAGCCTAGGCAAATAGCTTTTGCCTAGGCAGAAGCCTTTTGCCTTAAACAACCTTTTGCCTACGACATATACACAGACACAGAAACATAAATACTTTACTCAATGTGCTTCCATGCAAGTTAAATTATTATTTTGCTATACCGCTACAAGATATTTTCTGAAACTGAGAATATATTAATTTGATTAAAGTATAACAAAAAAAATATGTGTCAAGCCAACTTTCATTTAAAGCAATAGCCGCAAGCATATAATTTTCTCACGTTTTGAGAATATACCTACTTCGCTGTGTGTATAGGTGCGACCACCACTTAACAACACGCACCCCGATAGTAATCTAACAGCCACATATCAAACTTGAGCTTATTAAAGGGAGGTTAGATCGTACAATAATTAGAATAAACATTTTTTGATACTTACTGTTCTTGGAGTATTTTCGGCGGTACCACTTCATACCTATGCAGATTCGTCAAATTGCTGAGATCTAAGATCCATAATTGCACCTGAGGGTTAGGAGTACCAGGCTGCGAAGAAACAAAACAATGATAAGATTAAATATATGAACATAGAATTATTTTGCGTTATTTGAGGAGTATATTTAGAGGTAAAATGTCTTTGTAACCGAAACAGCAGTCATAACGCTAGCAGGAGATACCTACACTAGAAAAAGTAGTACGTATGGTCTAACAGGATGCTCCAGGGAACTAATACCTTTTCTAATTCAAATTGGCACTAATCAAAATCAAATTAGCACTAATCAAAATCAAATTAGCACTAATCAAAATCAAGTTGACAAATAACAAATTCAATTAAAATACATCACTATCTTCAAGCAGAGAATTTGTCAATAATGTATTGTGACGAAACTAATTTTAATATGTTTATTTCGCGGGCGCAACGACGTTATAAGAAAGGAAGTCGATGTACATTTGAACCAGCCGGTAGTCGAGTCGCAATACATATTATTGAATGCATAGGTATTTCTGGTTTAATACATTATGAGCTAACACGGGGATCATTTAAAAACCAGAAACAATGTTTGAGAAACGCCTAAAATATACCAAGAACCAGTAGTTGGTTATAGATAATGCTCTTTGTCATTCTTCTATTGAACAAGTTTTTGCAGAAAAGGAAATTTTGTCACCATAGATTAATGAGACGCAGTCCATACAGTCGCATGTTAAATTCTATTGAGCAAGCATGGTCTGTATTAAAGGCTAGTGTAAAAAAGAGATGTTTTAGCTGGAGAAGGTAATATCTCCAAAACTAAATACAGAATGCGCCGGTTAGAAAATTATGTTCAGAATAATAGTTAACACAATCAATGTGGCCAAGTGTGTAGGGTTCATAGCTCATATTCAAAGATATATTCCAGCAGCATTAATTATGGAGAATATTAATTTCTAATTAATTAATTTAGCAAATGTTCAATTAATGCCAATTTGATTTTGATTAGTGTCACTTTAAACTTGAAACGGAATAGAATTTTTAGTCCCATAAGGTCTAGCCCGGCGGTCAGCGAGGTATCGCGAAACCAATGGGTGGAGGTTCATGAGCAATGTTTTGAAGGTGCTACTCATCCTGGGAACTTGTCTTTAGTAGAACAGCAGAAGCTGTGGGTTGTGTGTTTCAATAAGTAAATATGAAACATTTTACTCAATGACTTGTTTTCATTTTGTACTCATTTTATTTTTATTATAGTTAACTTTTTAATGTATTATATAATTTATTTACATCTATTTTTGCAAAAAGAAGAACACAAATAATGGTGTTCCTCCTTTGTTATTGCATTGCTTGATGTGCATTTTATTTTTCGTACTTTTGATAACAATTAAAACGGATGTAACATTTGAAGAAATCGAAAAACAAACAATTTTGCACACTGAGCAAAATATGTGTAAGTTATAAAAAAAAACATTTTTTATTAAACTACACTAAAAATGCTTTGAAAGTAACCATGATACTGTATGATACCCGCTATAGAGCTATATTTTGTACAATATTTCTCTGTGATTTTGAGATCTTTCTGTAAAATTGCGGAATTATCACAGTAATTCTATAGGATAATTTGCCAATTTAACAGGAAAGATACAACAAATAAGGATTTTTGTTACTTTATAGACATGTCACTGACATTTACATCAAAAAGCCGAAAGAATGGTACCCTGTATATATTTTTTGGGTTTCTCGGATTCCAACAACTTTTCAAGGAACCCACAAGGGTAAAAGTGTGAGAAGCGCAGGTTTCTTCTGCTATTTGTATTCAAACTATGTTTGTTAATAATATATAATAAAGCTTTGTCAAAGCAATTTACAGATCTTAGGCAACAGACTGTCTTAGAATTACCTTCCAACAATCGTCTAATTCTCTAGTAGACGATTAAACGATTATCCCTTATGGAATCAACCCCGCGTATAAAACATCCCCTAATAACCACCCCATCGACCGAAACTTTAACAGTGACTCTTAAAACCAATCACCATAATCCACCGAGATTCAATTAGTCCGCACATGAATGCATAAATTTCTATCAGGTCTTTTAGGATTATCGGGACTGCCGGTGGTGGTGCAGAATGAGCATTATTAAGTCGGTTGGGTAAAAGCCAGGCCCCTTCCTTCTTACTTACCCTCGGGTATCGAACCGTACGCGACGATGGGAAGTTTGAGACCCGTTCGGCACCGACGCTGTCTCCTAGGCCGGTCGCAGTTGGGAACCAGGGGTAGGTCACGGTACCGACGTTGGTGTCGTTGAAGGCCGCATAAATTAGGTGGGTGCTGTCCGGGGAACACCACAGGACTTGCGGGGATCTCAGGACGTCCTCTGCGACAAGGGAGATCGACATTAATTTACATATTTCTTGGTCGTGGAATTGAGACAAACGGAGAAATAGGTTCAACGTACTGTAATTTTGAGTTATTCTTCCCTTCAAGGGATGAAATGCCTTACTTTCGAAGTGTCAGAAACTCAGTTACGTTACAGAATTATTTTTTCAAGGAGGTATAATTGGATGTGGAGGCAAAATAAGGCAGGAACCAATATGGTGGAGGTGCCGGTGGATTTTTTTTTTAGAAAATAACTGAAAAATTACAGAAAGTTGTACTTTAAGACTACATATATTCAGACAACTAAACACTGAGTATAAATAATTATAATCCTCTGAATTATTAAAACCGACTGTAGCATACCTAAATATATGATTTTTTTTCGATTGTTTTTAACAATATCTTGATTTCTATTCATCTGACATTAACGAGCGCCATTAGCGAATTTCAAAATCTTTTAATTATCGACAAAAAATATCTATACATAGTTTCAGTGCAAGTACGACAAACGCACGCAAGTACGAGAAACAAAGTTTGTATGTGCTGGATGAACCCTTCCGCTACCTATGTCATTGAAAACATGACAGAGCATCATATTTCGTAATAAGAAAAACATTGAAAAACATTGCACAATTGAATATTACCAATTCCGAGATATGTCTATCAGCAGGTTAAGAAGCTTCTTATGTAATACCCACCTTGTTATCTAAGGGATATATAGCAAAATTCTGTAACTATGTATCAAATGTACGGTTACAAAACATACTAATTTTGGAAAAACCCCATGGTGTCTTGTATATTAGGCCTTTTTTACTATTTGTAGTGACCAACCAAAAGTATATACAAAAGTTCAGCTGGGTAATAAATACTCCGAAGTGAAATCTTAATTTGGCTGGGCTACATTTTGCATTACATTTTTCTTTATTATCAACTTGAAGTGATGTAGAATGCGACTTTTGACATATTGTTTAAAACATCAGAAAAACTTATTTTTTTTCGATAAACAAATGTTCAACTAATTTCTTAAATTTTTAGAAGTTTATTCTGGAATCTTTGCATATTTTCAACTGATAGCTATGGTATGATAATCAGAAACATGGTGATCGGCTATTTAGGAAATCGATTTTTGGTTTGTTTGTTTTTCTGCTTAGTCTGCTTAGTGACATTGTTTCCAGAAAATTGAGCATGGTTGCAGCTAGTATCATAGCCCTTCACCCTAATTTCATAACAACGTGGAAAACGCCAGCAACCATAAAAGTTGTCAAACGACAACTAAATTGATAAGTAACCACTACATCTGACAGCAAAATTTCCAACCCGCTTACGTGATAGATCCTATAGGTGTTATGTTTATTACTTTATCATACGCAGTATGGTAAAGTATTGTAATCATGCCGAAAAAAAAAATTGAGATTTTAGCGGAAATAGGTCTTTTTGGGTCCCCTGAACATTTTTGACCAAGGTACAAAAAAATGTCTGTGTGTGTGTGTGTATGTATGTCTGTGTGTGTGTAAACGATTTTTGTGGCGACGATTCCGGAAAAACTACTAAAGGTATCGGGACGAAAGTTCATATTTAGAAGTTTTATGACCAAACTTAGAGCTGAAAAGCTTTTGGTTCCAAAGTGTCCAAAGGAACTGGTAGTTTACTCTAAGCATTTTTCAAGGATTTTGCAAATGAGCCGCCATTTCTGTAATTTCGTCAAAATAGTTAAATAATAAATTAAAGTAGAGGAAATTTTGAATAATTTATGCCTATGACATTTTTTGGTAAAATTAATAGTTTAGCTTCAACAGCAAATTCTATTTGATCGAGATCGGTCACATCTGCATTGATATGAAATTACATAGTAGCCAGGATTTTGACAAATATTTTTTGTGTTGTCACATTCGAAAACAGCTGATTTCATCAGAGGTTGGAGAACCGCTATGGAACGTTGCCGCTGTAGTGCGGCAAATTACAAAATACAAAATTCAATAAAATAAGATCACCAATTTGATTGTTTGTTGATAAGAAATATCAACCCGTCTTTATATCTAATTCTAAAAACGATAAATTGAGAAAATTGTAAATAAAATTTAGCGATGAGTAGTTTTATTTTAGTTGTTGGTACGGATGTCACATCTACAGTGTCATGAACAAATATAAATCTGTCAGAATTTGAATTAGCTTTTTAAACTTGATGTTTCGTCAAAGTGGTACCAATCTAACATTTCCTATACAGAAATGTAATCATTTTTTATTTTTTAAATACATGTTTCTCAAAAAGCAACACAATAAATGTTGATGTCACTCCTGCCAAAAACTAGATAGCACGACTCGCTCACGTGCGACGGCGACGCTCCGCCTTCGGTGACGCGCCGCATCACCGCTCGTCGCGCTATTCCGTACTTTCGGCACTTCGGACATAAATAACTATTATTCTAATGACGTATGTAGGGTGACAAATGCTGATGCTTTGACAATACCTACGATTTATCTCAATAAAATAGATTCTCATGCAGCTAAACTATTAATTTTATATATTGTATGATAAAGTCATGTGCCTGGCCACATCAGATTTTTTTTAACTTATATATGTGACCTCGCACGAGAGAATCACCCTAACTGCCATCTCTCATTTTGATTGTATTGACACCTGTGTTTGAAGGCCCATAACTCTAAAACTACTGAACAGAAAAAATAAAAAAGAAGTATGTCAGTCCTGAATCATTTCTACATCAGTTGTATAACTGTCAAAATTGTTTGCCTCTCGGTGTAAACATGAGCACGAGAGATGAGAAAAAGGTACCCGATTTTTCCAGTTTTAAATTAACGCTAGTCTTTCTGTTTTTCTTCCTTTAAGTTGCATTTAGTCGCATCATTCATGTAATAAAGGTTGCGAACAAGATCTAGATGGAAGCCGATATCTTAACGAATGTTAGCAGGACAACGCAGTTAGCACGCAAATAATCCTCATTTACTGCGATACGCATCCCTTGAATTTAATAGCATTCCGCCTACTTGTTACTTTTTAACACCGCAATGAACATGAACAATGTTTTGCGCAGTTTGGCTTCTCTCGCTTATGGGTTTTGGTGCGAGGCAGTCGAACGAGATGCGAGTATAATTAATTTTACATCTAAATTCCGTATCTATATTTAACTCGCACCACTATTTATAATGCCGCAAGTAAATTGTTTTAATCGTATCGTACTAATAGTAAATAATCTTCCACTGTTCCAGCTACGTTATATTTACCGTTATTGACGTAGTGCGCGCTGCACGAAATTTGTACCATTCATCATCAAATCGCTTTAAAAATTACTTAAAAACTATTATGCAATTCCTTTTCTACAGTCGCATTAAATAAAATATGACGATTATTTACGTGCATATCCCGTTATCGTGCTAATATTCGATATCCGCTTCGATGAAAATCTTGTTCGCAACCTTAATTACAAAAGACCAAAGAAAACTAAAACGCCAATCAATAGAAGAAGCTCTAAATGTAACCTGAACAAAAAATAAAAATCTGCTGGCTAGCGGTTTACAATGAAAAAAATTGGAAAGACGAGCGTTAATTTAAAAATGCAAATATCAGATACTTTTCCTCATTTCTCTGGGGCTCATGTTTACACCGAGAGGCGAAAAATGTTGACAGTCATACAACGCCTGTAGAAATGATTCAGGAGTATGACACACTTTATTTGAATTTCTGTTCAGTTATTTTAGAGTTATACGCTTTCAAACACAGGAGTCAATATTATCAAAACGAGAATGGTAGTTAGGGCGATTCTCTCGTCAGGGGTCACACATAGTATTTTTCGAATAGTTATAATAAAATAAACAAATGTTTTTAATAGTAGTATTGTTTATGGAAACAACGTTTAGGTAATCATTTTAGAAAAATGACGAAACCAGATAGGTTGATGACGGTTCGAGAAATATAATAATCCACAATATTTTGCTGTTAGAGAATATCAAATCTCCGGGATGATTATTTTACTTTCCGTCAACCAGCAAATGCTTTAAGGCAAAAAAACATAAACACAATAAATACAAAATAGCGCGGTTTTCTTGTACTGATTTTATCCAAAACTAGGGTATTTTACAATTTCTGCTTTTAGATTCATATTTTACGTAAAATGCATGCCAGTATCAGTTGTCAATTCTTATTAAGTTAGGTAATTACATTCTTACCTCCCTGTACGGCTTTTGGCTATAACGGACTTTGGAATTATGACTTTGTCACGTTTTACGCCCTAATTTTTTCATTACGCGGCCTTAATACACCCTTGGAAAATGCATTATGCAACAAATTCAACATCAAAGACGCTATGGACATGTATCGCATATGTTATATCACTATACGTCATTTAGATTTACGGGCTACTTTCTAGAATCCTATCTAGGCCGTATAGCAAACTGTGCGGTACGTAAAATTATTACAGTTCAAAAATAAGCAAAAAGCTGATGGTCACAACCCCTAAATGTTTGTTTTTTAATTATTAATGTACTGTTATACTGTTCATATTACAATTCTAAAGGCAAACTGTACTGTGTTATTGATACACGCTGAGTCACAACTACCACAAAAAATCTGGATCAAGATAGCTGCAGGGTTGAAAATGCGTTCTTACAGAATTGACAAATGTGACTCAGTTGCTAGAAAAATTGTTAAAACGAGTATTAACAAGTCATTTTCATATCTACCGAATTCAATAATATTCCATGAATAATATGATACAAAATTAAACTGATTGTGTTGCTTATATCTGTATTAGTAATAATTCTTATTAATTTTGGAATGGCGATAAGCTGATATTCTACCTGGTTTCATAAGGTTTCATATATTAATATTTATTTCGGAAGGTCAATGATCGGTTTTTTCTGAAAGTTCTTTCACAATAATTGCAGGTAAGGTAAACTCAATCTAGTACGAACACTGTTGCAGGGTGACATTAGCGTACCTAATTTGAATTGTTGAACCAAACCCATTAAACGTAAATACGCTGTACCATTAAGTTTGAGTATTTACCTTGGTATAAATAGTCTGGAATACCGTTATAGATGACATCTGGCTGCCCAGTGAACGTCAGCCGAGTGTCCTCGACTTCTGTAGGCGATTGCCGCAGATAGATGTCGTTCTCGAAGACAATCAGGATCTGCGTCGTATCGCCTAGGAAGATGGCGTGCTGCAGCATTTGGGACTGAGTTTTCGAGGCAGATGCTAGACGAAGCGGTATTTGATGACTGAAAAGAACAAGAAACAGCATTAACAGAACTGTTCCAGCAACGCATAACTGCAGATTTAAACATGTTAGGAAAGTAACTTAGATGTATAGCTTCCTGGTGTCAAATAGGACTGATGAAATCAACCTTGCGTTAGCCTATGCGTTCTTATGAATTTAAAGAAAGAAGACCGTTGTGTGTCAAAAAAGGAAAAAAAAACATGCCCTAAATTTTTCTAATGGAATTGTTTATCGTAGTTTCAAATATATACAAGTCGGTATCAACTTTTTGATTTTAAATAGAATCATATAATTTTTAGTTTATTTTTGGTTTCTACGTATCAAAATACATCATTTTTGATAATGTTTCCCTATACCGAAATATCACAATTTTTTAGTTTTTTTGATTTTACAAATTTTTTGGTGATTTTTGCGGTTACGTTTAAAATTGAATATCTCGGTTATTATTGTGACTAGAACTTCCATGATTGGTGACCCAAAACTAGAAACATAAGCAAATAAGATGATATTTAGTTCATCATGATATCTTATACAGAATGCTCAAAATTAACAACACAATAATTGTATTTTCAAACGTAAAAAACTATTTTTTTTTATTATACCGATACGCCATTTGATAGGAAATCTTATTCCCTATCAATCAACATTAGGGTTCCCATTAGGGTTTGTATCTTTAATGGTTTTTGAGATATTGTCAGTATAAAAGAATGCAAACTGAATACAAAACGATTTATTCTTCATTTATAGGAATCTAACAACTTTGAAACAGCAGGAAAACAGAAAAATATTCAAAAGGTTTGTTAAAACTAAAATAATATATTTTAGATATGTAACTTAAATTAACACTTAATTTTGTTGTTCGAAATACTGCCCGTTCTGCTCTAAGCATTTCAAAACTCTTCGCTGTACTTCTGTCATCGTCGTTCTTCGGATTTCTTGTCGCTGAGGTCCATTAATGGCGGCTCCTACTCTGTTAGTCAATTCTTATCGAGTATTAACTGGCATGGAATAGACCTGACTTTTCACGTAACCCCAGAAATAAAAGTCGAATGGTGTTAATCTGGTGAGCTTGGTGGCACCGCCAGGGTTCCCTATTTCCGAATCACCTATCGTCAACCATTTGATTAAGTTGAATAGATACCACATGCGAAAATGTGCCGGTGCACCGTCCATTTGATAAAAGCAATCGTGTAAAATATTGAGTGGGAGAGTTTCGAAAAATTGTTCACATCAACGCAAAATTTCTAAATATCTACCATTATTTAAATTTTAGTTGTAAATTTCGTTTCTAATTTCGTCACCCATTATTATGTGGGAGTATTCAAAACGGATTTTAAGAAAAAGGGACAATATCTCAAAAGCTATTAAAGATAGATATAGGGAAGATTTCCTATCGAATGGCGACTCGGTATACAGCGTGTTTTTTTACGTTTGAAATATCAATTATTATGTTGTAAATTTTGAATATCGTGTCTAAGATATCATGATGAACTAAACATCGTCTTATTTGGTTATATTTCTAGTGTTGGGCCAACAATCATGAAACTTCTAGTTTCAATGATAACCGAGATATTCAATTTTAAACGTAACCGCAAAAATCACCAAAACGTTAGTAAAAGCAAAGAAACTAAAAAATGGTGATATTTAGGTAGAGGGAAACGTTATTCAAAATGATGTATTTGATACGTGTAAACCAGAAATAATATTAAAATATATTATTCCATTTAAAATAGCAAAGTTGATACCGACTTCCGGTAACCGGACGTGACAGTTAACTTGAGAATATTTTACCTGAAGAGCTCAGATCGAGTATACTCTAATTCCAAAATTTCAAGTTTCCAGAAATAGTAGAAAATGAGAAACTTTTAATGTACCAGTTCCGTGAGACACGCTGTATATATACATATAATACCTACTGTACTATATAACCCTACTGTACCCGTTGTGATATTGATCAGCGCTTGTTTTCTAAAATATGCCGAACCCAAATATTTTGTCTTCTATTAAGGGGAAATCCACCCTACGGATTTCATAAACTCAGATTTATTGTTTTAAATTTGTTATTCTGATTATGTCTAGAATGTTGTGCCAAAACAGTTTTGTGACATTCGAATTCATCACGAAGTTACAGCAAAAATTGGGGGACACGTCAAGTCTAGGAGAAAAAAAAGAACGCTATCGCAGCAGAAAGGGTTTTTATTTGTTTGCTGTATTCGTATTATTGGTAGCATATATTGCTATAATACTGATAGGAAATTTTGACTATCAGTATAGTAATGAGTAATGAGCAAACACATTACATATTTCAGCGAGAATTGGCGTGTGTCATTTCCCACCTTTGGCCGTAGCACTTCTCTTTTAATGAGTAGGTACATACCATTTTAATTTGTTTGTTTTTTTTTTTAAATTTGACGAATTAAATTGATCTAATTTTCATTTCCAATATCTGTGAAAGTGTGAAAGTGAATTGTGTGGATAAGTTATATAAGAATAGCAAATCAATAATAACTGTCAAAAAGTCCGATATTTTTAGTATCCAAAATGAGTTCATTATCGTTGTTAGTTTCCTATTTCAGAATAATTATATTAAAAATGCACGTTTTGACATTAATTTCACAATATATCAGAAAGTTGATAATAGTCTAACACAAGTTGTTGTCAAAGCGATAAGGATACAATCTTAATCGAAAACTACTATTTAATATACAATATACAATAATATACCTAGTGTTCAATTAAGAAAAACTATTTTGTGTTGGTACGTCGTTGTGGAAGAATACTAAATGGAAGAATTCTGTATGGAAGAATCGTATATTTGGAGTTCTTAAGGCCATTAAGGTACCATGCCTCTTGCGTGGGATACCCTTTATAGGCAAAACACTATATTCAATTTTTCCGTTGCGTAATATTAGCTGATGTATTGTAATCGGACCATTTTGAGAGCTCATTTTGCAGAATTTGATTCTCGTAGAGTTGCATTAATGACATAAATTTCAAATCGCAATGAATATTTAAAATAGCAGCACAGAGTTTAAAATAGCAACGTATTATTAAGAACCGTAAACATTCTTTAATATGCTCACAATATGCACGTACAGCAGGGCAAATACGCAGCAGGAAAGGGGCAATTTTCATGCTGGCGGAAGCCGGAGTTTCGTAGCGCATTTACGCCAGCTATGTACCTACGTCATGATGGCGGTTTTAATACTTATAATTATATGCAAATCGGTTGTATAATTTTGGTGCGCTTTTAAAGCTACAGAGGTAGGATGGCGTGCAGAGTTCTGCGGACTCACTAACTTGATTTTCGAACTCGTTATTAGCCGCGAAATTGGATTAGAGCCCCGGTGCTCATGATCGTCGCTCTGCATTTTGTAATCGCGTTGCAGGTTTCTGTTTAGCTTAATGGCAACGGCAAAACGTACTTTTTTGCTGTACCAGCAGCTATTGTTGAATATTTTGAATACTTGTGGAACTTAAACATGTTAACCTAGGGAATAAACGGTAGACTTACTTACATACTTTTGCAGTGAAATTAAACTTTATGGATCTAGTGTGTACCACTTGCCGTTGACTGAACTCAACTGTTCTTATCTTTTATTATTTTGATTTCATGGCATTTCTACGCTCGCAAAAGTTTTAGATTATTAAACTCAGTTAAACTGGGCAGTGTTATTATATCGGTTTGTTGGGGCATGCAAAAACATAAAATTTTCTTCTAAAGGGGAACGATGCCGCAAAACGTTACTAACAAATATCGACATTAATAAAAAATGAGTTACAATATCTTTTTGCTGGATTTCTCAATACCACAATACCGCTTTAAGTGTGGATCTACCAATGCAAGGTTAAAACAGTAACTACGGGTTTAATTTAGGTTAAATCTTAACTCTGAGTTTACGGGTTCATCAATGGTCGGTTTAACCCTAACTACCACTTAAATCTTGGTTAATTTTACCCGTCAGAATTTTTGATAGTCAAAGCGCTAACTCCTAGTTTACGGTGGCGCGCGCATACAGTGATGCGCGTAGAATCGCGCAGTGGTTATTCTAATCATTCTAACCTAACGTTCCATATGTTGTGAGATTTTATTTATTTACTATGGTGATGAATCTTTTGGATGATCCTTGTCGACTCGATGATGGTGAAGAAATCAGCGATTTCGACTATCAAAAGAAACTTGCTTGGTTTTATCTCGATTGATGGGAGTATAGAATGACCATCATATATTATGTAAGTTAAGTTTTTATTAAAAACTTCTGCAAACACTCCGAGTCTACACTACAGTGGGTTTTAAGTACCAGTTCCTCGTCTAAAAGGAACAATAGACCGTACAAACATAGGTAAGGAATCACCAATTATATGCAATACATTATCATTGTAATGCTAGGCACAAATATTTTCCCATACTATACAATAAACAAATTTACTGTTATAAAAAAATAAATCTTGTGGTGTTTTCTTTTCTTAATGTCGAAAATAAGTGAGAACTATAAACCTTCTTCTGTAAGTATTTGGGACACGTGTTCTTGTTTGCCACTTAATTGATATCCAACAGTCTTGAACACGGATGAGTAACGGTGAGTATTAATTGCAAATACCGAAGACTTTAGATAATCCAGACTAACCTGTACTCAACTAATCAAATGATGTGAAAATATAAAATATCGATTTTGTTAAATTTTATTATTCAAAGATCTTTTACCAATTTTTATTGCTGTTTGCCATGTAAGGTTAGATCAATCTAAATACAAGGTTAGGTATATTATTATAATAAACATAATATAATTACATCATAACTTATCAAATGAGATATAATACAATCACATGTACGTATGGTCTATAGACAAAAAAATCTGATGTGGCCAGGCACATGACTTTATCATACAATATATAAAATTAATTGTTTAGCTGCATGATAATCTATTTGATTGAGATCAGTCGTATCTGCATTAAAATAAAACTAGTTAGCCAGGATTTAACAGATAAATAAATAATTAAATAAATAAATAATTCCTTTATTAAAATAAGATAATATTAATTGCAACAAAATATTATTTATATTTAGGGCGCAGTTCAGCTCACTTGTTTCCAAATTGCCTTACTCTTCCACTCAACCCCTTACGCAAACTAGAACTAAGCCATAATTGTAGCAATAATATAAAAATAATTCCGAGAAATTATCGAAACAAAAACAAACAACAAAATTAATCTAGAGTCTAATTACACGTAATTGCAGCAAATCCAACTCAACAAAACATCGCACATGCCCATAAAAAATAAAAATTAAAAAGCCATCAATGTGCGCTCGATGACTAAAGTCCCCCCTGTTGAGCAAACAGCCAACGCTTCACCTTTTCCCCAAAACTGTTTCACTATACATTTTTCGTATCTTCCTTGTGACCATTGTGACTGACATGCTAAGAGAATGACCGTTTATACAGCTCAGTGCGATGGGCAGGTGGAGCAAACAAACCCCCGAATCTTAAATTAAGGTTATGGACGTTCTACAGCATATCTTCCGCATGAGGTATTGTGGGATCCTAGTGGATAGCAACTTATGATACAATGCTGCATGCAACACCCTAGTGTTATCCATGTTCAACCACCCCAAGTCGCCCAGCCCATTCGATGCATGATCATACTTCGTCAAACCAAAAACAAACAGAACACATGCATTTTGGACACGCTCAACACGCTGCCTATCCGACGCCATCAGGCAAGGACTGTACACGGTATCACAATATGATATCTTTTGATACTATTAACTACGGTCAATATTGATTGTGAGATAATGTCAAAACATCAGCATTTGACACTACCGGTACTGTCAGCATTTGACACTACCGGTACTGTCATTAGACTGAAAAATTTGCAAATCCTGGGTCACTATATAGTATTAAATCAATGCAGATGCGACCGATCTCGATCAAATAGAATTTGCTCTTGCAGCTAAACTATTAATTTTACCAAATAATGTCATAAGCATAAATTATTCAAAATTTCCTCTGCTTTAATTTATCATTTAACTATTTTGACGAAATTACAGAAATGGCGGCTCATTTCTAAAATCCTTGAAAAAGGGTTAGAGTAAACACCCAGTTCCTTTGGACCCTTTTGAACCAAAAGCTTTTCAACTCTAAGTTTGGTCATGAAAGTTCTAAATATGAAGTTCCGTGGCGATACCTTTAGTAGTTTCTCCGGAAATGAATTAACAAAAATTGGGTACACACACACACACACACACACACACACACACACACACACACACACACACACACACACACACACACACACACACACACACATACACACATACACACACACACACACACACACACACACACACACACACACACACACACACACACACACACACACACACATACACACACACACACACACAGATATTTTTTTGTACCTTGGTCAAATATGTTCAGGGGACCCAAAAGGACATATTTCCGCTAAAATCTCAAAAAAAAATTTCGGCACGATTACAATACTTTACATACTGCGTATGATAAAGTAAAAATCTATAGAAAACAACATAATATGTAAACTCGTAAACAACGAACATGTCGAAGCTTTGAAATTCAAACAGAAATGCGGTAACATGGCGATAACCGATGCACAGCTGACAATGAAACGCTATATATCACTAGAAAATTACTAAGATCTTATATTTCTATGATTGGCGATATTGCTTTTTCCATTGCCAACCTCACCTTAATCTATAGTCGCCTAACTAGGAGTTTAGACTGTATTGAAAGACCCGACATTTTCGTAACTAGGAGTTAACGTAAACTACCAGTTTGTCAACTAGAAGATTTAACCTTGCATTGATAGATCGACCCTTAAATCTTGATTACACGTAACGAGTACAGTGGCTGTACTCGTTACGTGTAATCAAGGTTTTAGGGTTGATCTAAATCATAAACAAAGTTAAGTTATACAAGAACTGTCATTGAAAACCCCACCCTTAGTTTGAGGGGATTAGAGCCAGATGTGCAGAAATATACATCTGCAAATATTGAGTGCAGATTTAATATCCATGTAGTTAAGTAGGCTGTATCTATAATGTTGTTCTTCATCACCCCATTTATGCGAACAAAAAACAGTATCCACCATATTCTTAGATCACGGTATGTCATTATCTTTTTTTAAATGGATTTATATATTTTTTCTCGAATATTTAGTAATTATTTGTGTAATTGATCGACGTTCAAGGTATGCTTTGTGAAAAACATACATGCTTTAATTGGTTTATTTTGCGGCATTTTCCGCTATTCAGCAGTAGTTTTTTAACACTTGGTCAGTGTTTGGAGTCCTTTTTAGTTTTACTTTTAATGAGTATAGTATTATGGTCAGATCCGTAAAATAACTGTAAGAAGAAAAGTGACAATAAACTTATTTGCTTTGGATATGACATATGACATTATCAGATCTATCCGGATTGTGAGTTTTAGCAGTTTTCCATATTACATGTATTCAATGAATGTAGGAAATCCCTCTATAAGTATTTAAAAATATTCTGCACATACTGAAGTTTTCCAAAAAAGACCTTAAGTGCTCCTGTGAAAAATAAATACCAATGTAAAAATGTGTATTAATTAAATGCCCATTGGTAGTGAGTGGCTGTTCGCAGTCAGCTTTGTTAAGTCACTATCGTAGAAACTATAATAATGTAACTTATTCGGTAACATATTAACACTCTGTTGGTCAGTTGCATAAAGGCTCGTCAACTCTTAAACACTGCAAATCTCCTTAACAACTGATTAAACAAGTCGGGTCTGCATTGTGATTGATTAATAATGAGCTGTTTAGAGCTAATCAACGATTAAGACGTGATGGGCTTTTCTGCAACTGGCCATGAATGAATCTTGCAAACGAAAGAGATTAGGAAAAGCACATGGATTTTCATTATATTGTGACTTGCTTAGCATGCTCCTGAATTTATGCTCATTAAGTTCAGGGACACCATGTATAATTAATAATTTACGAAAATTCGATTATTTATCGTTTGATTATAACGATTAGTGAATTTGTTAGTATACGTACAATTAATTAAAACAAGTTTGTTCGGCTTGATTCAAAAACATCATGCGCAAAGCTACTACTTATGTTTCCTATAATTTTCCAAATATTTCGTCCGGATCGTCCATCATTATTCTTCATGCTATTATTTTAAGTATCTGACAAAGTTATTGATCCAAAATTTAACCTTTTACTGTTATGGATATTAAAACATTTATAATCAAAATAGCGGAGTTTAGTTATGACAGATAACTTGACGAAATAGAAAAATACCATTATTGACATAATATTTTCAGGGGTCTTGCACTAGGACTCAAAATTAAAAATTAATACGCTCTAGTAGTGCCAAATGTATACCAGAACGGACCACAAAAGTTCCTTTTAAGGAAAAAATCGGGTCGTGCATAATTAATAATATTAAAATCGGTCTCGTCCCTTTAAATATGAACGGGCTGTGACTGGTGTGACGTAGCATGCCTGGTCGAAGGCCACGTGACGTGAGCTAGTTACGATGCGATTGTCATGTCCTCACTCTTTCTACAACATGTGAAACGATTGACATTAACGTTGGACGTACGTCTTCTCAGACGACTGTCACTTTTGACAACACGTAAAGTTTCCAAGACCCAGCTATAGTTATTCGCTATCGGAACGCACACAACGTCATCTAGATGCTATACATTTAACTCGATGTCATTGTCGTGCCCGTAGGTCCTAGTTTTTCGGCTGCTCTCTACGGCCAAGGTTCGGTGAGCTTCTCACCAATCTTATGACGTCACGGAGCGTTTTAGCGTGGTTTAAACTTTGATATTCAATATAAATTCAGTGCAACAACATTAGGCTGAAGAATTTTACATACGGTTTTCTTACCACCCAAGGAATTTATTTGTTAAGTTAGATAAAATCATTTTTTGATTCTTTAAGGATATTTCAGGAATGACGTTACATGTCATAACTATAATAACACAGTTCAAGCAAACAAAATAAATAATAAAAACACGTTTTACCGTTGTTTGATTTTCCACCATATGTATTCGTATATGTATAACATCGTCATTAAATTTTTTATGTCCTACGTGATCATAAAATGACATTTTACAACTTAGATACCGGGGCGACAACAGCTACTTTATGCCCGCGAGTGCATTAAGGATTCTTGCGTCCGCGCGGGCATTAAGCGTTGCCATTGTTTATATTATGTCAGATACGTCAAATATTTGACATTCAAATTGTGAATTTTAAACCGTCAGTGTCAATTATTGGCGAGTAAGGTTATTCTGTTTGTCAATTAATTGTTTGCATTGTCACCCAACACCATTGTTACTCAACTCCGTAAATACGCATGTCACTTGATTAAATTAAAATATTATTCAAACGGAGGAACAAGACCATTGTAGGACATACAATTTTGTATGTACCACTTTTTATACGGCCACCCTAGGGGCATAAACATCCGTTTAATTGCCTTGGTACATAAATAACTATTTTTAAAAGTATAAAATAAAATAATAAATATGTAATCCTGTATTTTAATTACTAAGTGGCCATCGCAAGCAAAAGACAGTCACAATCTATGTCTACCTACATCAATTTAATTGGCACATAGCATAGACTACAAACACAACACAAACAAGGGAAACCAAATATTTTACTTCATTTTCGCTAGCGTTCGTTATCTCCGGTAAACAAATGCCAATCGATGAGGTCGCAGCGTACGAATCCCAGAACCACTGCACCGTTAAAACTTTATGCTGAATAGATGCAGTTAATTTCCTGTTAACCCGTACTGCTGTTGCTGAAGTTATTGCCGTGCGAAATATATATGTAGCGCTGCCCTGACACAGCACACTTATCTTCACTAATTAATGTTCTGCGATCCAGGCAGCAATGTGTGCCCCGATCTGCGAGTCTACTTTGATATCGCGTGATAGTTTGAAGTTCCGGCATAAGTGGTTCGACTTGAAAAATGCCCGACGCATACTAGAGATGGGAAACTTTCTTGCAGGTTATGTCCGAGGAGAAAAGTTGACAGGTAACGTACTTGCACGCGATAGTTGTGCAATTGTTGGGATTGTAATACATCGAGGTTAGAATATGCATGTTTTGTGTAGTCGGTATTTTGTGGGAGTTAAATTTAGAATAGTTGCTACTAAAGACTCTGATACCAATCATAGTATAAACAAATATGTGCGCTGGGGTAGGTAAACAAGATCCTCCCTTTATTTTTTGCAAGAAATTTTTAATTTTGGATTATTGGCATCACTTTCTTCATCTGTTTAAACAAACAAACTTTTGTTTGCAGAAATTATTACTATTATGCAATGTTACGGACACATATTTCTTTTTTTGAAGAAATTATTATTAGGTTATTGGTATTTTGTTTGACATTTGTTAATTAATTTGCAATTGTTTAAAAATATCATTTGTTTTAACATAAATATATGATGTTACGTACATACGTTTCTATTTTTTGCAAAAGTTACTATTGTTGGATTATTTATCGGCATGTTTTTCATAGTTTGTTAGTTAATGTGAATTTGTTTTCTTTAATTCTTGTAATTTTTTAATTAACTTGCAATTATAACCTCTAATACTAATTAGTCTTAAAGTTTTTAAATATTATAATATATGACACAGATTTATACATTTTTATAAGTCTGTACATCTTTGCTTAGCATTGTGTAAATTATTATTGTTTAAACAAATGATATTTGCACATTAATTAACAAACTTTGAAACACGTACCAATAATCTAACAATAATAATTTATACAAAAAAAGACAAGAATGAAGCAATGAATATTTTTATTTAAACAAATGGTATTTGATTAAACTATTGCAAATTACAAATTAGTTAATAAATAGTTAATAAAAATGCTAATAATTTAATTATTTCAGCAAAAAATGGCAAAAAATGTCCATAACATTGAATATTTTTGTTTGTTCAAATGGTATTTCTTTAAACAATTACAAATTACTTAATAAACGACAAAGCATGCCAATAATTATGTATTGCTTTAAACAATTGCAAATTAGTTAATAAAGACAAAAAACGCCAAGCATCTAATAATAATTTCTGCAAAAAAATACTAAAATATGTAAAAAAATCAATATCATAATAACAGTTTCTGCAACAAAAATTAAAATATGTCCGTAACATTGTATATTTTTGTTTAAACAAATGGTATTTGCTAAATAATTAAAAACTAATTACTACGTTACAAAAATACCAATATCTTTAACATTGTATATTTAAACTATTGGAAATTGTAGAATTAGTTTAAAAACGACAGAAAACATGCCAATCCAATAATAAAAATGTCTTGCAAATAATTAACGTTGTACATGCAATTTTCACAATTTTTTTTAATTCTAAAGACTGTCAAAACAGAAAACATACATGCCATTCCAATAAACAAATGGCCTGCTCTTTGAAAATACCACCCAGTACCTATTTCATTTTCAAGTACTTATTTCAAATTGTTGCCGATGTTATTTCCAAAACAACGCTTTATTTGATTTTTTTATTTTTTATTTCCTTTTGTTAACACTGTATATTTGAACTTTACCCTCTTTATCTTAAAGATATATAAGAAAACTAAGATTATGGAGTTACTTACTCGTTGCTGACTTCGTAAATTGTATAGTAGGCGGTGTACGATTGTCTGAATACCTGAAAAATACACGAAATAATTATACATTTTTTATAGAAATAATATTACTTATTTGGTATTATTTTTTTAAAGTAATGTAGGTGTATCTAGATCTAAAAACTAAAGTCACAACTAAACCTAACTCAAGTGTGTTTGAACGTTAGTTTTGTCTAATTGTTTTCTAAGTAATTTTCGTTATCATATTTATAGTCTAAACACTACAACTAAATTTAAAAAAATGCTAAAGTATACATTACATAATTTATATATATATAGTACTGCAGAATAAACTATCAGTTTCATAAGAAAACTATCCAAAGTTGTTGAAACTAGTATCAAAATCACATTTGTTTCTATATAGCATTTCTAACTAATTTTTCTAATGGATATTCCACCAATCTGTAAACTATAAAACTTTGTCATATCTTAAGTTTAATGGTTTTGTTGCTATTTTACCATATATTGGCCCCTTCCTCGATCACTAAATCAATACAGAAAAAACAACAATATGTCATATTAATAACGTATTTTATGTATCTTGCTTAAGGGTTACCAGTGATTTTTACCCATCGATTTATTTTTAAACATTGTATATTGCGTTTACAAATGAGCATAAATATGTCATACAATATAGAGTAAAAATAATCCGACCCCCTTTGTCGGGTTATTATTATATGTACTATTCAGTCTCGTCTGTACGGATTACTACTAACCCGTTGCATTATAGTGTACTAGGATCATCGTACATATTTTACCATCGCGGTTATAAAAAACTAGTACACTTGCATTTTGCACCAATTAAACTGGGCTTCGAAATGTCATGTTTGTTATTTCACATTCAATGTCACTATTATAATAATTAGTCTTTACTTATAAATATTACATGTCGCAATGTAGTTACTTTAGTTACTACTGTGGCTAGTTTGAAAAATTTCTAAGGTAATATAAACTTATTTAACTTATTAGGATATACTCTACATAACCTTTTTTTATAAAAAGTTAACGATTAACGGTTAACGTTAACTTCCGTTACATTTATAGCAAGTTAACGGACTATCGGTTAACGAAGTTAACTTTTTCGTTAACGGATTATCGATTAACGAAGTTAACTTTCTGATTAACTTTGCCTAGCATTGCATATAATATATAATACGACGATCGTAATGTATAGGTACTAAATAAATATAGAAAAAAGCAAATAGATTTATTTTAAAACGGCTACAATTTAATTTTGATGGGAAATTTGATAAAAAAGACAATAAAACAAAGTAGTGATTCCTCCAAATATGAATAAGAGCAATTATTCTTTCTATGACATAAATACCCGGGATAGGTAAATAAAATATTGGTACATATCTAGTATTTACATACCGGGTGAGTGAATATTGGATGAGCAAATATTCTTGCCCATCACTCACCATGACGTTATGTACAATTGAATTAATTTCATTATATTGCGGTCGGTAAAAATGTATTCATTGACTTTTCTTATAATCTTCCACTCAAAAGGAATGACGTCATTGGCCCGGTCGCATCATCCTCCGAAAAATCCTACGGGATAATCGATTCCTGTCCGGAGGTTTGGGGTGGCGGACGAAATTTGGCATCCAATATATGCTATTTGAGAAATGGCGGAGGAGCCGAGCTTACCGGACGATGAAAAACGCCCGGCGGCACATACACTAGGCATTGCCAACTGGATGAGAAAACTCTGGCGACGAATATTAAAATCTCCCCCGATAAATTCCCATTCCTGATCTCCTCGAGAAGATCAACGAAAGCAGCGGGATTGCGGACGCACCGATGCAGCGCCACGTCACGCGAAATGGACCGAAAAGGAAGTAAATAACTAATGGAAAGTCGCATGGTGGGAAAACAGCGGAAGAAATTTCTTGCTTTTTTACTGCACAAGAACAATTCCTCTGTTTTAATTGGTTGTATTTATTTGTAATCATTGTGAAAGAATTGCCAAAACTAGCAAGTAATCAGTTGCGGGCAATGCCAATGTTTGCTGTTTGTTTTCAGATTAATTCCTTGAAAGAAGCAGCTAGTTTGAAGAAATGGGACATTCCATAGTGACGATCGGGACATTTTAGCTGGTTTTCTCACACACCTTTGGTTATATAATGTTTATTAGCTAATATTCTAACAATAATATATAATTTGATAACTAAAGAAGTGTGATTTGGTATGGTACCCGAAAATCTGTGACGGTCGAATATATTAACCCCAAATTAGTATATACTACATCGAATTTCAGTCAAAGTAACAATATAAACATTCTGCTCTTTTAATATGATTTACCTAAATAATGCTGTTATGCTTTATTGTAATGTTTACCTTGTAAATTAGAACCATTTTTAATATATTACTTTATCATACGCAGTATGTAAAGTATTGTAATCATGCCGAAAAAAAAAATTGAGATTTTAGCGGAAATAGGTCTTTTTGGGTCCCCTGAACATTTTTGACCAAGGTACAAAAAAATGTCTGTGTGTGTGTGTGTGTGTGTGTGTCTGTGCGTATGTGTGTAAACGATTTTTGTGGCGACGATTCCGGAGAAGCTACTGAAGGTATCGGGACGAAAGTTCATATTTAGAAGTTTCATGACCTAACTTAGAGCTGAAAAGGTTTTGGTTCAAAAGGGTCCAAAGGAACTGGTAGTTTATTCTAAGCCTTTTTCAAGGATTTTGCTAAAGAGCCGCCATTTCTGTAATTTCGACAAAATAGTTAAATAATAATTTAAAGTAGAGGAAATTTTGGATAAATTATGCCTATGAAATTTTTTGGTAAAATTAATAGTTTAGCTTTTTAGTTTATTCTAAGCCTTTTTGAAGGATTTTGGAAATGAGCGGCCATTTCTGTAATTTCGACAAATTAGTTAATTAACAAATTAAAGTAGAGGAAATTTTGAATAATTTATGCCTATGAAATTTTTTGGTAAAATTAATAGTTTAGCTTCAAGAGCAAATTCTATTTGATCGAGATCGGTCGCATCTGCATTGATATGAAATTACATAGTAGCCAGGATTTTGACAAATATTTTTTTGTGTTGTCACATTCGAAAACAGCTGATCTCATCAGAGGTTGGAAAACCACTATGGAACGTTGCCGCTGTAGTGCGGCAAATTATAAAATACAAATTTCAAATAAAGTAAGATCACCAATTTGATTGTTTGTTGATAAGACATATCAACCCGTCTTTATATCTAATTCTAAAAACGATACATTGAGAAAGTTATAAATAAAGTATAGCGATGAGTGTAGGTTTATTTTAGTATGTTGGTAGGGATGTGTCACGAACAAATATAAATCTGTCAGAATTTGAATTACCTTTTTAAGGTGCGTTTTCATTAGTGACAATGGCAGTGGTAGCAGACGGCGTTATAGTATTTCCAATAGAAAGTTGATAGTGACTCATGTTTATGTACATGCAAACTAGTATGTGTCATTATCACGATATGTAAGAAATACTATAATTTCGTATTCTACCACCGCCATTAGCTACCATTACCTACCAATCGGAACGCACCTTTAAACTTGACGTTTCGTCAAAGTGGTACCAACCTAGCATTTACTATTCAGACATCATTTATTTTTTTTTAAATACGTATTTCTTAAAAAGCAACACAATAAACGTTGATGTCGCTCTTGCCAAAAACTAGATAGCCGACTCGCTCATATGCGACGGCGACAGTCCGCCTTCGGTGACGCGCCGCATCACCGCTCGTCGCGCTATTCTGTACTTTCGGCATTTGTAACATAAATAACTATTATTCTAATGACGTAGTGTAGGTAGTGTCAAATGCTGATGCTTTAACAATACCTATGATTTATCTCAATAGAATAGATTCTCATGCAGCTAAACTATTAATTTGATATATTGTATGATAAAGTCATGTGCCTGGCCACATCAGATTTTTTTTAAAGACCGTGACGAAGAAATCCTGTCATTTAAGTCGAAATACAATATGGTTTTATTAAAGATATACGTATCTTTGCAAGTTTTTACATAATATAAAATAAACTTTAACAAAACAAATCTCAAAACTAAATATTATACTTTATCTATATTGATTTTGATTTCGCTAGATATATTTATACCAAGTATAGTATAGTTTAATAACCTTTTCATGTTAATTTTCAAAATAATTTAAGTGTCTTAATAATAACTTAGAATTTTAATATTACAAACTCAAAACCAAGTGTACCAGGTTTCTCTGCCAAATTAATATCACGGTTAAAAACAAAAAAATAGTTATATACAACAAGAAGAACATTGGAAAGCTATATTCAAACCTGAAGGATCAAACTGACAATGGCGAATTGAGTGGCTAATCTACCGAGTGGACTATGGTTAAATCTTCATGGTGGATCATTTTATGTTAGTTTTAACCCCAATATATATAATAATATTATACTATTCGACTGGTAGTTTTACTAGATTTAGATTTTTTTAAATATTTTCAGAATTTTCAGAATATGATTTTAGAATTGTAATGCTTTATAGGTTGTTTAAAAACTAAATTTCTATATTAAAACTACCTTTAAAATGGACCCCATAAATACTAGATTAGATTAGAATTAAATTAATTCCAAATACTATATAGTATTTGGTAATTTAAACATATAGAATTTCTTCCAGGAACGGCCATTGACCGGGGTCTTTCAGCCTTGCTTGCTTCTGCTTGCGTCCATAAAATCCATGTATTTCTACTGAATGTTGTTGAAATGCTGTATGGTTTCGTGTATGGTGGGTTCGGAGAGGATTTCTTTGTAGGAACATATGGAGTAATGTTGAGGGATTTTTTTTTGTTGGAAATTTTAATGGGAGGGTCTTAATTCTGGTTGTCATAGGGGTAATGTTGGTAGTTTCATAAAGGAGTTCGTTGGATTGGTTATGGGGGGGGGGGTTGTTAGGATGACGTAAGCTTGTGATGTTGCGGAGTGTACTCCTTTCACTGACGTTTATGTTGTTTAGTGCCGCTGTGTACCGAATTTTTCCGCGTTTGCATTTTTTTTTTAAATAACAGCAACTTCGTGCTTATTATGCCGGAAAAAATAAATCGTTGGTGTCGTGGTCCAAGTTTGTTGTACACCGTTGCAAATCTGTAACAGTTTCCAATATTTTGTTTGCTGTTGGTCCCAATATCTGAATATTTGTGTAAGCTGACATACAAAGAAAGCACAGTTAAAAAGTAAAGAAAGTTTGTCTGTTTTTTTTTGTGTACCGAATGAAAAAAGTTATTTAGTTTTTCGGTTATTCAAAACCAATATTTGTAACAAATTTTTTTGTTACAAATATTCGAAGTATACAACATTTTCATTTAGTAACTCTACCCAATCCAGGTTTAATGAGTAATTTAATTGCAATTTCGCCTTTCGACAAAATAAATTTTACAAATCGATAGAGGAATGCCTTGTTAGAGGTCTATAGGATCACTCGAGCGCGGATTGCTGCTAGATTTTCATCCGTAGGGCAATTACTGATAAACATACTGCATACATTTCCAGTAGAACGACGCTCCAGAGGATTTAAATGAGTTTTCAGAGAACGGCGCTCAAATGTCATCGGCCCAATGCAATGGCCATAAATTTTCTGAAATTGATCCATAAAAAGAACATGACCAACCAAATGAGGGGAAGGGATATGTTTAGGAAGGATTTGCATTGCTAGTCAAATATTCAATTTAATTAAAACTTATATAGAAATGTCTAATAAGACATTGATATAAAACATGCTCCGATGTGTTTATTATTTTAAACTCTGTTGAAATGTTTGAAGTAAAATATCACAGAAACGCACCAATAAAACTCAGGAGTAATAAATTATCCTTGATATAAAAATAAATTAAATCAATTACATTTATTAATTCTGAAATATTTTTTTTCAATAGTAATCATTGGCACCATACAGTTGATTTGTGGATTTACTTACCAAATTGAAATATGTATTATATGCAATAAATTTGTATAATAGCTGTTTTACACTACGCCATTCTTGCGCAAGAAGTTGCACAAGAAGTTGTGAAGTAACTGAAATCTGCAAACAGAAATGGTTCTATTTCTAGACAGACTAGCCTAGCATAAGAAAATACATCACAGTTTCGGTTTAAGACGGCGTCAAACCTACTAATTGCACAAATTGTGCACGGAACGGAGTAATAAATTGCGTAGTGTAAAACGGCTATAAATAATGTGTAGTGATATGCCAAAATCTTGAAATGATATTTTCGTCAGATTTTCATTTTCATATCAAATCATCGTTCGTATTATCAAAAGCAATGCCTCCACGCAAATTTGACTAGTAGATATAATTGCATTGCAATATAGGAATTACATTAAGTATACAATAAGCTTATAAATAAAAACATCTTCATACTACAACTGAAAATAATCGGACACGGTTCCACTCCAGGACCCGACCGGAGAAAATTAAATCCAACTTGATTTTTGTATACACATTTGGTTGGGCATTACAAATAACGTGCAAGTCCCTATCAACATCATGTCTGCGTACGGAGTTATTCACGGCCAAAGATGGCAGAATGCTTTTGAACAACATTTTGATTTCTATAGATCAGACCACAACGATTGTTAAGTCATTGAAAATTATACAGCGCCAGAGAAATATTATAGAAATACCTATTGTTATTGACTGTGGCGCAGCGGTAAAGCGCGTGGTTATCAGTCTGGGGGACGTGAGTTCGATCCTCGCGCCCTGCTTTCAGAGTGAAGGTTTTCCTGTGGTTTTCCTTTACTCCTCGGCGAATGCTGAAAGCCAAACAACTTAAGACGTGCCACAGACGCGGGCCATAATAATGATAATATCGGGCCTGCCGATGCGCCCGTAGGCGTAGTGGCGAAAGCTGTTGGTGGAGATGTTAAGGCGTGGATTATTATTATTATAGATCATATTTTGTAATAAGGAAAACAAAGCATGCAACTCACTTGAACATTTTCAAGATTTGTTCATCAGAAGGTTAAGAAGTATCTTGTGTAATACCCAGCTGGTTTTCTAGCGGAAATGCAACACACTTCTGTACCTATGTATCCAAATGTACGGAAGCAATTAGGATATTAGTTTTTGGGAAAATATAACACTTTTTTCTTCTGAAGAACATATATCAAAAACGGGTACTTTTGACTATATGATTATTGTTTTTGTAACATAAAATATTATGGTCCTTTAATTTTCGCTGTAAATTTTCGGGATTCGGAAGGTGACCCCTTGGTGTCACGTATAGGTGATGCCTTTCAGCCCTATTAGGTATGCACGATTCCTTGTACAAAAAGAAATACATATGGCATTTATTGTAGATTATTAGGAGATCCAGCAATTTTATGCTAATATTCGCCTTCGTCAGACCGTAAAAAGGAAGATATTGATTGTAATGTACTGAGATATGATTCACTCTTGAAATAAAGAAGTCCAGCGCTCGGCTGTCGGTTAATGTGAATCATTCCGTCTTAGCCTGTGGCAGTGTGCGGGTGGCTGAAATGAATTAGTTGTTTTATTTACAAGTGATACAATTGTTATTGATTATAAGTGAGACAAGTGCAACTGTATATTGGCGACGAGGATAAAGCAAATTAAAGTAAGTACAAACAAAGTAGCGTATAATTTCAAAATAATTACTATCGTAATTAAATAAGTCCTAAATTCCTAACGGAAGGGCTGAGGTATAAAGAATACCTGTGTATGTACCTAATACAAAGTACAAAATGTACTGAGGTGTAGAAAGCGCCTGTTAATAAATAAAAATATGAAAAGGTGTAGAATACCTGCTTTAACGCAAACCTTTGTACGTTTGTTATGTATTTTTATTTATTAACAGGCGCTTTCTACACCTCAGTACATTTTGTACTTTGTATTAGGTACATACACAGGTATTCTTTATACCTCAGCCCTTCCGTTAGGAATTTAGGACTTATTTAATTACGATAGTAATTATTTTGAAATTATACGCTACTTTGTTTGTACTTACTTTAATTTGCTTTATCCTCGTCGCCAATATACAGTTGCACTTGTCTCACTTATAATCAATAACAATTGTATCACTTGTAAATAAAACAACTAATTCATTTCAGCCACCCGCACACTGCCACAGGCTAAGACGGAATGATTCACATTAACCGACAGCCGAGCGCTGGACTTCTTTATTTCAAGAGTGAATCATATCTCAGTACATTACAATCAATATCTTCCTTTTTACGGTCTGACGAAGGCGAATATTAGCATAAAATTGCTGGATCTCCTAATAATCTACAATAAATGCCATATGTATTTCTTTTTGTACAAGGAATCGTGCATACCTAATAGGGCTGAAAGGCATCACCTATACGTGACACCAAGGGGTCACCTTCCGAATCCCGAAAATTTACAGCGAAAATTAAAGGACCATAATATTTTATGTTACAAAAACAATAATCATATAGTCAAAAGTACCCGTTTTTGATATATGTTCTTCAGAAGAAAAAAGTGTTATATTTTCCCAAAAACTAATATCCTAATTGCTTCCGTACATTTGGATACATAGGTACAGAAGTGTGTTGCATTTCCGCTAGAAAACCAGCTGGGTATTACACAAGATACTTCTTAACCTTCTGATGAACAAATCTTGAAAATGTTCAAGTGAGTTGCATGCTTTGTTTTCCTTATTACAAAATATGATCTATAATAATAATAATCCACGCCTTAACATCTCCACCAACAGCTTTCGCCACTACGCCTACGGGCGCATCGGCAGGCCCGATATTATCATTATTATGGCCCGCGTCTGTGGCACGTCTTAAGTTGTTTGGCTTTCAGCATTCGCCGAGGAGTAAAGGAAAACCACAGGAAAACCTTCACTCTGAAAGCAGGGCGCGAGGATCGAACTCACGTCCCCCAGACTGATAACCACGCGCTTTACCGCTGCGCCACAGTCAATAACAATAGGTATTTCTATAATATTTCTCTGGCGCTGTATAATTTTCAATGACTTAACAATCGTTGTGGTCTGATCTATAGAAATCAAAATGTTGTTCAAAAGCATTCTGCCATCTTTGGCCGTGAATAACTCCGTACGCAGACATGATGTTGATAGGGACTTGCACGTTATTTGTAATGCCCAACCAAATGTGTATACAAAAATCAAGTTGGATTTAATTTTCTCCGGTCGGGTCCTGGAGTGGAACCGTGTCCGATTATTTTCAGTTGTAGTATGAAGATGTTTTTATTTATAAGCTTATTGTATACTTAATGTAATTCCTATATTGCAATGCAATTATATCTACTAGTCAAATTTGCGTGGAGGCATTGCTTTTGATAATACGAACGATGATTTGATATGAAAATGAAAATCTGACGAAAATATCATTTCAAGATTTTGGCATATCACTACACATTATTTATAGCCGTTTTAAACTACGCAATTTATTACTCCGTTCCGTGCACAATTTGTGCAATTAGTAGGTTTGACGCCGTCTTAAACCGAAACTGTGATATATTTTCTTATGCTAGGCTAGTCTGTCTAGAAATAGAACCATTTCTGTTTGCAGATTTCAGTTGCTTCACAACTTCTTGTGCAACTTCTTGCGCAAGAATGGCGTAGTGTAAAACAGCTATTATACAAATTTATTGCATATAATACATATTTCAATTTGGTAAGTAAATCCACAAATCAACTGTATGGTGCCAATGATTATTATTGAAAAAAAAATATAACAGAATTAATAAATGTAATTGATTTAATTTATTTTTATATCAAGGATAATTTATTACTCCTGAGTTTTATTGGTGCGTTTCTGTGATATTTTATCGGTTCCAGAGGTTTTACAGCATTTTTATTACCGGAAAACTGTACTTTTTTGTTAATTTTTGCAACGGAGTTTAATTACAATTCCGGCTTCAAATTGTTTTTTGATTGTTTTAAAACGGACTAAAAACACAAATAAGTGTAAATATTATAGTTTGTTATTCGTGCCGTTGTCAAATTAAGGCACATAGCTAATAACAAAAAATAATTCATTATAATAAATGATCATATTGAATTTTTAATTGTCCGATCTAAGTCAATTCGTAAATAAGTTCGAAACCTAAGTTTCGATAGAATTATCATAAGATACGAACCAATATATTCCTCCACAAATGCCTATCATCAATTCACATAACAATATATCGGAATTGCCCTAGAAACCCTCGGACGAAAAAAAAAAAAAACGCCGAAAGCAAAAAACACTCTTCCGCCAGATTACTGCAAATTAGTGTTCGTAGCGCGGTAAACAACGCCCTCTATTAATACTACCGGTGAAGTTGACGCGATCACCCGCCGATCCATCATAATTTCGAACCCCGTAGGGGGTTGGCCGCGTTTGCTGCGGGGGTGATCCTTCACTGTGCGGCGCGCGCGTATTAATTTGATTTTTCTTAGAGCGTGAGCCGCTCTCGCACGCATATTTTTGACGTGCGTGTGCACAACACGCGGTGGAATGGAAATTTATTCGCCATCCCGATTTTCAGACGTTCTTAATTCGGTTAAGTTGACACGAATTTATGAGCTTCCATGGACTTTCGGACGCGTAAATCGTTGATGGTGGACAGGGCGGGATTAAGCGGGTTGCTTGGAGCGAATTTTGAGCGAGATGGTGGTCGAAGGTCGACGAGAACTCTTGAAGTACTTAAAGCCCTTGGGGGCAAACTTATTGTGTGGAAAGTTAAGTGTATAATTAGAGCTTAGTTAATACTTCAGTAGTAATAAAATTTTCGGCTAAATGTTTGATATTTTTATATTTCCGGCTACGCGGATGAGGCTAGTGACGAGAAGGGATAATAAATGGACAAAGAATATAAAAACAGAGCAATAATCTTGAGGTTAGTATCACTTCCGGATTTCCGGAAATTATAAGGATATTATTAAGGACAACATTCTGAACACAAAAACATATCAATCGTCATCTTTTATCACCAAGACAACGAAGAAGTCACTTCTTTGTTTATTAATCTAGGTGGCGGTGAATTGGTGAAAGTAGTCGACAATTGACAAATAAACACTAACTAAATCGATTTCGGCAGATATTGTATTATTGGCGCCCTCTTGCATGATTGAATGGTTTTTTTGCCAATGAACAATTTTTTATACCTACCGCTGTATTGTTTGATGTTATTGCCAGGCCTTTTCGGTTATTAATATAATTATTGTTTTTAATGGTTGGTTACTGTTGATTCTCTCTTCAGTTGATCTTTATTTCGTGATTATTTTGTTAAAATGCAATTTCAAAAATACTTGCAAAAAATAACTGTCACTAAGTCTCTAAACGTCAGATTTCCATACCTCATTATTGGCACAAATAGGCCAATTAACAATTTACTAGACGAATTAACAGCGGTATCCAACAAAATGTTGTTGTCACTTGGTTACAAAGTGAATTTGTTTTATTATATAATAGTTTTACTTTATTAAAGTCAAATTTACTGTTTTTGTGTTTATGTTGTCATTCTAATTTGTTTTCCTATTTCAAACGATATTTCCACACTACGATTTTCAGAAAAATAGCAAGATTTTCGTGTCATGGTAATCATGGAAAAATGTTTTCTATCGAATAATCAAGGTGTACCTACCCATGAAGTATACGGGAAAAAATAATTCGTTGACCAAAATATTGTCTGTCGAATAATCTGGACCAAGAACCAGTTATACAAAAATCACAAAAATAATGACGAAGGCCATTTAAAATTTCAATGATGACGTTGTTTCCAGAGATACCTAAAGTCATACTAAAATCAAGAATATCCCAAAAATACCATTTTTGTCTATTAGCTATCCTCCAAATTTTATTCCTCTAGCTTCAATAATAGAACAAAACTAGTAAGAAAATTATCTTCAGCCGGGACGAAGTTAAAATATCCCCCACCATAAAATATTTTTGGTTTGGAATTTGAAAAAAAAAATGGCGTTGACCGATTTTGCACATTCACGAACTTGTCCTTACTTTTTAAGAGATAAGTTTTTATGCCAAATTTCAGATCAATTACTTCAAAATTACGGCAGTTATTCGTGTACACAGACAGACGGACATAGCTAAATCGATTCAGTTTTCAATCTTGATAAAAAATATATACAGGGTGTGTCTACAGTGCGATCTCGGAAGATTGTGCCTTCGTTAATGAAGATATTCTAAAACTAATATCACTCGTCTACAGAACGACAAGGCGCACATATTAAAATTATTAGCGTGTATACAGGTGTTCCATAACGTAGTACCAACCCAAACTTTTTTTAAGTGGAATATTCTATATTTCGGCACAATTTTGAATTCTTTGCAAAATTTTACGACAATGAAAGATAAAATTACCTACCCTAAACTTTATTCTTTTTGATTTATTGACAACTTTATGGAAAGCAGCAGTCTAAGAAAAGGTTATAATTAACTTGTTTAGCACAGTTTTTCATAGCCTACAAGAAAAAGTAAAATTTTATTCCAAATTAAAATATTAGCTTGCAGACGTGATCAAATGGTTTTATTTATTAAGAAAAAGATGAAATCATGCGAGAAAACAGTAATTTAGGTAAATACTTAGCTGGTTTAATGATTAATGTAGGTGTAGAATCACTTATTGATAGAAAATCGATTTTTTATGAAGAAGGCTCGCTATCTCAGCAATTATTTATATTACCAGTAGGGTGTGTTAGTACTCTTTTGTGCAGAACGATGCGTAGAATTTAAAAAAATAATTAGATACATGGTGTTCCATTTAAAAAAGTTATCTTTCTTAGGAAAAACTGTTTGCTATATTCTGTTGCATATTATGACCACCCTGTACACAATTTTGATATGGTAATCACGTTAATACAACGCTTCTTACTTAATCAAACTTTAAACGAGCGCAATAAAATTAAAAACCGGTATTGAAATATACAATTTTTCTTAAACTGCCGCTTTACCATAATGTAATGTTATTTTTATTGTCGTAAAATTTAGCGAAGAATTCAAAATTGTGCTGAAATATAGGTTGTTCCATTTAAAAAAGCATAAGTTTGGGTTGGTACTACCTTATGGAACATCCAGTATACACGCTAATAATCTTAAAAGTGTGCCTCGGCGTTCTGTATATATGAGTGAAATCAGTTTTAAAATATCTTCATTAACAGAGGCACAATCTTCTGAGATCGGACTGCAGAGACCCGTATGTATACAAGTTTATACCTGCTACGCTTCCTTACAAATGTTGTGACAAAGTGAATATACCCTACCACAGTAAATGTGGGGGGTATAATAAACGGGCGTACGTATTGCGTGGGTCACCTGTCATTATTTTACAGAAAAGAAAGTACGTCCAAAATATGTGTATGCCTTGTACTATCACATCCTAAATCTCACTAAAAATCTATTCTAACAAATCTCTGTTATCATATTTTATAATTGGTGTTAATATTTCTTTTTAATATATAAATATGTTGGTAGGACGTTTATTGTCATAGCTATCCACTGCAATGCTAGTAAACATACGAAAATAAATTCATAAAAATAAAACTGTTTAAATATTTAATTAACTAAAGTTGTTTTTAGACTCCCTACAACGCCAGCGCCTGAATAATTTCTGCTGACTCGGTGTTATGATATAAAGAATAATCGCAACCACACGATTTTGAAATATATATTATATCATGATATAATAACATGAAAGGGTTTAAGTTGGTGATATTTCCATACAATTTTGCATTCGATTTTGAAAAATCGCGTGATTCCAGGTTTAAATTCCACAGATTAAAAGGGCTTATTAACAGTTCTTTTACGTTATATCGTAAGTTTATTTCACAATAATTTATATAAATTTTTAGGGATAGTATACATGGATGGCATGGCATTGGATTGCGCCAAAAAGGGCGATAGAGAACCAAATATACATTATTACATTTAATAAAATCTACACCTTAATCTTACCATTGAAATTATAAGTTAGAGTGAACTCGAAGCCATTGGTAATATAATTATACAAAAATATCCGGCTCAATTCTGTCTAGTGGTGGCGAATTTTATGAATGTTGGCGATTATGTCGTAGTCTTCTTGTGTTCTTCTTGTTTATCAATTAAGCCAGATACTTAATGAGATGCAAAGATTCTAAGTTGAGTCTCATGTATGTTTTAAATACAAAAGATTTAACATTCAGACGAAACAGCCGATTGACTACTGAGAATGAAATTGGTTAAAAAAACTTGTTTTTCTTTCATGTTTTGAAACCTTGAAGTTTATTAAAATAAGCCCTAAACATTTTTTTCTTTGAGCCTCGCGATTTCTATTATATTTCTTCAATTGATAATTTTCTGTAACGCTTTAGCGTAGGAATATAAAATTTGGAAATAGTATAGCAAACGATTAAATCTAGGAAATTACCAGTATTAATGAATTAGAAAATAGGAAAAGAATTTTAAAAAGTATAGTTGTTTGATCATTATTTTGTTGATTTTCTACGATTAGTTTTTACCCTCAAAGAAAGTACTGTTTATTGAAATAATTAAATTGTGTACTCCAAAGCGATAAAAGCTGTGAAATAAAGAGCTATAAAGTTTAAACAAAGGCAATTTTGTTAATTTTCAGGTTTTTTAGAAAATCTTGGTTAATTCTCTAACAAATAACATCTAGATGAAGTATCTGAAATTTCGATTTTCCATGTTTCTCTTTTCAGGCGCTATTTTTATACGAAAGAAATTTATATTCTAAAATAAACTACAGTCAATTTATAGCAAAAGAAAAAGCGTTGTTATCTCTTACAATTCTTTTTTAGTGTAGTTTTGGCCTAGATCCGTGCCTGTCCTGTGGTTTAGCCAAGCACAAAATTTCCACTACGAACGATTGGGCAATTAGATTGTGGATTCCCGTAAAAAATCCACCGGCTTTGAATAATTCGAATTAGCCGACACGTGAACTTTGAACGCCGGTCTTATCTGATGCCACTTTTAGCGATCATTAAGGGCGATACTTAAGCGTTATCGAGCGTTTTTGTTTTCTTCGCAGCGAACGTAAAAAAAGACATTACGCGGTTGTGATTAATTGGTTATTTATACATTTGGCACTTACTGATTTAATATTATGTTTGAAGAGCACGAACTTCAGGTCCTTCGAGCACTGGTATCCTCTAACATCCAGCTGCCTCTGCAAAAGGTATTAGAACAAAATTAGAATTTAATAAAAAAATTTTTGAAGAACATATTGATTAAAAAAATGCACTAATAAAAAGAAATTAGTTATTTGTGCAATAAGTAAATTTTACAGTATGTGAATTACTGTAGTAGAGTGGTGTCAAACTCATTTATGGGTGCGGGCCACAAAATTCTGAACAGAACTTCAGCGGGCCGTATACAACAAAAACTGACAAATGTGATTAACTGGCAATACAGTTTTTTGTATCTTATTTGAATTATATATACTTTGTTTCTAGATTTTTTTTTCTGGGCGCTTGACATCACTTTTTTATAATTCGATAATAATGTTTTGAAAATGATTACTATTGTAGGTTAATCATGTGTTCTTAATGCCAATTACTGTCAGTTTTATTAAATTTCTTTTAGTTTTCCTTCCCTGTTAGAAAGCATAAAAATCAAAAAGAGAAAGTCAATACTAAAACAAAAAACACTAATTAAAAATAATGTTTATTTAACAAAATAACACATAGTGAAACATTATATTACAATAAGGTTTCGGAAAAGTTCGAAGAAAAGTTTAGTTTTTTCGCAAATGTTTATATAATAATTCTTGAGATTACCGGTAACACTATTAAGATAATAATAATATTGATATTTATTTAGTTAAAAGAAACTAATAATCACAATAAATTTGGTTTCCTAAGTAATAAACTTATCAACTACTTAAAATTAGCTGTTTAAATTTGTTTAAACAAATTTTATTTGTTTAAACGGATGTTTTTCTCGAACATCCGTCTGAATTCTGTTTTTTGAGTTCGAAATGGCAGTTTATTATCTTAGACTGACATTATTCATTAAAAATCTTCCGCCTATTATTTAAACAATAAATTATTATTCATGTTCAACTTTTTTCTAAATGTGGCAGAAAAGTCAATATTTTGGGTAAAATATTTTTATAAATTTTATGTTCGAGATATCCCAAGTGATACCATTATATTAATTTTATTAATCACATTTCTTTCTCCATTTCTTATTCTGATTTCGCACCACTGTATGTAAAGATAATATTAATTTGTTGCTGTCTGAAAACTGTTCCCTGTACTCTAATTTGACGAATAATTGAAAACTATCCCAAATATAAATGATCTCACTTGAGAATAACAATTGGCTATCAAAAAAAATAAAATAAATTTAGTTTAATTGCTAATGTGGGTTTATTAAATAATATAGGCAAGGTATCTCGAACATGAAATTGTGAATTTCACAAAAAAGATGACTTTTCTATGATAATTTGAAAAGAAAGTATTTTTTATTGCGAATGGTGGATGTTATTGATATTTGTTATTGATATTGACAGACTACAAGAAGTTTAAAATTTGTTTACTGACATTGATCATAGTTTTAGTTCGTTCATCTTAGAAGTTCTATCTCAGCATAGTGTTGCTTTGCTTGAATTTTAAAATGGCCAAAATTGTTTTGGCTCACTAAAACAAATAATAAATAAACAAATCAATTTTTCCGTCTGTATAATCAGCCAGTTTCTGTCCGAATCAGGTGAGTAGTTATGGTTAATAAATAACAGAGCAAAAAGCGTCGACCCCTTCAATCGGTACGCGGTAGGTAATGTCAACGGTAAAGTTTACAGTTTCATTTCGCCCTACTTAGAAGCTTCACATAACCTTATGGTTTTGCACGGATTAAAGAAAGGCTAAGTTCTTTGATTTCCATCAATGACGAGGGTTTTCCAAAAATCTAAAGCCAATTCAATATTCCTATTGTCGGATGTCAACTAAACGGCATTTTTACCAGCATAATGAGGCAGGATTCGACATGATTTCCGAGAGATGATTGACATTAAGTCTAGTAAAGTTAGATTATTATTAATTATGTATATAAACAAAGACTAGTGCTACAATAATGTATTCGCTTCCATATTAACATATTACGTAATTGCTCTTCTGGTAATTTGCATTGTGAGTTTTAACACAGTATATATTGCACGTATAACTGCTGCTAGCTGTACGCAGTGATATGTAAATGCAGTATAAACACAGTGGTCAGTTAGCTCCGAAGAAACGAAGTTTGTGTTTTTAAAAACGTCAGGAATTATTAACTCTAACGGACAACTCGGAAACTGCATATTTATTTAATAAATAATTCCAACCGAGATAACCTTCAGACATATTTAATGTTTTAAAAGTTAATCTATTAATTAATGTTGTTACATTTTGTTCTGTAGTAATATCCTGTAAGATGCGAAACCAACTTTTTAGGGAATATATAGGGTGTAAATTGTACACATATTATACACTACTAGGTATACAATTTAGCGTTATTTATTACAAGTTGTACTGTATACTCTAGAAGTTTGTAATATATATTAATTTAAACCTTGTGACAATTGGCAAACTTTTCATCTATCAGTAATTAAAAAATCTAAAAATCTATACATTTTAAACCAAAATTCTATATATGTAATTTTTTAAGCGGTTCTAACTTACCAGGGTGTGGTTAGTAACTAGTAATGATACGGTGAAGTTGGTAGTATCTAGGACAGCAAGGCCACCGTTGTCATCTTGAAAAACGAAGTGGGTATCTGAAATCCAAGACGGGGGTAGTCTACGCGGGCTCAGGTTGCCCTGTAATGAGAAAACGACGCCCTATAAGAACGACCTAGGAGACCCACCCCTAATAACACTAACCTATCCTCACTTACGGTATAACATTACCGATAAAAATTGTACAACCAAACTAATTCGTATACTGCGTAGATATTCCAAATGTGTCCCAAATCCTAGTCAAGTTTTTAGTAAGGAAACTTGCAATTATTAAAATTTTATCAACATATCGTCAATTGTTTACACATTTTGGAATAACACTGTATATTTTATAAAATAAAGTAAAAAGAATGTCGTACCTGGAGGTATTCATCTATCTCCATACGTTTCCCATGCCAATAGAGTAGTTCGTCGACGTAGCCTAACAAACAGATTGCTATAACTATTCCAGAGATCACCAGCCCGATAACAAGAAGGGAAAAGATTATCGACCACCAGTTATGTCCTTCCTCGGCTTGGTACGCTAGCTCCTGTAAAACACGCGTCAAAACACCAATTAAAAACAAACAAAGATATTGGGTTATTAGCAAAAATTGTGATAAACTTATTTGTATAAAAACGAATAAAGAAGAATCATCACTACTTATAGTAGTGACTCTGATTTAAGAAAGATTGATTAAATTCAAATTAAGTGTTCACTATCTAGAGATGGGCACAAAATTTCACGTATGAAATTGTTTGTACTGTATGTTATTCTACCCATCTCTACTACAGAAGAATAGATGATAAAAAGAATAAAACTACTAATAGTAAACAAGCTGGAAATATATAAAGTATCCCCAGATAGACCAACCTATAACTATATAATAGGCCAACATTTTTATTTCGCAAGGAAAAGTCATAAAGTGGTGAAAACTTTGAATATTATCCTCGCAGCTGTCATCTACGTTCCACATGTTTTTGCCTTTACAGAGTGATTCTAAGCAAAGCGGCTCCCCTACTACCGCAATAGTTACAAACAATAATGACGGCAATTTTAGAAACAAGAATGTGTTCCGAGTCATAAAAAATATGAATAGGGTGCTATTTTATCTAAATTTTGACGCTAAAGTAGATTTTCATGCATTAAATATATTTTGTTTTTACCGAAGATTACCATATCCATCGACAACCCATCAAAACATATTTAAGCCACATTCATTTGTTTAGTATTATTATTTTAATACTAAAGAGAATAAAAAATTTAGTTCAATAAGTAAGATATAACACTCCAATTTGACATCCGAGCAAGTATCCTAAGATATTTTTAACTTAATTATGAAAAATTAATCATTTAATCCTGGAAAAAAGTAACAATTTATTACGTTTTTACTGCCTGTATGTCGAGCAAACATTTTTGCTATGGATTTGTAGTTTTAAAGCACCAAAAGCGGTTTATAAAAATGACTCTTTTCCGAGAAATAAAAATTTAGATATATAATAGTTATATGTCCATCTGTTTACACAGGACCTTTTTTACAATGCTAGTATAAAGTCAAGAATAACTATTCCAGGTATTACTTATACGAAACGTTCACCATTGTATAACATAGGGTGCGTTTTACATTCACATTTGAGAATAGAATCCAAATACGAATTGACTCAGAATAGCGATAGGCTAGAGCAAAGTCTAGTAACTTTTTGTCCTGGTGTGTTCTTTGATGTGGTCTGGTGACTATTTATCAAATGTCAATTTTATTCAGATGAAATTGAGAACTCAGGTTGTCCAACCCGACTCGACTGATCGTTACTTCCACATTACTTTAGTTGAGTTTACTGAGTATATTGATTTATTGTGGTAAATTTATGCGAGAATTTTTGATTATATGAATGTCATTATATGAAACTCTAATTTGACATGTACCATCATTTCATGATACCAACTGTTGTTTAACAAACAACTTTAATAATAAAACTGACTATACCAAATATCAAAAACCCTGTATGCAACCAAAAGTCCCAAAAACCACTTTAAATAGCAAACTATATTATATATGACATGTAGTACACTATATAAATAAAAAAGGAACATTGTAAAGCTTCTTCACTATTGCGTAATACCTTCTACGTAACGCAAAATTTCTTTATCGTATTCATTCTTTGTACGTGACACTGTAACACAATTATCAATTCATCTGAATAAAAATGATATGTGACAAATTCTCACCGGAAACCCCCTGCGTATTGTGTACACGTGATTTTTAATGTGTAACTGTGTAGCTTTTAAAGTGTTTTATTGTGGACGTACCATATAATTTTTAACTGTTTGCTAATTTGAACTATTTTTGTGTAAAATTGTGTCACCTCATGTTGCTATTGTTATTGACATCATTGTGATGGTGATGATTCTTTTATTGTGATGACTTGGCTACGTGCAATTTGGTATATTAGAGCTGAAATAAAATGTTTTGATTTGATTTGAACTATTAGCAGGTGGAGGATTACTATAACTTCAATTCACACCTGTTGCATGTGTTAAACTCATTCACGCCGATTTTATTTTTCACTGTTAATTCTAGGGCTACTTAAAAATGAGGAACATACCAGTGCAAGGAAGGAAACAGGTCAATTCAAAATTTGATTACGAGTAACTCTGGGAAAAAAGATCGATGGATTAATCAGATCGAAAACATCGATATGAGGTCAGGCCGATCTTTATAGTTCAATTATAGATTGATCGATACAGTCGAAAACATCGCTCATTCTTTTGATAAATTAAACAAAATAAGATTGCGATTGTTACTATTTAGGACAACTAAGTGACAAATAAAAGAAAATTAAAAAGAGGATCTAAGACAAATATTCACTATGAATTTGTTATGGAATGCATTTTGCCAATAATATTTTTTGTTAGGGTTTTGTGTTTGTTCCTTTTTGTCATATTGTGGTGCGGTTTTCCTGCAGCACCTTTGCACAATATTGCCCTTTGTGCTTTTCGCTAAAGTTATTCGTCGAACATTAAAAAGTGTATGGCATGGTTTTAGCCATCACTCACAGCTATAATATTTTTAATAGTTTTATAATGTAGCCCAGTTCTATACGGTATATGTACTCCACTGCAAAATGTCAATGGAAAACGCACACGATGTTACACTACGGTATACGTTTTGTATAGGCCATTCCTGGAATACTTAGTTATACTTATTCATTATAAAACTGCCTTTAATTGTTTAAATTCCAATAATTAAATAAAAACAAAATAACGAAACCATAATCAATAAATAAACTAACTTGCAATTTTGATCCAATCACACCCACCAATTTCAGGGCAAACATATAAAACGCCCTTTAAAATGCACTATATATGATGGACAAAAAAAAACGAGCACATAAAATGATGAAAAATATTACAGTGGACGGATGAATGGAGGAATTTCCCGTGCACCGTTATTGTCGTGTTGAAAAATGGTCGAGGGATTGTGCATTGTGCCGAATGGTCATTCTGTGGTAACTTCTGTAATCTATTGGTTTCATAAATTACCGTTGAAAAGTGCTGTGGTTGTTTGTACATCGATTTTTTTAGTTTTATAGCCTTCAAAAATTGCCTTTTATTATTTAGCATATAGAATACTATCATCATATTGGGTCATAGTTAACTCGTTATTTAGTGACGTTATGAAAACACATTAGTAAACACTGGGTAAGCAGTGGATATAGGGCCGTCAAAAAGAAGTCGGACACATGAAATTGCATAAAAAAAAAGAAAATCAACAACCAACGGACTACAGCATAACGTGGAATTTATGCTCTGAAAGTCAGAGCTTTAATTACTAATCAATCTTCGGTTAACTGCAAAACATCTCGGCAAAAGATTGATATACAAACAACGCAAGAAGTGTAAATCCCGAAGAAGGGGTAATACCAATACCTAACATAATACTAAATTAAGTTCTATTAAGGATAACTAAAACTAATAGGTCAGTCAGTACTCATTCCTCATTTTAACTCTAGTTTGTACATACCGGAAATCCAAAACCACGATGCACTATTGGGATTGGGAAACATTGACTATGTTAATCAACGATCTACCAAAAAAAACTTTCAAAACAATGACCTCTTAACTGTTTTGAGGCATTTATCGTTTTTTGATTTGTTAGTGAAGAGGTGGGTGTAATATGTGTAGCTGTATGGTACAGGCGCCGAACCGGGTTTCATTTCCGGGCTTTCCGGCTTTTAGTTAGGAAACTTAGGCTCAAGGTTAGTTTACACCAAGCTCTAACGATTCAATAATATGAATCAACTTACGCTCATTTGTCTTATAGCCCAGTCAACTTAGGAGTTCAATTTGTAAAAACTCAAACCCTGCTGGATTTTTATACACACCTTTGGTTAGATATTACAAATAACGTGCAAAAGGTTCCCATCGATATCGTATTCAAAGATGGCCGAATATGGTTGTTAAACAACATGTTCACGTTTTACGTCTGGAAAAACTTCAAAACCACGGTAGAGTAACAACGTATTTTGTGCGTTCCGCTGCCCAAGTGTTTGAAAACATGATAGAGCATCATATTTTATAACAAGAAAAACAATAGTTTTGCTGTTAAAACTTGACCATTTCCCTGATATATCCATCAGAAAGTTAAGAAGTATCTTACGTAACACCCACCTATTTCATTGCGGAAAAATCCCATACAAAACATGGGAGATCTTTATATAGAACATGTCGTTCTTCTGACAAACATATATCGAAAACGGCCAACTTCTGACTACATGTTTATTAGATTTTATCATAAAATATGGAGTTCCTTTAAATTTTCCTCTAAATTTGCAAAACTGGGAAGATAACACACTATTATACAAAGTGCGCCATACTAGTCTTACGTTAGCGTCACCTACATGCCTTTCAGCCATTTTAGATCAGAATGGTACTACAAATACATATGATATGATATAATGGATATGACATTTATTATGGATGATTAAAAGGATCTTGCAATTTGATCACAACTTTCGCATTTGCCAGACCATCATAGGTAGAGATATTGACAAAATGGTTTAAAAGTGATGCAAAATCGTGGAGGTGACGTTATCTTGTTTCCTATTGGTCTGACGACAATGAGGGTTACACTGAAATTGATAGATCTTCGAATTTTATTAAGATTGTAGTCATCATACAGCTGAAAAAAGTATGCAAAGTGTACATGGAATCACAATCACTGTCTCTAAATGTGTAGGTTGATACTTTTGAATATATAGTTCAGTGGCGACACGTATTCTAGAAATTTTGGGGTTGCAGCTTATACACGGTGTTTTATAAATAACGGCTAACCTTGGAGGAGCATATGCCAAGGGCGTAATAAGCTCGTTTTGATAAATAACGTATGATCTAAGTTAACGCATTCTTGAGAAAATTAATAAAGAAAGGTGGGTTCCGTCCCTGCTAAGCGCAAGAAAATCAACACCACTCCACCGCAGTGCCGAAACTGGTGAGTGGTGACACACCAATATCTCCCTGCACCTTGGCGTACCGCCTGCGGTGACATTGACGTAAATTTACCAGGTTCATATGTGGTCAGCTGTTGTATGTGTTGGTTTATCTATAATAAGAATCTTTTGGATTGTGGAATCGTAATGTGGGTGTGTAGTGATTTGTGTACTACCAGAGACGGATCACTTTGAACGGCCGTGGAGAGCAGTTGCTGTGTTAAGTCGGTTTGTTTTGTTCGACGGATATCGCTTAGAACTCACGTTTGTAAACCCGCATCACATGTTCAGTAGGTATGTAGACGTACTAATCTCTCTAATTTTCAATTGATAAATGTTTGTACGTACGTTTGCAACCGTATTTGGGTCATGCGCGATCGGTTGCTATAATCTATCCGTACATATTATAAGATTATATCTGTATGCATATAATAAAATTAACTAACTTCTGGCCTTACTTTATGGCCTAACACTATTATAGAATATTTGAAGAGAAAGTCCATACGGCGGTTTTTAGAAGCAGCGAACTTGTCAACAATAATAACCATTTGATTAAAAAGAAAAATCGCGCATTGCCTAACCAGAGAGTCTTTTGGGGCTCATGGACTTCCTTTAGAGAGCTTTTATCCTTTTGAGGGCTGAAAAGCAAGATTCTACTTCATCTAACGCCAATATAAATGTCATTAAAATTTGTAAAAGTTTTATGGTTTCACGGAAAGTATTAAGAAACATTATGTTTTAAATGTTCATTATGCAATTGGGTAATCCGTCGGCATGTACTGTAGGCGTTCCTCGTTTTTTTTTTTGTTTTAGTCTTATCGATGCATTTTACAGTTCAACTAATATATTCAGCACCGAATTCAGTGTTCTCTTTTTTTAATTATGCGCAGTTAGCGGTTTAGAGCGTACCAGACGTCTATCTGCAATGCAGAACAACTTGTCGGCTTGCTCCTAGATAGCACGGGGGGCTTAGTCACTCTCTGGTAGTGCAGCGGTTGCGGGATATTTGCAAACCTAGCCGGACTAAACAAACGGGTGGGTATCTTCTGAAAGCCGGTTAGAAGTAGTCAAAAATGTAGTCGAAAATGGTCAAAATTTAACTGCATGCTATGTTTTTGTTTGTTATAAAATATGATGCGCTATTATTTTTCAAACAGCTTTAAAAGTCCTAGACATTTCGTAATGATGCCTATTGTCGTCCGATCAATAGAAAGCAAGATATGATTTAAAAAACTCAATTCGGTCACTTTTTACCAGGTTATTTGTAATATCCAATAAAGGTAATTTGACGAGACTTCCTCACCCTAATCGACCCGAATCGTTGATCAACAGTTCTTTAAGGACCACGATCTTTTGCAAAATAAGCAGGCGAAAAGTACGGAGGTTTAGCTTATTAATGCTTGAGCATCTTGAGTATATTTACAAACAAAAAGACATACATTTTGACAACTCAGTCAAGGTTTCCCAATCAAATCAGATGATCGATCATCTCTGATCTAGAGATCACTAGCGGATGCTGGCTGACAGGTCTCGTGCAGTTGTGGCTCGCCCACACATGAAGTAAGAAGAAAATTGGAGTACTGACCTCTTCCTCACCTACCTCGGCCTTCTTGGCCTTTGGGTCGGCGACTTGTAGTGTCTCGTCTGGGGGCAGCCGCCACTCGTTCCGATCGGCGCCATGCGCAGATGCGTGCATTCCGCTATCTGCCCCTGCGAGCTCGCGATGGTGCTGACGCTGCTGCTGCTGCTCGCGTCCTTCCTGCTGCTGTGCCTTCCAGTTTTCCCGGCCACCGTTTTCCTCCTATCTTGGATGATTTTTGGAGCGACCGCTGCGTAGACACCTCGACGTTTCGAGGGAAGAGGAATGGATTGTGGAAGATGTCGTGTGGGAGAGGTTAAGCCGTGAGGAAGTCCTGTAGAGTTTTAGCCTGAAACAAGAAGATAGACGTTAGAAGAAGAACATACTAATAAAGTATATGATATTTAGGAATAATATTGACAGTTTTGTCTTCACAGTTCAGTTTGATTTTAACCGAAATCTATATCTATAAAACTGCCCTGCCCTGCTCAAACCGCAGAACCTAGGAACTCACAATTTGGAAGATAACAATGCATCTTGTTGTAACTTAGGCAAAAATAGGGGTAGCAGTTCGTGTTGAAACTCGTTGTTCTTGAAGCTAGTCACGTCGAAAAACTTAGTAACTGTAGTAAGTAGTTTATTATTCTCTGAAATTCTAGCGTCAACATAGAACAAAAAGAAGTCACAGTGGTTGACCTTGCGGTGAAGTACGTCAAGTACTTCACCGCAAGGCAGTAACACTTTTCTATTGAGAAATACAGTAATACCTCGCATAGTCCGGTTTCGAAGAGTCCGGATTCAGTATAGTACGGTCTGTAAATCACTCGACCAGAATGCAAACTTGACATTGGGCGCGTACAAGCTAGGTCAGCGCTAGGTCAGCGCTTGCACTGCTTAGCTAGCGCTGGCTAGCGCCGGATGTGGTTGTACACACGCTATATGTTTCGGTGGTTCCCCTTCCTATGTCTTAACCTATGCAGTGCGCGACTAGTGAGCGGTGGATGTTTCACGCTGAGTTTAATATTTAATCTTTAATGCATTTAAAATGAGTGCGAAAAGAAAACGTGAAAGTGATTCAATCAAGAAGCGTAAATGGCTTACATTAGATCAAAAGCTCGATGTAATAAAGCTTCATGAAGACGGTGCATCCTTCGCTAAGATAGGCCGTGATAAAGGAATGGACGAGTCATCAGTTCGAAGACTTACTAAAAAAAAGAAGAAATCGCAGGGCATGGCTACGGCAAATTATTTATCAAAAAAAGTTACCACAACCAGAAACACTCAAATGGTAAATATGGAGCGATTATGATCAATATGGATCGAAGACTTTAATAAAAAGCGAGTTCCTCTTAGTCAAATGGAAATTCAAGCCAAAGCATTAAGTCTTTACAATGACCTGAAGACTGACAACGTAGAAAACGAAGGTGAAGAAACAAGTGACAATTTTTCGGCAAGTCGTGGATGGTTTTATCGTTTTAAGCAAAGCAATGTGCGTATTGTTGGTTAATCTGCCAGTGCAGATAAAAATGCTGCTTTAAGATATCCGGAGGAATTGAATCATACAAGAAGGTAACTATAAAGATGAACAAATATTTAATGTAGATGAGACCGGATTATTCTGGAAAAGGATGCCGTCACGCACTTTTATAGCAGCCAATGAAAAGTCATGCCCTGGATATAAAGTTTCCAAAGATCGTCTAACGCTGTTAGTTGGTGGAAATGCCTCTGGGGATTTTAAGTTAAAGCCAATGCTTGTGTACAGGGCAGAAAATCCCAGAGCTCTCAAAAATGTAGAAAAAAGGAATCTCCCAATATTGTGGCGTTCAAATAAGAAAGCATGGGTCACAAAAACTTTATTTGAAGATTGGTTCACCAACTATTTTTGCCCTGCAACAAAACGATATTGTAGAGAAAAAGGATTAGATTATAAGATTTTATTGATCTTAGATAATGCCCCAGGTCATCCTACTAGTCTTGGTGATTTAAATGAAAATATAAAAATCCGTTTTCTTCCGCCAAATACGACGTCGTTGATCCAGCCAATGGATCAAGGTGTCATTGCAACATTTAAGGCATATTCTTTGCGTCGTACTTTCTCTCTCTGAATCGAATACTAACGAACTGGATAATGAAACACTCATCAACATGGATGAACAACGAGCATATGAAGAACGAGAGGACAACGAGAACTGTATTGAAGTTCCGGCAGAAGAATTAACAGTTGAACAACTGTCAACCATTATTGAAAAGTTTGAAAATCTGTCGGAACATATTGTGGAAGTTGATTGCAATGTAGAACGCAGTCTTGCAACTCGTCGATTGTTAAACAGTGCCGCTCGTTCTTACAAAGACATTTTAATGAGAAAAGTAAGAAAAAACCTGTAGAAACAGTAAGAAAAACTGTATCATTTTTAGAGAAAACAAAATAAATATGTTCATAAATTCGTTTTTAATACATTTGGTTCAATTAATCTCGTTTTATTTACTGAAATACAGACACAATTTTTTTTTAACCAATTAACTATTATTGCATATGTTTAATGCCTCGATTAGTCCGGTTTCAAACAGTCCGGCAAATCGGTGGGACCGATTAACCGGACTATGCGAGGTATTACTGTATTATGAAAAGAAAACTAGTAAGAAAATTATCATCAGCCGTGCTGACGTTAAAATAGCCCCCACCCTAAAATATTAACAAAAAAAATAAACCTATTTTTCCCATTCACGAACTTGTTCTTACTTTTTAAGAGTTAAGCTTGTATACCAAATTTCAGACAAGTACTTCAAAATTACGGCAGTTATCGTGTACAGTACACAGACGAACAGACGGATTATGGCAAACTCAAAATATCCTCACCACAGTAAATGTGGGGGGTATAAAGATACTTGGAGGCGCAAAACTGTTGGCCGATACATTATAAAAAAATTACAACTTCCTATGTTTTAGTCATCTCGACGAATCAAATGCGTTAGAATATTATGCACTGTCCAGTCGTGCCACAGAGATGGTTCCAATGGCGCAATGCCGAAGCCGAGAAATCTCAAGACGTATTTAGGTAGTCTAAACTGCTACTTTATAAAAAGGTCGTAAATGTGGTAAAGTCGATTTACAATGATTTGTCATTAAGAGCGTTGATAGAATGGTGTTTAGGTGACTCACACTCAAAATTAAAATAACATAGCTCAAAACCCATACATTGAAATCAATATTGAAGATTATTTAGCAGCAGGCAGTTAATGAAGGCTTTTTTGCAATCTTTAAAATGATAATGATAGGAGTGGGCACCAAAAAAATGCAAATGTGCGCGCACAACAGCCTCTGGCAAAACCGTGAAGATGCACACTCGAGATGCACACGTATGACCTTGGTATTGCAGATGAGCGGAAAATTACAAAAGTACTCGATATGCCTCCGTAAACTGAACCTAAAACTTTAAACGCGTTTTCTCGGAAAAAAAAAATTGCGACTGGTTGGCCTAATATTTCAAAAACTATTGGACTGTTCAACAAACATGGCTTTATCGATTGATGAACCAGAAACAGAATACGTCATGTATTTTTTATTTAATAGCAATAAACATTGTCAATTTTCTCAGCTAAATCGAAACCATTTCCTCAAATTTATATATTTTTTTAGTTCTGGTTCATCAAGGGATTTATACTTGTGTATAAAATACAACGCCATTTCATTTCTGTATGTCAAATATAGGATTCAAAATTTAATCAACTATTGAAAATAATTATGTTATTGTTAAGTTTTTTGATACCTGGCATTTTATTAAATAAGGATTATACGAAATGTTTTCTTTTACACATTGTTTGTTGTCAATTTGCATAAAAATCATTGAATGATCTGACTAGATAATCAGTTTTACAGAGCTGGCCAACTATTTCCTAATAAGCGATTTTCGAATATCCTATAAAAAAAAAAAACGCTGAAAACCGGTTTCCGTATTCTTGCAGCCAAAATCGATAAAAATACTTAACACACACAAAAAACACACATTCAAAAAAACGAAATTTCGGTAAAAAAATCTGATGTGGCCAGGCACATGACTTTATCATACAATATATAAAATTAATAGTTTTGCGTGTCTGCATTAAAATAAAACAAGTTAGACAGGCTTTGACAGTATATTTTGATAATATTGACAATAGGTCAATAAATCCACGTTTGGTACTACCTACTGTCACTAGAATTAAAATAATCGTCTGATCCTGGCTAACTAGGTTTAATGCAGACACGATGTCGATAATTAATCTTTAAATTATGATTTTCCCATAATTATAGCATTTATGTATCATATCGCTGGTCTGCTATAATACAACTAGAAAGGAGAAACAAAATTATCTGCTTTCTGGCAATAATCTAATTGTATAACTATCGTGCTGTTTTATATACCTACATATCAATAGAGAAAAGGTTGTTAACCGGCAACAATAGGTCGAAAACTAGCAAGAAAGTGTCCAAATGACATCGGGCATTACTCATTGAACATATAGTACTCTACCAGGACGAGTACTCTACGAAAACAATAACTCAATATAAAGCATTTTATCAGAACTAAATTTACATTTTTCATTTGTGTGTTCCTTTAATTTTTTACGATTTTTAAGTATTTTACAAAACTTTTACATTCATTTATTTTTTATTTTTGTAATGGTAAACGTTTTTGATTTGTTCTCCATGAATTTTATTTTCCGTTGTTTTACTTAGTTTCAGGTCACGAATTGGTTAACATGAAAAGTTTTTTCAAACAAGAAATTAATATTCTACAAGTTTCTAGGAAATGGTTAGACAAAATGTATCAGTAAATGCATATAGTGCCAATTTTAGCAACGACTTATAACTAACTGGAACGCCTGTGTTTTTCTTTCTGTAAAAGGTATCTAATAAAATGTATAACAATTTCAAGCGCTATTCTTTAACAATTTATCTTAGCTACCTTTTTGCAATTTGAAAAAAGCATAATTTGAGAACAACTGTTACTCCGTCTGTACCTATCGTACTGCAAACTATAGATACAATTTTCCACAAATACACTTTGTATATTATAGTATGCGCAGTCCAAAAAATACAAAGTAAATTGGTCTAAATTCTTCATCATCAATGTTATTGATGTCCATGAAACACAAAAGCTTTCTGTTTTTCACAGATTACAAAAGGGGAACGATACAAAGTAGCTTTATGGAATAAGCCCCAGTTGCACAAAAATATAAAAATATCGAATATATTCCGGCTATTTACCGCTTAAAATACATAACAAACAAAAAAAATATCGGATTTACAGCGCCGTTAAAATAAATAAAACATAATTGACGCAGAATACAAAATCAATACTAACTATGTGCTACAAATAGTCACAACTTAAAAACTTGAATTACTCACGTAAAAATGATATCGCAAACAACTCAACAGGCAGTTAACTCCTTCACAAATCACAAAAAAGCCGACAAATATACAACCGCTTAATTCCGTATGCGCAATATTTGCATCTCCCGAGTTTGCACTTTGCAGTAGTACCAAACAGCAGCAGCGTCAATCAGACAGCAACGGCAGCAACGTTTCAGTCGCAATGGAATCTTATTAGCCGAATTACGTATGCTGGCGGAGCTTTATTAAAATCCGGTGAAGCTGGCGAAACATAAAATGCGCTTTAAAGTTTTAAATCCGTGGGTGGGCGGCGCAAAATACGAAAACCGTAGCGCGTAGTTAGTTCAGAAATTTCCGCGATATCTCTCGGGCGCTGTCAAAATACTGGCCGTGGGAAGGAAGCTTGTTTAACTAGTGCATGTGATCTTTGAAGTTGTTACATATGGTAGGCTTACGCTTTAATTTATTCTGTATTTATGCACTTTTTACTATGCAGTCGACTGTTAAAACAAGACATTACAGAGGAACTAAATCTGCATACTTTATTAGAAAAATCCCCAAAAAATGGGTTTATACACTAGTCATTAGCCAAGTTCCAAATTCTAAACAATCATTTCTAAGGGTTTAAGAATTAATGGAGTAGCCTGTGTAAAAGATTTATTTCTGAATGCAAATTGTGTGGCCTAATAACAGGTTTTTACTTTATCATACGCAGTATGTAAAGTATTGTAATCGTGCCGAAATTTTTTTTTGAGATTTTAGCGGAAATAGGTCTTTATGGGTCCCCTGAACATTTTTGACCAAGGTACAAAAAAATGTCTGTGTGTGTGTGTGTGTGTGTGTGTGTGTGTGTGTATGTCTGTGTGTGTGTAAACGATTTTTGTGGCGACGATTCCGGAGAAACTACTAAAGGTATCGCGACGAAAGTTCATATTTAGAAGTTTTATGACCAAACTTAGAGCTGAAAAGCTTTTGGTTCAAAAGGGTCCAAAGGAACCGGCTATTTACTCTTAGCATTTTTCAACGATTTTGCAAATGAGCCGTCATTTCTGTAATTTCATCAAAATAGATAAATAATAAATTAAAGTAGAGGAAATTTTGTGTAATTTATGTCTATAACATTTAATGGTAAAATTAATAGTTTAGCTGCAGGAGCAAATTCTATTTGATCGAAATCGTGTCTACATTAATACTAGGTGCCCAGGATATTTTGAAGTTTTTGACAGTATTTGGAACGTCAGCGTTTGCGAAACGTCAATTCAACACGCAAATGCATGGAGAATTGCCATGAGGAGCTAGGTGAAACAATACTGAAACGACAACAATATTGAAAAACAATATTTCGAGTGCGGATAGCAATGTTGTTTTCGCGAATAAATATACAAGAAAGACTGTAAGACGGTATGTTAACCTTAAAACTTATTTGGAATATTGAGCATAATTCTTTATGAACTTTTGTAGTTAGCACTGAAGACGGCGTAAAACTCGAAAATATAGTATGCTAAAAGCCAATATAATATATTAATCATCAGAACCAGAACCTTTTTACTTTATCATCCGTAGTATGACAACACTCCATATTTAGAAGCTTTCTGTTGAACTAAGGGTCCAAAGGAACTGGCGTTTTAGTCTTAGCATTTTTGAAAGATATTGCAAATAAGCCGCTATATCTGGAATTTCGTCGAAATAGTTAAATAATAAATTAAAGTAGAGGAAATCTGAATAATTTATGACTATGACATTTTTTGGTAAAATTAATAGTTTAGCTACATGAGCAAATTCTATTTCATCGAGATCGCTCGTACTGCATATAAACTAGTTAGCCAGGATTTGTCAGATATTGTGATTCTAATGACAGCAGGTAGTGTCAAATGCTGATGTTTTCACATTACCTGCTGTAAATATAATCAAAATGTCTCTAGTCTAGTACTAGTAGTTTTATTTTAATGCAGACATGGCCGATCTCGATCAAATAGAATCTCATGCAGCTATTAATTTTACTATTAATTTTATATATGGTATGATAAAGTCATGTGCCTGGCCACATCAGATTTTTTTACTTTATCATACGCAGTATGATAAAGTATTGTAATCGTGCCGAAAAAAAAAATTGAGATTTTAGCGGAAATAGGTCTTTATGGGTCCCCTGAACATTTTTGACCAAGGTACAAAAAAATGTCTGTGTGTGTGTGTGTGTGTGTGTGTGTGCGTGTGTGTGTACCCGTTTTTTGTGGAGACGTTTCCGGAGAAACTACTAAAGGTATCGGGACGAAAGTTCATATTTAGAAGTTTCATGACTAAACTTAGAGCTGAAAAGCTTTTGGTTCAAAACGGTCCAAAGGAACTGGCTGTTTCCTCTAAGCATTTTTCACGAATTTTGCAAATGAGCTGCCATTTCTGTAATTTCGTCAAAATACTTAAATAATAAATTAAAGTAGAGGAAATTTTGAATAATTTATGCCTATGATATTTTTTTGTAAAGTTAATAGTTTAGCTTCAAGAGCAAATTCTATTTGATCGAGATCGGTCGCATCTGCATTCATATGAAACTACATACGTAGTAGCCTGGATTTGACAAATATTTTTTGTGCTGTCACCACAGAAATGTCTATGGCTGTCACACTCGAAAACAGCTGGTTTCATCACAGGTTGGAGAACCACTATGGAACGTTGCCGCTCTAGTGCGGCAATGTACAAAATACAAAATTCAAATAAAATAAGATCACCAATTTAATTGTTTGTTGATAAGAAATATCAACCCGTTGTTATATCTAATTGTAAAAACGATAAATTGAGAAAATTGTAAATAAAGTATAGCGATGAGTGTAGTTATATTTTAGTATGTTGGTACGGATGTGACATCTACAGTGTCATGAACTGATATAAATCGGTCAGAGTTTGAATTAGCTTTTTAAACTTGACGTTGCGTAGAAGCGGTATTAACCTAACATTTCCTATAGAGAAATATAACCATTTTTGATTTTTTTAAATACTTCTCAAAAAGCAACACAAAAACGCTTATGTCACTCCTGTCGAAAGCTACATAGCGGGACTCGCTCACATGCGACGGCGACGCTCCGCCATCGGTGACGCGCGGTCACGCGCCGCATCACCGCTCGTCGCGCTATCCGTACTTTCGGCACATGTGAGATAAATAACTATTATTCTGACGACAGTAGGTAGTGTCAAATGCTGATGCTTTGACAATACCTGCTATTGATACTATTGACTATTAAAATATCTGTCAAATCCTGGCTAACTAGTTCAATTTTAATGCAGACACGATTTATCTCAATCAAATTCTCATGCAGCTAAACAATTAATTTTATATTTTGTATGATAAAGTCATGTGCCTGGCCACATCAGATTTTTTTTTGAGAAAATAGCAATTTGTTATGTAAAATATTGGTAATTATGCGGAACGTGGAATTTGTGAATGGTAAGTTTATAGGTAGGCACGGTTTGATATTTTTACTGCGATATTGAATCTATATATGGTGACATGATTACAGTAGTTGAAATTACTCCTTAGTAGCTATTAGATTTTGACGGTTAAGTGTTGTCCACGCAAATTAAGTTAAAGTAAGTAGAGCTAACCATACACGAACCTACAGTTACGTTGAAAAACTCAACTTTATATTATAAACACGACATTATTGAAGATACTTACCAAGCGTCTTAAATTTTTACAGTGACGAAAGTGGTGACAATTATGCTAGTAAAACTTCAGGAGGGCCCGTTGTTATTATAGAAAAGATTTTGGTGACCAGAGAGGCTATAGAATACTGCAAAAGACAATGCACCCTTGGCCCAACAAAAATTCCTATGCAACAAATTGTTTTAAACAATCGTAGGGAATCGTTCATTTTATATTAGATTCGCACATTTTATTATTATTATTTTATTATTAATATTTTATTTTATTGTTTTAATGGTATACATACAAGATATTTGGTCCTACAAGAGAATGTTTTTTTAACAAAAGGCAATTGAAAATATGGGAAATAATGATAAGTCTTGACACGATCGATTGTGTGACTGAAAAGATAAAAGGTGTTCTTCATACATTGTTTTACGCTACTTATTTTTGCAATTCCTTAAAAAATAATCGTATTTTAAAAGGGACTTAAAAACTTATTAAGGAAGACTTTAAAAACAAATGGGACCATATAGAACTTATTGCTGAGAACAAAACTTAATACAAAAAAAAACAGTACAGTTTTACGTTTATTTATTCGTTTGTGTTTTTTCTATTTTCCTCTATTTTGATAATATTTTACTTGGTTGTAAATTTATAATAAGTTGAAAAAATAATAGGTCTATATGAACCTTTTTTGTTTGACAGGTCCGTACGATATGTTCTAGGCATTTCATTTCAATATCAAATCAAGAAAAATAAATGGGCGTTTTGTGGATCATTTTTCAAGATTTCAGATAAACAGATAACAAAATTTTAAGCGTTGTTTTCTAGTTTCTAGTTACACATGAACCTCATTTTTTACCTCAAACCTTTACAGTAAAAAGAGATGGACACACTTCTTTATCTATTTCAGAATACCTAACTTGGTCAAACCAAAAGCATTTCAAGTTATGTTATTTGTTTACTTCATGCCGGTTTATTTCTGCAATATTTTGCTGTAAACAGGTCAGTCCAATGAATTTACATAAATAAAACCAATTGTACAAAGGTTAGCCCTTTACTGTGAGGTTAAACGTGTACATTACTGCGGTATGTCAAAGCAAAACAAAATGTGCCACGTTGACACTGCTGGCAGACCTTACAAATACCTCCACTGCGCATTTGGCAATGCTAAGGAAACTTTAAGAAATATAATAACACGGCATTTCTAACTATACTATGTTTACAACTTTTTTCTAGTTACAAAAAAGATGTTTAGAAAAAGACGAAAGTAGACTATAGTGAAAAATAGTGCTGCTGTCACTCGACTATAATCGCATATACTACCATATACTACCTATAGGTATTTATATTCGATAAAATATTAAAGTATAGGGATGTAGAAGCAAAACAGGTAAAAGTGTTCGCAGAAATAAATCGATAGATCTTCTCTGTTCAGAAGAACTATGAACAGAGAAGAATTATCGTTTTATTTCTACGAAAACTTTGATTTGCGGTGGCGACAACACAAACTGTCAAATAAATTTTGATGTTTTTTCCCCTGAACATTGAAAGTTAGACCAAATTTTTGGGTAACTTCTGACTACAAAAAAATGCGGTATGGATATTTTATTTTTTCTTCCACCAGTCTCTCCAGTCTGGTAATGCTACCTCTAAGAGACAGCAAGAACGGATAGTTTTTCTTATAATGAAAGGCAAGCAGCCCACTAATTACAAAATAATAACGATCATAGTTTAATCCTCGCCGACTTATTTTTACCATCGCTCAAACCAGTTAAGTGTACAGTGATTTCTAAAGTAAGCCACTTAAAAATATAAAGACGAGATCAAGCTGGAACCCGTCATAAATCAGACTTCAATCGTTCCCGTAAATATTATCCTTTTTATTCTTATCCTTACGTCTTGTCGGCATGTATCTTTTACTACTTGAAATATCACCAGATAGTAAACCTCGGTACTGCCCGGTATATACATTTATAATGATTTTCTTTTAGGGTCCCTTAAATGTTTTAATACGGTCGGTTATGGCCAGGGTCATAAAATTCCGTTAACGGATCGCATGCTCCGCCATAGAATAGATATCAATGAGGGCATGTGTATGTGGGTATACTTAAAAATATTACCTCATACCGTAAAATTTATTATCAGGTCTTTCGCAATCGCTGGCCGGGATTCATTCATGTCCTCGTGCAATTTATTGCCGAATCACGGGATGCTTAAATTAAAACTCTGGATTATTACATTTTTTAGGACGAACTTGGTTGGGTATCTGTAAAATGGATGACCGGACGATAAAGGCAAAATGTTATCACTATTGTTATGTGCCCATGTTATTGTCATGTTGACTAGTAATATCATGGTCATACGGATAATTAATTAATGTAGTTAACTCAATAACTCGCACCTCGCACTTTTATTTTTCTAAACTACTGCGCATGGTTTTTAGTTTTATCTTTTTGTCGGTGTTTGATTACATAGAATTTATCCATTTATTGTTGTTAATTTATATTCTTACTTACAGTAACGACAGCTTTTGAACAGTGGGACTAGAATCCAGTTTGTTCAGTTTTCCACAAATATTGTCTAAAACTAGTATAAACTACTAAAAATTAGTATTATTTCAAATATTGTGTGTACCAGCAACGAGAACCAGCAGCAATGACTGTTGTATTCCTTAAAATACAAAGCATTTCTGGGAGAAAATTTGTTGAGTAGTTTCTGACTTTCCACCTTGTATAGCGAAAAAAGGTCGTCTACGGAATCATATAATAGCTCCTATTAAACTACATTTTAATTTGTTTCAAATTTAAAAAAAAGTTGGTCCTTGTTAATTCTCTTGTTTCGGACAAATCCTACTTTAAAGAACTTATATAGCTATACTAGCCGCCTTAAACAGTACTTCAAGTTGGTACCATCTAAATAGATTCTCAGAATGCTATAGGTAGTTATCAGGGTGGAAATAAAGTAACGTAATAAATCGAAAATTCCGTTAACAATTAACATATCCAAAAAGTCTAAAAGGGATATAGCGATTAAAGTTATGGCGAATACGGAAATCCTATTTTCATGGGTTTTCATCAATATTTGTACGAGTTATGACGTCACTTTAAAGGTGAACCATATTAAGAAAACAATCTTTAAATGAAGTCGACGTGCTTGCTGTCTTGAGAATGAATTACCATAGTTACGTTATATATCGCATTGTTAGTCACTGTCACAAAATGAGACGATTAACAGAGCAGCAGAGAATAGAAGTTCTCATTAGGATCGGTTACGGGAATAGAATTAGCACGTATGCAGAAGTACCTGTCTGCAGAAAATATCCAGACCAACGAATTAGCCAGTCGACGGTATGCAGAATTGATATCAAATTTCAGGAACTGGGGGCGATTTATCAAGGTCTGGACGCCAGAAAAAAGTTACGGACGAAGTAAAACTAGATGTTTTGTTGGATCTTGAGAAAAATCCACATTCAAGCAGCCGTTGTGCCTTAGACCATGACATCAGTCATACATCCATTTTAAATTGATTAAAACCAGAAAAATTTCACCCTTACAAAATTCTACTTATTCATCAGATTGCCGAAACCGACACTGACCACAGACTGATATTTTGTGAAAGCATGATGAACATTTGCACCCAAGATCCAATGTTTGCCAATCGGATAGTGTTTTCGGTCGAAGCAACATTCTCGTTGTCCGGTTTAGTGAATAGATATATAATATAATCGTCGATATTGAGCTAGAGAATATGCGCATTGGACAGTAGAGGGGCATACAATATATCCCAAAAAAATAAATGTGTGAGCAGGAGTTGTTGGCACTTAAATGTTGGGCCATTCTTTTTTAATTACAATTTAACTTCCGACCGATATTTACAAATTTTTCAAAATGAAGTCATGCCAGCGTTACGGAGAATGTTTCCAAATAACAACAATCCAGAACAGGCAAATGAATTAATCTGGTTCCAGCAATATGATGCCCCACCGCACTATGCCGCTAATGTGCGTAATATTTGGACTCTACATTTCCTGGTAGGTGGATTGGAAGAAGGGGAGCAATGGAGTGGTAAGCTAGATCACCAGATCTTACACCCCTTGATTATTTTCTGTGGGGTTATTTAAAAAATAAAGTTTATAAATATCGTCCCAACAATTTAGAACACTCTCAACAGAAAATACAACACGAGTGTCAACAAATAACTGCCGAACAGCTTCAAAATGTCGTGGATGCGTCTTATAAACGTCTTGGAAGTTGTCAAGTGGCGCAAGGTCGACAATTTGAACACCTGTGATCCAGCATATTGTAATTTTGTAAATCAAATTTAAATATGTTTTTGTTATCATTTTTTTAAATATTACTTTTTTTATTCGGAACGACCGGATAATCAATTAATGTAATGAAACGTACAAGCCAAAGTTATTCTTGTTCATTTTTTAATAAAAAAATACCAACACTCCTACCCAGAATTGAATTTCAATTCAGTGGCCGTCAATTTATGGGGATTTTGTTCATAACAAGTAACTAAGGTGACTAACTCCTAGAGCTAAACAACACGATTACTTCGATTATTATAACCATTATTAAAAAGTTCTTAAAGATAATTTTTCTTGAAAATTTTCTGATGTAATGATGTAAAAAACTTGTATTCCGTTTAAAAGAGATTGAAAAGTATTATCATAACAAAAAATCAAAAATATTGGTTGCCATTTAAGAAAATATATCGATGACGTCATAACTCTTACAAATATTGATGAAAATCGATGATCGCTTTTAAAAATCGCTTTTAGATTTTTTCGAAATTTTAGTTATTAACAGAATTATTGAATTATTCCGTTACTTAATTTCCAGCCTGTATAGTGTATAGCGCTCTTATGTTTAGATAGACTTTGGCATATTTTTTTACTTAGAAGAAGCATTTCAATGAAAATATGATTATATATCATTAATATTTAATAGTATACTAATTACCTCGTGTTTCCCTGCCTTTAATTTCAAACATAGATAATTGAGTAATTTTTAGGCACGAACCCATATTGTTACTAACGCTAATACAATATGTATTTTGCCAAAATTTAATCCAAATACACTCTGTATAAAGTAAAAGAAAAGTAAATACAATGCTTATGTACGTAAGTCCTCAACAAACAATCGCAAAATTCAATACAATTTAATTTATCCGCGTAAGGAATAAATTAGGGCACGTAAACAATGGCAGGTAAATACACCGCAATATGTACGATAAAATTAATGTTGAATAATACGCCAACGAGATTATTTGAAAAAGATCTGGCAACGCACGTCACCGCAGATAAATAATTTCTGTATTTCCGTGCAAGTGTAAACGCAAAAGGTAATTTGCAATTATAATATCGTGTTGTACTAGTACGGGAACACAGTCCGCAATTTGAATAGCTTTTCACTGTAGGTCCGTCACGGTTGAACAATTTACAGCTGTTGCGAAACATTGTACTTCATCAGACAAATTACCACTTCAAAGTAGCATGACCCGTGCTGCCATCTATCGGAACTTTTGTCAGGCAATTTACGAGTGGGGTATAATCAGTATTTATGTCAGATAATCATTCTCTTCGATCGTTCTAAATGTGAAATGTTTTTATTTAATGTATGTAGTTCTGTTTTATTGTTTCTTAGTTATAATTAACTCGGTACTGCCAAAATTAATTGAACTGGGATGAAAAGGGAAAATAATTATGACGAGGAATATTGGAGAACATTAGCTATTTCTGGTAAGTAATAGTTATTTATGTACCAAGGGCATTACACGGATGTTTATGACGCGAGGGCAACCGTTTAAAAAGCTCTCGGGCTTATTGGCCCTCGAGCTTTTTAAGTCCCCCGAGGGTATAAACATGAAGTAATGCCCGAGGTGCATAAAACAATGTATGTCCTACAATGGATTTGTTATGGTTTTGTTCCCCCGTTTTAATAATATTAATAAATATTTTGACGTTTTCAAGTGACATACGTATCTATGGAGTTGAATAACTACAAACAGTTCGGAGTTGAGTGACAATACTGACAACTAATTGTCAAACTTATAACCTTAATCTTCAATAATTGACATTAGCGAGTGACAGTACAGACAAGTAATTGTCAAACTTATAACCTAAATTGCCAATAATTGACATTAATGACTTAAAATTTACAACTTGAATGACAAATATTTGATATATTTGACATATAACCACGGCAACCCTTAATGCCCGCGCGGGCGTTAAGAATCCTTACCGCCCTCGCGGGCGCTAAGAAGCAGTTTTTGCGCCGGTATCTAAGATATAAAATGTCACTTTATGATCATGTGACATGGGCCACAAAATTCTGATCTGAACTTCGGCGGGCCGCATACAAAAAAGACATTTGATTTTTTTTATATTAATGGTTCTTATACCATGTTGCTAATACCGTGTTAGATCAATTTCATCAGTATGTTAATTTTTGATATGTTGGATGCCTCACATTAACATTTTTCCTTTATCTATGCGTGCGGATGCGAGCACAAGTTCGGAGTAAACAAAATAAATAAATTAGCGATGAATAGCTCCATAAAATAAATAAAAATTCAATATTTTAAGGATTTTGTATCAATTTTTTTTTCATTTGAAATTTATAATAACCTAAGAAAAGTACTATGAACATAATTTAACGAAAGTCATAGAAAATGACATCAAGTAAAGAAGAGAATGATAATTAAATCCAGGTGAGGGATCATGGAGGGTTCCTGGTTCAAATCCAGGCGGACGTGTTCTTTTCCAAAAATTTATACTCACCTGGATTAATTATCATTCGCTTCTTTAGTTGGTCCTACATTACTGACGACTATGTTTCGGTTAGGTTTAGTAATGATAATTAATACAGGTCAAGATAATGGAGGGTTCCTGGTTCAAATCCTGGCGGAGGAGTCTTTTCCAAAAATGTATCCTCACCTGGATTGATTATCATTCTTTAGTGATACTACATTACGTACGACTTTACGTAATAACCCATTTTCCCTTGAATGTATACAAAATAGCTTATAAACTTGACTACACTTACACCTGTCATGTTTGAAAACAATTACTACAGTACGCTTTTAATCTTAAACCCCATTCAAATGATATTAACGAAAATATTAAAAAAAAATCAATTTTAGATATTTTGTTGTCAAGAAAACGTATACTGACTAATTTCTTCTCCCCTAAATGTTTATAACTGAGGAATCACCTCACATGTGAATAAAAAATCATCAAAACCAGTTAATCGGGTCTAGACAAAATCAACTTTGAAATCGTGCCTTTTTATTATTACCTACTGTTCCTGTTGTATGGCCTTTAAAACAAAGATAATGAAGTGAATCGAAAACCGACGTGTTCAAAAAATATTACAGTGTCACTCCAGTTATTGCTGGAACTTTGTTCTAGCTGGAACTCCATATAGTACTTCAAAGTTGAGGCAAAAATCATAACATCATTCTTACACTCTATACTCAAAACTGAAAGTTGAAATAAAAATTCTTCATCCGTACATCTTCTGAAGATTTAGGCTACCAGTAAGTGAAAGACTCATCAAAATGGTTAGGGAGAACCAACTTTCAATTTTTAACATATTTTTCATTAACCCCTAAATCTTTTGACCAGTTTAGTTCAGAATTCACCTGGATTGATTATCATTCTTTAGTGATACTACATTACGTACGACTTTACGTAATAACCCATTTTCCCTTGAATGTATACAAAATAGCTTATAAACTTGACTACACTTACACCTTTCATGTTTAAAAACAATTACTACAGTACGCTTTTAATCTTAAACCCCATTCAAATGATATTAACGAAAATATTTAAAAAAAATCAATTTTAGATATTTTGTTGTCAAGAAAACGTATACTGACTAATTCCTTCTCCCCTAAATGTTTATAACTGAGGAATCACCTCACATGTGAATAAAAAATCATCAAAACCAGTTAATCGGGTCTAGACAAAATCAACTTTGAAATCGTGCCTTTTTATTATTACCTACTGTTCCTGTTGTATGGCCTTTAAAACAAAGATAATGAAGTGAATCGAAAACCGACGTGTTCAAAAAATATTACAGTGTCACTCCAGTTATTGCTGGAACTTTGTTCTAGCTGGAACTCCATATAGTACTTCAAAGTTGAGGCAAAAATCATAACATCATTCTTACACTCTATACTCAAAACTGAAAGTTGAAATAAAAATTCTTCATCCGTACATCTTCTGAAGATTTAGGCTCCCAGTAAGTGAAAGACTCATCAAAATGGTTAGGGAGAACCAACTTTCAATTTTTAACATATTTTTCATTAACCCCTAAATCTTTTGACCAGTTTAGTTCAGAATTAGCCACAATCTCTAAATACAGAATGATGAACATTAAAAATGAATGATGAATCATGAATCAAATGATATTTACGAAAATATTTTAAGAAAATTTCGATTTTTAATAATTATTTCTGTTTTACAGTATTTCGGGCATTCTGTTCATGTTGTTTCAGGGCTATTACTAGTAAATGTTTGAGTAAAAGATTGAAATGGTGTTATTCTCTTCATGGGTGCAGTTACATAACAAGTACGTAAAATTTCTTTAGTTTCATATTTGAGAGTAAAATTTTGCGACGATGAACAACATAAGTAAGTGGACGCGTGGGCTGAACTTTTCGGTGGATGACATGATAGGGAACTTTAAACACAAGAAATATGAAAAATATGAAATATGTCTAAAGGTAGAAACTTCTACTCATATTCCTTTAAGTGACAAATAAACCTACTGAATGTCATACGTGCGATCCGCCACTACTGGCAGCGTCGCTCTCGATCCCTTCCCCGGCTCGCCCCAAGGACCGAAGAGCGCCGCGTCAACTGCAGCAATCATGAGATGCTTCAACTCGATCTTTTGTAGGGAAAATGCAAGATAAACCATGATTATGTAAAAAACTTTAAACCTATGAATTAGTGGGTAGCCTATATATTTCATTATTCTAGCTCTTCTAATAAAGGAATTGCTGGCAGTGCATAATATAGCTCTTTGTGGGTCAAGCACTAATCCAATGATTTTACAAAAATACATATTGAAAGCTAGCATTCTGCTGGTGATTTTACTTTTTACTTCGTTCATATCTATGTATTATTTCCGGAGTAATTCATTGCTAAAGTTAAACGAATAAAATTTACGTGGCAAAAACAGCGCTAATTCTTCTTAATTTGGAAAAATCGGGAAAACGCCAACACATACAGCTTTCTAATTATTATGAGTTGTAGCATACTAATCGAGGACAGCACCAGAATTTTTTAAAACTTTTTCGCCCCTAGGTTTCCGAGAAAATGGACGTCAAAAGAAGGGACCTAATATATGGCCACGATAGTACGTTCGTATGGCTAGGGCAAGCTCAATAATGTAGGAATACCCAAATAAAAATGGTAACTGCTCTGCTAGTACCTAATAAGCAATAACTAGTGTCCCTGCTTTGAAGGAGATAGGTATTATCGGGCAATTCCGTATCCGAAGCTCATTGCAAACTTTGTAATTAAAAAATGTTACTAATCAGTTTTATATTTTTTCAATTTTATTGTATTGTAATACAATTTTAGCGAGGGTCCGTGGGCCGCACAGTAGGGTCTTGCGGGCCGCAGGTTTGACATCACTGATGTAGGACATAAAATGATTATCTATAACCTTGACTTATTTTATCCGTTGTATCGAGTGTTAATGATGAGTAAGTAATGTGTAAGTATGACTGAAAACTGTGCCTACTGAGAATACAAAACTTCACAAATTTGAACTCAGCCGAACTTCACTTTTGACTTACTACATTTAATAGTTTGTGTTAGTTAATAGCGGATGCACACTGTCTTACAAACACAGCATTGCCTCAAAGTAAACTTTAAACTAAATTTGTTGTGTAAATATTTTTACTTTGTCATATGCAGTACGTTCAATATTGATTATGTGCAGTATTTTTCGACAAGTGGTGACACGCGCCACAATTACCCCCCGATTTTGGGGTATTCCTTTGAGGTACTAGTTTGGGGTTACTGTTTTCTGAGAGTACTAATACGGTACTAAATATTTACAAAACTTGTGATTTGTGTTATTTTACGATATGTGGTGTTCTGAAGTGACGTTCAAAAGAACTACTCATAAATTAGGTATGGTTCCTTGAGAGTTGGCGTACTAATTCCGCGGTTGGTGGTACCAATTGGTACTAATTGGGTCATTTAATATTTGGAAAGTTTCAACTCGATTTGTGAAAAGTAGCCTCCTGAGGTAAAAGACGTCAAAAAACATCCCGTCTCAATATGACGTATTTTTTGCTTCGGTCGCCGAATACTTAGGATCTTCGAAAATGGGCCGACGCGGCCGAATACCGGAGCAAAACCGGCAAACCGGAGCTCCGGTGCATCTCTAGTTACTATCATAGATTATAAAGCACACTTGTCAAACTAAGTAGCATTCAATAAAGTTAACACTTTTATAAATATTAGTTACTAGTCGCCTAAATTGCCGTAAGAGGCAATTAAGCCATTTTATGCACGGAATTGAAAAAAAAAAACGCATAAGGTGCATCTAACCTAACCTTCATCCGCTCCGATTTCTTATAATAAGCAAAATCCCTTCTCCTGAAAAATAGACATTTGATAGACACATAGACCAAATCGCGTGTCGCTTTTAATAAACTAACCGTATTTTTATACATTATTAACCGTTGGAACATCTTTTCGGTCCACACCGGACCTAAACCTAAACCTTTCTCGCCTCTCAAACTACATTTGTGCATTATCATTTCTCTAATGGTTAAAAGAATAGATCGGAATCCGCGGTAGGCGGTCGGGAATTATAAATTAAAAGTCCGATGATATCCTTTGTCGCCGGAATATACGTCCAAAATTGTCTCCAATTACTTTCATGCTGTTAGAGGTGGCCAAGTGGATAAGGCGAATGCCTTCAACTCAGAAGTCCAGGGTTCAAGCCCAGGTTAAGCAGGGGAGATTTCAAATACCCCGTCTCCCCGACTGCCGCACAGTCAAGCCACTGGCTTTGTGTACATGGCAAAACCCCCAAAAAAAAATAATAGATGTGGGATGAAATGCTTCAGTTTCGTTTTCTGTTAGATTTTTTTTAAATATTTGGTTAATATTTGGCTAAGGATTGGCGCCTCGCCTTGGAGAGCGTGGGTTTAACAACAGTGATTTGAACTACTTACAAAAGCAAAATCGCTTATATCTCCAGCACCTTATTTTTAACACCCCCTATACTTCACCGTCACTCATAAAAGATAGCTCCGTTAAGATAGCAAAAATTCTTCTTTGTGTGTGTCGGTCTTTATTTAAAAGCTTCAGGATAATATCAAGATATTTCTGCTAAAGTAAGTCAACATTTGAAATGGCTTCATAATTGTTTACTATGCTGGGTGTGCGTGCACCACGTCATTGTTTACATTCCTTTCCCTCCGCGCTATCCATTATTTTAATTAACTGCAAAATTGAATGCCTTATCGCTCATGCCACTAACTACCCCCAACGGTCAATTTTTCAGTTATGCGCTTACTCGCAGTGCACAGGTAATCTCGCCCCAATCAAACCTCGTCGTAATTTACCCAGCGCATGCGATCACTTTTTCCCAATCCATCAGAGGAAATTGCTCATAAATGGCGGATGCGCCGGTTAACTTTTATTTTATCGAATTGGTTTTGCTTCCCCATTCTTAGTCACTTAATTTTGCTCTACCAATTCGAGTTAACGCAATTTGTCTCTGCATATTGATCGATGTGTTTATATTACTTACTTTACTATAATATTTACTATACTAGGCTTACTTCATACTTTATACTGCCACTAACAGCATTCGTTTATTTAGTCTAATGGTCGCTATCTCAGCGTATTGTTTTGCATGGGAGTGACTTGCAATACATGACAAAGCAACCGGGTGTAGAGGCAAGGTTCTTCAATTGTTATGTAGCAGCCGATCAAAAAGAAATTGAAAAGGACCTTAAGGCGTTTACTTTACTTGTCCCCCAGTATGTGCGATCAGTGGCTGTGAGTCGTCAGATGAATCAATAAACGGTAAGTGAACAATTTTTGTGTGCTTGTTTTGATACAATTGGTTCTTATACAATAACTAGTTTCTTATTTGCTTTCATACTAATATTAATTTTGGAGTGCTATTGATAAGTTCTGGGATGCACCGCCATCATAGAACAAGGCAATCAGAACGGTTTTCTCGGATGTTGCATTCCTACGTCAAAGTTGCTTATACAAAGTTGTAGAGCATAATACCTACATAGTTCTTTCCGCTAAATTCAGATTATTAGATAATGAGTTGCAGTCTTAGTTCAAGTCATTCTACGGCACTTGTTTTTTTATTTATTTTCTTCCGTATTTATTTTTGTTCTTAAAGAAATTAACGGCTGAATAAAATGTTTGGTACGGTTAGCTATTCTTGTTATGAAAAGATGTGTTTGCATTTTCATGTTCTTATATTTTTATTTGTCTAGTTAGTACCTGTCTACCACTATCAGCAGTCGGTATTCCATTTATTTTTTCTGGTTGTTGTTTATCACTAGTGATGTATTTTTTATTTTACCAATAATAACTTTTATCTTTCCTCAAAATTTGTGTTACTATTAAATAGGTGGTCACATTTTTATCCCACGTCTATTATTACTAAAAGCCTGACAGTAATCGGAGACAATTTTCGCCGATAATTGCGGCCGCTAACGAAATGATCTGACTTTAGGTTTATAATTCCCGAGCGGCTACCGTCGATTCCTTTCCGCTCTTTTAACTGTTAAAGAAATGATAATGCAAAAATGTAGTTTGATAGGCGAGATTTTTTTTTCGATTTTCGCTAATATAGGCTGAGATTTAGAGTGTACCCCGAGAAACGTCAGTAAATTTGTCAAATCGGTCGGTTGCTAAACGACAGTTGTTGACAGTGGCGACACAACATAGCGAGTATGACGGGAGCCAGATTTAGGTCCGGTGTGGACCGAAAAGACGTTCAAACAGATAATAATGTATATGCATTTTTTTAAAATATATTTTTTAATATTTTACTTAAAGCCTGTTTTATACAAGGAATTCATAATTATATTGACAATTTTTCCGTAGTCTACAGGCTGTTTATTATCCGCAAAAACAAATTAGAATGATGACTTAAGTAAATCATCATGATATCAAGTCTAATAAGTGTTAGACTTATGATATCTATTGTTAATCAAATTCTTATATTATTAGGAAGTATATGTCATTACACTTTGTTCTTTTTTAGTCATATAACGTACAGGGTGTCGCGAGAAATAAGTAAATGTGAGGCAAATTAGTCGTATTTGCAACATTTAATTGCGTAAACAAGATTCTTATGCAAAGTACAAATTTGGATAGGCAACTAATCATTACATGTATTCTTTTTCATAATTTTGCACTATATACACGGTGTTTCGAATTGTAAGTTTTTATTTCCGACTTTCTGATTCTTTATGTAATTATTCTGAAAATGTCTAGTTGATAATCAAAAATTATCTATAATTTTACAAAAAGAATAATTTCTTATTTTTTTATTGTTTTAAATTAATTTTTCCGATCACATTAAAGATTATTTACTTAAACATAAACTTTAGGCTTTTGGAGGAGACAACTTATGAATTTGAGTTAGGTTTTCAAACAAGAGTTTTTTTGGTGCATTTTCTCAATACTTACAATGACCAAGTAATATTAGCTATTACAAATCAGTGTTACAAATCATTGTAGTTGGTATTTTTAATTAATTTTGGTTTAGCGCACGACCAGCGCAGCGAGCAGTGCTCCCAAATGAACCAATTCGTCCCTACTGAGATTGAGAAATTGTGGTTAGATTATGTAGTCGTTGTAGATTATGTTAGAATATGTTTCTTACGATTTCATTATGAAACTGTGTCCTAATTACTCCATACGAATAGTAGAAAATAACAAAATAAATTGTTTAAATCACGACGAGCGCAGCGAGAGAAGCAACAAGTGTACCATGAAAACAGAACTTCAGTTTTTGGAGCATGGCGAGCGCAGCGAGGAGTTCCCACATAAACGAATGTGAATATGACTAAGTGTCGCACCAATAGAAAGCGACGTGTACACGGTCCGACTAGGCTGGCTAACCGTTTTACACGATCAGCTTATATCTGCGGTCTATCCACTATATGCTGATATACAGAAATTTGTAATCTTCAAGACTTCAGCAATTTATAAACATCGGCGATCTAACTTCATCGATAATCTAACTACATCACAAAACTACTGACGTCGGCGATCTACTTATTTATTATTTTGATTTACAAGTCACTAATTGTAGTACTAAAAAGTAAATGTTCTCTCAACAAATCTACCAAATTTTTTAAAAAGAAACCTTTTAATGTTGCATTTTCAAAGCAACTGAGTAATATTTGTTGGTAATCACGTTTCTCTTGTACTAACATTTAATTGCGTTAACTGTTCGTCTGATCGTTTAATGAAAATCGATACTTGAAGCAGCATAGCAGCATGGTAGTCTCTCGTATTTCTACCAATGTTTGTCGAGCTGGGTAAACATTTGTCTAGCATAAAGACGACAAAGTGTATAAAAACGTTCACTTTATCGCTTGGGGGGGGGGGTCGAGGAAAATATAGGGGGATGAAGGTTATGGGGGGGGGGTAGAATTCTTCACATGATGTGCAGTCATATGGTAAAGGGGTGTCGGGGAGTGCTAGATCTGAACTATAATATGAACAGAAATGAAAACTTCTGTGGATACCGGTAAACTATAATTGGTGGAAATTAAGGTATATTTCTTAGTGACACAGGTGATGACGTGAATCAGAATAGAAAATGAATTTTATTCCAAAAGATACCTTTGTGATGATGATTTCCAACAAATGTTACTCAACAAATACATTCCATTCTAGAAGACCCAAACCAATTAATTCGAAAAACAGCAAATGAAAACGTGACATTATGTAACCCAGTGCTAGTGCTATAAATTAACAATTAGAAGCGTATAAATCACTTTTTATTTAAATGACAGTTTGCGACTTTATATTTTATCATAGTTTAATTAATAGTTATTTAACCAACAAGGTATTAATAAGATCTTTAAAAAAAATAACTGACTTCCAGCAAAAGCACTAAAAGGAACTTTTTTTGCGTATATAATTTCCAGGTAGCCAGTAAGTGAGCCACTAAACATTTTATTAGGTAGGTTCTGTCTTGAAAGGGTGCCTTTCCCACTGTCGGAGTCAAAATTCCAACTTCAAAATTCAGAAGTAGATTTCTAGTTATAGGGTACCATCAGTAAGTAAAAACCGTTTAAACAAGACCAGAATCATCGAAATTGGTCCACGTATTACGGAATTACTTGCAAACATACATACAAAATATCCCTACATGTCAATATACGTGACGAATTGATCACCTCCTTCTTTTCTAGTCAGACCAAAAGAGCAATTAATGATCGCGACGGAAAAGACATTTACACCGAATGAAACTCATACCCCTGAACTTCCCGAGTCTATCACCTGGACAGCACTGGAGTCAAAGCCTATACCCCATATTTCACCAAAAGAACTAATGACCGAAATCAAAACCAACCTCAGTTCGAAAAAAGCACCGGGATTTGACATGATATCAGGAGCCCTGCTGAAGCACCTACCGAGAAAAGCCGTGATAAAGATGTTAAATTTGTTCAACACTGCACTTAGGTTAAGATATGTGCCCTCATTCTGGAAAGTGGCTGAGGTCATCATGATACCCAAACCCGGCAAACCGCCAAATGATGTAGCCTCCTACAGGCCTATATCTTTGTTACCAACCATTTCAAAACTGTTTGAGAAATTACTTATCAAGAGAATATACCCAATTCTTGAGAAAAATCAAAGTATTCCATCACATTAATTCGGCTTTCGAGCTCGACATTCAACAATCGATCAAGTACATCGCATTACTGATGTAATAGAAACGGCTCTTGAGGAAAAGAAAATTTGCTCAGCAATATTTTTAGAAGTGGCTCAAGCTTTCGATAAGGTGTGGCATGATTGACTCTTTGAGAAACTGGAACAGCAGCTTCCTAGTGAATATACAGAACTGTTAAAATCATATCTGAAAGATCGCCACTTCAGGGTGAAGCAGGATGACGAATACTCCTCGCTACGCAATATGAATGCCGGAGTACCACAAGGAAGCGTATTGGGACCACTTTTGTACCTACTATATACTTATGATATTCCTGTTCCGGGAGAAACCACAGTGGCAACATTTGCAGACGACACGGCTATTTTGGCGATTAGTGACAGTGTCGAAGAAGCAACTGAAAAATTACAGATTGCTGCAAACAAAATCACCCTTTGGACAAAGAAATGGCGCATTAACTAAATGAAGGAAAATCCACGCATGTAAACTACACCAATAATAACTAATAACTATATTCCAGTATCTATTAATGAGAAAACGATATTCCATACGCGGATACAGCGAAATACCTTGGCATGACACTGGATGCCAAGCTTAGATGGAAAGTACAAGTACAAAGTACAAAGTACAAAGTACAAGAAAAAGCAGAACGAACTCGACCTAAAATTCCGCAAAATGTATGGGCTAATGGGACAGGGGTCAGCCCTGTCAGTGCAAAATAAGCTCCTACTATACAAGCAATTATTAAAGCCAGTATGGGTGTATAGAATACAGTTATGGGTTATATGCACTAAGCAGTGCTAAGAAGCACGAGGATCGTCTACTCCACCACGACAACTTTCAAGCCATCCAGCTGCTAGACAACAGTGCGCTAGTGCGTCGGCTGAAAAGAACTAAACCTTTCGAACTAGTGCGGAACTGATTAAAAGCAGAGCACCCGTAGTGTATTCACAGTACGTGAAAAGTGAAAACAAGTGTAAGTGAAAACAATCGCCGTCTACATGAGTGGTAAAAACTGTCAGACTAAAACAACTTGGGCCAATGGGTAAAATTGTAAAAATACTCATTATTTTATCAGTTTGGGTTAAGTGAAAATAACTTGCCACAAACACTCTGTGTTTGAACAAAACAAAAAAGTAAAATAAAAATTATCGAGACTTTTTAGCGCACTAGCAGCATTAACGTCGATTTTCTTCCACAGTGTCATGTGCTGCTTATTGAGAATTTATGTAATATGTGACTGGCAGTTTTGGATGGTAAAATGTTTTAAATTAATTATTTCAATTTACGTATGTTCGATTGGGTAGAAGAAAGTCGTTTGATTGGCTATAATAAACAGTGCATTAATAGAAATAATGCATTTATACAGCTGTTTCATAAACGATTTTCTGTTCGCTAAACTGCCATAACCCCAGTTATAACGATGTAACGCAATTAACATAACAACCAGAGCTAATTTACAACTACTACAAACGATTACATAACTGTCAACGGGACCAAATACCCCGAATTCATTCCGTGTCCGTGCAGCAATTTTATATGCGGCAGACACGTTATCTGGCATCCCAATCCCGGCATGCGATTTAGGCGACCTCTATCGTGTCCCGAGCCAATACAGAATCGCGCCGTACCTCAGAGCAAACGCGCATTCCGAATAATAAGGCGGTATAACTCTTAATAAGTACGAAATCCGGACCGGATGCTGCCGCCAAGATACCGGATCCGGGAATGTTTGGCCGCAAAACCGGAACCGAAAATAAAATGTTTACGGTGTACCCCGGGAGGGATAAGGACCGGGAAAGGACGTATTTACGAGTCCCTAAACTAAGAGGATTCCGAATTCCGACGGTCCTTTGTTTTGGTTTCGGAGATAAATCTTTTTTTATCTTGGAGTATCGGTGGCGTCTTCAACAAATATGTCATGGTTCACGGCTTCCAGTTAAAATTAAGTTGGTCGGTTGACTGTTAGAAAATATTTAATGATGGCACTCTCTATGTTATAGAAGTCAATTTTTGTTTTATTTTACTCGGTTCAGAAATGGCGCCCCTTTTAGAGTCAGCTATTGTTTGATTAAGAGCGGATACACACTAAAAAACAAATGCTCAAATCAAATGTATATATTTATTCAGAAATATACACATTATCCGTTTATTCTTTATTAAAGTTGGCGGCTTGTATGAAACCAATACGGCAACAGTCAATGTAAATTTCGGTACCATATACCAAGCGATTCAGTATATATGAATTTGTGATAAGACTAAAGTACCTCTATTTACATTATTATCGATAAACTTTATTTGGAAATATTGTTTAGAAGTACAAATTATATTGAAATATGAAGTCACAGTCACCTATCTTGAAATTTGTCTTTTTTTGTTTTTTTTAATACTTACTTTAATGACAAATATTAGTCAATGCCTTTGTATCACTCGCATTTCGTTTTAATCTATTTAAAAAAAAAATAAATAAATTTTTAAATCTTTTTGTTATTTTGGTATAATTACTAATGTTTATTTAGAACTAGCGCAAAATTACTCGTTTTCTTGATGGAAAGTTGGTATTTCGCCCAGTAGATAATAATAGTTCATACAATAATTAATACACGATCGTACTTACCTCTAATTCAGTTAATATTAACGACTTTGGATATGTTTATAATAGTAGTTATCCAACTACAGCAAGCGGTTAGTCGATGTTGCTGTTTTCAATGAAAGACACCCGGAGAACCAAATTACTCGTTCAACCATTTCTAGTATAATCAGAAAATTCAAGCAGACTGGGTCTGTTTAAAATCTCTTTAAGAAACACCACTAAATATTGCCGATATTAAGACAGCATGTTTTCCAGTGTTGCAAGCGGTAATCTAGCATAGAACGACTTCGGCTTGACAAATTGCTTCTCACACCGAACGCAGTAAATCAACAGCACATAACATACAAAAACTGAACAAATATCACCTTTATAAACCAAAATAACTACTAAACTAAAGGCAAGAGACTATGGTATCTGGTATGACTTTATTATTATCGATAAACTTAACTTGAAGATGTTGTTTAGAAGTAAAATTTAATAATTTATAACCTAATTTCTGGTTTAAAAATTCTTGACGGTGCTTAGAAAAGATGTTAACACGCCGTTGAGAAACTGAAGATATTAACATACATTTAAATCTTAACAAAGAAAGGCCCAGATATTTTATTCTTTTATTTGTTTTTTTTTTATTTGTTCTTTTTATTTGTTCAAAATACCGCACATTGGTCTTAAAATGGTACTAATTTCGGCATTTTACCGTAAAATTCGGGGTTTCTTGTGTGTCCACCAACGGCTATTTTGTGAAAAAAGCAGTGCTATTTGACGTTAATTATTGCCCCGTCTATCCATAAAATATTAACAAAAAAAAATCTGTCCTCTTCCATTGCCCCTCAAATCAGATGGCGAAGTCATACCTATGGCATCAGGTCTAATGTCATAGGTATGGTACTGATGCCATAGTGTCTTTCCTTTATTGTACTTATAAATTTTGTATGTTTTTTAAAGGTGATATTTGTTCAGTTTTAGTAAGTTATGTGCTCTTGACTTACTGCATTGGGGGCGAGAAGCAATTTGTTCAATCGAAGTCGTTCTATGCTCGATTACCGCTTATTTTCGGTAATATATTTTTGTGTGTCTGAAAGATATTTTCAACAGACCCAGTCTGCTTGACTTTTCTGATTATCCTAGAAATGGTCGAGTGGGCTATTTGGTTCTCTGGGCGTTTTTCACTGAAAGTATCAGCAACATCGAGATAAGCACTTTTCTGTAGATGGATAAGTCATTAATATTAATTGAATTAAAAGTAAGTCACGTTAAGGTATTAGTTATTATTATCTTCAGGGTGAAATATCAACTTTACACCAAAAAAATGAGCAATTTTGCGCTAGTTCTAAATAAACATTAGATATCATACAAAAATAATCAAAAATGTAAAATATGTTTTCAATCTTCTAAAAATAGATTAAAACGAACATTTTAAAATCACTGGCATTGACTAATATTAGCCATAAAAATGCACATTAAAAAAAAGGAAGAATTTCAAGATAGGTGGCTGTGATTTCATATTTGAATATAATTTTTACTTCTAAACATCATTTCCAAATAAATTTTATCAATAACAAATTCAGAAATTCATATAATCGCTTGGTATATGGTATCGAAATTTACATATTTGACTGTTGCTGTATTAGTTTCATACAAGCCACAAACTTTTATAAAGAATAAAATTTACTGAGAAACGCGCAAAAGAAAATTTTCCATATGATGCAAACTTTCTTGGACACATCCTGTATATTTACTTGGAATATACGTATGATGCCACCAACAGGTTGAGATCACTTCAAATAAAACATGTTTCTTCCAACAAAAATAATATTTTATCAATGTATTTAATAAATGAGATTAAAATCCATAGTGCATTAATGTGTTTAACAAAGTAGATGAAAACAACTCTTCCTTGATGCACGTGTTTATTGTATACTTAGGGACGCGTTTCGGACCGCAGGTCCATCATCAGCCGCCAAATCTACAGGTTAATAAGATATAAGTAAAGAGCCAAATACCGCATGATTAAAAATTAGACAATTCAAAATCGAAACGAACATCACCTTAACATTAAATACATTCAGCAATATCAGAAAATAAAAATTAAATACTTACAGTCTATATAGTCGACGTCGACAAACAATAGTAGTGATGTAAAAATCTCGGACATGAATAAATCAACATTTCAATGTAATACATGCGAGAGGGAAATTCTGCGGAATGTTGATAATCTTACTTATTGATAGCAGTGTTGGAATGGAATGGACAGTGTGTTGGCCGGCTCAAGCAGACCGGACCGATACAAAAAAAAACATCGAAAATCGAACAAACTGAAAAGTTCCCGATATAACGGAAAACCAACAAATTAAAAAATTCCGGACAAACGGCAAGGCAAAATATAATAAATACAGAAACAATGAATCAGTCAAAAATCCGCAGATGTAAAAATATTTACGATTTAAAAACAAAATGAGATAAGGTGCAATATTAGTTGCATAATCGTGGTGGATAGTGGAAATGAATTTAAAATAATATTACGCTACAAAAGAGTGGGCAGGCGCAGCAAATTCGAAGACAAGACTAAAATATATAGAAGAATCTAAGAGGCTTACATTATAATTACAATTAGTGAAATAACTCCAATATATAAATACACAAGATATATGGTGCCGCATGGAAAAAGAATAAAAAAGACAACAGCAACTCATGGGACAAAAGTTATTAAACATAAGTACGAGAAAAATTCTTAATTTTTTTTAATGTAATTACGCTTAAGCAAAACGGCAAGCAAGTAAATTTCGAAAAATCAAAAGGCATCAAAAACGAAAACTAGAGAGAAAAAATGGTTAAAGAGTGTAACTGAATAAGGGTTTTATATTTGAATGTATTTGGTCATTAATAAGGTTTATGCCAGGTGTCCTTTTATGGCGTTCTATCTCTAAAAGTTCGAGAAGGTCCATTTTAGGGCCCTTTTGACATTTATGCAAGAGTTTGGCATCGTTATAATTAATATTGTGTCCAGTTTCGACTCTGTGACGGTATAAGTTAGAATTCGGTGTGGTTCTGTGTTCGTAAATTCTTCGTGAAAGCTTTCTACCGGTTTGACCAATGTAATGTGCGCTGCAATTCCCACAATTGATGGAATAGACACCGTTTTGATCTAAAATGGGTTTGGGAGTTTGACGGTGTGTTGAAAGGAGTTGTAAGAGTTGATTCTGTGTTTTGAAGGCCGGGATGATGTTGTAGGATGATAATATATGAGGAAGCTTCTGATTGATACTGTTGAAATAAAAAGGTTTATAAAGGGGGGATTGTTAAATTTGATATTTCGCGTATAAAGAGGGTCTAGTTTTATCACCGTATTATTAAAAATTTTATTGATTAAGTTGTTAGGAAAGTTGAAATTTATGGCGAGTCGCGATACGAAGTTGATCTCCTTCATTTTGTCTTCGTAACTTAGGGGGTAAGTGAGTGCACGGTGAAAATAATATCTCAAAGAAGCTATACGATAGGAATAATGGTGGTAGGAGTCAAATGGAATTATTGTGGGTATGGAGGTGGGTTTTCGGTATATGTTGAAAAATGGTAGGTTGTCTTTGGAAGAAATAGTTAGGTCGAGGAAATTTAACATTTTGTCCTTCTCGATCTCCATAGTGAAATTAAGTTTAGGGTGCAAATTATTGATGTAATTCAGCAAAGCATGCAGCTCGATGGTGTCTCCCTCAAAGATGCAATATATGTCATCGACGTATCTAATCCATTTATGAATTTTATTAAAATAGGGGTTAATTTGATTTATAATTAAGTTGGTCTCGATATGGTTAAGAAATACGTCCGAGAGGAAACCAGATAACGGGTTGCCCATAGGTAGGCCATCCTGGATCTTATAAAATTTTCCGTCAAAAGTGCAAAAATTCTGCTGGATTACATGTTTAAGGATCAAATTTAAGTGTTGAATGGTTGAATTATTGTTGAAATGTTGGGTTAAGAGGTCATTGACGAGTTGTAACGTGAGATCGATAGGGACATTTGTGTACAGGTTGATAACATCGAAGGACACAATGATGCAGTTAGAGGTATTAAAATGTTTTATAGATTCTGTAAATTGAGTAGTATTTTTGACAGTATAAACGGGATTGAAATTAAGGGACTTGAAAATTTTAAGCATGAATTTGGCAAGGTGTATAGTAGGAGCATTGCAAAATGAAGTAATAGAATGGGGATGTTTGGTTTGTGGAGTTTTGGTAAGGAATATAAATGCGGTAAAGAGGAGGGATTCATGGGGATAAATGAGTATTGGTTGTGGGATAATTCCATCAAAGTGGGTCTGCAGGTTTTAATGATGTCTTTAGTTTTGTTAATGATGCCGTTAAGAGGATCCTTATTAATCTGAGTGTAGCCGTTATTCCGGAGAAAATCAAAAGTTTTTCTAATGTAATCTTGCTTATAAAGGATGACGATACCAGCATTCTTGTCAGCTTGTACATAATAGGCGTCCGCCTCCCGCTCCTCCCGCCTCCCCTTTAATAAATGTAAGATTTGTGTTTCTATGTTAAATAGTACATATTATAATATTCAACGGAATTAAGTAGGTATGTGGACTATATCGATTATTTAAAACAAAAATAGATTTAATCATAAGGAATAGATCATAATGGATTATAACTGCTTGTTATGGAAATTACATAAAATATCTACCTGAACAATTGAACTTTTGAAATAAATGGGTTCAATGAATGCTATGTTACGGGAATGGGTGTTCGAAAGCGTCATACGGGCATTCGCAGGTAAGTGTTTTTTTTTACTTTATCATACGCAGTATGCTAAAGTATTGTCATCATGCCGAAAAAAAAAATCTGATGTGGCCAGGCACATGACTTTATCATACAATATATAAAATTAATAGTTTAGCAGCATGAGAATCTATTCTATCGAGATAAATCGTAGGTATTGTCATAGCATTTGACACTACCTACACTACGTCATTAGAATAGTTATTTATGTCACAAATGCCGAAAGTACGGAATAGCGCGACGAGCGGTGATGCGGCGCGTCACCGAAGGCGGAGTGTCGCCGTTGCATGTGAGCGAGTCGCGCATATCTAGTTATTGGCAGGAGCGACATCAACGTTTATTGTGTTGATTTTTAAGAAATACAGAATTTCATATTAAAAAAATAAATAAAAAATTTCTGTATAGTAAATGCTAGGTTGGTACCACATTGACGAAACGTCAAGTTTAAAGGTGCGTTCCGTAATGGTAGCTAATGGCGGTGGTAGAATACGAAATTATAGTATTTCTTACATTCGTGATAATGACACATATTAGTTTGCATGTACATAAACATGAGTCACCAGCAATTTTCTATTTGAAATACTATAATGGCGTCTGCTACCACTGCCATTATCACTAATGAAAACGCACCTTAAAAAGGTAATTCAAATTCTGACAGATTTATATTTGTTCATGACACATCCCTACCAACATACTAAAATAAAACTACACTCATCGCTATACTTTATTTATAATTTTCTCAATTTATCGTTTTTAGAATTAGATACATATAAAGACGAGTGGATATTTCTTATCAACAAACAATCAAATTGGTGATCTTATTTTATTTGAAATTTGTATTTTATAATTTGTCGCACTAGCGCGGCAACGTTCCATAGTGGTTCTCCAACCTCTGATCGCCTCTGATGAGATCAGCTGTTTTCGAATGTGACAACACAAAAAATATTTGTCAAAATCCTGGCTACTATGTAGTTTCCTATTAATGCAGATGCGACCGATGTCGATCAAATAGAATTTGCTCTTGCAGCTAAACTATGAATTTCACCAAAAAATGTCATAAACATAAATTATTCAAAATTTCCTCTAGTTTAATTTATTATTTAACTATTTTGACGAAATTACAGAAATGGCGGCTCATTTGCAAAATCCTTGAAAAAGGCTTAGAATAAACTACCAGTTCCTTTGGACCCTTGTGAACCAAAAGCTTTTCAGCTCTAAGTTAGGTCATGAAACTTCTAAATATGAACTTTCGTTCCGATACCTTCAGTAGTTTCTCCGGAATCGTCTCCACAAAAATCGTTTACACACACACACACACACACACACACACACACACACACACACACACACACACACACACACACACACACACACACACACACACACACACACACAGACATTTTTTTGGACCTTGGTAAAAAATGTTCAGGGGACGCAAAAAGACCTATTTCCGCTAAAATCTCAATTTTTTTTTTCGGCACGATTACAATACTTTACATACTGCGTATGATAAAGTAAAAATTGAGATTTTAGCGGAAATAGGTCTTTTTGGGTCCCCTGAACATTTTTGACCAAGGTACAAAAAAATGTCTGTGTGTGTGTGTGTGTGTATGTGTGTGTGTGTGTGTGTGTATGTGTGTACTCGATTTTTGTGACGACGATTCCGGAGAAACTACTAAAGGTATCGGGACGAAAGTTCATATTTAGAAGCTTTATGACTAAACTTAGAGCTGAAAAGCTTTTGGTTCAAAAGGGTCTAAAGGAGCTGGTAGTTTATTCTAAGCCTTTTTCAAGGATTTTGCAGATGAGCCGCCATTTCTGTAATTTCTTCAAAATAGTTAAATAATAAATTAAAGCAGAGGAAATTTTGAATAATTTATGCCTATGACATTTTTTGGTAAAATTAATAGTTTAGCTGCAAGAGCAAATTCTATTTGATCGAGATCGGTCGGATCTGCATTGATATGAAACTGCATAGTAGCCAGGATTTTGACAAATATTTTTTTTTGTGCTGTCACCACAGAAATGTCTATGGCTGTCACCACGCTGTCACACTCGGAGAACCGCATGGAACGTCATATACAGTGTCATGAACGAATATAAATCTGTCAGAATTTGAATTAGCTTTTTAAACTTGACAATTCGTAGAAGTGGTATCAACCTAACATTTTCTATACCGAAATATAACCATTTTAGATTTTTTTTAAATACGTATTTCTCAAAAAGCAACACAAAAACGTTGATGTCACTCCTGCCGAAAACTACATAGCGCGACTCGCTCACATGCGACGACGACGCTCCGCCATCGGTGACGCGCCGCATCACCGCTCGTTGTGCTATTCCGTACTTTCGGCACTTGTGAGATAAACAACTATTATTCTGATGACAGTAGGTAGTGTCAAATGCTGATGCTTTGACAATACCTTCGATTGATACTATTGACTATCAAAATATCTGTCAAATCCTGGCTAACTAGTTTAATTTTAATGCAGACACGATTTATCTCAGTCAAATAGATTCTCATGCAGCTAAACTATTAATTTTATATATTGTATGATAAAGTCATGTGCCTGGCCACATCAGATTTTTTAGTAAATAAAACATAATTCCACGTTCATATATTGAAACTACGACCGTTATTTACGTGGTCCACTTTACTTATGAAGTTGTCGGCGCTATCCCGGCGACACTTGGAATGTAACGGGAAACACGATAATACTACTGTAACTACTGTAATAAATGTAGTTGTTTAAGTTGAGTTTAAGTTGTTTAACTTAACTTCATATTTTGGAGTTTCTGGTTGGGATGCGCTAAACAGATGAGAGTAAGTCCATAAAAATAATAAATAATATTCTTATAATTTGATATTATTATTAATTATGTATGTGTATATAATTTTTATATTATTGAATATTGTAGTTTATTTAATTTGTAGATTAATTTGGATTTCTAGTCACTATATCCAACTTGAAATAGTCCTCTCTATAGTTGAAAAGGGGGCCTTTTTTGATGCAATCTTACAATTGAAGAAAATGGTGTGAAATAACTTCATATTTTAGAGTTTCTGGTTAGGATGCGCTACACAGATGAGAGTAAGTCCATAACTCCTAAACGAAAGGCAAAACTTTTGTTTTGCGGCACAAAACAGCACAAAACAAGAACAAAATTGGACATAAGAAAATTTTAAAATTCGAATGTGGGGGGGGGGGGGGGGCTGAGGACATGGACCCTACTAGTTCCACCTCTCCAATGTGGCCGTTTACACTAAGTTATTCCAACTACCCTATATGATCTCTCGAGCTTACACCAAAACATTATGGTTTCCACGGCTTTTTCAGTTGTAACACTGCTTATGTTTTACCTATTTGACTGTATCTACTACAATAGTTAACGCCTTTAATAAATTAACATATTTTCAATTCATAGTACACACTAACTTGCGGTTTTATCAGTTGTAACAACAATTTTTTCGAAATTCCAAAGTTACTCTTGCTAAATTGGTAATATGTCCCGGAAAATATAATATAATATTACAAAAGTCATTGAACAATACAAGTTTAGCAAAATAGGTATTAGGCAATCATTTAACTGTTAAAATTTAGCAGAAAATAGCGGAAAAGTTTGTTCACAATTTTGCACATAAAAACTCTTCACATAAACACACACACCGCCAAATAAAGCAAGACAGACATCCAAGCACGCGGTCCTCGGTTCCAGCAACGTAAAACTTTACAGCGCTCTCCGTTAAACCAACATCGACGTCATAACTAGATTGTCGCTTTTATGGTGTCCTACATTACCGACGCGTCACGTCGGAAGCTTTCACGTTGACCAGTAAATTTTTAAATTGGTTTTCATCTCATATACGTGCATTAATTAACTTTTCTGTGGATGAAAATGAAGAGAGAAATGGACAGAGAGAGAGTGGGACGGAAATATCTGCAGGGGCGATCCCGGAGGGATCGTAAAATATGGCGGCCGGAACTGTCGCGCGGCGAGCCAGACCGAGGCGACCTCTACCGCTCTACGGCGTTAATATTTCAGGAAGTACGTAAGTACACGTTTGTCCCGAATGGTGTCCGTGCGGCATTATTCATGTACACGATCTGGGGGAGCAGTTAATTATGGGTATTTCTTGGATTTATGGGGTGGAAAGTAGGGTACCTTCGTACAGGGGGATCGAAATATACAATTTGATCGAGTTTTAAGGGGTGTTGCCACTCTCGATTTTCTAATGCATAAAGTAAAATTGCTTAAATGATGTCTTGACAATACAATACATACAATACGCTTCATATTGGCAAAAAATTAATTGCTTATTTGATAAACATACGGTCAAGTGTCTAGCCATGCGTACATGAAAAAAGTTTAGCGTGAGTGTTTACAGCCTAGAGACCTATACGCTCTTAATTTATTTGGAATTACATCCGTGGTGAAATATTATACATGAAATATTGTGTCTAGCCAAGCGTACATGAAAAAAGTTTAGCGTGAGTGTTTACAGCCTAGAGACCTATACGCTCTTAATTTATTTGGAATTGCATCCGTGGTGAAATATTATACATGAAATATTATAAAACACAAAGATTTTGTGGAAATGTCCTCGGTACGTTCATTGAATTGACGCTAACCGCACAATGTTACAGCTGTCTGATGTAACGCGAGTTGTTCATGATTACTTGATAAAATATGGCAGAAATAATTAGTGACATGTCCAGAGCATATCGTAATCGAAAGGAGCCAAAAGGTAGCAGCACATGTTCAAATAGAACTAACATGAATCGTTTGGAACCTGCAAAAAAGTTATGTCGGTTGAAGATTATTACAACTAGTGTATGCCCTTTATTATTAATGTCACGGAAAACCGTGTTTTTATTGGGTTAATAAAGCTTCAAACAAAAGTGCCAACTAGTTAGACCTTTTCATTTATTCCAATATTTCGCCAGTAAATGCTGGCTTCTTCAGGGAACTAAAAACAAAATTACACAATACCTAAACATGACAGCAATACAATCTAAAACGGATGAAACATACCAAATAACAGTCTCGACACAAAGTCCCAATAATCGACGATAACGGCACGTAACAGACTAATACAGGATCGAATGTACCAATGCAAAAGTTCAACCAAGACTGAAGTCCTCGACAAAGTGTTTTTCTCTTTCTTATAAATTTTAAACTGCACCACAACCGGTAGCATTCGAATTGTCGTAAATAAATCAAAAAGTAAAATTATCAGCCTAACAAACTGACAAAGTTTTAAACGACTTCACTATACCACAATGATACACACGACAAAATAAAACAAAATGACAATCTTCCATCCTCTTAAAAAATCAATTCGCACTTTTGTTTAAAGCTCTATTAACCCAATAAAAACACGCTTTCCGTTATATTATTACAACGTTGAAGTGGATGACGTTTGATTACCTATCATCATCTTTTGAACTTTGTTGCTGTGTTTTCTGCTATTTCATAAGTTCTAGTGTATAAAACGTGCAAATCAAATGCGAAATTGGCCGAAAGTGGCGTCCGTGGCTTAGGATTTCAAATCGTGGCTTCTTGTGAGAATTGTGAACAAACTTTCATACCGAGTGGCCGTTTGTTAAAAAAGGATACTAAATGAATAGCGGAATTATCCTTGCCATGCGGATAACAGTAGGTGTAGATAGAATTGAAAAGTTTTGCGCGTCGAGGGACCTTCCTCGTCAAATCTTCCACGCATTTTACGATAAAGTTGTTCGCACAATTTTTGTCGCAACAGAAGTTAACGGAAGCAACCCGGAAGGCTATAATTAAGCTTTCAATTTATGATTCTTACCGATTAAAATCCGCAGCACAAGAATTGCCCAGCTGGTGATTTCATTTTCAACTTAACTCTCAAGTGGCAAAGTAATTGTGGATATTGCAGCAAGTATAGCCACATGTGTTCAATGATGAATTATCCACCCTTATGAAGATTATCGGGAGCTATTATGTATAAAGCATCGGGCCAAACTGAAATAATTTCTGCGCGAAGGCTGGCGCACGGCGCATCAAACAGAAAGAAACAAGAGAAGGCAAATGTTCATATGAAAAGATAATAATATCGTCCAGGCATCGCCGACTATTATAAAATAAAACAAATCTATACATCGACGTTAGACCACACACAGAAAAGTGATTATATGGAACGAGAAAACATAATTTCTTGAATTTATTTTAGATTCAAATTCATATTTACTTGGATGTAGAAAGTTAGGCATACACAAGAAATGCTATCGACAAATTAATTCTTTCTTTATAACAACCAATATTGTATTGAAAGAAGTAATTGAATTTTTCGTCCCTAAAATTTCAATTTCTCCAACGAAGTAATAGTAAATCTATCCAACTGCGTAATTACTTGATCCAAGAAAATATACACATTTAATATGAGTAAGTATTGTTTACTGAATAAAAACCCAGCAATTATTTAACTGAAGTGATACTCACTTCTTTCAAGTAATCCCTTTCTCTGGAATAAATATGCGCATCATGATTTTGTCAAGGTTCGCGAGCCCGCGCGTAGGGCTCGCAATAAGGCACACAACAGATTAAAACGAGTAAGTAAATATAACATACCGCTCTTTATAAATCTTTAAAATTCATACATTAAGTAGCTAAAAATATTTACCGTAATAAAAATATACACTTCATTGAAGACTGTGTACTTACTTCACCAGAGTAACAACTTTCTTAAATCTAGTAATTATTCCAAGACATAAAATTTCTTGGTTGAAGTCAATAATCTCTCGCGTATATACGAACCTACCAACTACTTCATCCAAGTAATTCTCTTCGTTTGATAGATCACTTTTCTGTGTGCATACTTTAAATGGTTTTTTTCAAAACTGCACTTTTCGAACTGGCCGGCACGATAACATCAACTGATCGTCGTCAATTCACTTGAAATTTTATATGCAGCTTCAGAATAATATTATCTAGAAAAGTACATTGCTACGGATTTTATGATAAGTTTGAAACCTTTTTGTTATAAACAATTTTGAACCAAATTTTGTACCTAAAAGTGGTAATTTGTGTTCAAACGTGTGCCATTTTGTTTTAAAGCGGTATTTTTACTTTATCATACGCAGTATGCTAAAGTATTGTAATCATGCCGAAAAAAAAAATTGAGATTTTAGCGGAAATAGGTCTTTTTGGGTCCCCTGAACATTTTTGACCAAAGTACAAAAAAATGTCTGTGTGTGTGTGTGTGTGTGTGTGTGTGTGCGTGCGTGCGTGCGTGTGTGTGTAAACGATTTTTGTGGCGATGATTCCGGAAAAACTACTAAAGGTATCGGGACGAAAGTTCATAATTAGAAGTTTCATGACCTAACTTAGAGCTGAAAAGCTTTTGGTTAAAAAGGGTCCAAAGGAACTGGTAGTTTATTCTAAGCCTTTTTCAAGGATTTTGCAAATGAGCCGCTATTTCTCTAATTTCGTCAAAATAGTTAAACAATAAATTAAAGTAGAGGAAATTCTGAATAATTTATGCCTATGTAATATTTTGGTAAAATTAATAGTTTAGCTTTTTAGGTTATTCTAAGCCTTTTTGAAGGATTTTGGAAATGAGCCGCCATTTCTGTAATTTCGACAAAATAGTTCATTAATAAATTAAAGTAGAGGAAATTTCGAATAATTTATGCCTATGAAATTTTTTGGTAAAATTAATAGTTTAGCTTCAAGAGCAAATTCTATTTGATCGAGATCGGTCGCATCTGCATTGATATGAAATTACATAGTAGCCAGGATTTTGACAAATATTTTTTTGTGTTGTCACATTCGAAAACAGCTGATCTCATCAGAGGTTGGAGAACAACTATGGAACGTTGCCGCTGTAGTGCGGCAAATTTTAAAATACAAATTTCAAATAAACCAATTTGATTATTTTTTGATAAGAAATATCAACCCGTCTTTATATCTAATTCCAAAAACGATACATTGAGAAAATTATAAATAAAGTATAGAGATGAGTGTAGTTTTATTTTAGTATTTTGGTAGGGATGTGTCATGAACAAATATAAATCTGTCAGAATTTTAATTACCTTTTTAAGGTGCGGTTTCATTAGTGATAATGGCAGTGGTAGCAGACGCCGTTATAGTATTTCCAATAGAAAATTGATAGTGACTCATGTTTATGCACATGCAAACTAATATGTGTCATTATCACGATATGTAAGAAACACTATAATTTCGTATTCTACCACCGCCATTAGCTACCATTACCTACTAATCGGAACGCACCTTTAAACTTGACGTTTCGTCAAAGTGGTACCAACCTAGCATTTACTATACAGAAATCATTTATTTTTTTTTAAATACGTATTTCTTAAAAAGCAACACAATAAACGTTGATGTCGCTCCTGCCAAAAACTAGATAGCCGACTCGCTCATATGCGACGGCGACACTCCGCCTTCGGTGACGCGCCGCATCACCGCTCGTCGCGCTATTCCGTACTTTCGGCATTTGTGACATAAATAACTATTATTCTAATGACGTAGTGTAGGTAGTGTCAAATGCTGATGATTTGACAATACGTACGATTTATCTCAATAGAATAGATTCTCATGCAGCTAAACTATTAATTTTATATATTGTATGATAAAGTCATGTGCCTGGCCACATCAGATTTTTTTAATTTCCATACGTACTTCCCGAGATAATTGTATATAGAATCAATTTTTGTTTTGTTTTTATAGCTAAGTGAAAAACTGCGTGTAAAATGTTTCCGGCCTTGCAACCCTGTCCGCATGAAGAGGTTTCCTTTGATGTCCTCTAACGCTGCTAATTTTAATTTTTTATTGTGAATAATCCTCAAAATATGAACAATAAAGGGCTTTAAAAAGAAGAAGAAGAGAAGAAGTTTTCTCGCTCTAGAGTGGCATTACCCCTTAAGGGAGTTTATCTTACTTTGAAATATACCTTATACAGGTGATTCTAGTTGAATCAAAAGCATCCCGACTGACCCGAACTGACTCATTGACTAACTCAAGAACGCCGAGAAAAAATGTACCAAATCTTCAAAATCCACGCAAACAAGGCCATAGGCAACAGCTTATATTCAAATAAATAAATAAATAATGCGCAGGAAGAGTAAAAAAGACATCGTGAATTTTTGTAGTTTCATTATCTCTATTCTGAATCCAACACAAAATAATTTAAATAATTTTTTTACGGCAAATGTCATTCTGCTATTTTATAGTACTTTTCAATTTTCAATTCGTTAAGTAACAGCGGTTGAAATATAAACAAAACAAACAAGCATGTTAAAAATAAATTAAATTTAACTCAATAAGAAGAAAACATCTGAAAGATTTTACTGTTTTTTTTTTCTGGGTGGTAAATGTCATTCCGAGTAAAAACTTTCATAAGATGTTGGAGCCATTTAAAATGCGATTTTGTTAATATTTCAAACGGCTGTAAATGTTTAACTCATTAAGAGGTAATTTCTTTGTACCTACTAAACCGTTTCTTCAAAAGCATGACAATATCCCTTTTCTAATACAAAGTACCACTTGTTCTTGCATCCATGGAAGGAAACACTATTAAAATATTGACGAAGCTTTGTCCGTTAACTCCATATAACCGCATAGGGGATGTTGTTAGTTATCCTGCAACAAGGATTCCCTATCCCGGCCGTGTTTGTACCGGTTTATTTATTTACGCCCTTTCCGCCGCTCTTTGTAGGTTTTCTTGTGGATAACGAGATAATTGTACCCCATTGTGTTTACCTTTACCTTTTCAACGATCATTCCCAAAACCCCGCAGTGGATAAAGATTAAATATTGAGAAGGATTTCTTGGGGATTTTTGTTGTAAAGAAATAAAACGATGTAAGAAGTTGGTAGTCAAGATAAATACTGTAATAATGCTGAATGTGAAACGATGGTCCAAGTTCTAAATAATTAACCTATCGTAAAAAACAGAAAATGCAACTTATCCAGCATTCTTTAGCATTTTTTTTTCTATTTTGTTAGTGGAATAATTTGTATGTCTTCATTATGCATACTTTTATACTTGTTTTAAATGAGAAATAGCGATTATCAACTTAAAAGTGTGACGCTTGTAAAGAAGTTTGCAGGGAATGAATATGGATGGTTTTATTAAAAGAAATTAATTCTTTCATGGGAGGAAATGGTGACGTTTATATCGCCGAGATCTGAATTCATCACCTGTTAAATATTCCAATTACCCAGGCGAAATTTAAAATTCAAATCTACCAATTGTGTCCAATTGTGCTTTTAATGAAAATTTGCTGATGTTGGAAGAATTCAAGAAGTTTACTATTCAAGTAGGAAAATAAGTTCAGTTGATTTAACGAGTAAATACCCCTACGTCGCTAATTTTTTACATTCTGAACAAAATCACCACTCTTGAGTCATGTGACAAATTCTTTTCATGATCTTAGAAAACTTTAGTCGGCTTTTAATTTGATTTTAACACAGGTGTCTGTAATGGTGTTACCCATGCATACCGTCCGTTTGAAAATCAACCATATAGTGTAAGCAAAGTAGTTCGAAAAACAAGGAATAGAAGAAAAATTTATAAAGGTTTGACATTTTGGTTATGAACTGTCAGTAATTGCCCAAATACAGATCCGAAGAGTTCCCACCTCTCCGGGGCGAGCTTCATTCTGTTTTGCTCAAAAAACTACCCCCAATCGTGACCTAGCGGTCTTTTTCGGCGTTTTGCTCGTTAACCGCAATTTTTACAAAAAATTGACTTTTTATATTCTCCATTAAATTCTGTATAAAAATGTCGCTTACTGTTTCTTGCGTATCTCCCACCCAACGCTCGTAAATGACCTTGGAATATAGGCATAACTTTCAGCGCGAAGTGAAAAATGAGCCCAGCGCCATTTTTTGTGGCCATTATCTCTAAAAATGTTAGTCTAAGCCAAAAAATGTATAGAATCGAAATAAAAGACCAGCTTTTTCTCTACAAGGTGCCTGTGAAATAAGATACTTTTTTATACTTGCTTTTTCTGTTTTTGAATCTTGAGTAAACGTATTTGAGGTATATGCGTCAGTTCCCATCATATCATTAAAAAGACAAATAATAATCGCTGTGACTAGAGTCCCGACTCGGGATCCATATCTAGTCCCAAACAACGTCGCTGCTACCGATGATGCCAACTTGCTAACTGTTCAGACTGCGATCGACGCAGCCAAGAATTTTGAAAAATCTGTAGGGCAAGATATTGATTTGCTAACAGTCCTCAACGCTCTTGCTCCATCGGACAAAGACATTCGCTTTTTGAGAGATGCTCAAGGAAATATTAAGAAAAGGGCGTATAGTTCTCATGACTTACAAATTTCGGAAGTTTTAAAGGGTTGCAAAGAATAACATTTTATTTTCCCATGCGTTTAATGGCTACGACACCACGTCTGCCTTTTTTGGGAAAGGAAAATCGCAGACTATAAATTTAATAAAATCAAGAAAGGATTTACAATAAGTGGTTTAGATATTCAATAATCCTTCATCGGCGAAAGATGACATAGCAAGACCTGGTGAGAAATTTACACTTACCTTATACAAGGCACCCCAAAAAGAGACATCTTTGAATCATTACCGGTTCATTTTATTTAATAAGTTAGTTGGCCAATCCAGTCACGCAGTAATTTTGCCTAGACTACCACCTACATGTGCTGCATTAGCACAACATTCATATCGGGGTTTTCATCAAATTAAGACGTGGCGAGGAAAAACTTTACCGACAACTGAATGGGGCTGGAGAAACTGTAAAAGCTATCTAATGCCAGTGGTTATGACTGAAGCGCCAGCTCCAACTTCAATTCTTCAGCTTATATCCTGCGGCTGTAAAAAAGGATGTGGAAAGCGATGTACCTGTGTAAAAGTTGGTTTGCGCTGCTCCACAATGTGCTCTAGTTGTCATGGGCAAAGTTGTTTCAATTCGATCGAGGAGGACGACTTTGCAGAGGAAAATTAATAAATAGATATATTTTATTAGTGGAATAGGCCAACAGGGGAAACCACGTAAAAAAAACGCGCCCAGAGCTCTATCTCAAAGGTGGTGTGGAAACGGGCTCAAAGTACAGAATGCATAAATATAATAAAATCATCATATGAACACTAACACTTGATCATAAGGATCTTATTTCATATGCAACTTGTAGAGAAAAAACTGCTCTGTGATTCTTTACATTTTTTTCCTTAGACTAACATTTTTAAAGATAATCACCGCAAAAAGCAGCGCTGAGCTATGACTGTATTCCCAGGTCATTTACGAGCGTTGGGTGGCAGATACGAAAATATACTAAGGAAGATTTTTATAGAGAATTTAATGGAGAATATAACAAGTCCTGTAACATTTTTTCGTAAAAACTGCAGTTTACGAGCAAAACGCCGAAAAAGACATAAAATGATTTATCTACGACTCACATATAATAAGTTCATTGCATACGTATCTCTGACTATATAATCCCCATCATTATACGCGACAATGATTATAATGACACTAGCGTTGTATAATAATGACAGTTCCTTCAAATAATGACCTCATTATTTGAATGAACTGTCATTATTAAACAACGCTAGTGTCAAAGTCTGTCAAAACCAACGTGGATGACAGTTATGTGACAGTTCGCCTCGCCATCATTGACAAATACATTTAAAATATTTGATATAAAATGGAATTTATGAGTCGTAGATAAAACGTCGTATTTGACTCGCACATAACGGAAATAAATCGCTCGCATGATTACACGCTCGCCTACGGCTCGCGTGTAAACTTCATGCTCGCGATTTATATCCTTAATTATATGCTCGTCAAATAATATACTACTATAATTAATTTTATATACAAAAGACCTTCTAGACCTTTATTTTTTTTTTGTGGTAGTACAACAATTACACATTTATATTCACTTATATTGTAAAAAAAATCTGATGTGGCCAGGCACATGACTTTATCATAACATATATAAAATTAATAGTGTAGCTGCATGAGATTCTATTTGATCGAGATCGGCCATGTCTGGATTAAAATAAAACTACTAGTACTAGACTAGAGACAACACCGGTACCAACTTCCCATAACCTGACAGACGTGACTGTTGTCTGATGCCAATTCTAGAGCTCCTAATTTTAAATTTGATATTGTTCGCTAGTTACGTGTTTTTCACGATAATTGTTTATAACCCCTACGAAGTCTATTTATACACATGACCTTGACCCCCTCAGAAATTGTACAGCTATTTGACGCAAGGCCTGAAGACGATACAGATATGTATCGAAACATGTAGCCAGAAGTACGATTAAACAATTACCATCAGAAACAACTCCTCGAGTTTTATTATACCTGTAGAGACATTTTGATTATATTTACAGTAGGTAATGTGAAAACATCAGCATTTGACACTACCTACTGTCATTAGAATCACAATATCTGACAAATCCTGGCTAACTAGTTTATATGCAGTACGAGCGATCTCGATGAAATAGAATTTGCTCATGTAGCTAAACTATTAATTTTACCAAAAAATGTCATAGTCATAAATTATTCAGATTTCCTCTACTTTAATTTATTATTTAACTATTTCGACGAAATTCCAGATATAGCGGCTTATTTGCAATATCTTTCAAAAATGCTAAGACTAAAACGCCAGTTCCTTTGGACCCTTGGTTCAACAGAAAGCTCCTAAATATGGAGTGTTGTCATACTACGGATGATAAAGTAAAAAGGTTCTGGTTCTGATGATTAATAATTTATATTGGCTTCTAGCATACTATATTTTCGAGTTTTACGCCGTCTTCAGTGCTAACTACAAAAGTTCATAAAGAATTATGCTCAATATTCCAAATAAGTTTTAAGGTTAACATACCGTCTTACAATCTTTCTTGTATATTTATTCGCGAAAACATAACATTGCTATCCGCACTCGAAATATTGTTTTTCAATATTGTTTCAATATTGCTTCACCTAGCCCTCATGGCAAGTCTCCATGCATTTGCGTGTTGAATTGACGTTTCGCAAACGCTGACGTTCCAAATACTGTCAAAAACTTCAAAATATCCTGGGCACCTAGTATTAATGTAGACACGATTTCGATCAAATAGAATTTGCTCCTGCAGCTAAACTATTAATTTTACCAATTAATGTTATAGACATAAATTATACAAAATTTCCTCTACTTTAATTTATTATTTATCTATTTTGATGAAATTACAGAAATGACGGCTCATTTGCAAAATCGTTGAAAAATGCTAAGCGTAAATAGCCGGTTCCTTTGGACCCTTTTGAACCAAAAGCTTTTCAGCTCTAAGTTTGGTCATAAAACTTCTAAATATGAACTTTCGTCGCGATACCTTTAGTAGTTTCTCCGGAATCGTCGCCACAAAAATCGTTTACACACACACAGACATACATACACACACACACACACACACACACACACACACACACACACACACACACACACACACACACACACACACACACACACACACACACACACACACACACACACACACACACACACACACACACACACACACACACACACACACACACAGACATTTTTTGGACCTTGGTCAAAAATGCTCAGGGGACCCATAAAGACCTATTTCCGCTAAAATCTCAAAAAAATTTTTCGCCACGATTACAATACTTTACATACTGCGTATGATAAAGTAATAAAGCAAGATAAAGTTTGAAACAATAGGACATCATCTTCTTTTGTCTTTTGTATATCTTATATAAAAAAAGTACTGCAAAATTCATAGTATTTGTATTTCCGTTGATTCCGTTTTTTTTTTCTCTCCACTCTACTGAATTCAACAGACCAAACCGGGGCAAGGTAGCAGCACTGCGTGGAATACCGGGCGCCTGTGAAGCGACTGCGTGCTAGTGTTAACTGTTATGTGAACGTTGAAGGTTGTGCTGTGCCTGTTGCAACTTGCATTTGTAATAATTTGGACCAAATGGATCATTTATACATATTGCATTACATGCATTAAATATAAAAATAGGTGTTATTGATAATAAAATGGTTAACTTTTTGAACACTCTGTATAAAATGTTCTTTTTTATGTTTTGGCCATTGAGCCGTCCTTGGGTGTATACCAAATATCATTACCAATGATATCCAGTAGTTTCTAAAGTACAAGGGAGACAAAAGAAAACATTCTGTATTATCAATGTTTTGTATTATTCGTAATTTTGGTCAATGGGCTAGTCGTACTGATGATTTGCGTCGAGTGGATAAATATAATAGCTTATATAGTAATCAAAATAACTTAGCTAACTTCTTTGAAGACTGTATACAAAAGATCTTTTGTAAAAAGTAACGTGTTTATTACTTTTACCGTGCCCGTTAGGAAATTATTAATAATAGCCGGTCCATGTGATTATTTCAGTGTTTCTAACTACATTGACCAAATGATGCGGTTATTATTAATAATAGCCGGTAATTATTAATACAACCCACATTTATCACTTTAACCGTAACATATACATCAAATATTCAATTTTCAGCCACAAGTTTACCATTTTGCAACTCTCCGCATAATTTTAAACCGTTTACAACTGGTGCCGACTGCCCGCTCCTGTTCGCAGATGGAGATTGAGATTTAAGAATTTCGCTAATTAGTTCCACAGTCGACATCGGCAGTAACTATGATTGATCATCATCTTTGTTATATTATTTAATCTTCGCAGTCTGACATCTCCAAGAAGAAACTCGACTCCTCAAGACAAATAGGAAACAAACGCGTCCCTTCATAATTGAATAATGACGACATTATTTTGCTATTAAATCCACTCGTTAGTCAACCAAGTATCCGAGAGAGATTATGACGACATAGTTTTCTTTCTTAGATTGTAGTTACTGATATTTTATTTGCCATAAATCTGAAAGCAGTAATTCTGAATATGAATAAGGCATTTGAAAAAAAAATGCGTTTAGTGGCATTAATAATTAGGGTAAATTTCCTGCAATTACAAAAAACATTTTTTTATCCATGGTTTTTATTACTCTAAACTTGTTCTATACTACGTAAACTGAAGAGGGTAGGTACAGTGTACAGGTATCTACCTACATCGTTATCTACAATTATTACTCGGGTACGCTATGACGTGGAAGCAAACCTTTATATCTAATGCCTGATCGTAGACTTTGGTCTCCGGTTGATGAAAGTTTTTGGTGATAAAAGCGAGCCAGAGCTTTTGTGCGTTTCTTTTGAAGTTCTTTCATCTACCGTCGTCGGCCTTTTTTTAGCGGGATCCCAACAGAACTTTGCCTCAACCCACTCGAAGTTCCTTCTGCCCGAATTAATACATATTTTCTAACAATGGGCTTTAAAATAGCTGCCGATATTGAAAAAGTTCGCACGTTCACGTCATCAGGCCAATTTGGTGCACTTTACATCTAATTTTAAACTGAGATCCTGTATAATGTAATATGGAATCCGCAACGACTTGAGTTTGGAAGAGTGTATAGTTTTCTTAGTTAGCCACTGTAGCCAGATTGGGGGATTTTCCCCCACTTTTAGGAGGTACTCCCAAAAGTAGGGGATGTTTTTGCGGTAAACTAAAGTTGTAATGTGAGCATATTTAAATGAAAATACAAATAAGATTATTGTATATCGTCCATGGTCTTTAATAACCACAAAGTCAAATTATCTTCATCCTAGTCGTCGATGATCGTCGTAGAAACAGTAGAAACAGTCAACCGATAATTTTATACAGTGTGGCACACTATGGGAGAAAACATCCCTGTAGTTAATTTATTTGGAAGGGTAGACTAAAATTTTGGTATAGAAGTTCAAGAGTTGTATTTCATAGTACTTTAAATGTTTAGGGGCTTTTGCATCCGTACAAAAATTCAAATCTCAAGGCTCAAAAAGTAAATGTTGGTATGTTTGTGTTGCTGGTCCCTGGCATTATTGATGGTATAAATTTGAAAAAATTATGGAAGATTATTCTTATAGATCTAATATTTTGACGTGTTGGTTGTGTTAACGAATAAGTATCAGCATATTATCACCAAAAACAAGTATATTATATTGTTAATAACAGGAGTAACAAAAATACATTTAGCCACCGATCGTTTATTTGTCCTACATAATCATAAAGTGACATTTTACATCTTAGATATAATATTATTCAAACGGAGGAACAAAACTATTGTAGGACATAAAATTTTGTATGCACTTCGGGCATTACTTGATGTTTATACCCTCGAGTGACTTAAAAAGCGCGCGGTCCATCGAGCTTTTCAAACGGTCACCCTCGGGGCATAATGATTCGTGTAATGCCGTTGGTACATAAATAACTATTATGTCCTACATGATCATAAAGTGACATTTTACCTCTTACGGGATTCTTATCCGCGCGGGCATTAAGGGTTGCCATGGTTATATGTCAAATATATCACATATTTGTCATTCAAAACGTAAATTTTAAATCGTCAATGTCAATTATTGGCGATTAAGGTTATATATTTGACAATTAATAATTTTGTATGCACCTCGCGCATTACTTGATGTTTATACCCTGGGGCGACTTAAAGCCTTCGGGCTTATCAGCCCTCGAGCTTTTCAAACGGTCACCCTCGGGGCATAAACATCCGTGTAATGCCCTTGGTACATAAATAACTATTATGAATCTGCTTAGTGAATAGAGAATCCGTGTATTAAACAACCATATTATATTATTAATAACAGAAGTAACAAAAATACTTCATCTTTTTGAACACAATAAAAAATTTCTATTTGATTATTTTTTAATAATCTTTATTTGTGTGCAATTGCTTATTATTTGTATACTATTATTTAAATAAATATTATTTTGAATATAAACGCAATATTTATTTGGGAGAGATTTGTAATTGCTATCATAGGAAACCCGTTAACTGCCCTGTAACTTGATGTTCTTTTGTTATAAATAACACAATCCAATATTAGTGGAGTGAAATTAGACATAGAAAACATTAGAACCCTAAGAATATTTTTAGGTTATTATAAAAAGTGTTTGCAAGATGTTTTCTGATAAAAATGTTACCACATTTTGTTTATAAAAAAAACGACTAATAACTTTTTACTTTATCATACGCAGTATTATAAAGTATTGTAATCATGCCGAAGAAAAAAATTGAGATTTTAGCGGAAATAGGTCTTCTTGGGTCCCCTGAACATTTTTGACCAAGGTACAAAAAAATGTCTGTGTGTGTGTGTGTGTGTGTGTGTGTGTGTGTGTGTGTGTGTGTGTGTGTGTGTGTGTGTGTGTGTGTGTGTGTGTGTGTGTGTGTGTGTGTGTGTGTGTGTGTGTGTGTGTGTGTGTGTGTGTGTGTGTGTGTGTGTGTGTGTGTGTGTGTGTGTGTGTGTGTGTGTGTGTGTGTGTGTGTGTGTGTGTGTGTGTGTGTGTGTGTGTGTGTGTGTGTGTGTGTGTGTGTGTGTGTAAACGATTTTTGTGGAGACGATTCCGGAGAAACTACTGAAGGTATCGGAACGAAAGTTCATATTTAGAAGTTTCATGACCTACCTTAGAGCTGAAAAGCTTTTGGTTCACAAGGGTCCAAAGGAACTGGTAGTTTATTCTAAGCATTTTTCAAGGATTTTGCAAATGAGCCGCCATTTCTGTAATTTCGTCAAGATAGTTAAATAATAAATTAAAGTAGAGGAAATTTTGAAGAATTTATGTTTATGACATTTTTTGGTAAAATTCATAGTTTAGCTGCAAGAGCAAATTCTATTTGATCGAGATCGGTCGCATCTGCATTGATATGAAAGTACATAGTAGCCAGGATTTTGACAAATATTTTTTGTGTTGTCACATTCGAAAACAGCTGATCTCATCAGAGGTTGGAGAACCACTATGGAACGTTGCCGCTGTAGTGCGGCAAATTATAAAATACAAATTTCAAATAAAATAAAATCACCAATTTGATTGTTTGTTGATAAGAAATATCAACCCGTCTTTATATCTAATTCTAAAAACGATAAATTGAGAAAATTATAAATAAAGTATAGCGATGAGTGTAGTTTTATTTTAGTATGTTGGTAGGGATGTGTCATGAACAAATATAAATCTGTCAGAATTTGAATTACCTTTTTAAGGTGCGTTTTCATTAGTGATAATGGCAGTGGTAGCAGACGCCATTATAGTATTTCCAATAGAAAATTGCTTGTGACTCATGTTTATGTAAATGCAAACTAATATGTGTCATTATCACGATATGTAAGAAATACTATAATTTCGTATTCTACCACCGCTATTAGCTACCATTACCTACCAATCGGAACGCACCTTTAAACTTGACGTTTCGTCAAAGTGGTACCAACCTAGCATTTACTATACAGAAATCTTTTATTTTATTTTTTTAAATACGTATTTCTTAAAAAGCAACACAATAAACGTTGATGTCGCTCCTGCCAAAAACTAGATAGCGCGCCTCGCTCACATGCGACGGCGACACTCCGCCTTCGGTGACGCACCGCATCACCGCTCGTCGCGCTATTCCGTACTTTCGGAATAGCGCGGCACTTTTTGTGACATAAATAACTATTATTCTAATGACGTAGTGTAGGTAGTGTCAAATGCTGATGCTTTGACAATACCTTTGATTTATCTCAATATAATAGATTCCCATGCAGCTAAACTATTAATTTTATATATTGTATGATAAAGTCATGTGCCTGGCCACATCAGATTTTTTATAAACATTTTGCTGGAATAATATAAAAAATCAAATAGACTGGAAAATTACATAACATTAATAATAACGTAAGTCCCTGAACCTCAAAAATAATCTTACATTATAATATGTTAGAATTGCTGATTACAAAGTAAAAATGTTGCCTTAATACATAGGGTGAAAATAGTGTAACGAATAATTGCTATAACATTGTTAATTGTTATCTTACATATTTAATGTTTTTGATGTATTTTTGGTGAGTCTGCTGTATCTTTTGAAATTGTTATTGTGCTTACATATAACTTACATGGTTTCTTTACCAACGAGTTTTTTTTCTTCTGAATTTAAATATTATTGAAATATAAATTATTTCCGAGAAAATACATTTTTTTTAGTAAAATATTGGACATTTTGTAATTCTAATAAGTTTTAGATATATTTTAATTCCGAATCCGGTATCTATTTATTTAAGTTAATAATGTAGCGTACATACAGATTATAAACAAGAAAATCCTTTTGAAAATGAGTAAATTAACAGTTCTGTTGGTATTGTTTTTGAATTTGCCGCGCGTAAGCTATCTGTCGCCTGTGGTATCTTATCGTCTTTTGCCCTGTTTTGCTGTGGTGTGGACTACAGCTTCCGATCTCCAGATTACAATTCTTTCACCTCGACACTCCGTGGTTGTTTTTTCAATTATAGATGCCACGACCAAAAAATAAGTCTGTCGAATATATGTACAAGACCATACTGTAAAGTGGCTACCCAACACATACTAAGTACAACCTGACAAACGATAAAAAATGCAAAGATTTCATAGTATTGTTCCACCAATTAGCAGAGATTGAGTTTGATCACAAAAACAAAAACACTTCTGAAACGGTTCGACTTTTTCCGGTTTCAATTTCCCATTTCTCAGTATTCCATCGAAATTTATATATCACACTCACCCATAACTCACAATTTTCCCCACAGGACTTACAGCACCAATTCAACTGCAGGATTTCTCGCAAAATGGCAAAACATTCTTCCAAATTTAATACACAACAACGTAATGGATTTATATATCAATGCTATTTCGCGCATCTACCGTCCCAATGCTACCAACTGCACGTCCGATATATCAAGGGCTCAATTTTTACGTCAGACCGCAATGCTGAAAGAGAGTTAAAAGATATGCGGTCTGTAGGAGACGACGTCGTCGCAAGAGCGGAGATATAAAAATTGGATGGCGCCGTTTTGCTCCCTTTTTGCTTCCGGCATTTGCCACCATTGATGAAAAATATCTGACGGCTTGCGGATCTCTCGGATACGATACCATACGATTTATGGAAGTGATTACGTTAGAACGACTTAGATGAGCAATTTTACAGTGTATGGGGGATGTGGAGAGTCCAGGATGTAGGCAGTTTCTTAACGGTATCATTCTGGGTTGTGTACTATAATTTTCAAATGTGGGGGTTTATCTATTGCGGACTATCAGTTTTTATTGCTCCTGAGATTCTTTGTTGTTGTTATCTTTTTGTATGATTCTGATATTCCACGATGTTCTCTTCATGGATACACCGCCATGTTCTCATGATTTGTTATTCGTAATCTCATCTTTCTAGATATTAACAAAATCTGGATTATCATCAAAATATACTTGGGAATAAGGACAACATTGCTCCAAGGAAGGTTTAGATCTTTTTGCCCCAAATGCCACAAAGACTATTATTTCACTCACCTTCTGCCTTGCCTTGGTATTGTCGATGGATTTCTCCAGATTGTTGGTATCATTTTGAAATATTGCCCGGTACATATTAGACTGGTGACAAATCAGGAGAGTCTGGTTGACATGGCACAATGTTAACATTGGCTGATATAAGTAGATGTGCAACTGCCTTAAGGGGTAGACATTATCTTGCTGAAGAAAAGTGGAGTTTGTTATTGTAGAAAGAAGAAGGTTTTACCACTTTCTCAATGAATTGCTGTTTTTTTTTTCAAAGGGCTCCTTCCATGACCATTACTTTCCAACACAATAAAAACTTTATATTCAGTTACCACACTTCGAATATTGCCATGGGCGTATCCTGGGGGGGGGAGGCAAGGGAGCAGCTGACCCCCCCCTCGGATTCTGTTATTATGTATATTACATAGCACTCTTTCCCTTATGGACACTAGGGTGGCTATTTTTATTTAAAAAGGAGCGATTCAAACCGTTTCCAAATATTAAAAAAGTGGACACGTATTTTGTTCACGAAATTTTTAATGGTGTCCATGGACGCCTAAAATTAAAATGGGAAAATGCATGGGAAAAAAACATTTTATTAGATTTGCACCAAAATATAAATTAATCTTCGAAAAGCATAAATCCGCAGTTTCTGTCGTTTGGGAATTACTATAAATTCCCTTGTTAGTGAATAAATTGGGTTTATATAGCTTTTAAATATTTCCTTCATACCATGATTTGTCAACCTACAATTTTTGCCAAACTGGCTTTTGTGCAGTTCGATAGGTAATCAAATTTCTCATCGATTAAAATGTCAAATTATAATAATAGTTATCAAAGCAATTTATAGTATAAATTTTTGCACCCCCAATAAATAAGGCAGCTGGTCTCAATCTGGTTCTATAGAAATCTATGGCGCAAACAATAGATTTTAGCGGACATATGTCCCTTTAGGGACCCTGACATTTTTGAGCAAGGCACAAAAAAAAATTCTGAAAATTCTATTTGGCTATTTGATTGATATCAAACGTGTCTGCATTATTATAAAACTAGTTACCCAGGATTTGACAGATATTTTCATTCTACTGACAGTGTCAAACGTTGATGTTTCGACTATACCTACTGTTAATAGAATCAAAATATCTGTCAAATCCTGGCTAACTAGTTTTATTTGAATGCAGACACGGTCGATCTCCGTAAAATAGAATCTCATGCAGCTAAACTATTGATTTTATATATACTATAGTCATGTGCCTCATCAGCTTTCTTTGCTCCACTATACATTTCATTATTTTGGCCATTTGAGTATTAGGTCGATCCTGTGCAACATTTAAGTGGCAGTTGTTAGCTTCTATATTTATTGTATGCGTACAGTCAGCGCGTATAGTACAGTTTTCGCAAAAAGCGAGAAAAAATATTAAAAGAGTTGAAAGCCTTATAAACGTCAAAAGTTTAAAGTTTAAGTAAACCTTTTTTTGAATCATTTACAGCGATTATTAATGTAGTGTGTAGGTGCTTCAATAAGAGAAACAACGAAAACGTGATATGAAACTTTCAAACCCGGATTAGAATTCAGGCCAAATAAATATATCGAAAACATCTATTCGGTATCACAAATAAAAATATTCACTAATTTTCAACAGTCTTTTTCTCGTAAACTTTCTGATGACAGGTCACAAAATTCGTATGCTTCCACTAAAAAAAAAAAATATTAGCGGTTCTATCGTAATCAACAAGAACAAGATGGGATTGCTATTTAATAAAAGTTAATGATGCTCTAAATAAAAAAAACAATTGAAGGATGGAAACCGACCTTGTAATAAATATGTTTGTTTTGATAATTAAAAATCGAATTGTTACTGATATATTTTGATAAGAAATATCTGGCAACCCTAGTCCTGCCACCTTCTGAAAGCGTGGTACTTGGTTTCCCTATTGGTATGTATGTCTCCTATTTTTATGCGATTTTGCCAAAACCTTATATCCGCGAATACTCACTTCAAGTTACATTTCCTATCACAATTCCTCTATAGGATTCCTCACAGTTCAGTTTTCATGGAGAATTTAAATCCGAATTCCTCGTAAAGATGCAAACCCGCATATCGAACACATCTTTCTTTTCCGTGTTTTCCTCGTAGAGAAGTTTATCCCTTTTCGTCCTATAGGGATGCCGGAGCGTCACGCGTTTATCTCGCTGTTCCAGCCGGTTGGACTTTCGTAATTTGGTCAGCGCTTATGGCGCCAACTTAACACATTCAATCGAGCGTGACGCCTCAAGTTTCCCGGGCACTTCTTGGCCAAACTTTAGACCGAGTAGTTAACGTTGCATTCCCGGAACAGTTTGCCGATAATTTAACTGGCTAGCGATGCGATTACGGCTAAGGAAAAACGTATTTTATGAGCATAATGACTCAAGGTATTATCCTGGATGATTGGTAAAATTCTGACGCGCTTAGGAGACTAAACCTTAGAGCAGCATTTCTCCACCCATTTAGCTTTGTGGAAACCCTAAAATTGGGTTGAAACCAGGTCAGACCCCAACCAAAAAGGATATCATACAAGGTCTACTTATGTTCCACATTTTTTAGAAAGTAAATGTCGTTCTGTTATATACATTTATGTATTTGTAAATAAACTTAAGTTTTTCTGTTTTTCAAATAAAATATGGTCACCAATTTGATGTTTGTTGATAAGAAATATCAACCCGTTGTCATATCTAAGTGTAAAAACGATAAATTGAGAAAATTGTAAGTAAAGTATAGCGATGAGTGTAGTTATATTTTAGTATGTTGGTACGGATGTGACATCTACAGTGTCATGAACGAATATAAATCTGTCAGAATTTGAGTTAGCTTTTTAAACTTGACGTTTCGTAGAAGTGGTATCAACCTAACATTTCCTATACAGAAATATAACCATTTTTGATTTTTTTTAGATACGTATTTCTCAAACAGCAACACAAACAACGTTGATGTCACTCCTGCCGAAAACTACATAGCGCGATTCGCTCACATGCGACGGCGACGCTCCGCCATCGCTGACGCGCCGCATCACCGCTCGTCGCGCTATTCCGTACTTTCGGCACTTGTGAGATAAATAACTATTATTCTGATGACAGTAGGTAGTGTCAAATGCTGATGCTTTGACAATACCTACTATTGATACTATTGACTATCAAAATATGTGACCAAATCCTGGCTAACCAGTTTAATTTTAATGTAGACACGATTTATCTCAATCAAATAGATTCTCATGCAGCAAAACTATTAATTTTATATTTTGTATGATAAAATCATGTGCCTGGCCACATCAGATTTTTTTAAAAATATTTGTGGGGCTGTTGGCTGTATGACGTTTCGTAAAAGTTTTATCAAGTCGCCCTATTCTCCGGTAGCTATTGTGCACAATCCCTGAGCCACATAGCTGCAATGCAATGCTCAGTTTACAAAAACAACCAAACAAATGAAACAAAAACAAAATGGTAAACGGCGTTCTCGGAAATATGCAATGCTTGTATCCCTCTCAAATGTTTCATTTTGATAATTAAAAACGCAGAAAATAGCAGAGAACGTCATCTCTTTTCAACTGTGCTCCGAACAAAAAAAAAACACCCATATTTGCATAAAGCGACGTGTACTAATTATACTCCGACGGGAACACGACAGAATGTCGTCGCCACATTCCAATATTACAACCGCAACGGCTACAGACTGAATGCGGTACCGTTGTTTTAAAAATAACGTGCCAATGTACTCCACCGCTAGAAACACCCACACACGCAGTTCCAACTACCTATATATGCATGCACGGTAGGAAAATGTTCGTGACTTTTGTAGAAAATTGCACGTGCGAACCAGTTATTAACGTCTCTTCATTACTGGACGAAAAGCTGCGAGCGTTCTGAAGCTGCTTGTTTACCTAATCCGAGCGCGAAAGAGTGGGATATAGAGACGAGAAAGAGCTAGGCAATATTGTTCGCGTATCCATGACACAAGCTTCATTAGTAGCTACATGTTTTAGAGGGCCGCATCCCTCTCTCTCTCTCTCTCTCTCTCTCTCTCTGTTTCCCTCCAAGATGCCAACCCAACAATACGTATTGTTCCACATCGACGAAGTTATATAGCTAGGATACGTCTCGAGTCTAGATGAAACGGTTCATTTACTCGTCGTAAACAGAAAATTAAAGAGTTATAATGAATCTTAGTCCACTGTTTACTTCGCAGTACGAAATTGTCTAAATGTTTTAAGTTTTGATGATCATTTTGTCATGAAATAGACAATGTTTAGGAAACTAGACATTTTTATGTGCTAAAGCTTGCAAGACATCGTATCTCATGAAGAAGAGAAGGACAACTTCATGTAGAGAGACATGTTCGATCAAGTCACTTTGAAGGAAAAGCCACTACAACAAGTCCATTAGAATGATCAGAGATGTAAATTTATCACTAGTTTGACAAACAGCGCTGAGTAGGCATGGGAAGGACTCTGAAGGAAGACCAGAAACACTTGGAGTTACATACGACAGAATGGATACAGAAGCTGTAAAATACAAATAGCTAATCAAAATCAAGTCATTAATTTACAATACGCGTGCTCACGTTGCCGAAGTCGCCCCATCAACTGATTTTTCAACATTTTATTACACCATCGTTTGACCATTTGTTTGACCATGTTTGACTATCTATCTACTTCACTTCGGTTGAACACTCACCGTTTTCAAGAAATTGATGTACTTAACATGGGGGGTCAACTTCACTGTAGTCACCCATCCACGGGATTTTCAAGTTATTATTACACGATCTATTTGACCATATTTGACAATTTTTTATTTTGTTCGACCACCCATAGTTTTAACTTCTGACCATGTTTGGCCTTTTTTTATTTAATTTGACCGTCATCGTCTTTAATATTCCATATCCTTAAGGTTTTAATAACCCATTCCTGCTAGTAATAGTAGACATTGCACAATTTTGACGTTTGACCATTTTTCAAAATCGAATGACCGTGGTTGACTATATATTATATTTTGTTTATTATATTTTGGATTTTTGTTAAATAGTTACCAAGTTTTAGTTACGGCCGCCAAAGTTCAAAACGCTTTGTCGTTCAGAATCATTTTCCGAATCATGGCATGCATAATTATTGACCATATCTGATATTTTATTAGCCACAAATACAACTGAATATGGAGCAATTCACCACTCAGTATTCACCTGTCTGAAGAAGTATATAATAGGCTTGGCAAAACGTTAGATACTATAAACAACAATTCCCGAGATACCGATAACCAGGAAAATATTTATTTCAATTCTGTCCATGAAAGCTTACTTTGGCACTCCAGTAATAGAAGTTGGAAGTGAAATTATATTGTAGTGTCTTTTTTTCATTTGTAATTGCAATTTTTCAGAACACTAAAGTTTTCAGGCTTTGTTATTCGGTTTAAAGTGAATATAATACTGTATATGTATTGTTTGTATTTCAGTGTACTTATCTGCTGCTAGTTTTAATTTTAATGGTATACCAACATTAACTTTTTTGCATATCGGAAATGTGTTAATGGTATTTTCTAAGCGATATACGATACGCAGTACCGGTACAACAAAGTGTATCGGAATATCCCTAGTGTGTTGTGATGGAAAAAGTATTAGAGCTTCGCAAATCAAATACAGAGAACTACTACTGGCTTCTGGAGAAGTACTGGCTTCGGTGAAGAAATTCTCAGTTGTCAGTAAAGAACCATCTACAAGTTTACAAACACGTACTCAAACCAATTTGACATCATGTTTTGGCGTTGCGCGAAAAACTCCACAAGGAATCCAGACTTTCCAAAATAAAGTACTAAGGAATATGGTTAACGCTATTTGGTAGATACGGAACAGTGACCTGTACCGTGATCTTGGAGTCCCACAAGTCATCCAAGAGATAAAAAGATTAGCGGGATTAGCCGCTAAGCATGAATCTCACCTAAGCCTCCACGTCAACGTAGATGCCCTGCAGCTACTGGACAACCAGAATCTAGTTAGAAGACTAAAAAGAACTAAACCATTCGAAGTAATGAATCAGTGAAATGTGTAAAAAGCGGAGCACAGTGAGTGAAGTGCTTTTTGTTTTGGAGAAAGCAAATAAGGACTTCAGTGGATAGATAGCCTAGTAGAAACAAGTGCCTAGTTTAAGGAATTCAGATTTAAATTGATGGCCAATCTTTTAGATTAGTTGCAATATGTTAACATCTTATGCTTATTAAATTATTAATTTTTTTACTAAAGTATTGTAATCGTACAAACATTCTTTTTACTTTATCATACGCAGTATGTAAAGTATTGTAATCGTGCTGAAAAAAAAAATTGAGATTTTAGCGGAAATAGCTCTTTTTGGGTCCCCTGAACATTTTTGACCAAGGTACAAGAAAATGTCTGTGTGTGTGTGTGTGTGTGTGTGTGTATGTGTGTGTGTGTGTATGTGTGTGTGTACCCGTTTTTTGTGGAGACGGTTCCGGGGAAACTACTGAAGGTATCGGGACGAAAGTTCATATTTAGAAGTTTCATGACTAAACTTAGAGCTGAAAAGCTTTTGGTTCAAAAGGGTCCAAAGGAACGGGCTATTTACTCCTAGCATTTTTCAACGATTTTGCAATTGAGCCGCTATTTCTGTAATTTCGTCAAAATAGTTAAATAATAAATTAAAGCAGAGGAAGTTTTGAATAATTTATGCCTATGACATTTTTTGGTAAAATTAATAGTTTAGCTGCAAGACCAAATTCCATTTGATCGAGATCGGTCGCATCTGCATTGATATGAAACTATAGTAGCCAGGATTTTGACAAATATTTTTTTGTGCTGTCACCACAGAAATGTCTATGGCTGTCACACTCGAAAACAGCTGATTCCATCAGAGCTTGGGGAGCCGCTATGGAACGTTGCCGCTCTAGTGCGGAAAGTACAAAATTCAAATAAAATAAGATCACAAATTTGATTGTTTGTTGATAAGAAATATCAACCCGTTGTTATATCTAATTGTAAAAACGATAAATTGAGAAAATTATAAATAAAGTATAGCGATGAGTGTACACTAGGGCCTCGATTTGCGTCGGCTCGATTTGCGTTGTTTTCGATTTGCGTTGATCGAAAATATAGGACCGTAAATCTGGTTTGCGTTGTTATGATTTGATATGCGTCCTCACAGACGAAATAAATCGCGGATTCCCTCGAACACACTGCGTTGATTCGTCCGTTTGTTTACAATTCATCGGTTCCCAACCTGCTTCGGCTGTCCTTCTCCTGCTTACGGCGCGGCAGTCTGATACTTCGCTCCGCTGCTTGGGGGGTCGCGACTATTAGAGATGCAGAACGCTGACATTACCGGGGTAATATTACCGTAAGTTACCGGAAGCATAAATTCTCGCTGGTAAATTACCGCGGCGGTAATTTTACCGGTATTTTTGGTAATATTACGGTATGTTACCTTCGTTAAGTTACCGCGGCGGTAATGTTACCGGTACTTTTGGTAGTATTACGGTAAGTTACCTTTGTTAAGTTACCGCGGCGGTAATATTACCGGTACTTTTGGTAATATTACGATAAGTTACCTTTGTTAAGTTACCGCGGCGGTAATATTACAGTAAGTTTTGGTAACATTACGGTAAGTTAACATTGTTTTTACAGCTGCGGTAGTACTACCGGTACTTTTGATAATATTACGGTAAGTTATCTTTGTAAAGTTACCGGGGGTGTAATATTACCGTTACCGGTAATATTACTGGTAATATTTACTAATAACTGGTAATATTACACCACGGTAATATAACCCGTAATAGTTTGTATGAGACATTATTTCATATCAAAACGTAAATCCGACGTCTGCGGAACGCATCTCAAAGATTTGTATGGTGTCTTATGGAAAAAAGTGATTTGCGTTGTTTCGATATGCGTCGCATTTTCCCGGAACGTAACCCCGACGCAAATCGAGGCCCTAGTGTAGTTATATTTTAGTATGTTGGTACGGATGTGACATCTACTGTGTCATGAACGAATATAAATCTGTCAGAATTTTAATTAGCTTTTTAAACTTGACGTTTCGTGGAAGTGGTATCAACCTAACATTTCCTAGACAGAAATATATCCATTTTTGATTTTTTTAAATACGCTTTTCTCAAAAGCAACACAAAAAACGTTGATGTCACTCCTGCCGAAGACAACATAGCGCGACTCGCTGACATGCGACGGCGACGCTCCGCCATCGGTGACGCGCCGTAACACCGCTCGTCGCGCTATTCCGTACTTTCGGCACTTGTGAGATAAATAGCTATTATTCTGATGACAGTAGGTAGTGTCAAATGCTGATGCTTTGACAATACCTACTATTGATGCTATTGACTATCAAAATATCTGTCAAATCCTGGCTGACTAGTTTAATTTTAATGCAGACACGATTTATCTCAATCAAATAGATTCTCATGCAGCTAAACTATTAATTTTACATTTTGTATGATAAAGTTATGTGCCTGGCCACATCAGATTTTTTATTTTAGCGGAAATATGTTTTGTTGGGTCCCCTAAACATTTTTGATACAAACAGATACAAACAAATGTGTTATTGGTATTTTTTAAACGATATACACGCAACAAAGTGTATCGGAATATCCCTAATCAGTTATGATGAGAAATGTATCCCAAAAAGGTCCTTTATCTTAGTCTAGTAGTTAATTTTAAGTACACCGTGTTGCGTGAAAATGTAAGTTTAAACGCAAATGCTCTTCTCCTTATTAAGATTGCCTTATTAAGATGATCTGCAATGGCTTTAATGTACTTTCTGATGACTGTTCATATACAAAACGTCACATTGTTCGCATTTAAAACACAATTAGCATCAAATTGACAAACATCGATCACTTTTTTTAATTTTTAAATAGATTTTGTGGGTTTTTTTGTATATATAATTAGTACTGTTTTAAAAATCAACAATTTTACACAAATTAAGTAAGGGTGTTGCAGTACGTTTCAGACTTGCAATTCTATCCCACTGGGTAGATGTGGATGATATATTTGAGAAGGATTCTGCAGGTTATATTTGTCTGTCTCAATTACTCAAGTTTTAGTTTAAGTTTGGTTAGTTTAAGTTTAGAGGTACAATAGGAATATAACGTTTTGTTATATAACTGCGCACTATTTTATTTTGTTTTATTTAATTTAACTTTTTCACAAGGTTGGGTGGAAGAGCAGAGTTAATTTTTAATTGACATCTGACCCCGCCTTGAATTACATTTATATTTATATATTTGCACTATTAACTTAATAAAGACATTATTTATTTATTTATTTATTTAATCAATCTTGTCATGACTTCTTGTGTCCTGTAGTCTGGACACCAAAGAGAGGATCCGCGTCATCAATTTCACAACCACTCAGTAATGTGTTTACTGTTTTGTTCGAAACACGTATGAACGAATGCATGGCCGTCTGCTAGGGGGTCAGGGGTATGCCTTTCGAAATAGGTTGGTAAACAAAAATAAATATACTATTTGGCAAAGATGAAAAGATGCGTTTTTCGTGAGAATAATCACAAAATCTCTCAGAAAAATCGTTTATTTGTAGATATACAAAAACCGTTAAGTTAGTTAAAAATTGTGCAGTTTTATAGTGTTTGTAAAAAGTAATGTTGCTTACGTTTTAATCCAAAAGATCTGCCACTATCCATATACTGTTCCTAATCTGTTGCAAATCTTACCCAATCTTTTCCTGGCATGTCGATTTTCCTTTATTGAAAATGTAGTTTTTATGTAAAACATCAGGGAAACAATTATTACAAGCACATATTATTGCTTAAAAAATTCTATGCAAAGCACTGGAAAAATAACTCAAATTTACCGGGAATAATTGAAATTTAAATATTATGCGAATTCAACGAGGTAAAAATCCAATATGGTTTACAGAATGAAAAAAAAGTTGTTAATGCTGTCTCCATCATCAACGTTATCTGTAATCTAATGAGATAATTCTATAAATTAATTAAACTTCTCTATTCCATGACTCATAAAAAGTAACAGTGCTTCGGTGATAAATGCTTAATTCCATTAATTCTTTAGCGCACAAATACTAAAAAACCATGTTAGTATTTTGTTGGTCTGTTTGGATATGAGCCTCCATATAGCGTTTATATTTTGCACCCCTATGGTAACAATTAATTGTATGAGCACATTCTATGCACAGTCATGGAAATAAGTATGTTCGTGTCGCTATCGCAGGATTTGAAAATAGTATGTAGGTTATATATTCGTGTACTGTTCTCCCTCGACCCGGCCGCTTCGCAAAAAGTTGTCCGTCACTAGGTGGTTTATCGATGGATGTAATATAACGGGATTTAGTTTATTTTGAGCGTGTCCGATCTCTCCCTTAATGTGATACCTTCATTGCTATGTAATAAATGTAATATGAGTACTACAGTTAAGTTTACGAGTAGTGTATTTAATTAAATATAGAATTGCTTTTATAATAATATTAATAAACATGAAATTTGATAATATGATACGAAAATCACATTTTTACATATTGCGTAATATCACGGTACACTATTTAAATTTATTTGATCTAATACACATATTAATTACGTAAGAATATGCCTTTGCCCAGCAGTGGGATGACAGGCTTAAGTAAGTAAGTAAGTGCACAAATCAAAGATTATCACTGAATATAGACTATTTCAGAATTGTACTAAATGTAAATATTTTCTCTAAATATAATTTATATTTATATTTGGGACGGAGCATGAATTTTGTATGAGGGATAATGGAAATATTTCTGTATTTACTTTACAGCAGTTAATGTTTCAATTATATTTCATGAGATCTAATACATTGCTGACAACCAAAATAATTAAAATTATAGCAATAAATATATACAAACTGTCACACATTTCTTCTGCAAAACATTTTTTCAGAAAGCAAATTACTTTTTCAATTCATTAAAAAGTTACAGCCGTTTGAATTATTAACAATATCTTATTTTAAACGGCTCCAAATTCTGAAGGAACAGAGAAATCCAATAAGACCGCTTTCTACTTTCTAGAAATAAAAACATTTTGGTATCTTCTTTTGTTCATTTATAATTCGAATTATTAAAATTTAACTTATAATAATAATAATTTTTTTTTTTTTTTGGGGGATGTTGCCATGTGCACAAAGCCTGTGGCTTGTCTGTGCGGCAATCGGGGAGACGGAGTATTTGAAAAATCCCCTGCCTAACCTGGGCTTGAACCCTGGACTTCTGAGTGGAAGGCATTCGCCTTATCCACTCGGCCACCTCCGCTCCTGTTAAATAATAATAATAATAATAATAATAATAATAATAATATGTCTTTATTAATTCATACAATTTACATTAATTAAGAATAAACAATACATGGCGGAGATTAGAGTTTAAAACTCTCTCTTCCACTCAACCATGCGAAAGAAATGAAAACAATAACGTAAAATGAAAACTAACAATATTTGAAAAACAAAAAGAAAAACATTCACAATATAAAATAAATAACTATTAAGAGTTGTACATATAATCGTCTAGCAGCTGTTAAGAGAAGAAAAAAGAAGCATTTCAGGTTAATGTCGGACAGCATATACATGGAAACGAAACTAACCGCCCGCACCGCTCTGCTCGTTAAAGAGTCTTTCTCGAATACGCCTCGCAGAAGGTTTGGGATGCAAGGTTTTACAGTTTTCGGGCAGAGCATTTTAAAGTTTTGGCAGATTGTAGGTAAATGATCTTTCAAACAATGATGTCTTGTGAAGAGGTGGAGTTATGAAACCCCTCCATCGGGTATTAATGTGATGCACATCTGTCCGAAACCCAATCTTCTGGTGCAGATAACGCGGCAATTTATTAGTCAGTATTCGCTGAACTTAAAGTTAATAATTTTTTATTGTTGTAATATGTATTTATTGTGTTAAATTTATGGTTCTGCATTGTTTGATAACTAATTAATTTTTTATTTTTCTTTTTTTTTGTTAACATCAAAGGTCTCGACAGAAGTTTTATTGTAATATAGTTCCAGTTCAATAAGCACACATTTATTACTTACCATATATTAGCTGGAACATTATTCTAAATTTAATTTCTAAATTTCTAAATAAATTAAGAAGTGTATATTAACAACGATAATAAGTTAAAAATAACATTTTAACTTATGAATTGTGTACTGTAACGTTAATTAAAATGCATTTGCATAAAAAATGAAGGTCTTTTTAATTTCCAAACAATATGAACTATAACTGAAATGTTTAATGAATGACATACTTTGTCAAAGTTCATATAGCTTAATAATATGGTGCCATACAGGTGGTATTTTAAAATAATATTTTCTATGAGAAATACATTGAGCACGTTATAATACATAATTATAAAGTGCAGTTATTCCTAATTCATTTTGTTATTTATTGAATATTGTAATTAATTTATCGGAAACTATAGCTGATTTATTGAAACTTCTCAGTTCTGTAGTAGTTTTGGTCGTAGAGGGAACTAATTTTAACAATAATACTTTTTATGTTGTCTAAATGTTCTTTTAGATGGTCGTATATTCTGGTTTAATTTTTTAATACTTATTATTACATATTCACATTCCATCAAAATTCGTCGACAATTTAGAGCTTTTATCAATTTTTGTAAATTAGTGATATACATACTTGTCATTATTTTCAGTTGTTAGATATTTGAAAAATATTGATGTAAAGTAAATACAAAACAATAATATAAAAAAATTGTAATGATACATTCATGCTATACAAATTACATACTCCTTTCTGTTTATTAAGTTAACACAGCAAAATATCGTTGAAGCTAAATATCTCGAAAACACCAGTAAATCAAAATCGAAATTGATTTTTGTATTTATTAACGCAAAAAAGCTATTAGATGCACATGTTTGTTGTGTTTTATGCAATATCTTCGAGATTTTCAACTAAGTCCTAAGCTGTTCTCATTCAATTAGTAGTAAATACCAAAACCTTCACCTTGTGATTCAAATACGTTAAAACTGTTTTTAATTGTTTTGTTTTATTTGCTCTAAATTAATTTTCCTGCTAATACGGTTATTTGCAACAACATTTGACATACAAAAATTAAATTAAACTTCAATTTAGGACAATGTATAGTTTACAATCACAGAAACTCAACACTATCAAACGACTTACTTTTAAGCACTTCTTCCGTACTACACCACCGTATTTTCAGTTTAAACTTCCTAACCTCGCACAAATATCCACAGTAACACCACTCGCATGTACTACACAATCTCACTATCTAGCCCGAACACTCGCCTTCGAACAAACTAAAATCCTTTGCACCTAAAGATTTTTTAGCTAAATCCACCACAAACAATTGCAACAAGAATAAATGGAGTCTAGCGTCTTATTGTGCTGATATTTCCGAAAATACGAACGACACGCGGCGCCTTTCAACTGTTACAGATGAAAGAGCGACTCGTGGATAGTTTTGAGTTTGGGACACGTATCTAGTTGGATTGAGATATGAATTAATAATATAGCTTGGACAGCTAAGAATATCAAGGCAATCGGGATGGCCACTATTTTTGTCAAAGGAAAGCGATATTGCCAAATTGCACGCACGGTTCAGGGCCTGCCAAAATTCCTCTAGGTATCCGTGCCAAGTTCATAATAGGCCTCTGATATAGGTCTAGGTCCGTGAAAAATTAGTGGTGGTATATTAATTTAGACAATTGTAATTTTTGTATTCTATTCTTACCATCGATCGCACGATATATAGATTAGGCAAGCGTAGATAAATAGGTTAATAGATAAAAATAATCTAGAAAGAAGATTGATGGACGATAGATGGGATATAGATTGATTACAGAAGAAGCATAGATGGAAACTAGATGAAAGATGGATGGAAGGTGGAGAAATATAGATGGCCGTTATAACAAGGAATAAGATGCTAGAAAGATGGAAGATTGAAAGGCTTATCAAGATAGATGCTGAGACAGATAGAAGATAGAAGGAAGATTACAAAATTTATGCAAGATTGATGGAAGGTGAATGGAAGATAAATGGAAGATAGGTGGAAGATAGATTGAAGATGGATGCAGAAAGATTAAAGATGGGTGGAATAGATGGAATGTGGATGGAAGATAGATCACAGATATGATAAAGAAGATAGATAGAAGGAAGATTACAAAATGTATGCAATATTGATTGAAGGTGAATGGAAGATAAATGGAAGATAGGTGGAAGATAGATTGAAGATGGATGCAGAAAGATGGAAGATGGATAGAAGATAGATGGAAAGTGGATGAAAAATAGATCACAGATATGATAAAGAATATAGATGCACGAAAGATGGAAAAGAGATGGGAAAGGTGATGGAAGATTCAAAGAGTTATCAAGATAGATGTTTGGTGGATAGAAGGTAGAAAGAAAATATATGGAAGATAGACGGAAGATACGAAAGTCCACAATCTATAATTTATATACGGAAGATATATGGAAGATAGATGGAAGGTGGATGAAAAATAGATGAAAGATATAATATGGAAGAAAGATGGGAGATAGAAAAAAGATTGATAAATAGATCCAAGATTATTGCAAGATTTGTGGGTGGAAGATCGATGGAAGATAATAATAATAATAATAATAATAATAATAATATACCGTCGTGGCTGACTGAAGGTGTTACTGTTTTGATTCCCAAAACGGAGAATACAATGGAAGTATCCCAATATAGACCTATTACTTGTTTAAATTGTAGTTATAAATTATTAACTAAAATTTTAGGTACCAAGATTTATGAACATCTAAAAGAAAATAATGTATTGCCCTCTGAGCAGAAAGGTATTTTAAAGGACAGTTATGGGTCAAAGGAACTGTTAATAATCAACAAGAAGATTGTTGAAAAGATCAAGAAGTCTCGAGGAAACCTATCCATGGCCTGGATTGATTATAAGAAGGCGTACGATAGTATCCCGCATGAATGGATTGTAAAAGCCTTGGAGATATATAGGGTAAACCAAAAAATTATTTTTTTGGTAAACTCATGTATGTCTTTATGGTCTACTAAATTATGCTTGCGGGGAGAAGACTCGTGTGTTTTCTCAGAGCCGATTAATATTAATTGTGGCATATTTCAAGGTGATAGTTTATCTCCATTGCTGTTTTGCATAGGCCTGTTTGCGCTGTCTAGGGAATTGAACGAGGATAAAGTTGGTGTTCAGTTATTACCTGGCGAAAAGTTAATTGGTCATTCATTTTATATGGATGATTTGAAACTTTATGCCAAAAATGATGAGCAGTTGAAGAGGAGCCTCAGCATTGTTAAACAATTCTCTGACGATATTGGGATGCAATTTGGCTTAGAGAAGTGTGCCAAAATTAGTATTGTCAAAGGCAAAATTGAGAAAACCGCTGACATATGCCTGAATGATCATACTAGTATTAACGAACTAACAGATAATACTAGATATAAGTATCTGGGAATGGATGAAGCCTTTGGTATTGATGATGAAGGCATGAAGGTGAAGGTTATAGGCGAATACATTAAGCGTGTGAGGAAAATTTTAAAGTCTGGTTTAAATGGAAAGTATAAAATGCAAGCGATAAATGCATATGCTATTCCTATATTTCGATACAGTGTTGGTGTTTTAAACTGGACGAAGAAGGAAATACGCGATTTGGACATTAAAACTAGAAAACAGTTAACATTAAATTTTATGTTTCACCCTAGGTCCGATGTTTGCAGGCTATACCTGCATCGTTTAGATGGAGGTCGTGGTTTGCAGCAATTGGAAAATATTTATGATTTGGAAATGTTAAATTTAGGAAATTTTATAAAGGCCAACAAGGAAGATAAAGTTATTAAACAATTAATTAGGGATACTTCTGGTAAGTCAATAATTAGTAAACATAAACTAATTTTAGAAAAATTTCAGGTCGAAGAACTAGAAAATTACGGAAATAAAACTTCGGTGGCGAGTTTAAAGCGGGAGATTAAGTTAAGAATGAATCGGAAAATGAGGGAGGATTATGTTAGTAAGCCAATGCATGGTCAATTTTTAAGAATTGTGGAGGGTGATGGTATTTCAAAATCTGGGTCTTTATCTTGGCTTTGTCATGGGAACATTAAGGCTGAAACGGAATCCTCTATTGTTGCGGCGCAAGATCAGGCAATTCGTACCAGATATCATGAACAGAAGATTATGAAAGTTGCTCATGATGGGAGCTGTAGATTGTGTCATCAGGCTCCGGAACATGTCTACCACTTATTGGCGGCTTGTCCAGTCTTAGATGAGTCGCATTACATTGCTAGGCATGATAGGGTGGGAACATATATACATTATAATTTATGTTCCCAACTAGGTTTAGCAATGGATGTGTCTCGGTGGTATGACCACATCCCATCTCCTGTTGTGAGTAATGATCATATTACCATATTATGGAACATGCCTGTTGTCACTGATAGAATGCTTGATGCTAATAAGCCAGATATCGTGGTAAAGGATTTCCAGAGGAAGGTGTGCACGTTTATTGAAATCTCGGTACCTGCTGATGCGAATGTTGTAAGGAAGGAGCTTGAAAAACAACTTAAATATAAGGATCTCGCAATAGAAGTTGGACGTATGTGGGGAATGAAAGTGAACATTGTTCCGGTGATTGTAGGTGCATTGGGAGCAGTTAGTCTAAATTATAGTAAACATGTTAAAGAGTTGCCGTGCAAAATTTCGCCCTGGGAAATTCAAGAAATTGCGGTTTTGGGAAGCGCAAATATTTTGAGGAGAGTTTTATCATAAAGAACCCTAAATTTGCTGCTTAATATTTCATCTTTACCTTCTTTTAATGTATATTGTCTATTAATAAATGTGTGTCTGTGTGTGTGTGTGTGAGTGTGTGTGTGTTTTTAATGACCTTTGCACGAGGCTGCAAGGGTTTTCTGCAGTTTTCCTTTGCTTTGCAAAGAAAAATGAAATTTTTCTTTGCAAAGCATAAATGGCCTTGTGTTTTTCAAAATTGGGTAGAGCTGCAGTGATACCCGCAAAGGGAGTACCCTAGGCTTCAGCGAAGCTCGGTACTACCAATTTGCCCTGATCCTCTTTATTACTTTTCAAAATTATTAGTGTAAGTTTAGTATTTATATGTTATATCTAAATTATATTATCTAGGTTTCAAATATTTAATGAGATGTATCAGAGATTTTCAATAAATAATAATAATAATAATAATAATAATAATAATATTTCTTTATTGCAAAGAAAGGAAGATACATATGAACTACAGCTACAAATTAATTTGACATAAACCCTCCTTGCAAAGGCTGAGTTCAGTTTGGCGCTCTGCAGCTCCAACTGTTCTACTCAACCACGTAAAGTAAGAAACTAAACTACTCAACTAAGAAACTAAAAAACTAACCACTCAACTAAGTAAACTAAGAAACAAAAAAGAAAAGAAAATAAGAAAATGCACCTGCTCAGACTCAAGATAAGTAGTAAAAAAACCAAGAAATAAACAAAACCAAACGTAAGCACATAAATTAACCATACATAAGCAATCAACTTAAAACACCTAGTAAATAATGATAAATACAATAACTTAGAATTACGAACTCTTTCAATAAAAACACAACAGATTGCTGTCCGTTGCCGCGCGCGCATTCACATCACCAACAAATGCCAACAGAGAACGAACACACTGTAATCACACCCGAGACAAATTCTGAGAGGACTTCATGACAAATCGGAGTTTTCGCTTAAAGGATTGCAGAGGGAGCACCTTCAAGTGATCAGGGCAACTATTGTACAGATTAGCAACGTTATACGAAAATGACCTTTTAAATAGTGCTGTTGAGTGGGCAGATATGGATACTGTATTTTTTTGCCTGAGATTTAGGTGATGTACGTCGGTCCTGAAGGTAATTCGATCGTGCAAATATGCAGGTGTTTTAGTAAGAATTATTTTATGACACAAGCATCTCAGATGAAAATCTCTCCTACTTCTCATACTCAGCCAGTTTGTAATGCACAGAGTATGGGAGATCCTGTCATACTTGCGTATCCCGTGTATGAGCCTCAAGCAACTGTTCTGCACTCGTTGAATACGGTTAGATGTAGCATTGGTTATGCAAGGTCCATACACGGTGTCAGCATAATTAAAATAGGATAGAACTAATGACTGGCATAACATTTCTTTCATTGTCTGGTTAAGATAGTGTCTATGGCGATATATGCTTTTCAATGCATTATAAGATTTTCTGATACATTCACTAACATGTTTTTCAAAACTAAGTGCTGAGTCTAAGATTATTCCGAGATTTTTTGCCTCCCCTGATATACCTAACTGCGCACCATTCAATAAAATGGTTACGTCCTTGACAACAAGATTACCGAAAGTAATAGATGGTAATAGATGGTATAGATAGTAATAGATGGAAGATAGATGAAATACGGGTGGAAGTTATATGGATGATATAATATGGAAGATAGGCGGAAGATATATGGAAAATGGATAACGAACGATGGAAGATAGTTGGAACGAAAGACAAAAATCGTATTATATTAAGTACGTAGGCTTTCACGGCCAGAATAATTTGGAAAATAAACTGCTTCCGGGTTATGCCGTGTGTCAAGATTTGTAAATGCTGACGTTTCGCGAACCATGTTGCTCGCTTCTTCAAAGCTTATTGAATACAGTATTATGGTTAAGATTGATGTAAGGTGAATAGAAGATAAATGGAAGGTGGTATAGGTGGAAGATAGATTGAAGATGGATGCAGAAAGATGGAATATGGGTGGAAGATAGATGGAAAGTGGATGAAAGATAGATTAACAGATATGATAAAGAAGATAGATGCAAGAAAGATGGAAAAGAGGTGCGAAAGGTGATCGAAGATTGAAAGAGTTATCAAGATAGATGTTTGGTGGATAGAAGGCAGATACAAAATATATAGAAGATAGACGGAAGATACGAAAGTCCACAATCTATAATCTATATAGCGACGATAGATGGAAGATAGATGGAAGGTGGATGAAAAATAGATGAAAGATATAATATGGAAGAAAGATGGGAGATAGAAAAAAAGATGATAAATAGATCCAAGATTGATGCAAGATTGGTGGGTGGAAGATAGATGGAAAATATATGGAAGATAGATGAAATACGGATGGAAGTTATATGGATGATATATAAATGGAAGATAGATGGAAAATGGATAAAGAACGGTGGAAGATAGTTGGAAGGAAAGACAAATAAAACGTATTATATTAAGTACGTAGGCCTAACCCGTAAGCAATTTATTTTCTAATCGTATTATATTGATAAATAATAATAATAAAGAGATCAATATTTCAATTATCTACAGTCGACTTTCGTACAAATCCAACTAACGATTTATTAATCAATTATTGCATAGGGCGTTTGATCGTATTAAATTGTCAGTACAGCGCTCTGCATTAATTAGTGTTCGAAGCACATACGAAATATAACAGCGTGCTCTGAATGCGAATAGAACTGTTAATTTTGGGCAAACGGCCATCGAAAGCCATCGTAGACTAATGGAAAATATGCTTATTTTCGAGTTCACCTAATGGGGTGAATTTGTGAATGTCAGTTTACAATAAACAAATCAAATATTACGTTAAATTAGAAAACAACCCCGCGCCACGCCGATAGCATTTTAAAGTAGCGTTCAAAAAAGAAATGCAATCTTAATTTTCTCTTACTTCCTTTCAACAGTGTTAAATGAAAACAAGTTTCCGACTAAACTTTTTCATGTAAAAATGGGCATCCTATGATACCCAACACAACTACCTCCTCCATGCTGTTTCTTCTATTGGTGCTTTCTGTTGGCACCATCTGTCAACACCTGTCCACTTTTCCGGTATAATTAATCATTGTTTCTCATTAATTCGATAAATTTTAAAATGATTTTGTCGGCTTTCTATTGTTTATCAATTTGTTATTTAATTTTAACTTTATCTACGCAGTATGATAAAGTACTGTAATCGTGCTGAAAAAAGAAATTTGAGATTTTAGCTGAAATATGCCATTTTGGGTCCCCTGAACATATTTGACCAAGGTGTGTGTGTGTCTATGTGTGTACTCGATTTTTGTGGCTACGATTCCGGAGAAACTACTAAAGTTATTGGGACGAAACGTAATATTTAAAAGTTTCATGACCAAACTTAGAGCTGAAGCGCTTTTGGTTCAAAAGGGTCCAATGGAACTGGATGTTTACTCTTAGCATTTTTTTACAATTTTGCAAATTAGTTGTCGTTTCTGTAATTTAGTCAAAATAGATAAATAATAAATTAAAGTAGAGGAAATTTTGAACAAATTATGTCTACGACATTTTTTGGTAAAATTAATAGTTTAGCTGTATCAGCAAATTGTATTTGATTTAGATCGGTCGTGTCTGCATCTTAGTTAGCCAAGATTTGACAAATAGTTTCATTCTAATGTAAGTGGGTAGTGTCAAACGCTGATGTTTTGAGAATACCTACTGTCAACAGTAAACATATCTATTTTGCAGTCTCATATATGTTTGCTTGCGACCTTTGTATGTTGGTTTATGTTCTCCACGAACCGCGCCTGACATAATGTAAGTTTTTACAATTGAGTTTTTTGGTGTTTGATTTGATTGTCAATTGTGTAATTTATCTGATTTACTCATTTACTAGAGCGCTTGAAGAAGTGCCTAGTAGGATACTAAACATGTAGCGATTGCTAAAATAAAACAAAAATAAGGAATCCGACCACTTTTTATTCTATTAAAATATCTGTGAAATCCTGGCTAACTAGCTTTATTTTAATGCACATACGACCGATCTCGATCAACTAGAATCTCATTTACTATTGACCAGATACACCGAATAACCAACATAGTCGAAAAAGCATTAGAGAAAAAAAAGGTTTGTTCTGCAGTCTTCCTAGATGTGGCACAGGCTTTGGATAAAGTCTGGCATGAAGGACTGAACAATAAATTAGGAAGTATCCTCCCGAAACAGTTTGCACAACTATTAAAATCTTACCTGACTGAGAGATACTTTCGAGTCATACAAGGTGCCGCAAGGTAGTGTTTTAGGGCCGGTCCTTTACCTACTCTACACCAGTGACCTCCGAGCATTAGAAACTAATACTGTCGCAACTTTTGCAGGCGACACGGCTATCCTAGCTGTTGGGAACAGCAATGACGAAACGACTAGAAAACTCCAAACAGCTCTTGGTCTTTTTTAGATCTGGACAAAGAAAAAAGAATCAAACTGAACGAACTCAAGTCAGTACATGTTGACTTCGCCAACAAGAAGATACAACACATCCCGGTTACTATTAATAACCAAATAGTACCGTACGCAAACACAGCCAAATATCTCGGCATGACATTAGACGCCAGGCTCCGCTGGAAAGCCCATGCCAAAAAGAAAAGAGAGGAACTAGGAATCCGCTATAGAGAGACGTACTGACTGCTAGGAAGAAACTCTACGCTGTCTGTACATAATAAGCTTCTCTTGTACCAGCAAATTCTAAAACCCGTGTGGACGTATGGTGCTCAACTCTGGGGTTGCATCAAGAAAAGCAACATTAAAATTGTCCAGAACTTCCAAAATAAAGTATTGAGATGCATCGTCAATGCGCCTTGGTACATTAGGAATGACGATCTCCACGAGGACCTCAAAATGGAGTTTGTTTGCAAATAAATCCAAAAATTAGCAAGAAGTCGAGAGGAAAGGCTTCAGCATCACGTGAACGTTGAGGCTATCCAGCTCCTCGACATCACCGCATTAGTCAGAAGACTCAAGAGAAAGAAGCCTTTTGAGTTATTATTCAATATATTATATATATATTGAGTGTGAATGTGAATGTGCCAGTATACCAGGACTAACTGAGAGACATCGATGGGTGCGTGTTAGGTTAAGTTACACTAGTAAAATAAGTTAGAGTTAAGTTACTCATTAGTCAATTATAACTAGATTGTAATGCTCTTATTGAATAAAAAAAATTACTATTAATTTTATAGATGGTATAATAAAGTCATGTACATGGCCACATTAGATTTTTTTATGTATTTTCGGTTTTAATCATTCTCTTTCGATAACCTGGTAAATTTATAATTTAATTGCCTTATGTTTTGATGGGTTTGTTTGGTATTCAGTTGGTATTGGTTCTCTCTCGATAACTGAGCGATTCCTACAATTATTCACACAATTCTAATGGTTGTTAATTTGCTATAAATATGTTCGGTTATGATCATAGAGAACAATAGAAGAGCGACAATAATAGTTCAACTTCACTCGAGTTATTGAGATATAATGTTTACTACCGAAAATAAACAGATTTTTTAAATAATTATGAGTATGATAGAAAGGCGACAATTGTTCATTGTACTTTACCCTGGGGCCCCTGGGCTGATGAACACGAGCAAAAACCTCCTAACCCTAGAATTGACTGTGTTCGGGAGGTAGCATATGCATTATGCAATACTAATATTTGCGACATTAACTCAATTATTCCATTATTCCAGAGCCAATGAAATCCCCTACAAAACAAATTACCGAAACGCCGTCAAACCTGCTCTCGACTGCTGAAATCAATATCCGTCCAGTTTATTATTCTGCTATAACATTACATAACACCAACGGTTCATAATTATTTTCAAATTTTGTCGATTTGTTTATCTTGTTCACTAATTTCGGGAGGGACGCGAACACATCATCCAACAAGCCCACTACAACTACCTACAACACTGTTAACATGTTAATGTAATTCCATTGTCCTGAATGACTGCCCTCCCGATCCTATGCGGGTTGAAGGGACAATTACGTCATAATAAAGCCTTAGGAAAGGACCGCAGGACCGGCTGGGTAGTGAAGTGACGAACAACGAACGAAGTGAATCATGATCATCATCCTCGCTGATAGGCTGCCTTCGATAATGAACCATTTTGGTCTTTCACAATGCGCTGAAAATTGTCGTGATTAATGGCGATGCTGGCGCAAGCGAGAATTCGCGCTGTAATAAATAGTACGGCGAGTTCTGTTCGACTTGGTGAAATTGCAGTCGTGACGATTTCTTTTTATTAAAACGAGATTACGATGAATAATGTAAGTTAAACTAATTCAAAGTAGTTAGAATCGATGTAGATTAAGTTGTGTCCATTAAAAACGACTGGCTCGCGAACAGGGGCGTAGCTACGGGGAGCAGTGGCAGTAAACTGCTCCAGGTGCACGAGTAGAGGGGGCGCAAAATTGGAAGAGAAATAAAAAAAAAACTTTAGTGTAAAAAGTTCTATTGGCCAGAATTTCTAAATAAAACTGTAAATGTTTAAATATTTTGTGATCTTGACTTAATTATCATAATTTTGATTACAGATTGGTGCGTTTTATACATTATATAACTCCATGTACACTGCTGTAAATGTTTGTTTTTTAAGCAAGCGCACCTTATATTTAGTTACTTATTGAGTGTACTATTGTAGAAGAATGTTTAGTTTAAATTTCTAATATTATTTTATTAAATTAGTGAGTTTGTATTCATAAACTTGTAAGTATGTAAGTAGTTTTCAGTATTTTCTTGTTAATATCAAACACAATGTTATTTATTTTAAAGGAAAGAAATTGCTAATTCCAAAATTTTAGTGGTAGGTACAAGTTTCAATTGCCTAATTGCTTTCTTTCAAATAATGTTGATGAAAATTTAAGTTATTTTAAGTTATTAGATTAAATTATTAGACCAATTTCTATATAAACTAATGACAATTGTATCATATTTCCATCCATTACACCTTAAATTTTATACCTGTAGCAATAATAATGTACATTTCGTTCTCATTCCAAGAGCGTAATAACCGTCGTACTACAAATTATTTTCCCCAGGATAATTAGTCCTAATCGTAGAAAGTTTCCCGGCTCGATTTGTTGTAACGTTCAATTACACGCAAATTACGGCGCGGCGAGAACTAAAATTAACTTCGCAGATTTATCGTTTCGAAAAGTTGCTAGCTGCGCTATATATCAGGTCCTAAAGTGTATACATACATACAAATGCACGACTCTGAGGTCTTCGTATATGTATGTGTGCAGTAGTGCAATACATGAATAAGGACCGCCGCCCCATAGGGGCTGGCTCGCAGACCCAGGTTTCGCCATACAGCATCAATGGTATACCACCTAGCAAACGTGTCTGCCCCCGAGAGTCCGTCTCCAGTTGAAAGAGGCCATGGATGGCTTTTTTAAATCCACTAAAGTAAGTTGTTGTGCCCCAATGGTACCATCACACGCAGGCTACCATGATACAAATAACACCTCGTCAGCACAGACCAGCCATGGGAGCCCTCCTTCCCCTCGGTACACGCGTTAGTCGGGTTTCCCCGACACCGTTGGACGAGTCACCAGCGAGGCCACTTTCGCAAACCTCTACTCAACATCTGTACACACCGTAGAAGGGCGGCAATTGACCCACAGCATAGGAACACAACAGCATGGTGTAGGGTCCCCGGTGGTTCTAGGTGTCTACACCGAAGAGTTAGTGCATCCCACAGCCTTGAATTTCTCCAAGTACTCGTGTCGGAAACCTTCCGGAATCCACGCTTGACGAGTCACCGCCCGGAACGCTAACGAGTTATCCGTACCCATCAAGGTTAGAAAGGTTACCCGTTCATCGGAGGTTGGGTGCACCGTCGAGCACGCTTACGCTGAGAACTCTGCCACATGTCATCTCTCTAGGGTAGCTCCACATCGAGAAGGGTATAAACGTCATGTGGGCTATAGCGTCTATCCGCAATTGCCTTAATCCCTATTCGGATATACTAGATATCAGATCGTTAAGTCCTCATGATGGCACAACTTCCGAAGGCCCCGTTTGATGCGTCACCGGTGAGTACCAGATATCTGGTATCCTTCCCTCACATCTATTACTGCCTTGGTCGCCGTTACTGACTAGGTAAACCAGAAGCCTGGAATTGGTTGGACTTTAAACAAGACAGTTTTACGGCACAGCCTCGTGAGGTCTGCCAGCTGGCCTACAGTGCAGTACAGTGGTGTACGATAAATTAATGACATAGGTGTGCAGCAAAAGTGCAGTCAAGGGTCAAAGTTATAAAATATTTGTTTAATATTTATTGTATAATTTATATTAATGTAATGATTAAAATAAAATACTAACGACATCGTAAAAGATGAAAAGCGACGAATTCAAGGACTGGATAAATATCAAACAAAAATAATATTTATTATTTATTTAAATTAAATATACAAAAAGAGAGTATATCGTTATCGTTTCGTGTATGATTTAAATTGTAACTCTTTTCTTTAACTTAAATTCTTCAAATATATGTCGTTTGTACGATATAAATATTGTAAATAAATAAATTTTGGTCAATTAATTAACCTTCCCCGGGACCCCAATACCTGTACCACTCTCCGTCTCGACCATCCCCCCCCCCTCGACTTCCTCGATCTCCCCCCTTACACCCATCAACATTTAAATTTTTTGTAAAATTTTGGAGCAATTCAATGTTGAGACCAACACAAATTTTGTCTGTTTTCGTAAAAAAATATATGTTCTTTTATCAATTACGTTACATATTTTTTAAAGAATATCAAAAAGACCACCATTAGATATAAAAACTTTGCATTGAATTGAATTGAATTCTGTGTATAAATACGCAGAGGGTAACTAATTTCACTTGAAACTAATGAAATGAAGTGAATGAAATTAATACAAATTGTACGTAACACATTATCAATGGCATTTTATTGCGTATTAAGATTGACAATTTATTATACATATAATAAAACCATTTGTTTGGAGGTACTTTCTACAATCGCAGATTTGCTTTTACTTAATATTCTTACAGGTAAGATTTTCAGACAAAAGATACTACTTTGAGAAATTTGTTTACAGTTGGCTACTGCCTATTTAATAGCTAGTAGGTACCAAATTAAAGAAGTAAAATATCAGTTTATCTTGTGAAATAAAACCAGTGCACAAATATCAAAAGAAAAACGTGTTTTTAATCATTGTTGTCATTGTTACTGAATACTGTGGATACAGTACTCAGTTAGGTCTGAAGATGCGAGCAACGTAGTTCGCGAAAAAAAAAAAGTTCACAAATTTATTTTCTTAAAGAAAACACATTGAAAAATAGATTTATGTGAATGATATTTGAAAAATATTGGATAGAATTGAAAGAACTGTACCTTTTACTCGAAAATGTCAATTTGGTGGATGTATGTAGGACTGCCTTCATTCTTCAAACAAGCAATTTTTTATTCTTAAAAAATCTTAAGCTTGCTGCACAAATAAATTTCTTTTATTTCCACTGATTGTCTGAACAGATATATAACAAATATATTTTTTTTTAATTTTCTCTAAACGATTGGAGATAGTTTAAAACAAGCACCGAATCATGCCAGAAAAGCATTATAAAAAAACGGATATTTCAGCGACAGAACATCATTCATTCGATTCAGCACACCACTTCCAAAATCCCCCGGATTTTGTCGTTCGTCCTTATAATCAACGTGGCGATTCGCCGGCCATGCCATTAATCCGTCGTTCGGGGCTCAGGTGGACCACATTAAATCCGGAAGAATCCGTTTCGTTTTTGTGGGCGCGTTTCGTACGCCAGGAAACGGACCGACTGGCTGATAAAGTACAAACCAGTTTATGGATCGTAAAAAGTTGCCTATTTTTTATACGCGCGCTGTTTATGATTCGCCAGGCGAACTGTCAGTTTATGTACGCGGCCGGACGTGCCTTCCTTTTTCTTTCGCCTTCCCCACGCTTCATTGTTTCCAATTTCCCGGACATTAATATCAGTGTCGACCGGCGAAAATCCCAAGGAAAAACGCACGCCAATCGGTAGATTTTTTGTTCAATCCTAACACAGAAATAGTCAGTTTGGATACGAGAGCAGAAAGTAGTTTATCTCACTCTGGGGGGGGGGGGGGGGGGTTATAGAAAGGCGTAGGTGAACTTTTTTTCACTCACGCGCTTGGATAGCAATCAGCCCACTAGTTTTCAATGTTTCAATACTAATGATAACTTTTTTTATTCCACTGGTAGTAAATTATATGTTGCCGCATTAGCGTCTTCTAAAATATCGTCTATAAGCTCCTAATTTACTGATAGATATAAAACTTTGCACAAACGATGAACGGCAGTAATAAACAATTTGACAAATTGTTTGTTTAGTTTAAATTAACCGGATGACTGTCATAAACTGTCATACACTGTCACCTACGTTGACAGATATAAAAAAAACTGATGTGGCCAGGCACATGACTTTATCACACTATGTACAAAATTAATAGTTTAGCTGCATTAGATTCCATTAACTATTAACATAAATATATTAATTAAAGAAAATACACATTATGAATTAACATAATTTCAAATGCTATAAAAATGGTGCCTTGCGCCATGGGCGCTTATCCAAAATTGTATTTACAAATTTGAAATCTTTACGATTTATCCGCCAGTGAGTGAACAGCTTGGCGGGTAAATTTTTAAAACCAAACGACGATAAAATGATAAAAAATTCTTTACAAAAATATTTAAAGGAACGTAAAACGATTTGATCTAAAAATTATTGAATAAAAGACAGCACGCACACGCAGCTACCGCCACCGCCTTCACCGTCTCCTTCGTTGATCAGGATCAACGTCGTCTTCATCGCAGACGTCCCGCTCAGCATCTAGTTGCAGAGGTCCTGCATCCGCATTGTCTTCGTGCTCGTCCCCAGGCTGATCTCGCGAATATTTTTTGACAGTAGGCATTGCCAAAACATCACCCTTTGAAACTACCTACTGCCATTAGAATACATCCGTCATATCTGTCATAACATTTGTGAAATCCTCGTTTGCTAGTTTCATATTAATGCAGACACGACCGATCTCGATCAAATAGAATTTGCTCATGCGGCAGCTAAACTATTAATTTTACCAAAAAGTATCGTAGACATAAATTATTCAGAATTTCCTCTACTTTAATTTATTATTTAACGATTTTGACGAAATTACAGCAATAGCAGCTCATTTGCAAAATCCTTGAAAAATGCTTAGAGGAAACGTCCAGTTCTTTTGGACTCTTTTGAACCAAAAACTTTCGTCCCGATACCTTTAGTAGTTTCTCCGGAATCGTCGCCACAAAAATCTGGTACACACATACACACACTCACACACATACGCACACACACACATACACACACAGACATTTTTTGTACCTTGGTCAAAAATGTTCAGGGGACCCAAAAAGACCTATTTCCGCTAAAATCTCAACTTTTTTTTCGGCACGATCACAATACTTTCTCATACTGCGTATGATAAAGGAAAAATAAGCAATTAATATAGTTATTTATGTACCAAGGGCATTACATGGATGTTTATGCCCCAACGGATGACCGTATAAAAATCTCGAGGGCTGACAGGCCCCAGAGCAGTTTTTGATAGTCTATTGCGTCGGAGTGATAGGTCATCAAGGTTGGCCCTCGCCACCCACGTAAGGTGCTCAAAAGCTACTTTTTTTACTTAATTCTACAAGGCTGAAACTTTTTCTCCAATACTTTAGTTTATAAGAGATCTAAAAAGCAGTATACCGATCATATAAATGTGCAATGGCTTGATAGACGCAATGGAACGTTCTTTATCAAAAAAAATCATTTTGGAAAAAAAAGTTCTCCACTGCAATTGGACACCATCAGCACCAAATACATTCTTGAGGTATTTGCGATATGAAGGAATGCAGCGTCAAAGTTATTATTAACTAAGATTGTGTAAAAAACATCTCTTTTGGTTCGTGGTCGGCGTGAATTCATTCTTAAATGCGTCTGCGTCTATCAACGCAACAAACTGCATTACCAACTCATTACCAAGACTAAACTCAAGATCGTCTCTGTAAATTTTTACTAAACATCTGCAGCCTTGTGTATTTCCGAAATGCTTAAGTCCTCCAAATGAATCAAGAAACCAACTCGATTACAGACAGTATCATAAGCACAACTCCTTTTAGTCAAAGATGCAGAAAACTGATTTATCACCAGAATAAAGCTTTCTGCGAGAAATTTCTCCGTGGGTCACAGACTGGCATCTAAGAATTTTTGTATAATGGATTTAGCCTGACATTTTTTTACCTAGAGCGTGTCTCAATGTAGTAGTCAGCAGTATCTGATAACTTCCTAGCTGCTTCTTCGTATTCATCAAACTTGTCTTACTTAAGTATCAAGAAAAAATCTAAGCAATTTCATCGGCTTCTATTGCAGAGCTTTGGACCATTTTAAGGTAATTTTAGGAAAGTTTTTGCTTCCTTAAGTTTGTGGATGCCCCGGGGTAAATTTGGTATTGGTGAAGATTAAAAACTTACTTTATGTTACTTTATGTATGGGTCGCTTCGGTCGGTTTCGGTGAAAAAGAAGAGTAGGGAGTTTATATCATGGAATACAGGAGCATTTGTTTCTCTTATACAAGCCACTATGGTTCACATGGTGCTCTGGTACACAACTATATGTGTTAACAACAAAACTATTCGAAAAAATTAATTCAAATCTAGTAATTAAAATTAAATACAAATTTTATTTCTCTCAAAAAACACGATGTGATAGTCTCTAAACCATTTGTCGATATCTCTTTTCGTTACTAAAATTTCCTATAGTAACATCAACATTTTTCCAGACTGTGCACCCTTAAATGTCTTGTTTCTTGGTAAGCTCGTAGATGCCGCTGGTCTATTGGTAAACTTCTCCCGTCGCAAGGGCATTACAGCCAGTTGCTTTAGATGTATGCACTGCTCTCCATGCATCTTGAATTTTATAATAGCCAGTTATACGTCCGGAGCAGCTGCGCCACATAAAATGTATGCTTAGGTGCCTTATATGTAGTTCACCTGCTGTGGGGATGCTTTCGCCAAGTCGTCCGACATAAAATAGACCTTTCAGCCGCACCTCTAAAGGTACACATCCCCACTGAGACATGCTTACTGCTTACGACCTTTCTGGAAATGTTTCCCTTGAAACCCGTTGTCAGTAAACCAATTACTTACTCAAATAGTACGACTCCAATTATTTTTAATTAAATTGGAGGATAACAACGCGCAACACAGGCTCATTTCATTTAGGAAACATAATTTGCATCTTTGTTATTGATATTGTATTCAAGATGTTGCTAATTAACTACCACAATAAAAGGTACGATTAACAAAATAGCAGCAACCTAATCTAAAACATCTGCGTACATACAGAATGCGCTATCTAATCAACCCATTGGTATAACTCAACAGTAAAGCAAAGCACAGAAAATGGCTTGAATCCAAACGGTATAACTTGAAGGGAGAAGGCAAACATGTGTATTTCATTTCTATTTTGATAGTGTTCTCATGGTCAATGTGTTATTTTTATATTATAGTCAAATTCTAAAATCAATGTTGAAATCCAAAGCTGGGCACAAAAGCGTTAATCCGTTAATCGTTAATTGACGAATATAATTTTTCGTTAACGAATTAACTTTTAAGTTAACTTTCAAACACATTAACGGACTCATTAACTTACGCTACATTCATCATCCTTTAATCCAAGTCCGTTAAATCGAAAACATCATTATTAAACATTTCAAATTGCAATAGGTATAAGTGCACGTTTGGACTTGGTTTTGTTTACATGTGTGATGTACTATTTTGTGTGACGCGACGTTCGTATATACTATATATACTATTTTCTCTACTTTGCGACATCAATTTTACATAGATTTCGAAAATTGCAGTTGTCATCTTACAATCTAGAGTACTTACTTTCAACAGTTGGTAGTTCTGGTAAAATTCACAAATACGATTGAGGCGAGCCAATAGCGATTGAGATGTCAGCTTTATTTGACAATTGGCGTCAATATCGTCAATCTTGGAAAAATAAAGGTAGGTACTAGGTACTAAAAGTTTGTGATCTAGTTTCATAACGACAGCAGGTTCGTTATCAGTTTATAAGGAATGCAAAATAGAAAAATAGTATATTATAATACAAGTTTAATAAGGAAAAAATTTGCGCACGAGTTGTTTTGGGCACGACAAGCGTAGCGAGGAGTGGCCAAATGGAACGAGTGCGCCAATACGTCTTATAAAACGAGTGCTATATACTATTTTTCTACTTTGCGACATTATTTTTACATTTCGAAAATTGCGGTTGTCATCTTACAATCTAGAGTAAGTTCATATTCAAAAGTTGGCAGTTGCGGTAAAATTCACAAATACGATTGAGGCGAGCCAATAGCGGTTGAGATGTCAGCCTTATTGGACACTAGACGTCAATATCATTAATCTTAGAAACCTAAAAGTTACTAAAAGTTTGTGATCTAGTGTTTTCATAACGACACCGAAACCGGTTCCGTTATGAGATTATAACGAACACAGAGTAGAAAAACAATTCTCTATTCACTAAACAGACTCATAAATAAACGATCGACGGATATAATTATTTAATTCTTTTATATTGTTACTTTTTCTTCTATATCTATAGTTTCAAAATGTAGACCTAAACTAAAAAAAAACAACCTTATAAAAGGGCTGCTTTTCTAACTCCAAAAACCTTAGTTGATCTTTTAATCTCTTTTTATAAACCTTGCATCTCGCAATGTAGTTATGCAAGTTTAATTTGAAAAATTCGAATTTGAAAACCGTAAGGTTACCTAGTTTTTTATAAATAGTTAACGATTAACGGTTAACGGTAACTTCCGCTACATTGATAACAAATTAACTGGCTATCGGTTAACGAAGTTAACTTTTTCATTAACGGATTACCGATTAACGAAGTTAGCTTTCTGATTAACTTTGCCCAGCTATGTTGAAATCAATATAACGTTGAATCAGACCGCGGAAGTCCATAATCTAGATATCAGAATGCTGATTATTTCTCGGCATTTCAATTGAACCAACAAGTCTCGTCCCAATGTGGTCCCTTAGAGTCCCGTTACAACAATCGTCAAGACGTTGAAGTCGCTTGGTTGTTTAAAAAAATATATTTTTAATTGTGTGGCTCTAGAGCAGTTGTTAAAAAATAACATTTTTTTTAATTTTTATTTTCGTTAATGTTGTCTTAACCGTATTCTACATAATTGGTAATTAAAATTTCTCAGCAAAGCTTGGTATGTGGCAGTTCTTTGCGATTTGCAACAACATTTGTAAATACCTGACTAAATACATGATTTTATTTGAAACACATGCTTTTTTGTTTTATCTTATCGCCCAGACATTCACTTTAAAAACACTCACCTTCTGCAAATTGATGTGACGTACACAGCTGACTTTTAAATAGAATTTATTTGTGTCAACACTCATAATAATAATGACTCTCAGTACATGTGTTCCGAAGGTAGTGTTATCAGATTGGCTACAGTGGATTTAGTGGTGTCTGAACATTAACTCAGATACAGGTAGTGAATCCATAGCTAATTTTAAGAGTACTTTCTAAACTTGATTTTTATTTGTTTTTCAAAATTGAACATTTTATTAACACATATTTTATTTAAATTTAATTTGGAATAATAATTTGTTGTATGAACCCGTTGATTTTTTATTAATAAGCTTAAGATGCTTAACTAATTGGAACTAATCATAAAGATTTACCATCAATTTGAATCTCAATTTTTAAAACTAGGTACTTGTGTTTAATAGGCTATCCACCGATGTCTTATGGTTGCAGTGTTCGCTTATGGCACTATGGCGCCATTAATCTTGACATGAGGTATGCCCGCGATTCTTTTGTTTAAAAAGTTAAATGTGGACTGATTTCAGTTCGTTGAGCTTGGTCTTCCATTTCTTAGTTCATTGATAATATATCTTATTACTACCTTATCGAAGATTACTAGTGAATTCTCAAACAGTTGATCTCACTGTCATTAGAGCCTTGTCGTCAGCAAAAGTGGAAACAATCAAATTTTCCAGCTGTGGTAGGTGACTATTATTATTATTATACATTAGTATATGATATATAGAGAAGTGGTCCCAGCACACCACCCTTGGGTACACCGGGTTTTGCTTCTCTTAGTTTCTAGTATTCATCGATCTGTTTTATTCTGAATAGTCTAATTGGTGTATAGGATGTTAGCACTCCGCCGTAATGTAAATATAGTAGTAATTTGTATATAAATCCTTCGTGCCAAACCTTATCGAAACCTTGTGAAACATCAAGAAGGAGTTTGAGTAAATAAGCCTTATTCATCTATGGACTTAATCTATAGTGGAATGCTTTTCTCTAAAACCAAATGGTTCTCTCAATGATAGGTTTCCTTCTCTTTAAAAGCAGCTATTCATAAAGCTTTGATATCTAGGTAACAGTGATATGGGGCAATATGATTTGTCCGCAGTCCGAGGTTTGCCTAGTTTTGGTATCATGATAACTTCTGCTAAATTATGGGGAATCAAAGAACCGCACAACACAACTCCTGAACACATCGAGATAGTGTAAAGTGCAAACTATCACACAAAGATGCATGCACACTACTTTTTATCATAGAATTGAGTGGATCTATATTAGAAATAGTCTAAGGTAGGACTAAGGAAGCGGCAGGGTGGAACCGGTTTGCATATCGCTTTATTAACTCTTGGCCAGAGTCCTGCATACAATTGAACTCGACGACAGTACGATTTTATTAGGACCCCCCAGTACGGGGCTAGAATACGAATCCTCCAAATCACGGAAGCATAGCTGGAAGAATCTAAAGTGCCTACTGAGATTTCTCGCATAATTTACTTAATGCAGTCAGCCATGGTTTTTATAAATAATTTTTACACGAATTTTAGTAACTGAGCAAGGGAACATTATTATAAATAGAGATAGAATTATTTAATTTCAAATCTATGTGGATATTATTGAGCTGCTATTGTTTTAACAACAACTAAATAACTAAATAAATGCAAACATCAATTTTGTTATTATATCAGGACAAAAAGTGCATAAATCATTATACCAAAACTTCATGTATTATTCCAACGGACGTTTGATTTACTGCCATGTTATTTTTGCATAAAAGCATAATGGCAAACATCTGGATCATTAACCTTTACCTGCACAAATGGAATAAATCACTCCAATTTGCGAATGGCTACGCAAATAAAACTGCATTATGCTGGTAAGGTGTGCCGCTGCATTCGCATGCCATCGGGTAATTTTTAGATCATTTCCACAGAGCATTAGCCTAAAAATATACATTACTGAGTTTTATTTAGTTCAGGCGCGATTGACATATTTATTTAGAGTACACACGCGGTTAGTTCGTAAATATTTATATATAAGCAATAGTAGTCGGTTAGTTGAATAAGATTTTAGAGTGCAATTGGCAATTACACTTTTCACAAAAATAAGTTTAACACTTTTTTTACCATCGCAATAGATTCTCGTATGCAACAATGTTGAAACTAGGACAGTTTGAATGTATATTGTAACGTGAAATTGCGAAAATTTTGCCAAAATTCTAAAACTTGGTATCTATTGAGTTTTGAGGTTGCTGATTACGAATATCGAAATTCACAAAATCAAAATGGCGGTTCCAATACGGCGGACGACTATATCAAAATACATTTTGATTTACTTGAAACTTGTTTTTGTATGTTTTCGAAGTCGCTGATCACGACGTTGAACTAGAAATATCATAAAACCAAAACGCGGACCCAACATGACGGACGACTACATCAAAATATTATTTGATTTACTTGACACGCGTTTATGTGTTTTTGAGGTCGCTGATCACGATTCTTAACTCGAATTTTGGAACACAAAATTGTACATACAATATGGCGGACGGCTACATCAAAATACATTTTGATGTACTATCGTGGCCATATATTATGTCCCTTCTTTTGACGTTGATTTTCCCGCAGAACTAGGGGCAAAATTTTTTTAAAAAATTCTGATGCTGTCCTTGATTAGTATGCTACAATTCATAAAAATTAGAAAGCTGTACTTATATGTTGGCGTTTTCCCGATTTTTCCAAATTAAGAAGAATTGGCGCTGTTTTTGCCCCGTAAATTTTATTCGTATAACTTTAGCAATTAATTACTCAAGAAATAATCTATAGATTTCAACAAATTAAAAAGTAAAATCACCCGCGGAATGCTGTTTTCAATGTGCATTTTTGTAAAATCACTGGAGTAGTGCTTGACCCACAAAAAGCTATATTATGCAATGCCAGCCATTCCGTTATTAGAAGAGCTAGAATAATGAAATATAGACTATAGGCTACCCAATAATTCATAGGTTTAAAGTTTATTACATAATCATTGTTTATCTTGCATTTTTCATACAAAAGATCGTGCTGAAACTCCGCGTGAATTCCGACGCTCTACGGTCTTTGGGGTGCTGCGGGGAAGGGAGGCGCTAGCGGTGCTGTTATGTCGGAGAGAACCGACACAGCTGAGAGAACCCGGGCAGCTTATTATCAATACACAAAGAGAACGATAGCTTGTCAAGGTAGTAATTTTAACTAACAATTAAATTGTTAATTTTTGCATAATTCTGATTATAATATGTGACCCGGTACGAGAGAAATCTCTTCTATCGATTGGCGTTTATGTTTTCTTCAGTTTTATACAATAAGGTTGTAAACAAGATTTTGATGGAAGCGGATAGATCTAATAATATGGAGTTAGCAGATTTTCCGATTAGTGGTGAATACTAAATTAAGTTTGCTTGATAAACCCAAAAAATATTTAAAAAGTATACCCGATTTTGTTATATAAATATTCACAGTTTCAACAGTTTATTTGTTAGTAATTAATACGGTACAGTACTTATTTGGTAAAAATAGATGATAAGATTCTATAATAAAACTAACGCTTTTCAGTTTTGATAAGTATCTATTTCTCTATTCACATGTATGTAGAGAAGTATATTATAGACGCGTACACAGTCATTAAGCAATAATTGATGATAAGGTTGTTTTCGTCTGGAATCCAACATACCTTCATTTTGTACTAATAATTCTAAAATGCATTTGATTATCCTGTTTTAATTTAGGAACTTATTCATACCTTGCAATTTTTTTAATTTCACTTAGAAACACAGTTGATCGTGATGTCCCATTTGAAAATATTGTTTTCCACTTTAGTCTCGTAAAGAACACATTGTGTCACTATTTCTGGTTTCATAATAGACGATTGTCATTATAAAACCATTATTATTATATTACACCGTTGCGCATGGGCAATTTCTCGCGCCGCTTTGCTACGAGTACCCCAAATGAACGATTTACTATTAATAACATAATATATTAATAACATAATCTTGTAGTATCTTGAGTCTTTATTTTAAGAACTGCAGTCAATTAGACCAATCTAATTACATACTCATACATACTGTACGTTCCGAAATAGTTAACAAATCTTGTGCATCTTCCAAATCTTCTAAAGTATTCGTTAGTTCATTTGTATTAAAAATCGGATACGTTATATCACATTTTCAGGCAAGAAAGCTTTCTTTTTGTATACTGAAGCTTTTACGTATATAAAAATGCACGTCCTCTATACTTGAACTTGAGAGACTTGTAAAAAAAATTACCGAAAATATTAACACTGTTTCGTTATTTTTCCCATTACCTCACCAATACAGGCATTTTTAATTTTCCCGTCAACAATGTGCTGGATTTGATAAAACGAAATATAAAATAAATTACACGAAAATTCGATTTAGTTTTCGCATGCGATTGACGTACGTATTTATTTAAAATGTAATATATTTTCGGTTTGCGTTAATCCGTAAATACTATAGATAAGCAATAGCACGGTTTAATTAGGTTTCATGTGGCGTGTGTGGCTGGTAGAATAGCGAGTAGTTGTAACAGGCGGGGTTCGGTTAGTGGCAGTTTGTAATTTTGGCCGAGCGTGACAACGCTTACCAATAATCCAATTAATTGTCAACAATATGCACATGGTCAGATAGCAGCTAAAGGGGGGAGAACCGCGCGGAAAATTTATAGTTAACGTATTGTTCACGCTCGCTTGTCGACTATTTCTATTTCTATTACATTGTACATTTGTCTCGATACTCCATTTATGTCCATTTGAACTCGACAACAAAGAATGTTTTGCTAAATATAATCGTACGTTGTAATAATGTATTTTCTGGCAAATGTTTGATAACCAGAATGCAACATACGCAAAATTAAACTAAACTCAATTCTAATACACATTTAATTGTATAATATTTCCTTCAATGACTGTTTTATTTATGTGATTAAACTAACAATTGCGGATAATAAAGCTCCACAAATAAAGCTCTACAAGCTTACAAGAAATATTCACGATGTTTACTTGATGAAAACTCATCTTTTGTTACCCACGGTATCTAGAAGAACTATTCATTTTACTTCTTCGGTGATACGTTTTGTTTACTTTGTGAATGAATAATAGTGGACATGAAAGCTTAACGATGATTGTGCTCTATCCCTTTGGCGTTCCTTTGTCTTTATTGGTTCTGTCTGGCTTACAGTTATCCCTTCGGGATCTGCGTCTCCGCACATGGTAGGTAGATATATCTAAATTTAATTTTTCCGACCTGTTTATAAATTTAGTTGTTTCTCTGGATTAGAAGTATTCTTACTTCACCTTGGTCTCGCTGATTTTACTACGCTTATATTAACTTCACTTGGTTGTTTGTTACTTTCAAATCATGTAATCGATATTTTACATACTTGCCAAGGTCCAAACGAGTTGAAATTTTGCATGTGGCAAGATTTCTGGTGAGAATGCATGAAACAAAATAAAACATTTCAAAAGATTGTCCAAATTCAAAAAGTTGCAAATTTTTCCAATCGAGTTGAAATTGTGCATGAGAAGAGATTTCCTGAGACAATGCATAAACCATAAAAAAATCTGATGTGGCCACATGACTTTATCATACAATATATAAAATTAATAGTTTAACTGCATGAGGTTCTATTTGATCGAGATCGATCGTGTCTGCATTAAAGGAAAGCAAGTAGCCAGGATTTGACAGATATTTTGATTGATAATATTGACAGTAGGGTATTGTCAAGAAAACAGCGTTTGACACTACTTACTGTCAGAATGAAAATAATTGTCGAAATCCTGGCTAACTAAGTTGTAATTAAGGTTGTAACGGAATTCCGCATCCGCTTCCGCAACTGCGGAACTTTTGTATTGTTTTCCACTTCCGTTTCCGAATCCGCATCCGCAATAAACGCATCTATTGCGGAAGTTAGGGGTGCCGAACGTTTGTATCGCGGCCGCCGGTACCGACAATAGAGATATAAGTCCTCGTACACCACACGAGAATGAGTAATTTAATTTGGTAGGTTCCGCAATTTTGTGTTGTACGTTTTGTTGTAATTTGATATTCTTTTTGTTTTACTATAATAAATGTTCTTTTTACTTCCGCTTCCGCTATCAGTTCCGCTTCCGCGGAAGTCGACCATTTGGCTTCCGCATCCGCTTCCGCAAAAGTCACTTCCGTTAGAACCCTTTTTAATGCAGACACGATCTCGACCAAAAAGAATTTGCTCATACAGCTAAACGATTAATTTTACCACAAAATGTCAGACATAAATTATACAGAATTTCCTCTACTTTAATTTATCAATTAACTATTTTGACGAAATTACAGAAATGGTAGCTCATTTGCAAAATCTGTCAATGAAAATCAATGAAACTTCCAGTTCCATTGGACCATTTTGAACCAAAAGCTTTTCAGTTCTACGTTTGGTCATAAAACTTCTAAATATAAACCTTCGATACCTTTAGTAATTTCTCCGAAATCGTCGCCACAAAAATCGGGTACACACACACACACACACATATACACAGACATACACACAGACATTTTTTTGTGCCTTGGTCGAAAATGATCAAGCGACACAAAAAGACCCATTTCCGCTAAAATCTCATTTTTTCCAGCACTATTACAATCGTTTATCATACTGCGTATGGTAAAGTAAAAATTTGAAAGATTTCCTAAATTTGGAAAAATTTTGAAAATTTTTCGAATCGGGTGGAAATTTGGTACTTATGTGGATAGATTTTCAATGTCAATAATTTTCTTTTAATGTTTGGATTTTTTTATAACCCGTTGTTATAAGCAGGCTTACAAATACAGGGTGTTTCAGAAATGTCGGCTAAGTATAGTCTATTTCAAAGTATGTATGTACCAAAAAAAATTATAAAAGAACTCGCGTCCAAGACCTTATCTAGTGACCTGCCCATAACAAAGCGACTTAACGCCGCAACTGCGCGCCGCGGTCCAGCAGAGTTATTTCGCATACGAGTCATTCGTCGCATACAAATGCCATACAACCGTCTCTATCACTACTTAAACACACCTATATTAAAATTCCACAATCCAAAAGATTCTAATTGCAAATAAACCAACAAACAGCTAACTCGAATGATATGAACAAAATAATCTAGGTCAATGCGCGGGAAATGCAATTAGGCGACAAACGATAGAGTGGAGGGAGAACGATAGTTCGTCGGCGGCGTTGGTTTATCACCAGTTGCAACACAACTGCAGTAGCATGTTGACAATTTTGTTGCGCTGAACAGGTTCGGACTCCATTTTCTTAATTAATTTTTTCAAGAATGCGTTAAATTGGCCCGTAATTACAACGTACAAAACGTGGTAATTACGTCCTTAGGCATATGTTCCTTCAACGTTATCTGTTATTTCTGAAGCACCTGTATTGTGACTGCATGTTGCTTTTACCGCGATTGGAAACTCGCAAAAATCGACCCATGCTGCAGATTGCAGTTTCCACCAATTTCTAGCGTCGTATTGTCTGTCTATTTTGCTAAAAGCTAAGACGTCAACAATAGTAAGTCTTGTTAATGTTTAGAATTTTCTTTCATATTTTGAAACCTTGGAGTGTATGAAATAAGCCCCTGAAACAGTTTTTTAATTCTCAAAAGTTCAACGGTTTTTTAGCCTATGGTATTCCCGGGTTAAAATTTCCCGCATTAAGACGCCGCAAAGAGATGTGTTTATGCAAATGATAAATTTCTCTAACGCTTTAAACTGTTAAATGTTGAGTAAATTATTATAGATTGTTCGATGAATTCTAGAAAAGGAGTTTTAAAAGGTATAATGTTCATACCTTTCTCGTAGAGTTTATTACACCGATACAACTGGCGCGTTTTTCTAGAATACTATCTTTTATACTGGCATTCGCGGTAACTTTTGAATCGAGTTATTCCTTTTTTTTCCTTAGATAAGATTATTTTTATTGGAGGCTGAACATCATAATAAGTGATGCTTTTAAATAAGTGTATTATTTACAACTATTTGAAAACGAAAAACGTTGCGAAATTTTGGCAATTTTGAACTAATTTTACTAAATGTTGGTTTAGCGTCCAAGTAATATCATCTAGTTTCATAGCGCTTCAAATTTCGGTTTTTGTTTATTTTTATACGAGTTATCGTCGGGTACGACGTTGACGCAAGCATCCCGCGCAGGACCTGATACATGCTACAACAGTATCCAGTTCTTGCATATAGTTTGTTAGCACAATTTCTGTTTGAACACTAAAGTATAATAAATATATAGCAAAAGAAAAAATATTGACATCTCCTGCAATTTGTTTGAAAAACTGTCCAAAAGTAGAGCAACTTTTATGTCTCTACATCAGAACGTGCCCTTAAATTATTGTTTATACGGATACTGGAAAATTTGCGCTGGACAATTTTACCAAACATAAATTTATGTTTATCTTTGTTATAAAGGTTTTGCCAACAAACTGATGTGTTTGTGTTACATTTTTACTCACGGGCCATAGGAGCTACTACCTTGCTAGGATTTAAACCTTAGAGATTGAAAAAGCCATCAATGTCATTATGTTGTCTCGATGTTTATCTGTAGTTTTTGCGTGTTTTTATTTTAGTTATTATTTGTTGCTTTTACAGGACTGCCTTCATTCTCGATTATCTTTCTGAGCTTTGTTTCTAGAAAGTCGATAACCCAGTCAAACTTATTTTACACTTATTGATTATTATATTTAAAAACGTCCTATGATCTAAAAAATTTCTAATTTTAATTAATATTTAATAGTTTAAAAAATAAATTAATTTTAATATGAATAATAATAATTGTTATGCGTATGTGAATCAGACTGAAATTATACTTGACTTTCATTTTGAAGTCAATATGTGTTTTGTTTATTTTTTCACTCAGTTTCACACAGTTTCTCAAAATCTACAGAAAATTCACAATTTCTACGTTCAGATACAGATATTTCTGTTATTATTAAGTTATTTTAATAATAATAATAATAATAATAATAATAATCTTTATTGTCCAGCAGCGCACCTTTACAGGACAATGATTAGAAATATATAGATAAGTAAGAAAGTAACATAATAGGATAGAAAATAACATAAGAAAATAGAAAACATTGTAAATAGAACAAAATGAACAAAAACATATATATATATATATATATATATATATATATATATATATATATATATATATATATATATATATATATATATATATATATATATATATATATATATATATATATATATATATATATATATATATATATATATATATGGGCTGAGACCGGGCTGAGACCGTATCCTTTTAATTAATTTTAAAAATTACTTCTCTCTTGGATTCTATTTACGTCATATTCCCTATATAGTATATATATATATATATATATATACATATATATATAGACATAAAAAATTTCAAATACATCAATTCCGGTCAGTGTCGTTGTAGTTCCTACACATATGAACCATCGGCGCCTTCCTGAGAAGGTTCGTTCTACAGCGAGGAATGTAAAAGGTTGCAGCATACCTAGCACCAACACGCGGCACTAGAAAATTCACCCGCGAAAGTAGGAACGAACAGTCCACCTCATAATTCAACAAGTTGGTTAAAAACGTCACACTCCTCCGAACTCTTCGGTCATACAACGATGTCATGTTATGACGACCCAGTAACGCCTCTCCATCGTAGCCTCGGGTTGGATAATTACCATCGAGTCTGAAGGAAAGCAACTTCAGGAAACGGCGCTGCACCCTCTCCACGGACACCTGTTGACACGCATAGATTGGATACCAGATCTCAGACGCATATTCCAGTCGCGAAACAACAAGTGCATAAAAAAGCGTCTTGAGGATCTCCGGATCAGTAGCTCTCTCCATGGTCCTTATGATAAAACCCAAGGTTCGAGAAGCTTGGGCACACATAGTCTCAATATGGGATTTAAAGTCAAGATCACAGCTAAATGTCACACCCAGATCACGCACGCTATCCAGCTTCTGGAGCACCACTGCATTGACCGAGTACGAAGTTGTTACTGGTCGAAGTCTTCTAGTATATGAAACGTAACTGCACTTATCGATGCTGAGTGTGAGACCGTTTCTTTGACTCCAATCATGAATCCGCTCCAAATTTCGCTGCAAAAGCCCAGCGTCTTCCTGAGAATTGATGGTGGTGAAGATTTTCAGATCATCAGCATAGGCAAGTGTACTGCAGGTCAGGGTGCTGATGAGGTCGTCAATGTATATGTTGAAAAGTAAAGGACTAAGATTGGAGCCCTGTGGAACACCCGAGGTTGGCAAAAACTCTTGCGACGAATGACCCTTGTAGAAAACGCAGCAGTTTCTTCCACTAAGATACGACCCCATCAAGTCGACAAAAGAAGGAGACAAGCCATATGCGCCGAGTCTGGACAACAAAACGCCATGATCTATGGTATCAAAGGCTTTCCTGAAATCAGTGTATATTACATCTACCTGGCCACCCCCATCAAGCTCCTCCGAAATAAATTTTGTGATCGAAGCAAGGTTGGAGACTGTGGAGCGCTTACGCATGAATCCGTGCTGGTGAGGTGACAGGAATGACTGGACGTTGTTGTATATGTTGGTCGATATCAATTGCTCAAATATCTTGGCAAAATTCGAGAGTATGGAGATGGGCCTGTAGTTAGATATCAGGGAAGAATCGCCCTTTTTCAACACAGGAGTAACTCTGGCACGCTTCCACCTTGTTGGGAAAGTAGATGTCGCAATACTGCGGTTAACGATCATTGTCAGAGGCACAGCGAGGACCCATCTAGCGTCACGTATAAAAAAACTGGGCAATTGGTCCTCACCAGCTGTGAACTTATTAGGTAGTTTGCTCATAATTAATATCAATTGATCCTCTTCCACTGTACCCATGGAAAAAGACGGAAGTGGCGAAAACACCGCATTGTCAACAACTTCTAAAGGAGGTCGGTAAACTTCAGAGAAGAACTCAGCGAAAGCATTGACAATATTTGAGGGTTCATCATACTCCCGAGATCCATCAGTTAGCCTCGCTGGTATCCTAGATGTACCTTTTTTCATCCGAACATAATTCCAAAATTCCCGGGGATCAGATCTTATATCATTTTGTGCGCGAGAAATGTAAGTGTCGTAAGATTGTTTAATTTTAGTTTTGACTTCCAAACGTAATCGTCGGTAATGATTCAGATAATAGACTTCATTTGTGGTTCTAAACTTCCTGCGGTAGTACTCTTTCATTTTTATTTTTTTTATTATGTCCGCGGAGAACCAAAATGGAAATTTAACATGTCTAGTGGTGTGGATAGGAACAGACGCATCAATAATGCCCTGAAGACAGTCATAAAAAGACTCCACCATGGCATCAACCTGATCAACCGCCTCAAGGAAACTCCAGTCGACCTCCAAGAGCCGGGCGTATAATGTGACAAAGTCAGCTCGACGAAAGTTATAGCGATGGTTATCCGCAACTGGAAAGACAGCTGAGTTGCTACGTACAGTTATATCGAAAGAAACATTCAGAGCGGGGTGACAGGAGTCTTCGGGCACAAACGGTTGACCGTCATGCTCCACGGTCATTCTGCATATCACGTTGGACAGAACAAGATCAAGCTGCTTGCCATCAAAATTGTATACGGTATTGAGTTGCTTCAAATCAAGAAAATCGCAAAATCTCTGCAACGAACGCGCTCTTGGGGAGTCCACATTATCCGAAAAATCGCGTGCATTAAAATCCCCAACAAGCAGTGTCCTGGCACCAACCAAGCGTGAGGCGAGAGCATCAAGGAAGTTTTCAAAATCACACGAAGTTGTACTTGGAGGTATATAAACGACACAAAGCAGGACGGCAGAGAAACCAAGACGACATTCAGCAAGACAGACGTTAATGTGAACAAACGAGGTTGATAAGTCAGTAGTATCTATAGGAGTGACGGAAAATTTTCCAGCAATAGCAAGAATGACACCACCGCCCAAAGCACCCCCAGTGGAGACTCTATCATCACGAAAGACAGTATAATAGTCATCAAACAGTTCTTGATTGGAAAATGACTTATTTAGCCAAGATTCGGTTATAAAGACAAAATCAAACGAATGGTCCAACGTGGATGTGTAAAAAGAGTGTGTTTTTGTACGTAAACCTCTAGTGTTTTGATAATACAAGGTGTAAGTGTTGGTGGGTGCGCTGCTGGACGGATTTAGTTTAAATGATCGACACTGTTGGTGGCAGACGCTGAAGGTGGTGCACCGTCTACATTGAGAGGAGTAGTGGTAACAATGGTTGGTATTCCACCAATATATTTTATTGTGATGTTATGTTCTCCACCCTCAATTCTGCTTTCCAATTCGGCCTTAACAGTGCGGTAAAAATGCACCTGCTGAGGAGTGCGATCTCTAGAAAGAGAGACACCTGACCACCTATCCAACGTCTTCAACTTAGGAGAATTTTTTATCATCTCGAAAACAAAGGTCTCATTCTCAAACCGCACTTTAATTGGTCGTCTAAGATTTTTATTCGTGGGATCGAACTTTCCCAATCTGATAGTTTTAAAGCTATCAGGCCGGAGTCCGACCAAACTCAGATCAGAAAGAACCTGCTTAATTTTAACGTAGTCTATTTCACTCCGAGTATCCGCCGAATCACCCACAGACTCACACATACCATAAACAACAATATTGGACTTTCGTCTATTGCGCTCAAGAACCTCATTAACCACAGACTCCATCGCCGCAGGAGACAAACCACCAGTTGACTCGCCATGATTGACTATACCAGAAGTCTGCGCCTTCAGTTCTTTCAGTTCTTTCACCTCGCTCTGCAATACCAAAAGCAGCTGCTTCAATTCGTCTAGTGAACTTCCGAAAGCCCGGCATTGAGTACAGGCCCACGACAATCCGGGATCGCCACGAATAGCACAGGCCGTCGCTTTAGAAACATCTATACAAGATAATAAGTACGGCTTTTTACAAACTGAACAGTCAAGAAAGTGGCGATCTTCAGACTTGGTCGCACAGCAAGTGCAGCTACGCACCATGGCGAGAGAAAAAAAAGGAAAAAAAGGGATGGAAATACAAAGGTCACACACTTCACGCCACGGTCCCCGTCGTGGCGACTTCAAAGACACACAAAACTGGGGAAATCGGAAATACACAAATAAAGAGAACAGAGGAATTAAAAGGTCAGTGACTCGATTTTCAAAAATGTAAACAAACGCGATAGTATAAACCGAAAACCGGCCCCAGGCGGCCGTAGAACTCGGGCAGTTGAAAAAACTAGGTTCAAGCAACTCTGAGGCCAAGAATTGCCGGGAAAACCAATAAAATGTGAAATTACGACTAAAGTAAACACGAAATCAAATATAAACCAAAATAAAACAACGGGTAATACCTGTGCACTAAACTCTACACAAAATATAAGCACAAAACTGCGAAAAATCCACTAGAATTCGGGAAACAAGAGCACACGACGTAAGCACGACCAGATGTGTGTATTATTTTGACATCTACGCTCAAAACTTTATTGATTAATGTTTCAGATTGTGGTTATCGTACTTCATTAAAATGAATAAACAGAAAGCTATTATTTTCTTAAATACTAATACAAATAACTTCAATCAGTAAACCGCTAAGTATTATTTTAAAACAGGTAAGAACATACTGTATTGGTTTTCACGCCTAGACCGATTTGAAAAGATGCCGCTTGAAAAAGAAACAAATATTTGACCTAAACAAGGACTATTTTACCGTAATTGATTAAATTGAACTCTAAAAAATTTCCAATATATATTCAATATATTAACAGCATGCCAGGCATATATGATAAATAATTGTCTCTATGCCATAAAATGGGTACGTAACTCTACAAAAACTCTTATCATAGCCTCACTGTTTCGCGGTAGTTACGAAATCACAATATTTTAAGATGCATTCATATTGATATTCATACCCCGATTGCGGAGATGCGACAAATATTCAATTTCCCTCCAAAGTATCTATCAATTCTATCTATCAAACCGTATAACGCCGTTGATGAGCGACTTTGTAGCACGGCCGTTTCAAGGCGAACTTTATTACGTCAGCCGAAAATGCGCCTGGATCACTTCCAAAGGCTTTACGATGCACTTTGAACCACTCCGCGCGAATTAATTATTCACCCGCCATTATGGTCGCATCGTAATATTCGAAAGGCAAGTATTTAAGATTTTACGCCGTAATTCCCCAAGTGCAATTACACCTTATGTCTGTGTTGTTTACCCAGCTTAACGGCACTCTCAGATTTCCTATAAACCTTAAGTATAAAGCACCAGATCGGAAATAAAATGCCTTATTGTTATTAAGGAAATGGAATACTTTATAAGAATAATGGCATCGATGGTTATATCGATATTTTAATTTCATGTTTTAATTTTAATGATTAAATTCTTGATTAATTTCATGATTCTTAAACACTCTAGAGTGTGTTCTTTAGAATAGAATACCAGTACAGATAAACGATGACAGTACTGCAAGGCAACGTGTCGTGCTTAATTATTGTAGTTTGTAAAAAGTAAAAACAATTTTAAAGTTAGTCCGTTACATACGCTATGTTCGTATATTCATATCTTGTAATTTTAAAGTAGTTGTGACTGTTTTGAAAAAATTACAGCAGTTGGTATAAATAATCATAATGGGACACAATAAGTGTTGCGTTGTCAACTGTAATAATACAGGAGGAAATAATAACAAATGCAACATTGTAATAAATAATAGGTACAAATTTGATCGAACCACTTTATACACTACAGATAACTGAAACATTTAGTAGCGAACTGCACCATTTACGCTTCGTGGACATAGCACACTGCCAACGCCTGGAAAGACGCTTGCATCGCGCACCCGGCCAATAAAACAACAAAATGATATGAGACCGGCTTTATTAATCAGCTTATACCCAGCGAGATGTGTTACCGGATCAAAAATAGTGAATCAGTCAGTCTTGTTTGGTAGAGACTTATGTTGGTACCGTTCCGAATGATAGCTTAACGTCTATCGTTTGCGTATGTTTCCAATATTAGAAGACGACCCACTAGATGGAGATATTTTTATATTTTTTCTTTAGATTTTGCGGGGATATGATCAAACAGATTTGGAATTGTTTCAAGTGAAAGTAACCAAAACAAAACAGAATTAATTGAGTAGTGGAGCTCTACAAAGTTTAGGGAATATCTGAAATGTTTGGGAGAATATTAGTAAAAGTTATGATGTTTCTTTGCGGGGCTCTGTGTTTACAATTACATCATACAAATCATGTCACTCGTTGTTGTTGTGTTTTTTGATAATGTGCTTATTCTGGTTAACATGCTAGAACACTAGATTCTGTCCTCCTATCGGTTGCTGTGTTAGAAGGTTCGTATTTCTGTAAAGTCAGAAAAAAAATTTAATAAAGTATCGGGCCATGAGTCCGATGCTTCAATCCCGAGCCGGTCACGAGTCAGGACCCCATCCGACAAAGTGACGTGTTACGGAGTGTCCCAAAATTATATCACACATTTATATCGCTTTTTAAAATTGTTTCTACTTCAATAGTCGCAATAAACAAAAATTTACGATTATTTTTGTTGCTACCGCATTGTCGTGCTAACACGCGGTTCAGTGATAACCGCTTCCATAAAACTATTGTTTGAAGCCTTTATTACAAAGGAATTAAAAAACATAAACAAAAAAGCCACTCTGTAATGGCATTTTAAATTATACTTGATGTAAATTTAATTTTTTTGGGCGCGCTGTTTTAGAGTAAGAATGGAAAGACGAACATTCAGTAAAAACAGCTAAAATCGGGTTCATTTGTAGTTTATCATACGCAGTATGTAAAGTATTGTAATCGTGCCGAAAAAAAAATTGAGATTTTTGCGGGAATATTTTGGGTCCCCTGAACATATTCCAATTTTTGTTAATTCGATTCCGGAGAAACTACTAAAGGCATCGGCACGGAACTTCATATTTAGAAGTTTCATGACCAAACATAGAGTTGAAAAGCTTTTGGTTCAAAAGGGTTCAAAGGAACTGGGTGTTTACTCTAAGCCTTTTTCAAGGATTTTAGAAATGAGCCGCCATTTCTGTAAAATCGTCAAAAAAGTTAAATCATAAATTAAAGTAGAGGAAATTCTGAATAACTAATGTCTACAACATTTTTTGGTAAAGTTAATAGTTTAGCTGCATGAGCAAATTGTATCTGATTGAGATCGGTCGTGTCAATTGCGTAAGTTATATCTCATTTCCTATAGCGCTTGAAGAAGTGCCCAGTAGGACACAAAACATGTAATGATTGCTAAAATAAAAGAAAATGAAGGAATCCGACCAGTTTTTATTGTATTAATATATTGTATTAATAATAGCTTATGAGTCTAAGACAGCTCTACCTGCAGTCTGTACTGAATGTCTCATATGCGGATTCTGAGTTGATAAGTACAGACTCACATTCTACAAGGGGCGGAGATATGGGTTTGCCTTATGGAGCGAGCAAGTCGATTGTCCAGAGATCATTTCTGAGTGTTACACCAAAGATATGTAATATGTTTGTGGTTTATTTGTAGAAAGCGGCGGCTATCGTGTTGGGTGTACTTTCCTTGGGCAGAGATATGTTTTGCAGCCATTCTAGGGAATTTATTTGTTCGATGAGTATTAAACGCGACAAAGGAACGGGATATTTACGAAATTTTGAAAAATGTATGTCTGGTATTTTTTGGTAAAACTATATAGTATGATAAAGTCATGTGCCTGGCCACATCAGATTTTTTATCAAGGTACAAAAAATGTCAGTGAGTGTGTGTGTGTGTATATGTCCGTGTGTCTCGCTGTGTGTATGTCGGTGTGTATGTGTGTACCCGATCTTTGTGGCGATGATTCCGAAGACGTTCTTATTTAGAAGTTTTATGACCAAACTTAGAGCTGAAAAGGTTTTGGTTCAAAAGAGTCCAAACGGACTGGATGTTTCCTCTAAGCATTCTTCAAGGATTTTACAAATGAGCTGCCATTTCTGCAATTTCGTCAAAATAGTTAAATAATAAATTAAAGTAGAGGAGATTCTGTATAATTTATGTCTATGAAATGTTGTTTGTAAAATTAATAGTTTAGCTGTATGAGCAAATTCTTTTTGATCGCGATCGTGCTTACATTAAAACTTAGCTAGCCAGGATTTCGACAATTATTTTCATTCTAACAGTAGGTAGTGTCAAACGCTGGTTTTTTGACACCTACTGTCAATATTATCAATCAAAATATCTGTCAAGTCCTGGCTACTTGTTTTATTTTAATGCAGACACGATTGATCTCGATCAAATAGAATCTCATGCAGCTAAACTATTCATTTTATATATTGTATGATTAAGTCATGTGCCTGGCCACAACGAATTTTTTACTTTTCTTCTCTCGCTCATCTCGAAACCTAGGGATAGAAAATTATCCAAAAAAAGTACGGCACACTTTATTTCAATTGTTTTCGTTTAGTGGTTGCAGAGTGACAAGCCATCAAACAGAGGGCTCAATACTTTTGCAACCGATAGTGGGACAATGCATTCTGGTTATCAGCCTACAGCACTATGTTCTGGCCTAGTAGTAGGTACAAGCAAATCAGCCATAATGCGAACAATGCTTTAACCTAATAGCAGCTTTTCGAAGTTTTAGTTAATTCTTAGCTTCAGAAGTGATGATGACATGACAGCTTTGGGCAATCTAGAGAATCGATGATTAAAAGACAGATAATCCATGTTGTGTGGCCGGCTTCATAAATTAGTCTTGCCGCACCGCATTCCAGCATTGATCAGCTTAAAGGGTATCCAATCTCATACCATCCATCAATCGGATTTAACAAATTTAAACCGCCCTTCACTATTGAACAGTGTCCATCCACCGTTTCCGTTTTGTGGGTGTTTTTCAAAGCCAGTTTAGTGGTTGATTGCCGTTTACTGCTGAACAGTTGAGGTTAGCCGTTTATGTTCCGTTCAAGAGAATTTACGAATGAACCATGGTAAATATGTTGACAACTAAATCCTAATCTTTCATAATTTTTTGATTGTTTTGAATTTTGATAGATACATCGAAGCTACTGACGTTTTCCATTGTCGTACTAATATGATAGTTGAAATGTAGACTGAAGGTACCTTGGCGTATATTATATTTATGAAGAGTAACTAATTACTGGGGAAATCAGCCAAAGTACGAAGAAAAATTAAAACAGTTTCCTGTAAACAAAGGAAACTGTTTTAATTTTCCCTCGTACTTTGGCTGATTTCCCCAGTAGATAGTTACTCTTCATACCTTCACAGCCGAGAACTACTATCATCATTATATTTATGGTTCCGTTCCAGTGCGAAAACATAACAGAATTTTGATTCCGTTGTGTTTTCGCTTCAACGCTTTGGCGTTGACATATTTGCGCTTTATTTGCATGGATTGCATGTATACTCCGCATGGAATTGGTATGTTCAGTCGCACGTATGCTGTCAGTTTAGTTGCACTGCTGTATTGAGAAACCCATTTCCCGTAAACGCCGATCACGAATAGGACAGATATACCTCGGAAATTATCCTCAATTCAAACACGTGGCCTAAAGGTGGAAAGCGATAACAGGGGCACTTACGTAACCGGAAGGGCAATGTAACGCCGCTATCTGACAAGTAGAATTTGCAGTACGGGTAACTACAACGGAGTACACAAAACGTCGTCATTTTTCCATTACTTTAAACGCATAATATTAAAACATTTTTCTCTCATTATATTCTCCTTCATAAATTTATTTACGACAAAGCGCTTTGGAATAAAAACCCGCTCATATGTGACATCACTGATAAACGAGGATGTGAAAGCATCGCTTTCCATTTGAGCTTCACAACCTCTTGCCACCACCACATGAGGAACCCACGCTGGAACCGCCTGTGCTACCTGGAGATCATGCTCACGAAGAATACATCGATGTAAAAGAAGATGCTAATGAAATACATTTACCTCATAACTCGTTTATCTATTTTATTCTATCGGTAAGACATTATATCGCTTGGTAGTCGTTCATTTTAATAATTTACCTGACAAGCTGTTAACTCATTTCGACATTTCTACTAAAGAAATGGATGCCTCTTAAAAGGAATCATAAACTGGCACATGTGGTATCAAAATCAATATTTTTTACCAGTGTAATTACTAACTATCTACCTCGTATTTGAATAGTACTGGATATAGTTCGTTATTTAAAAAAATCGGATGTGGCCAGGCACATGAGTTTATCATACAAAATATAAAATGAATAGTTTAGCTGCATGAGAAGCTATTTGATTGAGATAAGTCGTGTCTGCATTAAAATTAAACTAGTTAGCCAGGATTTGACAGATGTTTTGATAGTCAATATATCAATAGCAGGTGTTGTCAAAGCAGCAGCATTTGACACTACCTACTGTCATCAGAATAATAGTTATTTATCTCACAAGTGCCGAAAGTACGGAAAGGCGCGACGAGCGGTGATGCGGCGCGTCACCGATGGCGGAGCGTCGCCGTCGCATGTGAGCGAGTCGCGGTATGTAGTTTTCGGCAGGAGTGACATCAACGTTTTTTTGTGTTGCATTTTAAGAAACACGTATTTAAAAAAAATCAAAAATGGTTATATTTCTGTATAGGAAATGTTAGGTTGATACCACTTCTATGAAAAGTCAAGTTTAAGAAGCTAATTCAATTTCTGACAGATTTATATTCTTTCCTGACACTGTAGATGTTACATCCGTACCAACATACTAAAATATAACTACACTCATCGCTATACTTTATTTACAATTTTCTCAATTTATCGCTTTTACAATTAGATATAACAACGGGTTGATATTTCTTATCAACAAACAATCAAATTGGTGATCTTATTTTATTTGAAATTTGTATTTTGTACTTTGCCGCACTAGAGTGGCAACTTTCCATAGCGATTCTCCAACCTCTGATGAAATCAGCTGATTTCGAGTGTGACAACCACAGATTACTGTGACAGCCATAGACATTTCTGTGGTGACAGCACAAAAAATAATTGTCAAATCCAGGCTACTATGTAGTTTCATATCAACGCAGATGCGACCGATCTCGATTAAATAGAATTTGCTCTTGAAGCTAAACTCTTAATTTGACCAAAAAATATCATAGGCATAAATTACTCAAAATTTCTTCTACTTTAATTTATTATTTAACTATTATGACGAAATTACAGAAAAGGCAGCTCATTTGCAAAATCTTTGAAAAATGCTTAGAGGAAACAGCCAGTTCCTTTGGACCCTTTTGAACCAAAAGCTGTTCAGCTCTAAGTTTGGTCATAAAACTTCTAAATACGCACTTTCGTCCCGATACCTTTAGTCGTCACAAAAATTGGGTACATACATACATACACACACACATACACACACACACACATACACACACACACACACAGAAATTTTTTTGTACCTTGTTCAAAAATGTTCAGGGGACCCATAAAGACCCATTTCCGCTAAAATCTCAATTTTTTTTTTCGGCACGATTTCATACTGCGTATGATATAGTAAAAACGGATCTTGTTGACGAGTTCTTCAGAGCTAACTGCGTACTCAATTAGCTCTGAAGAAGCGAGGAAAATGGTTCCCGAAACATCAGCATTTACTAATCTTTACACACGGCATAACCCGCAGCAGTTTATTTTCTTTTTATACATTTGCACACTGATTTTTATTTTTTGATAATGATAACTGCACCTTTCACTTTCGTAATCCATCTTTGTTGTGCTTTGTTGCGCTGGTTATTATGTATTACTTTCCTTACTTATCTTGCGTATTGTTTTTTTTTGTTATTTCTTAAGAATTATACAGTGAGCGCGGAAAAGTGACACATCTCGGAAACGGTTTGTTATTTACAAACTGCAACCTCATATTTTTCTTGTTGATTATGATAGATCTGTTAATTTTCTTCATGATATCATACAAATTTTATGACGTTACATTAGAAAAGGTTTGAGAACAAAACAATTTTTTTTTAAATTAGGGTTGTTGATAGCTGTTGTTTGTGAATGAAAAGGGAATAGGCTTTCTTTGCAGTGAATGGAAGGTTTATATCACATCACGTCACGTTTTCGTTGTTTCATTTATTGAAGCGTCCGCACACTAGTTAAAGAACCGCTGTAATTTATTCAAACATATTTGTGAACAAAATTGCAGGATTTCAGTTAAAAGTACTTTCCTATGATTTTTCCTATGATATCGTTCTGAGGTTTCTGTCTTTTTCGATAACCATAGGCGAGAGTCCGTACTTGTATTCAGTAAAACTAATTCTATCCAAAACGTATTGTTATAACTGCCACTAAAATATTAAAAGAGCGTCGGCCTAATGCTCAAATGACTTAAATACAAAATAATAAAATTTACAGTAGCACTAAAATCGATTTAGATTTGTATCGAACCAGATGGAGACCAGCTGATTTATTTATTGGGACACTCAGATTTATACTATAAATTATTACGTTAATTATTATTATAATTTTGCGTCTTTTAATCGATGATAAATTTGATTATCGAATAATGTAACGCAAAAGCCATTTTGGCAAAATACTTTTGTTGCTAACATTTTTCGCACGACAGTACTAATTATTCGACACCAGTGACATTTGACGTCAATTAGTAGTTGAAAAGTTCAGTTATCAACAACATCGTACGGAAGTATATTCATTTTTAGTTATTTCTAAAGAAAATACCAAAATAAGTATCACAATCGGAGTTTTAGTGACGATGAAAATAAATCCTCCATGGTGCACATAACCATTGGTAAACCATACTGGTTCAGCTGATGGAATGCGACGCGAAAGTGTTTGGGGTAGGTATGGGAGGACAGTAGTAGGTCCCAGGATTTCGCACGCTTCCGCAGACGGCGGGCATCTGCAGGATGACGGAAGGTGCGGATCCAAGTTGCCGGGAAACGCGGCTCACCGGATCGATACACTCCCTCTTCATGCTTCGAACACTCGAGGCCTAGCAAAAAATATACTCTCTCTCAGCTGAATCCTGCGTATGAAGGTTACGCACACTCCATCTCTCTGTATCTGAGGACCTAATTCCACACTCAACTGTTTAACTACCTACTTAAAAATATTTGCTACAAAATGGTAGATAAATTTCAATTACAACGATCTAAGTAAACGAGACAATAATAAGAATTATATAGACTTCAAATTTCGTCCACTGATGACAATCATTTCAATAATTTGATGCTTTTAAATTACTTTGGCAGCCATGTTTTGAAGCAGTTCATACCCGCTTCATGTAGCTCTATTGGTTATTGTTGAAAAGCCAACATCAATAGTGTGGTGCTGGAAAGACAAGGGATGAGGATTTCCGTCGAGTATCAGTTTCTGTAGATATAGGGATGGAAACTTGACGGTAAGAATTGATGAAACAGTAGAACCAATCAGAATTTCAGAATAGACGACAGCTACGGATAGACAACAAAATCTTCAGGCCGATATAGCGATCATCAACCAAAAGAACAAGAAGTATGGAGAAGGACAAAATATCCCCGAGGCACTGAAGCTCGGGAGAGAAAATATGAAACATAGCATTCAGGAGTTATTAGTCAAGATCTTCAAATAGAAAGAAATGACCCGGGAATACAGCCAATCTCAGATCTCCTCGGTGTATGAGATGGGTGACAAGAGTCTACGTACACACGAGGAATTTTACGTACTCAATCAAATAAACAATAAGGTACTGACGTACGTGTGGCAGATGCTAGGATCAGATTTTTTCCTCAGGATGTCTATAAAGAGTTGTTTTGTACAACATCGTTCTGCCTTAAGTGTTCATGGAAAGACCGAAAAAACTGTTAAGCTTGGTGGAGATAACATCATAACACCTACGTCGATGACAGTAGATTGACAGTTGACATCGCCGCAATGGCGAAATACATTTAAAATATTTGATATAAAATGGAATTTATGAGTCGTAGATAACACTTTGTATTTGAAATAATAGACGCTTCTACTTCTGGTTTTTGGTGGTCACGATGTGCGCGCGCATTTCCCCCCAGGACGAAATTAAGTTGGCAACTGCTTTGTAAAACGGACAATTAGTTTCAAATGAAATGTAATTGATAAATGATAGGTGTGAGAATGGTATGCATTCATTGAAAACTGAATAATTATATGCAAGTGAACATGAAAACCAAAATACCTACTGTGGTTTTAGGTTAGGACAGTGCAGCAAATTTTCCAAAGTACATAAAAACAGGTACACTCGCGGCAAACTTCCTTGATTTGGGACACGTAGGTACATAATCACTTCATCCAGTTCATGACTAGAGTCGAAATTGGTAGTTTTACTTGGAACGCGTGTTTTCTGGGGATTTTAAGCTATATTATGTTACCAGATTTGACAGCGGCGGCGAGTCTTCTGCGCATGCTGATTAGCGTTTTGGGTCAGAAGTAGAAGCGTCTATTATATTAAGTTTATTCCATAAGTACCAATCTATAACTATATAATCCCTCCAATGATACACACCGATGATTGTGATGACAGTAGCTTTGTGTAATAATGACAGTTTGTTTGAATAATGACTTCAATCTTCAAAGAAACTGTCATTATTATACGAAAGCACTGTCACGTCTGTCAAAACCTATGTGGTTGACAGTTATTTGACAGATAGCCGAAATTTTATGGTACGCCAGTAGCGGTGAATTGTATTAGAATTGGTATTAGGTGTGAGAACTGTCAGCGCAGTCAGCTTTAACTTCAAATAATGGAATATAACTTATCTATAAAAAAGCAACCATTCAACAACGACCAAAAGTCAACCAGGAACGAGGTTAGGCAGTTTTTCCGTACAACGCGACCCGTCGAATAAAAAATGTAATGCATATGCCTACCAGTGGTATTCAGCAGATTTGTAATTCTTACGGATCAGTATCCAACCCGGTTGGTACAGGCGCGGTAGCGGTATAATTTGCTGAATGCAACCACCAATGAAAATCTAGAGCTGTTATTGGTTTTAAAGTCGTAGAGTGGCAACTTTCCATAGCGATTCTCCAACCTCTGATGAAATCAGCTGATTTCGAGTGTGACAACCACAGATTACTGTGACAGCCATAGACATTTCTGTGGTGACAGCACAAAAAATAATTGTCAAATCCAGGCTACTATGTAGTGTCATATCAACGCAGATGCGACCGATCTCGATTAAATAGAATTTGCTCTTGAAGCTAAACTCTTAATTTGACCAAAAAATATCATAGGCATAAATTACTCAAAATTTCTTCTACTTTAATTTATTATTTAACTATTATGACGAAATTACAGAAATGGCAGCTCATTTGCAAAATCTTTGAAAAATGCTTAGAGGAAACAGCCAGTTCCTTTGGACCCTTTTGAACCAAAAGCTGTTCAGCTCTAAGTTTGGTCATGAAACTTCTAAATATGAACTTGCGTCCCGATACCTTTACTAGTTTCTCCGGAATTCTCCGCAAAGTAAGTACCTACTATAGTTTGAAATGAACGCTTGGAACTTTACTCAAAGTTATGATGATAAACGCTACAGCAAATTCTAAAGTGGCATTACATTACCAAACGCGGAACCAGAATTGTCCTTTGTCATGTTAAGTGTGTCTTAGAGTAGGTACATCACAGACCTGTCGTAAGTTTTGTTGCTTAATAGCCTTAGAACTTAGGTTGATTTTTAAGCACCAAGAAGTGCAAAAAAATACAATAATTCCTGACATGTGATTACCAGAATCATTCGAATGCTAATAAATCATTCAATTATGCCCATCACTAAATGGCATCAGTTTAAATGGGGTATACCCACTGATCAGAGCCAAGATCATCCTAGAATACTTAGGTATGTCCCCTCTATGGCCAAACTTGAATGACAGAACCCTTCAGATATTCTTTTTCTTACATCGCATCTAGAATCATCAATTCTACTTTCATTGTTTTGGGTTTCATAGTGAAAACAAAATGAAACCTATTGATTCTTGATTCTTAATGGAGACTTAGAAGTTGATCTGTTTTAATTACTGTATTTACAGTACATTGTCTAGTTACTTCCTAACTGGCACCATTTTTAACCACCAGTGTGGTAAACGTCCTATATACCATATTTATTTATATGCAGTAACGCAGTTTAATATTATTAATATTTGGTTTCTTATTTTCGTTGAGGTTAATAAACCCATTTATGCAATAACATCATTTCAAACGCGATTTATCAGTACATCAGATCAAATCATCCACTCACCCCAAACAGAACGGGCGAATGAAACTGAAACTCAACAAACTGTCTCCGCCATCTCACGTTCCCATACTATATATAAAACCGCCTCCGAAAAGTCACCAAAGTATCTTTAATATTTGAACTGACTTCCTGAGCTGAGCGCAGCCCCTCCGACGACTACGACGCGACAAAAAAACTGCCTTCCGGACGTCGCAAGGTGGCGGCAAAGGGGTTGGTTGTCCCATCCCCGCCCCCTAACTTTGGCGCTCGCATCGTTACTGCTCGCTTTTGTTTGTCCGTTTTTGGGTGAACTTGTCGCGTTTTTGCTTGCGACGACAAGAGATGCGCTATATACAGTAATACGTGTGTGCAGAACCGAGAAAAATGTAAACAAGCAGAGAGCGGTTGTCCCAGGGGCTCTATTTAATTTCCGAGATTCCTCAACTGCATCCGAGCGTCCTCGACTACTCTCAGCTTATTCTGAAGTGGAATGTGAAAATCCTAAAGCGTAATTGATGTGACTGAGGAGCGCTTGGAGTCGCTAGTATAAAGAGGGTTGTTTGCTTTAATACAATTTAGTTGTGTTTTTTATGTTTAGATACCACTTTACAAACGATTGAATGGATTACATGTAATTCCTAGAATTCTAGCAATTCCCCCGTGCAACAATGACTGAGTACAATCTGTGCAATTATCTATGTTGTTATCCTAATACTCGAATTTACTCAAATTACTTACTACGCGTTAGATTTAAATTTAGAAAGTACGAAAATTAAGTAAATATCAAATGTTGCAGCAAAAGTTTTAAAGTCTAAATTCAATTAATTTATTCGAATTTGTGACCGCGCACTAGAGAATCGCCCTATCTCTCGTTTCGATAGTGTGGATTCCTATGTTCGAAGGCTCATAAGTCTAAAACTACTGAACGGAAAAAAACTAAAATAAAGTGTGTCATACTCCTTAATCATTTCTACATAAGTTCTATCAACGTTTTTTGTCTCTCGGTGTAAACATGATCGCAAGAAAAGTGATAAAGTGCACCGGATTTTTGCGTTTCTAACCTAACGCTCGTCTTTCCGATTTGTTCTCCTACATCGCTTACCACTAAACTTAAAATTTTGTTCAGGTTGCATTTAAAGTCTCTTCTACAGTAGTGATGTGCAACTTGGATAGTTTTCAGTATCGGATACTACCGGATACTCAAGTCACATGTATCACATGGATACTTACTTTGTTGTTTTACTTTATAGATAAATATGAAAATGAAGGAAACATTTATATTTAAAGAAAATGTGTATGCTGTTTTAAATATAAAAGATGTAAAATGCTGAAAAGAATTAAATAACAAAAAACGAGAAACAAACATTTTAAAATAAAAAATAAAACATACTTTCTGTGTCCTAATCCTAATCAATAATATAAAATAAAACAATGATAAATATGAAGTGTACAGTAAATCCTGGTTTCCGTTCAAAATCATAATTTTCCGGACATTTTCTGCCTTTAGACGATTTTGTCTATCTGATACAATTACACCTGCCTTAGAGAACACTCTTTTACTAGGCAGAGATGTAGTCTAGGGTACATTATCTCCCTGCACTTCCACCATTGCATCACACTTCCACCATTGCATCACATTCTCATGTCTCCCAGTAACAGGCTCTTCATTGTATTGCCGCAACTTATTGCACTATTAGAAAGTGGGGGTTTCGTGATAATTGAAATTATTTTTTCAAAATCTTGCCAAATGGAGATTGTTTGGTGCAGAAGGTACATTTGATTCAGCGTTATTTTCGACAGAATCTATTTGCTCTAATCCAGCAATTTCTGTTGATATCATTTTTTCTATTTTATCTAAGGCTGATGAGTCAGAAAATGCTTCCTTATAAAACCTGGGATCTAGGTATGTTGAATGGGCTAAGATGGGGTTATATTCATAACTAGGAAATCTAGTCTTGATACCATCCAACAAAGCATTTTTTAAATCAATGAGAATAGATGATTGTAATCCCCTGATTTGAATATACAGGCTGTACATTTTAGTATGGAAATTTGATATATTTGTATATTTTTACATTTTTTAGTTGTACTAAAAAATGTAAAAATATAACATTTTTTAGTTGTAAGATAAATTCTAAGAATTTTTTTTTTTTATAAAATGCATCATATTTGAGTGAAAAGCTTTTAATCAAAATAAGAAAAAATAAAATTACCAAACACCTAAATACATTTCCAATCGCAAAAAATTTAAATTTTTTTTTTCAAATTAAAGTTTTTGTGTTTAAACAGGCTCGTGCTTAATAGTTTACATCGAGCATGAAGTTAACACGCGCGCCGTAGGCGAGCTTGTAATCATGCGAGTGATTTATATCCGTTATGTGAGAGTCAAATACGACGTTTTATCTACGACTCAAACTCCATTTTATGCAAAATATTTTAAGTGTATTTGAAAATGATGGCGAGGCGAACTGGCAAATAACTGTCATCCACGTAGGTTTTGGCAGACAGTTCGTTCAAATAATGAGGACATTATTTGAACCAACTGTCATTATTATACAACGCTAGTGTCATTATAATCATTGGCGCATATAATGATGGGGATTATATAGTCATAGATACGTATGCAATGAACTTATTATATGTGAGTCGTAGATAAATATAATTTTTCCGTCGATCGTTTATTTATGAGTCAGTTTAGTGAATAGGAAATCGTTTATTAAACAACTCTATTAATGCACGATTTCTATTAATGCATGATTTGTTATAGCCAATCACAAGACGCAATGACGTCGTTTGATTGGCCAATCGAACATATGTGAAATGAAACCTTCCAATCAAAACATATCGCTCTCTAGAACTGTCAGTGTCAAATTACATAAATTGCCATATAACCTAAAAAGACATCGGCGAAGAAAAATCTATGTAGACGACGCTAGAAGAATTCGATCGACGGAAAAATTGTGTAACCAACTCGAATATTAAACAGCGATTAATGATCTCGACAATTAACGCGCTCGCTTCGCTCGCGCGTTAAGCAGTCTCAGTCATTAATCGCTCTTTCTAATATACTTGTTGGTTAAATAACTATTAATATACTAAATATCAAAAATAACACATTTTATAAAAAAATGATTCCTACAAAAAATTCTTAAAATGGACATTCTGCATATATAAATATATTTAGACGATATTTAAATGCAAACAACTTTTGTTTGAAAAACTTTTTGATATTTTTAACGGTTGGAGAATAATTTAGGTGTTTTCGCTAATTTTCGCTAACCCTGTATAACATACAGATAAACACCAAAAATCGTCGGGTTTAGTCATAACTTTTAAGTGTTTTCTTAAATTGGATAATGCAGATCCTTTGTATGAAAACATATTCCCTCAGATTTTACATTTGGCTTTATTTGTGGCTTCCTTTAAATTGAAATGCTGCCACACTACACTTTTCCTGCTTTGAAAACACATTATTAGCGCACAAATAACGCACTGAACAAAATAACGAGGTTGACGAGTAATTCCGCTATATCTATACGTATGTCGCATAAACATAAATCGTCAAAGATTACTAGTTACTCAAATTTCTAGTAGTAATAAAAAGTATCTTTTGTAATCGATACATTTATAGAAAGATCCGATACTTTCAATATGCTGAAGTATCCGATCTTTTGTATCGGATATATACTTTTTGCACATCACTATTCTACAGATTGGCTATATTTTCTGTAGTAAAGGTTGTAAACAGGTTCCGACTATTTGCTAATTGTTAAGACCGAAATAAACATGAACAATATTTTGTGCAGATCGTCTTTCCCTCGCGTGTGTTTTGAATGTTTGACGTATTCAGTGATTCCGTCTGAATACGTTTTTGTAAAATATCCTTACTTACAACTAAATTTACATCTAAATTCATTGTATTATATTTAATTCGCACTATTATTGAAAATTCAGAAATATTTCTCATCGTATTAAGTAAATGAGCTTGCTAGTACTGTCCCAGCTATGTTATCAATTATCATTTACCGTTACGATTGACGTAGGTAGTCCGCGCTGCATGAAATTTATAACATTCATATAAATCGCTTTAAAGAATTACGTAAAAACTTCTATGCGATTATTTTTCTGCAGCCGCATTAAATAATATATGGCGATTGTTTACGTGCATATCCAATTATCGTGCTAATATTCGTTACAGAGATATACGCTTCCATAAAAATCTAGTTAACAACCTTTATGAAAAATTAAAGGAAAAAATCGCCGATCTAAACCCAGAGACTCTAAATGCTACCTGAACAAAAAATCTAATTTTTGTGGTAAGCCGTTTAGGAGAAAAAAATCGGAAAGACGAGCGTTCATTTCAAAGTGCAAAAATCGGGTAGTTTCTTTTCATTTCGTTGGCGCCCATGTTTACACCGAGAGGCAAAAAATTATGTAGAAGTGATTCAGGAGTATGACACATTTTATTTCAATAGTTTCCTACACAGTTTCCTACGAGCCGACCCATATGGGGCGGCGGTCCTTATTCAAGTTAATTAACAGCTCCTACTGTAAATTTAGTAAAGTTGCCAAAAATCATTTGATTTTTCAAGACATTTTCGAAATAGTAATACATAGAAATTTTTTGTTTATATCTAGCGATATAATATTCGAAATAGTATCCGAGATGTAAACTTTACGAAATGCCACAATAAAAGTTTTTAATTTCAATTTAATTAGAAATTATAATTTGGTGGGGTTTGTACTGACTCACGGCGACCCATGCCATAGATACGCTCCTATACTTCTTATAACGGTGGACAAATGAAGTTTCAAGAAGTGCTAATAGACAAAACAATGCCATTATTGGGATACTCGTAAGGTCAGCATGACTTCCGGTTTTTCCGGAAGTCATCAGATCAATGGATTTTTAAATGGCATGTGACAATTGTCGACTATTTTCACCAATTCATAGCCACCTAGATTTATAAACAAAAACGTTATCGTTCGTTGCCCTGGTGATAAAAATTGATGATCGATATGTTTTTGCGATCAGAATGTCATCCTGATTGAAAATATTACAGAAATAATATAGGGTGTCATTTATAATTTCAATGATAACGCCATTTCTGGAAAAAGCGAAAGGTATACTGACCTCAAGAGTATCAAGAAAAGGTACCTTTTTGTCTATTAGTACCTTTTAAATTTTCATCCATGCAGCGCCATAGATATATAAAGTGGATAGAAACATATACTCGTTTGTCGAAAGCAAGTCGCAATTGTCTATGCAGAACAGTACCTAAAACTAGTTCTGTTGTGTACTGCAAGTTTGGAGTTGTGCCAAACATACAAACTAATATCCACTGGATCTAATACCTAGCAAGAGGATTAAGAAGTATTCAACTTAATACGTACAGTTTAATGTGTGAAAACGGAAAATAGCCAATGTCGCATGTAAAATAATGGACATAGATGCATTAAACATTTAAAGCACATTTTGTTTTTTAACAGAATGCCGGGTGATTCAATTTCAATTTCGAGCCTTACCATGGAGATCTCGCTTATCACTGGAGATAGACCCTATGTTTAAATTTGGCAAAGTTTCGTATTTTTGTGTTAATCAATTATCTGTAAAGAAATTTAAGCTATCATTTTTCATTTTGAAGATATCCACAAAAAACTAAAATGTTAAGATATCGTTATTAATTTTTTATTCAAAACCAAATGTAGCTAGACATTTGATATAACATCAAAGATGACGGCGTACCCATGGCTAACTTTGGTTTTCTTATGGGCGCCATGTTGAATTTTGGCATTTTCCGATAGTCGTGTTTTTTCTCATTTCCGCAATGTATAACATGTTATGAGAAAAAACACGAATATCGGAACATGCCAAAATTCAACATGGCGCCCATAAGAAAAACAAATGTTGGCCTAGGCTACGCCGCCATCTTTGATGTTATTTCAAATTAAAAAATGACACTGCATTCCTTGTTTAAAGGTATGAAGTTCAAATGTCTAGCTACATTTGGTTTTGAACAAATAATTAAAAACGATATCTTAACATTTCAGTTTTTTGTGGATATCTTCAAAATGAAAAATTATAATTGATTAGCACAAAAATACAAAGCTTCGCCAAATTTAAACATAGGCTCTATCTCCACTAATAAGCGAGATCCCCATGGTGAGGCTCGAAATTGAATCACCCGCTATATCAGCAAATACAATGTGTCGTCCGGTGACAAAATTTAGTGAAAACATTTCCGTACAATAATCCTTAAGTGATTAAATTGTAAAAATTGGACATGCTGTATGTTGAGGTATGCTGAATGTACAAATTCTGAATAAATGCACTCACCTGAAATCCCCAATAAAACTTCACAAGAAAGCAAGCATTTCAATTAAACCGAATAACATTCCGACGATTCCACTCTAACAGGGTGAAACGATCGCGCAACACTTGGCGAATTCTTTCCTTCGGAATCGAACAAAGAATGGAAACTTTAATTTGAACGTGGAAACGCAGAACTAAACTGGAAACCACTGTAAATCAAAGCGGACTTTAATTCCGTGAATGTTAAATGCAATTCGGACTGAAATATGGCCCCCGGCCATAGAAATTTACGCTTGGCGCCCCTACCTCACTCCTGGCCTCTGCCCAGTTTGTTCCTGAAGAGTTATTAGCTCGAGGGCTACTGAAAAGTAGCGGAAAAGTTTCATGGGTACTTAGAAAGAAGGTCCGACAAACCGAAGACACTTGAAATTTACAGAAAATAAGTGAAATAAAGTGAAGTTTAGTCATTAGGAGAATGTCAATTATAAAATTATATTCTGGGTGGCGCTGCCTAAAAAAAACTTGTTGTTTTGCTTTACAGTTAGTTAGATTATAATTGTTTTAATTGTATTCAAGACTAGCTAAAGATTTACTAAATCACTTGAGATGCACTGAACATTGAATACCGTTTTGTCTGGTATTTAGACAATTTGAAATAACGTTTAACACGTTTAGCAAAGAAGATTTTCAATTCTTCAGAGACAAATTGTATACTGAGAAACCAAAACCCTAAATTTTTATGTACATATGCACTGTGGGTCAAAAAAAGAGATACAAATTTTTTATTACACTTATTTCCAACAATATACAATAAATATATGTATTTCTTTAATAGACCAATTTCCTCCATTGTAAAGATTGCAAACATACCATATTAGAAATAATAGGTCGATTAAATCCAATCTTACTTTATGATTGGCTATGCAGCATTTTTGATAATATAGGGTCAAGCATATGTGATTTTGTTATTATACAGAGTGAAATTTTTAATCAAACCGCGTTTTTATTGCTTTTATTCAAAACGCAGTGGAGTTGGACGTTTGTAACGAAACCATTGCACACGCACGACAAACCTAATTACACGTACTTCAGTTATCTTTTAAGATGGTGGATAAACCATATGCATCTTTAGCTTTGGTGTGGGTGCCATGTTGTATTTTGACATTACTGAAGGATGTTTCTTGCTTCTGACTGACGTAATAAACCACACTTGTTTGGCTGTAGATTTTTGACAAGTGGTTCTATTTTTGTTTTATAGCTAAAATCAACAATCTTTTTTTTTATGAAACCGAAAATTATGACAGTTTGCTTTTATTTGTCTATTGTCAGAAATCTAGCATGGCAATACAAAAAATAACATAACTTTGGGTTGAAATGTGTTGGTATTGTTATTTCAATAATTACAACATACATAATTCGTTTTTCAATATTTGAATTGACTAAATATAATTGGAAATACTTTAAAATGTGTATTCAAATTGAAATCCAAAGCCTATTGTTGTTGGTGGGATGTTTGTAACAAAGTCGAACTTGTCACATTTTATTTTTTATTGTTACTTTACGCCTGTCAACGATTTGGATAAAAAACAGTAAGAAAATTATCTTCAGCCGCGCAGAAGATAAAATATTTTTTAAAAAAGTGAGCCGATTTTGCCCGTTCTCGAACTTGTCCTTACCTTTTAAGAGATATGCTTGTATACCAAATTTCAGATTAATTACTTTAATATTACGGCAGTTATCGTGTACACAGACGGACAGACAGACGGATATTGTGGCAAACTCAATATACCCTCACCACAGTAAATGTGGGGGTATAAATATCAACCAGTTAGCAGTAGTTTTTGGATGATTAAAGGTTACTATCAAAATGGGACTTGTCCGAAACTGAATTGGGATCAAACCTGGACATGCCTATCTAGCTAATATCAACGGAGCGCACAACATTTAGTGTTATTTAGTTGGCTTCGAAATGAGTAGGCAACCAAATATACCTCATAATTTTATTGTCTGTATATCAGCAAAATGATTAGGTATTACCAATCAAATTATACGTGAAACTGAACTTGAAACCTTTGTCGATAATACAAAAATATACGGCGCTATTCTGTCGAGTTGTTGGTGGCTATGTCGTATTCTTCTTGCGTTCAACAACAAAACTGCGACATTCACAGAATTCGTCACGTACACTTGACAGAATTGAACCGGATGTTTTTTGTATTATCGGCAAAGGTTTCAAGTTCAATTTAACGTATAAATTGAATGGAAATACCTAATCATTTCGGTGAAATACTGACAACAAAATTATGAGGTATCTTTGGTTGCCTACTCATTTCGAAGCCCATCTTAAACTGTTTTCTTTATATTTGCGAGGTTTATACGACGTTTTCTGGAAATGTCATCGTCTTTAAAATCTTGAAAGGTGTCTCGCGAGCAACGGTTAGTTCAAGTTACTTGAAGTAAGATGTAGTAAGTCATTCTCGCGACAAACTAGTTAAAATAAACGCTTTATAGTGGATTGTGTTAGATAATATTTACGTTATGGCAAACTTGATGTGTCTGAAATTACAGTTAAGCCAGTAATGCAATCATAATATGTGTTTCCTTACCATTATCGAGAACTGAACTTTTCGCAATAGACCGCTTACCTGAAACAAAAGGAAATCAATATTAATATAGACATAGTTTGAATACATTATTCAAACAGAATTTTATTAGTAATTTATTTATCCTTAAGAACAGTCTATAAATTACGGGTAATAATACGTCACGGTAATATTACCGGTTATGATACCGGTAATTAATAAATTATTGGTTCGCTTAGCGAAGTAACTGGCGAAGTAAATGCGCGGAGTTGGATATTGGCTATAGGCGCGTAGCACGCAAACAAATGAAATAAATAAATGCTTCATTCTATAAACCCAAAAGTGTAGAAAATGTCGAAAGAGTTTATATCTGACAACGTAAGTAAAATCGAACAATTAAATACTAAATTCAAAATCATCGCACTCCAAGAACTCTCTTACAGTGTAGAAATCATGACTTCTTCTGCTATTGCTGATGGGTATTGATTGTTGTTATTATTACTGCTAATGTTCGTTATAACTCATAACATCCAACAAATAATATATTAAATAAACTTACATTAAAGCTTTAACACTTAGATTTGCAATTCATCAAAGATTAAATCACCTCTTTCTGCATGTTTGCTATAATAACTTCGTCCTATACTTGCTCAAAAGCACACATAATTAAAGAGCAAAAATGTTTGGAGAGTTCCATAGCGGATGTGAGTCCATTTACATCCGTGCCAGGTATTGGGAACACGCTTAATGGAAATTTTAATTGGTTTCCTCTGAACGGGTTGGGATTTGTTTGCGTAGCGGTTGACCAAAGTCGATATTCTGGCGGTCACTTTATCCAACGAATTTTAAATCGAACCGTGCGCCAGCACAGCAATTGCGACGGTTGACCTAGCATAACCTCACTCGTAAAGTAACTAAACCGCAAAAACAAACATACCAAACAAATATTTCAAATAAAGAACTCGGGAGAAGTTAGCCATGAAAGATATCCATAATGTTTTTTACGATTTTAACGAATAATACATTTTCGAAAAGCCCGCAACGTTACCGAGTCTGCAGTTGTTATTGCAGAGGGATAAAATCATAATTCTTCCCTATACAAAATTTAAAAGAAAGTAATTGTTTGTTTGAATTGGCAAGCTTTTACAATCTCACATAGTCCCCATAAGTCGCTTTGTTCATTTGATTGTAACAAAATGTACACCAAATAAGAGAAGAAGTTTACCTCTACTTGTGTTGGAAATTGCAGCTCTGTTCGGTATTGCGATATTTTCGCCCTTTACAAAAACGCCTGTATTTCTGATCCACACTGTACTTTCATTATTAAAACTATTAAGCGAAACCTGATATAACAACTCATTGATGTGGTATTTCCAGCCTGTCAAACGCGGCCCCAAAATTAGCTCACGCCCGGTTAAGAAATTTGCTCACAAAGTGAACCTATTACTTTTAGAGAAGAATCTTAGTTTTAAAGTTAAAGCTTTCATTTCAGGCTACTCAGATAATTTTACAAGGTTCCGTTAAAGAGTGCACCAAAGAGTGTCGTATTAGTTGACAATGGGTATTTGTTATTCTCAAAAATATGATAACAGCGTTTAGCAAATAGGTTCATATGAAAGCTTACACGTTTTATTTGCATGAAAGCTTGTTCAACCTAAAACCCACACGGGTTTTAGAATTTGCTGGTACAAGAGAAGCTTATTATGTACAGACAGCGTAGAGTTTCTTCCTAGCAGCCAGTACATTTCTCTATAACGGATTCCTAGTTCCTCTCTTTTCTTTTTGACATGGCCTTTCCAGCGGAGCCTGGCTAATGTCATGCCGAGATATTTGGCTGTGTTTGCGTACGGTATTGGTTACTAATAGTAACCGGGATGTGTTGTATCTTCTTGTTGGTGAAGTCAACATGTACTGACTTGAGTTCGTTCAGTTTGATTCTTTTTTTCTTTGTCCGACCTGAAAAAGACCAAGAGCTGTTTGGAGTTTTCTAGCCGTTTCTTTATTGCTGTTCCCAACAGCTAGGATAGCCGTGTCGTCTGCAAAAGTTGCGACAGTATTAGTTTCTAATGCTCGGAGGTCACTGGTGTAGAGTAGGTAAGGGACCGGCCCTAAAACACTACCTTGCGGCACTCCTGCTTTTATTTCCTTAAGGACAGAGCATGCACCATTTTGTTTGACTCTAAATTATCTCCCAGGTAAGATTTTAATAGTTGTGCAAACTGTTTCGGGAGGATACTTACCTAATTTATTGTTCAGTCGTTCATGCCAGACATTATCAAAAGCCTGTGCCACGTCTAGGAAGACTGCCGAACAAACCTTTTTTTTCCTCTAGCGCTTTTTCGATTATGTTGGTTATTCGGTGTATCTGATCAATATTGACCAGATAGCAACGGACTAGTATAATAATCACTACACAACAAAATTAAAAAAAAGAAAATGTACATTAGGTGCCATTATTTTGTCTTAGATACCTTAGTACGGTAAAATCAAAAACCGCATTAAAAAAATTTGAATGGACACGTTTTCGAGATATGATTTTAGAAAAAATATATATAATTTTTCTGTGGTAGTTTGACTAATTGGAGCATATCTCGAGTTTGGAACATCCAATCTGGTCGCTCTGCATATCAAATTAAAGCCAATTGAATCACCAATAAGAATTTCCAGTCGCTTCAGTAGTTTCAGTGCAATGGGCCACAATTTGGAAAATGTTTGGCACAAATGAAAATCGAACAATTACTTACCTAATCGCCGGGGAAATACAGAAATCGTGAAAATTTGCTCAGTTTCTTATTTTTTTCGTTGACTTTGCACTTTTACGGAGAAAACAAGGTATTTACGATGAAAATCTATGGAAAACTAACGAAGTTATGATCAACTATGATTGATGGATACGAAATTACCAAAGTTCAGCTTAACCTCTCTTTTATATTTTTCTTAATTTAGTGCAGTTTAATGCATGGTAGAGACCCGTTACCTTCGGATGACGAGTACATCACGTGATGTGTGCCAAGATGCGCATGTCATTTCTACAGAACAACTTTTTGTATTCCAAATCGTTGTATTTCCCTGTACTGTTTACTTCAGTGTTTAACAGTTGTTGCATTATACGACAGTAGAAACCATATACTTTTGCAAGGACATTCCTTGTTTGTTCGAGGAGCTTTAAGCCATACAATGTCTTAAAAACCCTTCCAATGCCTTAAAAAGCCTTTCAATGCAACCGAGTGGCGGTATTTATTAACGGCAGCAAACAATGTTTGAAAGTAGTAATTTTGCACAACGGAAACGGGAAACCATCGATTCCCATCGCACATGCAGTCAATACTAAGGAATTATACGCGACTATGGTCAAATTGTTGAAGTTGATCAAGTATGAAGAACACAACTGGAAAGTTTATGCGGATTGGAGAGTGGTAGGCATGTTATGTGGAATGTAAGGTGGCTACACCAAATATTGTCGCTTACTATGCCTCTGGGACAGTCGTGATCGAGAACATCATTATAAGTGAAAAATATAGCCGGAAGTAAAAAACAAACGCAGTGGGCGAAGACAACTATAAATATTAGAAAATAAACTACTTCCGGGTAGTCCAACTGGTCAAAAAGGCAAACATCATTCTTCCACCACTATATATTAAACTTGAACTCTTCAAAAACTTAGTGAAAGCATTGAATAAAGAAGGCCAAGCGTTTGCTTATTCGAGAACCTTATTTAAAACTATTTCTTTTGCGAAAATCGACGAAGGGGTTTTTGACGATCCACAAATAAGAAAGCTGTTGAAAGATGAACAATTTCAAAAATATTTGTCAGTGGATGAGGCAGCAGCCTGGATTTCTGCTAAGCTAATTGTTTCTGATTTCCTTGGAAACAATAAAAGCGCGAACTTCTAGACAATTGTTGAGAATTTGCTCGAGAAATATTCAAAATAGGTATTCATTTTCTGACATATGCTTTTAATTTTCTTAATTTTTCCAACAGGCATCAAGATGTCTCTGAAAATTCATTTCTTGCATTCGCACCTGGATTTTTTTTTTCCTGAGAATCTTGGCGACGTTAGTGACCACATTGGACGTTGCTAACTCGAGATATGCTCCAAATAGTGAAACTACCTCCGAAAAAAACAAAAAAAAAGAAAAGATTCATTATTCGAAAACGTATCCATTCAAAAAGTTTTTAATGCGATTTTTGAGTTTACCGGACGTAAGACATAAGAAAAATAGCCGCATCCAATGTACAGTTTGACTGTTGACTAGTGTAATGATCGCCCAGCATTTTTGGTGTTTTTCTGTGGTGTAATAATCTTCTCTATTTTAGTATGTATGTTTTATGTTAGTATCTTTTATATTGTCATCTTTGTTGTATCCATAATGCATATATCGTCTCCGTTGGTAGCTTAGACGGTATTTTCTTTGTTGCAAGCGCAAATAAGCAACACTTATTTTTCTGATAGGTCTCATTATTATAAATCCTTGTTCTGTACCAAAACGTAATAAATTTTCCTTGTAGCTTTAACTACCTTTAATAGGAACTTAGAAAGTTTCAAATTCCTTAGTACGAAACATCAGGATTTCTAGTCAAATCCGTTCCATATCGCGTGTCGGAGATTTGTCGTGCCTCTCACCCTTTAATTCACCATGGCAGTTACGAAATACTCAACATACTTCAGCAAAATTTATTATGAACATGTGTTCGAACGTTTAGGGAGCAAGCCAAATAGTTTATCATGGAATTTATAATATCGCATACTTTCGTAGTAGTAGGTACGTGTTTACGGCTAAATTTTCATAACCTTAATCCTGTTATCACCGTAATAAATTGTTCTTGCCCACACCCGAGGTATTACGTTTATGTTTGAGGGATTATGTATTCTAACCAACGTTATTGCGTAGTGTGCAAGTTTGTGAATATATATGACCGATAATAATATGGCAATGGTGTACTTTTCGCACGCTTTTATACGATATAATGTGTAATATAATATATAGGAAAAATATATAGACATATTGAACTAATCTGAATGAACTAACTAGTAGAAAAGTAATAGAATACGTTATTAAATTAAGCAAATATAATGTGGTATACAAATACACTGATAAATTTAATCTGGATCATCAAACATGCAGCCCAGAACGTTTAATATCGTCGTTCGGCTAATATATCGTACTTCCACTATTGGAAAGCAATACGATAAATTCAAACTAAAAGTTTAACACCCTTTACTGCAGAACAGCACATCAATCTTGCTCGTAAACTGCCCGCCATTAGTTTCATGAAAATGGTCGTTTTTGTCACTTCAAACTTTCAACCAATAGAGTTCTCTAGACCCCAAAACTTAATGTTTTTGCAAATTATTATCTTGGACTATGCCCGACTATGCTTGAATATGCTTATGTGTCAATAATTTTTAAACATTTAGGTATCCAGGGTTCTAACATACTTAGCATAAAATTAATTTTTGGCGAATGTGTTAAAAATGCAAATAAAATTGTTAATACTGTTAATATATCAACACGATAAAACAAACAACTTTTATATACTATTTTTTCTCAGATTATCTAACTAACTTAATATTTGCTACTCATTGAACATTGAATTTTGAAGATTTTGTTAGTTAAGAAAGTTAGATATCTGATTGCGTATTGAGTAATCAGTTTTTATTAATGTCTTCCAAACTTTTTTGTCTAGAAATTCTATATTGCCAAATTGACCAGTATAAAAATGCGGAACTGCTCCATATTTAACCACTCCTCCACATTTATGAATAAACCATCACAGTACATTCTTGCGAGAACACGGATAATCTGTATACTGCCTTTAAATGAGATCGTATAAAGATCTGGACATAATTCCCTATATATACATAATTTAAGAGGCAATTAAAAAATACTGTCACAAACTCAAATGCCATGCAAAGCTTGCAACCTTTTTTTTAATAATTAGTTGATTTTAGCATACCAAGGCGTCAGTCACAATCAAAAGTATCTTTTTATAATTGTCCTGAATATCATCAAATTGGGATTCATACTTTCATGTACTATTGGAAAAAAATGTTAGCGTTAATTATCCGATACCTGGCATTTTATTAAATAAGGTTCATACGAAATGTCAAATTTATATGAGAACGAAGGGTAACTAATTACTGGGAAAATCAGCTAAAGTACGAGGGAAAATTAAATGTTTCCTTTGTATGAGCCCTAAGCTTTCAGCAACTAATTTCTTGCCTTCTTCAGAGGATGCACTACAAATTAAGTAAATAAATTAAAAAGCTGTACTAACGAACAAACAAAACAAGTGCAACTCACAACTGGAAAGGTGTACACAATCCTAACATTGAACATAAGACAAGGTAAACGCCACCAACAATACATCTCTCCTTTCTAGCTTTCCAGTTGTGAGTTGCACTTGTATTGTTTGTTCGGGAAAATCAGCTAAAGTACGAGGGAAAATTAAATGTTTCCTTTGTATGAGCCCTAAGCTTTCAGCAACTAATTTCTTGCCTTCTTCAGAGGATGCACTACAAATTAAGTAAATAAATTAAAAAGCTGTGCTAACGAACAAACAAAACAAGTGCAACTCACAACTGGAAAGGTGTACACAATCCTAACATTGAACATAAGACAAGGTAAACGCCACCAACAATACATCTCTCCTTTCTAGCTTTCCAGTTGTGAGTTGCACTTGTATTGTTTGTTCGTTAGCACAGCTTTGTAATTTATTTACTTATTTTGTAGTGCAGCCTCTAAAGAAGGCAATAAATTAGTTGCCGAAAGCTTAAGAGCTTAAACAAAAGTAACTGTTTTAATTTTCCCTCGTACTTTGGCTGATTTCCCCAGTAATTAGTTACTCTTCATACCTTCACAGCCGAGAACTACTATCATCTTATATAACAACGTTTACAACAATTATCACATTTATGAATATAACATGTAACGTAGAGTCATCAGAAATATTAATAAATGGAGTTGAAGTAAATAACGAGCCAAGTACCAAAACCATTGTTCCGAGCAGGGTTGTTATAAAAACGAAATTTTGGCACTCGGCTCATTATTTACTTCAACTCGTCAAATATGCCTATTCGTATATTTGCAAAAAAAAAGATTTAGAAAAGTACTAAAGAAACCGATTTTACCGAAATTATAAAATTACATTTTCATAAATTGTTATGATTGTAATATATATATATATACAGGGTCCTGCAACTAAGCTCCCGTCTTCTGTAGCTCACTTACTCATTAAGCTAAGAGTTTGACATTTTGCAGGCTTACCCTGTACTTCAAGGTACAATTCGAGAAATTATTTTTTATTATACAGGCTGTTCCAAAAATGTGCAACGCCATGGTAAGATATTTTTTTAAATTGCACGGTATACATTTTTCTACACATTTGGAAGCCTTTTATGGTTGCCTACATATCACCAAAATTTTATTGAAATCGGTTGAGTGACCGCAGCGGAAAAAAATAAAAAACAAAGAAAAATTGATTTTGCATCGTAGGCTTTAAAAATCAATAAAAACCACAAAATGCAGCTCGTTAATAAAATTTTGCGACGTGCTTATTAAGTTAGATGTAATAGTCTCGTTAACCAAGTGACATTGATCCAAATTATACAGGGTGACCAAAATCGAGTGTCAAACTTGTCAAACTTCAAAGCGCGCTATTGTTCTTATTTTAAATTGGAACCCATAATTTTTTTTAGGTAAAACGATGCGGAATTAAAGAATAAATATTGTTTCTGAATACAACCCCATCACAATTCCCAATATTTTAAAAGTTATTCACCAAAAACTCATTTTTCAACGTTTCCAACGGCAATTTTAGGTAATAAATATCGTACGTGGCGTTGAAAAACAATTTATTACATAAAATATAACGCAGAGAGGTATTTTAGATTTTACTGTACTTAATTAAGTAGTTATTCAATTGCTAACTTTACTGCAAAATTTACCTATAGCCACATTTCCGTCCTTACCGCTATACGTAAATTATGCAGTAAATTTAGCATTTGAATAACTACTTAATTAAGTACACTCAAATCTAAAATAGATCTATTATTTTTTATGAAATAAATTGTTTTTCAACGTCACGTACGATATTTATTATCTAAAATTGCCGTTGGAAACGTTGAAAAATGAGTTTTTGGCGAATAACTTTTAAAATATTGGGAATTGTGATGGGGTTGTATTTAGAAACAATGTTTATTTTTTAATTCTGCATCATTTCACATAAAAAAAATTATGGGTTCCAATTTAAAATAAGAACAATAACACGCTTTGAAGTTTGACAGGTTTGACACTTGATTTTGGTCACCCTGTATAATTTGGATCAATGTCACTTGGTCAACGAGACTATTACATCTAACTTAATAAGCACGTCGCAAAATTTTATTAACGAGGTGCATTTTGTGGTTTTTATTGATTTTTAAAGCCTACGATGCAAAATAAATTTTTTTTGGTTTTTATTTTTTTCCGCTGCGGTCACTCAACCGATTTCAATAAAATTTTGGTGTTATGTAGGCAACCATAAAAGGCTTCCAAATATGTAGAAAAATGTATAGCATGCAATTTAAAAAAATATATTACCATGGCGTTGCACATTTTTGGAACACCCTGTATAATAAAAAATAATTTCTTGAATTGTACCTTGAAGTACAGGGTAAGCTTGCAAAATGTCAAACTCTTAGCTTAATGAGTAAGTGAGCTACAGAAGACGGGAGCTTAGTTGCAGGACCCTGTATATATATATATATATATATATATATATATATATATATATATATATATATATATATATATATATATATATTGCGTGGGAAATACGTTGGGCGATGTAAAGGAAACTCGTTGAGTCTACGTTCAAATTTTCGTCTTTATTAAAAACTTCTTCAGGAACAAGCTATTTGAAACAAAACACAGGCTTCAGTCAGTATAAAAGTCTACACATTTATAAACAGTGAACAAAAATAGTTACTACTTACACATAGAGTAGGACAAAAGCTTGCCGCGAGAAATCGACATAATCACAAGCAACACATCAACGCACTCGTCTACTTGACACATTTACAAACATTTGGAACGATATAAACAAATTAAAGGCAAGAGAACACATGTGTCCTGCACGAACGACAGCAGGTTATGCGAAATATGTCAAAGAAAAACGAAACACATCAACTCTGAGCGCTAGGGTCACCAACATCAATACCAACCGCGTCGTGTGAATTTTTGATGTTTTGGTTAATTAAAAAGGAATAAATGGTGCTTAGTTTACTTGTATCGGATTTAAAATTTAAGCAAAGGTTTCTGTTGGATTGAATATAAAACATTTCCAGGAAAAGTCTGGATTTGTAATTACTTTCCGTGGCCACAATTTCAGTATCGCCCCACTTCATTACATGGTTGCAGTCAATGGCATGTTGTGCTACTGCACAATTTTTTCTCCGTAATTTTGTGTCACTTTTGTGTAGGGAAATACGCGATTTAAGCCATTGACTGGTTTGACCATAGTATTTCAGGGGGCAACCACCGCACGGAATACAGTAAATTACATTTGACTTTAATACCTGAGGGGTTTGGTCTTTGACATTTGAAAAAATATTACTGATCGACTTTTTATGGCTGACAACAACACGAAAATTATCATTTCTGAATAAACCAACAAGTCTGGAGGAAAGACCATCAATCTGAATGAGTTTTTTGTAATTGACTTGGGGAACAGTGCAGCCATCATCCGTCGCATGTTCGCGAAATGGGCTGTTAAAAATTAGTTTATGAACCAGCGATCTCGGGTACCCATTATTCACGAACGTCTCGCTCAAGCTACGCAAATTCCCGTCAATGAATGAGGGATCACTGATGTATACAACTCTATTCCTCATCGCTAAAACAGTGTTGATCTTTTGACTCATAGAGTGGCTAGAGAAAAAGTTAATATATCTACCGGATGCAGTGGGCTTCTTATACCAGTCTAAGATAATAGCATTTGAGGTGGGGTTGCGGATCACTTTAGTGTCCAAGAAGGGGACGCTATAGTTGACTTCCATTTCCACAGTAAACTGTAAATGTGGGTTGTAACTGTTGAAAGTAGTTAGAATCTCGTCTATCCTATTGTTTGGCACTGCACAAATGATGTCGTCAACATACTTGGACAAAAAAGGGATGGTAAAAGATAATTTACTTATGCAAGTGTCCAGCAGGTGATCCATAACCAGCTGTGCCAGTACTGGACTTAATGGAGAACCCATCGGAGTGCCAAAGATCTGCTTGTAAAATCTGTCTTGAAATGTGAAGTAACAACTTGTGTAAGCAAATCTAATCAGATCTAAAAACATTTCAAGCGGAATATCGCAACAAGATCCAATGATCACCCACGCATCCTCAATAGTTTGTAGCACCAAATCGAGTGGGATATTAGTGTAAGGTGAAACGACATCCAATGAAATTAACACGAAGTTAGGCGGAAGAGTTTTATGTTCCATTAGGTTACAAAAGGTAAAAGTGTCTTTGATATTGTATTTTTCATTGTCCTGAAGGGATGTCTGTAAAATTTCCGCTAAGAATTTTGAGATAGCGTACGTTGGTGAGCCAATCGACGAAACTAATATCCACTAATATCCACACTAATATCCCACTCGATTTGGTGCTACAAACTATTGAGGATGCGTGGGTGATCATTGGATCTTGTTGCGATATTCCGCTTGAAATGTTTTTAGATCTGATTAGATTTGCTTACACAAGTTGTTACTTCACATTTCAAGACAGATTTTACAAGCAGATCTTTGGCACTCCGATGGGTTCTCCATTAAGTCCAGTACTGGCACAGCTGGTTATGGATCACCTGCTGGACACTTGCATAAGTAAATTATCTTTTACCATCCCTTTTTTGTCCAAGTATGTTGACGACATCATTTGTGCAGTGCCAAACAATAGGATAGACGAGATTCTAACTACTTTCAACAGTTACAACCCACATTTACAGTTTACTGTGGAAATGGAAGTCAACTATAGCGTCCCCTTCTTGGACACTAAAGTGATCCGCAACCCCACCTCAAATGCTATTATCTTAGACTGGTATAAGAAGCCCACTGCATCCGGTAGATATATTAACTTTTTCTCTAGCCACTCTATGAGTCAAAAGATCAACACTGTTTTAGCGATGAGGAATAGAGTTGTATACATCAGTGATCCCTCATTCATTGACGGGAATTTGCGTAGCTTGAGCGAGACGTTCGTGAATAATGGGTACCCGAGATCGCTGGTTCATAAACTAATTTTTAACAGCCCATTTCGCGAACATGCGACGGATGATGGCTGCACTGTTCCCCAAGTCAATTACAAAAAACTCATTCAGATTGATGGTCTTTCCTCCAGACTTGTTGGTTTATTCAGAAATGATAATTTTCGTGTTGTTGTGAGCCATAAAAAGTCGATCAGTAATATTTTTTCAAATGTCAAAGACCAAACCCCTCAGGTATTAAAGTCAAATGTAATTTACTGTATTCCGTGCGGTGGTTGCCCCCTGAAATACTATGGTCAAACCAGTCAATGGCTTAAATCGCGTATTTCCCTACACAAAAGTGACACAAAATTACGGAGAAAAAATTGTGCAGTAGCACAACATGCCATTGACTGCAACCATGTAATGAAGTGGGGCGATACTGAAATTGTGGCCACGGAAAGTAATTACAAATCCAGACTTTTCCTGGAAATGTTTTATATTCAATCCAACAGAAACCTTTGCTTAAATTTTAAATCCGATACAAGTAAACTAAGCACCATTTATTCATTTTTAATTAACCAAAACTTCAAAAATTCACACGACGCGGTTGGTATTGATGTTGGTGACCCTAGCGCTCAGAGTTGATGTGTTTCGTTTTTCTTTGACATATTTCGCATAACCTGCTGTCGTTCGTGCAGGACACATGTGTTCTCTTGCTTTTAATTTGTTTATATCGTTCCAAATGTTTGTAAATGTGTCAAGTAGACGAGTGCGTTGATGTGTTGCTTGTGATTATGTCGATTTCTCGCGGCAAGCTTTTGTCCTACTCTATGTGTAAGTAGTAACTATTTTTGTTCACTGTTTATAAATGTGTAGACTTTTATACTGACTGAAGCCTGTGTTTTGTTTCAAATAGCTTGTTCCTGAAGAAGTTTTTAATAAAGACGAAAATTTGAACGTAGACTCAAGGAGTTTCCTTTACATCGCCCAACGGACCGTATTTCCCACGCAATATATACGTTTTGATTCCAAATTAAGTCGGTCGTTATCTCCATTCAACTATATATATATATATATATATATATATATATATATATATATATATATATATATATATATATATATATATATATATATATATATATATATATATAAAAACGTGATGTATACAAAACGATATAAATCAGGGAAATACGTAATAGTTGGTAGGGGTTCGATATTATTCGGGGAGTATTTCATTTAAAACAATAAATATCGCCGAATAACCGTGGAAACACAATGCGAGCAGCCCGACGCTGCGCCTGAAAAAAAAACAACTAAAATGGCGATGAGCCAAGTTTGCAATGGTAGAAATTTACGGCTACGTCGATATAGTCAACGATAACCTGCCTTTCCATGCCTAGTTTTTCGAACGTAATAAGCACAATTTATGACATTACTCTATCGATCGGTTATCTATAACGAATAATAATCAGGCATTCCTATGGAAATTTTAGGGTGCCCCCGTTTTTTGACGGTCACCATGGCAATCTCCTAACTCAAGAGATAGGGAGTCGATTAAATTAGAAGTTAGGATACTGTGATACTGTGGGATACTGTGATACAGAAAGCCAAATCCTCGTCAAAAACCTTGGGTGGGAGAGAGTTGTTTGGTGAATAATACGACCCAAGTAAGAAGATGAATTAAATATGTGACGACACTGTTTAGTGAGTAGCTTATAGACGAAAGAAACTAGAGTGAAAAATCAATATAAGCGACAAGAAAAAGCATGGGGAGAGCAATGTATGAGAGAGCTGAAGGTATATACTGTCATCGGGATGTAAGAAAATTCTACGAGAAGCTCAAACAAGTGAATAGAATCTCATGATAACTACAAACAGTGAATCTGACAAATCAACGATAGATACAAAAAGGTACCATAGTAAGGTGTCATAGCCAAGGTGTCATGGCAGTTTTCGGCCATCCGCGCAAGACTTTCGAAAAAGGATAAGAAACCTTCATGATTTTCAAACTATCAAATTTTGACATTGATTTTCAAACTTTTATTAACAAGCCGTTTTGGAGATATTGGCATGCTTCCATAGCTTTTCGTGCGCACTGTATAATAGAAAATGCTTAAACTAAAAATTTAATGATTGCTTCAAAAATTGTAGAACTTCCTACGCGATAAACTGAGTAGTGTAAAATAATTTGAATAACATTGAATTCACAGGAATCGTTTGTCGTTCCACCTGAACAATATATATGGGAGATTCAACAAAAACAAAAACTGAGGTGGCCAGGCACATGATTTTATCATACTATTTATAAAATTACTAGTAAATCAGATTCTATTTGATCGAGATCGGTCGTATCTGCATTAAAATAAAACTAGTTAGCCAGGATTTGACAGATATTTTAATACAATAAAAAGTGGTCGGATTCCTTATTTTTGTTTTATTTTCGCAATCGCTCTGTGTTTCGAGTCCTACTGGGCACTTCTTCAAGCGCTATAGGAAATAAGATATAAATTACACAATTGACAATCAAATCAAACTCCAAAAAACTAAATTGTAAAAACTTACATTTTGTCAGGCGCGGCCCGTGGAGAACATAAAATAACATACAAAGGTCACAAACAAACATATGAAACTTCAGAACAGATTTTTTAAAATATATTTTTACTATTGACAGTAGGTATTGTCAAAACATCAGCGCTTGACCCTACCTACTAACGTTAGAATGAAACTATTTGTCAAATCTTGGTTAACCAAGATGCAGACATGACCGACCTCAATCTAATACAATTTGCTCATGCAGCTAAACTATTAATTTTGCCAAAAAATGTCGTAGACATAAATTATTCAGAATTTCCTCTACTTTAATTTATTATTTATCTATTTTGACGAAATTACAGAAATGGCAACTCATTTGCAAAATTGTTAGTAGATGTTAAGAATAAACAGCCAGTTCCTTTGGACCCTTTTGAACCAAAAGCTTCTCAGTTCTAAGTTTGGTCAAGAAACTTATACATATTAAGTTTCGTCCCGATACCTTTTGTAGTTTCGTATCGTTTCGTATCGTCGCCACAAAAAAAGGGGTACACACACATAGAAATTTTTTTGTACCTTGGTCAAAAATGATCAGTGGACCCAAAAAGACCTATATCTGCTAAAATATCTATATTTTTTTTTTCGGCACGATTACAATACTTAATTAGTAAAAAACGCAGATATGCGTCTGCATATATTACCTATTTACAAGAATGTAAAACTATGTACTTTCTTCACGGTTGATTTTGCCGGAGATGTTTGAATGCCTGTCGGAGACCCCAGATAAACCTCAAATGCTGCAGACTACGGCGCAATGCTTTTCGAGGTATGGAAAAGCCAATTATACTATTTAGTAAAGAATTTAATTAATAAATTACGTAATCATTGTTTACCATTTACTCCTTTGTTTTTACAAGCTGCCCTGTTGCAGACTGCCAGAGAATGTGGATTCAAATAAAGAAATCCGTATTGATAGTAGATACTGCATTATGTTTGTGATTTGATAACATTGGGAGCACAAAGCAAGCAGTAATTGAAAGCTTCCATACAGGTCAAATGATGCATTTGTGTCCATGACGCGTTAAACAGGTTGTAGAGATAACGAATAATTCTGCGAATTTGACACTTTTGCTTTGGTAGCGCTCGGAAAAACTATAGAATTATTGTGAATTCCAACAAATTTGATTATTCATAATTTTTTTTGCACTCAACAACAGTACGTGCAGAGCGTGCAGTGCACTGCATACCCTAAGATTTAGGAAAAAACCAAAAGACAAATATCAGAGTAGTCCAAGTAAAAAAAGTATATATTATGTATGAATGTAGACCATACACACATATTAAGTAATATTTCTTTATAATTATAATTTAAACTAATTTATCATATAACCATAACTAATAACTAGTAAGTAATAACTCCGGTATACTTGTCCGGTCCAATCAATTTATAACATTGCTAGAGCCAAGCGCTCCCGTCCCGACACCCGTCGCTGCGACTTCTGCCATCTCAGTGCAGCGGCAACCGGTGCACTTTGGGGTAAAATCGGTGAATTCAAGAATCATTGTTGTTTTATACGTATGTAAATAATGAATGAACTATCGCTAACACTACCACTGATAAAATAAAACTATATTCTAGAGAATTTATACAGAACAGACTAATTTATTTGATCATCGCTTACGCGTGCAGCGGCTAGGGATGCCCACGAACCACGGACGCACATTAACATTGCAAACTTAGCTGTAATTCAAACACAACCAACAAATTGTGATCGGACTTTTACCTATGCATTCTTTAAACTCCAATAAATAATCCTAACGAAAAACGAGCATTTTTTTAAAATTTATTTCGCTCATATTTGTTTGTTCGTCAATTTAAATTCGCCGTTGAGTATTTCCAACGTGCAGCAGCTCAGTAAGTTGACAATTGGCGTTTATATTTTAAACTTGTGTAGAAAATATTTCTTGATTTTCAGGTATGAATAAATATGTGTATCTTTTTATACTTTTTATTTAATAACGCAATAATTCTGATAACAAGAATGCATGAGGTGCCTATTTGCATGAAGGTTATTCGTATTAAAATAAAATTATTTCGGATTTACCTACACCACGGTCGGTTTTATTTCTGCTATAAGAAAAGTTACTTAGAATCTAATTGGGCTTTTAATGAATATATAATTGTTTTTAAAATGCAAAACGGAGCATTGTGTTGTCGTATTTCGTTTATCGTGTGTTATCGTATTTCGCTTTTCGTTATTGTAGTAAATATTGTTTAATAAAGAATAGGGGTTCAGTAAAACCCACTTTATTTTATAAGAATATTTACTTTGGTACTAGTTACAATTAACAGCCAATTAGCTAAAAGCAATAAAAATACAAAACAAAAAAAGACGCAAAATTATAACATAAAAAATCACTAACGCATCGTTCTGTTGCCGCATGTCTTTTGCATCTTATAATTGATTTTGGCTGTAAGCTTAACATTTTTAAACCATGTTTAAGTGATTTTATCTGTTACAATTTTGCGTGACTTTTCTGATTGTTTTATGTTTTGTTGGCTATTGGGTGATGACGACCCGTTGATCGAAACTAGTACTAAAGTAAATATACTTGCAAAATTAAAAGTCTTTATTTAACTCCTATCCTTTATTAAACATTTTTGCATTATGGGCCCTTACCAAAGTAACTATTGTATTTATTTATTTTTGTTGTTCAAATGTAATATACATTTAGCATAACTAAATAAAATAATTTGTATTTGTCGAAGTTTTGATATTTATTCTCCACTGCAGACCTTATATATAAATACACCGCACGCCATTTCTCAACAATGCTCTGAGCATCGTCATTTAATGCAGAACAATCTTAGTGACGTTTTAACTTCTTATGTATAAAATGAAACAAAAAACTCAACGAGCCAATGAATATGTTAGAATTTTAAATTGATTTCAATCCGATAACTAACCGATTTTGCTCAGTCACGAACTTGTCATTACTTTTTAAGAGTTAAGCTCGTATACAAGTCTAATATACAAGTATATACCTGCCACGCTTTCTTGGGTGTTACAAATGTTGTGGCAAATTCAATATACCCTACCACAGTAAACGTGGGGGTATAAATAAGAACGCTATTTATTTATTCGTGTTGACCCAAGTTATTTCTATTAATTCGTTGTTCTACATCAGGGGTTCTCAACCGGTGTTACGCGTACCACTGGTGATACGCGAAGGACTTCCAGGTGGTACACGAAAGGTACCAACCTTTATGGGTAAATATATTTATTTTGATGATAATGTTTGACCCAAAATTATAACGGCAAAATTAAATAATATTCCATTATTAAATGGTGCTGTACACAGACGTATTTCTAAAATGGCAGATTGTGTAAAAGAAAGTGTAGGTAAAAAGCCAAAACAAAGTAAATATTTTACGCTACAGTTAGATGAAAGTATCGAAATTTTATTTTCATCAATTATTAGTCTTTAACTGATTTGATGTTGACGAGGAAATTGCAGAGGAATATTTATTTTAGGAACCTCTGCCCGAAAGAAGATCTGGTGATAAATTTTAATCATTGTATGTTTAACAATTCCATTCCATGGAAGAAGTTTATTGGTGTCTGCACTGATGGAGCTCGGGCTTTAACAGAAAAGAATCGCTGCCCTCATAAAAAAATTAAAACAGTAGCTCCAGAAGCTCAATTCACTCACTGCAAAATCCATCGGGATTTTTTAGTAGCAAAATCTATACCAGACAGACTAAAACAGTTTTGGATCAACTAGTAAAAAATATAACATTGTCTCTTCGTACTTAAATCAGAAGTTCAAGTTTTCCATGCAGAAGCTAATTTTGCCTTCAAATATTGTTTCTTTGATAAATTGTGGATAGTCCGGTTAGCATATTTAGCTGATATTTTAGTTTTTCAGGGAGAAATGGTCGTTTATTGTTATTGTTTATATTATTGTTTTATTATTCTAAAATTAACGCAACAATAAAAAGAAGTTAATAAAAATAAATGTAGTTTATTGTCAGCATTATAAGGCTGTTATTTTCCAGAAAACTATGACAATGAAAATTGGATCAGAACTCCAAAAACTATGAGTATACCAGATAACTTCACTGCCAAAGAGAAACAACAATTGATACAAACTTCCTCAGACTGATAGAAAATTTTAAGATTAATACGCACCAATGTTTAAATCCAGAGGAAGCATTATTTTTAAAAAATTGCAGATTAAGATATTAGATTTTTAATGCCTTTTTGCACGAAAGCATGAAATTTAAAAAAATAAATGGGTTTAGCAAAACAATCCCAGTCGAATCAATACTTAAATTATTTTATATTACTTCATTGTAATCACTCATTGCAATCACTGTTTTTACTTTTCTACTATTGTCTTTTTAGAACGTTTTTATCTTTTTCCTCTGTAAACTGTCGTTTAAGACATTATTTATTTATTATTGTAGGTATGTGTTTAAAATCTGATATAAACTATATTTTATTTATGTACGTATAAATATGCATTTTGTATAAAGGTCGGTGGTACGGAGAAATTTGAATACTTTTTATGTGGTACACGGAACCTAAAAGGTTGAATACAAACAAATTTCCACAAATTTCCTGAAAATTCCTACGTTAAGAGAAGTTGTTACTCCTGTAGGCGTATTTATCAGCAAACTCTCCACGAAATACTCCAGCGATATCGAGTAGACGGAAGAAAGGGGGACAAGGCCTTCGCCCGGGTAAATATTTACACTGACTCAGAAGGTGGATAAATGCCGATCCGAAGACACCTGAAGACCTGTTAAATGTCTCCAGGAACGGTTAGTAAATAATCAAAGTTTCTCGCGGTTTAGATTGCTGCATGTTGACAGACACCATGATTGGCGGGTCCATTTAAAAAGCGATATTTTACATTTTCATCGTGCCTCTGTCGTCGACTTCTAATTTTTCTTCATTCATTTGTTTTCGGACGGGTTATCAATTAACACTACGATTTTTGTGAGATTACTTAAATAAATATTTAAGCTTCTAACTAACTAATTAATTAAGATCATTCCATCGAAGATTTCTTGTAGAAGGTTTTAAAACAACACCGATATTATTTTGAATGAAAATATAATATAGTATAATATAAACAGGATGAGTCACTAGAAACGCTGTGGTCGATACAGGATTTATCTTAACAGAGAGAAACACCTTTTCTACAAAACTTATTTGGCCCCTCGTTTTATATTAACGGAAATAAGCTACCGTTAAAAAAACTACATGAATACTACATTTTTTCGCATATTTTTATATAATATTCAGATAATAATTCAGTTCGATAACAACTAAAACCATCACTAGATGGTGATGTCATAAAAATTACATGTGCCATACAGAGTGATCGTAGGATGAAGTATTTTGTGAGATTATTAAACGGAACACCTTGTATGTTAGTTGGTAGCTGCCATGTCCTTTCACTTCTTTTTAAATTTATATTTCGTATGTTCTATATCAATTTTTATTAGTTTTAAGAATAGTACATTATTTCTCTGTTTACAGAGAATAGTGTTGCATAGTTTGATGTAAAATGTTTAAAAGGTTATGTAAGAGGTCATTTAGAACCAATTTAACTAGTTTTATTCATAAACAATGTACGTACAGTCATGGAAATAAGTATATTCGTATCGCTATCGCAGGATTTGAAAATAGTATGGCGGTTATATATTCGTGTACTGTTCTCCCTCGAGCCGGCCGCTTTGCAAAAAGTTGTCCGTCACGAGGTGGTTTTTCGATGGATGTAATGTAACGGGCAGTAGTTTATTTTGAGCGTGTTTGATCTTTTCCTTAATGTGATATCTTCATTGCGATGAAATAAATGTAATATGACCACTACTTGTAAGTTTGCGAGTAGTGCATTTAATTAAATATAGAATTACTTTTATAATAATATTAATAAACATGAAATTTGATAATATGATACAGAAGTCTCATTTTAAGATATTGAGTAATATCACGACACGTTATTTAAATTTATTTTATCTAATACACATATTAATTACGTAAGTAAATGCCTTTGCCCAGCAGTGGGATGACGGGCTTAAGTAAGTAACTAAGTAAATGCACAAATCATCTTGTTGCCAAGGATTATCACTGAATATAAACTATTTCAGAATTGTAATATTAAAATATATTCACTAAATGTAAATAAATTCTCTAAATTTAATGAAATTTATATTTAGGACGGAGCATGCATTTTTTATGAAGGACAATGGAAATATATCTGTATTTACTTTACAGCAGTTAATGTTTCAATTATCTTTCACGAGATCTAATACAAGCTTGATAACCAAAATAAATAAAATTATAGCAATAATATATACAGGCTGTCCCACGTTTCTTCTGCAAATCACTTCAAAGTGGAAGAATGAGGTTACATTAGAAAGAACTAATTACTTAATAATTACTTAATTACTAGAATATTGAAAGTTGGTTTAAAAAATTAGGATATTATGCCAATAATGATTAATGTCTTTCTGTCAAGTCATCTGCCGTCACCAAAATTCTGTATTAGTTTGGAATATTTGCATAGAATTCCTTAAACACTTACCCAAAACATTAAGCAAAATGTCGGCCCTATGCCATTCCGATGCATTGCATCGAACTCATGCCAAATCAATGCACGTTGTCACATTCCAGGTGTTGCCAAATCGTTCATTATGTTTAAAAACGAAGATCTTTAGTAATTTAAAATAATATTTCATATTTTCTATGAGAAATACATTGAGCACGTTCTAATACAATATACATAACTATAAAGTGCAGTTAATCCTAATTCATTTTGTTATTTATTGAATATTGTAATTAATTTATCGGAAACTATAGCTGGTTTATCGAAAGTTCGAATCAAATCTTAAATCTGTATTAGTTTTGGACATGAAGGGAATTTTAACAATAATAATTTTTATGTTGTCTAAACGTTCTTTTAGTCTAAATGGTCGTATATCTTGGTTTATTTAGTTTTTTAATAATAATTATTACATATTTACATTCCATCAAAATTCGTCGAAAATTTAGAGGTTGCTTCTACAAGCTATTATCAATTTTTGTAAATTAGTGATATACATAATTGTCATTATTTTCAGTTGTCAGATATTTGAAAAATATTGCTGTAAAGTAAATACAAAATAATAATATAAAAAAATCTGATGTGGCCAGGCACATGACTTTATCATACAATATATAAAATTAATAGTTTAGCTGCATGAGAATCTATTTGACTGAGATAAATCGTGTCTGCATTAAAATTAAACTAGTTAGCCAGGATTTGACAGATATTTTGATAGTCAATAGTATCAATCGAAGGCATTGTCAAAGCATCAGCATTTGACACTACCTACTGTCATCAGAATAATAGTTGTTGATCTCACAAGTGCCGAAAGTACGGAAGAGCACCACGAGCGGTGATGCGGAGCGTCACCGATGACGGAGCGTCGTCGTCGCATGTGAGCGAGTCGCGCTTAGTAGTTTTCGGCAGGAGTGACATCAACGTTTTTTGTGTTGCTTTTTGAGAAATACGTATTTAAAAAAAAAATCAAAAATGGTTTTATTTCGGTATAGAAAATGTTAGGTTGATACCACTTCTACGAAATGTCAAGTTTAAAAAGCTAAATCAAATTCTGACAGATTTATATTCGTTCATGACACTGTAGATGACGTTCCATAGCGGTTCTCCGAGTGTGATAGCGTGGTGACAGCCATAGACATTTCTGTGGTGACAGCACAAAAAAATATTTGTCAAAATCCTGGCTACTATGTAGTTTCATATCAATGCAGATGCGACCGATCTCGATCAAATAGAATTTGCTCTTGCAGCTAAACTATTAATTTTAGCAAAAAATGTCATAGGCATAAATTATTCATAATTTCCTCTGCTTTAATTTATTATTTAACTATTTTGACGAAAAAATGGCGGCTCATCTGCAAAATCCTTGAAAAAGGCTTAGAATAGAATAGAATAGAACTACCACTTCCTTTGGACCCTTTTGAACCAAAAGCTTTTCAGCTCTAAGTTTGGTCATAAAACTTCTAAATATGAACTTTCGTCCCGATACCGTTAGTAGTTTCTCCGGAACCGTCGCCACAAAAATCGAGTACACACATACGCACACACACACACACACACACACACACACACACACACACACACACACACACACACACACACACACACACACACACACACACACACACACACACACACACACACACACACACACACACACACACACACACACACACACACACACACACACATACACACACACAGACATTTTTTGTACCTTGGTCAAAAATGTTCAGGGGACCCAAAAAGACCTATTTCCGCTAAAATCTCAATTTTTGTTTTCGGCATGTTTACAATACTTTAGCATACTGCGTATGATAAAGTAAAAATGTAATGATACATTCATTCTATACAAAATACATAGCCATTTCTGTTTATTAAGTTAAACACTGCAAAATATCGTTGAAGCTAAATATCTCGAAAACACCAGTAAATCACAAGTAATAAATTACCATAAATACAAATTTAAAGCAATTTAATTTTATTAATTGATTTCTATTTTGTGAATAAATGTATTAGATACACAGGTATTAGTTCTGAAATAACCCTCAGTAAAAACATACAACAAGAAATTGATATTTATTAACGCAAAAAGCTATTAGATACAAAAAGTAGTTTGTTGTGTTTTATGCACTATCTTGAAATGAGATTTTCATTTCATGTATAATAAACTATATTGAATAAAAACACAATTGCATTGCAATGTAGGAATTACATTAATTAATTACACATTAAGCTAATATATAGAAATATATAAATTATTATAAATCAATTCAAAGCATTCGAACAAGGTTTCGCAAATAATAAAATTCCGATATACGAGTATGTAGCGTAAACATTCCACCAGTACTACGGTAAGCAGGATTTTACGAAATTTTATATGTATGTTTATGTATGTTTTATCACGTGTGCAAACGTACAGGACGCGTACCTGGAGACCTATACAAACTTCATTTGTACTTCGAAGGAAACCTTAAACAAGGAACTTGTAGGTGGATCCTGGTGAAAACGTTTCATTGTAGAGGTATGTGCGCTTATGCACAAAAATAAACAGAACACGCTGAAACCTTAGTTGCTAAGCACTTTTGAAAACGCATTTGTAGTAAGTACAAAGAACAAAAATATCTGCTTACAGTCATTGTTAGTTAATCCTAAATGGTTTATTTTTCAATTCAAAGTCGGAATAATATGAACAAAAATATGAGTAACATCGATAACGTGAATAGAAAGTGGGTTATTTGGAGGTGTTTCCGATAGATTTTCTGAAGTCTGAAGATGCTTATCTAATGCTTGTTTATGTCTGCGCATTTGTTTTTTTTGTGTGAGCATAAAGCACGCCAAAAAGACCGCCGCCTGTTCAACACAAGTTACCAGATGTTGTTGAAAGTTAACCTGAAAATACAGGATTTAGGATTTAAATTTTCTCTTCTATCACCCTCTATCACCATTTCAACACTTCACATCCAACTACCAAATACCTTGTATACAGAATAATATTAAGGTTAAGGTTAGTTCTTTCTGTACGTTTTCGTTAAATTGCAAATATCACAAAAACCATTAATCAAAACGTTAAAACTTAATACGGAGTAAGTTGAGTTTTTTTTTCAAAATCTGCCTTTACTTACTGAATTTGGTAATGTGCCTGACAATGTTTAGTGTAGGTTAGTCCCTACAAAAAGTAGTTTTTAATATCGGCCCGCAGTTGCACTTTTTTGACAAGCAATTGAATATGTCAGAAGCTTTTTACTTTACACAGGTACAAGTTGATACAGTAGGAAAACCAAATTCTTTATTAGTCATAATACTCATAATATACATAATACACCTACATGAACATCCAGTATAAATAAAAACAATTCTGTGCTATAGTAATTGTTGGGCTAAACAACATTAGTATTAACTATCGTCGTTATCTATTTAAAAAAAAAACGAAAACTAGTCTCACCACTGCGACTCTAATGACCCAGCGTGTATAATATAATACTCTAGAGAGATTTAGTTAAAATTCTGAATGAAAAAGACTTAATATACACAAGAATGAAAGTTTTGCAGGAATATTCTGTATGGAAATGATGACGTAAGTATTGATTTCTTGTATTCTGTGTGGTCAACGTCCAGATAAATACGAAAGACCGTGAGAAGAGGAGACGAAAACGACAATGAGATACATGTTTTGGCAAAGATTCAGAAACATAGATTAAGGGCCGATTTATGGAAATCAGACGTCTGGGACAAAACTGAGCGCATTTATTGACATTCTCCTGGGATACTATGGCCACGTTGTGGTTTTTGCTTCATAAGCGAATTGATTTTTAATAATGTAGATTTCTCCTTGATACTGCCGTTTCTTTATAGGTTGTAGGTTAACTTTTTGATACATTTTACGAGATATTACATAAAAGAATTTTTTAGAGGTCTGGAGATAGGCGAAATTCCGCTCCACTATATAGGCAAATGAAAAAACTATAGAAATTGAAGGACTGTTTTCCCATTACTAAATACTTTATTATTAGAAATACAATCCTTACTATGTTTGCAAATAATATTATATATTATGTACACTATACCGAGTGACCCAAGTCATAGGTACTGAAAAATGCCATTCTTTGGGATACTCTTGAGGTTAATGTGACTTCCCGTTTTTCCGGAAAAGACATCATAGAAATTTTAAATGGCGCCCTATTCTTTGTGTGATATTTTCGATCAGGATGACATTGTGAACACAAAAACCAATCGATCTTCAATTTTTATCGCCAAGGCAACGCAAACATTATTTTTTGTGTACTAATCTAGGTGGCTAGGAATTGGTGAAAATAGTCGAATTGTCAAATTTGGCGCCCTCTAGCGTGATTTAGTTGGTTTTTGGCCAGTGAGTCATTCATTATTGAATTTCTTAGCGTAAAAATGTTGTTAGAAGCAAGGAAATCGAAAAAAATTTTGACCTAATGATCAAAGTGAGAGTACAAGTCAGTCACTCAATGGACTACTCGAAGGAAGTACCCTTATACGCAATTTTCACGCTACGATTATCGGCAAAAATCAAGAATTTGGTGTCATTGTGTCGGGAAAATGTTTTACCTCGCATAATGAGGGACTTCCTTCGAGTAGTCCATTGAGTGACTTTGACTTGTGCACTGACTTAGATCATTAGGTCAATATTTTTTTCGATTTCCTAGCTTCTAACACCGTTTGTACGCTAAGAAGTTCAATAAAATATCAAGTATTTGGTATCATTGTAATCGGAAAGATGTTTTCTATCGAATAATCAGGGTGTGGCCATTGGGTACCCGTGAAAAAAATGACTCACTAGAAAAACCACTTAAACCACGCTACAGGGCAGCACTAATGCAATGTCGGCCAAAATCGATTTGTTAGTGTTCATTTGACAATTTTCGACTAAATTCACCAATAATAATAATAATAAAAAAGTTATTTTTGCGTAGCCTTGGTGATAAAAATTTACGATCGATATGTTTTTGTGTTCAGAATGTCATCCTGATTGAAAATATCACACAAATAATATAGGGCGCCATTTAAAGTATCCCAAACAATGGCATTTTTGTCAATTACCACATTCCCAAATTTTATTCGTCCCGCTTTATAAACAAACAAATAGGCGGGGCTACCTATGCCGTCAATTTCATCACAGCATTTTACATACTTCCACGTACTTAATTTGTTAAAAATTGAATAATCTAGTTTAAGTGACTATCCTGACCAGTAAGGAACAAAATTGGACAAGTGAAAACTGTTTCTGGTATGTTTTTTTTTTCGTACAATCTAAAAAGAAAAAAAAATATAGAAACTAAATTTTGGGTATTTGGCAGTTGCGGAAAAAAGTTAGCACGTGATAAAAAACAAATTTTCAAGAACAGAGGGTTTAAAATCAAATTATTTTGCCGGGGTAGCTCAAGTTCTAAATTACCCCTCCTATCACTTTTTCAAATGATTGTATCAAATTACAAATAAGCCGGTATATCAGTTTTTGTATCGTCCTATACAACGTGATTGAAATAAAGTAACAAAAAACGTAGCCGCAGAGTTCCACAGCAAATATCGCAGTAGTTTTGACACGTTAAGTATTCTCAATTTAAAATCTGATTGTTTTTAATGACTTGTGATTGCAGGAGGGTCTGATGATGTTGAAAGCAAAACCGGTTACCATTTAGATATTCTAAATAAAAATGTGTACAAGAAACAAATTGCATCAACTTTGTGATGTAATTTCACATTAAATTGACCCTGTATTATCAATAACACTGTAACGCTGTACGATAATACATAACACATAACCTTGAATTGAAACGTTATGGTATGTTTGCAATCGTCACAATATAAGTAATACATATTTTTACAAATTATTTGAATTGACTAATTATCGAGTATGTAATTCAAAATGTGTAAAATTTTTTGGCACACAGTTTATATAGTTGAATCTTAAGGGGTAATGCCACTCTAGCCCGAGAAAATATAGCCGCTTTTGGCGGTATATTTTTTACAATATATAAAATGAATTGCAAAATATCTTTAAAGCCCTTTATTGTTCATATTTTGAGGAATAGTTACAATAAAAAAACAAAAATAAATACAAAATTTAAGCGTTAGAGGACATCAAACGAAACCTCTTCCGGCGGACAGGGTTGCACGACCGGAAAGATTTTGTACGCAGTTTTTCACTTAGCCATAAAAACAAAAAATAAATTGCTTATATATAAGATTATCTCGGGAAGTACGTACAGAAATTAAAAAAGTCCGCTTTAGAACAAAATTGGGCACGTTTGAACACAAATTATCACATTTAGGTGCAAAATTAGGTTAAAAATTGTTTATAACAAAAAAACTTTCGAATTTATCGTAAAATCCGTATGTACCGGATAATAATAAATTCTCTAGATAATGTTGTTCTCAAGCTGCATATAAAATTTCAAGTGAATTGACTGAGATCAGTTGAAGTTAACTTTCCGTCCAGCTTGAAAAATGCGGTTTTGAGAAAACACGGTTGAAAGTGTTGTTAAACTTTGATGTATAGAATTGTTATATTTTACTATAGTCGGCGATGCCTGGACCATATAATTATCTTTTCAAATTAATATTTTCCTCCTCTGGTTTCTTTCTGTTTGATTTGGAAGACAGGCGGGCCTGTTGTGCAGTATCAGTCAGCGATGGCTCTGAAAACATGATGCGCCGTGCGTCAGCCTTCGCGCAGAAAGTTATTGCAGTTTGGCCCGATGTTCATACATAATATCTCCATAATCTTCATAAGGCTGGATAATGCATCATTGACAACACAGATGGCTATACTTGTTGCAATATCCGCAATTACTTTGCTACTTGAAAGTGAAAATGAAGATGAATCACCAGGTGGACAATTCTCGTGCTGCGACATTTCTACGGTCCGAATGTATTGAGCAGTGTCGCCCAGATTTATTTTCTTCATACACTACAACTTGTGAAATAGCAGAAAATACAGCAACATAGTTCAAAAGATGATGATTAAATGTCATCCACTTCAACGTTGTAATAAACTTCAACCGACATTACTTTTTGCAGGTATGGACTGTGGGTACGTTATCAGGCAGAGGCAACGCTACTTAAAAACAATTCAATGCTTGTCATATTAGTTCTATTTGATAATCTGCTGATTCCTTTCGACTCCTTTCGATCACAATATACTCCGGGAATATCACTAATGATTTCTTCTATTTTTTAACAGCTAATCAAGAACAACACACGTTGCATCAGACAGCTTAACATGGTGCGGTTAGTGTCAGTGCAACGAACGTAGCGACGATATTACCACAAAATCTTTCTGTTTTATATTATTTTATGTTATATTTCACACCATGGATGTAATTAATAAGATAAGAGCGATTAGGTATCTAGGATGTAAAGTCTCACGCTAAACTTTTTGCATGTACGCTCAGCTAGACGCTTGGCCGTATGTTCATCAAATAAGCATATAAACATCTTTTTTTCAAATATGAAACGTGTTGTAGCTTATTTCTAAAATCTCAAGATATTTAAGCAACAAAAAAAAAAACGATTTTTCAAAAAATCTAGAGTGGCATTACAATTTAATATTTTCATTAACAAAGTATATAAGAAGTACTATTTTGACCAATCTGCCCTTTTTCATAATTGTTGATATATTTACCCTTAAATTGAGGTTACCTTGTGGGGGGGGGGGGGGTGGTTGACCAATTAAAACCAGTATGTTGTAGTGTATACATTTTCACTGCACGAATAGCAAATCAGCATAATTAGCAATTCTGATAAAAGCCGCGGCCTATTATTAACTATGAGAGAAGTGGTTAATTATCGAAACAATTTGTACGCATTAAATATCCATTTGTAAGGATCAGTTTTTGGATCGTTTATAGGGCGGTGGCAGAGAGGGCTTATCAGATTTCTATATAACGAGTAACGTATTTCGACTATTAAACGCCGATTAGTCGAGTGCCTATATTTAAACTCTCCGCCAGCCGAACGTTGATAGAGCACGGAAAGGAAACTCGCTAAGGAACTAATTACCTAACCTAAAAGCAATCACAATGCCAATCTGCCGGTGCAATCTGTTCCACGGTTATTACCGGCGCTAATAAGCCAAATTGAGTTTTTTTGACGTAGTTTGTCTGATTGCGTCGCCTGGTGGAAGAAAATGGAATGGAAAATTTTGATTGAAAAACAGATATGGTCTTTAACCCACCACCACCCTCGAGCCCCCTGCTCCTGACAAACTGCTTCAGTTTTTTTTGTAAATGCAAGAAAGACTGCAAATGGGATTATGGTTGTAAGAATGCTGGCTTATATTGCTCCCGGCTTTGCCAATACTGTTGGATGTTATAACAACCTGAAAAATATTTCGCTAATGATGACTAGGATTTGGACGAAATGAACGACACACCACAAACCCAACACAATTCGAAAATACAAGATAATTTTCATTGCTGCACACTTTTGAAATATCCACCTCTCTAGTACCTTAATTTAATAAAATTCTCATGCAGTTTCCCATACTATCATGTTTTCTTTCATCTTGCAGATGAAGAGTTTACCCCCTGGGCCTTCACAGAGCTTGCAGCCCAAGGAGTGGTTGCAGATGAGAGAGGTATTCACTAGTAAATTTACTGCAGTCATTGCTAACAATGTTGTGTTTCCTTTTCACATTCCAGAAGGGAAACCAGGCACTTCAACCACAGCGTCGCAGATTTATTAAAAAAATATTTAATACATTAAGTATTCGTTAAAAGGAGGTAATATATAGTTTGTAATACATAAATAGTGATAATTTAGGTCTCTACTCAATTTCTTGTGAAGGGCTCTTGACTTAACAGTTTTGCGTAATGTGACATAAAGTATAAACCCGAACCCGCGGCTACACGGTCTGGCCAAAAAAGTGATTAATATGTGCAATTTGCAGTGAATTTAATGTATTTTTATCAGAATCTAAGCTTGTTTTAATTACACGCACATTATATAAAGTCTACGTCGAAAAGTGCAGTTTTATGATTTGTAAAATTTGTAAAAATCTAAAGATGAGTCGAAATTTTTGAGTTTTTTTTTGCGATTTTCGTTGTGTAGCCATATCCGTGGGAAGTAGCAAAGTTGAAATTCGGATTCAGCACCCCAAAATACATATAGAATGAAAGAAAAAAGTACTTCTATATTTTTTTCCTGGAACAGGCACCCTAGGAAACGATTTGACTGGACTATTTCTAAAATGTTTCACTTCTTTCAGAAGGGACTTGTTTACATTTGCTGCTTATATCAATCGATGTAGTACCAGGTACACCGATAATTGCAATATCTTGCTTCCTGTGCAAATTTAAGCTAAAATTTGAAACCAATTGCTTTGGAACAAAATATTGTTTAGATCAGTGGTCAACCAGGGCGCTACCCACCAGCCCCCCAGCCCACATAAATTACACGCTCGAGGGCCGACCAATGTTAACAATCTCTGGTTTAGACCGTCAGGTTCAGGAAGACCTTCAATTGATAATTGTGTCAAAATGTCACACACAAACACAGTATCGTTCTCAATATGCCACTATCCTGTTAACAAGAAAACAATAAGGCTGGTCACTGATGTCAATTTCGTATGGGTGTAACAGTTTGTCTATTCAGTATGAGACGTGAAGTGAATATAAAAAATTTTGTTTAGTTATCCCCATAGCATTTATTGAAATTCCGATTTAACGCGTTGTTAATTAAATAACTGGCATACGCTACCATGCTAGTTATTCGGAAAGACTGCTGACAGCAAGAATTTAAAAAGAGAAATCGAATAACTAAACAAGGTCTAAAGTTCTTACATTCTTAAGTTGGACATTCTAGTACTAGTTTTTCACTATTACTGTTTAAAAATAAGTGCTGAAAGGACATTTTCTAAATTACCATTGGCTAAAACGTACGAAATTCCATAAAACGGACACGATTATTAAATTCAGTCTGGCAATCTTATGTACTTAGAAAAAGTGAAAAGGCTTATCACTTAAATCTGAAAGAGGGTTATTCAATTCAATTCATTGCGTCCTATAAAGAAATAAAAATAGCAATTTATATTAATAAAACAATATTATTATAGTATTACCCAATTAATATGCTTATAAGGAACTATTATTACATACATTAGTACATTACATGCGTCCATGAGATAATAAAAAATAACTAATTGCGATTTCAGTGTATTTAGTAGTCATGATTAATAATATCCTTTTGTTCACTGTACTTCCCATTTGTTCACTTGTCGTCCTTTTCCCACCCTCTCCATACAATCCTCTGTTTTTGCGATTTACGTATCGTCATAAAAAAGCATCCATCGCATTTTTACCCCGTTAGATTTTTGAAAAATGATAAAACATAGATTGTATTATCGTAATACCCAATATTACTAAAAAAAATCTGATGTGGCCAGGCACATGACTTTATCATACAATATATAAAATTAATAGTTTAGCTGCATGAGAATCTATTTGACTGAGATAAATCGTGTCTGCATTAAAATTAAACTAGTTAGCCAGGATTTGACAGATATTTTGATAGTCAATAGTATCAATCGAAGGTATTGTCAAAGCATCAGCATTTGACACTACCTACTGTTATCAGAATAATAGTTGTTTATCTCACAAAGGCCGAAAGTACGGAATAGGACAACGAGCGGTGATGCGGCGCGTCACCGATGGCGGAGCGTCGTCGTCGCATGTGAGCGAGTTGCGCTATGTAGTTTTCGGCAGGAGTGACATCAACGTTTTTGTGTTGCTTTTTGGGAAATACGTATTTTAAAAAAAAAATCAAAATGGTTATATTTCGGTATAGAAAATGTTAGGTTGATACAACTTCTACGAAATGTCAAGTTTAAAAAGCTAATTCAAATTCTGACAGATTTATATTCGTTCATGACACTGTAGATGACGTTCCATGCGGTTCTCCATTTCTGTGGTGACAGCACAAAAAAAATATTTGTCAAAATCCTGGCTACTATGCAGTTTCATATCAACGCAGATGCGACCGATCTCGATCAAATAGAATTTGCTCTTGCAGCTAAACTATTAATTTTACCAAAAAATGTCATAGGCATAAATTATTCAAAATTTCCTCTGCTTTAATTTATTATTTAACTATTTTGAAGAAATTACAGAAATGGCGGCTCATCTGCAAAATCCTTGAAAAAGGCTTAGAATAAACTACCAGTTCCTTTGGACCCTTTTGAACCAAAAGCTTTTCAGCTCTAAGTTTAGTCATAAAACTTCTAAATATGAACTTTCGTCCCGATACCTTTAGTAGTTTCTCCGGAATCGTCGTCACAAAAATCGAGTACACACATACACACACACACACACACACACATACACACACACACACACACACACACAGACATTTTTTTGTACCTTGGTCAAAAATGTTCAGGGGACCCAAAAAGACCTATTTCCGCTAAAATCTCAATTTTTTTTTTTCGGCACGATTACAATACTTTAGCATACTGCGTATGATAAAGTAAAAATACGTTAATAACAAAATATTACTAAACATTAAAGCTTTATTGCCGTTCTGACCTGGATTATTGCAAAATGGAAAACCCGTACCAACATAATTCTGAATTTTGAAGAATAATCTACATGCAAATTATTAAATTTTTACTTTATCATACGCAGTATGTAAAGTATTGTAATCGTGCCGAAAAAAAAATTTGAGATTTTAGCGGAAATAGGTCTTTTTGGGTCCCCTGAACATTTTTGACCAAGGTACAAAAAAATGTCTGTGTGTGTGTGTGTGTGTGTGTGTGTGTGTGTATGTGTGTAAACGATTTTTGTGGCGATGATTCCGGCGAAACTACTGAAGGTATCGGGACGAAAGTTCATATTTAGAAGTTTCATGACCTAACTTAGAGCTGAAAAGGTTTTGGTTCACAAGGGTCCAAAGGAACTGGTAGTTTATTCTAAGCCTTTTTGAAGGATTTTGGAAATGAGCCGCCATTTCTGTAATTTCGACAAAATAGTTAATTAATAAATTAAAGTAGAGGAAATTTTGAATAATTTATGCCTATGACATTTTTTGGTAAAATTAATAGTTTAGCTTTTTAGTTTATTCTAAGCCTTTTTGAAGGATTTTGGAAATGAGCCGCCATTTCTGTAATATCGACAAATTAGTTAATTAATAAATTAAAGTAGAGGAAATTTTGAATAATTTATGCCTATGAAATTTTTTGGTAAAATTAATAGTTTAGCTTCAAGAGCAAATTCTATTTGATCGAGATCGGTCGCATCTGCATTGATATGAAATTACATAGTAGCCAGGATTTTGACAAATATTTTTTTGTGTTGTCATATTCGAAAACAGCTGATCTCATCAGAGGTTGGAAAACCACTATGGAACGTTGCCGCTGTAGTGCGGCAAATTATAAAATACAAATTTCAAATAAAGTAATATCACCAATTTGATTGTTTGTTGATAAGAAATATCAACCCGTCTTTATATCTAATTCTAAAAACGATAAATTGAGAAAATTATAAATAAAGTATAGCGATGAGTGTAGTTTTATTTTAGTATAGTATGTTGGTATGGATGTGTCATGAACAAATATAAATCTGTCAGAATTTGAATTACCTTTTTAAGGTGCGTTTTCATTAGTGACAATGGCAGTGGTAGCAGACGCCGTTATAGTATTTCCAATAGAAAATTGATAGTGACTCATGTTTATGTACATGCAAACTAATATGTGTCATTATCACGATATGTAAGAAATACTATAATTTCGTATCTACCACCGCCATTAGCTACCATTACCTACCAATCGGAACGCACCTTTAAACTTGACGTTTCGTCAAAGTGGTACCAACCTAGCATTTACTATACAGACATCATTTATTTTTTTTAAATACGTATTTCTTAAAAGGCAACACAATAAACGTTGATGTCGCTCCTGCCAAAAACTAGATAGCCGACTCGCTCATATGCGACGGCGACACTCCGCCTTCGGTGACGCGCCGCATCACCGCTCGTCGCGCTATTCCGTACTTTCGGCATTTGTGACATAAATAACTATTATTCTGACGTAGTGTAGGTAGTGTCAAATGCTGATGCTTTGACAATACCTACGATTTATCTCAATAGAATAGATTCTCATGCAGCTAAACTATTAATTTTATATATTGTATGATAAAGTCATGTGCCTGGCCACATCAGATTTTTTTACTTTATCATACGCAGTATGCTAAAGTATTGTAATCGTGCCGAAAAAAAAAATTGAGATTTTAGCGGAAATAGGTCTTTTTGGGTCCCCTGAACATTTTTGACCAAGGTACAAAAAAATGTCTGTGTGTGTGTGTGTGTGTGTATGTGTGTGTGTGTGTGTGTGTGTATGTGTGTACTCGATTTTTGTGACGACGATTCCGGAGAAACTACTAAAGGTATCGGGACGAAAGTTCATATTTAGAAGTTTTATGACTAAACTTAGAGCTGAAAAGCTTTTGGTTCAAAAGGGTCCAAAGGAACTGGTAGTTTATTCTAAGCCTTTTTCAAGGATTTTGCAGATGAGCCGCCATTTCTGTAATTTCTTCAAAATAGTTAAATAATAAATTAAAGCAGAGGAAATTTTGAATAATTTATGCCTATGACATTTTTTGGTAAAATTAATAGTTTAGCTGCAAGAGCAAATTCTATTTGATCGAGATCGGTCGCATCTGCGTTGATATGAAACTGCATAGTAGCCAGGATTTTGACAAATATTTTTTTTGTGCTGTCACCACAGAAATGGAGAACCGCATGGAACGTCATCTACAGTGTCATGAACGAATATAAATCTGTCAGAATTTGAATTAGCTTTTTAAACTTGACATTTCGTAGAAGTTGTATCAACCTAACATTTTCTATACCGAAATATAACCATTTTGATTTTTTTTTTAAAATACGTATTTCCCAAAAAGCAACACAAAAACGTTGATGTCACTCCTGCCGAAAACTACATAGCGCAACTCGCTCACATGCGACGACGACGCTCCGCCATCGGTGACGCGCCGCATCACCGCTCGTTGTCCTATTCCGTACTTTCGGCCTTTGTGAGATAAACAACTATTATTCTGATAACAGTAGGTAGTGTCAAATGCTGATGCTTTGACAATACCTTCGATTGATACTATTGACTATCAAAATATCTGTCAAATCCTGGCTAACTAGTTTAATTTTAATGCAGACACGATTTATCTCAGTCAAATAGATTCTCATGCAGCTAAACTATTAATTTTATATATTGTATGATAAAGTCATGTGCCTGGCCACATCAGATTTTTGATTCTGCGAAATGTGTGAGTCATAAAAACGTAGCCCCCGGATTTTCCGAGAATGGTAAAAACATGATTAAGCATCCATCATATTTTATAAGAAAAACAATACCTTGTAGTTAAAACTTTTCCGAGGCCATTTCTGAAAGTTAAGTGTCCTACCCATCCTACACACCTTGTTTTGATTTTCGAAAATGCACCATATGTTGTGCGACTATGGTCTCAAATTTAGGTTAATAAAGAATCTTAGTTTTGGAAGAATCCCATAAAAGGACATGTAAAGACATACATTTGTAGACTACATTTGTACTGCTTATCTATCATAAAATTTACTGCATTTTTGCAGTTTTTAATAATTGTATTTTTACATACTTACATTTCAGAATTTTCATTTATAACTTTCACTATAATAATATTGATATTGTTTACCACAGATGAAAAATTAGTTGACGTAAAATGTATAAACCTATAAATTAATCAAAATAAAACACAGATATTTGCAATTAGTTAGAAAAATAAAGAATTTAAAGGGAGAGGGAGAATCATACACAATCATACACGGTACACAATGAAACAAACCGCATAAATTGCAAAACACGTGAATAGGTGTAGTCTGTTAGTACAGTCTGCAGGTGCTAATAGGATTACTAAATCTACATGGATGTATATGAAGAACTGGAGATGTAGAAGTTTCTTTGTTCAGTTTGTCAACTAAAATGATTTATGTTTAGATACACTAAAAAATAGGTTTTACTGGAAAAAAATTTTTGTGGTACACTATGAAAACACTTACTAGTACACACAGTACACAATACATCACGTTTCATTGTGTACCGCTTAACCTTTTATTATGCAGTTAACATACACTTGGGCGTAATGTAACAAAGGCAAATTGAACTTATAAAATAAAACTCAACAAAATTTAAAAAATCAGGAACTAAAATATTTATTTAACGTAACTAAAAGACGAGATGGGAATATTACCGGTGATATTTAACTGTCTTAGAGATAAATCTTTTCATGATTCTTTAGCCTGGTATAAATATAATATTGGTGTTGAACTTGTTTACTTATTCTGGGAATAACTATCCTACTAGTTATACCGGCAGAAGCCGCTCTTTCACCAACAAAGGATAAATAGCTATCGTTAAATGAAGAATAAACGTAGACTTCTCTTTAGCGCTTCTAAATAAATAAATAAGATAATCATAAAAGAAATATAAAAATAAAAGAAAAGCTTGGAATAACATGAAAAACACAGTTGGTTTTAAAATAGGTTTCCTATAAAACTTCACAAAACCTTCTTTCCCTGGATTATTTCCAAGTATCTCCAATCTCACCTACTTCTGAGCAAACTGATATGGCTTCCGGACAAACCGGAACTTGATCATATTACTATCGTTTATTGGGGCACCAGCACTGTGAACTTTTGCCCCAAATATTTTCTCCGTGCAGCAAACAAAAGTTCTTGTTACTTTAAATTTTAAATACAATTTTAAAATATGCATTTAAGATAAAATAATGTAGAATGTTTGTTGTTATTTATTGCTTATTTACAGCAATTGCGTGTTTTTGTGATTAAAAATTTATTTTTAATGTAAATGAAGATGTCTCAGAGTATGGTGTTGTTTCATTCTGCAACACGAGTGGTACACAATGGTACAAATACATTGCTACTACATATTCAATATTTGCTACCCAGCAACTTTTTTACTTCAAATTAATCTATAATTATGGTGTATACATAAAGCCCAGCTTTTGGCGAGATTTTTCACATTTTGTGAAAAAATTCCCGCTTTTAGAGAAAATATTAAAATCTTCACTTGTGATTTCTGATATGCCATACATATTATAGGGTTGCTCTTATTTGATCCAACCATACTTTTTCAAATCGTATGATGAAAAGCATAAGCAGTATTTCTATTATTGTATTTTAAAGTAACGTATTGGCGTCCCTATCGATTTAGTGAAGTTGGTGTCATAGTGAAGTTAGTGCTGTTCCTACAAAGAAAAATTTAAATTGCTCATTTTGGATAGTGCAGGTAACAGATGCAAATACCACAATAATTTTAATATTAATACTATTTTTCGATTAGCTTATCAGCTACAAGGCACTTAGCTGAATGACAGTGCTGAAAACAGTAAGTATTTGCCATTTACACGTTAAGATGAAACTTGTACAAATGGTAAAAATTCAGATCAGTATAATTTGGTTTTAATTTAAACTCCATGAAGTCAAAGCACCAAAAATAACTCGAAAACTAACTTTGCATGTTTTGTATGACAAGCAGTAACAGTATTTCTATTATTGTATTTTAAAATAACATTTTAAAGTCCCTATCGATTTAGTGATGTTAGTGCTTACTGAAGTTAGAGATGTTCTATCAAAAAAAAATTTAAATTACTCATTTTGGATAGTGCAGAGAACAGATGCAGATACCACAATAATTTGAAAAGTAATAGGTACTATTTTTCGATTAGCTTATCAACTACAAGACACTTAGCTGAATGAGAGTGCTGAAAACGGTAAATAATTGCTGTTTACATGCTAAGATGAACATTGTGCAAATGGTTAGAATTCACATCAGTATAATTTGGTTTTAATTTAAACTCCATGAAGTCATATTAGCAACAATATCTCGAAAACCAACTTGTGCAGGTTTTGTATTTTTTTATGATACAGTCAAAGGCCTGCCCATCAAAGCCCAGCGGTGCATAATATTTGGTTCGTCCTATCTATCATTGTTTCGCGTACAAATTCATTTATTTTTATTTTTATCTTTCATTAATTGACAATCTTAAAACACAATCAAAATTATAGTAATAATATGCACAAAGTCTTATAGAGGAATTTTTCATATTATTCTTTGTGTTATAAAAATCTGAAAACGAAATTTATCAAAACAATTAGCTTTTTCTTTAATTAGAACGTTTGTTTACTATCTTCTTCAAATTTGTGTTATTAACTTTAAGTAAATAATTAATTTTTGTTCATGCCTCAATACAACCATTTTAGCGTTTAGGTGTTTTCTTGATGGTCAATCTCACACAGAGGTGTAATTTTGCTTAATTTATGTAAATATCTAAGTTGTTTGAATATATGCAACAATATACCCATTTCTAGATAAACATTGACTTATATGTTTACAACTCTGTTTGGTACAAATAACTATATTTAAAGATCTTTTTTAAAGAAAAGATATACAATTTTCAATTTACTGTCCTCCATACGTAAAGCGCTATATCAACATACAAAATACACCATAATTTTTCTGTTTCAATACAAAAATCACGCATTTTTTACTTTTTCAAGTATTTCCTCTGATAACTATTAATACCATGATAACTTCTTTTTACTATTAAACTGTTTTTTGTCTGAAACAATATTTATTCAAAAGATCGAATAAACCTTCACCAAAACTGAATCAACATTTCTATGACGCGTGGGCAAAGGAGTATGAAATAATACATTTCTAATTGTGACTTATACTGGTTTGCCCAAGCATCATAGATTTCTCAACATGGACACATTCCAAATGTTCAAAATGGTCAAACAATTAATACTATTAAACAAATTATGTAGTGCAATTTATATACGTAAATATAGGTACGTAGATATATTTCCAAAATATAGATACACAAAACCAAGAACTTATCGAGAATAAAAAGTATTTTACGATGTCGCCAGCATTTGGTTATAATTACTACCCCCCCCCCCCCCTCCCGGAGTATATCCCGCTTTTTTTCAAGAAAATTCTTATGTATACACACTATACACCATGTCAATTACATATTATGACCTTTCGCTTTGCTTCTCATAATTAAAACGTAAAATATATCTAAACAATAACAAAAACTATTCCATTGTGTGCCACTCTAGAATACAACTTTTTTCAAATGTTACACGTTCAAATATTCTAAACATTCAAATATATCAATATCAATTACATGCTCTATTCAACAAAGCTGTATTCAGTTCTTCTTTCCTCTCTCCACGTATACAAGGATACTGAATAACTCGACGAATACGAGATTTTCACTTGTCCGCAGCAGTAAGTGACACGTCGACGTGCAATTATATTTTCTCAACTCGTCAAGTGCTATAATCCTGGACAAAGGGGGAGCAGCGAATCGATGACATGCCCGGCGCCGCATCTAGCGAAAAGAATTGACAGTTGAATCGGTTCTAATAATAACGCCCGCACAGCCCAATGGGGATTTTTATGTCAACGGAAGGGCTATTGCCTTAATAATGTTCCTTGCGAACCTTTGAAGCGATAAGCGCAGATTATAGTGCCGTAAACTTAACCGTCACCGTAACCGCAACAGCAATCGCCTATGCATGGGGTTGCCTAAGTGACCGTAAGCACTATAACCGCTAATCAAAAAACGTGCATGTTCAACTTTCTTACTGTACGGTTACGGTTAAGTTTACGGCACTATAATCTGCGCTATAGTCCTCACGGTCGGATCGTTTTCAATGTTTGCCATTCTTTTGAATCCGCTCATTGATTATATTGTTACGTTCGGCGATATCATATTTGATCATTTTAAGGGTAGATTAAATTATGTTTACTTTTTAAAGTTTTTTTTTCTGAATTCGACGTTTAAGAAATTTTAATATTTACGGGTTTCATGAGTTTGTCCGTTATTCATCATTTTTTAGTGGTAAATATCTATGTTATGACGGTTATTGCTTGCTCATCACTGTTATCTAACAAATATATAGAGAGTAAGAAGAATCGTTTTCCTGAATTTCTTCCGTATTTTTTTCCGTGGAATTAGAACTTCTGCGTCAATTTGATCGTGTTGCACTTAAGCAATCGATAGGCAAAACATTTTAAAACAGCTATTTTCTAATATTGGCCATCTTTGAGCCATATTTAACTGTCTGCAGCTTCCAAACGTACCATAAATTCAAAAGCTATACCACTATGACATCTCAATATCCTCTTTATAAAAGCAAATAAAGTAAGTAAAAACAAGTAGTATACACAGGAAGAAACAAGTAAATCCATCTGAAACGTTTTATTGTATTTTTTTCGCGCATTTTTAAAAAGTAAACGTATTCTATGCAACTTATTTTGCATGGACTTATTGTTCATTTCTCAATTCATTAAGAAATTTTAAAATAGGTTTTAGATAGATATCTTTCAGAATCAAAAATCGGGAAAAATGTGGGACAAAAAAGAGTTGCGTCTGAAGTCTGACTGAACCAATTTGCAATCAACATTGGTCCAGAAATTAACCATTTAAACAGGGTGACCGGTTTTCGTAGAAACGCAAGTGAATCTTGTTTAATTCACGAGATACAAAATCGGTTATATTTAGACAAAGTTGTGCATTTGTTTGCTGAAGAAGTATGTTGTATCTTCTTTTAATGATGGTAACCAAGTATTGAAATTTTAAATTTTGGTTTCAAATGTTCCACTGTAAAACCAATTGAAACCTAAAAACTATTACAATACATTTAATCGAGGAATCCGGTAGTACTGACAAATATTTTTCTTTCATCCCGTTGTATCTAGGTTTTACATTCTAAATGCAAAACTTAAATAGTTTAAGGTTAATTTTAACAAAAGCCTCTCTTATTTTAACGTACCATTATTCATTAGAAAAGAAATTATAAATCTATAATATTTTATTTGTGATAAGATATTGATTTGTACTTTTGATATATTCATTCAAACATAAAAATAAAGCTGTCTAAAAGAAACGCTGTAATCAAACATAAAAATAAAGCTGTCTAAAAGAATATAGCGTGTTTTTATTTTTTTGTTGAACTGGTTGTGTATGTTGACATCCAGACACCTATATCTCTGAAACGCATAGTTTAATAAAGAAAAACGTCCAATTTTTTTGTATTGCAAATTTACGAACTACATTTTTGATAACCAGCAACTTATCCAAAAAGCTGATTGAGTTTTAAAGATAATCGCAAGGAAACAGTATTTTACACACTCTAAACTTTTTTTGTAGATGTTTAGATCAAGCCGTAAAGAAGAAATCAGCTACAAATCGTGTTGAAATCGTAAACCTAATTCGACTGGATATGCTCAATGCGATAATTATAATATCCCACATACAACATAACAAAAATACGTCCAGAATAGTCGAAAACAAGATATATCCTATAAAATAGCGCAAAATATTGTTCATGTTTATTTAGGTCTTAAAAATTACCAAATAGTTGGAATGCTATTAAATTCAAGGGATGTGTATCGCAGTAAATAAGGATTGTTTGCATGCTAACTGCGTTGTCCTGCTGAGATATTTGTTACTACTATTGTATTAGAGACAAATTGCTCTTTACTATTGTATTAGAGAGTTACTGAGATATCGGATTCCATCCAATCTCGTAAAGGTTGCGACCATTATTACATAAAAACTGAAGAAAACAAAAACGCTAATCTATAGAACAGACGCTAAATGCAACCTAAACAACGAGGCAGAAATTTTTGAAAAAATCTGTGAGACGAGCGTTAGTTTAAACCTGCAAAAATCAAGCAAACTATTTTTACAGTCAACTTATGTAGAAATGTATCAGGAGTAAACATAGTTTTTCATTTTTCTGTTTAGTAATTTTTTGAGTTATGGGCCTTCAAACACAGTTGTGTTTGATTCTCTAGTGTGGGGTCACATATATACTAATTCTCAATCTCATTTATCAGTTACGACTTTACATATACCGCGACAAACTCTAGTGGCAAAACTACTTTGCCTAGTAACACTATCGCAGATGTATTGTCGAAATTTCGGCAAGATGGTCTATACCAAGTTATCGTTCGCGGTCTTCCATTTTTCATTGAAAAACGAACATTGCCCGGCGCATCCACCAAATCAGTTTATTACAGTTTCTACTCCAATCAGCAGGCAAAATTATTACTTAATAGATTTAGTAGAGCTTTTCTTCAATATCTATTTCTATGATTCGTGGACAAACTAGTATAAGTCACAATTTGCCATGCAGTATTTTATACTCTTTTGCCCATGCGTTACAGATTTGTCGCCATGAATGTATAAAAATCCAATGGAAATCTATAAAGATCGGAACGATATCAATCGTGAGAACCTTGCCTTCGAAACGATACGTAATCTAAAAGCTTTTAGTAGGTAGTGGTCCCTGAAGAGGTTAACATAATAAATCTCTAACATCAGAAACGTGCAAACATCTACCAACGCATACTTTACCGTAAAGTGCTGAAAGATAATAAAATTTTAGGACACTAAAACTATCTATTTAAAAGCAAAACATTTAACAGTAGCATTTGGATTCCGAGTGGATTTTACTGATCGGTCGTAAAAATGTTAAGTGGTGCCCTCTACACCGACGTCAATATTAATTTGAAGCGCAAGCCGACGCAATTACGTCCATAACCAGTGACATCTAGCGAGAGACAATAAAAAGGAGTCGGAAGCAGGAACAAAACAACGCGCGATTAATAATGCCACTTTAAAAATGTCGAAATTAATTTTCTAGAGCGGTAGCGCGCGGAATAATGCAATTTCTCTGTTAATTCGGGTGCTTCTTTCCTCTTGGCGGTTGTTTTTCTTTTTTTAATGAATAAAGGGACGATGGACAGTTGCAGGCATCAAACAACTTATTGCCTTTCTTGATGTCAACATTTGTTTTAGTCTTTGGAGAAGTTCTTAACAGATGTTAAAACGCAAATGAAAAATGATCTAAGAAAACTCAGTTTACGTATCAGTTTGTGTAATGGATCAGTTTGTTACGACATACAACCCAATGATAAAAAGTAGCCCTGACATATCTGGCCTAACACATTGTATCGTACCTGAATGGAATTGTGTTGCGTGTTTGGAATCCAAATGCTCAGTTCCATTTGGTTTTTGTCAAAGAAAAATTAAAAACAAAACAAAAAGCTATTTTCGTGATAAGTAGATGATTATTCTGCGACTTTGTGATAGAAGCCATCAAAAATATTGTTGGTACTAGTAAAGATTAAAAGATATAAGATGAGCCAGTATACAAGGTAATGTAGGACTGAGAGTGAGATAGATTTAATCAACGAATTAAACCAACTAGGTACCATAAAATCTCCAATGATCCAACAGAAGAGATAGGAAGACTAGCGAAGGATTTGGTTAAATCATCATCGATTCCCGAACAAGAAGAAAGTAGCCTCGTTCAAGACCCTAGGAAACCTAGGGCATCTTGTCAAGAACTTTAAACATTTTATTCAGATTCTGCAGGAAGTTGTCATTGATCCTCACGATCTATTCGTAAGTTTTGACGTAACATCACTCCGGAATAACACCACTCCATCTCACACGATCCCTTCGTGTCATCTCTCGTTCGTATTACCCCACACACTAAAAAGCAAATGCTTAATTCAAATTGTATATATTTAGTCAGAAATATATATTCACTTGGAATATACGAATAATTCCACCAAGAGGTTTCGACCACTTCAAATAAAACATGTTTCTTCCTACAAGAATAATATTTTATCAATTTATTTAATAGATTTAATATTTCTGTTTCGTGTTTTAAATAGTATATATGTATATATATTCAACTGAATTAAGTATGTGGACTAAATCGATTATTTTAACCAAAAATAGAAGTAAACATAAGGGACAGATCATATAGTCGCAGGGAAAATATAGTGTATTTGTGTCTACAGCGTCAATTCAAGAAATCTATAGCAGTAAATTGAACTAATACTCAATGTTGAGATAAGAATTCGGTATATTTAAATGAATCTAATGAAAATTTAAACATCTACCACCACCGTGACACCCCCATGTGACCCAGCGCTTTTCTTGTAATGGTTGTTTGTGCAGTTTGTGGTCGTCTGTACAGTGTTCCGGTCTGATTGTGACAGCGTGTTATGCAAATTACGTAAATCTACCTGAACAATTGAACTTTTGAAATAAATCGATTCATTGAATTTTATGTTGCGGGAATGGGGTTCGAAAGCTTCATACCGGCATTTGCAGACTATTGTTTCTTTTGTTAACAAATAAGACATAATTGCGCGTATATGAAAACTACGTCCGTTATTCACGCGTTAACAGAGAGACATATACGTATGTTGTTGTATGTAGGCATTTGGCTATATTGTACCTCGTGCACTAACACATATCTAACAGCATGGCAGACATCCGCCAGTCAGGCGACGCGACAGTTTACTTGTCATGTTGTCGGGGCTACACCGGCAACACTTGCAGTGTAACGGTAAAACACGCCTGTAACTACTGTATTAAATATAGTTGTTTAAGCTGTTGCATTCGTATATTTTGATATTATTATTAATTTAGAAAATAAACTACTTCCGGGTTATGCCGTGTGTCAAGATTTGTTAATGATGACATTTCGCAAACCATGTTGCTCGCTTCTTCAAAGCTAATTGAATACTGAAGTTTATTGCAGTTTGCAGTTTATTTTCTAAATGATTCTGGCCGTGAAAGCCTACGTACTTATTATTATTAATTATATACCGGAAAACAGTGCTTTTATTGGGTTTTAGAGCTTCAAATAAAAGGACCAACTAGCTAGAGCTTTTCATTTATTCCAAAGTAAAAACAAAATTATAAAATACTTGAACATGACAGCAATACAAAACCTAAAATCTAAAACGGATAAAAAATACCAATCAACAGTCTCAACACAAAGCCACAATAATCGACGATAATGGCATTTTACAGACAAATACAGGATCGAATGGTACCAGTGCAAACGTTCAACCAAGACTGAAGACCTCGACACGGTGGTTTTTCCTTTCTTATACATTTTAAACTGCACAACAACCGGTAACATTCGAATTGTCGCAAATAAATTAAAAAACAAAATTAACAACCTAACAACTGAAAACTTTCAAACGACTACACTATACCACAATGATACACACTACAAAACAAAACAAAATGAGTTGACTAAAATGACAATCTTCAATTCTCTTAAAAAATCAATTCACTAATATCAGCTACACCTATAGTGGTACTATTTGCGTCAGTTTTTTTATCCATTTATCAGAAAACTGTATTCTTTATAAAAGTTGGCGGCTTGTATGGAACCAATACGGCAATCGTCAAATATGTCAATTTCGTAACCATATACCAAGCGATTCAGGATATATGAATTTGTGATAAGAGTAAAGTAGCTTAATTTTCTTTATTATCGATAAACGTTATTTGGAAATGTTGTTTAGAAGTAAAAATTATATTCAAATATGAAGTCACAGCCACCAATCTTGATTTTGTTTTATTTCTTGACTACAGTTCATACAATAATTAATACACGAGCGTGACTTACCTTTAATTCAATTAATATTAATGACTTTGGATATGTTTATAATACTAGTTATCCATCCACAGCATAATCGCATGCTGTGGATGTTGTTGTTGCTGTTGCTGATATTTTCAATGAAAGACACCCGGACAACCAAATTACCCGTTCAACCATTTCTAGGATAATCTGAAAATTCAAGCAGACTGGGTTTGTTGAAAATCACTTTAAGAACTACCACTACGAATATGGACACACAAAAATAAGGAAGCAAGTTTACCAGTGTTGCAAGCGTTAATCGCCCATAGAACGACTTCGGCTTGACAAATTGCTTCTCACACCCCATGCAGTAAATCAACATCACATATACAAAAACTGAACAAATTTCACCTTTATAAACCAAAATAGCTACTAAACTAAAAGCAAGAGATTACGGTATCTGGTATGACTTCATTATTATCGACAAACTTTACTTGACGATGTTGTTTAGAAGTAATTTAATAATTTCTAACCTAATTTCTTGTTTAAAAAGTTCTTGACGGTTTTAAAAAATGTGTTAATACGCTGTTCAGAAACTGAAGATATAAATCTACATTTAAATTTTAACAAAAGGTCCCAGAATTTGATTGTATCAGCATTCTACCGTAAAATTCGGGTTTTCTTGTGTCCACCAATGGGTATTTTGTGAAAGAAAAAACAGTGCTATTTGACGTAATTATGCCTCGTCTATCCATAGAATATTAACAAAAAACAATCTGTCCTCTTCTATTTCCCCCTCAAACCAGATGGCGAAGTCATACCTATGGCATCAGGTCTGAGGTCTGATGTCATAGGTATGGTACAGACGCCATTAGTGTCATGCCTTTAATGTACATACATATATTTCGTGTGTTTTTAAAGGTGATAATTGTTCTGTTTTAGTATGTTATGTGCTGTTGATTTACTGGATTGGGTGTGAGAAGCAATTTGTCGAACAGAAGTCGTTCTATACACGATTACCGCTTGCAACACTGGTAAACTTGCTTTCTTATTTTCAGCAATATATTTTTGTGTGTTTCTTAAAGAGATTTTCAACAGACCCGGCCTGCTTGAATTTTCTGATTATCCTAGAAATGGTTGAATGGGCAATTTTGTTGTTCGAGTGTTTTCATTGGAAATATCAGCAACATCGAGATAATTGCTTTTCTGTAGATGGATAACTACGATTATAAACATATCCAGTCATTACTATTAATTGAATTAAAGGTAAGTCATGCTCATGTATTAGCTATTGCATGATCTATTATTATCTACAGGGTGAAATATCAACTTTGCATCAAGAAAATGAGTAATTTTGCGCTAGTTCTAAATAAACATTAGCTATCATACCAAAATAATCAAAAGTGTAAAAAAAATGTTCAAATTTCTAAAAAATAGATTAAAACGAACATTTTAGTACCATTGGCAATAACTAATATTAGTCATAAAAGTAAGAACTAAAAAAACAAAAAAAAAATTCAAGATGGGTGGGTGTGACTTCATATTTGCAAATAATTTTTACTTCTAAACCACATTTCCAAATAAAGTTTATCGATAATAATAAAAATAAAGGTAGTTTACTCTTGTCACAAATTCATATATTCTTAATCGCTTGGTATATAGTAGCGAATTTTATATATTTGACTATTGCCGTATTGCTTTCATACAAGCCGCCAACTTGTATATTGAATATAATTTTCTAAGAAATAGATAATAAAAAAAAATTCAATTTTTTTATTGTGCATTGCGAGAACCACTGTATTTAGGAAAAAGTGCAATATACCTTTTTCGGTTCAGAATTGTATAAGGATTTTTGTATATGTGCTAAAATTTCTACATCGTGGCCGTTCTGCGGTAAAACGCAAAAACATGGAAAACTAACATGGACGTTAGGGGTGGCTTTTAGGTTGTTTATAACAGGCGTAGAACTGTCCGGTTATTGGTATGTAGTTTGCACAGATACATGGTGTATTTGTGCAAAATTTGAAGCGGTGTAAAGTGGGATGACTAAATGGTTCACTAGCTCTTAGTCCAAATGTATTAGTAGTAGAACCAAATGTATTAGTAGCAGAACCTAGGAAAATACACGGCGAATCCGCCAAAACTGTTCATCACTCTTTTTTCAGAGAACAAACATCCCAGTACAGCATAGCAATAGATTTGATTGATTTATTTGTGACGTTGATTAAGAAATTGTTTACGTAACGCGAGGAGCTGGAGGGATATTGGAGAGCAAGGGTTGGAACACACCCTGTTTCGCTAATTTCGCGTTTTCCTGTTTGCTTGCCGACTTATGCAACCGTTGCATGCGTTCGTGACGGTTAATTAGAATATTAAATTTACGACTGTGTAACACGTGTCGTAGATCGTACGAGGCAGTATACGCAGTGCCGTATATCATCAAGCTTGATTATTCGAACGTTTATAGGTAGCAGAATTTTGTTAACGTCATCTGGAATCTGGATGTCAACATATATAGGGCCATGATTTACATTGGGCGTGTATTTTGATTTATTTACTAATTCGTGTGTATGAGATAAGCTTTATGGATTTCGAATTTCCCATGGTGGTATAGTCAGAAACGTCTAAAATACTGGCTAGTTGGTGCAATAGCACAACTACATAGATATATAGATAGTTGGTACATACATACATAGATGTTATCCAAAGCACCTACATATCAATGATTAATTATTATTATTCGACAGTACTATAGGAGAGAGGTCACATAGTGTGAGATCCGGTATAAGAAATATATACCCTCATCTGTTATTTAATGATAATACACAATATATGCTCGATAATGTATACATTGATACATCACAAATAGGTTGCCTAGCTGAATCAAGTGCCGATGATATTAAATAATAAAATGTTTAATTAAATTTTTTTGATCAACTAAACCGATTAGTTATTTATGAAAGTCGCTCATCAGCTGAGAGAATATACCCCAAGAAATTGAAAAATTAAATGTTGCCTACTTTCCCCTCTGCGCAACTATGGAGTTGACAGGTATAAACAGATAAGTAAGCGTTATTAATATACCCTCATAAGTTATTTTATCGAATTACATATCAAATGAAACGTTATTTTATTCCTAATCCAACTACATTAGGTTGCCTTACCAAAAAGTTTGGTAAGTCCATGGTTACCTAAGTTTAAGGGTCCATTCTGAAAACATCGCAACTTCGAAACGAAATACCTCATCGCCTTTTTTGCTGGTAGTGGTCAGCCTGTAAAATTAATTTTTATCTTTTCCAAAAATTATTTTTCATCGAGCCCAGCTCGCCGTTTTTTTTTTTTTTTCAGAAGTTACAAACGTTGCACAATAAATATCGCTTTTAATAGACAATGCGTTTTAGGAGACGAAGAACTGGGTCTTAAGACCCAGTTATACCTCTCCTAAAACGCGTTTACAAGTAAGCGCGGATTAAATACTGGTAAAAGTCAAATAAAATATCACGTGATGATATAAATATTTTTGTATTAATACATAAATTTGTCAATAGCAAAACACAAAAAATGTATATAAGAAACATATTCTGATTCGTCAGAAGTGCCCATGTCAAAATCAAATTCAAATTTTTCATCGTTTTCTTTGTTTCTCGATTCTTTATTTCTATATCGTTAACTTGTAACAGTGTTGGGTCCCCTTAAAATCACTTAGGCTTCAAATAGCCATCCAGAAACCAACCACAATCTTCAAAATTGATTTTAACGCAGCATGCATCGGTTGTGTGAAGCCACATTGAATTGGCATATATTGTGCGAAACATTTTCTGTTTAAGCGAGATTCAGCACGGTGGAATCAGATTGTAGTCGATGGGTTTAATCTTCTTTATAAAATGTCTTTGTCTTTCATCGTTGAATATGTTTTTGGAACAGCTAATAATTAGCGTCATAGATATTATAACATTGCTTGATCCCTGATCCTACTGGATCCGTCAGTGATGCGTATGTTTCCCGGAAGTCCGTTAGTCATGAAAATATTTTATAAAGCTTGACTGTCCCTTTGCTATAAAAATACGTGGTGTAATCACAGCCCGTAAAAGCGTGGAAAGCTGGCAACGCTTTTCTGTGTCTTTCACACTTGTACAGAAAATTTAACATCTTCAAACTTAGAGTTGAAAAGCTTTTGGTTCAAAAGGGTCCAAAGGAACTGTGTGTTTACTCCAAGCCCTTTTCAAGGATTTTGTAAATGAGCCGCCATTTCTGTAATTTCGTCAAAATAGTTAAATAATAAATTAAAGCAGAGGAAATTTTGAATAATTTATGCTTAAGACATTTTTTGGTAAAATTAATAGTTTAGGTGCAAGAGCAAATTCTATTTGATCGAGATCGGTCGCATCTGCATTGATATGCTACATAGTAGCCAGGATTTTGACAAATGTTTTTTTGTGCTGTCACCACAGAAATGTCTATGGCTGTCACCACGCTGTCACACTCGGAGAACCATCGACTATAAATCTGTCAGAATTTGAATTAGCTATTTAAACTTGACATTTCGTAGAAGTGGTATCAACCTAACATTTTCTATACCGAAATATAACCATTTTTGATTTTTTTTTAAATACGTATTTCTCAAAAAGCAATACAAAAAACCTTGATGTCACTCCTGCCGAAAACTACATAGCGCGACTCGCTCACATGCGACGACGACGCTCCGCCATCGGTGACGCGCCGCATCACCGCTCGTTGTGCTATTCCTTACTTTCGGCACTTGTGAGATAAACAACTATTATTCTGATGACAGTAGGTAGTGTCAAATGCTGATGCTTTGACAATACCTTCGATTGATACTATTGACTATCAAAATATCTGTCAAATGCTGGCTAACTAGTTTAATTTTAATGCAGACACGATTTATCTCAGTCAAATAGATTCTCATGCAGCTAAACTATTAATTTTACATATTGTATGATAAAGTCATGTGCCTGGCCACATCAGATTTTTAGTTTTATTATAGTTATTTATGTACCAAGGGCATTACACGGATGTTTATGCCCCGAGGGTGACCTTTTAAAAAGCTCGAGAGCCGATAGGCCCGAGAGGTTTTTAAGTCGCTTGACGGTATAAACATCAAGTAATGCCCGAGGTGCATACAAAATTTTATGTCCTACAATGGTTTTGCTTTTCTGTTTGAACAATATTAATCCTATTTTGACGTTACCAAGTGACATGCGTATCTACGGAGTTGAATAACAATTCGGAGTTGAGTGATAATACAGACAATTAATTGTCAAACTTATAACCTTAATCGCCAATAATTGACATTGATGACTTAAAATTTACAATTTGAATGACAAATATTTGATATATAAGACATATAACCATGACAATCCTTAATGCCAGCGTGGGCGTTAAGAAGCAGTTTTTGCCCCTGTATCTAAGATGTAAAATGTCGCTTTATGATCATGTAGGACATAAATTATTTTATCTACGACTCACTAATAATAAGTTCATTGCATACGTATCTATGACAATATAATCCCCATCATTATACGCGCCAATGATTATAATGACACTACCGTTGTATAATAATGACAGTTCGTTCAAATAATGACCTCATTATGTGTGACAGTCTGTCAAAACCTACGTGGATGACAGTTATTTGACAGTTCGTCTCGCCATCCTTGACAAATACTTTTAAATAGTTTGCATAAAATGGAATTTATGAGTCGTAGATAAAACGTCGTATTTGACTCGCACATAACGGATATAAATTGCTTGCTTGATTACACGCGAGCCGTAGGCGAGCGTGTAAACTTCTTGCTCGCGACTCATGCTCAAATAATATACTATTAATCGGACACCCTCGGGCCATAAACATCCGTGTAATGCCCTTGGTATATAAAGAACTATAATGTACACTTGAATTTGTTATTTGTCAACTTGATTTTAATTAGTGCCAATTTGATCTTGATTAGTGCCAATTTGAGTTTTATTAGTGCCAATTTGACTTTGTTTAGTGCCAATTTGATTTTGATTAGTGCCAATTTGAACTTGATAGGGTATAGAGCGGTTGACTCATTCCTCATCCACCAATGAATGGAGGGCGTACAATGACGTTACTACCGCTCGTTCCTAGCGTAACTAACTTTTTTTTTTCAATTTGTCTTTGTCAAATTGTCCAAGGGATTTTTTATCTATATATGTTTGTATTTATCTATATGTAGACAACCAGATTTAGTCTAATTTAATTGAGTAAAAACATAAGATATTTCTACTGCCATTTGGGAGTGGAATACGAACCCATGTATATTCAAAGGCATTCACAGCGTTTATACATTTACTCATAAATTCCGTTATGGTTCATATTACAAAAAACTTGCTCTTGAGGTACCTGCTGAACCTGGTAGTATCTTTGAAACGAAGTAGTAAGTACTGTAAAGCTGGTTTACTTTGGCACCCTCGGCCTACTTTGACAATTAGTCGCACTGTGTGACACACTTGAGGTGAAGACCCGTGTAATTAATTCATTTTTAGGTGTAGAGATTTGAATTTACTTGTATTTACTTGACTTAAATTTAAAATGTTAACCCAGCCCACTATGACTTTGCAAACAGGACCAATTCTAACGTTTCCATAAAAATTTGTGTGCTCAGAGATGCAGACTACTTGCAGGTAAGCTAACGCAAGAATGCTACGTTTGATAATGATCATAATTTTCACCTACGTATCTATTTAAAAAACAAATTTTCTCTTTGAATTGAATAAAACCTTATTGATTTTTTTACACCGTAACCATAACCTAAGCTCATAAAATATCGAAAATTGGTTCTGGGTTTACACCTGCCATTAACTTACGTACTCTAGGAAATAAAGATCACAAACTTTGATATCTGCGAGAAAATTCAAACCACTACACACTGCATGTTTTTGATTATTTTCCCCCATTAGTTTTTCCTTCGTGTGCGCTGCAACGAAGAGAGTGGACACCCTTTTTCATTTTGTTTCGTTATGTTTTAGTGTGTGTGTAGATAGTATATAGTATTCAATTAGCTTTGAAGAAGCGAGCAACATGGTTCGCGAAACGTCAGCATTAACATATCTTGACACACGGCATAACCCGGAAGCAGTTTATTTTCTAAATGTGTGTATATGTTTATAACCTAAGTCTTCGTAATTCTTTGTAATTTGAGTAATTTTGAGTTTGTTATGTCATTATGCACTATCGGTAATTAATTAATTATTGGCCCTAAAAATGATATTTTATATAATGCGATTCTGGAAAACACATCCAGTGAGCGCGTAAAGTATAGACAGTAAATTTCTGAATAAGTTTATTATTTTACGATCAAAATACATACACAATTTCTTGCAAAATTTATCAAATGCTTCCGATTTATGACGTCATCAACATTTGGTTTTTAAATGGCAGCCCCAAATTTTGATTCTAGTAGGGCTTTTAATTGTATTAATGGTAGCGGCCTTACATAATAAACGTTGCGCAAAAAGCGCAATTGAAAATTGCAAAAAAATTATAACTCTGGGGAACATGGAGTTTGTAAATGGATAACGAAAATGGAGTTTGGATAGAATTATGTCCTGAAGGCGAATGCGGACTAAAAAAATTTGTGAAGTTATTCAAAAATAGAAGTCACAGGGTAAAAAGCGTGGCCTTTTACGCAATAGCCTTTACGTGATATTCAACTTTCAAGACCAAATCAGAGGCCGCTTTGTATGCTACCATTAAGACAATAAAGAGAATTTTCAAAATCACTAAGAATATGGAGTTACTACTTAAAAGAATTTTGATGACAACGTCACAAGTCAAAAATAATTGAAGGCCGGAAATTTAGTTTAATATAAATTATGTTATATTATTGATAATTGAAAATCCATTTGTCGGGGAATATTCTGAAACAATCTCTTGAGTAATCTTTTGAAAATCTCAATGCTAACTAACAACTAACAACAGTAGCAGTAGGAATAGTTAGGTTATGTGTGGTGATGATACTCATCTAATGAACTGTTTATTTCATCTGTTCAATTCATCCAAATGTCGCATTCTCTTTTGGGATTAACGTCGTCCATTTTGCGTGGCGTGGTTTTCACAAAAACATATTAAAACTTTTAAATTGGCGATTATTTGACTTTTATCCTCTAAAGGGACTTTCTTGTATGAGTTCTTATACAAAATTAACAAAATATAGTCGATGGTTGTTAGACAGTGCATTACTACAAGGTAGTAAGGAGTAAATTTTTTGTAGAAAAAGTTATGTTAACTACCGTTGGTGATAAAGTTTAGTAAATAATATGTAATTTTCCCATTTTCCTACTAAAGTATAATCACAATATTATATTACCAAAAACATTACCAAAATTACCCAGTTTATATCCAATCAAACCTTTCCGCCATCAAGTAAAACAATGGTAATACCCTCGGACCCACAAAAAAGAGAAAGTATAACCAGCACGGGTACATACGCATCTCCCATCTCTATCGCCGGATCTCGCTCTCGTTCCCTTCTTTCCCACTCGGAATCGCTACCCTCGCATTAACCCTATTCCCATCTCCCATCACATGTACAACTGCCGGAGGGACACCTTAAAACACCTTATCCTCGAAGGTCGTTTCTCGCACCGAAAATCCGCGTACCTTTATCTCGGTCCTGCTGGGGATGCTCCGGCCTGGGCTGCCTTCTTCTCCACCTGGGGGCCTCCTGAGGATGATGTCCACGGCGGGTGTCACGGGGTACGAAGGCACTGCTGTCACAGCGCCAGTTAGGCATAACTGATCGTGGACCGAATCACTGAGCGTAGTACCGGCCTCTGAGGTTCGGTTTGCGATTTTGGGATGCCATCGCGCACCATATCGTCGCGAGTACGTCCCGTCTACTGCAGTCGGGCCGCTGCCCGAAACGGAACCGGGATTCGGGGCGCAGAAGCGCCCCCTAGCGGACCCCTACCGAACCAATGGGAACTCCTTTCTCCTGGCCTCCCTCGCGGTGGAGCTTTGAGACGTTGAGGCATTCACTTGAAGACGTGCACGCGACGAATTTGATACGATTGTTCCTGGAGATGATCTTCGGGTCTATTTGCTGGGTGTATAGGGGGATTTGGGGGGATCGATTTAATTTGGAGGTGTTTCGGGTGATGCTCTGGGGGGTCGGGTAGTAGGAGGAAATACGCAGTGGAATGCTGAAGAAAGGCGAAATTTGTTTTAGTGATATACAGGTTGTTCTAGGGATCGTTGGAGTTTGTTTACGTAAATTCGGGAACAATATTCGGCGACTCCGCCATTTATTAAAAATCTGTATTACGACTTTTATACTGCACGATTTATATGAAGAAAAAGCGCTGTGAATTTACAGTACTTTATTGTCGATAATAATTTGGTTACACTTTTTCACGATCGATTTCGATTTCCAACCATCATCAGGTGAGCGTCAGGGCTAATCAGGTATCGTCAGTAGGGGGCAAACTATGTTCTGGTCAGTAAGCATACTCAGCTTCGTTCTCTCACATGTCAAAACTTTGGCGGAGTTCTATGTAATTACATAGAACTCCTACGTTATTATAAACGTAGCGGACCTTTTGGTTTTCAAATTTGAATTTTTCAAACTTAATTAAAATAACTGAATTGCGAGATGCAAGATTTATAAAAAAAATATTGAAAATACCAACTAAGAAGGTGGTTGGAGTTAGAAGAAATGCGTTTTATTTGTTTAGGTTTACATTTTGAAACAATACATATGGAATATAAACCAACAACTTAAAAAAAGTTTAATAATTATTTTCGCCGATTGTTATGAGTCTGTTTAGTGAATCTCTATCCTCTATCGTTTAATAAATAGCTGCATAAATAAATGTACGATTTGTTGTAGCCAATGAATCACATCGACGAAAAAATATGTATGATGTATGTATGTAGACGTTGTCAAACGAATACGATCGACGAAAATTCCTTTTAATAAACCGTCGTCGCGTCACACAAAATAGTACATATAGTACATCACATATGTAAACAAAAAAGCAAGTCCAAAGTTGCACACATACCTATAGCTATTTGAAATATTAATTAAGATATTTACGATTTAACGGACTTGAATTAACGGATGACGAATGTAGCTGAAGTTAATGAGCCCGTTAATGGTTTTGAAACTTACTAGGACTGCTATGAGGAGCTCCAAGTCAAGAACGCCGAAGCACAACTTAACGGTCTTTGCCATAAAATCAACTAAACATAATTTTACTGTGGGTGCGGTATACTTCCTCCCCACCCAACCTTCAATCTCAAAAAATCAGATTATAATAAATTTGACCTATAAAACTACAGATTGGGTGAGCTTTAAAATAGAGCTTGATAACACCATCCAGGGATCTAGAAACCGCGCAAAATACCGTACTAAGGAATATGGTTGACGCTCTTTCGTACATACGGAGTGACCTGCACCGTGATCTTGGTGTTCCACAAGTCGTCCAAGAGATAAAAATATTCGCCGCTAAGCATTGACCTCGCATATTAACACACCACATCGCCGTAAAGGCCATGCAGCTACAGGAGAACCAGAATGTAGTGAGAAGACTGAAGCTAAACCCGAAGTAGTGAACAAGTCAAATGTGTAAAAAACGGAGCACAGTGAGTGAAGTATCAACAGTGCTTCTTGTGTAGGACAAAGTAAATATAGGACATCAGTGGATAGCCTAATAGACACCAGTACCTAATTTTGAGAATTCAGATTCAAGTTGATGGTTACTTTTCAGATAAGTTAATGTTTTTTCACGTTATTGAGGATTTGTTTCTTGGCTTCATATGCAGAATAAATTAGGTTCGAAAGGTAGTTAACCATTAATTAACATTGGGTCATCGGTACACTTACACTATTTCTAACCGATTTTTTCTCACTTATAGAAGAATAGTAACCCGGTGTGCCAGTATCATTGAGACTACACAGAAGAATTGTTATTTACAGCTGTACACTTACGCGCAAATCGCTCTGTCACACCGTACAGAGTTACGACAGGCATAATGGCTACGAGAGAAATTCGACGAGCAGCTCGTCGAGGTGTAAAACCGCACACATATTGTATAATGTACATGGCTTTAAAAATTCTTCAACTACGTGTTGCTGAGGGTATACGACATTCGGTTCGGTCATCACGAATAACCCAAAATATCACGACAAATGTTGGATTATAATAGATTTATAAATAATAGCTTCGAAAATGATTTAATTTTCTTGCAAACCATTCCATATGCTGTGGAATATTGGTCGATCAGAATCAAAGATCTATTAGCCCGGATTTGATATTTGGGGTGTTTACTTTGAGCTTTTTACTTTCATTACCGTGAATGTTGCGACAATCTGATGCCAACGTTTGCTAATGCAGATTTAAATAACTTAACGGGTATAAAAAATAGAAAATATTATAAAATGATTATTTGTCCAAACATTTCTTTTAAATCGTTCGATGAACGACAATAGAAGTATGTGTCTATAATCTTAAAGCACAATTTTTTGGTTGCTACGGTATTTAGAAATTAGTAACTTAGTAGGTTCTGTTACCTTCCGTTAATGTCATGAATATTCTAAATATGTTGACTACCAAATTTAATCAAATAATATCAATAATTGATGTATGCAGTGACCGGCACAATGAACGGAATGCTTAATCCAATGTAGTAAATTGCGATTATCAATAAGTTCTGGAATATTAGACCGATATCTAGCCATTATCTTTCCGACGCATGTAAATTTATCAAGATTATCGCATATGTTTATAATTAAAAATAAGTCATTCCAGATGAATATACCAAACATTGTGCGTTTGGTCTAAGTTTCAGATATCCTATGTTGTAACTAAGGAACTTGTGTAGGTTCGTAAGGGTAATGACTATTATTGGAAAACCATCTTAGTGTGTTTATTCGTTCACACTACTTTGTAAATGCATTATTTTTCGTAATTACGTTCTCTATTATTAATAAAAATCAGCGTTAAAAATTGAATCACAAAAAGTCCCGCCAAAACGATAGTTTCTGTCTTGTGACGTCACACGATACTATATGTCCAATCGGCCCATATGGTCCGTGAGCATCGGCTTCGTCGCCGTTTGGTAATTGTGTTGTATGATGTGTAGTTTTCACAATTTCTACATAAAAATGGGTTATAAATAGTGTATAAATCCACAATGCAGAAATACGTCAATAAAAACGTCGGATAAACTATTTGTAGCTGTTCCGCAAGATTTGAAGCTGCGAAGAAAGTGGTTGAGACTGGCTCGTAGAAATCCAAAAGAAATAAATAGCGGCCAATACAAGTGTTTTTTGTAGTGAAGATTACTTCGACATAAGTAAAACTGACTAGAATAAGTTTCCTATCGTAATTTCGATCCAAGTATTATGTGACAGTTTGCGGTTAGGACTAACCTAACCTACAAAGTTATGCTTACATTGCACTTTTTACACGTTTCGTAGTTCCGTAGCGTAAAAATAAGGATTATGTTTATTAAGTAGAATCCCACCATCAAAGCGTTAACCTTCGGTAGATTACCACTAACCGCGTTAACAAAGTTGTTTGTAAATTAACGTAGTAAATTCAAACGGGAAATTCATAGGCGTACTAACGAATGACGTCACTGAAGACTGAGCCAATTACAGAGCGTTTTCGATCACGTGGTAGGACGTAAATAAAAATAAATTTTAATTTTGGTTTTTATAGAAATAAAGCATATTTTTTTAAAAAGTAATAACAAATAGTTTCCTTAAACTGTAATCTATTAGGATGACTATAATACAAGCCATATTTTTAATACAATCAAATACCCTATTCTCAACATGTTGTTTTCTAATTCTATTAGAAACGATCGAGCGTATTGGGCGTATCCAGCTTAAAAAGGAAGGGGGCAGTTTTCTAGATTTAACTTGCTGTATGGGTAAGGTGACCAGAACTTTACTGAGGCAAGGCGTGACATAAGCGACTGATATAATTGTACGCCAATGTGATGCTGATCTAAACATATCTAATTAATTTACACAAAAAAATCTAGACATTCTTCGTTTTATATTTATTTCAATTAGATAAATGTTTGGAATGTATTTTTTTAAGAAAATTGTAAATATTAGGCCTCTTGCGGTATACCTATTTTTTTAATAATTGTGACACTATTCTTGTGATATATTAAGTCCCTAAAGACAATATTATAACAAATTATTGATAACCCATTTGATTTTTTAAGAAACGTCAATTTTATAACCCGCGTTAAATTTTTGAATTTTGATTTAAAAGAATATTGTCTACACCTTATTTGTATGTTAGCTTTCATCAATCTTTTAAATAATTTACGTAGTAATTTTTTACTGTCTTCCTTACCATAATTTCTTCAAATATACATTTTTTGTACCAATTAAATTTACTGAATCTACAAATAAATTTGTATCCAGAAATAAATACATATATTGTTGCCTCTAATGAAGTGACTTATTATAATTATACAAAATATTGCCCCAGTGTAAGATTGTCTAGGAAGGGAACGCCTAAATGCAAAATTTTTGGTGGAGGTATGACGTCTTTTACAATGATACTAATGGAGCAAATTTTCAGTGGTGCTACAATTTTAACCCGCAGTGTAAAACAAGCTCTATCACATAATGATTTATCTATCACACTGTGTACTATTTAACGAGGTGGAGGCTCTTAAAATTGCTTTGTCTAAAAGTTTACCAGTTCAATTAAAAGCAAAACAAAGCAAAACAAATGTTTTTCCCTGATATCCCAATTCTAGTCGTTATAGTCCCAGTTTCTGTAGTTAAATTTCCGTGCGGTAACAACCCGAATATTCCCAGTGAATAACCCAGTTTATTGTACGACAAAAGCTATATAGTAATAAATTAACAAGATTAGTGGTGTATGAGTTTTGCGCTATCTGATCCAATAATGCATCTCGCCAAAATCACCATCTAGCTGCCCCGCTGGTGTACTATCAGCTGGCCATCTATTTCAGGTTTCAGCCCCGGTCCCGCTGAGAGATTCCCATCGCATTTGCATGTTGCGTGACCAGACCACCCTGCCGCCTCCCCAGGGTGCATATAGAAAATCACCCACTGCACCTTATCTACATCGCAGCCAGCTCGAGTTATTTAAGCTGTTAAAATGGCCAGAATATGCTGACTGCTATTGGAAAAGTTAATTTTGTTGGTATCTCTTCGAAAGTCAGTGTGCTCACTGCTCATGTTGAACAACAAGCAGTGGGATGAAATTAACTTACGCCTTTTTGAATCGTGTATAAATGTGTATAAAAACTACAACAAATCTGCTTTTTACATGATGAGCCCTATTTATTAACAAACGTGAGGTGACTTTTGATTACTTGTTTTCATAGCTGGGCAAAGTTAATCAGAAAGTTAACTTCGTAAATCGGTAATCCGGTAATGAAAAAGTTAACTTCGTTAACCGATAGCCCGTTTATTTGTTATAAATGTAACGGAAGTTACCGTTAACCGTTAATCGTTAAATATTTATAAAAAAGTAGGTAACAGCGGACCTGACGGTTTTCAAATTCGAATTTTTCAAATTTAACTTGCGTAACTACATTCCGAGATGCAAGATTTATAAAAAAAGATTTAAAAGATCAACTAAGGTTTTTGCAGTTAGAAAAGCAGCGTTATTATAAGGTTGGCTTCTTTTTTTTAGTTTAGGTCTATATTTTGAAGCAATAGATTAGATATAGAAGAAAAAGTAACAATATAAAAAAGTTAATTTCCGTCGAGCGTTTATTTATGAGTCTGTTTAGTGTTTAGAATAGTATATTATAATACAAGTTTTGGCGCACGAGCAGTTTTGAGCACGACGAGCGTAGCGAGGAGTACAGTCTTACAGCTGTAAGACGGCTACTTATTATGTTACATTTGACTTTCCTTGTCTTATATTTAAAAGAAGAAATATTTATGTTTACGTTTAATTAGTAATGATGTAGGATGTGTTATAACTAGTGCTATACATTGCATTATTGCGTAAATAATAACCTTTTTAAGTAAAACCGAGAGAGTTTAGTAATTTATGAGATTTCCGAATTAGCTGACTTCTTGCCAGCTGCTATTGCTACGCGGGTAGTGTTCCTAGATTGATTGTATTGGCAGCAGCCACTGTTTCATGTCATCCAGGTACTGGTATACTGTTTTAGAACAAATATCTCACTGGCAATTTATTATTATTTATACAGTGTGTTCATTTCAAAAGTATCCAGCCTTAATAACTCTTGACCCGATACGATTTCTGCTTTGAGTGGAAATACGTCGATTTAGATATCGAGGGGGATGTTTAAAAAAACTACCTAGAGAATTTTAGCTTTCATCCTTTCACCCCCAGCCACCCACTTTGAAATTTCAAATGGCATCCCCTACCTTGTGATACATCATTTGAAAGGGTACCTACAAAATTCTTTACTCAACCATGATAAAAAAATGAAATCGTTCGGTTGGTTCCTAAGATAGACTACACAGAAGATGGAAGGTATGAAATAACTCAACCCTTAATAACTCTTGACCTGATGCGATTATTGCTTTGAGTGGAAACACGTCGATTTAGATATCGAGGGGGAAGTTCAAAAATGGTACCTAGAGAATTTTAGATTTGATCCCTTCGCCCCCCAAGTCACTCCTTTTCGAAATTTCAAACGGCACCCTATATCTTGTGATACATCATTTGAAAGGGCATAAAATTCTCTACTCAACAATGATAAAAAAATTAAATCGATCAATTGGTTCTTAAGATAGACTAGAATAATGGCCACCATTATTTGCGTTCGCGAAGAGTTCGCAAAACAGAAAGTATTTTTGTCTAGCAAATAATGGTGGCCATTTCGAAAATACCATAAAATAATATCTTATTTCTTATTTTATTATTTATTTTAATTTTTTATTTCTTATGACTGTAATTTAATTCAACAGTGTATCCAATCCGCAATCTTACGCTAATAATTATGATTATAATAATTGATTTCATACCTTCTATCTTCTGGGTAGTGTATCTTAAGAACCAATCGATCGATTTCATTTTTTATCATGGTTGAGTAGAGACCTTTTATGCCCTTTCAAATGATATATCAAAAGGTAGAGGGTGCTATTTGAAATTTCGAAGTGGGTGGCTGGGGGGTGAAGGGATGAAACCTAAAATTCTCTAGGAACCATTTTTGAACTTCCCCCTCGATATCTAAATCGACGTGTTTCCACTCTAAGCAATAATCGCATCAGGTCAAGAGTTATTAAGGGTTGATACTTTTGAAATTAACACACGGTATATTATTTATTCTAAAGTGAGTACCTTTCTCGTATAACGTTCTGTCTGTTTTGTATTTATATGGCATTACTAAAAAAGTAACTAAGATAAAAACTAGTACCTACCGTGCGTTTTTAAGTCAGAAATATATACGCATAATTATACCCTACTATAAAGATATTTAAACTTATTCGTCATATAGTAAAATTAATAATTAGATAAAGTACAATCATCAATAGCAAATACTCACAAAGAAGACACGTACATATAGTTAAATTAGTCGTGAAAATCATTAAAACATGCGAAACATTGTTTTCCCAGTGTGAGTTTTGCGTTATCGTATCCTTTATGATACCTAAGTTTGATATTTCAAGAATAAAAACCGAGAAAACAGTACGTACCAGATGAAGAAAGGCAATTTTCCAATAAATACAGCACAAACGTCTAGTGGCACATTTACAATACACTTGCACTTAAAATTACTTGAATGTACTCGAAAATTGGCAAAATTTCGACGGAGTTATCACCCGGTGTACGGACAAGACGCGTATTTTTCCAAAACTACATCACGTCAATGCCTGAGATCGGTTTACCTATGAAAAACAAGTTTTTTTGGACCTGATAAGCGGCCGGCGCGTCGCGGTGGGGCGGGTCGCACGCAGGTATATAACGGTAATTTAAAATGCGAATGTAAGAAATTACATACAGAAAATTCCTATAATATGTTTTGAGATATTTTGGTATTGAAAATTGCACAACCGAATAGTAGATATTACAAGCATGCTGAAGTTGATGAGATAAAAATTATTCATGCGTAAAATTTAAGCTTTTGTTTATTTCCGAACTTATGATGGTATATGTGTATGGTCTACGGCTGATAACCGAAAAGCAACCCGTTTGTGTCTATCACGTCTGGCATAGTATAAATAAAATAAATCGTTTTTATTAATAAACGACTAATTTATATGACTATTTTATTTTACAGAGTTACACATTGTTAAATCAAATTGAATTGCATACGATAAATATTTTTATTTTAATCTGTGACGTTATCAACCCATCATTAATGGTAACCCCCTATCTTCCTTGTTGATTTTGATAGATCCTGAACTGTATAATATGACAAAGTATAACAAATATGTATGGCCTTACATAAGAAAACCGTCAAAAACAACTTGAATAAATGCGTTGTTCAAATAAATTGCTGCTATGATGTGACTGCGTGCCGAGGTGAGGCCAATGTTAGTTGAAATGGTACAAAACAAATTCCTTCTCAGAGTTTGATAATTCTGGGAACTGGTAAACTGCCCGAATGAATTTTTTGTAATCAAATGTCTACAATTCAACGCTTCAAAATTTGATTGAAAAATATCCCTAGTATGTACTGGGTACTATTTTCTTATTTGATGTGTTGGGATAATGTTGGTACCCCCACGTTTATAGGAACTGTTTTTGTTTGTGCTGAAACCTGATGTATGAGAATATATTTTAACATCTTGAATTAGGATGCTTCATAATTTTTTAATTGTATTTGCAAGCAGCATTTTTTCAATTTGTTATATTAAAATGCCTAACAACAGTTTTATTTAAAAAAATATCTAGTGTTTACCATCGGATGTAAAAAAAATTTAGTAAGAAGATTATCTTCAGCCGGGCAGAAGATAAAATAACCCCCAACGTAAAATACATTTGATGTGGAATTTAAAAAAATAGAGTTCACCGATGGAGTGGTCCATACATGAACTTGTGCTTAATTTTTAACAAATAAGCTGGCACACCGAATTTCGGATCAATTACTTCAAAATTACGGCAGTTATCGTGTACATAGACAGACGGACAGACAGCCAGATGGACAAACAGACGGACATAGCTACGTCGATTCAGATTTCAATGCCAATCAAAAATATACTATATACAAGTCTATATCTGCCACGCTTCCTTAAGGGTGTTACAAATATTGTGACAAAGTGAATATACCCTACCAATGTGGGGGTATAAATATTTGCTTAACTACAATAAATTTCCAGTGCACAATTATCAATTTAATAATAAAATAATTAATAACACATTGAATTTACATAGTTTTCCAGTTAGGTACTTAATTCGTAAAAATGCAATAATCGGAAATAGATTACTACCCTGGCCAACAAAACGAAAACAAAACAAACAACAACAAACAAACAACATACCATAGTATGTTTTGGTTAAGTACATCAAAAAGAGCTTATTTTTTATGTAAATACTAAATACTTTTTATGTCCCATTTTGAAAACATGCCACTTGCAAACAAGATTTAAAAAATGAAGTTTTTGTCTTTCACACCTAGAGCCTGAACCCTTTTGCCAATAATATAAAACGTCCGGTTGCTTTTTACTTTATCATACGCAGTATGCTAAAGGATTGTAATCGTGCCGAAAAAAAAAATTGAGATTTTAGCGGAAATAGGTCTTTTTGGGTCCCCTGAACATTTTTGACCAAGGTACAAAAAAATGTCTGTGTGTGTGTGTGTGTGTGTGTGTATGTGTGTGTGTGTACCCGTTTTTTGTGGAGACGATTCCGGAGAAACTACTAAAGGTATCGGGCCGAAAGTTCATATTTAGAAGTTTCATGACTAAACTTAGAGCTGAAAAGCTTTTGGTTCAAAAGAGTCCAAAGGAACTGGGTATTTACTCTTAGCATTTTGCAACGATTTTGCAAATGAGCCGCCATTTCTGTAATTTCGTCAAAATAGATAAATAATAAATTAACGTAGAGGAAATTTTGTATAATTTATGTCTATAACATTTTTTGGTAAAATTAATAGTTTAGCTGCAAGAGTAAATTCTATTTGATCGAAATCGTATCTGCATTAATAGTAGGTAGCCAGGATATTTTGAACTTTTGACAGTATTCAGAACGTCGTCAGCGGTTACGAAACGTCAATTCAACACGCAAATGTATGGAGAATGCGATCAAACACGCGCGCACGTACGCTATGTGAAACAATATTGGAACATCTCGGTGTTCAAAACTCGATGTGTATTTCAAGTGCGGATAGCAATGTTGTTATGTTTTCGCGAATAAACGCAAGAAAGATTGTAAGATGGTATGTTAACCTTAAAACTTATTTGGAATATTGAGCATAATTCTTTATGATCTTTTGTAGTTACCACTGAAGACGTGGTAATACCCTAAAACATAGTATGCTAGATAGAAGCCACCATAATATAGTAATCATCAGAATCAACAACCTATTTACTTTATCATACGTAGTATGACAAAGTATACTAATCGTGGCAAAATTTTTTTTTAGATTTTAGCGGAGATATGTCCTATTGGGTCCCCTAAACATTTTTGAGCCGCTATTTCTGGAATTTCGTCGAAATAGTTAAATAATAAATTAATGTAGAGGAAATTCTGAATAATTTATGACTATGACAAATAAATAGTTTAGCCGCAGGAGCAAATTCTATTTCATCAAGATCGCTCGTACTGCATTAAAACACTATAGTATTAAAACTAGTTAGCCAGGATTTGTCAGATATTGTGATTCTAATGACAGTAGTTAGTGTCAAATACTGATGTTTTGATATTACATACTGTAAATATAATCAAAATATCTGTCTACTTCTAGTAGTTTTATTTAAATGCAGACGTGGCCGATCTCGATCAAATAGAATCTCATCCAGCTAAGCTATTAATATATGGTATGATAAAGTCATGTGCCTGGCCACATCAGATTTTTTTTCAAAACTGAACTATTGCTAATATTTACGGTTACCTACTTTTTGGAGTCAGCAACTCTAAACTCAACACATTGGGCGGTTTTAGGTTTGCACCACCCTGGAAATATTTCTGTGGGCGCCCATGATCACGCCTACTGTTTTGTCTGCCGATTTTTTAACCGATATCTGCAACGTCCTTCATTTTAATCCGTCTGTTTTACCTTTATGTATACCACAATAAAAAAATTTCAGTAAGTTTCGTAAGCAAGAGATACTGTTGGATCGGTACTTCATGTTTGCTCACACTACCATAATGATAAACGGTCGAATATTTTGGTGTAAGACGTATTAGTGCACGTAATAGCACTTATTACATTCATTTTGACAAGAATTATCCTTAATTATCCGTACACCCATGTTACGTCGGGCTTATGCTGTGTGGGTCGCTTAGCTTTCCTGCCTTTTGAATTACGTCGACCAGGTTTGATTGTTTGTTACTTTCCGCTGTTCAATTAGAGTTTTTTATGCCTAGCCTTTTTATGAAGTCTATGATTCATCTGGGAGGTAATTGTATCAGTTCTGTAGTTGGGGCCTGGCCCCGAGGATGATCTACTGGCTCTACACCACGGTGATTAGACCAACGGATCGATTGTCTGGTGGAACAAGACATCGGCAAAGGCAACCCAAAACTGACAAAGACTGACAAAGACAACGGCTTATATGTTCGGACATTACAGGGGCAATGCGAACATGCCCTAGTGCCGCAATGGAGGAAATGTTAAACCTCACACCTCTGCACATGCATGTTAAAAGAGGCTGCTCTCGACGCCATAAGAATAATCCAGGCAGAGAACCTTAAGGCAAACCAGGCCTACGGTCACTTAAGCTTTACCAACACGATATGTGGCAATGCCGTGGAAATGCCAAAGCACATGATGTCACCTGTCTACGCCTTTGATGGGGCAGTAGAAGTGGTAATTGATGACCGCGCGAATGCAGCTCAGATGCTCAGATAGAATTGCGATTCCGCATCACTGTGGTTCACAGACGGATCAAAGACCAAGGAGGGTGTTGGGGTCGGCATTAGTGGGCCGGATTTCTCCCTATCCAAAGCCATGGGCCATTCTCCAACCTTCTTCCAGGCGGAAGTTCACGCAATTAACTTATGTGCCCAGGAATGTTCCCATAGGAACTTACAAAGGGCGAACAGCTACATATGCTCAGACAGTCAGGCGACATTGAAAGCACTGCCATCAAAACCCCACAAATCCAAAACTGTCTGGGACTGCAAAATTTCCCTGGAAAAACTAGCAAAAGAGAACAAACAAGGTTTCACTGACGTGGGTTCCAGGACATTCAGGGATCGAAGGCAATGAACATGCCGACATCCTAGCCAGAGAGGCTCCCTTTTACGGACCTGAACCCTGTTGCGGTATCACAAAGAGCCACATCAGGAAGATGGTGCAAAACTGGAAGATAAACAATAACCTTTTCCACCTGCACGGCCAGACAATATCTTTAGTTACAATAAGCAGATCTTCCACTGATTACAGGTTTCCTTACGGGACATTGTCCACTGAGATATCATCTCACAAAGATTGGACGGACAAACAATGCAGACTGTAGATTCTGCGGGGGTCCCCCGAGACAGTGGTACACCTATTGTGCGAATGTGACGCTCTAATTCGCACAAGACATAACCACTTGGGAGCCGCCATCATTGAACCAGCAGCGCTGACACAACTTACTCCTCGAACAATAACTGACTTCGTGAAAAGGCTCAATATCGAAGGACTGTAATGTATGAGCGAAATACAAAAGATCTTTTAGGTCAAAGTATATCGAAAGGTACAGATGCCAAACGACCCAACTCTACCATACCATACCATACCATCAGTTCTGTAGACTGTAGAGTGCGTACACTCTGGTGGTAGTACATTCTGGTGCGAAGTAACGCTACGCAGTCACATAACATAGTACGTGCTCCGCAGGTTCGGGTACCGCAGGTTCGGTTCATATTGCCATACTCTGCGCGCTCACTGTATGTTTTTAAAGAAATAACAAAAAATCAATAATAAAAACAATTCATGATTGTCATTTCTGAAAAAATAATACATACTAACGAAAACTTACCTTTTCAAATGCCTTTATAAAATAAAAGCATAAGAAATATGGAACACCAAAGTGGAAGGTGCATATTCGAATCAAATTAATTAAGTTGAAAGTCATTAAGCCATTCATGATGCGACTAATAGCAGCATATATCAAAATATCCTTTCTGATCTAATATTACGACTAAAAATATATAAAATATAATAAGGGTCTTAAATTAGCAAATACTACTTCAGCGTACTTTGCGTAATCAGTCATCTTTTGTAGTTTTTAACCCCTCAACCCGTTCGGGAGTCAAATTCATCCCCCATCGACGGGAGTAGTTTTACTGACATGCAGACGACCCCTGACCTTCTACCATGATTTATTACAATGTAATCATTAAATAGGGTGAACTCGATGAGGGGGTGGTTTTTCGATGCGCCAACCAAGATATATGATGCAACCGCCCGGCTGAATCTATATTTAGAGCACACGGCTGGAAAAATCGCAACAAATGTTTTTCTTCCTCATGCGAAAACATCAATTCGTCATAACGTCCCAATTCGATAGTTGCTATGGAAAAATTCGTCGCATTCGTGAATTATTTCCGAATAGTTTCGAGTGAATTTATGTCTATATGAAAACGCTCCAACTACAAATTAGGTATTTGTTTTAGTCAGGCAAATAAAGATTAAAGTTTGAATCAAAAGCAAATAAAAAACAGCTGGATTTTTTTATTCAACTTTGGTTGGGCGTTTCAAATATCATGCAATACGTAGCCATCAGTATCATGTCTGCGTCGAAGGTGACCACAACATTTTGATTTATCAGCAAGCAAAGTTTCTGGGTGTAACATTGTCTGAATCCCTAACCTGGGCGGGATACGTGGCACTGCTGAGAAAAAATTGTACATCTTCGTTGTACTGCCTAAAAGTGGTAGCGGGAAACTTACCCATGAATGAAGCACGAACTTTTGCTATGCTTTTACTATGCTTATTTCCACAGCATGGCCGCGTATGTTAAGCTTGGGGAGTATCCAGTCATATGGACTCTATTTTCAAAATGCAGAAGAAAGCTATAAGGATATTATCAGGCCTAGGCTATTTGGAAAGTTGCAGAACGCATTTTAAAACACTTAATATTTTGAAAAATCTCAGAATACATTTCTTTGTACAGCTATAAAGGTTTATAACGCTCTACCAACCGATATCAAGCAGCTACCTAACAGAAAATTCAAACTGCTATGTACAGGCGAAAACGCTTCTGTTAGACAATGAATTCTATTCCAATGCAGAGTATTTTAGGTAGATGAACGAGCTAAAGACACGTATTTAATTTCAAGATGTACTTATTCAGTTTTTTATTCGATATTTAATAATAAATTTTTATATAAAAATTTAATAATAATAATAAATGCAATACCAATACATACATAATAAAATTAAACTGAAGCATACATAATGTAACTAAACTAATAATCATTGTACCCATTGAACATCATAAGACAAAACAGAAAAAGAACTATAATTGCTGTTGCTGATCGTACATGATTATAATAATAAAAGCAATAGCATCCATTTAAAACTTGACCATTTCCAAGATGAGACCATCAGAAGCTTAAGAAGTGTCTTATGTAATAATACACACCCCGTTTCTTTTTGTACGCTAGTAAAAAATTTTAGTTTTATGAGTCACTCTTTTTTATAAACACTCGTTTCTTGTGAAGAACATATATCGAAATAAACTTCCCTGTAAACTTTCGAGACTCACAAGGTCCAGGGTAGATAACGTTGTTCAGCAGTTATTGTTAACAGTGGTTATTTATACGAAAAAAGTACATATAACATTTATTTTAAAAGATCTAGAAAGTTTATTCCAACTTTCACTGTCGCCAGATCATTAGAAGTTAGATATTGAGAACAGCAATTTTGAAAGACGGACAAAATTGTGGTTGTGGCATAACATTGCTTCCTGTTTGTCTGACTATAATCAATAAGTAAGATTGAAATTGATAGATCTTTTAAGTTTCTACAATTAAGGCTTGTTGCATTTCGGGTTAGAAAACAAGGTGGGTATTACAAAATACACTTCTCAACCTTCTGATGAACGATCAAGTGTTAACTAAATTTTGTTGTTTCCTTGTTATAAAATGTTCAGTCATGATTTAAAATACTTGGGACGCGGAATGGATCACCCAGCACTTAAAGACGTTGTTGGTCTTCCGTCCTGTTGACGTATTTTCAGAAGGATTACTTGACACCGCCAACACGAATTTAAATAGTGTCTAGAAATTTTCTGTAAAGAATTACCAAAATTCAGAAGTTATTTAATAACGTCCATGGTTGTCCAGTCAATAGAAAGGCAAGATGTTTTAATAACTTCAATTCGGTCATCTTTGACACTATATCTATGGGTATTTTTTGTACGTCATTTGAAACGCCCAACCAAAAGGTGTTTATAAAAACCAGGCGGATTGGAATTTTTCCAAAATTTGCCGCTTTTTTTGTCAAATTTGACTGGGCTAAATAGTAAGAAACAGTCTAGCTTGACATTGGTTAAATAAATGTTTATATAACAGTATATTATTATACAAGTTTTATAAGACGTCAAATTGGCGCACGAGTTGTTTTGGGCACGACGAGCGTAGCTAGAAGTGCCCAAACGGAACGATTGCGTCAATACGTCTTATAAAACGAGTGGTAATATACTATTTTTTCTACTTTGCGTCATTAATTTCATAAAGATTTAGAAATTGTGGTTACTTTATTGCGCTAAATTAGAATCCAAGGTATTTTTCTGCTACCACCTGGCAGGGTGGCAGTACTGTAGTAACTGTCCACTTTGGGATGCGATAAAAAAATCATGACAAAATCTAATTGTGAAGAATTTTACTCTACTTTAGCCTACAAGTTTTAATAAATAATCAGCGAGGTCGCAACTATGATCATAATAGAGCTGCCCTCGCGGGCGTTAAGAAGCAGTTTTGCCCCGGTATCTAAGTTGTAAAATGTCACTTTGTGATCATGTAGGACACAATAGTATATTATTTGACGAGCACATAATTAAGGATGTAAATGGAGAGCATGAAGTTTACACGCGAGCCGTAGGTGAGCATGTAATCATGCGAGCGATTTATATCCGTTATGTGCGAGTTAAATACGACTTTTGATCTACGACTCATAAATTCCATTTTATGCATAATATTCTAAATGTATTTGTCAATGATGGCGAGGCGAACTGTCAAAAAACTGTCATCCACGTAGGTTTTGAGAGACTTTGACACTAGCGTTGTATAATGATAACAGTTCGTTCAAATAATGAGGTCATTATTTGAACGAATTGTCATTATTATACAACGGTAGTGTCATTATAATCATTGGCGCGTATAATGATGGGGATTATATAGTCATAGATACGTATGCACTGAACAAATTATATGTGAGTCGTAGATAAAGTAATATACTTGACCTAGATGGAGAATCCACGATATCAACATCACAACGTATCACAGACAAATGTTATTTTTCCGATATTTTGGAAAAGTTTTTTATAGTTTTAAATTTGTTTTGCCGCATTGCAAATTTTCTTCAAAATATGTTAATAATGCATAATTGTTGTACATCTTATAATAATCGCCTTGTAGATACATGCAACTGATCCAATATTGGCGGAGGTGCTTACATATACCACCGTAATACCTAGTAAGTGCTAATTTTCTCAGTTCCAATGTTCACTCGGCATTATTCTACAAACCATCATCGTATATGTTATTTTAATCCTTTTAGGTGTACCAGACAATCGTATGTATTGGATGGCAGTGCCACCAAAACACGTCTAATACAATATGGTGTGCTATCAGAATCGGTTCCTCTCGAAATAGGTTTTCCGTTCTATTGAAAAGGCAGACAATCGAGCAGCGGCAGAGTATCGCGAAGGAAAAACTTCTTGCATACGTAATCGAGATGAAAAATGCGATATTGACGTGCTCGCTTCGCTGTGTTCCGTTCTCATTCCTGCCGTTCGAAATGATACACGAAAACGGACACGAATACAGATGCGATCGGGCAAAATTCAACAAACAACCCGATAAAAAGTTTCGCAGCCTGTTCATCAATGGCTCGGGGAGACAATAGCGCGCAATTGTTTTTTGCCATGACGTATCTTGCGCTTCCTGTGGCCGCTAAACGGAAGTCGGGTATCTTTTGTGTGACAACTTTATTGCATTATCATTGTAGTTTTGTGTTTGTTTGTGGCTTTGCGTTTCTGGCAGGTTAATGGTAGATAGTTATACAGGGACCAGTAAACATTATTGTCCCTGTTATTTTAATTATTTTGAAAATCTTCCAGATATTGGTGGAGTTTACATCGTGTTCTTGTATAAAGTTAAATTTTTAAAAACGTAAGGTTGATTCGTTCTCTTCGATATTTCTTCGTAACATTTAAGGAGGCGAGGAAACGTTGTTTGACTTTGATGAAAAACCAAAAGCAGTCGTCCTTATTGTTTCTTGAAACAATCTGTGTATCATAACGTATATCTCGCTGGGAAGAAGGCACTGCTTGGAGTTTCCTTGTTGTATCTTAATTGGTATCTAAAGCCATAATAGCCGTGTCATCAGCAAAGGTTATCACAGTATTGATTTATAATTCTGGGAGAGTAGGTAAAGCACCGGCCCTACAACACCATCTAGGTTTTACTTTCATTTCCTTAAAGACGGTGCATCCTTCGTTCTCAAGGACGAAGGATGTCGACTTTGCCTTTGCCACCTTTAGAAACTTCGCTAACAAATCTTTATTCTAATTTTTTTTGGAAAATATTAGTTTTTAGTTTTTTTAGTTTGATCGCCGAAAAATGAGATAAATCTATACCACGTAATTTGATTTGGAGGTTTTCCTGCCTTACCACAGCTAGAAAAATTGCTGAACAAATATTTTTTCTTCTAAAAGAACTCTATTGAATAATTATTACCAAAGGTTTTTGATCAGCCACAAGGAAATTCTATAAGACGTAGTTAGATCATAGAGATTGTCCAGGCGTAGGTATATAATAGTTCGTCGGTTGGGTATAATCTGGTTATTAAGTACCCATAATTTTAGTTTTAAGAACTTTATCAAAGTACCATAACCTTAACCACGTAAGTTCTTGCAATAGGACTAATGCAGTATTTTATCAGACAACGCCCATCACTCTTATTATGATAATAACTATTTGACCTCAATAAAATTTGTAATCACAATCTCTACCATTAAATTGTAGCTGGTTTGCTGACGTTAAATACTAAAAGAAACACATTAAATTAAAATTAAACACAAAGTAAGGAAGTGATGATCGGCTTACCATTTACAAAAGCACACACTAAAAATCTCATTTTAACATAAAGCAAGCGGGAAGCATACGACTGGTTTGTTTTACATCTCAAAACCACTCTCTATCTCGTCTGCTTGCCAACGAATCTACGCCTCACCAATTTATTTAAACTTCCCCCTCTTTGACTTCATATTAGGAGAAAAAGGACAACACGACAAGTTAAATGAAATGTGTAGATGGCAAGCCAATTGCCCTAAAAGCATAATAATCTCGCTCAGCAGTATATTATACAGTTTATGACAAAAGTCATAAATCTATTACGAAAGAAAGCCTTAAATGCATGGGAATGAACACCATTAAAAAGTTTCACAGGCGCAGTATAATTTATGTCATACAAAAAAATATAGATTACAGCCGCGAATCGATCGTCAAGCATGGCATCGTACTACATGCGATAAGGATGCTTGTGTTGAATGTCTCTCACAAACCAACGCGCGGTAAAGTTGATCCCACAAACAAAAATAATGCCAATTATCACAGGTATTATCATCACTTTTGCCACCTTTCATAGTCTGAGCACACACTTCCGTGTGTATGTGGAAACATTTGCAAGCTTTAATTTAGCGTTTTTAGAAAACTGCTTAGCTCATTAGTACCTCATTAGTTATCAAGTCATATGAAAAATTTATTATCTAAATTTTTCATAGAACCCCCTCTAACGTTATGGAGCAATTTATTTCAATATCAAGTCTTAACTTGAGACTTTTTTTTGTGATTTACTAAATGCTCAGAAAATCTTTTTGTTCGTGATCCCTAACCAAGTTCATTTTCTGGTCAGGATAAGAATTAAGTGTTTGCATTTTGATATAGTATGATTCAGAATGATTAGTCATTTGAGCACAATTCTCTATCCAACTGAGTTATTCAGAACACAAAAGTCCCTGGTTCAAATCCAGGTTGTGGCTGACATTTTTAATTTATTTATAATTAACATCCCGCCTATATGTATGTATGTATGTATGTAGGTTTTAGAGGCTGGGAAGGCCCAAAGCACCTAGGCCCCACTGGACCCTTTGTGCAAACCTCTTATGCTCACTCTGGACTCGTAAGCCATCCCAGGCTCTGGGCAAAGGCTACGAGGCACGGTAGAGGAGCATTACGAATACTGTCCATGGTAGGCCATGGGTCCCCAAGAGCACTTACCCTATGGTCTTCTAGGGCGGGGCATTCGCACAGTATGTGTCTTACCGTCTCATCTTCCTGCGAACAAGCTCGGCAGGTGGACGTGTCAGTCAGTCGCATATTGAACATATGCTTCCGTACTTTACAGTGACCAGTGAGTAGTCCAGTAATAAGCCGGAGCTTACCTCTGGTCAGTTCAGAGAATTTCCTGGCTAACGTTGTGGATGGATACCTGAGAGTCTCCTTGGCCAACGAACAGCCTGGCGTGGTGTCCCACCTGTGAGTGAAACTGCTGTGGGTAATGTCCTTCACCATGTTCCTTAGGGCAGTGTTTGAGGGAAGGATGATGGGTTCCGGTGCAATGGCTGTGTGACCAGCAGCTCTTCGTGCTAATCTGTCAGCGCACCGATTGCCTCCATTGTTTTTAGAGTGCCCTTTTATCCAGCTGATGGTGATGGTATTTCTCCTGGAAGCCTCCACCAGGGAGTTATGGCAGTCCAGTACGAGCCCCGATGTGAAACGACACCGTTCGAGGGCCAGGATGGACTGTCTACTGTCAGTGAATATCACTATGTTTTTGCCTGACTTGTTAGATTGACTAATGATGTCTGAGGCTGTTTTGATGGCGAAAAGTTCCGCCTGTGTGACAGAAGGGAATTTACCAAGCGGGATCGACCGGCGAGCCTGGAAGTCGTGCGAGAAGATGCCAGCGCCTGTACCGTTCGGTCTTTTAGAGCCATCCGTGTAGATCTTTAGGCTTCTACTGAGATCAGCCTCAAGGGCTGTGTTGTGGGTCAGATATGGTTTCCTGAAAACATAGTGGGGTGGGATGTAATCTGTAGGACACTCCAAAAAGGGCTTACCCTTGGCGACCTTCCTCCATAGTTCGATCCTCTTGCCACCAACATGTCTGTCCCAGGAGTACCCCACTGTGCGGAGTCTGGATAAAGTTGCTAGGGCCACTTCTTCTACGAAGATGTCAAGGGGTGGCAGGTACAGCATGTTTTCCATCGCTACAGTAGGGGTTGAATTCATTGCGCCCGTGACGCTTAGGCAAGCCATTCTTTGAATGCGATTCAGTTTGGTGATCGTGGAGGCCAGCTTGACTCTGGGCCACCATGCCACCGCTCCGTATGTGAGCATGGGTCTGATAACTGCCGTGTAGATCCAGAGCGTGAGCTTAGGTGAGAGGCCCCATGTACGTCCCATGGCTCTCCTACACTGACCGAAAGCAATGCATGCCTTTTTAACTCTATTGGTTAAATGGTTATTCCATAGCAGCTTTCTGTCAAAGGTAATACCAAGGTATTTTACTTCGTCAGACAGCCGCAGTGTTGTATTACAGAGCTTTGGCAGCCTGAAGTTTCCGGGATTCCGGTTTCTCGTGAAGAGCACCATCTCTGTCTTGGCCGGGTTGACCGACAGGGAGTGTTCTGCGCACCATGTTTTGACAGCATTGAGTGCTCCCTGCATCCTATCGGAGAGGGTGTCAAAGTGATTGCCTCTTACGAGGATGACGAGGTCGTCAGCATAGCCAGTTGTGTGGTAGTGAAGATCGTGGAGCCGTCGGAGAAGGCTGTCCAGCGTGAGGTTCCACAGTAGTGGAGAAAGAACTCCGCCCTGTGGGCAACCACCCGCAACCTTCCCCCGGAGAGTGGCCTCGCCCACTCTTAGATTCACTACGCGCTGTCTAAGCATACAATTGATCCAACCTCTTACCACAACCGGTACCCCACGCGCGGAGAGGGCTCCGTTGATGCTTCTGAAGGTTGTGCGGTCGAAAGCTCCTTCGATATCAATGAATACGCCCAGGGTTGACTGCTTAGCGTCAAAAGATCTTTCGATATAGCTGACAACGCTGTGCAGCGCTGTGTCCGTGGATCTGCCCTGGGTGTACGCATGCTGTTGTGGGTGCAGTGGCTCTGTAATGAGCGCAGTGTCCCTGATGAATCGATCGCACAGTCTCTCTATGGACTTCACGAAGAAGGATGAAAGACTGATTGGACGGTAAGACCTTGGAATGGAGTAATCCTGTCTGCCTGGCTTGGGGATGAAGGTGACCGTAACCTCCCGCCAGCGTACAGGGATGTACTGGAGTGCAAGGCACGCCTGGAAGAGACCTTCCAGGTGCGGTGCGATCATATCCAGACCCCACAGGAGTAGGGCAGGGATGACTCCGTCAGGTCCTGGTGACTTGAATGGCGAGAAACTTTTGATTGCCCACCTGATTCTGTCCAGTTTGCTGATCTGAGAAGCAATCAGCCAATCCTCCTCGGTCGGAGTATTCCCATCCTCCTCTCGAACAGAGGTGGAGGTAGGGGAAGCTGCTACTGAACCTGGAAAGTGAATATCCATTAGTAGTTGTAAGCTTTCGGAGGGGTTGTTGGTATAGCTCCCATCGCCCCTTCGTAGTATTCCTATCTCTCGTTTGGGACCGGCAGAGATGAGTTTTTTTAACCGAGAGACCTCGGTGACGCTCTCGACATCCTCACAAAAGCTCCGCCATGACTTCCTCTGTCGTTGACGGATTGTGTGTTTGAACGTCGAGAGGTTGACCTTGTAGGAGGTCCAGTCCTCGTTGGTCTTAGAGCGTTTAGCTTTATTGTACGCCCTTCTGGTCTGGGCCCTAAGGAGTGCAAGCTCCGGGCACCACCATGGAGTGGCGTGCCCGGGCCCGGCCACCTTCCTTAACGGACAGGCCCTCTTGTATGACCGTATGAGGGCGTTGCTAATGGAGGATGAATATTGCTCCAGTTGTTTGATGTCCTGGGGACAAGATATAGTTAGATTGTGCAACTCACCAGAAAGGTGTCCACGGTAGGTGTTGACATCGGTCCTTCTGGCGTCCCTCGCCAATCTATGACTAACCTTGCATGAGCCAAGGTCAAAGGTAATCCATCTGTGGTCGGACATGGAAACCTCTTCCGACACTGCCCAGTTTTGGACTAAATGTGAGATGCCTGGGGTGGTTAGTGTGATGTCAATCACAGTCTGGCTCCGTGCATTCACGAATGTAGGAGTCGTGCCCAGATTAGCTATCTCTAGGTTACTGCTGGAAATGAAATCGAGCAGCCTGATGCCTCTGTAATTGTCCGCGATGCTCCCCCAGGATGTGGAGTGTGCATTAGCATCGCAGGCAATCACGAGCTGCCAGCCCTTGAGGGCGCAGGTTTCCACCAGACTGATCATACCTCGCGATGGTGGGAGGTCCTCGATCGGGAGGTACACAGAAGCCAGCACTAGGTCCTGGGGTCTGCCATCCTCTGACCAATGCAGCCTAACGGTGGTTGTATCTCCATCTGTGTGCTGCGGGAGCAGGTGGGCGTTGAACTGCCTCGGAACATAGATGGCTGTCCTGGGTCTGATGTGTCCGTCGCAACTAAAAATAGAGCCGGTAAGTCCACTAAGACCCAGAACCTTGGACCTTGCAGTCCAAGGCTCCTGGATCAGAGCTATGGTATTCTTCATCATGTCGAGGTGCCTGCATAAAGTAGCCGACGCTGCACGACTATGATGGAGGTTACACTGTACTGCCCTCAAGGTGCCGTCCCTCCTTGGGGTACCTCCGTTGAAAATTTGCCTCACTTTGACGGTTAGGCCTGCTGCTCAGAAGGATCTGCTGGGCTCGGAGTCGGTGACTCAACGTAGTCAATGGGCGCATCCAACTGTGATGTGGTGGCCTCCTTTGGGGCATCGACAGAGGGGACGTCAAGCCTGGAACTGGGTCCGGCGACGGAGGACTCTAAGGTGTCCATTTCTGTCGGTGTATTGACTGTCGCCACTGTTGTAGGTGTGGCACAGGAATCAGCAGCTGGCGCTGTGTTGTCAGCCGTGGTATCGGGATCTTGCCACCTAGAAACACGGGCTCTGAGTGGCTTTAGTAGAAACCAAAGCTTACCTTCATTTGCCCTTAGCCAGTCGGTGTCCTTTTTCCCCACTCCGAAAACCAGGAGTCGGCCATCTGGCTTCTCCTCGTAGTGGAAGAGGCACCAACCGGGAATGTCCAGGTGTGTGTTCTGTACGGCGATGCCCCGTATCAGAAGTTCCAAGGAGGTGAATTTGGCAACGCCGGAACTTAGCGGAGCCCAGATTTGAACTCTGGACAGCCTCGGCAAGTCGTCCTCCTTGACTATTCTGAGGGTGACTCCCTCTAAAGGTCCACAGTTGTGGAGGTTGGTCTTCAGCCACTCCAGCGAGTCCGAGCATTCGCAGTGGATTCGCATCATCTCGCCCCTGAAATTAATCGTGGCGAAATGTGGTATGAAGTTGGGCGCCGGCTTCATGACTTCTTGGAACACTAAGTCCAGAAGGTCAGCCTTGAGGATGGCGTAGTCAGACTCCTTGAGCTTGCCCAAGGAGTTGCTGCCGTCTATGATAGCTACTCGGAGGTGGCTGGTAGTCGCCTCCTTGTAGGAAAATCGGCTAACGTTAGCCGCAGTACCCTGCCTGGCCCATTTATTGATCCTTGGGGAAGGATCGGTGGACGCAACGGGTCGTGGTCGCTTGGACGTGGTATCCCTCGCCGTCCTGGAACCGGTCAGACTCTCGCCACCGTGGTGAGCGGGTCTTCCGTAGTTACCAGGACGTCGAGGTTCGTTTCGACGTTCCTGTCGCAAGTTGCCCTTGGGCCTCGGTCCTGTGTGGGACTTGTTGGTCCACGTCGTGCTCGAACGGGATTGTCCCGGAGCAGGTTGGCCACTTTGGCCGGACGTCGAGGTAGAGGGCTGTGCTGGGGCGGTGTCGGTCCTACTGGCCGCATCCTGACGCCTCCTTGCATCGGGCCAGGGACGGCGGCGACGGTTCCTCTTGGGGCGCACTTGAGTGAATTCACCCTCGCCGCGGCTCCCAGTGGCCGGTCGCCCATCCTCCCTAGGCGTTACCGCGCCGGAATCGGCGCTCATCCCGGCGGTCTCCGCTCCAAAAGGTGGTACCGGAAAAACACGCGGTAAAAAGTAGGGTTAGGTTTTTCGAAAGCTGAAAAATTGAGTAATAAACTCACCTAAAGCCCCAAAGATTGTGTTAACACACAGATAAACACACTAGCAGTGGTAAGGGGTTCGCACAAGTAGCTAAAACGCTGAAACACACGAAAAATTCGCGGAGCGATTTGGCGCGCGTGCGGACTGTCCGAGCTTCACAGACAGATCGATCCCGCCTATATATCACCATTTACTATACAGTATGTCCAGAAAAGTCTGCATCATATGGAAAAATGTTTATTATCCAGTTCTCAGAATATGTTATTCTTTATATAAGTTGGCGGCTTGTATGATGCCAATCCAGCAACAGTCAAATATGTAAGTTTCGGTACCATATACCAAGCGATTCACAATAAATGTATTTGTGATAAAAGTAAAGTATCCTTATTTTCATTATTATCGATAAACATTACTTGGAAATGTTATTTATAAGTATAGAAGTTATTATATATATTATATAGTTATTATATATAAGTATATAGTTATAGAAGTAAAAATTGTATTCAAATATGAAGGAACAGCCACCTACCTTGAAATTTTTCTTTGTTTTTTAGTTTTTATTTATTATGTCAAGTATTAGTCAATGCCAGTGATACTAAAACGTTCGTTTTAATTTATATTTTATAAATTTGAATAATTTTTTTTACAGTTTTTATTATTTTGGCTAATAACTAATGTTTATTTAGAATTAACGCAAAATTACTCGTTTTCTTGATGCAAACTTCATATTTCACCCCGTAGGGCGTAGACAATAGTTCATACAATAATTAATACACGAGTGTGACTTACCTTTAATTCAATTAATATTAATGACTTTGGATATGTTTGTAATACAGCAAGCGATTAGCCGATGAGGCTGATATTTTACTTGAAAGACACCCGGACAACCAAATTACCCATTCAACCAATTCTGCGATAATCAGAAAATTCAAGCAGACTGGGTCTGTTGAAAATCTCTTTAAGAAACACCACTAAAAATATGTTACCGAAAATAAGGCAGCAAGTTTACCAGTGTTGCAAGCGGTAATCGAGCATACAACGACTTCGGCTTGACAAATTGCTTCTCACACCCAATGCAGTAAATCAACATCACATAACATACAAAAACTGAACAAATATCACCTTTAGTAACAAGAATAACTACTAAACTAAAGCCAAGCGACTATGGTATCTGGATTGGATGTGAGAAGCAATTTGTCGAACGTCGTTCTATGCACGACTACCGCTTGCAACACAGGTGTTTCTTAAAGAAATTTTGTATATATTTTTTTTACTTCTAAACAACATTTCCAAATAAAGTTTATCGATAATAATGAAAATAAAAGTACTTTGATCTTATCACAAATTCATATATTCTGAATCGCTTGGTATATGGTACCGAAATTTACATATTTGACTATAGCTGTATTGGTTTCATACAAGCCGCCAACTTTTATAAAGAATAAAATTTTCTGGGAAATGGATAATAAAAAAAAATCCATATGATGCGGACTTTAATGGACACACTGTATATACATTAATCATTACGGTAAGTCCGGAAAGATACGGTATGCCGATATATACATATCTAGTTAGACCTGTAATTGTTTAAAAAATATTTATATATAGTGTCAGCCATAAAATAAAACCCAATAACATTATGTCCATAAAATAGTTTAATTCTTATATTTTATTTTTTTATTTACAACAAAAACAGTTTAGGTCTTAAATCCTATAACATGACTCAATCCAATTTCTTATATCTAGGATCAGGTAGCCCAAAGCAGCGAGCCCAATATCTGTCGATTGTATGATACAAATGTGGGTAAACATTACCCAATGAATGGTTTTCATCAGGATAACTCTACAAGAAAAGCAAAAAAAAACAGTTTAAACAACATCCTTATAACTCATCTAACGACATACCATTTGATAAAACATAACATCGGCATGTTCCAAAGCCTTCGCCAACAACATGGACTGTTGATAATGGACATTATCATCAGCGTTTCCGTGAATCAAGAAGAACGACTTATCTCTAAAATCATCAGTTCTTCTGGTTAAATCCGTGTTGTTGTATCCCAACTGGTTGTCTTCGGGTGTTACCAGCCCCATGTATCTTTCAGTGTAGATGGTGTCTTCAAAATACCACAAATTAGTGAATTATAAGCTAGATATTTACTGTTTTCTTACCGTATAATTTAAAATCAGTTACCGGCGCAACTGAAAGACCAAACCTGAAGACATTTTCAACATCTTGCACCAATGTCCACGCTGTAGCAAACCCTCCATAACTCCAGCCCCATATACCAATTTTATCACCATCAATAAAGCTATAGTTATCCCTCAGAGCTTTAGCTACAGCAATTTGATCTTCAATCTCAACAGTGGCCATATTCTTGTAAATCTGGAAGCGCAGATTGTTACCTTTACGACCGCTACCTCTGCCATCGATATAGCAATAGATGTATTTCCGGTTCGTCACTATGTAATTTTGGAAACCAATTGAGAACCTATCTGAGATTTGGTTTGAGTCTGGTCCTCCATATCTAAAAGTTTGAAGGTATTAGTCGTGGGTTTTCTTTGTTTGGACGGTTTTCTTACACATGCACCACCATTGGGTATTTGGTTGAGCTAGCTGCGTCAAAATCTGGTGGAAGTAGCAGCCTGGCTTTAGCGATAAAACCACTTGCTAGGCGAACGTCATAATCACGTACTAGTGGGAACGCTTTTACTGATAGTTGAGCCCTTAGTTCTGGGTTGGCTTCATACACATATGCTGATACCTGTGGTGCACCCAGAAATCACAAAAATTAACAATATTACTAATTCTTATTACAGCAATAATAGAAATAAGAATTACAATTAATTCACTACTAAAAATAACTATTTAGAGTTTCACTTTTGAGCATCTACGCAAGAATAACAGGTTTTGCAGAATCAAACAGATTTTGTTGATCATTTTTTGCTGTGTTAGCGCGTAATGTATGGAAGTATGACAAAATTTCTGAAGTGGTTTGTTATTTCAAAAAATCCTTTGTAAACGGCGATTTTTAATTATCAAAATGTACATATTTACATCAAATTTAATTTCCAACCTTCAAATGTTTTGGACTTATGATGTCATCGACACCTTTTCAATGGCAACCCCATATTCTTGTAGTGATATTGATAAATCTGTTAATTGGTTTAAAGGTAATTCACAAGATTTAGCGCCTTAAATAAGAAAATTTTCTAGAAAAAGACTAATATTATAATTTTTTTTGTTTATGGAAAGGAAATAGGTGTTTTCGATTGATTTACTTGCGAAAATTATTATTTTGAATCTGACTCTGAGTTTGAGCTCAAAAACTGCATATTACGTTAGGTTATTGCGTTTTTTGAGGTTACTTCTCTGGAGCCGTCAGCACCCGACTTAGAGAATGATGTAAATGCTTCAAACATATTTCGCAACAAACTAGTGGGAGTTCAGGTTAAAGTGCAAAGAGTTTACCATTTTTAGATTTCTAGGACGATGAGTTCATCTGGTATAAATTTGTAAAAATTAGAAAATAGCTTGTTTGACTCTTTAACCTCACTCGAAATTTTATTGATGTAAAATATTTGCGATACAATTTAGACAAGTAATTGATCTACCAAAATGACCAAGAAAAGATAGGGTTTCAATTTAAAAAACTGTTGATGACGTCATAGCTTAATAACAATTGATGGGCAGAAATTGAACTTCTCACAGAAATGTGTACTTTAATAATTAAAAATTGGCGTGTTCGAGGATTTATTAAAATAACAAACCGTCTCAGATTTTCGTTTGTTACCATATTTTAGCACTCACTGTAAATAAGGAACTATTTTAATAACGACCAACAACAAAAACTTGAAACATTTAATCTGGTATTGGTCAATGTTGTTCCATATTTATTGCTTATAGGATCTTGTCATCGTCGGTGTTGTCATAGAAAGCAGGTTGATGAGAAATATGTTTGTTAGCGTGACTTGTTATTGCTGTTCTTTTTGTCTCCTTTAGTATCAGAGATAATGAAGAATATGCTGAGGAAGAATTGGAAATTTGAATAAATATTTCTGACAGCTGTCGAAAATTTACGACCAAATTTTATAACGCAAAGAAGGATGAAATTGCACCAGCTAGGAGTATCAGTTAAAAATAGAAAAGGAAAAGTGAAGCAAGTCGAAAGCTATAGATGTTGATGAGAAATTTGTTTGATATCGCAATCCTTAAGTATCAGAGATAATGAAGTAAATCTATATGGAATATATTCAGGAAGTATGTATCTGAAATTTTAATAAATATTTCTACCAGATACCGAACAAAAGACCACGGCAAGCACATTATTTATCAAAGTTGCAAAAGCGGGTCAAGACAAAATTCATATAGTAATTGTGACCTATTTTAATAATGCAAGCCGAAAGCTATAAAATGCTGGTAAGTACCTACGTAGGCTTTCACGGCTAGAATCATTTAGAAAAAACTGCTCCCAGGTTATGCCGTGTGTCAAGATTTGTAAATGCTGTCGCAAACCATGTAGCTCGCTTCTTCAGAGCTAACTGAATACTGAAGACCTACAAAAGAAGGTCAAAGTCTTCAGTATTCAGCTAGCTCTGAAGATGCGCGAAACGTTGTTCGCGAAACTTCAGCATTTATAAATCTTGACACACGGCATAACCCGGAAGCAATTTATTTTCTATATATTTATCTTCATAAATAGATGCTGATGAGAAAATTCTTTGCCAGCGCAACTCATTCGTAGTGTCAGAGATAACAAAGTAAATCTATATGGAATATGTTGAGAAAGAATCTGAAATTTGAATAAATATTTCAGCTACCGATAAAACAAACAGTGTAGTCACATTATTTATCAAAATTGTATAAGCGGTTCAAGAGAAAATGAATATTGAAATTGTGACTAATATTGAAAACCAAAGAACGATAGAACGGCGTGCGTTGGAAATATCACTTAACAATAAAAAAATAAAGATGATGCAAGCCGGAAGCTGTTGATACCGCTGAGAAAGTTGTTTACTAGCGCGACTTCTTCTTACTGTGCCAGTTATGTCTCCTAGCCTAGAGGATTAGAGATAATGGGGTAAATTAATATGGAATATGTTCAGGGAGAACATGAAATCTTAATAAATATTTCTACCAGCTCCAATAAATTAATCCGTGGTGTCACATTATTTATCAAAATTTGATAAGCGGTTCAAGACAAAATAAATATTTAAATTGTAAATTTTGAAAACACAAGGAGCGTTGGAAAACGCAAAGATGATGCATGCCAAAAGCTATAGATGCTGATGAGAAAATTGCATCCTTTAGAATCACATATAAATATATAATGATTTATATAATTTATATGGAATACGTTCAGCAAGACTGAAATTAGAATAAATATTGCTACCAACTGCCAGACAATCAATCCGTAGGGTTTTTTTCCGTAGAAAATAGTCAATTTTTAGAACGCAAAGAGCGATGGAAAGGCTATGAATGCAGTTGTGATAGCGAAACTAAAAGTGTGCTGGCAATAACTAATCTCTCTAACTATGGAACAACGAAGTAGACTAATTTGGTTGATATGCAGATCGTGAGGAAGGCATTCCTTCATAAGAAGATGAAAGGATTTTTTGTCCAAAATAGGAAGAATTGAAAGCTATGGAGGCTTAATAGGAAAAGTTGTGCTATTATGCTCTATTTGTCACATAAAGTATGCGTATATTGCTATGTTGTCCTTTCAAGTAAATTGAAGCAAATTGCAAATTGCTTCATATGGACGCTTCAACTTTTCCTATTCTGTGTGTATTATTGCGCCAACTTTCATTATCGCTTAAAACCTTCCTCCTCTTGATTCATTCCTATTCTATCCACGTGATGAGTCTTTCCATTATATTCCATAATATGAACACTTCCAACTGTCCTTCAATCTCATTTGAGACCTTCCTCTAGATCAATCCATATAGGCTCTTGGACTCTTCCTATTCTGCATGTGATATCGATATGTAGGAATGAGGAAGAATGTCTCGAGCGATATGAATAGGCGACATAACAACACACGTCGAGTCCTCATATTGGAATCGAGATGATTTACTAAATGATAGTGCAATCCTACTTATTTAACATGCACAAACTTTGCATGACGAATACTAGCCCAGAATTTGCTTACAAGTGGAAGAGTTTGAAGCGTCATTCAAGAGAAATCTTAAACAATATAGAGAGACGACATAACGGTACACCCAGACTGTATATGGCTTACAATATTTGTTTGTTTCATGAATAAATATTTTTCCCTGTGATATCGAAGTTTGTTCGCAACGTGTATTGTTGTTATCTGTTGGTATTAGTTAAATAATCATGAATAAATTTTAGCCAAAATATTTACCAAGTTAGCAGCCTCGTTGATCGAAATATAGTTTGGTCCTGGTCCGCTACAGATTTCAGCGAAGTAAGAGAGGTTTTTGCTGAAGGAAGCGGAACCATATCTGCATAATCCTTCAGGTATCGCGTAGGAACAAGTGATGCAGACATTGTCTCCTGACGTTAGATTCACGTAATATACGTGCTGCTGTTGCGGGGTCTCTTCCAAAGATCCAGAATAGTATCTAGCATTATATATGTTATTTTAGTTACAGATCAATATGAAGCACTTGTATGTGCCATATTGTGAAACTTTCCTTTTTATTATTCATTTGATAAGAAGAAATGTATACTATATATTTCAGAAACATCCTGTATAGTTAGGATTACTCACATAATGTTTCTTTCTTCATCCCATCCTGAAATACCAGTTACCTCTCGTGCTCCATCAGTCAATCGCGTAGCAGTTTTACTAACAGTATCGTACATCATCAAATGAATGTAAGAGTCTGTACCAACTGGTTGAGACAGCAACATCAAACATTTCGTACCGTCCGCGTTATATTTTGGAGCTGAAAGCATTATCCAACCAAAGTCTTCTCTGTATGCATTCTCCTACAATAAATCATAGAATTATAATCAGCTTGCCGTTTTTATGACGTAACTCACAATATCGCATGTTGTTTCCGATAATTTGCAACGTCTGACGGTAGCTTCGTTTTGTATCCTATTCTCGACGACAGCGACTACTTCTGTATTTGTGGGCCACGTGACATCGTAAAGGACGTAGTCACGTGAAAATGCACCAGCTGGTAGTATCGGCAAAGACCTTACGTTACTCGGGTTGCTGAACGAGACAACTCTTAACTCAAAATCTGGATTTCGTGTGCCAACCTAAAATTAAAAAGTAAGAATTGTTATTTGTTAAACAATGAACGCGAAAAGTATGGAAAGAAGGATTAAATCTTTGTAACGGAGGAAAGTTTTTCTGTGGGTACACAAAATGGGTTTATCTCTCACCAGTTTTTGCAAAATGCAGAAAATGCCAGCTTTTTTCGGTAATCTTTTTGTTTGATGTTTTTGCTTTTAACATATTCCTTGTGCTATATTTTAACCCGCACAAGAGAATCACCCGAACTACCATCTCTCGTTTCGATAATATTGACTCCTGTGTTTCAGAGCGCATAACTATAAAACTACTGAACAGAAAAAATTTAAATAAAGTGTGTCATACTCCTTAATCATTTCTACATAAGTTGTATAACTTTCAACATTTTTTGCGTCTCGGTGTAAACATGCGTGCGAGAGAAACAAGAAAACATATATGCACGTAAAAAGTCGTCATATTGTATTTAATGCGACTGTAGAAAAAGAATTTCATAATAACTTTTTTCTACTCCTATTGAGGAATGCATTCATTATCATGGAAATTTATGATACTAACCATTCCCCACACACATGACAAATATTTCATTACTGGCTCCTCATACCCCGCCAGTAGTGAGAAATATTTCATTCCTCACGGCTTTAGAACCAATCACAGCTCTGGATTTTTCATTTCCAAATTGTTGATACACTGCTTAGCGACATTGTCAAGGCATTGACAACGTCGCTAAGTGACAAGGCGCACCAAACAATTTTAATCTGTCAAAATCCTGTAAACCGTCATAGTGACATACAGCTGTACCTATATGCACAATAATTAATTTATAAAATTTCGTTGCATGGTCGTAGAAAAAGTATAGTATTCCATTCGCAAGTAATGGCAATTTCACACTCGAACTTCGTTCTCGTGAGAAATTGCTTACATTACTTGCTCATAGAATAATATACTATTATCTACGACTCACGTATAATAAGTTCATTGCATACGTATCTATGACTATATTATCATTATACGCGCCAATGATTGTAATGACACTAGCGTTGTATGATAATGACAGTTCGCTCAAATAATGACCTCATTATTTGAACGAACTGTCATCATTATACAACGCTAGTGTCAAAGTCTGTCAAAACCTACGTGGATTATAGTTATTTGACAGTTCGCCTCGCCAGCATTGACAAATACATTTGAAATATTTTGCATAAAATGGAATTTATGAGTCGTAGATAAAACTTCGTATTTGACTCGAACATAACGGATATAAATCGCTCGCATTATTACACGCTCGCTTTATATACGCCAATCATAACGGTAAATGGAAACGTAGCTGACACAGTGGAAGATTATTTACTATTAGTTCGATATGATCAGAACAATGTAATTGCGGAATTGTGCCATGAAACAATGTTAACATATTAACCATATTAGCCATATTAACCATATTAGCCGATTTTCTGTCACTACAAATTACAAAAGTATCCATACAATTCAACATCCCGTTAGATACTGTATATTTTTAAATGCTATAATTTATTGTTTTTATTGATTCGTTCATTTTTCCTGGTGCTTTCATTCACAGCAAACTTGATATTGACTCATTTGTATTATAGATATAGTGTCCTTTTAATGATTTCTACATATAATATTTTTCTACACAAACCAGAAACTATACAATTTTGCCGTAGTCGGAGTCGGACTACAAAAATTATCCGGGGTCGGAATCGGAGTTGAGCGTTTTTTTTTTTTTCGCAGACCTCACAACTCCTGACAACAGTTTATCAATATTTTTTTAAATTAAAATAATATATGTGAAAATGGCGTAATTTGTGTAAACTATAAAGTATCGTTTCTACCCGTAAATAATGGTTATAAATTATAAAAAAAAATATTGCTTTTCTGGTCATATAACATTATAAAAGAGACTTGGAAATAAAAATTACAAAATAAGACGAACCCTAACAACGAATTATTAGGCGAGTACAATGAAGTGTGAAACTAAAATTACAAAATTATTTCGATATAATAAAAAATGTTCCTGACAAAAGAAAAGAAATTGTAAAAGCTTCTAAAATCTGCAGACCAACATTATCATAATTATTGTAAATTTAAACATCTTCACTTTCTATTATATCTTTTCATGCCATAAAAGTTCTTTGTTTAAATAATCAGAGATATGGCTTTCACCATTTAAATTTTTTCTTGTGATTCACCAACACAGGCTGATTTAAACACGTAATAAACAACATTCTAGGAGAAACCCTGCGTAAGCAAATTTCATCTCTTAGTGCGCGGTATACATAATGGAACAAAAAATGGACACGAGCCTAAGAGAGAATGTAGCCAGCTCGCGTATATCTACATCCCCTAATCTGAGGCAATAAATTTGGGGAACTTTTTAAGCCCGCATAGCCTATATTTCATTACCGAGGTTCACTGGCCCCTGAACAGTTCGCAGTTCGATTTTGTGCGTTGTCTCTTCTATCCGCCTTCGGGTCCACTTAACGAAAGCGGTCTTTAAAGAAAAAAAGACCGAGAGGTTTAAGCAACTGTTATGAGTTGAGGGTGGATCTGTTAGCCTGAGGACAAACCCATGACTAAAGGCCTGTTTATACTGCTTGAAGTAGTCGAATGGTTGAGAAAAACAGTTGAGAAAAACTTAGAACAGGTTCCTCTTCACCCCCAGCGACAGAACATAGAATTCCAGATGTTGGAATAGTGTGTTATGGCTTTAAGAATAGACTAAAGCGATCTGATAACTAATCTCTTGTAAATAGCAGCATTTTCGCGAACCTGACATCGTAGTCAACTAAAATTAAATGAAAAATAAGGGTACCTATCTCAAAATGGATTTTCTTTTGACTCGCTCATCCGATTTTAATGATTCTTTTGTACATTTATAGTTTATAGTAGAAACCACTGGGAATCTTCAGGACTGAGAGCTCACCCTACTCAGGGAAGAAACCTAGGGCATTACACGGATGTTTATGCCCCGAGGGTGACCGTTTAAAAAGCTTTTAAGTCGAGGTGCATACAAAACTTTAAGTCCTACAAAAGTTTTGTTCTTCCGGTTGAATAATATTAATAAATATTTTGACGTTATCAAGTGCGATGCATCAAGTAATGCCCGTGGTACATACAAAATACAATGGTTTTGTTCGTCCGTTTGAATAATATTAATAAATATTTTGATGTAATCATGTGGCATGTCTATCCACGGAGTTGAATAACAATACAAACAATACTGAGTTTAGTGACAACACAGACAATTAATTGTCAAACAGAATAACCTAATGACGATTCAACATTTACAATTGGAAGGACTACTATTTGATATATTTGACATATAAACCTTTGCAACGCTTCATGCCCGCGCGGGCAATAAGAAGTTGTTTTCTTTCCGGTATCTAATATGTAAAATGTCACTTTATGATCATATAGGACATAATAGTTATTTGTGTACCAAGAGCATTAAGAGCATAAACGGATGTTTATGCCCCTAGGGTGACCGTTTAAAAAGTTATTATTTATTTTAAGTCGCCCGAGGGTATAAACATCAAGTAATGCCCGTGGTACATACAAAATGTTATGTCCTATAATGCTTTTGTTCCTCCGTTTGAATAATATTAATAAATATTTTGACCAGCTGCGTATCTACGGAGTTGAATAACAATACAAACAATTCGGAGTTAAGTGACAGTACAGACCATTAATTGTCAAACTTATAACCTTAATCGCCAATAATTGACATTGCCGAGTGACTGTACACACAATCAATTGTCAAACTTGTAACCTTAAACGCCAATAAACGACATTGATGACTTAAAATTTAACAATTTTGACATATAACCATGGCCAACCTTAATGCCCGCGCGGGCGTTAAGAATTCTTAACGCCTCGCGGGCGTCAAGAATCAGTTTTTGCCCCGGTATCTAAGATGTAAAATGACACTTTATGATCATGTAGGATATAAAAAATTTAACAGAACAAAAAAATAATCAAAAGCGTATGAGCGGCTCGAGAAAAAATTAAACTTTAAAATTATATTATAACAATTCTTAGATTATTGAAGCAGTCTATGTATATGCTCACTGACCAAACTCTAATTCAGGACAAACTAGTTTGTCCTAGGCCAAACTTGTTCTTCCGAAGCGCATTTAGGCTAATCAATTTATCCTACGCCAAACCCACCAGTATGTACACGAATAATCCAGGACAAACTTGTATAGCATTGGCCAAACTGAGTTCATTAAAGGTTTAAGAATGCATTATAATACCGGGTGACCCACGTCATTGTTTATGGAACCAGGAAAATGTAATTTAGATTATCAAATTATATTTTATTTAGTATGACTTCTGGTACCTATTTCCGGAAATGACGTTATCTCAGAAATTTACAAAAACTGTAACTGCTCCTATACTTTGCTTGCGATATTTTCAGTCGGGTTATTTTCTGAAATCGCTTTTGATCACCAAGTCAACGAAAAAATGTTATGTGACGACTTTCTGGAAATAACGTCATCTTTAAAATTATAAATGACACAATGCATTTCTGATCTATTAACATTACTCCAAATTTTATTCTATTTCCAAATCTGGTGTGTAATTTTATAATTTAAAAATAGTGTATCCATCATGGCGACCAAAATGTACAAAGAATGAAGGTATGAATCATATATCCTGTAACATTTGAAACTGTCTGATTGAAAAAGTTGATGTTTTTGCTCAAATTTTAAAATGGCGAATGCAGTATGCGGTCCAAAAAAGGGTGGGAACTTATAAAATGGGTATTTACTATTTACCCGGGTAATTACCCCTACGTAGGGTAAGTACCTAAATTTTGGGTATTTATTCATTTGTATCCTTAAAACGCCATTTATCAGTAATTCAGCGATATTCATACAGGGTGTAACACTTTTTTCCCGCAAGAATTTTTTTTAGATAGTAAATGTCATTCTGAGTATAACTTTTCATATGGACTTTTCATATGGACTCATTTGTTCTCTCAACTTCAAGTTACAGCCGCTTGAAATATTAACTAAATATAGAAAAATAACCAATAAACTACATATCAAACAGTTCTAAAACTAATAAAGAGCACAATCAATACTTATAGCAAAATTAAAAGTAAATAAATTTAAGTAAAAAATTCAAAATATATTATTTTTTTTTGTTTGCAATTATTTTGCAATTATTTCACTGTAATAAACTGTATTTTTTAAGGAATAAAGAAAACAAATAGGTCCGTATGAAACGGTTTACTCAATGTGGCATTTACTATCTGGACAAAATTTTGCGGGAAAAAGATGGGGCACTCTGTAAATGTGTAGGTACTCTTGATTACAAATAATGTAATGGATTCATAGCAAAATAAGAAATTGATTAACAACGACAAAAGCCGCTAAGTTGACATACTTAACATATAATCATAAGTTTCTGCTAAATCTTCTGCGATAACAGAAGAAGTAAATATGGAGATTCACTCGATTGAATGAATGATGATGATAAGAAAATGTCTGCCGTTGACATATCGTCAGATGAGACACATATTTTTATTCTTTGCTTTCAAAATGTTTTCATTTTTATAAGAATAACTTTTATTTTGTGATAAGAGAATACCTTTTGATTTTATGATAAAAGAAAAACCTATATTTAGTAATTAAATATTTCCTTTTACTGCTATTTTTAATAATCATATTATGTTTGTAAATACCCCTATAAATTCCCGATAATAAATTGATAATAAATACCTGGGCATTTAACATCACTGGTTTAGCATGAAATTTATGTTCCATATTGTTTGAAGCCACCCAAGGCTTGAGTTCACAAATGATGTTAGATTTCAAAAATTGAAACCGGCCGACCAAGTATGCTGCAGTGCAAATTTTCATAGGTACATTCTGACGCCTGTGTCTTCGAATTGATTAGTTGTTCAAAAAAATATACTAAAAATTTTGATAGTTAGTTTGTTACTTTGTTGACTATTATCTTAATAATAACCACTTTCAGAAAAGCTAAAAAGTTTACGAGATAATATCAAAATTTGATTTTTCCCTCTTAGATTTTCCTCTTTTAGAAGTAATTCACCTTGATTTATTTTATAATTTAAATTTAATATTACTAGCATACTAGCATACTACTATACCGTGTGTACAGTCTGATCAGAAAAAGTATGTAATAATTGAAGTAAACTCAATTTTTGGGAAATAATTGATTTTTTTCAACAATTCATGTAAACTATAACACCTCTGATCAAAAGCAAAATTTTATCAAATTTCACTACTACTACTTTGACTTATCTTTGACTTATATTTTTTATGACTTTTGGCCATATTAAAAATACATCATTTAATTCCAACCAAATTGTAAGTGTACTCACTTTCTCACAATTGTGCTTACAAATAAGGAACTAGAATAATATTCTACCTACTAACAGTATCGGTAAACAAAACAAATAACAATCATTTCTATACCAACAAACCAAACCAGGAAGAATATTCCCCCCCCCCCCCCCCATACCAGGAAGAATATTTCATACTCTCCAAAAAATATTAACACAACAACACGACGGTGTAACAGTAGTACAAGAATCGTTGACAGTGTTTTTCTTTTCTGACATTTCTATTCTCTATAAGCAATGATGAAACTTTACTAATTAGTCTTTCAGAGGATGAAATGTACAATATTCCAAAAGAGCATGTGCAGAAATCAGTACACGAAGATAGATGTAAAATGTGTACTTTCACAATTAACATTGACAACAGATAAATCAAGTGGGCAACTGAAAGGTGGGGTTTTACAAACGCTTAGTAAGTTTTATAAAGCCTTTTAATATGTACCTAATTTTAAACCTTCATTGATGCGAGTCCTTTGCTATCGATAAAATATCCCTTCAGACCTCTACTAATTAAACACAAAAAACTTAACTACATTTTCAGCGCTAGTGTTGTTGTTAGCCTTCTTAACATTTTGGAGAATCTCTTTCTATCAGTAACAAGCGAAATCCTAGAGGAATCCTGTGGAAATCAGGATTTTCGGTGACCGAGTTCGCGCGTCGGAATGCGTCGGGAAAACATCGATATGAGTACCCTTAGGGCAGCGAAAACACCCCATTTCACCCTCCCGACTCTCTCCTGCTGGTGCTGCTCCTGATCCGCTTCTGGTCGCGCGCCACACATTCTGTTTTCCAAATTGGCGCAGCGCCAATCATCCGACTTCGTTGTCGTCAGAGAACGGGCGGTGTCCCCCCCCCCCCCCCATTGCTTACGCTTAAGGCCTATTCACACTAACTAACGTAATTCTTTATGAAAATTAAAGAGTGTATAAGAAAGTTTAAAAAAATAAGTCGGCCAAAAAGACAGACATTTCTGAATCACCTTCTAAGTCCCTAAATTTGCAGGGGAATTTAAAGGATTATTATAATTTAAAAAAGAAAAAAGTGTTTGTATAAATTCCTTCGTTGCTTTCATGGAACTTTTCCAAAACATAATATCCTTTACTGGTGTACATTTGAGTACATAGTTACAGAAGTTGTGTTGCATTTCCGCAAAAAAGCAAAATAAGTATTACGTAAGATACTTCTTAACCTTCTGATGGACATATCCTGGAAAAGTTTTAACTAGATGCTATTGTCTTTCTTATAATAAAATATGATGCTCTATCATGTTTTCAATGACTTAGGTAGCGGAAAGGTTAGGCCAGGTCATAATTTTTGTTTGTCTTGTGTGCTTTTGTTGTTTTTCTAGACCCATAACTGGAAAATGCCAACTCGTACGTAAACCACGTGTAGACATTTTGTGTAGAAAATTAAATGATTCAGAAATTCCCTTATAACGCTCATTGTGTCGATTGATCAATAGAAACGAAGTTGTTGTTTAAAACCCAATTCGGTCATCTTTGGTCTATACTAAACCCCAACTGGGTTGGCTTTTCCGAAGTGACATCCCAGTTTGACAGCTCAAAATGGCAAAAGTAACACTCACCTTTGGATATCTCAATTTTACCAACTCGGGATATTGGTCAGTAATTGGATCAACGTCGCCATACAAGAAATACGTAAATTCCTCAACTTCAGTATCATCGAAGTGGGCGAAAGCGATGCTGGTTCCATCTGGAGACCACCAGATAGCAGAACCAGATCCAAATACTTCCTCTATAACACAAAAAAAGAAGAATAAATCAAACATTAGGATCGAACAAAGCCCCATAGTATTACTTGCTTATGTTTTATGTATCAAATACAATGATATTCAATGATCATAATGATAAAGTTTGCCATGGTCTTACCTTCATACACCCAATCTGGGATGCCATTGTATACAACGTCCGGAACGCCATCTGTTGTGATTTGAACGGGACTACCAGCATTAGAAGGAGTTGAGATGTAATAAATATTATTGTCCAAAACGTAGGCAATGCTATTACCATTTGACGACCACTCCGCATAATGCAAATGATTGTCCTCGGCTACGGAGTGATATTGACTGAAATAATAGATAAATAATATCACCTATAATGATTCACTATTATGTATTAGTCGGCTGGCCATTATTATTGTGTATTATTGCAATGAATGTAAGCACGCAGCCTAGTAACAAGTGGATCGTCAGCCTCAAAAAGCGGCCTAGGCCACCGATGGAAAATTTTAAGCCCATGATAAGTCTATGATCAGGGTACAACAAAAGAAACAGCTTTACGATTGTATAATAAAGAGTCATATAAAACATTAAGATTTTATTGATAAAAGTATAAGCACATTCATTCATGCTCACATACAGGGCCGGCGCGTGATATTTTACTAGCGTGTGCAAAAAAAAAATTGGCGCCATTTGTAATAAGTTCAGTTATCGTCCCATCGGTTATATGGCACGGTTACAATACTTTCCTTCTACAAGGTGTCCCATTTTTCCCCCGCAAAATTATTTTCTACACACATATTTGTTTTTCCAGTTCCTTAAGAAGGTACAGTCGTTTGCAATATGTATTCACAAAACAACTAAAAATAAATACATACGAAACAATGCGTATCCGAAATATAACACCATCAGTACCCATTACAACAATAAAAAGTAAATACATGTATAAGTACAAACAATAAAAATTATAAAGATATATTGAATAAACATAAGAACAAACTAAAATCCATATGAAACTTTTTACTGACTTTTTTTACATAGTAAATGTTATTATTTTAAGAAGTTTCATATGAGCTCAATTCGCTAAGAGCTTGTGATGTGCCTGTGAAGCGACACAAGAAAGAGTGTTATCACTGAGATAAAAAATAATAGAGATCTGAAATTTTATAATTAGCAATTAGAATCGAACACAAAATTGTCGACATTTTTTAATTCATATGTGTCATAACAAAACGTCTCTTTTTTAAAAGAATTAACATTAAAAGTACCAAAGAAATTAAAAGCAGGCTAAGAAATCAAAATAACTTAAGAACCCCTGAAAATCTTTAGTACAATTAGGTGAGGTTTTATTTAATGGCATTATTTTAAATTCGGAGTATAACTGTTTAAAAAACAAGGCTGTGCAAGAAAAATAACAACAAAATTATTTGGAATATTTTCCTCATAGATTTTCACATTTATGTTTAAATTAAAAAGATCAAGTTAACAGCTTGCCATGTGATTAAGAAAATGTATTTATGGCAGTTTTCTGCAAGTACTTTGAGTCTAATTTTTATTATTGTTATTAATGCCACACGTAGTGGATTATATGTTTACTCTAGCTATTACACATGAAATATAACACAGCTAAAAATTTTCATAAAAACTGGAATTATGTTTTAAATTCATTAAATTGGAAATTTTTTACGGTTGGGGGGTTTGAAATTTTTATAACATCACAATAAACATGTGCTCCCTCTTTGTACCTCAATCCGAGGAGTCATACTGCATACTTATTTGAAAGGAACTCTCCCAGCTTTATTTTTTGCAAATTCTTCAAGTAGTGAATGTTCACTGACCGCGATTTTGCCTTTAAACGAAAATAATTGCAAAACTATTCCAGTTCCTGGTAATGTAGATATTTTTGAGTCTATTTAATTTAGCACGTATTTTTTACTACTGCAAATCTAGAAGTTAAAACAGGTAAAGTTAATGCAAGTCTGCATTTGGGAAAATCATCACTGTTTAATCATCATCATTAATTTTAATATAAACATCAATCACACAGTTATTTTTAAGATCTTTTAGGGTGGGGCTTTTAATGCCAGTTTCCCAGGATTTTGTATAAATGAAGTCAGTTCACGATTTAAACTGGCATCGAAAAATCCAGCCTTAGGCGCCTTTTTATCACGGCGCCTGTGTTCACCGCACACTTCGCACACGCCACCTGCCTGCCCTACAGTGATTCACAATTACGTCAAAATGTCACAAAAACAGATCATGCCATAATCCAGACTACAAGAAAATAATAAGGCAGATTTGTTATGTCTACTTCATATGTGTGTAATAATTAGTGCATCGAATGTGTGGCTATGTTACACCTGTTTGAGATAAATAAAACGAACATATTTCTGGCATATAGGTACAAGTACTCCAATTTTCATTTGATATTGAAAATTTATTTGAATGTGTTTCTTCTAAAATAAATGAACATAATTTTTATAATAACTTTCTCAGCAATCAGGAAAATTTACTGACTAACAAAAATATAGTAATGATTATTTTGTTCATGTGCATTTGCAACGAGTACTAGACTACACTAGGTATATACAATATACATAAAGTGTCGTACGCAAATGGTTATTTTAGGCAACAGAGTTTTGCCTAGACAAAAGTTATTTGCCTGGTCAAATAGATATGGAGGGTTTATTGATGTTTTTAGAGCTATTTGTCTAGGCAAATTTATTTACCAGAATCGTAGTTAGGCTAAGAATTTTGTTTTGAATCGTGTTTGTAATAAAATTATGCGAGAATATAATATGCAATCCGTGCATATTTTCTTTTCAAATAAGTACGTTTTAAACAAAATTAAATTGCTGATTATTCCTGGATAATAACGTATATTAATTAGCATGGTTCTAATGAAGGTATGCCTGATTTGATGTGACAATCATCAATGCTCATGAGTGCATAGATATGCTAACCCAAAAAAAAGTTTATAGGTTAGGAGTGTTAAGTTTCCCTCGTACATGGTACCTAGAAAATCTCTTTTTTAGGCAAAATCGTTTTGCCAGAAATAACCATTTGCCTGCGACATATACATAAAAACACTATTTTATTAAATTCAAATTTAGCTAATTTTAATTAATATTGACACTGGGTAGCAACCGTTAAACATTTATTTATTTTATTATTTTTAAATTGTGAACAAGAATATTGTAAAGTTATTGTTTTTGATATTTTAGAACATTTTGAAAACATATTTGAACCAAATAAGAACCCCTTACTCTTCATGATTGTCACCCATCATCATAAATCTAATAACTTTGCAATGGGATAGTTTAAAGTAACGTTCCGATAAATAAAAATCATAATTCAATTTCTTGGTTTTATTTACTTTTATTTACATATTTTTAATCATATCTAATGTAACTTTACATTCATGATTGGAATGATCTAAATTTTTTTGTAGGTATATATTAATTATCTACTTGTTCACAAAAAAATGTTATGATCAATAAATAATCATCTTGATTGTTAACCCGGTCATAAATATAGTGTTTATTTGTTGTACAATTTATTAAGGATAAAGTTCATTAGGATCATATTACATATTCATGTAGTGTCGTGGCAAAACTCGTGTAGACAATCGCTATGCACTAGACATAAAAAACAATATATCTATGTTATCTTTAACAGTCAATACAATAACTTTTAGATTACTAACTTTTTATTGCACCAATTGTCAAAAATACATGTAATTCAATTTCGAGTCAACAACTATAAACATCGTTTTGCAATATAATAAACACTTCATTATACATATCAATTTGACGCCCCCAACCCACCCCTACAGTGCCCTGAAAAGCGCCCTTAATGAAGAAATGTACATTTTCAGAAAATATACTTTCGAATCATTTCAGTCTCTTTTGGTGTAGTGGAATATTTTAAACATTTGTCAGTTAATTGCCAACGAATACTATTTTTTTAAGTAATTCGTTTTTCTAGAAAATCCTTCTGAACTCTGCTTTTTAGTTCCAAATGGCAAATTAATATCTGAGAGTGACATTATTCATTAAAAAATTTCTTCCTATTGTAAAATAATCAATTACTATTAATTTTCAACTTTTTTCTAAGTCTGGTAGAAAAGTTAGCATTTTTGTTAAAAGAACTTATAAATTTCTTGTTCGACATATGCCAAGTGATATCATTTATATTTTGTTGTACAATTTATTAAGCATTATGTTCATTAGGCTCATATTACATATTCATGTAGTGTCGTGGCAAAACTCGTGTAGACAATCGCTATGCACTAGACATAAAAACCAATATATCTATGTTATCTTTAACAGTCAATACAATAACTTTTAGATTACTAACTTTTTATTGCACCAATTGTCAAAAATACATGTACTTCAATTTCGAGTCAATAACTATAAACATCGTTTTGCAATATAATAAACACTTCATTATACATATCAATTTGACGCCCCCAACCCACCCCTACAGTGCCCTGAAAAGCGCCCTTAATGAAGAAATGTACATTCTCAGAAAATATACTTTCGAATCATTTCAGTCTCTTTTTGTGTAGTGGAATATTTTAAACATTTGTCAGTTAATTGCCAACGAATACTATTTTTTTAAGTAATTCGTTTTTCTAGAAAATCCTTCTGAACTCTGCTTTTTAGTTCGAAATGGCAAATTAATATCTGAGAGTGACATTATTCATTAAACAATTTCTTCCTATTGTTTAAATAATCAATTACTATTAATTTTCAACTTTTTTCTAAGTCTGGTAGAAAAGTTAGGATTTTTGTTGAAAGAACTTATAAATTTCTTGTTCGACATATGCCAAGTGATATCATTTATATTTTGTTGTACAATTTATTAAGCATTATGTTCATTAGGCTTATATTACATATTCATGTAGTGTCGTGGCAAAACTCGTGTAGACAATCGCTATGCACTAGACATAAAAAACAATATATCTATGTTATCTTTAACAGTCAATACAATAACTTTTAGATTACTAACTTTTTATTGCACCAATTGTCAAAAATACATGTACGTCAATTTCGAGTCAACAACTATAAACATCGTTTTGCAATATAATAGACACTTCATTGTGATTTAATTTCATTATGTATAATGTATAATAATACAATAAAGCTTACCTAGTGGTCATATCGTAAATAACAAATTGTGCTACAATGGAATGCCTGAATATCTAAAAAAAAATAGTTACATTAAACAATGCAATTATAGTAATTGCAACTAGCTTACCGCTTTGACATTATATCTGATAAGCACAAAGTTTTGATCCGGTGATATTGTGAAACTGCTCCCTGTGTAATTCGCCTAAAAAGTTATTTACAAATTTAGCAATAATTTATTACAACCTAGTTTAAATTAAAAAGTAACGCATGACTGGAAAAAATTTTATACAGGTACTTTGATATTTACACTTACCAGCACAGAATTAGAGAAAAGTAAAGTTGGAGTCCGTGTCTTCACATTGTATTTCAACACGTCACGTGTCACTCTGTCTTGATAATAGAATTCGTTATCTAAAATAAAATAATTTGTATTACAGTAAGTCATAAACAGAAAGAAGTCAAAGCTAAACATAAATGCTTAATAAAATTAAGCAAGTTATGTAAAATTACTGCATTTTTAAGTTATTACACAATACCCCTGGTATCATTTAACACTACATTAAAATCAGTCCACTATTCCCTACCAAATTGTTGTAAAATCATGGTGTGAATTTATATACAATGATAAACACAATGGCAATGAAAAATTGCACTAATTCTCACATAACACACAAACTACTAGTAAATTCTACTGTAAATTTACATGAAAATGTTACGTACACACATACCATTACGTACACAACATTTGCTAAAGTCTTGACCAAGTCTATTTTGTACTAGCTGTATATGTATGTAAGAATGTTGCTTGTATGAATTATTTAAACACTGAAATACATTCATTTAAAAAAAAGGATTTGTCCAAATGGTTCTTGCTTAACTCCACGATAATATAAGTACACCTATTTAGTATTCTGTAGAACACTTAACAAGTTATCTATGATAATACATTATTTTAATCATACAGGAAATTCAGATGGATGATATTTAAATTTACGTAGATAACTACCTATTTGACGAGTTCTATTTTTAAACTGCACACTCTGACATATAACATTTAAAAAACGCAACGGAATATGTGCTACAGTTTACAACAATACAACCTTGCCCAATTTTCTTATTTTGGGCCGAAAGGTGATTGAAACCGATGCCGTCAATGAAAACCAGTCCGATATGCTAATTAAATCCGCAAGTATTTGTTTGCCGGGTCACTATAATAAATATTATATTTAAAAAAAAACTATCGCACAGTTCTTAAAGTAGGTGTTACATATTTTACGTTATATATTCTATGGTATCGGGCATTTTTAGAATATATTTGAATAAATTGAGCATTTATTTTGCAATATTTGTGTAAAATTTCACTGGATGTTACAGGAATCTTTGAGAATCTAGATCATATTGCGTAAAACACTTTCGTTTTGAAGACAGTCACGTGTGTTTGGATGTTGAAGAAACTCTCTAGAAAATAATATTACGGAGACAGCATTTAAATTTAAATATCTCGCGTGAAAATGATATAATTATTGCAGTAGGTATTAGGATGATTTGTGGTTATTATTTCTGTCAATTTCTGGTGCCTAAATTTAACTTACTGTATGGGAGTTCATTAGGGTGATTCAAAAATGCATTTAAAAATTTTTGGTGTTGATAGAAAGCAACGATCCCCCCAAATCGTTTCCAAATAAAAAAAAAGTGTACACGTATTTTTTTTCTTGGCCTTAAATTTACAGGAAATAATGCATGGGAAGAAGATATTTTTTGGTATTTTTGGAATAATTGTTCGGGGTTTTCGAAAACTTAAGATTACTTAAAGACTTGTAGTGGACTTTCCAAGGAAGAATTTGACCTATTATACATATCAATTTGACGTCCCCAACCCACCCCTACAGTGCCCTGAAAAGCGCCCTTAATGAAGAAATGTACATTTTCAGAAAATTTTACTTTCGAATCATTTCAGTCTCTTTTTGTCTAGTGGAATATTTCAGTCAGTTAATTGCCAACAATACTATGGCAAACTAATATCTGAGAGTGACATTATTCATTAAAAAATTTCTTCCTATTGTTTAAATAATCAATTACTATTAATTTTCAACTTTTTTCTAAATCTGGTAGCAAAGTTAGCATTGTTGTTGAAAGAACTTATAAATTTCTTGTTCGAGATATGCCAAGTGATATCATTTATATTTTGAGATGCTTTCCATTGATTAAATAATAAAATATTATTTGTTTTCAATATAATTTAACCGTGAAAAATTTATTGATTAACATCCTTTTTTAGGGCAATTGGGGAGTTACATTTCTTTTAAAAATATTAATTTTCCTAAAGACAACCAATTTCATTGATCACATTTCTCTCTCCCTATCTTATTCTGATTTTCTACTACTGTATGTCAAGATGATGTTAATGTGTTGCTGTCTGGAAACTGTTCCCTGTACTCTAATTTGATGAAATATTGAAAACCATCCCAAATGTAAATGTAAATGATGCCATTTGAGAATAACAGTTGGCTTTCTAAAAAAATAATTTTAGGTGAATTGCAAAGAAAAAATGTTTAGACAAATGGCAGATGTTAATCAAATGTGGGTTTATTAGATAATATAGGCATTTCTCTAAAAAGCTGACTTTTCTATCATAATTAGAAAAAGTTTAAATTGAATGATAACTATTTGTTTAAAGAATAGGAAGCATTTTTTAATAAATAATGTGACACTAAGATAATAAACTACCAGTTCGACCTCAGACAGCAGAATTCAGACGGATTTTCGAGAAAAACGAACAATTTAAACAAATGGTAATTAACTGACAAATGTTTATAAACATTCCATTAAAAAATGATTTGGGGGATCGCTAGTTTCTAAATAAAAATAACCACCTGGTGTTCATAAGGTAAATAGTGCGAGCAGTTATTATTTCCTGCCTCGTTTTCTTTTAACACGAAGGCGTTAAAAATAACATACAAATGGAGTTATTTGAAATCTACTAACACACTTGGACAAAAGCTGTAATTTGCATAATATGTAGTAACGGCGTTATCAAGAACAAATTTTGATATCGCGTTAATAATCTTGTAAAAAATAAAGAAATTTTAAAATTGTTTATAAAATATGATAATAATCTAATTTTTGTTGCACGTATTTCCATTGTGTACTGTGTACACAGTGTACTATGTACTGTGTACTGTACTGTGTACTACCTGCAAAAATGTAATACTTTAATCAGTTATCTATAATCTAGTTTACCTTTACATTTTAAGTAATTAAAAAGTTCGACGAAAAACTTTCCTGTCTACAATGTTCATATGATAAAAAAGCAGAGAGGTTAGTCCCATGACTCACGTTTTCATGATTTATATTTTAACGTATTTTTTAGAATTCCAACTTACAAAACGACAACATTTTGTTTCCTTTTGCGGTACTATAGTATTGCTATATTTTCTTTAACCTCAATGTCTTACAATGTTTTTTTTTTTACAAATATTCTGGATGCGCTAGTATGCTGCATCTGTGTGTAATAGATCGACAGGCACCATTAAAGGAATGCTTTCGCTAAACTTTAATATTTAATATCATCGGTAATCTGACCGATTTTAATTATTTTTACTGGACATTGTAAGGAATATTCACATTGAATTCAGATTCAATATCTGGAAATTGTAAGATTGTCAAACAATTTACAATTTCAAAAGGATGTGTTGCACTTGCCTTTACTAGGAGAAACAATTGGATTTTGGTCTAACTAAATTTAAGATACGTTTTTGCATACCAGAAACACTGGTACCTTCAAGTTATCATTGGTGATATTAAAAACAATAATAGTCTTATAATCTCAGTCAAATAACATTTGCTGCAAGATTCAAAAGTATTTAAAATTGCAAATGCTTACATGAAATTGTGTATCTTCTACCAACACCCAGATATAGGAACTAACCAACAAAATAATATTGAGAATTGACGTGGACTTGAAACAGAATACTTCAAAACTTGGCCAAGTGCCTCACTTATTTCACAGAGTGTCAAAATACAAAAAAAAACGCATCACCTTTGTTTATCTGGTATGACCAGGTGTAAAATGTTGATATTCAAAATTACAAATGGTAAGTAATATTTTTTTACAATGTCCAGAAAAACATAATGAAGATCGGGTAAAGATTAAAATATTGTTTGAACATCGACGTTTACCAAAATAGGACAGGGACTATAATTGTTCCGGTCTGTCTAAACATAAAAAACGCCCAAAAGCTAAAAACCAATTCTCCTGTACACCCATAAACATAATACAGAAAAAAGGCAAGAAATAGGATTCATCTGATGCACGTAAACGGGCATGTCATTATAAACCACCTACAATTAAATTGCTTTGATGGTCTCGTACATCTACAAACACATGACCCTGACATTACCGAGAAAAATCACAAAAAAAAATCATTTTACAATTCATGAGTTCGTTGGCTCAGTTGAATTTAAGACTTTTATCGAAGTCTTGTGGGATTCCCTGAAAATATATCGGTTAAATCTTATTTTATTATAGGCTCATTTTGTTCTACGAATAATTGATTGTCTGTTGCACAGTGCACGCGTAACTGGCGTAAATGCGATATGTTACATTAGAAGTATATTAATACTTGTCATGTAATTTTGTAATCCATACTTTTACCTGTAAGTTCCTATCATTATTTATCTAGAACAGTAAATTCAGCACAATCATCAATCATTTCATCATAATCCGATGCATACTTATCTAACAATGTTAGTGGTAGCGAAACTTGAAATGTTATTTAATTGATTTCTTATTTACTTTAATACATTTCGATAAATATAGAAAATTCAAAAATGTTTCTGCCTTGTTCAAATGAGACAAAAATTTAATTGATACAATTTAATTGCTACATTACAAATTATAAAATTTTTTTTTTTTAATATTATAAATTCATGCAATAAGAAGAATTGGTAAAGAAACAAAAAAACAACAGTTTAAGAAAATATATCGAATTATTGGTAATAATTGGGGAAAAAATCCAGTGGGATCTAACATCGGACAGTTTTCTGTTGGTAAAGACAGAAATAAAATTAACATATTCCATCTAATAGGCACTAATCATGCTTCGACAGTGCAAATTCTTGAAAACTGATAATATTCTTTATTGGTGAAACATTTAAAAGAAAAAAAATGCAGTAATTTGCGTATTATTGTCTATGCCAGAACAACAGTTGAAGAATCAATTTACTGTATGAATATTTAAAAGTAAACAATTGCCCTGTCGAACAACTTATTTTGGAGAATATCGATCTGAGAACAGAAACTGTGAATTGAATCCAGTTTCAGAAAAATCCGTGCCAAAAGAATGCAAAAATTCTAAAATACGCGTAAAATACGCTATTCTCAAAGGCTAGACAAAATTCAAAGTCTTCTTTCCCATTCAGATTCTACGGAAACAAAGTATACGAGAATCTGTTGATTTTTGTTAATTTTAGCTAGGTAGTCATTTAGTTTCGATTATTATATTTTTTACGAATTAGGTACCTACATAATTGTCAATCTGTGAAATAATTAATGTCTACTGAACAGTTTATCTATGATTTCATTCCATTTCTCAAAAATTGTATTTAAGATTATGAGGTAGACAAAAAAATCCGAAAATAAGAAGTACTTCTTTGCTTGTGCTTATACACAAAACTTTAGTGACCATTTTCGAAATATGTCCGTGAGAATGTTAAGAAGTTAAGAAGAGTCTTATGAAATGACTATCCTGCCTTTTTTATGGAAGTGAACCTAAACTAGTGTAATTAATTATGTGAGTACGAAATCTTCCACGGCCAGAATCATTTAGAACATAAATTGTGTTCGTCCAAATTCTGACGTAAATGCTGAAGTTTTGCAAACCATGTTGTTCGTTTCTTCAGATTTCAGTATGCAATATTCAGTTAGCTCTGATGAAGCGAACAAAATGGTTCCCAAAACGTCAGCAATTGCGAACTTTGGCGTACGGCATAACCCGAAAACAATTTATTTTCTAGTGAAACTCTGAAGTGTCTGAAGCAAGACCAAACTAAGTCAAAAGGTCAAAGTTCATTAAGGACTACATTGCATATCGCTAACAAACAAGAATTCACTAATTTACCAGGTATATTTTCAATTAGATAAAAATAATACAAAACAATACAAAATTACTAATCGTATTTTAGCTTTAACCATTAATTAAATGACCACCAAAAATTCCTAGAACCGAAAACAATTTAGGATAATGCAAACTAAAATTAATTTATAGTTTTTTTGGTGTTTACCATGTTTTCGTCGGAAGTTAATGCTTTGTTAGATAATTTTGACATGTTTTTGCCATAAAATGACTACATAATTATTTATATCAATAAAAACCAATATTGACGTAATAAATATTCGATGCTTTTAATTTATATTGATATTTTAAAGATCACCGGAAACATTTTGAGAGCAGTTGCTTTCGCACCACAATATTTTTAAATGTCAAGATCGTAACAATGGAAAAAAAATCAGCGGCCTTAACAATTAATTAGTATATCTGTACTATACCCGACAGGTTGTTTTGTAGAATGTAGTTTATTACGTAGCTACCACCGCTTATTTCATTTTAATAAAAATACTAATTTCATTCTTACCTGATATCCAAGTTCCATGGAATCCCCTGTTTGAAAATACTCCATTTAAGTACTCGTCTAGTTCGAACGGCTCCAACTGGCACTCGGTTAAACCGAAAATACCCAGAAGCAAACACACAAACACAAAAATCTGAAAGGAACATATAAATCAAATAAATGTTGATGCGCTTCGTGCACTTTCTCTTTCAAGATCACCGACACTTACTTTCGCCTTCATGCTTATTTATTTGACGAACCGGCTTCCACTCCACAAGCCTATGGCGCCTGACTGGAGGAAAATTCGGCCACCATTTGGTTTTATATCGAACGGATCTGCATATACCTTAGATACAGGGTATATTCGATTATCTTATGTCAGATTACATTCAGCATTTATTGTGAGGATTACTATGGGTTATAATCTCCATTCCATAAATGTCGAAATGAATGATTTAACACGACAATCGAATCTTATCAGTTCAAAATTGTGCGTGGGATCCATTGTCGTAGGGATTTTTCGTATGTACGCACTTGCGCAATTGGTAATGTATTGGCGTTTTTCTTGCAAACATGTTTGGATACTGGAATGACGAAGTATATAGAAGAATGTTGTATGTAAATTTTCATATTTTAACTTATCGTAGCATGTCTTAAGCCAACATTTATTATTAACAACAATTTTTTACAACTGAAGTTGATTCTGTGATATTGCTACTGTTATGAGTACCTAACAATAATAACAATAATACAATAATAACAATAATAATTACCGCCACAAGCTGCTAAATTATTTTCTTTTAATAAAATTTGAACGTATCAAGAAAGTTTCCAAATAAGTTTGACTCTAAATTCGTTTTTCTTCCTATGAAAGAAAAACTACTTTAGCGTCGAAATTTGTACATAGAAGTATCGTGCTGTATTATACCTATGTATTATTTAGAAAATTTATTCACACATTCATTTTCCGAATTTGGTTTACGAGGATTAAGTTGACAGTGAATAAAAGATGATGTCAATAAAAAAATAACCCGTAGTCTGTGTATTTTGATTCTAGTTGCTGATTTCAAAGTTCTCTTATTTTTTTACCAACATATTGTTTTTTGATCCTTCTATACGTTAAATCAAAATTCTAACCATGGCTATGACCTTTTTAGGACATTCAAAACTCTTAATAATGAATGAGTTTTCTCGAGAAATGAAAATGGTGGTCCAACGTATGCTTAACATATGTCCTCGTTTGATAACTCGGCCCAACGCCGACGCCAAAAGTGAGAAGGCATTTTTTTGTAGAATTCGTTACTGAATATAAATCAGCGCTTGAATGTTACCCATCACGTTACATTTTTGAATGACCTTTCAGGATTTCAGGAGTATCTACATACATACATATAGTTTCATGTTTACTTTGAGATTTTGTTTAAGTTCCTAGAGTATTTTAGTCAGCCGCTATAAGTTCAGAAACATTACCAAAATTACGCTTGGCATGTAGACATCATTTTTTCTAAATATTTTAAAGTTCAACGTATTGAATCTACATTCGTAGTTCAGCGCAAAAAAAGTCTAATAATCTAATAAAAAAATCAATTGGAGCATTCAGGAAAAAAACACATTTGGACAACAAAACATTTAGAGATAGAATGATATGTTATTATATTTATCGACGACTCACATATAATAAGTTCATTGCATACGTATCTATGACTATATAAACTCCATCATTGTAATGACCAATGACCAATGACCTCATTATTTGAGCGAACTGTCATCATTATACAACGCTAGTATCAAAGTCTGTCAAAACCTACGTAGATGACAGTTATTTGACAGTTCGCCTCGCCATCTTGACAAATACATTTAAAATATTTTGCATAAAATGGAATTTATGAGTCGTAGATAAAACGTCGTATTTGACTCGCACATAACTTATATAAATCGCTCGCGTGTAAACTTCATGCTCGCGATTTATATCGTTCATTATGTGCTCGTCACATAATGTACTAATTATTTTTTGTTAATTTGCTAAAATAACATTGTTGACTCCTTGAATATTGCCATGCAATTTTTAACCAGCCTGGATATTATCATGTAGCTAATCTAAAATTGAATCAGCGAGTAAGTTTCATGATATAAGTATAAGGTATAAGCTTTTGAATTATTTTAAATTAGATCCGCCATTTTAAATTCGGACAAAAAATCGGACAATACATTTGGAATCTGATTCATAGGTATATCTCTGCTAATAACCCCACAATTTCTAAATTTTTTTGTCGGCACGAAGTCGCCATTTTGAATAAAAGAATATTACAATTGGGATTTTGACCTATTGGCTGGACCCTGGAGGTGCCTGACAAACCGGTTTGAAGTTTGCCAAAGCTGGGTATAATGCAATATATAAGACAGTATTTTCATCAAATATCACGGTAATATTGTGATATAGTATATTATTTGACGAGCACATAACTGATGATATAAATCGCAAGCATGAAGTTTATACGCTAGCCGAAGGCGAGCGTGTAATCATGCGGGTGATTTATATCCGTTCTGTGTGAGTCAATTACGACGTTTTATCTACGACTCATAAATCCCATTTTAAGTAAAATATTTTAAATGTTTTATGCATAATCTGTCAATAGTGGCAAGGCAAACTGTCAAATAACTGTCATCCACGTAGGTTTTGACATACTTTGACACTACTTTGACACTTCATTATTTGAACGAGCCGTCATCATTATACAACGCTAGTGTCATTATAATCATTTGCGTGTATCATAATGGGATTATATAGTCATAGATACGTATGCAATGAACTTATTATTATTATTATTATAATATGTGAGTTCTGTGAGTCGTAGATAAACTTTTATACTTCTCAATTCTCAACCAAAATACATTGCTGTGCACAGTGTCGGATTAGCTACGTAGCAGAAGTAGCAAATGTTACAGGCCCCGCGCCGCTGGGGGCCCCGCGCCATACAGAGTCCAGGTAAAATTAAAATCAGCTTTGACGGCGGCGTGGACTGGAATTTGTTACCAGCTTTCAACTTTTCGTTGAACATAAGATTATTAAGTAAAAAGTTATTGATTAGTTCGCATACTCTCCAAATTACAAACAAAACTAAAACTTGGTATTATCTGATACAATGTATCGTCTTGTGTTGTTTGGTCATAACACGCAGTTCTGTCCAAACATCCAAAGTACCGTATTAATACAGGGTGTAAAAAAGTAACACAACAAGGAAATATGTGGTCATCTGCTAAACTTATAAGAAATATATACAAACATAACTTCTACGAAATGACAAGATATAAGTCTGAACTACTGTTGAAAAAGCAGGCAAAAGTCAAAAAAGCAAAAGTAATACTTTGAACTGACCTCAGTATATATATTTTTTTATACTCTAATGAATTACAAATTTATCACTGAAAACCTCATATCGATAAGTTAATTCGTTCCAAATTAGGGGCCGAAAAAAATAGCACATGAAAAGTTGTATTCATTGTAATCAAGTTACCGTTGGTGTTATCACAAATAGGGGTGTGCTATGTCAGAAATTTCTGGTCAATCTTCGATTACAAATTATGATCAATATCGTCGCACATCCCTCCCAAGCCGAGGCCTATCTCTGTGAGGACACGCTATCACGTGACACACCATCCAATACAATATTATCGAAACCAAAGGTCGAGACTGGTTACGGGACCACCGGCTTAACGTGCCTGCCGAAGCACGGCGGCGGAGTGAAGAATCCGTATGTCTACCCTAGGATTCGAACCCAGGACCTGTGGAGTGCAACGCAACATGCAACATACATTAGGTAATAGTAATACTAAACTACTTCGCTGTAACGTAGTTTATTCCAAAACAAAGGACGACAGCAGTAAGAAATAGCTCATAATAAAAACAAAAACTTTCAAATTTGAAATATAATCCCGTGATACATAAATAAAAATATATACAGTTTATGATGGATACAATAATAAGTTATAAGCGTGAGTTCGTTAATCGCCTTATCAAATTTTTATACTTTTCGATAGAATTTACCAGTGTCGAGTGTCGACATCTATTAACAACCAAACGAAGAAATTGCTGAAATTGACAGTGTTTTATTTCTGAGATTCTACGCCAGATGGCGATATTATAACTTGCAATTTAAATCCCGACATACACTCTGCGTAGCAAACAATGCGCTTTGTAGTAAATTATTTCGACGCACTACATAATAAAAATTGTACGTAGTAACGCATCCAAGAATGAAATCCGTCTATTTCGGACATACCACGAATATAAAATCAAAATAAAATCAGCAATAGGGCTGACGAAAGATAACCTTGGTAGATTAAAAATAGTAACACGCAGTGTATTGTCAGACGTGCGATGAAACGTCATTCATCTGACGTTTATTTATTTGTGATATCATCGCGTGTTTATTATTGTTGTTACAGAATAAGTAGAAAATTAAACGTAAATCAATAATATTCGAATCATATCTCTTGTAAATTGTAGTATAAGTGACATATTCACAATTAACTCTAAAAACAGGAGGTGACAGTGTAGAAAAAACTAGAAAACTATAATATTTATTACTAGAGATGGATGAGGATATTCTAACAACGTTAAAAATTTTAATAATAGGCGAAAGCGGAGTTGGAAAATCTAGGTAACTTTCTTAAGAATTACGAAATTACAATCACAACAAAACCTACTTTATTTTGCAGCTTATTGCTTCGATTTACCGAGGATAACTTTGATCCGGATCAAACTTTAACGATAGGCGTAGATTTTAAAACAAAAAAACTAACCATCGATGGTAATACAGTGAAGCTGGCAATATGGGACACTGCAGGACAGGAACGATTTCGGACCCTAACACCTTCGTACTATAGAGATGCCCAGGGTGCAATCTTAGTCTATGACGTCAGCAATTATAACTCTTTTGCTAGGTTGGAAACATGGTTAAATGAATTGGATATCTACTCAACAAAGCGGAATATTATCAAGATGGTTGTCGGCAACAAAATAGATGTGGTAATTCTTTAAAATTTTTGTTTCATAATCAAAAATTTACAACCATTTTGACTGTCGCAACTAGGGCTGACTGATAGCTAGTTTCATATGTTTTTTCTTCTTCAAGAAAATTTCTTTTGCGTTAACTTTCTTTGCACTCTTTAGATTAATGCTCAAAAATTCGTAAGAGTGTTTACTGGTAAACTGACATAAAGAAACTGTGGACGTTGTTTGATTTGAAATGTGTGAGAGAAGACTGTCTAAAATCTTGTCACACTGTGAATTAAAAAAAAAAGATGAGTTAACCAATTTTGCCCATTCATAAACTTAACCATACTTTTTTACGAGATAAGCTTTTAGACAAAAGTTCAGGTCAACTGGTCCAAAATTACGGCAGTTATCCTGTGAATCTGAAAAAATGGAGCTTACCAAGTTTGCCCATTCACAAATTTGTCCTTACTTTTTAAGGGATAAGCTTGTATACCAAATTTTAGATCAATTACTTAAAAATTATGGCAGTTATCATGTAATGACAATATTTTGGAGACTGTGGCGAACTTAATAATAAAATTATAAACCCCTAACCACAACAAGTATTTTAGAACCTAAATACGTATTTCAGCAACTATGTTGCCATCTTCAGTAGAACCTAAAAAGAGGAAAAGAGAGATTAGCACTTCATAGCAAATCACTAGTGGAAGTGCACTTCCACTAGTGATTTGCTTGGTATGTACCCACTCGGCACATTACAATCGGCACATTACAATATATTACAGGAAAAATTTCTTGAAATTACTGGCCAATTTCAGAGTTAATCCGGACCTGGCAGACGGCCAACTGTCAGGGTACTTTAGTGTCATGTTAGCCCCGCCCCCCCTGGGGTCATTTTCTCGCTGCTAAAACTATAGCGTATAGCGACTCCATCTTCCTCCATGTATTAATGTGACATGACAAACGTACTGACATGACATTACAAAGCCCAGTTTAAATAGTGCAAATTTGAGTGTCGATAGTACACGATAGTACATTCACATTAATTCTATAAAGATTTGGTAGGTAATTTTTTAATTATATGGCACTTGTATGCTCAAGTTGCTCAATTTTTCTACGATTGAGAAATTAAAAAAAAATATAATAAAAACTGCGGTCTTAAGAATGCCCTTTTTTGCATATCCGTTTATGTACATTAGTAACAGTAGTAGACAGCTTACTATTTCAGCTAACAAAACAAATGTTTGGGTTTTTTGCACCTTAGCCTATAGTTTACTTCACTTGTCAAGTTAGGAAATCTACGATCTTTTTTATCCATTGTCTAATGTCGTTTCTTTATACATAAAATAGGAGCACAGAGAAGTCACCAGAGAACAAGGATTACAATTTGCCAGACGTAACCAGACACTCTTTATCGAAGCAAGTGCAAAAACGAAGGATGGTGTGCAAATGGCTTTTGAAGAATTGGTGCACAAGATCATTCAGACTCCAGGATTATGGGAAACTTATTCCGACGGGAGTATTCATGTGAATGACAAAGATCATCCACCACCATCTAGCTGTACTAGTTATTGTAGTTTAGTTTAACGTCTAAGTGTACAAGTATGCAACAATAATAAACCTGTATATTTTTTACACTGACTTTTCAGTCATTTTTATTGCTGGGGAATTAACACTCACGTCTACATAATCTTCTTCTTATTGTAATGTAAACCTAGATAGCTATTGTAATGTGATGTTTTAATAAATAGTGAAGGCTATTATTGTATTTTGATTTTACATTCAGTGTATTTGAATTGTATTATAGATATATAGATTCAAAATGTAGTAAAAAGAAACATAGTGTAAATGTAATATAATTACCAGAAAAACAAACTAAACGGGCGTTGTTTTTCGCTCGCTAATGTACCCAGTCCCCTTAATTTTTTAAGAAAGCATAATAAACAATTTTTAAATGAAAGAAATATTCCTTTATTTTTAAATTTCAAGAACATAAAATGCAACCATATAAATGAAAACTGCTACATATTACCCTGTTTTTTGCACAATTTCTAGACAACCAGCTAATAAATTTTCTGGTCATGTTCGTACGAACTCAAATAATTTGATGGCACATGAGCAAGTATGTACTTTCAAAAATCTCTGGATTGTTTCCAGAGTCGTTGAGACAGTGCATGTTCATGGTATTTTACTGAATTAGCAAACGTAATGTGAGGGTACAGATTCCCCTGAGGTAAAAAAAAAAACAGTTCAATCAAAATTCTTTATCAGTCAACGATTAATTGTTGATAAAAATGCCAAGTTGGACTAAACTGACCGTACTCTTTCTGCTGAATATAATAGATAAAGTTTTTCTGTTAGTAAATATTAACAGGGTGGTAATTAGATAGAATTAAAGATAAAGTAATTATAAAACTTTTATTAAAATAATAATAAGTTGCCTAACAGGAAATAAAACTACTAAGACGAATGAACAAAATGAAACTGCAGGTTCAAGTATAACAAATATAATTAAAAGTACAACAGGTAAAAGTTTTACAACTTTTGAAATTCTTCAGTAGAAAAGTGACGACGAAATCAGATCGAGGAGTACAAACAGCCGGCACGAAACACCCAAATGCATAGTCGGCGAATGATATAAAAAAAATCGAGAAATGCATTAGTCGCGCTCCACCGAAAAATAAACGTTTCGCGCTTACGTCGTACCCGATACATCCGCGGCAGCATCGTTGGTCACCAACGTTCTCGCACTGAACACTACATCATCCTATTACATATATATATAATATATAAATTTCTCACATTTTCAAAAAAGTTCCAAGTAACACTTGGGCTCAAACATAATATAGACTAGGCACCGAAGTGTTCGTTAATTCTTTAACGCCATGGAAAACAAACTGGCAGATTTTGGTGGATAAAAAAATCACCAAACGTGTTCTTTTTTTGGTTAGCTACGTTTCTCGTAATTTTACATCATGCCTCCCATTCCTCCCATTCCACCCATGCCGCCCATGCCACCGGCAGGCGCCGGAGGTTCGTCCTTCGGAATGTCCGTGATGACAGCTTCAGCTGTCGTCAAAAGCGACGCTACTCCGGAGGCGTCTTTGATGGCGGTGCGGACTACTTTCGTGGGGTCAATGATGCCCTTCTCAACTAGGTTTCCGTACTCGTTGCGAAGAGCATCGTAGCCGTAGTCCCCAGATCCGGCCTCAACCTTGGCGACGACTTGGTTCCCATCTACGCCGGCGTTGTTTGCGATCGTCATGCAAGGGACTCTCAAAGCTTTCCTTACGATCTCAATACCTGGAATATAAATAACGTTAGAATTTCTTTGATTGAGTTACTTTTTCTCAATTTTATAGGGAAAAATAATGTACAGCAACCAATTAAAGATGATTTCAAAGAGAAAAACACCTTGTAATATCGGTAGTCATTAATTTTGCACAATTCCGACACTTACAAAATTACGTCGTAACATTCTGTAAGCTCTAACATGTGCTGATTATAAGGTATAGTTTTACTATAAGTAAATAAGTATAAGTTGGTCTGTACTCTCTAGTTGTGTCTCCTGTTTTTCTACACTTCTATTTAAGTAAATAAAATCTAGTCAAAAAAAGTACAATGCGAGTCATATATTACCTATACTTTTTGTAGTCGTATGCACATTGATGGCATTTATGAGAAACAACTGAGAACAACCAACCTATTGAGATAACAATAACATGACGCCTAACCTATAAAACAAATGCTGTACTTGTTATGGTCCATGAAAAATATGTTTGAATTCATATATGGCTAGAAAATGGACATTGGATATAATAAAAGCACTTGTGTGACTTTATCTGGATTACCAGTGTTGCAAAAATAACAAGAAGTAAGGAACACAATGTAAAGTCAATGCTGAAAATATTGTTTTGATAGGCACAGGATGGCAATTCTGCAAGTTAATAGAAAGTAAGTCCAGCTCTTTTTATTTGAACCTTTTTTCTAGATACTAAATAGAAATATAGGAAAAGAGGAAACAAATATATGAAAAATCAAGCAACTCCAAAGCTATGTTGACAAACTTTCAGGATTAGCAGACTATTATGAAACACTTGTATAAAACAACTTTGATTCCAAGATTCATTTGGGTAAAAACTATTTGAAAATCGAAGAAATATGTAATTTTTGAGTTATTTTTGTCAATTACTGCCTACAAATAGGAACATCCTATTTCTAATGCCTTTTTAAAACGTAAAGATACAGATAAAGTGAACAATTTTAACACTGTTTAGTTTGCCACCCAAATGAAACAAATTAGTGGTCTCATTAAACATTTTAAAAAATAAATAAGATTGTACAAAAAATATCAAAAAAATTACAGACAGAAACAAAACTGTTAGATAGCAGTTTAAAGGGAAATGTTTTTCACTTACCAATTGCTTGGTCGCTGTTAACAGCCTTAACCTTGTCCAAACTTCCAATGCACCTCAACAAAGCGGTACCACCTCCGGGAACGATACCTTCCTCCACAGCGGCCCGTGTAGCATTCAAAGCGTCGTTAACCCTATCCTTCTTCTCGTTGACCTCAACCTCGCTGCTGCCACCAACCTTCAACACCGCAACTCCGGATGCCAACCTAGCCAACCTCTCCTGCAACTTCTCCTTCTCATACTCGCTCGTGGTCGTCGTAATCTGCTCGCGAAGCTGGTCGGCACGCCTATCGATATCGTCCTTCTTTCCCTTACCCCTTAGCAACAGAGTGTCGTCCTTTGTGATGACAACCTCGCCAACTGAACCCAAGTCGGTTAATTGCACGTCCTCGATTTTTGTAATGCCGGACTCGTCACCGATGACCATGCCTCCTGTGGCGATGGCGATGTCTTGAAGCGTCGATTTCCTGTTGTCGCCAAAGCCTGGCGCTTTGACGGCGGCAATCTGGAGACCGATGCGGAGCCTGTTCACGACGAGCGTGGTCAGGGCTTCTCCGTCGACATCCTCGGCGACGATAATCAAGGGTTTGCGTTGAGAGTTGGCCAGTTCCAAGGCGGGGACAATGCTCTGTACGGAGGAGATCTTCTTTTCGGAGAGGAGGAGTAACGCGTCTTGGTATTCGACCTTGGCACCTGCAATCGATAAATAGGGTAAGTTGAAGATGCCGAGATTAAATTTGACGATGTGCAACAATTTATAAAATAACTATTATCTAAAAAGTAATTGGAGTAATTTCTTAAATAATAGAATTAAGATATTAGTTTAGTATAAGTAAACTTTAGATTAAGTCAAACGGTTTGCATCCGTGGTTTAAACTGTAAACTGCACATAACCTACAATAATGCATTTTTATAGGCTTATTTATAATATACATATCAATGCAGTCCAACCAGAAATGGAGGCCGATATTATAACATCATGATGTACATTACACATATATGAACTATATATGTACCACACATTTATCAACTAAGACCAAATCATTCTGAGCTTTGATGGAATCTCAGGTATTTTTTTTGTATTTAGGTTATCATAGACTACAGTGAGTTAGTCTTCATTTCTGAAGATGATACTGCTACCAGTGCTGTGGCGTCCGAGTTCGGACAAATTTCAGAGGAGTCGGAGTCGGAAAAAATGTACCGTCTCCGAGTCCAGGTTTAATTGCTGTAGAACAAAAACACTCGAGGTGGACGTTGCCTCAGCAGCCAGTAAACAAATAAAACCAAGTTTCTATTAGGTCTTTTACTAAGTACCTGCCTACATACATATGTAAATAATCAAATTACAAAACAACTTTCCAAACAAAAGTGAAGACGATTAACAAAAGTAATCTGACAGAAATTTGAAAAAGGAAATTTGACCAAGAGAGTTAAAATGAGATTGAGAAGTAGGTTCAATGTAATATTATTTATTCAGAAGTTATACCTGTAGCCATAATTATGATTACTTTCCGCTTTGAAAATAATTAAAAATGATTTAAGGGCTTCTTTGCAAGCAATTAGTTGGAGCTATTCGGTCCCTCAAACAATTTTATAAATATATAATGCACTTAATTTGTTTTTTATTAGAATGAATTTTATTTCGTATTATACCTCTTCTTGTCCGTGTATTTATACCTCTATCTTATTACCTCGTATTATAACGTCTTATGGTGCCTTGTTATTATTAGAGATAGAAAGTCGGTTAAATGGACAAAGTCGTGACGATTTGAATGTTCTCTAATGACATAAGTAATTACTTATATTTATTTTACTTAGTAATTACTTATACTTATTTTATTTTAAACAACTTTTTGTTTGTGGTCCGATCAATAGGTCTTTTTGATATCTTATAGGCCATTTTTATTTACATATCGATTGTCAGTTTAAATATTTTTTCCAAATATTTTTTTCCATATTTTTTAAATTCTGTGTCAAATTTGTGAGTATTTACATGTAAGATTTTTATTACACAGAATTATTTGAAAATATTTTTGTATGCAATTTTTCTGCAGTCGAAGTCGGACTACAAAAAATATCTGGAGTCGGAGTAGAGAACTTTTTTTACCGACTTTGCAGCGCTAATTGCTACTACAACTAAATCGTGCTTTTACTATCAAAATATGAAATATCTATTATTTTTCATCACGATATGTGCTATAGAGATCATTATAATACTGCAAGATGTTTCAGTTTAATGTTTAAAGAGGAACACCTGGCAACCAGGGCGCAATACTATATAGTCTAGTTTGTTAATACAAACCCACTGCTGCCAAAAGTTTTACTAACATTAAAGGGTTTAGTTAGTCTGAGATTCACTAGAAATGAAAAACGTATAAATTTAATCTGAGGTTTTTAGTTCAGTACACTTCAGATTAAACAAATATGGAACAACTGACCATAAATATCTTCCACAAGATCTAATACAAACAAGCTTGATAGTGCAAAATAGTTAAAATAAGGTATCAGAAGAGGACATAAGAAAGGACAGTCGGAGACAACAAGAATCTCACAGAAGTTTATAGCAAAAATAACAACAAACATCATATGCAATTTTAATTTACTGAAAATTTGTGCTATTGTAAATGTGAATGTCTATATAGCGAAATTAGTTGGCACATCAACGTTTCAATACCAATCCAAAGCTATGACTATATCTAGATAGTAATTATTTTTATCTATCATTTTTGCTAGAATTTTCATTCAGTAATATTAATTTGTAATTTCAATTAATTCCTTAGAACTATTTCCTGACATATACAGCATACTCTCGCTATCAATGAATCAATGATAATTGTTTAATCGTAAAATGTCCTACACTTCAATATTTTTTTTATGGACTTCGAAACTAATGTCTTTTCTAATTTTATATTTGAAAATTAATAACAAAAAAATACCATAAATATTAAGATATTAAATAAAAATCTATTACTAATTTGCAAATAAAAAAATAAATATAATGTACGAACGTCGATTAAAAACTCGGCAATTGAAAAAATCGCTTTGCAAAAACCAACGTTCCCTACTTTTGCACAATACCGACACCTACAAAATTACGTAATAACATTCTGTAAGCTCTAAGATGTGCCCTTCAAACAACAACAACCAACCATTAAAATAAAATCCTCACCTTTAGTGGTATTAACAAAATACGGAGAGATGAAACCGCGATCGAACTTCATTCCCTCGATAACCTCCAACTCGTCGGTCAAAGTCTTCCCGTCCTTAACCGTGATGACGCCGTCCTTTCCAACCTTCTTCATCGCGTCGGAGATCAAATTTCCAATTGACGTATCACCATTGGCGGAAATAGTCGCAACCTGCGCAACTTCTTCCGGGGTGGTGACCGGCTTCGAGAGGGCCTTGAGCGTTTCGGTGATAGTCTCGACGGCCAGCATGATGCCTTTCCTAATCTCGACGGGATTGGCGCCCTTGCCCAAATTGTCGAAGCCCTCCTTGGCGATCGAACGGGCCAAGACGGTGGCCGTCGTGGTGCCATCGCCAGCCTCCTCGTTCGTGTTGTTGGCGACGTCCTGGACGAGACGGGCGCCAATGTTCTGGAATTTGTCCTTGAGCTCGACGCCCTTAGCGACTGTGACGCCGTCCTTTGTGATCTTTGGAGAGCCCCACGACTGCTCGATGATCACGTTACGACCCTGAAGAGTATTTGATGGTTAGTCATAATTTTATCAAAAAAAAAGCATAGGAAGGATATTATACATTCTGGTATCACATATAATGTTAAGAGAAGATATATGATGGCAATAAATTGGCTAAATCAATAAAAAACAACTGTCATGTATTTTTGTGTATCCGAAATAAGTGCTTAATTTTAAGAACTACTTCTATAGTTTAGGTAATTTAGAATACGGTAGAAGTATAAAACGGTTGTTTATGCAAAGTCAAACTCAACCGAACCAATTAAAAGAAGAAGTACAAACTGTGCTCCTGTAAAAAAATATTGCAGATTTTAACCCCATAAATCGCCAAGCAACACGCCTTTTCAGCACGCAGTCAAGTTAAAAACACTTAAACAGCCGCTTTTACTGGTAAAATTATCATGAAAGATGTGTGGTTTCCCTTATGCATTATAATTAACAGGATTCATTCGTATTTTGGGTAGAATGAGAAGGCCACAAAATAATTTGTTGAACAATTCATTAAATATTACAAAAAGTATTTATTCACGCAGAGTAAACCCATTCTTTTTTAATTCAAATTTGTATGAAAATTGAATCAATTTGTTACATTTTTCCTTTTGCGTCCAAATTGCCTAGACTACTAAGAAAAATGTTAGATCTGTTGATACCGTAATCTGTTGAAGTTCGCAGTCCGTGTATCAGTTTGTGTTTAACAACTGTCTTTGCCAAATTTATTTTTAGGTTATGGTTTTTACTACTCTAATTTGACAATTGATATGACATTAGGATTAAAAATCAAAGATCTACTTAAAACTTGAAAATCATGTAAACTCCTCTTGATTGCTCTTTAGATTATACAAACAAGCGGATATCAAAAATAAAATTTTTTGTGAACACCCAAAAAAATGTATTAACGTTTGTTGTTGCCATTAACCGCCCTACCCATACGAACGTACGTGATACGTCCGCCAATCATCTCTCGAACGCATTGTTTTCAAGAACTTTTTGAATAATAACCCAAAGGTAGGGTGGTTAAAATTAATGTACTCGCTTCGGATAATTTATGATACACTTTCAGAAATAGTAAACCAAAAGTGTAATGTACAAACATCGATTATAAAACAATTTCGAACAAAATTATTTTCCAAAGTCAATGATTGCTACTATTGCACAATTCCGACACCTACAAAATTACGTAATAACATTCTGTAAGCTCTAAGATGTGCCTGTGATATAAAAACTTCTACCTATGTAAAAAATGTGGTGTTAATGAATTATAGGAAGATAAAACTACAACCACACTTTCTCATATTGAACATATGGTCACATAAACTAAAATTACCTCCATATTAAACGCAATTTCTATCAAAAATTTTAGGCTATACTACATTCTATTTCGAAATCAGATTTTCAGGAAACAGTTAGAAATTTAAAAGAGTTACGTAATGAAATATGGTACTACAGTTTAAGACGATAATGCGTAACAACTCGTTACAAGCTCCGCTTAGGGAATTTACCTTTGGACCCATGGTTACAGCTACAGCGTCAGCAAGTATGTGAACTCCCTGTAGCATGAGGGCACGGACCTCCGATCCAAATCTGACATCTTTGGCATAGTAGCACCGTTGTACCTGAGCTACCTGGTTTGCTTGGCGGAGAGCAATGTTTCGGAGGCTAGACGGTAGACGATACATCTAGAAAATCAATGATCTAAGTTGTAGTCTGCAGCAGAACTTCAGAATGGAACCAGTTCCTTTTCAAATTACTTCTTTTTCGAAAACGTACACCCTTTTCTATTTTGATAGCTGACAAACAAACCTTGATGTTCGACTGTTAATTTAATTCAAGGCACACTACAGACTGTGCTGCCTGCCGGTTACGCAAAATGGCCGGTCCATTTCATAACCTTAATTAGAATTTCGACATTTATTCCATTACGGACTAAGTGCCAAACCAAATTGTGTCTCAAATCAACAATTCAAACATCAAACAAGTCTTACCTCGAAAAAATATCGGTTCGAAACCTAGTTATAATTAATAAACCGCTAAATCAAATATCGAACATGTGCATGCTTTTCGACAATGACATTTACCATGAAAATATCAGATTTTTAATAAGAATTATGTTGCTAATTGAATAGTAGACAAATAATTACTTACTTTTAGTGTGTAATTTGCTCAAAATGCTCAAGTTTTTCAGATATTCGGTTGCCGGCTTCTAACTGCCTGCTGTATCACACGCTTTCCAGAACTTTTCTGACCCTCTCACACCGGATGAAGACAGAGACGTCCTATAATTAGATATTATGACAACTACCGAATACTAGATGTCGCTACGCAACCTCATGTTTGACATGTCAAATGATTAAAAATTTGCTTATAAACATTTATAATATAATCAAACTTAATCATGAATTTGTTATATTGTATCAAATAATACTAAACAAATTGATATATTCGAAGAATTGAAGAATGTTAATTCACTAGTTTTCCTGCTGCCATCTACAGGAAGAGATAGCGTTTACTTATCACCGGCGTGTCGCCGGCTTTGTGGAAAGAGATGGAGGTAAAGATCAAAGTCTTCCTGGAGCGAAATAATCTAGAATGTTCTACAATAGAGTAGAACAAACACATAGCATGTGAGTTTAACACAAATTTCTGCTAATCAATGGAATCTTCTTTATGTACAAAAAACATATATTTGCAGGGGATACACTCATAATTTCAGGGGTGCGCTCAACTAGATTCATTAAAAAGTGGTGTATACCATGGGCGTCGTTTCATGTGGGCACGGGGGGCATGCGCCTTGGATAAAAAAATTCAAGTTTATATATGGAGATTTTACGTTGCTTTTACGTTGATCATCAGTTCCGGACCAGCGAACTTTGGGAGCCCGAGCAAACACTGATTGACCACCCTGACCAAACTAAATCAATTTTGTTTCAGGAGAAAACGAAACCAAAATTTACTTTTTCTAAACAATTAAAATAATACATATATCTATATAGAAGTTTTACATGGTGTAAATAAAGAACGAAATAATTTCAAAATTATTATTCAAATAGATGAAAATTCTAATTTATGAACTTACAGGAGGATTGTTTATGATAGAAAAAGTACAAAGATAGAGTTATGTTAGATATTTTAAAGAGTAACCTATTGGAAATTAGGATTAATCTTATGTTAAAATGTTTCTACTAAAAGTATATTGAAGTATTTGTAGTAAAGTTAGAATTACGTATTTATAGCATACGTAGTAGTTCTAATAACTATACAAAACTAGATATGGATAGAAAACACGTACCTCTGTGAATTTGGTCCCTCCTTTTTCGACATTTGGAATTCTGTTTCTACAGATCGTTTGCAATTGTTTGCACCCTTTTTCTTTATCGCTTGCACCACATCTGGAAAATAGCAGAAGTTATTATGCCAAAACTAGGCAAACCACCGAATGAGCCCAAATCATATCGCCCAATACTATTGTTACCAATTATATCGAAGATCTTTGAAAAGCTGCTTCTAAAGAAAATGAAACCTATCATTGAGAAAAAGAAACTAATTCCTAATCACCAATTTGGTTTCAGAGAAAGGCATTCCACTATAGATCAAGCCCATAGAATAATGGATATCATAGAGAAAGCATTAGAAAAAAGGCTAAAAACAAAGAAAAAATATTTATTTATTTCTTCATGTGTTTTTCATGTTTAGATTTTTTATGATGTTCTTTCTTTGGTTTATATGTATTTTATTTAAACATTTTCCGCTATTTTGTTAATATGTACTTCAAACGGCTGAGACGCTTTAAGGTGTTGAAAACGCAGCGTTGCACACAGGATTGTTATAAAAAAAGCTCTTTTATTTTGAACAAAACAAACATGTTTTTTTTATAAAATGATGTTTTTTAAACTTTTTTTTAAACACTTCGCAAAGAAAACACGTTTTAAACATGAAAAAAACATGATTTAAATCACAAAAAAACATCGAAAAAAAAAGAAATAAAACTTGTATTTTATAAAGAACTTGTTTATTAATAAATACAATATTTAAATCATTTTTGATTTTTTATGTGATCCAAGCATAAAAATTTTGAAGACCAGCAATGCTAATTAAATAATTAAATATGTTGTCCAAATTTCGGTAGTTTTAAACACATGTTTTAAACATTTAAAACGAACTATTTTAAACATTTAAAACAAACTGTTTTAAACATGTTTAAAGCAAAATATTTGTTTTAAAACATGTTTAAAACAATGTTTTATACATTTAAAACAAACTATTTTAAACATATTTTAAACACAAATAAAATGATTTAAAACAAAATATTTGTTTTAAAACATGTTTAAAAACATGTTTTAAAACATAACAACCCTGGTTGCGCAACCAGGCAGCAAATGACAATAGTTCTTCTATTCTTATTTAGAAACAACTCTACACATTTGGAATTGGGTATTTATTTGTACATACTTCCAATAATATTTTGTCAATTATTTCTATAACAGACGAATTACTGATATTGTAAAAATTAAAATTTCGAGTTGAAAACTCGGGATTTCCTGCTAACGTTCATATTTATAGTCTAGCTCTTGTAATCACTTTTCTTTGCTTGTGGTAAAAAAAGACATTAGAGATTATATAGTATGGCTTACAGGTGTTTTTGTATGCAGAGTAAAATTGTAAAGCATTTAGGTTGCTAATATTATTATTATTATTATAATTGGCGCCATGTTTATTTTGAAATTTTTTAATGTTTTCCTTCTTCTGCTTGCCGTAGTACTGCACATGTTGACGTCAGTAAGTGTGATCTATGGTCTGGGCGCACTACTATTTCTGATTAAAAAGAATCTATCGGCTTTTTTACCTAAAATTAAATCACCGTTTTCATGTAAAAATATCAAATTTCTTGCGGTTTATAGGTATTCAATATTAAAATTTCATGTAAATTTGTTGGTAGTGTAAGCCGATGCATGAGACTATAATATCTCGCACTTTTTCAAATAATTTGTGGAGTATTGATTTATTGATATTGAATTTCAATATTATGGTTATTTGATTATAACTAAATAATTAATTATTATGCTATGATCTATCATTTTGATAAACACATTCTTTATTTGCAACACAAATCTTACTATACTTAGGACTCGACATATGGAATGTTAACTTATGAACTTATTATACTTTAATGGTAGCACTTAGCAGTATCCATTACGTAGCTAAATATTTGGCGCCCTGGGCCCTGGAGCAAGTAAAATCAGCACGCCCCTTGTTTTTCGAAGAGATCTGGCAAAATATGATTAGCGAAATATTTAGTTTAAAAATCATGCAGTTTGTCCCACTTAAGGGTGCAATATTTATAAATTTCTTTTGTTTTAATCTATTTTTGCCCCGAACAGAAAACAATGCTGCTATGCCCAAAAACTGTTCACCATCTAAAATATACAAAGATCCCTTAGATATCAAAATAAAAATTAAATATTAAATATGCTTGGGATATTTTTTCTATTTAATTTTTGTAATCCATCAACATTTTACAAAAAGGTTAAAGTTTCATGAAAATAAAAAATATGTAAGTTTACACGCAAATGATACAAAATATGCACAGTCCATGATTTCCAATTCTTCGTTCGCCAGCAACAGGTTGCTCCAACTGCTACACGGTAACTACACCATGGAGAAATGATACAACTATATTATGTAGAACGCATCTTTTTATTTAAACGTAATAAAGTAACAATGCCAATTTTATTAAGTACACAGTTGCCACAGTATTCCTATTTTATTATTGCTATTCGAAGAAGTCTTATACACGTGTTAATATTAGAGTATTATATTTGAATAATTATTCCTAATTAATATTATAGAAACTAATACCAAAGCTGGGCAAAGTTAATCAGAAAGTTAACTTCGCTAATCGATAATCCGTTAACGAAAAACTTAACTTCGTTAACCGAGAGTCCGTTAATTATATAGCCTATAAATGTAACGGAAGTTAACGTTAACCGTTAATCGTTAACTTATTATAAAACATAGGTTATGTTGAGTATAACCTAATAACAACAGATCTTTCGGTTGCATAAGGTAAAATTGCCATAGGAATTTTTCAAACTAGCCACAGTGGTAACTAAAGTAACTACATTGCGAGATGTTATATTTATAAAAGACATTGAAAAGGCCAACTGAGGTGGTTGCAGTGAGAAGAAGAGCATATTCTGAAGGCTTCTTTTTAAGTTTAGATTTACATTTTGAAACAATTCGTATTTATTAAAAAATAACAATATTAAAAAATAGTTTAATATTTGCTATTACATAATAAATAGGTATACTCGCGGAAAATAGTACATATACCTACATCATCAAATTTCTGGATAAAAGTCGGATCAAATTTCGTTTGGTAGTTACTGAGTTACTTGGAAACAAGAAATTAAGAATGTGAACATATTTTTTTCCGCGACTGTACATACAAAAAGTAACAAAAACTAAACAATTCGCGCACATGCTTTATGTACGGACGCCGTGTCGCACAAAGTAGTACGTCATGCAAGTCCGGACATGCCGAACATTGAAAAGTTTAATTATGATATTTTCGATTTAACGGACTTGAATTAACGGATGAGACATGTAGCGGAAGTTAATGAGTCCGTTAATGGTTTTGAAAGTAAACTTAAAAGTTAATTCGTTAACGAAAAATTTACCTTCGTTAATTAACGATTAACGGATTAACGCTTTTGTGCCCAGCTTTGACTAATACTAATACAAGAACTTTCCTTCCGTTTAGAACAAGTTTCTCGCATTACCCTAATTATTGGACGGATTGATGGACATAATCAAGAGATTCGAGTCTCGAGACAAAAAATAAAAATAAACAAAAAATAATAAAATAAATAAAAATACACAAAAATACAACCACTAAGAAAATGGTATAGCAAAACAAAATTTTAAAACTAATACTTTATCAAAAATATGTTCTAAATTATAAATATATCACTATATCAAATATACATAATACTATACAGGCTAATACTAACGTGCATTTTTATCACAAGTTACTGTGAAAAAAATCTATTGCACAAAGTAGCTGCGTTAAAATGACAACATATCTTACCGAAATAAGTATCTAACATAAAACTAAAATAATCGTCTAAAAATAAAATGGAATGTATTGTACGGACTTATTCTTACGAGTAACTTATTAATATCGTAAAGTGATTATATACAAATAATTAACAAAACATTATAATAATAACAAAAAGAATATTCAATAAATCAATAAAATTTTAAAAGTGGATAATAAACAAACAAAAAATATTAAATGGAATGTTCTTCGTACAAATTCATCTTTCAATTTATTATATACATAATAAATTGAACTTATGACTCACTACCATTAATCAATTCACTATTGTACGTTGCGATGAATTTTAAATCAGTAAATCTTTAAGCAAAAAATAAGTCAATTTCTAGTTTTCCTGTTCATGTTGATCTTGAGCTTTGCTAAGATGACGAAACAGCTGAAATAAAAAGAAAATAGATCATATTTTTATGGAAAAATATGATTTTGTATTATGTATATATGATTTTGAGTATATATGATTTTGTATGGACAAAACATTTTGATTTGTATCAAGTGATATTCTTTATTATAACAATGGCTTTTTATATTATTTGTTAGCAGGTTTTCATTCCATAAATATTTTTATTAATGGCTATACCTATAATACAGTGCAACCTCGATTATCCGGACACACTATTATCCGGACACTCGGTAATCCGGACACCCCCTGCAAAACACGATTATCCGGACACCGCTCGCTAATCCGGACAACGCGCCGCGCCGCAGCGAGACGGGCGTGCCGTCAAAGAGGCCCAAGCGGCTTGTTGAGAGCCTGACAACGTACGGCAGCGGTAGTACATATACATATGTCGTTTGTTTGGTGTACACTGGCAAAAATGCCTAAAAGGAAATATATTACTCTGAATGTGCAGCAAAAAGTCGAAGTAATACAATTAATTATTAATGGACAAAGCATTAGATCCATTGCTGCGCAATACGGGGTCAGAAAATCTAAGATTTCCGATACAAATAAAAATAAAAGCAAACTAGTCAACTATGTTTAATAATCGTTTAAAATTAGTACCTAACTGCATGAGTTCTATGTTGCTGACCATAGGTGGAATTACTTAACTACTGAACTGCATTCAACCACGGCGATAGAAATGGGCATTTGCGCAATTTAGTATAAAATCTAGTGATAATTACACCAAAAGTCGTCAACACTGGTTCTATGCATGACTTAAACTTGATCAAAACGTCAGATAATGTAATTTAAGCAATTTTGAAGCAATATTCGGTAATCCGGACAAATAGATTATCCGGGCACCCCCCTTGCATTTAATTGTCCGGATAATCGAGGTTGCACTGTACTTCATTCCCAAAATGGTGTAACCAATCAAATCGGCTAATCAACTCGCGGAAGTTGTTTATATTTTTTATTTTAAATTACTGGAACAATTTGTCAAAAATTGCAAAACTTTGTAACCATGAGAATATGCTTGGACTTTTATGAACAAAAATAGTTTTTCTACTTTGAGTTCGTTATGAACTCATAACGAAACCGGTTTCGGTGTCGTTATGAAAACACTAGGTCACAAACATTTGGTAACTTTTAGTTTTCCACGACTGATGATATTGACGTCAAGTGTCAATTAAGGCTGACATCTGGCAGACATCTCAATCGCTATTGGCTCGCGTCAATCGTATTTGTGAATTTTAGTACAACTACCAACTGTTGAATATGAAACTACTCTAGATTGTAAGATGACAACCGCAATTTTCTAAATGTATGTAAATTTAATGTCGCAAAGTAGAAAAAATAGTATATAACACTCGTTTTATAAGACGTATTGGCGCACTCGCTCCATTTGGGCACTCCTCGCTACGCTCGTCGTGCCCAAAACTTCTCGTGCGCCAATTTTTGTCTTATAAAACTTGTATTATAATATACTATTTTATACTTTGCGTTCGTTATGAACTCATAACGATACCGGGTTCGGTGTCGTTATGAAAACACTAGGTTACAAACATTTGGTAACTTTTAGTTTTCCAAGATTGATGATATTGACGTCATGACTTTTTTTTTTTGACTTGTTTATTTTACGTCGGTCTAGTTCCGCAACTTAGGCCAATCACCGACGCTGAGGGCACGCTACACACACCCAGGAATTTTGTCCTACTGAAGGAATTCCAACCTCCAGTAAGAGTTCTTTAACGTGCACGTCGCATAATGACAGCACACGGGGCCACCGGCTTTACTTCCTCATCCGATGGAAGGCGGCATGCAAAGGTATTTGTTCCCTGCCTAAAATACCAGGACAGTCGATTTTAGACCGAGCCGGGATTCGATTGACGTCATGATGTGATGATATTTGTGAATTTTACTACAAATACAAACTGTTGAATATGAAACTACTCTAGATTGTAAATTGACAACCACAATTTTTGAAATGTAAATTTAATGTCGGTACGCTCGTCGTTCCCAAAACTACTCGTGCGCCAATTTTTGTCTTATAAAACTTGTATTATAATATACTATTTTCTACTTTGCGTTCGTTATAAGCTCATAACGAAACCGCTTTCGGTGTCGTTATGAAAACACTAGATCACAAACTTTTAGTGACTTTTAGTTTTCCAAGATTGATGAAATTGACGTTCAGTGTCAAGTAAGGCTGACATCTGAATTGCTATTGGCTCGCCTCAATCGTATTTGTGAATTTTACTACAAGTACCAGCTGTTGAAGAAAAAAATTACACTAGATTGTAAGATGACAACCGCAATTTTTGACATTTATGTAAAATTAATGTCGCAAAGTAGAAAAAATAGTATATAACACTCGTTTTATAAGACGTATTGGCGCACTCGTTCCATTTGGGCACTCCTCGCTACGCTCGTCGTGCCCAAAACTACTCGTGCGCCAATTTTTGTCTTATAAAACTTGTATTATAATATACTATTGTTTCTACTTTGCGTTCGTTATAAACTCATAACAAAGCCGCTTTCGGTGTCGTTATGAAAACAGTAGATCACCAACTTTTCGTAACTTTTAGTTTTCCAGGATTGATGATATTGACGTCAAGTGTCAAATAAGGCTGACATGACAATAGCTTTTGGCTCGCCTCAATCGCATTTTGAATTTTAACAGCTAAAACTACTTTAGATTGTTTTGATGACAGTTTTCGAAATTTATGTAAAATTAATGTCGCAAAGTAGAAACATAGTATATAACGCTTGTTTTATAAGACTTATTGGCGCATTCGTCCTATTTGGGCACTCCTAGCTACGCTCGTCGTGTCCAAAACAATTCGTGCGCCAAATATTTGCTTATCAAACATGTATTATAATATACCTACTATTATGTCCTACATAAAGTGACATTTTACATCTTAGATACCGCGAGGGCAATAAGGATTCTTATTACCCACGCGGGCATTAAGGTTATTCTGTTTGACAATTAATTGTTTGTATTGTCACACAACTCCGAATTGTTTGTATTCTTACCCAACTCCGTAGGTACGCACGTTACTCTATACTCAAAATATTTATTGATATTATTCAAACGGAGCAACAAAACCATTGTAGGACATAAAACTTTGTATGTACCACGGGCATTACTTTATGTTTAAACCCTCGGGGCATAAACATCCGTTTAATACCCTTGGCATATATGTATAGTTATTTATGTACCAAGGACATTAAACGGATGTGTATGCTTCGAGTGTGACCGGTTAAAAAGCTCGAGGGCCGATAGGCCCGAAAGTTTTTTAAGTCGCCTGAGGGTATAAACATCAAGTAATGCCCGTGGCACATACAAAATACAATGGTTTTGTTCGTCCGTTTGAAAAACATTAATAAATATTTTGACGTAATCATGTGACATGCCTATCCACGGAGTTGAATAACAATACAAACAATACTGAGTTGAGTGACAACACAGACAATTAATTGTCAAACAGAAGAACCTAATGACGATTCAATATTTACAATTGGAAGGACTACTATTTGATATATTTGACATATAAACCATTGCAACGCTTCATGCCCGCGCGGGCAATAAGAAGTTGTTTTCTTTCCGGTATCTAATATGTAAAATGTCACTTTATGATCATATAGGACATAATAGTTATTTGTGTACCAAGAGCATTAAGAGCATAAACGGATGTTTATGCCCCTAGGGTGACCGTTTAAAAAGTTATTATTTATTTTAAGTCGCCCGAGGGTATAAACATCAAGTAATGCCCTTGGTACATACAAAATGTTATGTCCTACAATGCTTTTGTTCCTCCGTTTGAATAATATTAATAAATATTTTGACCAGCTGCGTATCTACGGACTTGAATAACAATACACACAATTCGGAGTTCAGTGACAATACAGACAATTAATTGTCAAACAGAATAACCTTAGTCGCCAATAAATGACATTGACGATTTAAAATTTACAATTTGAATGACAAATATTTGATATATATGACATTCTAAACCATGGTAACGCTTAATGCCCGCGCGATTCTTATTGCCCTCGCGGCCAATAAGAAGCTGTTTTTTGAAGGACGTTCAAAAGTGAGAGGGAAATTGATAAACCAAGCTTTCTTAAAACTTGAAACATAAAAACATCTCTGCTCTTTGATAATAATAAATTCCAAATAATAAAAAAAATACGCAATATGAGATGATAAATGATAATGAACCTTTTCAAGCAAGTGATGATGCTTATGAGATATGTCGCGGCTTACTCTTTGGACTGTTGGACATGGCTGGATTATCGTAAGCGTAGTCGATGCTGTCTTCAGCAGGAATCCTGCTGATTCCGGTCGTCACCGTTGTGGGACTTTCCGATTGAAGCGTACTAGCTGGAATTTGGATTTTAAGGTCGGCCTTTTTGTCAGTCTCGTCCGCCATTTTGTTACCCTTCTTTGAAACACCATTTGATTTATTTTCCCGTTTCTGAAAAACAAAATAACGTATTTATATGAATACATATTTTATTTTCTTATTATGAAATACATAGATATCAGTTTATGTTCGGCAGGAGATGAGTAGCCAACCAAATATACTTCATGATTTTGTAATAAGATTTAAGATTTCAAGTATTTTCATTTAAATTATAAGTATTAAAATGAACTTGGAATCTTTGCTGGCAATACAAAACATATCCAGTTAAATTCTGTCGAGTCTAGGCAGTCAACTAAAAATCAACTTAAAACACCGATATTAATAGAAATCGGCATCTACAGTCTACTCTCGACAGAGTTGAGCCATTTGACAAAGTTCCCTCTAACGTACATTTTTAATGCACAAACTGGAACATGCATATATGTAAAAGCCTTACGAAAATTATGACGTTTCGGAAAGAATGGAAGTATTATTTCTCTATTATATCTTCTTATAAAGAACAATTATTTTAGATAGTTTAAATTTTCAAATATGAATTTCGGAAAAACTGGAAGCAATACAAATTGATAATCGATAGGTTTTTAGTTTAGTTTTTAGTTGAAAGTATATCTTACAGTTTAAAACATAAAAGATGACGTAATTTCCGGAAACCCCGAAAGCCGTCAAAATTTGACAATAAATTTATTTATGTGATGAAGATCATCCCAATTGAAAATATCACATGCGAAGTATGATGTTCTGCATGCAATTTCAAAGATAACGTATTTCCGATAAAACGGAAGTCTTACTAACATCAAATATAACCCAAAAAAAAAAAAAACTTTAGTCTATTATAACTAGTCCAAATTTCATTCGTCTGGTTCTACAAGTAACAGTCTGGATCACCCGGTATTATAGTCCATTTCAAAACCGTTGATAGAAATAAGTTTGGCCTACGCATATCAGTTTGACATAAAGTCCAGGTTAAACTAGTTTGGCCTAGGATAGACTGGTTGTGCTTGACGCACTTCGGCCGACCTGGTTTGGCCTAGAACAAACTTGTTTGGCCCGAAGACAGGATTTGCCGGTAACATATATTATATACATTTCCAAATTTTATAAAAAAAGGTTATATATAATAAAATAAGTAATAAGGTATTTTTTTTTCATTTTAGATGCATCAACTTTGTTCTTTTTTCTCTGCAAATGACTATTTATTATTTTCATTTTCAATGGTATTGTTCTTACATCGCAATCTTGTTAGTAAAATAAAACGAAACTTTTTGCGAAATGTTTAAAAAATTAGGTATTATAGATTTAGGTATTAAACAACTGTTTTAAATACTTTTTTGTTCTATATTATTCCCTGACAATGACATCATTGGAAACACTTGTTATTTTAATCATAATTGGCCAGACTTTTAATTTAAAGGTTTCTACTTCTACAAAAAAGATGCACCACAATGGCTTTCATAACTGGAAAACATCAAGTTAATTGACTTTTAAATAAAAGAGTACAAAAATAAAAGAATAAAAGGTACTTGCAAATTATAACTATATTAAAAGTTTGTTGAAATTCATGAAAATATTGTAGTATAATTTGGGAAAACATGTATCTTCCTAAAACTTGTATCTTGCCAAAATGGAGTTTTGGGACAAAATCGTAGAAACGAACCCTAGTAATTTTCATTAAACAAAAATCAAAAGCTACAAAGTATATAATGCAATGAACTACTCAATTTAAACATTGGTTTGAAAGTAATTAAAACAAGTACGACTTATGACGCAATCTTATCGCATTGAGGGTGGGGACTTAATTATTCACGAAACCGGTAGCCAGAAAAACAAAAATAAATAAACTTTGGAAAATTTCACACTCCTTTTTAATCACTAGACAGATGGTTAAGACATACCTTAAAAATAGCTCGAATCGAAGCCAAACTCAAGTTGTTCTGTTGCCTTAGTACCAAGAAAAATACCGTAGATATCACTATCAGAACTAGGATTACAATTAGTAGAAGACCGAGAACTACGTTGAACTTTAGCTGTAAACCTGTAATCATCGCTAGAAACAAAAATAGAACGTATAATTATTAAGTGATTAATTAAGAATTTATTTGTGATATACTTACACAAAGTATTGGCAGTATCGTCTTGCTTCTTGTAATATCTTTGATCGAATAGGTAGACTGGAAACAAATGAATAGAATCAGACAGTTGTTATGGCTTTTAACGTCATTTTATATGACGGTATTGTAGTGGTTGTAGTGAGAAACCATACGCATTATTTAATATCAATGATTTTTTATCAACGAATGTGATTAAACATTATGATTTAATGAGTAGGTAACTAATTTAGTGAACGATGACTAAGTAGAAATTTGTTGTTTAAGTAAATATGCGTGTATCTATTACGTGTTATTTAAACTACTCATTTTCAATTCCTTGGAAATGCACAACCATTTATTGTTGTCGATATTGCATAGCATATGTAAACAAATTATTTTTTTGGGAATTTAGTCAAATGGGATGAATGACTGCTTAAAGTTTCAAAACATGTCTCCAAAGAAACCTTTCGATGCATATTCTACAAAAGATAATAAATATAAAACGCCATTCAGATAACCCATGTTACCCAAAATGTTCATTGCATTTTCTTGAAAATGACTTTTGTAACGGCGCATATTAAAAAAAAAATCAATATAGAAATAGTGAATTGTCACTACAAATTGGCGATGGTATCATAAATCGAAAACAAAGAACCAGAAATTTGGAATTCGGCGGTTAGCAAATTCAACTTCCAATTACTTAAAAAAACAAAACAAAACAAAATTGTAGGCGAAATCAATTAAATGAAAATATAACATAGGATGTTTTGTGAATGATTGTTAATATTCTCATATTGTAGATACTAAATAAAATATATAATAAAAATAATCAATATAAAAAAAATCTGATGTGGCCAGGCACATGACTTTATCATACAAAATATAAAATTAATAGTTTAGCTGCATGTGAATCTATTTGAAATAAATCGTGTCTGCATTAAACTAGTTATCCAGGATTTGACAGATATCTATTTAATACCTATTTACGCTAAAATCTCAAATATTTCTTTCGGCACGATTACAATACTTTACATACTGCGTATGATAAAGTAAAAATAATAATTAAAAAAAAATCTCCAACTTAGCTTTATTGTTCTCTGAGAATTTCTATCTTTATTTACTCTTTTGTTGGTTTTCTCAAATCCTAAAGTTATCGCATTCAGGGCCTTCAAACTATTTTTCTCCAGGTTCTTGAAATACTCTACGAATTATATTTTTCATAACTTTTGGTTTTCCCATAGGCATTTTTCTGATAATTTAGCTTTTCAACTATCATATCGCTGGCCATCAAAGTGGTGCAAGTCTAAAAAGTAGATCAATTTTACAGAAGAAGCATTTGAAAATATTTGCTTTCAGGCATGAATCAATGGATCAATGAATCAATGGAAGTAGAAATATTGTGCTGTTTCGTATACCTACAAGTCAACAAAACTGTCAGAATGACATCGGACATTCCTCATTGAATAGTCAGACTCTACTCATATGATATTTATATTCGACATCTTCCGAAAAACTTTTTTTAGATAATAAATGTCGTACTGTGTTAAAAGTCTTCTATGGACTTTTTCAATTTCTGAGCAAGTTATAGCGTTTTAAAATATTACTAAAAAGGGATTTTTAAACGGCTCTAACTTCTTAGATATTCGAAAGAAAAACCAATAAGTCGAAATAAAGCTTTTTACTCAGAAGTAAAAGGTAAAAAGGTAAAAAGTTTATTTTGGATTTATTTTTTCTTTGTTTGTAATTCCCTTTATTTTTATTATTTCTGTAATGATAAACCTTTTCGCATGTATTAATCGGTATTGATTGTTTACTAAACAATAATGACTAATTTTGCAATATGATGTATTTTAATTGAAGTACTTTGTTGTAGCAATATAACATTTTTTAAACGATCATTGAATTATTTATTTCAATACTATATTGGTTGTTATGAGAAAAAGCATTCATTTGTCGAGAGAAAAACTTTCCCTCTCGATAATGAAGTACATTCCAATTAATATCGTTTGAATATTGTTAGAATATGAATAAATATGTCAGAGTGTCATACTAATCTGGTAACAGGGATACTTATCATCTTCCGATGTGTGATCACTTATCTATGACATGAAGGCACATTTTATTAGATGATATACAATACACCCAATAATTATAATATAACGGTACTGATTTTGGTGACTTAATATCCGGTGTTAAAAAGGAAATGCGTATGTTCGCTTCATTCATAAATTGCGAAAGAAATTAGCCACCGCGATAACACCGGATTGCTTCCAGATTCTTTGAACAGCAGTCAGCTTATGACGATTGTATGATAAGAACAAGTTTAAAAATAGTTCAAATTACGATTATGTTTTCGATGTAATCAATAGAGTCGCTGCTTACTCATCTCTGGTTCGATGCAAAACAAAATTAATATTCACAGAGTAGCATTCCTAAATTTTGAGGTCACTGTGGCTTCCAGTTCTTCAAACTGATGTCTGAAAACATGTATTATGCGCAAGTCTATTACGAAATTTAAGGTGTAGTTATGTGGCATTGGACAATCATATGTATTTACTAAACAATCGACTGCGTTGAGTAATTTTGCATACGAAAACAAAATCTTATTATAATGCAACTACATCTCTTCTGTATAAACAAATACTAGGAGATAACTAGGCATAAGACAAAACTAATAACAGTCATAGATACATATCTACTTGTAAAAATGTTTGTTTTGTTCGCGCAAATATTATAGTCTAGACGTGAAAGCTCGGTGTCAAATGCGGGTTCCACAAACCCAAATAAAAAACAACGTTGATGTTATCACGATATATTACAGTATCAATTAAATAATACCAGTTTCAACCACGGATCGGGTCCAGATATACAAAATTTGGCAGACTTAAAATCTGTTCAGGGTCTAATCTGGCATTGAACAGCGTATCCAGCTTAGATCCGGTTTTGAATTGTCCTTAATGCGTCATATTTTATAACATTTCCTTGGGCTAAGTGATGTTCACTTGTTGTGACTTGACATGCTTTGATAGTCGATGTTTATGAGTTTATGTTATAGGTTTGAAGATATGTACCAGTTATGTTATGATCTTCTGTATGAATACACCAGTTATGTTATGATGTTCTGCATGAATACTATATATGTACTTTGTTAAGTCTGGTGTAGCTGTCATGGCGAAGTTTATGCTTAATTTCCGTAGCTTTTTGTGAATATTTTATGGAAAGAAGAGGTGGTGCGATATTAAATATATAACATAAGAGTGCTTTTAGGAAATTAGAATAAATATTAACCTTTGAAACCTATAATTATAAAATTAAAATTTTATGTTTATAATCTTGTACAAAAACCTGCGATGTATAAGGAGCATCTGCTCAACGCATTAGGAGCATCTGGTCTATGTATTAGGATAATGTACTTATCTAAGTTAACTCGCTTTCATTCATGCAAGCTCAGTTTTATGGACTCGTCTCATTCGGCTATATTATATATTTTCAATTTATGTTATGCAAGTTTTTCCACTTAATAATTATATGTATAACATCGATCCGGTGTTTTCATAAAATCAATAGTTGCTATCGATGGAAACAGTAATGGTATCTAGCATCGATGTCCCATCACTACTGGGGACTTTCTGACAAGCTAAACGCATCTCTTTATCACAAGATAAACAAAGATTCTTTTCTTTGAGTGAAATTGAGTGAATTCCAACTAATATTGCCTTTGCATCGTTTATTAATTTACTATAGAATTGTTGGCTCGTGTTCATTCAAAGCAGGAGACACGATAATATTGGTTGGCAACCACTCGAATTATTGAGAGCTTAAATTCGAAAATACAGACAAAATGGACAACATTGAAAAGTCTATAATCATGGTTATTGAAAGATGACAATTATTCATTATGCATTAGGCCTTACTCGATGAACACGAGCTGGAAATTCTTATAGGAAATTAACAATACTAACTCCAGTATATTATTAAGTAATAGAAAATCTACAATCTTAGTTCGCAATGAGACCAATCTTCAATTCTAGGATAAAAAATCAATGATTCTGAAAAAATATATAATTACAAACAATTCTTAATAAAAATTATTACTGACACAGTAATAAACTATAAAAAGGCAGCAAATTTTCTTGCAATTCACATAATATAAATATGCTATAGCATAAACATAAAACAAAAATATAACATAAAAGAATGTGTAAAAATGACACAAGCATAAAAGCAACAGAGATTTTTGTGTGTCTTTTTAATATTTTGTTACTTTCATGTTTATTGTGTCTCGTTTTAGAATACTAACAAATAAGAATAATGTCCCTAATTATCAATATCACTTACAACAAATAACACAAGACGAAAACGCTACAAAATAATTAAGAGCATAGTCATTCACACTATTCACCTTTTATTACTATAAAAATCTTGCCCCTCGCCCTGGAACATTTTGTAACGGTGCCCATGCCTACAGGAAATTATTATGTTGGACTAATTATATTAATAAACCCAATAACCGACTTAAAATGCAACTGTGCAGATTCAGAGTGTTGCGCGACGCATAATTTGGAAATTTGTGGCGTTCATCATTTTGTTTACTCATGAGTTTACTTGTTAAACTTATAACATTTACATATCTGACTACCAAATTGGCTAGCAATACTGTATTCCTTCTCAAGACAAAGTTTCAATTGCCAATTTGAAACCGTCTGTCTCAATAATTGCGTGAAATTCAATTAACAACATTGTCGCCTTTCCAATTTTTATTAATTTGCTATAGTTAATTATACTATTATTTACTTTTTTCACAAACAAAGAATCTCTGTATGCAAATTAATTACTTATTTAATAATAAATGAATTACACTAGCTTATAGATTATAATCCAGAAAGTTGCCAAATAAAATCCAATGCCAACTTTAAAGATAATTAACTGAATATAAAAAATAGATGAAACTGTTAGTTACATGCTCTATTTTTTATATTGATTTTTTATTAATCTGATGAATAATAAAAGAATCTGATAAAGACTTTCCAACCATAGTTGTAGCTTCATAGAATATAATAAAACTTACATAATAAAAAAATGTGAACAAACAGATATTTAAATTAAAAATTCAATTATAATTCTTTAGAAATATAGAAGAAGCGCTGGCCTTGATTTGGGAACCAAAACCCCAGCTCTAAGCCTACCTGTGTGTAACGAAAGTATACTTTAAACATGATTGAAGATCAGGTAGTCATTAAGCAAACACAGGCGTTTACGACTTGTATTGTATACTGTAGATGATAAACATACCAAATTTATGAATCAGAAATCAGTTAAACCGCAATTATTAGGGTTTTTGTGAGTAGGTACTGTTAGACATCATCAATAACAGGTATACAATTTCGCGGTATACAGTATCCGTGATTATCGGCTATTTTATATACGATAATATGTAGTGGAAAATAGGTGCGCACCTGCAAAGCGTATCATTGTTTATTGTCTCTATTATGGTTATTATGAAACACAATATTAAACGTGCGATTCTGGGCAAACATTATGTTTCAACACGAGCATTTTTTTGGGTTTGCCAATCTTATCGTGTTTGTTTAAACCGTTCTCGAGCTACAGTTAGTTACACCGTCCTATCTCATTTGTTCGGTATATGAATAAGAATGTAAAAATAATCCGTAGGTACTCCTATTACGTATCAGGTACACTTTGTACTAAGAGTTTTGATATTTAGTTTTAATATTGTTTTCAATTTTTTTGTAATATGGATGTAAAGAGGTGACTTTTAGCAAGAAACTCACAATTGAGGATTGTTTACGCAAAAGTATGATCATTTTGTACACAAACTGGATGTGGCCAGTTTTGTAATAATTGGTGTGGTTTCTATGGTTGTCCAAAAATTCAAATCGGCTGTATACCCAATGTATGTACTATCGTGGCCATATATTATGTCCCCTCTTTTGAAGTCCATTTTCTCGCAAATATATGAAAAAATTTAAAAAATTCTGATGCTGTCCTTGATTAATATGCTACAACTCATAAAAATTAGAATGCTGTATATGTTGGCGTTTTCCAGATTTTTCCAAATTAAGACGAATTGGCGCTGTTTTTGCGACGTAAATTTTATTCGTTTAACTTTAGCAATTAATTAGTCCGGAAATAATCTATAGATTTCAACGAATTGAAAAGTAAAATCACCTACGGAATGCTAGCTTGTGCATTTTTGTAAAATCATTGGATTAGTGCTTGACCCACAAAAGCTACATTATGCAATGCCAGAAATTCCTTTATTAGAAGAGCTAGAATAATGAAATATAGACTATAGGCTACCCACTAATTTATAGGTTTAAAGCCTATTACATAATCATTGTTTATCTTGCATTTTCCCTACAAAAAACCGAGTTGAAGCATCTCATGATGGTTACGGACAGAATACATATAACGACACGGCGATTATGCCTCGCCAAAGTAATTTGGATATCCGGCGACAGATTACCGAATTAAAAATTAATGGCAAAATGAGTCAATAAGGTAACCGAACCACAAACAGGCATTTGGAAGTCCCATGGAAATTCTTGGCAAAATAATCTATTTGTCTACAAATTTACGATGCTAAATTTGTAAAAGTTTTTTGAAGTTTTATACGCTCAGAGCTGACGTTTGTAATATATGTAATATATCAAGAGTTGTATTTATTTTATATTGTTTGTGCATGTATTTAAATATTATTAATAAATAAACTGTTGAAACTGTTATAATAGTTTGAATATTTATATAACAAAATCGGGCATACTTTTTAAATATTTTTTGGGTTTATCAAGCAAACTTTATTTAGTATTCACCACTAATCGGAAAATCTGCTAACTCCATATTATTAGTCTATCCGCTTCCATCAAAATCTTATTTACAACCTTGTATAAAACTGAAGAAAACATAAACGCCTATCGATAGACGAGATTTCTCTCGTACCGGGTCACATATTATAATCTTCTGCAAAAATTAAGAATTTAATTCTTTGTTAAAATTACTACCTTGACATGTTATCGTTCTTTTTGTGTATTGATAATAAGCTGCCCGGTTCTCTCAGCTGTGTCGGTTGTCTCCGACATGACAGCACCGCTAACGCCTCCCTTCCCCGCAGCACCCTAAAGACCGTAGAGCGTCGGAATTCACGCGCAGTTTCAGCACGATCATTTGTATGAAAAATGCAAGATAAACAATGAATATGTAATAAACTTTAAACCTATGAATTATTGGGTAGCCTATGGTCTATATTTCATTATTCTAGCTCGTCTAATAACGGAATTGCTGGCATTGCATAATTTGGAAAAATCGGGAAAACGCCAACATATACAGCTTTCTAATTTTTATGAGTTGTAGCATATTAATCAAGGACAGCATCAGAATTTTTCAAATTTTTTCTCCCATAGGTCTGCGAGAAAATCGACGCCAAAGAAGGGACATAATATATCGCTACGATAGTACATTGCGCGTCAAAATTAATGCACCACTAAAAAGATTGTCACAATTTCAAAGTTGATTTTCTCTCGAGCCGCTGGTCTGATTTTTGTTATTCTTTTGTTCAGTTGTAGGTTCATTCTTCAGTAACAATACTTCGGTAGGAATTTTTATTGACATTCCAGTATTGCACATATATTTGAGAGTAAAGCTCATTTGGCCGTATGAGAACCCTTTCATATCTGTTCACAGTCTATTCACAAAACATGGGTTCCTTCAGCTAGAAACGTATTGAGACCTGAAGATTACTATAGCCTACTACCTCGCATGTTTGTTGCCGTGCGTTTAGTATTGTCATTACTGTTCATGTCGTCTCAGGTATTAAAAGATTGGGCCACTGTTTGACACCACTTGATTCCTGTGGTCGTAGCTGGTGCAAACCACGGCATGTTGCAAATTTCGACAAAAAACTTACCCTCCCTGTAGTGCCTTATATGCTCAAAACTAAAATTTCTACCACAAAATCGTTATTGACAAATCAACCTAAAATCGAAAATATCTCTAGATTTTTTTTTTCAATAATAAATATTGTTCTGTAATCAATCCTTTCCATACCAACGTTTATTGTGATGGATCAGCTGCGATGTTTCGACTGACATTAGCCTCAAAGATACAAAAATAGGGCAGATATATCAAGTTTAACATATAGTACCGTTTCTGAGCGGTATTTGGCGCATGTTGAAACAGACTCACGTTAATTCATAAAGTACTTTGTAAATAAATACTAAATACTATAAGTACTTTGTTGTGCTAAATACTATAGGTCTGACAGAGGAATAAACCGATATAAGACTGCATGATGTTCCTTACTGTCAACATACGAATATATTGTTTTGTCTGTTGTCTTGTATGACAGAAAGACCATAGAAAAGTAAGCACTGTTCGAAGATATGTTCAAAATGTGGTTGGCTGGCAGATTTCGCATTTTGTTTGATCCAAAGTTGTACATTTCAGCATCTCGCTTATTACCAGAGAAAGATGATTTGTTTAATTCGGTGGTTTCGCATTTTTATGCTAACCCATTATATGAGCCAAAATCAACAAAATTAACACAAAATGAACTGAAATTTTGAATTTTTGTTTTGTTTTTTTTAAGAACAATGAAATTGAATATTAGTAACTCTTGCATTTTTCAAACAATCAAACAGATTAATATACTTCTAAGATAACTTGGTCACAGAAAACTAATTTTATCATGGGTGCCATATTGAAATTTAAGTGATGTTTGATATTCTCAACTGTACATTCCATCTCTGATTCCAATGATTTAAAATAGTTGACTGGTCCTGAAGAAATTTAGTAAATATGAATGTGGTGTCGTCATATCTCTTGTGTTTTTGAAAGGCAACAATTGTATACCACTTCATAGAAAATATTATGATGCAAGATATGATAACAACATAAACGAACAAACAAAACAACAACGTAAACATGAATATATAATAATAATAATAAAAATATATAATAAATGTTAAGAATTTGTATCCCCAAACAGATTTGAGGAGTCTTGTCGTCAGTCTGGTTATTAAAGCCTAGTTTAGACCAGGGCAACAGATAGCGACAGTAACAGGCAATAATAGCTATATACACAACAGTACTGGCAACTAAAATAAAAATGCCATCGCTTTACTATTTGAACATTGGTTGAAATTTGTATTCTTACTTTTACTTCTTATTTTTAATTATTTGTATTATACTATTTTCCGTGAAGTTTGTCATAAAATTAGTCAAATCTGCCGTAAAAAAACTGAAGAGGAGAGAGCATCACATAGTAATTGTATACAAACTGTCATAATTTTGTTTTAGACAAAAAAACGGTAATTATGATCCCAAAACACTCCTCGCAATAAGCAATAAGTCATAAATATTTGCTTAAATAATAATATAAAATCAAAGACAAAACACACACACAAGTGTTTTCATCATTTAAACCAGAAAAGTACCTTTTATCAAAACATCATAATTCATTAAGAACTATTAAGACATTTCTCAAAAAAGGGGTTTCAACATGGTGCTTGCGTTACAAAATAAGTCGCTTTCATTTGTTTTTTTTAGAAAAATAATAAAAGCGAAGAACTGTTCATCAATGTGAGCAACAGTGTCTAGTTATAGTAGCTTTAGTTACTTTTGGTATTACTAAAGCTGAAGCTTCAGTGGTAATAAATATTGTTGGCTAATTTGGTAAAACTAGCACGGCAACCCCGAAATAATACTGGTTATACTTCTTTTGGTAAATAACATTAGGCTATTGTAGTTCTTAGAAGTTTTTCTTTAAATGCAAAGAAGCTTGGTTATTAATAAAAAAAATCTACGAGGGACTTTAATCTTCAACCATGAAGATATAAAACACCTCATTAAGGATCGCATTAGAAAAACCAATCAGCACATATTAGAAACTTCGTGTAAGGATGGCTTACTTATAACGAAATTAGTACAATTGTTCGTAAAGAGAATAATAGTAGCTCCACTTTCTAGCAATAGTATTTTATTTAACCTTCGAGAAAATTCTACAGGCTATAGTATTAACATCACCTACTAAAAACTTGATCCTCCTTTTTTCTCTGTAATTTGACAACGCATAGACAAAACAAATCAATTAATTAGTAATGTTACGTTTCCTATGACGTAAATTCGACATATTTGTTTTGGTTTGATGATACCGAATAATATTGGAAGATTGACATACCTTGGCAGTTCTGCAAGCATTGGTCCAGATCAATATTATGATCATCACTGCATATCCTACTGCATGGTTCGCAGCTTGATGTGTGAAGATTGCAGTAGTTGAACTGTGGACATGTTAGCGTACCACAATGCGGCCCTTTGGCTGCATAATCGCCATTGCCATGGCTAAGCCAGCATAGGAAGGCAACACAGAAGGTAACGAACTTCATCATTATCATGGGCACTTTTCGACTACATGGCGGATATGCAACAGGTGAGCCGGTATGGTAGTATGGCGTTACCTGTGTGACTCACTCTATACTGGTGCTACTAAAGTCGGCGACGCGTAGCTGCTACGTGGTGGGATATCTGGCCGGTTGATTGTGGTCGCCAGATCGCAAGAATGTTACCGAACAGGTAGGAGGAGGTAGCGCGGTGCCCCACCTGTTATTTTAATCGTGGGTTACCTGTGAACGGTTTTTCAAATGGTTTAATTTGGCGCGCGAAGTTTTTAATTTGAATAGTGGAAAATATATACTGTTCCTCTACTCTGTTGTCCAAACGTTCTTGCCTTCCAACCAGGGTATCCGCGTAAATGGCGGAGAAGTTAGCCATAAAAGCTATCCATAACTTTTTTATCGAATGTTTGAATCAAACCTAAACCAAACAATAGGGCTGTTCAAGTAGTCATGGGTGTTATTTCTTTTTAACTGGGGTAGCAATACCACCAGGGGGTACTCCCCCTCGGAAAATATAAAAAAAAATCGTTTTACATTTGTTAGTTCTTTAGAAACTTTTTCAGACTATTTTACAACAAATAGAAGTTATTAACTAAACCACACGTAAAGTAAACTTCACACACAACTCAAAACTAACCAATTTTAGTTTGTGTGCTCAGTGATAAAAGACAAAAACAACATGATAAAAAGCTTACTTTTACTCAATGTTATCATACACAAGTTTTTATTATACTTAATGAAGCCTTCTCTCTGGCTTGAATTAAAGTCCTCAATAACTTTGGAAACGTTTACTTCAACACTCCTTTCAATAGCCAAAAGAGTTAACGAGGACAAGCTCTCCTGGCCAATCGTGTTTTTGGTGTATGTTTTTAACCGCCGTAACCTCGAAAAAGACCTCTCATAAGATGCCGAGTTCATTGGAATCGTAGAAAACAAACGAAAAACTTCAAAAAGCATAGGGAACATACCTTTCAAAGATTTATGTACAAAAGCGTCAGCTAATTCTTGAATATGTTTTTCATGATTGTACCATTTTGCAAAAACATCTCAGTTCAGACAGAAGAAGTTCATTATCTAAATTGTAATATTTACTCACATACTGTACACTGGTGTCTATATCAGGTCCACCTAGAACTTTGCTTATGTGGTTAGGCACATAAGCAAAGGCCAGAGGTTTGAAACTTTGTAGAACTGCTCTACAGATTAAAATGGAGCTTTACTCCCTCCCCCAGTTTTTGAAGGAAGTTTCCCTTTTTTTGGCAGCTGGGCGGCTTTAAACATGCACTTGCCAGCGATTTCTGTGCAGTGATTGACAAACTTGGTGAAAAACTCATCTGTTCAGAAAAAGTGCAAGTGTGCTATTTTACAGATTTCATGACTTCGTAGGTTAGTTACACTGCTTGACTGGAGGGTCTTTGAGGCAGTAGTATGTCACATTGTGCTAGAACTCTCTCGAGTAATACCAGGTCAAATACAAAGTTGAAGTCTTCTATATTTTTCAACAAAGCATTGGCTGACCACCGCTGTTTGGGTCTGTCTCCGAAATCTTACATAGAGCCGCAAGACTGCTATCAAAATTATCTAATAAAGAACACACTGCCTCGGCACGGCAATGTAATGGAGAATCGATAAAGTCAAAAGAATTCCCTGTTGTAGACTTGTATTTTTTATTAGGTTTTTGTAAATTATTGAAACATACATCAAAATTCATACATCAAATCATACATCAAAAAAGACTGGGCTTCACAATTCTGGTGTGGCAGTTGCCACCCCTTGCAACCCCCGAATTACGCCTATGGAAGTAGTATATACCTGAGTTTTGAACCGAAAATGTATCTAACGGTTAAGTCTATAATTCGATTTAATTAAGAGAGCTTTATCTAATAAGAGCTCCGGATGTCTGAATTTTGATTAATTAATGAGAAGATATCTGGTACTAAGGTCACAACCACCATAACAAGAAACCTTCCTCCGCGGCAGCCTTCAGGCAGAACTAAATTCTTAGACGGGGCAAAGAATCGGAGCTTACCATACTAGGACAATATGCTGAGATGACTAAAATTTGTTTTATCTAGTGCAACAATTCTGGTTAGTTTCTGTCTCCAATTTTCTTGGTAAAGAAGAGACGGGTGATATGCTGGGCATGGGGGTTCCGCAGGGGTCAATTCTGGGACCTCTACTGTTCCTCATTTAGATGAATGATTTGCGGGAGTATGTCAACTATATCAGTTTGCTGACGATACGAGTCTAAAATGTCGCATGAAGACTCCGCGGAACTGTCTAGACTCTAGAGTCTAGACTCACGACCGAGTCAATCCGCTTGATGACGCGTTGGTGTGATGAGAATGGTATGCGGCGAAACCACTCTATATCTTGCCTGCACTGTCGAAAGTCATGTAAACAGTCATTAAACTCAAATTGCATGGATATTTTGAAAAGAAAAATTTACTTGCCAAGGATTAACATGGATACAGAAGTAAAAAGTCGACAACCACAACAATGGTGGATTTGGTCGAGAAACTTCTAGAGGCATTTAATAACCGAACACTCAGCAAGGTTGCCTTTTGTGATCTACGTAAGGCCTTCGACAGTGTGGATCATTGCATCTTGCTGGAGAAGTTGCAGTTTTAGGGCGTTCGGGGACTGTGCTAAAACTTATGAAATCGTATCTGACAAACAGAAGGCAATTCGTGGTAATCAGAAATGTATCATCGAAAGAAAGGACCATATCGTGTGGTGTGCCACAGGGCTCGATTTTGGGACCGGTACTATTTCTCATTTATATTAATGAGCTTGTCCAATCAACATCCGGAGACGCGATTTGTTTGTTTGTAGACGACAGCAGCATCATAAATTGTGGAAGAAATATGGAAGAGATAACCGATGAGCACTAGATCCATAGTAGATTCAAGGGAGTGGTTCTGCAGTAACAAACTACAGTTGAATGATGAGAAGACTAAGATTGTCACATTCACGGCCAGTACAACGGCAGAAAGGCACATTGTAAAATTTCTTTGAGTATATCAGCAAAAAAATCTGAATTGGCAAATTCACATCATCATTCTAAACAAAAAATTGTCTGCGCCATCTACTCAGTACGTCGTATGATGCAAATTGGCACGAAATAAACTGCTCTAACGGCCTATTACGCCAATTTCCACAGTCCTATGCAATAATCATGCGGGGCGCCAGTCCTCTTGCAAAGTATGTCCTGAGGCAGCAGAAGAAGTTTTAGAATTATTGGTGAAGCTGACTACCGCTCAAGTTGCTGAGAGTTGTTTTCGAAAATCTTAAAATACTTACCGTCGCGTCTGTATACATATTTACCTGTGTTGTATACGTACATGAAAATAAAGAATAGTTTAAGTTAAACCGCGATTACCACGAGCACAACACCAGAAGCCAGAGGTAACATAATAGTTCCCTTTCACCGTTTGGAAGCTGGTCAGCTGGTATGTGTGGAAAACTGTACAATAAGTTGCCAGGTGGCGGTAAGCCAGGCCAGGTTAAAAGTTTGTGTCGGATCTTTTAAAGCAAAACTCCTTCTACAGCGTGGACGACTTCTTGAACTGCAGCCACCTACCGTGGTATGATATGCATAAGTTTTATGTGGACGACGATTTGTAAAATGTTTTGTTGTTGTGGATAATGTATAGTTCTTACAGATTTTTTTAATTGTTTATCTCAATATTACTTGTTGAAGATTGTATACTTGATATATTTCTGGTAATGTTCTTCAGCTGTTGATATGTGTATACTATTGACTAAAGTCAGTGGAATAGTTAGCAACATGTTCGACAAACTATGGTGCAAAATTTAAATATTTTGCGCTATAATTTGAATATTTTTGGTTTACACAGGACTATTTTAAAAAAGTGTGTCGTATTTAAAGCATCATTTATTACAAAAATGTTTGTTTCCGCTCCGGACAATCTCTAATTAATAATCTATTTCTTGGCTATAGGGAGCTGCAGTATTAAAAAGAAAAAGAATAGATTATTAATCATTTATTACATTTATTAAAACATGATTAGATAAAGTGGCTCACGCAGTATAAAGACTTGCATTTCCAAATGATAACTCTGATTGTTAGGCTCCTGAAATCAAAAATTGGTCATGTCTTATTGTAATCATTCAATGAATTATGCTTGGATGACTTGTGACAAGTGCCTGGAATACATAAGAATCAACCTCTAAAAACCTTTAACTGTGCAATAGAAACACTTTCCACCGAAAATTCCGGTAGGCATTTTTTCATTTGGTCTTATAAAAAATACAAACAATATGAACAGTATGTTTTATGATGACAGACCTTTCTAAATAATAGTGCACTTGTCACACATATATCAACATTAAAAGTAAACCGTCCAACGTATAATACAGTTTAGGACTAGATATATTGTATTATAATATTCTACATATTATATAACATCTGGGGTCTAAATCTTAGTTTTTGATTGTGGTGCAAAACATGCTACGGTGTTATCAAGTGACCAAAGACCTGCACAAAGACTAATTCGTTTTGCCCGAAACAACTCATTTTAACCCCTCCCTCCCCCTGGCGATTGAACTAGGCCCATTTTGGTGTGTCGAGTTTGAGTTTTTAGATCTTCATGATGACTTTTCAACGCCCAGCCACCCTTAAATGGTATTAGCAAAGCTGACAAGCCTATTTTAGAAAAAGCCTTACTTTTAGTTTATACATAAATTTTAAAAATTGACCCTTAAAGAACGAACAGAAGATAATGACCGATTCGGAAAAGTTTTTGAGGTGTTTCTGGTATAGGTGTGCCCCTTTTCCTGGGTAGGCGTTTCCGATCAGGGAAAAAAGTGTCAAATTGACCCACCTTATTACTGACTAACTTCTGATGCGATTCCGTGAAAAGAATACGCACTTCAAAGGTTAATTAATATTTATACTAATATAAGTGGATCCTGTAGGATTTATATTTCTGTCTTGGTCTGGTTTGGACTATGTACTATTCCCTCCATATGAATTTTGTTGATAAGTTACCATAATTTTTTTGAATTTTTTCATCGCTAGCCACCTAATTGGCTTGCTTGGCCTTATTTATAACAACATCTTTAATGCAGAGTGGGGCACTACGTAGATTTCATAAATTTGAGTATTCGGTACGTGAGTACTGGTACAAGTCATGCTCTTGAGTACTGTACCTATTTAAATCGATTCGAGTAGATTTAATCTGAGTGCGCATCTACCTACTCATAACGATTTGAGTATTATACTCAGAGTATAGATGCGTACTTTGAGTAAAATACTCAAAACGTTTTGTGTATTTTCCTGAGTACTACATTTATTCAAACCGTTGTGTGAACTGCGTACTGTGTGTTATGATTCATTTTGGAAATGCATACTTTTTGTAAGCATTAGACACTTATATTAAAGAAAAAGCGGAATTTACCTTTAAGTGCAGAATTTTATAAGGATTAGTTTGATACCATCACCTAACGTGCACGTTGGGGCTGGTTATTAGGGTGCCAGGCTCTAGTAAAATTTGCGGACGGCATAGATTATTAAAACTCAACATTTTTCGCGTCGGATCCGAAAATGGTAACCGTATTGGATTTAGCCCATTTTTCGTCTATATTGAATAGATTCATTGGCGTCAATAGCAAAAGTTTATTTCAGTTATTGCTCACGAACAGGTGAAGAATGGCCACACTTATTGAGAAACAAGCTGATTTCTTTTGCTAGTGTAAGTTATATCTCATAAGATCATCAGCTTTTTTTGTGACTATTTGTAAAAAGTGTCGGTTTTTATAAAATATGGTAATCATAAAATTATAAAATTTCATTTAAAATTGAGGTTATGTGTTGTTTATAGAGACAGCGGAAAAAGTATGAAAGTATTTTAGTAAAATTGAAAAAAAATGGGACACGTTGGCTTTTAATTATCAAAATACACATTTGTATATCAAATTAATTTAATAACAAACCAAAGGAAAATAAAAACAAGAATAAAATTATAATTATTTATTATTGTGCAATATAGAAGCGTCTGATGATCTAGATGTGTGAGCATTCGAAATACTACGAAATACTAGATGTAATTCCACGGAACATGATGTACAGGGATCTATCGGAGACTGTAACGCCCTTCGCACAAGGTGAAGCTTTATTTAGTAGTCTGGGAGACTAGACTAGTCAGCACGACGTGACCCAAGCACTTCCTTTATAATGGAGTTGGGCTACGCTAACGAAGCTAGTAGCTACCCCTGTCCCATTGAGATTTCGGTAGTAAGACCGAAGTCACACGCAACCCGGCAGCCGCATCGCATGGGATTCTAGATTCATACGTCGCCGTCGTGAGGAGAGCACGCGTTGAATATATACATTTGTGGGAGAAGTGTTAAAACATCCAATATTATATAAATACCAGCTATAGCAAGAAAGCCGAGGTAAAAAAGGCATGGATTCAAGTCAGAACTTAAAATGTTAGAAATTAAAACAGTCTTCTTGGTCTTCCTTTTATCTCTCTTCAACTTTCTCCACGCTATTTCTTTCGCTAATCTTGATTGCTTTGACTATTGATTGCTCTTCATCGAAATGACCTTTTCTGTCTCCATTCATTCTTCGAAGTATCATTTTCTCTTTCACTGGTTCCAAAGATCTAACCTTCTGAGGTCTTCTGAGGTGCATTCAACATGCGTTCCAGCTATGGTTGATAGATCTAAACTAGCGGTTCAATGATGTTTTGCATCAAGAAAATAAATATTTTGCATTTAAAATAGCTTTTTTTTGTTTTCTTTTGCATTTTTTAATTATTTTGTTATATATAACGCCAACGCGTTATCTAAAGAAAAACGACAAAAACGCTACTACCTGGCCGGATATAAAGCTTTACTAAAAGAGTCCGGCTTCGTATTCAACACAATAAAAATCTATCCAAAAGCCTTCTTACTTTCAATTCACTAAATCCTTGATTATTTTAACGAAAATTTTAATAAGTAAGGTAAAAAGATTCAAATCTAAATTTTGAATCTAATTTTAGATTTAAGTATACCTACGCATTAGGTTGCTAACTTGCAGTTATTGGGGTTATTTGTGGTCTATTTTATTTATTTACTGAAAACAACAATACAACAACCCATACCTAATATTCAAATCCTTGAATCTAGGTAGTTTTGTTTTTTGGTTCGAATGATCCATCACATTTGTTTTGGTTATACAACACAAGCTGAAATTGCTTTAGTAACATTGTAACACAAAAACGTCGCGCCAACGAGACTTGATTCGCCACATGTGCGAGTAAAAGTATCCTAGGAAGTCTGCCACAGGACTAAATAAAGTTTCACAGTGTTGAAGCGCTTCAGCTTCCTTACATTATGAAAACATGAGGATGGCAACAACTAAATTTTCAACTGCGAGGCTGGCAATATTTATTAGTTCTTTTTTTCTGTTTCTTACTTATTTCGGACATCCTATACAGTTAATAGGTTTTAAAATGTGTTGCCTACATATTTCTAGTTGACCGTTCTTACTTATTCCGAATGAATCAGTTGCTGACCCATGCAATTTTTTTAAAGCAACAGTATGTCCATCATGTTCCGTGAGACACACTGTAGATGTCGGTATATTACGTATGTTTAAGCCCACCGTTTTCCACTGTCTATGGCTCTGGCTGAATGTACATCGGATTTTTATATGTAAGAGACGGATCTTTATAGATAGGATTGTTGTCGTTATGCCACTTCTCCATTTTTCTTTTCTCCTGGAAAGTTGCAAACTCCCTATTATCATTTATAGTAACCAGGAATTTCCAAATAAATAGCGTTGCAACTGCAATCAGCACCCCAGCTATAATGATTGTCATCAAACCTGCAGAAAAAATAGTAATATTATGACTAGAAAGAAATTATTACAATTATGTTGAAAACGGGACCACTGCTGCAAGCAATAAACGATACAACCGTATGTACTTGTACATACGCACTGTACTATGTACTGTGACAAAAAATGCCACTCTTTTGGATACTCTTGACGTTAATACGACTTCCGGTTTTTCCGGAAATGACGTCATCATTGAAAGTTTAAATGGCACCATATTCTTTGTGTGATATCTTCAATGAGGATGACATTATGAACAGAAAAACATATCGATCGTCAATTTTTATCACCAAGGCAACGCAAAAATAACTTTTTTGTGTATTAGTCCAGGTAGCTAGGAATTGATGAAAATTGTCGGAAATTGTCAAATTAACACGAACAAACCGATTTTGTCCGACATTGCATTACTGGCACCCTCTAGAGTGATATAATTGGTTTTTGGCCAGTGGGTCATTTTTTTCACGGGTACCCAATGGCCACACCCTGATTATGCGATAGAAAACATCTTTCCGATTACAATGATACCAAATACTTGATATTTTATTGAAATTCTTAGCGTACAAATATTGTTAGAAGCAAGGAGATCGAAAAAAAAATTACCCAATGTTCTAAGTCAGCGCACAAGTCAAAGTCACTCAATGGACTACTCGAAGGAAGTACCCAGATTATGCGAGGAAACCCATTTTCCCGACACAACGATACTAAATTCTTGATATTTTGCTGATAATCGTAGCGTGAAAATGAATTTTAAGGGTACTTCCTTCTAGTAGTCCAGTGACTGAGTGACTTTGACTTGTGTGCTGACTATGATCATTAGGTCAATATTTTTTTTTAGATTTCCTTGCTTCTAACAACATTTGTACGCTAACAATTTCAATAAAATATTAAGTATTTGGCATCATTGTAATTGGAAAGATGTATTCTATCGGCTAATCAGGGTGTGGCCATTGGGTACCCGTGAAAAAATGACTCACTGGCCAAAAACAAATTAAATTACGCTAGAGGGCGCCAGTAATGCAATGTCGGCCAAAATCGATTGTTTATTTGACAATTTTCAACTACTTTTACAAATTTCTAGCCACCGAGATTTATACACATAAAAGCTATTTTTGCGTTGCCTTGGTGATAAACGTTGACGTTCGATATGTTTTTGTGTTCAGAATGTCATCCTGATTGAAAATATCACACACAAAATATAGCGTGCTATTTAAAATTTCAATGATGACGTCATTTCCGGAAAAACCGGAAGTCATATTAACCTCATGAGTGTAAATAACTCGGAAACAAAAGGAGCACAAGGTGGTGGCAAGAACGGCACAAAACTACAGCAAAAATTCTACATACAAAAAAAAAATATTTTATTTCAATCTTGAAATTAGGATAGAACCTTTAAACAATAGTATCAAAAAACTTGTGATTTGCTGCAAAAAACTGGTACAACATTTCTACATACAAAAACATTTTATTAAAAATTTTGTATTTTGGTCTATAGACACTGCGCTGCAATGAAAATTGCTCGGGAACGAAAGGAGTAGAAAACTCGTGGTTTGTGGCAAAATTATTTCAAATTTAATATTGAATTTTGTGTCGATAGACGCCGCAAACAAACATTGAGAATAATTCGGGAACGAAGGAAGCGGCACAAAACAGCACAAAATCGCGGTTAGAGTCAAAGACATCTTAATTTCCGGGTAGAACCGCGTTGTTGCTTTTGAAATAGTCGACGTTTCACACTCTGTTGCTAGAGGCATCTTCAGGACTAAGTGTTGAACCAAGTGCTACGAAGATACTTCGGAGTACTTTCATTTATAACTTGTTTACTGGATATTTGTTAAATTTACGGAACATATTCGCGTGTTGTCAAAGAGTAATAATACAGCAACAAATCTGATAAACTTTAAAAAATCAAAATGTGAGTTGACCAGTTTTTGTTATAGTTTTTTAATGGATATTTGTTAAATTTACGGATCCTATTCGCGGGTTGTCACAGAGTAGTAATACAGCAACCGGCCTGTCTATAAAAACTGGTGTCGATTCGGTTTGACGTTTGCGATTAAAACGTCAATATTGTTTATTTTATCAAACTCCAATATGACTCCAATCTTTCAGGATTCGTCTTTAAGCCCGGGAGTCGGCGCGGGCGCGGCGCCGATACATCTTCTCATTTGACGGGTTCAAATAGCGCAACTCTGTCATAGATCTGGCAGCTAGCTACTAAGGACTTTGTAGGTAAGTGAAAATACCAGCATTGAAGCATACAAGCATACCAATAAAATGAATATTGCGCGCATTGTTTTTTTAACAGCACATCTAAAAAGCCTACAGTGGCGATCCCCCTTAACTTACGGATACCTAACTTACCTTCAAATTTTGCCACAAACATGCAGGCTGCTTCACCAACTTCAATAACTAAACCACCGTGTCCACTTTCTTTAAATCGATAGGTTGTTGTGCAAAATGAGTCTTCGTAAGCACAACTCTCCCATTCAATGCTGGTGTATCTCACATAATCACTTGAAACTGCGACGTATCTTATGGCTGAGCAATTTATGTTTGACTCGTTAGTGTTGTCCACTGTTTTGTTGATGAAAATTAGAACACAGTTGAGGAATGACTTACATCTGAAAGAGAACATAATTTAAATAAATAATTATGTACATCTTCAGGGATAATCAATCGCGTATCTACACACCAGCGTTGTTTACATACTGTTTCAAACAATTATTGTCCACAATGATATATATATATATATATATATATATATATATATATATATATATATATATATATATACTATATATGGAATATGACGTAAATAGAATCCAAGTGAGAAGTAATTTTTTAAAATTAATTAAAAGGATACGGTCTCAGCCCGGATTCGAACCGGGGCCTTCTTCCTTGCCGGGGAATTGCTCTACCGCTGAACTACTGAGCCCGGTCGGAGGATATAGATTTAATTCGTCATTTCAAACGATAGTAACAGTACGGGTTGCTGTCTAACTACTATTATCATGACATCTATTGGACACTGGTGGAAAACCGGGCTGAGACCGTATCCTTTTAATTAATTTTAAAAAATTACTTCTCAGTTGGATTCTATTTATTTAAGTTTAAGTGTATTTACGTGCAAAACCTGTAAAGCCTCTAACCCCAAATAAAATTAACCATTTTAAAAAATTTGACAAGGCTAACTAATTTGATTTAATTTTGTTAAAAAATACATAAATCATCAAATTACTATATATATATATATATATAAAATTACCATACATAAATAAATAATTAGTACATGCTTCTTCAAAGCTAATTGAATGCTGAAGACCTACCAAGAAAATCTCTCTTATATACCTAAATTTACACCCCACTGCGCACATCTGGAGCTACCGCTCCCATGTGCTTTTCCACCGCGTTAGGATCGATTTCCAGACCCTACTAATGTCAGTACCGTCCTCGCGATTGATGTTGTCAGGGTGTTTGTAAATTTCGACGAAGAAGCGAGCAACATGGTTTGCGAAACGTCGGCATTTACAAATCTTGACACACGGCATAACCCGGAAGCAGTTTATTCTCTAAATGATTCTGGCCGTGAAAGCCTACGTACTTATTTAATTAGTACATGTTGGTGCTAATATGTCCGACGTATACTGACAGAATTTTCAAAACTTTGGTTGCGATGCGCTAACAGAATAATATGTTGATCGATTTCAGAATTTGTTTTTGGAACATTCTTGTATATTAATTGATAGCAAGTTTCCCGCTCTATGCCGAATCGATCTGATGAATTTGTTGTCAGGTAAGCTTCAGGAATTCGGGCATTCGCACACGAGCAAACTGACTTGATGTAACTGAAATAAACCTGAACTAACCGTTGCTCTAGCTGAAAGAACGTCTGTCTAATATTGTCTCACACGTTTACAATAGTATATTATTCTATGAGCAAGTAATGTATATAAGTAATTTCGAAAAGAAATTGCCATTACTTGCGAATGGAATACTATACTTTATCTACGACCAGGGCAACGAAATTCATTTTTGTGCATATAGGGACGGCTATAAGTCACTATAACGGTTTACAGGATTTGGCAGATTAAAATTGTTTTGTGCGCTTGTCACTTAACGACATTGTCAATGCCTTGACAATGTCGCTAACCGGTGTATCAAAACAATATGGAAATACAAAATCCAGAGCTGTGATTGGTTCTGAAGCCGTGAGGAATGAAATATTTCTCACTACTCGCGGGGTATGAGGTGCAAGGAATGAAATATTTGCCATGTGTGTAGGGAATGGTTAGTATTACTTATCATAAATTGCCATGATAATGAATGCATTCCTCAATAGGAATAGAAAAATTAATTCCATAATTCTGAATACATAACTTTACCTGTCACATTCAGGAATTTCAACATTCACTTTGACCACGCATCCTTCGCAATGCGTGCCGTAGTAGCCTTCGTTGCATTCGCAAGTTCCGCAACTGCAATTTCCACGATTTGAGCACACACCAGTCTTGTATCGAAGCCGGCATAATTCTGTAGATATCGTGCAGGAACAATCGTCTGCCGTCCAATCCTTGTTGCACTTGCATACTCCGCATTCGCATTTTCCGTGATCCGAGCCGCTGCATAGGAGACCGTTTTTCTTCGGACAGTTGTAATCCTGGCACTGGCAGTACTTCCCGTAGAAGTTTGTCTCACATTTACATATGCCACATACGCAGTGGCCATTACCTATTAAAACAAACATGTTCGTGTAAAATATTTCAATTGGCTCAACTCAAATCAATAAAATGAAAGATTTGAGTGCATGTGGCTTATCTAGATTAAATCAGTACCGTTCTGTCTATCAGAATCGATGAAAAAACAGTGGATGATGGAACAAACACGAAGCTAAGAAAAAATATTAGACCAAATAAGAGATCAGAATATATAGCAGGCACAACAACAGTTATCGATTTTCGTGATTTTTATTTTAAATTGAAGACTAATATAAATGTTATAGATAAAAAATGATATTGTAATTGAAAAGAATGTACAGGAAACCTCAGGCTCAGGAATCAGGAGGGAAGGCTCCGACTGAATGCCGTATACTGGTGAAACTATGAGAAGAGCCCTGCAGATGAAGAGAACGGATGAAGCGAAGAAGACACATCTCCCCGACAGGCCCAAAGAAACCAAGAAGACACCGAAGGACGCAATCTCTAAATCTATGGAGTAGATTTGGTCAATCGTCCTGGAAGAGGTGGAAAACATCCTATCTCTAGGAGTACAAGATAGTGTCGAGGAGGATTACAGCCTCTGTCCATTACCACCAAAATGATGCTCGCGGAACTCCTAAAATGGCGGATGACATGTTCTCAGAAATAGGGGCCAGAGACCCTATGAAAGAAGAGCAGTAGTTGTTGGATGGGTGGAGTTCCTGTCTTCACAGAAGATGACGTCAGGAGAGCAACATGCAAAATGAGAGAGAGGGAGAGAGAGAGACGCCTAAATGCAGGCCGACTTTCAGCAAGCTAATGGAGCTCCTACTAGTAGATTGGCAGAAGAGTGAGGTGGAAAATAGTGTGGATTCCGGAAAGACTTCCTCTCACCTCACGCTGTGAGAACCATAATAGAGAAAGCAAGTCTCCTCGATATTAAGAACGCGTTCAACTTCGTGGCGTAGAAGCACCTCACGGCAGAGGTTGAGAGGAGGAAGATGAGCACGTAGCTCATGAGGATAATCCTGAGTTATCTGCAGGATATATAGTTCCTTCGCAAGTAGATGAATACAGAAAGAATGTGAGTACCAACTTCCCGCTAGAGTCGCTCCTGTGACGCACGCTTTGGGCTATCTTCTTATATATGATGCTTAGGATGTCAGAGGTCGAGCTTGTGGCGTACGCTGACGACCGGTCAGTGGCGGGTACTGCAGACGACAAATTGGCAGAGGATGACTGTATGGTAAGCTCCGCCATAAAAAAACACGGGACAGATTCAAGAGAAGCTTTCAGTTCGCGGTAGATAAGACAGAGGCAGTGCTCCTTACCGGAAGAAGATAATGCTTGCCGTGACGCTGAAGATGGGTGACATGAGAGTCCAACTGAGATCATAGTATGAAGTACCTGGGGGTGAGGATTAAGAAAAATCTCAGGTACAGAAAGCACGTACAAGAAGTGGCTGCCAGAGTCGAGTGAACAACCGGAGCGCCCATGAGGTTAATGCCAAAAAACAAAGAGTTCGACAGCGATGAAAAAAAAAATCCAGCGTCGGTGGCAGAATCAGTAATGCTATACGCAGCGCCGGTCTGGGCTGACGAGATGAATTTTACTAACCAAGCATGCAAAGTATGCAAAGAAGAGCGGCGATCGGGGTCTCCTCGGCATACAGAATGATGTGAACAGGTGTACCTACAGGTAGTAGCGTCAATGGTCCCCCGGTGCAGCTGAAATGGAAAGAGCGTAGAACGGAGATAAGAACTGGCGATGGAGTGACCGTTTTATACCGAAGGTGGAGGAATTGGAAGATCTGAATGTAGACAAGATGGTAAGGGAGTGGATGCAAAGCTCCTACACCATCGGGAAGATCGTGAAGAAGAAGGATAATTACTAGGGGCATCAAGACGCGAGAGAAGCTCCCATTTCTTAGTAAATAAGATGTAAAGAAACGGCAAAGAGGAATTAAGCCACCGGAGCGCCGGCGCCGGCGCGGGAGAGCTACCTAGATACCGGATCAAGCAACAGAAGCTTTTCTGTTGCTTTATACCAAAAGACGAACGTTTTCTGTAACCACCAGAACTCGAGAGATGATCACACAGGGTTCACGGTATTTGCAGAAAAGTCTGAGCGTGAGAGAACGTGCGCGAGGATGGGTAAAACCGCCATAACGTAGAGCGTGGGCGGTAATGGACAATGGCAGTAACTATAAGGTATACATACCAGAACATAATACATTTGTATTGGGATTGATACACTCGCTATCATCCACCGAGTGTGTTGAATTACTAGAGCACGTGCAATTTCTTCCAGCATATCCCTCGTCGCAATCGCAAAGTCCACAAGTGACGTCACCATGAAAATTGCATTGTTCAGCAGCAAATTCTTGTGGGCCGTTCGATTCGCAATCGCAATTGCATATCACCTTCAGTTCTATCTGAAGATAGTCATTTATGCCTGTTGGCTGAATATTGAACGTTCGAATTCCGTCAAGGCATTCCCGGGGATGCAGAATAGCTTCGAACTCGACCTTCTGTCCTTGTTTTAGGTCCGAACAAGAGTCTGCATCCATCGGGATACCGTTGCAGTAAACTTTGAATTTGATGTCGATTTCTGAACTGGAGTTGTGAGTCATGTTGACGGATTTTAATATGGTCTAGGAAGTGAAAATAAGTTGATAAGTTACATACCACAGTTATTAACTTAATCAAAAAAATAATCATTTAACTTTTGAGGATAGAGTCAGAGTATAAGCATAAACATAAGTTATCCCAGCCAACAATGAACAAAATCGAACAAGTCAAAACTGTTTCTGGTTTGATTATTACTGTTTGTACTCCTAAGAACAATCTATACACATGACAATGTCAATATCTTGAAAATGCTATGAAAAATGCTGGAAAATGACACATACTTCACTTTTCTAGGCCAATCGGGTAAGCCACAATACAATGATTCAGCGATTTTTGAAAGTTTACGTTTCCATAATTCTAAAACGGGATGACATAACAACGCAAAGCTTTTTATAACATCCGAATTTTACAAATAAATTCAGTTTTAAACGCCACCTTGACCAGTGCTCAATATGCTGCATCCAATGAGATTACTTTTCTCACCCTATGACCAAAGGCAGGTTCATAAGTCCCCTTTGAAATTTTGAGTAAGTTTGGCCCCTCTCTATATTAAGTCGATCATATACATACGTGATAAGTGTCATTGATTATTGTCACAACGTTCGCTGAATGTAAATCCAAGTGGGCGAATCTTGCCAACTTTTCAGATGTATGGTTTGCTAACTCCTGATATCTAATACACCCGCTTTCAGTCATATTGCAGACGATGGAAAAAATGACGTAAATGTTGTTCTCTTCCATTAGATGCCCGATGTGTGACACTGACGGATAGTCCATTATTTGATCGGCCAGATATTCTCCGGCGGACATATGGCATTGACCGTCGTTTGGTACACTCACACCTCCCAATCGTCCATCTCCTGCGGTGTGAAGTTCAGCGTCAGTTGATAAGACGACTATGTGGGTGCTCTCGTGTCTCCAGCCTATCTCATCGCCACAAACCAATACCTGAGAAAGGAAGGTTCTCTTAAAATATAAATAATACGTGCGAAACGAAATTGTATTGTTTTAATCTACCGAACTGAAACCAGCCATTAAACGACAGCAAAACCACAGAGCAAACCTATCTACGCACTACGACTACGATATACGGTATAAATTTTTTTTATTTATTTATTTGTTTTTCATTTTATTTATTTTGTTTTACTTTTTTTAAATAAACGAGTTTAAGATATACGATATACAATAAGCGCACAAAGTATGGAAACATGACAAGATCTCCGAAACAGTTTCGATCCGTGGACACGTTGGTTTTTAAATATCAAAGTACACATATTTTTATATTTACATATATTTATATATCAATTTAATTTATTTTCCGACTTGTTTTCAAATTATGATTTCGTCGATGTCATTTAAGTGTCGATGACGTCATCAGTATCACTCAGTAAAAATTGACGGTCAGAGGTTGAATTTCTGAAATGCTTACAATAAACGCACGTTTTATTTTACTGTACTGTATGAAAAATAGGAAACAATACAACTCAACTTAACAACCAATTTTATTTTTCTTAATGCTTGTAGATGCTTAAGAATTTTAAGCGGCTGACAATAAAATAGCAAGAGTAAAATGCTTAGAATCCGCACACTAATAACTAATAAGTGACAATTGACCGTATGAATACAACTTAATTAATACCTGTGCCAGGGCATCCAGTCCACCTTCGATATCATCCATATTACAAGAATGGGTTCTTTCGTTGACTACCTCTCGGAAGTTCATCGTGCTTTCCGTCAAAGGTAAGTGGTTCACATAGCTGTATTCTTGATCACATGTCAATTTCTTTTTCCTAAAATTATGTTACCACAATGAAGAAATTTTGTTACTGTTCATCAACAGGTCAAATGTTATGAATATGATACTGTACCGGCGGCCGATTAAGCTGACCACACAGAAATCATGTCAAATCAAAATATACAAGGCATACGTTAAAGACAAATAAATTAATATCTGGCAACATTTTTAATGAATATCTTATCATTTTAATTATCTCTATTTATTGGAGATTTTTAAGTATCAAATAACCGCATAAAAGACATACAAAAGTTAAAGTAAAATCCTTAAACTCGAAGAAACTTTTTCGAAGAAACTATTTACTAATTTTATATTCTGTACATCTGTACATCACTGAATCCAGGTATAGAAATTTTTCCAGGAAATCCAGGAAATTTAAATTTTCGCATGTTTTTTTCTGTTTTAAATACATCCTGCATTTTTGTTGGATGTATAGTAACTAAAAAGACTTAAGCAAGTTTAAAAGGTTCATGTTTGCTATATTGAATTATATCTAGTTCTTGCAAAATCTGCTTGATACTTAATTTAAGGAGAAAGGGTGCTGTTGTGGACTGATGTTCATACTTAAATAAAAATACGAGCTCAATTGATTTATTGTAGGACAGTGCCCAGATTTCGCCAATTAACAAAAAAAAATAAGAAAAAAGTTTAGATTTAACTTTTTCGGGTTGTCGGGATCGCGGGATTGGAAGCCCTAGTATGGACTGTGTGAATGATTGTTTTGGCCTGCACTTATCACACGTGATATTTATAATATGATATTTCACTGAAATCATTACAGTCATGCTGAGGAGCGTTATGTTGTCAGAAGACTCTGGCTTACCCAAGATTCGAACCTTCCACGTTATGGGCTGTAATCCAAATACCTACGTCACCGCTCAACATTCCTCAGCATACATCCTACACAGTAAGTTGCCATAAAATATTTTGGAATACACAAATTGATATTCGGAGGCATCTTTATTGGAATACACATATCATGAATATTTCACATTAATTAGGAAACAACATATATTATAAAGATGTCCAGATTATCATTCTTTATTATTCCATACCCGTAGTCTAGTGCATGGTGCCGGTTCCGATCAAGTCGGGTAAGTTTACTCTAGTTATTCAGTGACGGGTAAAGTATGGAAACATGCAAAAATATCTGAGATGTTTTGTTATTTTTAAAAATACTCGACAACGTTGATTTTTAATTATTAAAATACACATTTCTGTGAACAGTTTTGTTTCCCACCATCAATTGTTGTTCATCGACACTTGTTTAAATGGCAAGCCCATTTTTCTCTTACCGATTTTGGTAGATCACTTACTTGACTAAAAAAATTAAAAAAAAAAGACTATTGAAAATTGTAAAATATAACTTTAAGGAAAATAGCTTTTGTAAATTGAATATGAAATACCGTTTTAGGTAGAATTAATTTTCCTGAAAACAAATCTGGGCCCCAAACTTTTCTATCGCGCAAGGTTTTCGAAAAAAGTGCCAAAGTGCCACAAAACGCTATTTTGGTAATTTTTACAAATTTATACCAGCTGAATCCCTTGTCCTAGAAACCTCACAACCTCATAGTAAAACTTAAACTTTACTAAAACTTAAACAAGTTTATCTAAAGCCCCAAATGTTTTTCCTATTTGTTTTTGACGCATTTGCAGCGATTCTTTAAGTGGGATGCGGTCGGTTCTATAAAAGAAACGTTATGTGCATTTTCTGTTCTGATTCACATTCAGCGCAAATAAATCAATCGAAAACGCCTATTCGGTTTCCATAAACAAACAAAAGTTATCCGAATTTTCTTTTTCTCGAACCTTTTCTGATGTAAGGTGATAAACTTTGTGAAATGTCCTTTGACAATTAAGACATCTATCAATATACAAAAAATACCATTTAAACTGTCGGTGACGTCATAAGTCGAAAACAATTGAAGGTCGTAAATTATATTTAATGTAAAATATATGTACCTAAGTAACTACGTAGGCTTTCACTGCTAGAATCATTTACAAAATATACTGCTTCCGGGTTATACCGTGTGTCAAGATTTGTAAATGCTGACGTTTCGCAAACCATGTTGCTCGCTTTTTCAAAGCTAATTGAATACTGAACACCTACCAAGAAAATCTCCCTTATATACCTAAATTTACACCTCACCGCGCACATCTGGAGCTACCGCTCCCATTTGCTTTCCCACCTGACCGCGTTAGGATCGATTTCCTGACCCCACTAATGTCACTACCGTCCTCGCGATTGATGTCAGGATGTTTGTAAATTTCGATGGCTTCTCTAATAAGTCTTCGATGATAATTACCCACCCTTGCCAACATCATCACTTCGTCGAAATTCATTGTGTATCCCGACTCGTGGCAGTGTTGAGCAACAGCGGACTGTTGAATCTTGCATACCCGGGTGTCTCTACTATGCTGCTGGACTCAACATTCGATACTTCGTCCTGTCTGTCCCACATAGCATGTTCCACACTCACATGTTATCTTGTATACCCCTTCGTTCTCCAGGAGTGGTGTGATCTCCTTTGGGTGAGGCAAAAGATTCTTTACCTTTGCTGGTGCTCTGTACCTTACCGTGATACCCGATTTCTTCAGTATGCTACCGATTCTTTTTGATACCCCACTTACGCTTTGAAGAAGCGAGCTACATGGTTCGCGAAACGTCAACATTTATAAATCTTGACACATGGCATAACCCGGAAGCAGTTTATTTTTTATATGTATCTATTATTTGATAATTAAAAGTTGACTTGTCCGAAGATTTGTTCAAATAACAAACCGTGAACTAATTCCGAGAATTTTTTGTTTCCATACTTTACGTGCATACCTTATAACCAACAAATTATAGGGCACATTTGATTAGAAATTTATTGATTAGCTTAAGATTCTGCTGCTTTTTCCTAATATTATATAAATTCCTTTTGTTGGACGTTTTTGAATACTGGATAATACTTCAAAATGATAAACAGGCCAGTGCAATGCTATATGCAGGGTTGTAATAAAAACGTTTTTTTTTTTAATTTAAACAAAAACAAAACAAACATGTTTTTTTTATAAAATGATGTTTTTGTAACGAAACAATGTTTTTAAACACTTCGCAAAAAAACATGTTCTAAACATGAAAAAAAACATGTTTTAAATCACACAAAAAAACATGTTTTAAAAAAGGAATAAAAATTGTTTTAAACATGTTTTAAATCACGCAATTGTTTTGTTTGTAAACATTTTTATCGGTGTCTTTTCATAGCTCTTCCTTCAGTGGAGTTAAATCTCTTGTGTGACTGAATTTTTCTTGTTTTGGCTTCACACTTGTTGAGACTGTTGACGCACGGACCATCAACCATATATCTAATTATGTACAACAGGGAAAACACCGATTTGTGTGTTACCGCTACTTCCGTTTATGTTATTCTACGAATTAATATTTGTTTTAAAACATGCTTAAAACAATATGTTAAAACAAAATGTATTAAACATTTAAAACAAACTGTCTTAAACATGTTTAAAACAAAATATTTGTTTTAAACCATGTTTAAAACAATGTTTTACACCAATTTTTTTAAAAACATAGCAACCCTGGCTGTACTGGCTGTCACGTTAGGGTAGTACTGAAATTCCTACTACAGATTACTACTATACAAATGCAATGCTCTAATACATACTCGTGAAAATGGAAGGGTGATATCCGTTTATCGACAAAAGTACCAAAGCCCATCTTGAAATCTGTTGTTAGATGTGCTATTGTTTCCACGAGTGTATTTCCAAGGGTGGACAGCATCTCCCTGTGTGGTATCATGGTCTTCGAATTATCCATCAGAAAGTACAAATCCAACGAATTCCATGCTCTCGCAAACTCAAACTTAATAGAATACGAATGATTATTTGCTATCTTTAGAGATATATGTTGAGGTTTTATTTGCACAGATGGATTCATCGACGATAGAGGCTCGTTTATTAAGACTTCCATAGATTCCATCCCTTTCCCAGTGATCAGTTTTGATTGGCACTCAGTCGTGGTATCCGGTAGACATCTGTTTCTTTTCGCCTGGAATCATATGTTTTAGAATCAGGAAGATACACTATGGAATTACACTAGGAATTGGAATTTTGTCTCTGACATGAGGTTAAGCCATACACCACTCATCGAGAAACTACTTATTCAAAATGTTCTGTTTCCAACCAGGCCACAAAACATTGAGGAGGTATACCAAAGGATATGCTAAAACAAAGTTTCGACGTATTGTATTGAAAGTTGAACATCACAAGCCGGTCTGAAAATCTATTGTATCAACTAGAAACATCATTAGAAAAATACGAAAAACCCCACACTGTATGTCGGGTGAGGTATACAGTGTGAGTCATTAGAGTCGCAGAGGTGGATATTGCATGTATCTTAAAGTCTCATTTCTATCTGGAAAACAGTGGGCAACATGTAGCATACCACTTTTTTGTGGTGGACCTTATAGTTTAAAATATGTGATTTGTTACAAAATTTTAGCCAGTCGGCAAAAACCCAACTACCTTCAATCCAATTAAAGTTGTGGTTCTTGATACAATTTTTGACGATGATTACGCCGGTATAATTTGACTTTACTTATTTGGAACGGTTCGGCAGTTATTACGTTCCCAATTATCAAAAATGATGCTAAAAACACTCATTTTACTATATTAGAAACTTTAAACGCAAACTGTGTCCGATCTAATCGCCCGATGTTGACGGTTCAAACGGTATCGGATGGAAAATTGGCCGGGGAGTTCATTTCTGAAAGCCGCGTTGCTCTAAGGTGCACGGTTCGCGAGAGAAACGCGATAAACCGCGGAAATTATAGTTTTCTACTTTCTAGCCAAACCGTACACGCTAGGGGAAAACCGACCACACCACTGAATTCAGCACATCCTAATGTACAAGCACGACTACATTCGAACGCTCTATCTCTCAAAAAGTTATAATTGTTTTTTCGTTCTAAATTTAGCACTTTTGGATAGACAAAAATTGAACATTGCAACCGTTGGTGATAGAATGGTTTAACCACTACCAAATGATAGCTCTCGTTGAGTCTATCAAAAATATGTATACTTTTATATGCCTAAGATTTACCATTTTCATGTTATGTGGTCCATTTCGCTTATTTTTGTATTATTTGAAAAACCGTAATTTCAGCACAACTCGGTAACCAGTAGAGACAGAGATTTTTCCTATGTAAATTTGTAATCAGCGCACCCATTTTAGTAAGATAGCAAAAGTTTCATGTTGATCCGTGTCCTTGTTTTTGAGATAGTTGTGCTACTTCAAAATTATAGTTTAAAATATGTGATTTGTTACAAAATTTTAGCCAGTCGGCAAAAACCCAACTACCTTCAATCCAATTAAAGTTGTGGTTCTTGATACAATTTTTGACGCTGATTACGCCGGTATAATTTGATTTTACTTATTTGGAACGGTTTGGCAGTTATTACGTTCCCAATTATCAAAAATGATGCTAAAAACACCCATTTTACTATATGAGAAACTTTGAACGCAAACTGTGTCCGATCTAATCGACCGATGTTGACAGTTCAAACGGTTTCGGATGGGAAATTGGCCGAGGAATTCATTTCTGAGAAGCGCGTTGCTCTAAGGTGCACGGTTCCCGAGAAAAACGCGATAAACCGCGGAAATTATAGCTTCCTACTTTCTAGCCAAACCGTACACGCTAGGGGAAAACCGACCACACCGCTGAATTCAGCACATCCTAATGCATAAGCATGACTACATTCGAACGCTCTATCTCTCAAAAAGTTATAATTGTTTTTTCGTTCTAAATTTAGCACCTTTGGATAGAAAAAAATTGAACATTGCAACCGGTGGTGATAGAATGGTTTACCCACTACCAAATGATAGCTCTCGTTGAGTCTATCAAAAATATGTATACTTTTATATGCCTAAGGTTTACCATTTTCATGTTATGTGGTCCATTTCGCTTATTTTTGTATTATTTGAAAAACCGTAATTTCAGCACAACTCGGTAACTAGTAGAGACAGAGACTTTTCCTATGTAAATTTGTAATCAGCGCACCCATTTTAGTAAGATAGCAAAGGTTTCATGTTGATCCGGGTCCTTGTTTTTGAGATAGGTGTGCTACTTCAAAATTATAGTTTAAAATATGTGATTTGTTACAAAATTTTAGCCAGTCGGCAAAAACCCAACTACCTTCAATCCAATTAAAGTTGTGGTTCTTGATACAGTAGACCTTATATCTTGTCAGTGATATTTTTATTTGAGTTGTCAACAACAGCTAAACTAGGCTTAAGAGATAGAAAAAAATGTACACAAAATTATTTGTTCAATCATTTTCTGCAATGCAGAATTATTACTATTTATACAGGACGTAGCATTTATTCTAGAAAAAAATTTGCACACTAAGGAAGATATCCTTCCAACTGTATTACATTATATCCATGTAAATAAATGGTTTCTGAGATAGTTTCTTTTAAAAAAGTACGTAGAAAAAACATGTTTGCAGATTTTGTCTTAAAAATGTTGTGAGATAATAATTAAATGTAACAGGTGGAGGCCTAACGTCATGAATAGTTAAATGTGCTATACTATGCAGGGTGGTTGTAGCACGTAGCAGTTTTTTTACCATGTCCAAACGTTTAAAGGAACACCGTTATATTATGTTTTCGTATAGGTTGACATATATCTTCTAGTGATTTGTAGACTTCCACTAGTGATTTGCTTGGAGAATATCCAGTAAAGATACTATGAAGTGCTAATCTCTCTTTTTCTTTTTTTAGGTTCTACTGAAGATGGTAACATAGTTGCTGAAATACGTATTTAGGTTCTAAAATACTTGTTGTGGTTAGGGGTTTATAATTTTATTATATATCTATTGTTACAAGAGTTTGTAATATTGAGTGTGAGTGTAAGAGTACTATAATTTTGCTCCGCACATAGTGTGTTGGCCTGTTTGATGTAAAATTTTGAAAGAGCGGTAGAAGAGGTCATATAGAACCTATTTAACAAGATTAGATGTTATTCAAATTATTACGTTTATCACGATATTACTAATTTCGAAATTTTACAATTGCTTTGCCGTTCTTGCATGGGTTCAGCGAACGAACCAGAAGACCTAGAAACAACTTCAATTGTATCCCGAAGCAAACCTAACGCATAACGCTACGTTGTCATCATCATTTGTCTGACCCATTTTATATATGTGGTCAGTGAATAGACAGTGCTCTCTGAGGAGACCAGTAGTCGTTCTTAGGTCTTCTTTTCGCAGCTCGAGCTACGTACTGTCTTGCCTTGTGACAGAAAATCTGATAAACTTTTTTGTCTACCTCATGCAAAGCGATTGTACCCAGCTAGACTTTTAGACTCCTTCTTCCCAACTGCGACTCATTTGCTTGACAAAGCAGTTGGTTAGTAGCTGCCAAAGAAGGGCATATATTATATTATATATGAACTTACATTATATTTTTCTTATGTTCCATTTTTATGGGGTTTGAGGTAGCTATTAGAATCAAAACAAAAATCAAAAATCTTGAAAATTAAAAGCAGAAGGGGTATTTTTTAGATAAGTGATCAGCGTAAGTTTATGTCAATACCGTCCTTTTCGTATTTGTTCAAATCTGTAAGCTTTTGCCCGTAAAATGGACACATTGGACAGTCTGCATAATAGGTTCATTTTTGGACCTATGTTGATTAAGATGTCCAAACTACTTTGTCCATTTTTTCATGTTCCCAAAATATTTGCTTTCAATGCATTTTGTTTACGATGTTAAAGCATTTCTTAAACGATGTATATTATATGGTTACTCATCACAAAAATATTTCATTTCATACAACATCGGAAGAAGTCCGATGACATTTTTAATCCTATCTGAAAGCTAAGTATACTACATATCTACTAGGGCTTCTAATCCCGGACAATATACTGATCCCGGGATTTCGGGATTAAAGATTTTGTAATCCCGGGATCCCGGGATTGATCCCGGGATTCATGAGAAAATAGCCTCATCAAAAAGACTGGGATGACAAATCCAGTCAGTAAGAAACGCCTAAAATATATTTTATTGGATAATATCTTTTACCCCGAAACTTGATCAACGTTTTCAAATTTTACAAGTAGAAAACCAAAATTGACATTAACATTAATAAGAAACAAAATATATATTCTATTAGATAATAGCTCTACATCATAAATTTGTTCAAATATTTTGCATTTTGTAAAATGTTTCAATAATAGTCAGGCAAAAGAAATTGTTTTATCAAGCCAAATTTTTAATTTTTCATATTGATGCCAATAAAACCTTTTGACGTATTTGTGTTTTCTTCTTTAAGATAAAATTGGATAACTTTAGAATTTATATGTCATGGAAGACGTTATTTATTGTTCAAAATTAATGAAATATTCAGAGCAACTTCCTGGAATATTAAATATTCAATTTCTTGTCATGAAAAAAAAAAAATCTGATGTGGCCAGGCACATGACTTTATCATACAATATATAAAATTAATAGTTTAGCTGTGTGAGAATCCATTTTATTGAGATAAATCGTAGGTATTGTCAAAGCATCAGCATTTGACACTACCTACACTACGTCATTAGAATAATAATTTATGTCACAAGTGCCGAAAGTACGGAATAGCGCGACGAGCGGTGATGCGGCGCGTCACCGAAGGCTGAGTGTTACCGTCGCAAGTGAGCGAGTCGCGCTATCTAGTTTTTGGCAGGAGTGACATCAACGTTTATTGTGCTGCTTTTTGAGAAATATGTATTAAAAAATAAATAAAAAATGGTAATATTTCTGTATAGGAAATGTTAGGTTGGTACCACTTTGACGAAACGTCAAGTTTAAAAAGCTGGCAGATTTATGTTTGTTCATGACACTGTAGATGTCACATCCGTACTAACATACTACAATAAAACTACAGTCATCGCTATACTTTATTTACAATTTTCTCAATTTATCGTTTTTAGAAATAGATATAAAGACGGGTTGATATTTCTCATCAACAAGCAATCAAATTGGTGATCTTATTTTATTTGAAATTTGTATTTTGTAATTTGCCGCAGTAGAGCGGCAACGTTCCCTAGCGGTTCTCCAACCTCTGATGAAATCAGCTGTTTTCGAGTGTGACAGCACAAAAACATATTTGTCAAAATCCTGGCTACTATGTAGTTTCATATCAATGCAGATGCGACCGATCTCGATCAAATAGAATTTGCTCCAGCAGCTAAACTATTAATTTTACCAAAAAATGTTATAGACATAAATTATACAAAATTTCCTCTACTTTAATTTATTATTTATTTACTTTGATGAAATTACAGAAATGGCGGCTCATTTGCAAAATCGTTGAATAATGCTAAGAGTAAATAGCCAGTTCCTTTGGACCATTTTGAACCAAGCTCTAAGTTTGGTCATAAAACTTCTAAATATGAACTTTCGTCCCGATACCTTTAGTAGTTTTTCCGGAATCGTCGCCACAAAAATCGTTTACACACAGACATACATACACACACACACACACACACACACACACACACACACACACACACACACACACACACACACACACACACACACACACACACACACACACACACACACACACACACACACACACACACACACACACACACACACACACACACACACACACACACACACACACACACACACACACATTTTTTTGTACCTTGGTCAAAAATGTTCAGGGGACCCAAAAAGACCTATTTGCGCTAAAATCTCAATTTTTTTTTCGGCATGATTACAATACTTTAGCATACTGCGTATGATAAAGTAATAGCATACTGCGTATGATAAAGTAAAAATTAATATTAGATACTTGTACGTTTTTCGGTTTGCTAGATATTTTATCTAAGTGCCCTTTCGGACAAAACTTTTCCACTAAAAAAGGCGATAATTGTGCGATGTAGAAATGCCAAAAGTGACCATATTACCTCCGTCACAGCTCATCACAAACTCGAGATGCTTCGTATCAAAATATTACATTTTTTAGTTTATGGTAAAATGCTTAAACTGGAAGAAACTATTACGCTGTATTTTATTACCTATTTACTAATTTTATATTTTGTAGTACATCGCTGAGTCCAGGTAAAGAAATCCGCCACAAATTTATTTATCTTTATATAATATGTTTAATTTTTTATTTTTTTCTGATGTTGAGGGTAAAGTAACTAAAAAGACTTAAGCAAGCTGAAAAGGTTCATGTTTGTCTCCATATCGAATTATATCTAGTACTTACAAAATGTGTTCTTCCTATTATGACAACATGTTGGTGTAAACGAACATTTTATGCTTGATACTTAATTTAATCAGAAAGGGTGGTGTTATAGACTGATCATCACACTTAAAAATAGCAGGTCAATTGATTTATTGTAGATCAGTAAGAAAATAATTTAAAGTTAACTTTTTTAGGATCCCGGGATTTAGATTTATAATCCCGAGATCCCGAAAAACTCATTATTTGTCGGGATCCCTGGATCCCGTAATCCCGGGACCTGAAGCCCTAATATCTACTAACTGGTTATGCACTATTCGGCAGGATTGAGTGCAATATGTAACATTTTCACTACACAAAGTCAAATATACGCAATAAACAACAAAATTCAAAACAAGCTATATTTCAACTGTTATCAGAATATGTTTTCCACTATTATTAAATGTCATTATGTAAGTACATACTGCCAGGAAGAATATGCAATACAAAACAGTATCTACATTACTCTTAATACAGATAAAAGCTGCTCTTGAAGAAGTCAGTGTTGAATAGTTGAACTTATTGTTAAGAATGATTCTCCCGCGCTTTGGGGTTCGTCTACGAAAAAGTGTCAATTAACAAACAAGATTGTTCTTGTGCCCTACGTATGCATCGGCACCTTATCATGGTAACTAAAGTGCATTTTTGACAATTACAGTATTTTTATTATTTTAAGTTTTGACCTAAAACCATTACAGACCCAGCAGCGAATTATATGCCAACTTTGTTAAATAATGTGAAATAATACAATTTCCTTGGTACATCAAACAAATTCACATTATACAAAGTTTATTGAGAGCAGCCTGAAAGAAGCAGTTTGCCGTTACTTGTTTCTTGTTTAATTTGTTTTTAAGACATAATATAGGCTGTAATCTTATCTCTTATCTTCTTCTAGTAAAACATAGGCTTATTGGGATTCCAGTACGGTCTCCTATACTATACTCCCTGTCAAAGTATTTCTAAAAGTTTCAATATTCAGTCCGCTACACGTGTAGGTGTAACCACTTGCTCGGATTATGTTTGGTATTTTTTCCCAATAACGTCGGACCAAGAGAGATGGGATTGCACTCGTAATCACAGTCAAAGAATTTGAGTGCAACTTGAGTGCCAATTCATCGGACTTCGAGCAGCCACATTTAAGTGGACTTTTTTTTCGTACGGCGCATCAGCCATTTCAGGTGCTGAACCAACCACACGCGCCCCCAGTGTAACTCGCACTCCGTATCTTTTACCTTAATGCGCCGCGTTGTTCATTCATAATCGATATCAGGTCAATTATTTCAATAATAAATTATAATCTATCATATAATTCTAGTGCGCCCCTAAAATAGCGATAGTTATAACGGCGTAATGTTCGCACATTTGTATGCTGTCGATTGCATGTATGTATGTGTACCTTATAGACTTATCACATTTTTAGAAATCGCGAGTTGGATTACGACGCCAGGACTCAATTTTGGTAAACAAAACAGTACTTACTTCGTCTAAACACCAACCACATTTTGGATTTTGTATGCACTTGCCACATTTATCTATATCCGAACATGGGTCACTGCACTGACAGTACTTTTGAAGGAAGAGAATTGCAACAATGTATAAAATTGCTCTGTGGTACATTTTATCTATGATATAGAACTGCAGTTGCATATTAGGGTAACCAGTAAAGCAGTTTGTAAACAAACTATCTCGGATAGTAAACACTGATAAACACTGAACAAATAGATGCATATGCCATTTTCTAGTTTGCAAAAGAGTGGAGAGCGGATGGCTTGAGAGCCGAGGCCAAAATAGTATATAGTTACTGACGATTTGTAGCAAGGCCCCTTTGTGTGTTTTTTTCAGTAGGATGTATTTTGAAAAAATATCACGGGCGTTGTCGAAAGCAGAACAAGATTCTAACGTTCAGTTTTGTGCTGTAGAGTGTAGAAAAAGGCGCATTACTGATTTCACACAATCCTTGCGACAGATTGCATTTGAAAAGAATGCTCGATGTTATTTTTTAATATTCCTAAAAAGCTTCAATATAACTTATCTCAAATTTATGCCAATAGTTCAGCTGAAAACAGGGGAATTTTCATCCTTGTTATTCACTGACATTGCATTAAAAACTACTGCAACGTCAACATTAGCACAGTGTCTAATTTAAAAGAAATATTTGTTTCTTTATTTTTATTTCTTTCCTACAATAAACCAAATTTAATTAAAATACATATATTTGGGCAGAATTTGACGTTACTTGTGAAGTATTTCATTTTATTCCGACAATATTGGCGTTTTGTATAAACCCCCATAATAAATGTGTCTCTGGTCAAAAATGATAAATTTCCCAGTCTTTGTAAATATATAGCCCAACTAATAATAAAATTTTAAAATATAAGTATCGTTGTCGTCATGTCCATGATTTAAGAAATACTGCTTTAAGGCAGACCAGTATGATACTATTCTGTGAACTGCGTTACACAAACTCAAACATAGTGTTGGGACAAATCTTATTATCTGAACAAAATACATACATATTAAAATAATCAACGAAAGTTCAAAACATATTTTGTTAAGTAATGTATCATTATTGAATGTCGATTTCTGACAAGCAAAATTCCTACCTTTCAATAAATTCCGTCTTTTTGAAAGCCAGTTTTGATTTTAGATATGTCTCAGTCTATGGTCATCGAGGCAGGATATAATCTTCTGCGTTCGTCGTACACATGTTCTCATAGAGTAAAATTAAATTGTTGTGAAGATTAAGTAATAGAGTGCGTCTTATTTTTGCCTCTAATTTCTTATTACCATATTTTTTTAAAATACGTAGGGGTTTCTCAAAAGATCGATGATTACCTTTTTAGTTAACCCGGAGAATTTTAACGAAAACCCGTAGCCCGGAGAATGGTCGCCAAACCCGAAGTCTCCAGGCCAAAATGACCATGTTGGCAACCCTAATCCAACTGCAGTTGTTCTGCAACTGGTGACAAAACAACGCCGCCGGCAAACTCTGGCGTTTCTCGCTTACAGTGGCATTGACCCACATTATTCTGTTCATATCATCTTAGTCAGCTGTTCGTTGGTTTATCTACAATTAGAATGTTTTGGGTTGTGCAATCTTAATGTGGGTGTGTTTGTGTGGTGATTTGTGTAGTACCTACTAGAGACAAACGGGTGGCAATTGAACGCGGAATAAGTTTGATGGACCACGACGCGCAAATGTGGCGTTAAGTCGCATTGTTATGTCCGACGGGAATCACTTTGCAATCACAAGTCTTGTAAATCCGCGTTACAGTTCTTACAGTTCTTTCTAATTTTTCAGTTGATAAATGTTTGTAGGTTAGTTTGTATCCGTCTTTCGGTCATGCATGATCGGCTATTCGCCAAGGCAGGCCTTAGACGATTTCTTTAATACAATTTTGTTAGTATGTAGTTTGAAATTCAGTTTACGTTATTTGACCGAAATTGCTTATTTGTCCTTGGTGGATATGCTCCTACAAGATTAGCAGTTATTTCCGAAACAACCTGTATAATGAAACCTACTCGTAATGTTATCAGCAGTCTTTCTGATAATCGATTGCATCTGTTTACATATGGCTGGCCCTACAAGAGTTTCTAGCTCTCGAAAAGTTTCCCTACTTATCTTATATGTTCTGTTTTAAAATGGAGATGTACCGAAAAACGTTTAACCCGATAACATCTTACCAGACTACGACATCGGTATCTAGAACAGTATTACAACTGATAATAATAGGTGAAAACCTACTTGGTGAACGAATAATCAAGAAATAGCAACATACCGTTCTCCTGGTCCGTGTCCTGTTTTTTTCGGCCGCTCAGTACACCCTAGGCTCCCTGAGCCAATCTTTTGACGTCACGGAGCGTTTTGGCTCTTAGTCCGATTTAAACATTGATGTTGAATAACAAATTTAGTGCAACAATATTAATCGGAAAAATTTTACACACGGGTTTCTTACCACCATGGATTTTATTTGTTAAGTTAGGTAATATCATGCAAGACTCATATAGTGTAATAATAATATATGTAGTTTTATCCCAGCGTTGCCACTATGTCTCAGGGTGAACCTGATACGTCGGATTTTGGTACGTGTGAGACGGATCTTTATAGAGCGGATTGTTGTCGTTATGCCACTTCTCCAGTTTTCTCTTCTCCAGGAAATTCGAAAACTCCCTTTTATCACTTACAGTAATCAGCAACTTCCAGATTAATAGCGTTATAACCGCAAGCAGTAGAGCAGCTCCGATAATTGTCAATAAACCTGCAGGAAGAAACGAGTAAATGACGTACTAGTAGATATTATAAATATGTAGGAAACGGGACCACAGCAAAAGGCAATAAACAATAAAAGCATACAATGCCTATGGTTAGAGCCAGGTAAATAAATACGTGAAAACGAGACTGTCTGACTATCAATGCAATCTAGCATAATGTGTTTCTGAAGTCCACTTCAAAATTTTAAACAAATGTAATAATTTTTGTTCTACATTTTCTTCACTGTTTTCTAAAAGATTATAAAAATGATTATGTGTATATAAACTAGTATATCTCATTAATTGTCAGGAATATGACGGGAAAATGAAGACAAAAGTGTAATGAAATAAGATGTTTAACAAGGCTATGGCATAAAAATAATTAATTTAATTCACTAGCTCTTAACTGGATGTTTTAAATAGAATAAATGGAAATAAAAAAAATCAGTACCAGCCAGTACCAACAAGTAAATTTTCTAAAATACGGTACAAAAATAATTTGTATGGTATGGTCTCGTCCATTCTATTTCCCGATTCCAAAATTTCATTATACTACCATTTCTAAAATCTTTTATTAAAAAAAAAAATAAATAGAAGACGTAATGATTATTCCCTTATTTGGACTAGCTTGATTGTAGCGACAGCACATTCTGCTGACTCAAACATAAATGCAATTTCTGATCCGAGTAAAATAGCAAAGTAAATAATTTTTTTGGCACTCTTACAATCTAGGGAGATTCATTAAAATATTACTTCAGGTGGACTACTTGGACTACTTCAGATGGACTGATCCAGCTTTTTGTGAATTTTGGACAGTATGTCTAAAGAATGAATAGCATTGTATTTTGCTTTACATTAAACCTCTGAAAATGCAATCATACCAATATAATTAATGTATCGCAGAATATTTTTTATTGCTTATTGCTATGTATATAAAATATCCTACGGTGACCTTCCCCTTAACTACTCGATAACTAACTTACCTTCTAATCTGGCCACAAATATGCATTCCTCAGGACCAACTTCAATAACTAAACCACCGTATCCACTTTCTTTAAATCGATAGCTTGTTGTGCAGAATGAGTCTTGGTAATAGCAACTCTCCCACTCTACGCTAGTAGGTTTTAAATAATCCGCTGAAACTGCAACGTATTTTATGGCTGAGCAATCCACATGTGACTCGTTAGAGTTGTCCACCGTTTTGTTATTGAAACGAAGAACACAGTTCACGAATGACTTACATCTGAAAGAAAACTCATTTTTAATTACAGATGCACACGTCAGATCATCATCAATCATCAGGGATCATTGGAACCCTAACATTTCCAAACTGCCCCTTAATTACACCACGTGTTTATTGTTGGAATGTTGAAAATTTTTGTATTTTTATGTATTTTTAAGTAGTAATTCCCAAAAGTTTTACACTTTACCTGTCACATTCAGAATTTTCATCCTCTTTAACCACACATCCTTCGCAATGCGTGCCATAGAAGCCTTCTTTGCACTTGCAAGTTCCACAAGTGCAGTTTCCTCGATTCGAGCACTCACCAGTACTGTATCGAAGCCGGCATAATTCTGTAGATTTTGTGCAGGAGCAATCGTCTCCCGTCCAATCCTTGTTGCACTTGCATACTCCGCATTCGCATTTTCCGTGATCCGAGCCGCTGCATAGGAGACCGTTTTTCTTCGGACAGTTGTAATCCTGGCATTGGCAGTACTCCCCGTAGAAGTTGTTCTCACATTTGCATGTACCACATACGCAGTGACCACTCGCTATTAAAAAAAAGACATGTTCTTGTAAAAAGTGCTTCAATTGTCTGGCTCAAGTTAAATCAATAAAATAAAAGATTTGCATTTTTATGGTGGTTTAGATAGACACTTTTAAAATAAAAAAAAAACGATTACATTCGACTTAAAAATACAAATATTTCAAAACAGTAAATTTTACACAATAGAATACGTTTTCCCTTTTGGTGGACACAATATACCGGGTGATTCAATTTCGAGGATCTCGCTTATTACTGGAGATAGAGCCTATGTTTAAATTTGGCAAAGTTTCGTATTCTTTTGTGTTGATCAATTATCTGAAAAGAATATCATTTTTCATTTTGAAGACATCCGAAAAAAACTGAAATGTTAAGATATCGTTTTTAAGTTTTTATTCCAAACCAAATGTAGTTAGACATTTGAAACAAAAACATTCTACAGCTACTTTTTAACAAGGAATGCAGTGTCATTTTGTAATTTGAAATAACATCAAAGATGGCGACGTAACCATTTTTTTTTTGCCGTGAGCGTTGGCTGACGGTTGGGGTGCCCTAGCACTGCAGCCATGTGGCTTGTTGTACTGCCGCCGCCCAGGTAGTTAATCGAAGATCTTCGTCCAGTTCATAAGGCTGAGGAGTCTTCCGATTAAATTTTCTTTTGGGAAGTTGGTTGAGGGGTTTCCTCTTCCAAGGTTTGCTTCAATGCTAAGCATTCGAATAGAACATGAGAGGCGTCTTCCTCCTCTTCGTTGCAGAGTCTGCACCCAGGTTCTTCTTTCAGAATTTGTAGGGTGTGCAGGTGCTTCCTGAGGCTACAGTGTCCGGTTATAAGTCCAGTCACCATCCTTAGGTTATTCCTACTGAGTTCGATCACTTCAGCGGCTATATGTCTTGAGGGTTTTTTCAACAGTATCTTACTATGTCTGTGCCCTGTCAAGTTTTCCCAGCGTTCGATGTGTTTCCTGATAGCCCACTCTCGCGCGTCTGATTTGATCACACACTTCGATATGCCTATCATTACCATCCTTAGGTTATTCCTACTGAGTTCGATCACTTCAGCGGCTATATGTCTTGAGGGTTTTTTCAACAGTATCTTACTATGTCTGTGCCCTGTCAAGTTTTCCCAGCGTTCGATGTGTTTCCTGATAGCCCACTCTCGCACGTCTGATTTGATCACACACTTCGATATGCCTATCATTGGTTCCGGTCCAATGCATGGTCTACTTGATCCCTTTTTAGCCAGTTTGTCGGCTTTTTCATTGCCTCTCTCCCCTTTATGTCCTGGCATCCACTGTAGGGTTACAGTGTTTGCTTCTGCCAGTCTTGTTAGGTTTTGGAGGCATTCCCAGGTGATTCTGTTTTCCAGTTTTCCAATGCGCATTGGTTCATCGCAAAAATCTCGGTCTGGTATGCTGTTGCCAGCGCCCCCAAGAAGAGACTTAGCTCACATCTGGGGGATAGACTGTATATCCCTGCGCCCGATCCATCTACCCTTTTGGACCCGTCTGTGTACCAGGTCAGGGTTCCTGGCTTTTTTGTGTTTTTTCCTTGTTCCCTTCCAATTTTTATTTGGAAGGTCTTATCCAGGGAGTATTGTGGTGTCATGCAATCGCTTCACATATTTAATGTTGGTTTTGCGATTGTTTGAACAATTCTGGAGTGTCTCCCATTTGGGCGCCAGTTACCGTTCAGTTGTAGCCTATAAGCCCCTAGCCTCGCTTCCACTTTAATGATGATGACGTAACCATTGCCAACTGTTGTTTCTCTTATGGGCGCCATGTTGAGTTGGCATTTTCCGATAGTTGTGTCTTTTCGCATTTCCGCAATGTGTAACATCTTAGCTTTCTTTTTTAAAATAATAGTGTAATAATAAAAAAGAAACCTTCAGGTACCCAACTGAAGCTTGGTTACAGGCAGCCCGACTCGTTGCCAAGCAACGTCAACAAAATGCACTTGGATATGACTTGGATCATGAGGCGCTGAGTTTGCCATTTAACCTAATAAACCTGAATTGTGGTTGTAAAATGTCGTTTACCAATAACAAAAAGCGTGATATGATAAGGGTTTATTATTGTTCTCATAGAACTGCCCCATCGTAGAATATTCCTAACATTGGTCAGAAATTTAGCGAACCATGGATCGTTTAGTAAACCCCGCAATTCTTATAATCCTCATGGAAATATTGAAACCGATCAAAGAGATATTTTGGAAATCGTAAACGTTAGATTACCATAATTTGCTTTAACTGGTTTTTAGATAAATGACGATCCTCGGATTTCTAAGCGGGAAGTAGCCCTTAATTTGGAGTTGCTGCAAACACTTGTTTGCAGAGCATTATGAACAAAGAAATTGAAACCGTACAAACCCCACACAAGTTAAACTTTGCAGTTGTACCAAATTATTTGAATCAACGATTTCCAAATCGCTGAATTGGTAATTGTAGAGTTTTTAGATAAATGGCGATCCTCGGATTTCTAAGCGGGAAGTAGCCCTTAATTTGGACTTGCCCCAAACACGTGTTTGCAGAGCATTATGTACAAAGAAATTGAAACCGTACAAACCCCACACAAGTCAAACTTTGCAGTTGAACGAAATTATTTGAATCAACAATTTCCAAATCGCTGAATTGATAATGGTGGAGTGGTGGAATGTCCTGCTAGATCCCCTGATTTAAGTCCTCTGGACTATTTTCTTTGGGCAACTGTGAACGACGAAATTTATCACGATACTCGCAAAAATATTGAGTATCTGCTGGATCGAATAACAAATGCTGTCAATGCTATTCCGGGAAGAACAGTTAGAAGAGCATAACATGTAGAAAAGCGGGTACGGTTTTATGCCTTCAAGGAAATGGCGGCCAATTTGAACATTTACTTAAAAAATAAGCTTTATGTTGTATAAACTTGCTTCTTTTACAATCTGAATGTTTTTTTTTATTCCAGGTTCGGCGCCGACGGTCTGTAACCAAGCTCCAGTTGGGTATCTGATAAGCACGACAAACGAGAAAAAGAAGAAAGTTTTTTATTATTAAACCATTATTTTAAAAAATAATGCCAACATTGCGGAAATGAGAAAAGAGAGTATCGGAAAATGCCAAAATTCAATATGGCGCCCATAAGAAAAACAAAAGTTGCCATGGTTACGCCGCCAGATTTGATGTTATTTCAAATTAAAAAATGACACTGCATTCCTTGTTAAAAAGTAGCTCTAGAATCTTTTTGTTTCAAATGTCTAGCTACATTTGGTTCTGAATAAAGAAATCAAAACGATATCTTATCATTTCAGTTTTTTGTGGATTTTTTAAAAATACGAAACTTTGCCAAATTTAAACATAGGCTCTATTTCCACTAATAAGCGATATCCCCATTATACAGGATGTTCCAATAAAAAAATCGATATTCTGAAAATTCAATATTGTGTCTATAAGAATTAAAAAAGTTGAATACGCATAGCCAAAGCTGATAGGCAAAAGCATTTTTTAATACCAACAATGGCTTCAGAGTAGGTCTTTATGTCAGAATAAAAATTTCCGACTTTCCATTTATCGTAATCAAGATGTTATTCAAGAAAAAGGAAATGGACAGGTTTTACTTTTTCCGTAATATCTAGTAATCCATGCAAAACTTTTGCAAAGTAAAAACTGTTGTGAAAACGGACCACATTTACGTAACTTTGGTCCCATTTAACCGTCAGGGGGGGGGCATGATGTGCATGGCAAAATAGGCGACCAGAACCGCAGAATGCAGCAGGGATGAATTGTAGGTTATAGTAACATAAGTGTATAATGTATAATATAATAATGTATATAATGCATACCAGAACATGACAAATTCGTATTGGGATTGACACACTCGCTATCATCCACCGAATGCGTTGAATTAGTAGAGCACATGCAGTTTCTTCCTGTAAATCCCTCGTCGCATTCGCAAAGTCCACAAGTGGTGTTACCATGGAAATGGCATTGTTCAGCAGCAAATTCTTGTGGGCCGTTCAATTCGCAATCGCAACCGCATAAGACCTCCAGTTCTACCTGAAGGTAGTCATTTATGCCAATTGGCTGGATATTGAACGTTTGAATTCCGTCAAGGCATTTCCGGGGATGCAGAATAGCTTCGAACTCCACGTTTTGTCCGTGTTTTAGGCCCGAACAATAGTCCGTATCCATTAGGGTTCCATTGCAGAAAACTCTGAATTTGATGTCAATATCCGAACTAGAGTTGTGGCTCATCTTGATGGATTTTAATATGTTCTAGGAATTGAAAATAAGTTAATTAGCCAAAACAATGAAACAGATAAAAAGAATGCAGAACCCTTTCTATTTGTTTCTTTTTATCCATACTTAATTCCTGCGAAATTTGATCAATATATTTTGACCCGTGCCCCAAGGAACTCAAAATCAAGAATAAGTAAAAACCTAAACGAATAATGAAATAATAAATTTTACTAAAAATCTTGAAACTAATATCGAAATTGTTCAAAACATGTAGTGAGCCTACAAAACTTAACCAAATATTTCTTTAAACTTTGCACAAGTTTGAAGCGCCATAGCGCAAAAGTTTAATGTTTACATCCGCATATTTTTTCCACTCTCCCTTAATGGAAAATGGATTAAAATGTTCGAGTACCTTCGCCATAACTTATTCTATCTAAAAACACTTATAACTCAATTTCGGTAAACTCGTTCATTTTGTATCCAGGCACACATTTCTGTGGTATATCAGTGGGTTATAAACATAATAAAAAATCTGATGTGGCCAGGCACATAACTTTATCATACAAAATATAAAATTAATAGTTTAGCTGCATGATGAATCTATTTGATTGAGATAAATCGTGTCTGCATTAAAATTAAACTAGTCAGCCAGGATTTGACAGATATTTTGATAGTCAATAGCATCAATAGTAGGTATTGTCAAAGCATCAGCATTTGACACTACCTACTGTCATCAGAATAATAGTTATTTATCTCACAAGTGCCGAAAGTACGGAATAGCGCGACGAGCGGTGTTGCGGCGCCTCACCGATGGCGGAGCGTCGCCGTCGCATGTTAGCGAGTCGCGCTATGTAGTTTTCGGCAGGAGTGACATCAACGTTTTTGTGTTGCTTTTGTGAAAAACGTATTTAAAAAAATCAAAAATGGATATATTTCTGTATAGGAAATGTTAGGTTGATACCACTTCTACGAAACGTCAAATTTAAAAAGTTAATTCAAATTCTGGCAGATTTATATTCGTTCATGACACAGTAGATGTTACATCAGTACCAACATACTAAAATATAAGTACACTCATCGCTATACTTTATTTACAATTTTCTCAATTTATCGTTTTTACAACTAGATATAACAACGGGTTGATATTTCTTATCAACAAACAATCAAATTTGTGATCTTATTTTAATTGAATTTTGTAGTTTCCGCACTAGAGCGGCAACGTTCCATAGCGGCTCCCCAACCTCTGATGGAATCAGCTGTTTTCGAGTGTGACAGCCATAGACATTTCTGTGGTGACAGCACAAAAAAAATTTGTCAAAATCCTGGCTACTTTGTAGTTTGATATCAATGCAGATGCGACCGATCTCGGTCAAATAGAATTTGCTCTTGCAGCTAAACTATTAATTTTACCAAAAAATGTCATAGGCATAAATTATTCAAAATTTCCTCTGCTTTAATTTATTATTTAACTATTTTGACGAAATTACAGAAATAGCGGCTCAATTGCAAAATCGTTGAAAAATGCTAGGAGTAAATAGCCCGTTTCTTTGGACCCTTTTGAACCAAAAGCTTTTCAGCTCTAAGTTTAGTCATGAAACTTCTAAATATGAACTTTCGTCCCGATACCTTTAGTAGTTTCCCCGGAACCGTCTCCACAAAAAACGGGTACACACACACATACACACACACATACACACACACACACACACAGACATTTTTTTGTACCTTGGTCAAAAATGTTCAGGGGACCCAAAAAGACCTATTTCCGGTAAAATCTCAATTTTTTTTTTCGGCACGATTACAATACTTTACATACTGCGTATGATAAAGTAATACATACTGCGTATGATAAAGTAAAAATATCTTTATTGCACCCCAGTAGGTCAAATTTCTGAAACTAAATTCCATTTTACATTCCAGCTTATACCATCCCCGATCTGCTGCGGAACTTTTAGCGGTTGACATTTATCATTTTTACTTTATCATACGCAGTATGTAAAGTATTGTAACCGTGCCGAAAAAAAATTTTGAGATTTTAGCAGAAATAGGTCTTTTTGGGTGCCCTGAACATTTTTGACCAAGGTACAAAAAAATGTCTGTGTGTGTCTGTGTGTGTGTGTCTGTGTGTGTGTAAACGATTTTTGTGGCGACGATTCCGGAGAAACTACTAAAGGTATCGGGACGAAAGTTCATATTTAGAAGTTTCATGATCTAACTTAGAGCTGAAAAGCTTTTGGTTCAAAAGGGTCCAAAGGGACTGGTAGTTTATTATAAGCCTTTTTCAAGGATTTTGCAAATGAGCCGTCATTTCTGTAATTTCGTCAAAATAGTTAAATAATAAATTAAAGTAGAGGAAATTTTGAATAATTTATGCCTATTACATTTTTTGGTAAAATTAATAGTTTAGCTGCAAAAGCAAATTCTATTTGATCGAGATCGGTCGTATCTGCATTGATATGAAAGTACATAGTAGCCAGAATTTTGACAAATATTCTTTTGTGCTGTCACACTCGAAAACAGCTGATTTCATCAGAGGTTGGAGAACCGCTATGGAACGTTGCCGCTCTAGTGCGGCAAAGTACAAAACACAAATTTAAAATACAATAAGCTCACCAATTTGATTGTTTGTTGATAAGAAATATCAACCCGTCTTTATATCTAATTCTAAAAGCGATAAATTGAGAAAATTGTATAGCGATGAGTGTAGTTTTATTTTGGTATGTTGGTATGGATGTGACATCTACAGTGTCATGAACAAATATAAATCTGTCAGAATTTGAATTAGTTTTTTAAACTGGAACACAATAAACGTTGATGTCACGCCTGCCGAAAACTAGATAGCGCGACTCTTTCACATGCGACGGCGACGCTCCGCCTTCGGTGACGCGCCGCATCACCGCTCATCGCGCTATTCCGTACTTTCGGCACTTGTGACATAAATAACTATTATTCTAATGACGTAGTTTAGGTGGTGTCAAATGCTGATGCTTTGACAATACGTACGATTTATCTCAATATAATAGATTCTCATGCAGCTAAAGTGTTAATTTTATATATTGTATGATAAAGTCATGTGCCTGACCACATCAGATTTTTTACTTTATCATACGCAGTATGGTAAAGTATTGTAATCATGACGAAAAAAAGAATTGAGATTTTAGCGGAAATAGGTCTTTTTGGGTCCCCTGAACATTTTTGACCAAGGTACAAAAAAATGTCTGTGTGTGTGTGTGTGTGTATGTATGTCTGTGTGTGTGTAAACGATTTTTGTGGCGACGATTCCGGAAAAACTACTAAAGGTATCGGGACGAAAGTTCATATTTAGAAGTTTTATGACCAAACTTAGAGCTGAAAAGCTTTTGGTTCAAAATGGTCTAAAGGAACTGGCTATTTACTCTTAGCATTTTTCAACGATTTTGCAAATGAGCCGCCATTTCTGTAATTTCATCAAAATAAATAAATAATAAATTAAAGTAGAGGAAATTTTGTATAATTTATGTCTATAACATTTTTTGGTAAAATTAATAGTTTAGCTGCAGGAGCAAATTCTATTTGATCGAGATCAGTCGCATCTGCATTGATATGAAACTACATAGTAGCCAGGATTTTGACAAATATGTTTTTGTGCTGTCACACTCGAAAATAGCTGATTTCATCAGAGGTTGGAGAACCGCTATGGAACGTTGCCGCTCTAGTGCGGCAAATTTCAAAATACAAATTTCAAATAAAATAAGATCACCAATTTGATTGATTGTTGATAAGAAATATCAACCCGTCTGTATATCTAATTCTAAAAACAATAAATTGAGAAAATTGTAAATAAAGTATAGCGATGACTGTAGTTTTATTGTAGTATGTTAGTAGGGATGTGACATCTACAGTGTCATGAACAAATATAAATCTGCCAGAATTTGACTTAGCTTTTTAAACTTGACGTTTCGTCAAAGTGGTACCAACCTAACATTTCCTATACAGAAATATTACCATTTTTTATTTTTTTAATACACATTTCTCAAAAAGCAGCACAATAAACATTGATGTCACTCCTGCCAAAAACTAGATAGCGCGACTCGCTCACATGCGACGGCGACACTCAGCCTTCGGTGACGCGCCGCATCACCGCTCGTCGCGCTATTCCGTACTTTCGGCACTTGTGACATAAATTATTATTCTAATGACGTAGTGTTGGTAGTGTCAAATGCTGATGCTTTGACAATACCTACGATTTATCTCAATAAAATGGATTCTCACGCAGCTAAACTATTAATTTTATATATTGTATGATAAAGTCATGTGCCTGGCCACATCAGATTTTTTAAATGTTGATTAACTTTTGCCGACCCAATATTAAATCAATCATATACATACATGATAAGTGTTAGTGATTATTGATACAACGTTCGATGAATTTAAATCCAAGTTGGCAAATGTTGCCAACGATGTATGGTCGGGTAAGTCCTGGTATGTCGTGCACGTCTTCGTTTCAGTCGTATTACAGACGATGGCAAACATGACGTATATGTTGTTCTCCTCCATCAGGTGCACGATGTGTGACACCGACGGATAGTCCATGATTTTATCGGCCAGATATTCTCCAGCAGACATATGACATCGACCGTCATGTGGTACACTGATACCGCCGAATCTTCCATCTCCTGCGATGTGAAATTCAGCGTCAGTTGATAAGACGACTAAGTGGGTGCTCTCGTGTCTCCAGCCTATCTCGTCACCACAAACCAATACCTGAAAAGGAATGAATGTTCTCTTAAAATGTGAAGGATACGTGTGCAACGAAACTGTCTTTTTAGGTTGTGTACCAAAAAAAAATCACTCGTTTATAGCATAGGTCCACTGCTACCCAACTCCCTGACTTTGTCCTGTAAATTATTTTATTTATTGCTCTAGATTGCTATAAATTGGTAAAAATAGTCGAAAATTGTCAGATAAACACTAATAAAATCGGTCTTAGCCATTATTGTATTACTGGCGACGTCTACCGTGATGACAATTGGTTTTTGGCCAAAGAGTCATTATTTACCCGCGTACCTCATGGATACACCGTGATTATTCGATAGAATTTTTACTTTATCATACGCAGTATGTAAAGTATTGTAATCGTGCCGAAAAATTTTTTTGAGTTTTTAGCGGAAATAGGTCTTTATGGGTCCCCTGAACATTTTTGACCAAGGTACAAAAAAATGTCTGTGTGTGTGTGTGTGTGTATGTGTGTGTGTGTGTGTGTGTGTGTACCCAATTTTTGTTAATTCATTTCCGGAGAAACTACTAAAGGTATCGGCACGGAACTTCATATTTAGAAGTTTCATGACCAAACTTCGAGTTGAAAAGCTTTTGGTTCAAAAGGGTCCAAAGGAACTGGGTGTTTACTCCAAGCCTTTTTCAAGGATTTTAGAAATCAGCCGCCATTTCTGTAATTTCGTCAAAATAGTTATATAATAAATTAAAGCAGAGGAAATTTTGAATAATTTATGCCTATGACATTTTTTGGTAAAATTAATAGTTTAGCTTTTTAGTTTATTCTAAGCCTTTTTCAAGGATTTTGGAAATGAGCCGCCATTTCTGTAATTTCGACAAAATAGTTAATTAATAAATTAAAGTAGATGAAATTTTGAATAATTTATGCCTATAACATTTTTTGGTAAAATTAATAGTTTACCTTCAAGAGCAAATTCTATTTGATTGAGATCGGTCGCATCTGCATTGATATGAAATTACATAGTAGCCAGGATTTTGACAAATATTTTTTTGTGTTGTCACATTCGAAAACAGCTGATCTCATCAGAGGTTGGAGAACCACTATGGAACGTGCCGCTGTAGTGCGCAAAATTATAAAATACAAATTTCAAATAAAATAAGATCAACAAATTTAATTGTTTGTTGATAAGAAATATCAACCCGTCTTTATATCTAATTCTAAAAATGATACATTGAGAAAATTATAAATAAAGTATAGCGATGAGTGTAGTTTTATTTTAGTATGTTGGTAGGGATGTGCCATGAACAAATATAAATCTGTCAGAATTTGAATTACCTTTTTAAGGTGCGTTTTCATTAGTGATAATGGCAGTGGTAGCAGACACCGTTATAGTATTTCCAATAGAAAATTTCTAGTGACTCATGTTTATGTACATGCAAACTAATATGTGTCATAATCACGATATGTAAGAAATACTATAATTTCGTATTCTACCACCGCCATTAGCTACCATTACCTACCAATCGGAGCGCACCTTTCGTCAAAGTGGTACCAACCATTTACCATACAGAAATCATTTATTTTTTTTTTAAATACGAATTTCTTAAAAGGCAAAACAATAAACGTTGATGTCGCTCCTGCCAAAAACTAGATAGCGCGACTCACTTACATGCGACGGCGACACTCCGCCTTCGGTGACGCGCCGCATCACCGCTCGTCGCGCTATTCCGTATTTTCGGCATTAGTGACATAAATAACTATTATTCTAATGACGTAGTGTAGGTAGTGTCAAATGCTGATGCTTTGACAATACCTACGATTTATCTCTATAGAATAGATTCTCATGCAGCTAAACTATTAATTTTATATATTGTATGATAAAGTCATGTGCCTGGCCACATCAGATTTTTTTTATTACAATGACAACAAATAATCAACATTTTGCTGAAAATCGTATGGTGGAAATGCAGTTTAAAAAAAAATTGGGGTTATGATCAGTCAGCTTATATCGGAATTTGACAGTTGTTTAAAAAAGTTGTATTTGGGAGAGGAATTTTTAAAATTGCAATTCAAACATCAATCATCACGATGTAAACAACACATTAAATAGGAATCCACAATAACCAATAATTACGCTAATAATCGAAAAAACCTGGCAATAACCTCAACCAAATTCGTATGTTCATTAACCCAATATTTCTGTGTATTTAGTTACTTTAATAGTTATTTAAGTAGCAAGGACATTACACGGATGTTTATGCCCCGAGGGCGACCGTTTAAAAAGCTCGAGGGCCGATAAGCCCGAGAGCTTTTTAAGTCGCCCGAGGGTATAAACATCAAGTAATGCCTTTGCGGTGCATACAAAATTGTATGTCCTACAATGGTTTTGTTCCCCCGTTTGAATAATATTCATAAATATTTTGACATTATCAAGTGACATGCGTATCTACGGAGTTGAATAACAATACAAACAATTCGGAGTTGAGTGCCAATATAGACCATTAATTGTCAAACTTATAACCTTAATTGCCAATAATTGACATTGCCGTGTGACAGTACAGACAATTAATTGTCAAACTTATAACCTTAATCGCCAATAATTGACATTGATGACTTAAATTTACAACTTGAATGACAAATATTTGATATATTTGACATATAACCATGGCAACCCTTAATGCCCGCGCGGGCGTTTAGAATCCTTAACGCCCTCGCGGGCGCTAAGAAACAGTTTTTGCCCCGGTATCTAAGATGTAAAATGTCACTTTATGATCATGTAGGACATAAAATGTCTATAATCATGTTAGGACATAAACGACATTTATACCCTACCATTTTCTGCAAAATATCAAGCAATTTTGTTACTGTAATCGGAAAAAATGACAAACATAGTTGCAAAATTTCATACTTCATACTTCATGTCATACTTCAAGTGGTCGGTAATTAATTGGGGTTGTCTATAATTTGTGTATTGTTTTCTGACCGTTATATAGTTATGTTCATATTAATATATTATCATCCACACTTTAATAGTTTAACAGTAAATTTACGAAACAAACAATTACCGTCAATTTTTAAGCCCTAAAGGTTTGTGTTTTAAATTTGCACCATTTTAAAAAAGAATAATAAAAATTCGTGTGGTTTCAATGGTACCTGGGATAAACGTTTAATTTGACTCCACTAATATAAAAGGGAAAAAATAAAATAGAAATATCACCAAGCCGTTTAATTATTCCTAATTCATAGAGATGCTATATTTTGAGTATTACAATAAAATAGCAAGTAAGTAATAACTCGCAATTGACCAAGTCAAAATACAATCTAATTCGTACCTGTGCCAGGGCATCCTGTCCACCTTCTAAAGGGTCCAAATTACAAGAACTGTTTCTTTCGTTGACTGCGTCTCCAAACTTTATCATGTCATTTGTTAAACTTAAGTGATTCGTGTAACAGTATCCTTGATCACAGGTCAATTTCCTTTTCCTAAAATTATGTTACTGTTATGGGTGCTTCAACAAACCAGATATTACGATACAGTATTCATATTTGAGGTAAACTACTGGCTGACATTAAGGCAAATATCAGGCAGTAGTTCACAAATTCGTGAATAATGGTGCAGTAGAGAGCGATATAGGTATGTTAGATACTAGGAAGAACGTGTAGAAATACATATACATTTAGAACGATTTTTGAATTAACCTATTGTTCGAATTTTGGTGGGTTACTATCAGTGCCCCAAAAAATAAAAGACTTAAGGAAGCAATCATTTTCTTACCAAAATTAATAATAAGTTAATAAATTATGCCAAGAAATACTGAATATAGGATATACAGGAAATGTTCAAAGAATTTACTTCTCCGAAAAAAAAAAAAAAAACAATAATGATGCGTATCATCGGTTTTGGCTTTGTTTTTAGTCAACCACAAGAAAAGTATATTGCTATGCATGCAAATTAATAACAACTCCTAAAACACAACAAACCAGAACGTATTCTAGGACACAAAAAATCATCAAGAACTATCACAATTTTGGCAAAACGAGGAACACTCAAGGACAAAGGTTCAAATTTTAGCAAAAGAAGAAGAAGATAGAAAGAAGAAGCAAAAAGAAGAAGCAACTTCGGCTCTGCATTCCCTAATATCGAAATTGCATTAAGCATGTATTTGGTGTTCATGGTATTTAATTGCAGTGACAATGCTCCTTTGACATTTAAAAATAATTAAAAATAGATTCCGCACGACGGTATACAATGAGCTATTGTTACAGTTTCCTCGTCGATATCATTTGAGATTATCTGAATTTTTGTAATTCATTGGTAGTTCTGGAGTAAAGAATGTGACTTTAAGTAAAGAATTTGATGGGATTTATTCATTTTCCATATATTCGAGTGGCTATATTGAAGACGTTTGATTTTTATTTCAGGTAGAATCTACAACTTTTCCCTAATATAATTAATGTAAAAGCTGTACGTTTTGCTGGATGCTTTTGAATACTTCCAAATACAAAATCGCCCAGCACTAATGGCCACCTTAGTTTAGTACTAACATTCCTAGTACACTAATGTAATGGCCTCAATCTAATACGTACTCGTGAAATCCAAATGGAGATATCTGTTTATCGACAAAAGTACCGTAGCCCATCTGAAAATCTGTCGTTAGGTTTCCCATTGTGTTCACGAGTGTGTCGCCAAGTTTGGAAAGCATCTCCCGGTGTGGTGCCATGGTCTTCGAATTATCCGTCAGGAAGTACAAATCCAACGAATTCAATGCTCTCGCAAACTCAAATTTAATTGTAAACGAATGATTATTTGCTATCTTTAGGGATATATGTTGAGGTTTTATTTGCACAGATGGATTCTTAGAGGACAGATCCTCTTCTTTTAAGACTACCATATGTTCCATCCCTTTCCCAGTGATCAGTTTTGATTTGCATTTGGTCGTGTTATTCGGTAGACACCTGTTTCTTTTCACCTGGAATCATATGTATTAGAATCAGGATCTCCCTGATGGACTATGGCATTATGATGGAAATACAAATAGAAAATTGGTATCAACTAGAAACAGCATTAGAAAAATATATAAAACTAACACTCCTATTTGTAAATTATCAAATAAATTACCGTCGTTAATGGGACTTTTAATTACCGTAATTTACAGCTTAAATTATCAAAGGTAATTTACAGTCGTTGTAAAAAATGTTTTGTTGGAAATTTACCGAAATACACTGTTATTCAACGTGTCAACCACCAGAATGTTCACGATTTATACATAGTCGTTTTCCGGTGCTGAAAAATGACCTGCATAACAAATGACCTGCATAACAAATGATCGTTAGTGAAACAGAGAATTATTATTATTTATTTTAAGTAGTTATTTTGTACTATACTTACTACTTAATTGTAATTACTATTACTATTTGATTGTGCTTCTTGTAAATTTCTGCAGTAAAATATATAGTCTGTAAATAATATGTTTACTGTTGTATTTGTTTTGATTTTAATAATGCCTTAGTACTACTAAGCTAGGCAAAGCCCCGAAGACTGTTAGTTATCTACAATATAATGACTTTTAAGGTGTAACTTATAACTTTATTGCATATGTCATCGGTATGTTTCCATTTTGAATTTTTGATTACTCGCGAACGTAAGCCTGCGTGATTAACCATTTCGAATTAGTAATAACGTGATAATTTAATATTTGAATTTAATAGTTCTAATTTCAGCGGTATTTTACCGAAAAATTAATTACTGTAATTTAACATCTGTGCTCTTCTCCCAATCCTACAACTTACAATAATTTTAAGTAATAATGTACCCACATTATGCGACTTCAGTACCCATGGTGTATAATTTGGTTGGGTAAGCTTGGTAGATTTGGAGATATTGATGCAAGCATAGGTAGGGATGTTAAATTACGGTAATTATTTTTTTTTCGTTAATTACCGTTGAAATTCGAATTATTAATTTCAAATATAAAATAGCCACGTAAATAAAATTTAAAAATGGTAAATTACGTTGGCTTAAATTACCGAGTAATTAAAAATTTAAAATGGTAAATTACGCTGGTTTAAATTATCGGGTAATTAAAAATTCAAAATGTTAAATTAAACCGGCGTTAATACCGATCACTATTGGTTATGAATGCTACTGATGTTAATACAAATGTTTGGTAAATGAAGGTCATTATTTTGTAGATAACTAGCAATCTGACTAAGGACGTTAAATTTCTGTAATTATTTTTTCCAGTAAATTACCGCTGAATATAAAATTATTACTTTTAAATTTAAATTACCAGTTAATTAAAATTGCGATTTGTTAATTATATTTTCTTAAATTAGCGGGTAATTGATAATGATAATTTACCGATTTACCTATGCTATGCAAAAAGAAAATGGGTTCAAACTTATAAGTCATTATATTGTAGAAAACCACCAAACGGTGATGCTTTTCCTGATTTAATACTACTAATTCATTATTAAAATAAAACCAGGGACTACAATAAAAATAGTTTTCATACCAGCAATTTATAAAATGGACAGTCTAACAGCATAATTATATTATAAAATACTGTAATTTATTACCTACTCACCAAACTACAACGCCCTGCTTTACAAACAATGATTACATTTTATGCGAATCACCAGAAGATTTCTTTAAATCATGCGTTTGATAGTAGGTAGATGGCTTCTGATTTAAAATGTGCATTATTGGCTCCGCTGAATTAAGTAATTAAAAATCTGGAAATTACCATTAGTGACGGTAATTTATTTATTAATTTGCCCGATAAATTACGCTTTTACATCCCTAAGTAGGTATGTACTACCTCCCAGGCAAAGCACAAACAACAGTGCACTTGTCGACTGCTTACGAGTGGTGGGGTAGGTACCTCCAGGTACTGATGGAAGGTTTTTGAAATTAAATTACAAATTCCGGTTAAATTAACAAATGTAATTCATACTTTCGGCAAATTACTGATAAATTACCAACGGTAATTGAATTGACGATAAATTACCATCGGTAATGTAAGCCGTTACGATAATTAAAAAGTTGGTAAATTACCATTAATTATTTCGGTAATTTAGGCGGTAAATTACGCTTTTACATCCCTGAGCATAGGTGATCTTAACAACATCCTACGTTAGAAACGTAACACATAAAACAAAACGGTACTTACTTTGTCTAAACACCAACCACATTCTGGATTTTGTATGCACTTGCCACATCTGTCTATGTAGGCACATGTGTCACTGCATTGACAGTACTTTTGAACCAAAAGAATTGTAATAATGCATAAAATTGTTCTGTGGTGCATTTTAGCTATGATATTGCCATCATGGAACTGCAGTTGCATATTAGAGTAGCCGGAAATACAGTTTGTAAAGAAATTATCTAATTAAACACTGATAAAACATATAAAATAAATAAATTAAAAGGTTTGGGTGATGACTAACTATGTTTGTTGGCGGAAACAGTTGTGAACTAGGTTGGGCACAACTTTATATTGGACTAGATGTGTCAGTGTGAGGAAGGTCGGATAATCATAGTGATCCAGTGGTCCAATATTCACAATTTTTATGCATAAACTATTTCGGGAGTTTTAAACGCAGCATAGCATAGCAAGCACTGGAAGCTAAGCCTTAGAATTCGCGCTCACTGGACGCGGATAGTGTCGATTATCGTGTGAATAAGCGGCCTTTCTGTATATGACGATCTTCTAAATTTGATATGTCATTTAAAAACGCAAGTAAATGCACACTGGAACTATCCGCGTCTGGTGAGCGGCCGGCCTTAGGCTCATCTTAGGCTATTATCATTGATCGCTATGTCAATATATGCATCTGATTTCCTTGTAACCACGAAACATGTATCATATGCGAAATAAGAATAATAGCAGTCTCAAAATGTTTAAGAATGATATTCTATTTTTGGTTGTATCCACACACAACTTTTCACGCAGTAGGCACTCCTTAATGACAAATACTAAACTCATAACTTATTAATCAAAACAAACATGGAAAAAGTAAATGAAAACCATTGCCTATTTTGTTTATCTTATATCAATAAAATTGATTCATAATCGCGCAGGCCAAACCGTTGAGCCCACGAACATAAAATTAAAAAAAAATTAAATTTGGAAGGATTTTTGAAAATGGTTAATATACCAGGTATTAGGGTAAAAAATCTAAATATCTGTAAAATCCGTAAAGCTTTAGGGGCAAAAGATATTGTACGATCAAACTAATATTTTAATTTAGAAAATGCTTCCGGGTTATGGCGTGTGTCAAGACTTGTTAATGCTTACTGTTCGCGAACCATGTTGCTCGCTTCTTCAAAGCTAATTGAATACTGAAGGCCTATCAAGAAAATCTCCCTTATATACCTAAATTTACACCTCACTGCGCACATCTGGAGCTACCGCTCCCATGCGATTTTCCAGCTGACCGCGTTAGGATCGATTTCCAGACCCATGTACGCAGTGAGGTGTAAATTTAGGTACATAAGGGAGATTTTTTTGGTAGGCCTTCAGTATTCAATTAGCTTTGAAGAAGCGAACAACATGGTTCGCGAAACGTCAGCATTTACAAATCTTTAGTTTATTTTCTAAATGATTCTGGTCGTGAAATCCTACGTACTTATTTAATATTATCTTTTGGCACCCCAGGCATTCTATTAGACATGATTTGACGATTGACCACGATCCGGAATAAAGTATGAGTTGACGCCCATTTTTTTATTCAAGTTCTTCATTAGATTCTATTTCAGGTAAAACAGCCTTTGTTTCTTTAAAAATTATTTGGTCTCTTTACAGCTAAAATTTATTTTATCCATGGTTGGTATTTCACTTACCTATAAGTTCTCAATCGCAATCAGATTTGTTGCCTTATAGTCGACCAAATGAGAATGATGTGTTATTATAATTATAGTTATTCAGGACTTTATTGGTACGTAAACAGCAACGCGTGTAGGCAAAAACCGTATTTTATGTTTACCAAATAGTTTATAATTATTCTTTAACTCATATATTTCTATCCACTTTTCATTCTCATGCCTTCAATTAATTCACTAAACAATATTCTTGAAAAATAACCCCTTAAGGGCCCCCTTAATAAACCCCTTAAGGCCATCACATTTGTTTGCTAATACAAAGATAAGTGAGAGTTCTAACAAAACCAGTAAGGAAAATTTTGGGCTATCATTAAAACAAAATGTTGACAACGTCGTCAGTGAAAAACAATTATTATAGAGTGGAAATTCAATATGTTCATTTTAATCATTAAAATCAACGTATCCGGAGAGTCAGGGGAGTTTTTAAAATAATAAACTGCTTCAGATATTGAGTCCACACATGTTTTCACACTTTGCGTGGTCACTGTATATTATACTATATTAAATATACATATTGAAGACTCCAGTAATATATAATCACAAAACATATTTTGTTTAAAAGTTAACACATAATAGCTTGTTAAACAACTAGTTAGGTAAAGTGTTTGGACTTTATATGTTTATATGTTTAGTCATCTTCCATGTACGTAGGATTTTTAAATTCATGCATCGCTGGTTTGAATAGTGGGTTCTCAGTGTTCCACATCTCGCCTTTTCTGCGCTCCTGGAATCTGGCAAACTCTCTTCTATCCACAACTTCAACCACCATCCTCCAAATTAATAGTGCTATAAGACCTCCAATTACGATCGCTGAAGTTAAAATGACCAATAAACCTGAAACAGTTCTTATTAAAATATAATCAGAGAAGCGAAAAACTAAGTACCGGAAGGGCTGGTTATAAATGAACACGACTCTGGTTCAACCTCCATGTAAACAGTTTTAGTTTTGTCGATCATCTCCTCAAAGTCGGGTGATTTTCCCCAATACTTAAAGTCGTGGAGTTGTACGAAAGGTAGTAAAGATTCCCCACTCAGTTTGTAACGGTATTGTGTACTACACCCGAAATCTCCAAAGAGCACGCATTTCTTCCATCCTGGATCTGAATTGTCTAATGAGTTTTGAGCCACCTTTTTTATTTCAAATACGTGTAGAAGCTGGGTGCAATTTTCCGTGATAGTGCCGTTGTTCAGGAATGCTTTAACGCATGGAGCCAAGCTTGAACATCTGAAATATGTATTATAGTATGTATGGAACGTTTTGGTACTAATTAATATAATCGATGAGATGGAAAAAACACCAAATAGGAGTGAGATTTTATAAAATTTGGTGGTTATGTTTTTTTATGTCCACACCCAACATTGTTTGTCTGGATATGCGTTGAATTCGGAGTTTTTTAGATTACTTAGGGCAGTGTTTCCCAACGTGGGACCCACGCCCCACAGTGGGGGCAATTTGATTGCTAAGAGGGGCAATTCGAAAGTGGACTTGGGCTCGTTGATGTATTTAATATAAAATGAACGATATATAAAAGATATAAAGAGATGTATAAAAGGGCTATGTGAGGAAACAGAAATCAAATATCCAAATTCTACCAAATGTGCAAAAAACAATTGTTACCATTTCCATCTTCATATTCAAGTGAATATGGACTTAGTGCCATAAATGATTTGCTAATTTCTATGATCACCAAGGAATCAGATATGAAGTACAGTTTCTAAAATTGTAACTGTGTGTCTCACCGGTTGTTTGACATGTCTGCTAGATGTTGTTTGACGAGTTGCTGGATATGGTCACGTTGACGTTTTGGCTTTTTGTTACATTTTAAATACAAGTAACTAATGTCAGTCTTGACCTCTTTGCTGGGTTTTTCCATTTTTAGTGAAGAGTTTATATTCTAACTGCCAACTCTCTAGTATTAGCAAATTATCAAATAAAGGTATTCATTAAAAAAAATCTGATGTGGCCAGGCACATGACTTTATCATACAATATATAAAATTAATAGTTTAGCTGCATGAGAATCTATTCTATTGAGATAAATCATAGGTATTGTCAAAGCATCAGCATTTGACACTACCTACACTACGTCATTAGAATAATAGTTATTTATGTTACAAATGCCGAAAGTACGGAATAGCGCGACGAGCGGTGATGCGGCGCGTCACCGAAGGCGGAGTGTCGCCGTCGCATATGAGCGAGTCGGCTATCTAGTTTTTGGCAAGAGCGACATCAACGTTTATTGTGTTGCTTTTTAAGAAATACGTATTTAAAAAAAAAATATATGATGTCTGAATAGTAAATGCTAGGTTGGTACCACTTTGACGAAACGTCAAGTTTAAAGGTGCGTTCCGATTGGTAGGTAATGGTGGCTAATGGCGGTGGTAGAATACGAAATTATAGTATTTCTTACATATCGTGATAATGACACATACTAGTTTGCATGTACATAAACATGAGTCACTATCAACTTTCTATTGGAAATACTATAACGCCGTCTGCTACCACTGCCATTGTCACTAATGAAAACGCACCTTAAAAAGGTAATTCAAATTCTGACAGATTTATATTTGTTCATGACACATCCCTACCAACATACTAAAATAAACCTACACTCATCGCTATACTTTATTTATAACTTTCTCAATGTATCGTTTCTAGAATTAGATATAAAGACGGGTTGATATGTCTTATCAACAAACAATCAAATTGGTGATCTTACTTTATTTGAAATTTGTATTTTATAATTTGCCGCACTACAGCGGCAACGTTCCATAGTGGTTTTCCAACCTCTGATGAGATCAGCTGTTTTCGAATGTGACAACACAAAAAAATATTTGTCAAAATCCTGGCTACTATGTAATTTCATATCAATGCAGATGCGACCGATCTCGATCAAATAGAATTTGCTCTTGAAGCTAAACTATTAATTTTACCAAAAAATTTCATAGGCATAAATTATTCAAAATTTCCTCTACTTTAATTTGTTAATTAACTAATTTGTCGAAATTACAGAAATGGCCGCTCATTTCCAAAATCCTTCAAAAAGGCTTAGAATAAACTAAAAAGCTAAACTATTAATTTTACCAAAAAATTTCATAGGCATAATTTATCCAAAATTTCCTCTACTTTAAATTATTATTTAACTATTTTGTCGAAATTACAGAAATGGCGGCTCTTTAGCAAAATCCTTGAAAAAGGCTTAGAATAAACTACCAGTTCCTTTGGACCCTTTTGAACCAAAACCTTTTCAGCTCTAAGTTAGGTCATGAAACTTCTAAATATGAACTTTCGTCCCGATACCTTCAGTAGTTTCTCCGGAATCGTCGCCACAAAAATCGTTTACACACATACGCACAGACACACACACACACACACAGACATTTTTTTGTACCTTGGTCAAAAATGTTCAGGGGACCCAAAAAGACCTATTTCCGCTAAAATCTCAATTTTTTTTTTCGGCATGATTACAATACTTTAGCATACTGCGTATGATAAAGTAAAAATCTACCTACTCTTTTTATCGTTCAGTTGTACAAAACCTGTAGAATGTTTTTGTTTCAAATGTCTAGCTACATTTGGTTTTGGATAAGAAATTAAAAACGATATCTTAACATTTCAGTTTTTTGTGGATATCTTCAAAATGAAAAATGATAGCTTAAATTTCTTTTTAGATAATTGATTAGCACAAAAATACGAAACTTTGCCAAATTTAAACATAGGCTCTGTCTCCACTAATAAGCGAGATCCCCATGGTGAGGCTCGAAATTGAATCACCCGGTATATGCGGAATTGCATACCTTAACATTACACTCTCGTGATAAATGGAAATTCTTTAAAACACAAACAGTTTACTCCATTTTTAATCCATTTCGAGCAACCGTAACTAGTCTGCTGCCTACAATAGAAAGGAACCTGTAGATAAAGAGATTTGGGCTGGGCGATGATAGGTGAGTGAATCTACTGTTTGTATAGATTGTTATTTACGTGTGGGTCCATCCCTTTTATGTAAACACTCAAAGGTACCAACACATCGTAAGTCACCTTTAGGTACAGTTTCTCAAGATTCCCCGGCAACTTCGCACAGAAGAGTCAACCTAGTTACAGCAGTGACTTAGATATGCACCTGTGTAACACACCAAAACCAAAGCGAATCAAACCGAATATTTGGCACAGCTGTTTAGGCATCCCATTATTAGTGCTGGAAACCTGCAAATAAATATTACCAAAATCCAGAATTGTTTGAAGAAATTGAGGTTGAAAGGTAATGAGCTGAAATTTACACTCGTTGCCGCCACTTTGTGCAAGCGTAGTTCTTCACTTTCAAACTACTCCAAGCTTCTGTTGCTACCTACTTTGGCATGCTCATTGACCAAATACATAGGTGTTAAAAGCATATATTCTCTCAAAGCAAAATCAATTTGGACTATTGAAAGTAAATCCTGATTGAGTCTATAGAAACCAAGGTATTACAACAAAGTCGCAGGTCCATCATTCACAGAGGTCATTACCCAGTTTGATGCAAATATAGTCTCAGTGCAACCGAATGTGCCTAGTCTTGTGTCATTTGTGCAAAATTTCAAAAAGTAAACAAAAACAATTGTTAAGGAGTTAAACAATAGTTAGTGTATATTTACCGATCACAGTCCATACATTCTTTGCAGTATTGCCCATAGTATCCTTTATTGCATTCACATTGTCCACATTTGCATAGTCCCTGACCAGAGCATATGTCTTGCACACCATCTCGTGGTTGACAGCTTATGGTTGAGACGGTACACGAACAATCGTCAGCAGTATATTCAGGTAAGCAGTTACATCTTCCACACTCGCATGTCCCATGATCCTTTCCGCCACAAAGCCTACCTTGAACTTGAGGACAGGTGTCGTCTCTGCATTTGCAGTACTTTCCATAAACATTCTTATCGCATGTACATTCGCCGCACAAGCAAATTCCAAACCCTTGCAAAAATTTCAATCAAAATGTAACGAACAGCGGACATGCGCATTTAGTGGACTTACCAGCACATATTTTATTTGTATCTGGATCAATACACAGCTTGTCATCGACCATATTGGCGTGCGAATTGCCGGAGCATTGGCAATTCTTGCCTGAAAATCCGTTCGCACACGAACATAATCCGCAGATTTTATCCCCATTCCCCTCACAATCTGCAGAACTTTTTGAAAGGTTCTTCTCGCAATCGCAACCGCAGAAGACTTCTAAGTTGATGTGGAGGAAGTCATCTAGCCCTGCAGGATGGATCAACAGTTCACTATTGAACGGTTGAAGGCAAGATTTTGCGTTCAGAGTCACCTCCAAATCGATGACTTCGCCAATTTTCAAATTTCCACATGAGTTTCCATCGACATAATCGGACTTCGGTGTGCATTTAACTCTAAAGTTTACGTCAAGTCCCGGAATAATGTTATTCGTAAATTGTGCTGATGTCAAGATTTTCTAGGGAGATACAATTATTATTAATTTAAGTAAATTAAGTAATTAATACTAATATACATATTTAATATGGCCAATATAGTTTTCCAAAGACTTGTCATTCAGTTTCCATTGATATACAGCTGACATGGGATTGTGAAGATTTATTTTTTTATTATAAATAATAATTTTTAAAATCAACTCTATTAAAATATTTGGCATATATAATAGATAATAAATTTTAATTATTTTACGTCGGTCTATTTCCGCAACTTAGGCCAATCACCGACGCTGAGGGCAGGCTACACACACCCAGCAATTTTGTTGAACTGAAGGAATTCCAACCTCCAGTAAGAGTTCTTTAACGTGCACGTCGCATCATGACAGCACACGGGGCCACCGGCTTCACTTCCTCATTATTGGAATATTGTGACAGCAATTAAACAATATCTTAGTTTTGTTTATTTTTTTGTGCTTTGTAAAAATTAGCGTAATATTGTTTTTGAATGCTGTTTATATTTTTGTTATTGAACTTGCTATGATCTGACAAACAATTTATACCTCTGTTATTTTGTTCTTGCTGTGGTTTACGTTGCCATGTTGTATTTTGTTTTGCATTGTCAACAGTTTTTAAAAGTGTGTATATGTACATAGCTTATGGTTTTTAATTGTTGATAATTTAAAATTTGTATTACTTTTAAGTATTTACATTAATTGCCACAATAATTTACAAAAAAAAACGAAAATGTAGTAGATTTTCTGATGAACTATTGAAAATTAATGATAATTTTTTATGTCCTACATGACCATAAAGTGACATTTTACATCTTAAATACCTGGGAAAAAATGCTTCCGCCCGCGAGAGCGTTAACAATTCTTAACGCCCGCGCGGGCATTAAGGGTTGCAGTCATAGAAAATACTTCGGTTGCCGTATTTATATGTCAAATATATCAAATATTTGTCATTCAAATTGCAAACTTTAAATCGTCAATGTCAATTATTGCAACTAAGGCATTAAACGGTCCTATCGGCCCTCGAGCTTTTTAAGTCGCCCGAGGGTATAAACATCAAGTAATGCCCGTAGTACTTAAAAATTATTATGTCCTACAATGGTTTTGTTCCTCCGTTTGAATAATATTAATAAACATTTTGACGTAATCAAGTGACATGCGTATCTACGGAGTTGAATAACACTACAAACAATTCGTTGAGTGACAATGCAGACAAATAATAGTGAAACAGAATAACCTTAATCACTAAAAACACTACTCAACAGTCAAAATGTACATTGGATGCGGCTATTTTTTATGTACTTAGGTCCGCCAAATTCAAAAATCGCATTAAAACTTTTTGAATGGATACGTTTTTGAATTATGAATTTTGTAGTTTCACTATTTGGTGCATATCTCGTGTTAGGAACGTCCAATGTGGTCACTGGGCAATCAAATTAAAGCTAATCGTATCACCAACAAATGTTACAAACATTGTTTTTCAATCGCTTCAGTAGTTTCAACGCAATGGGCCACAACATGAAAAACTTGTGGCCAAAATGAAAATCGAACATTTACTCTATCACCAGTGAAAAGTAGAAATCGTAAAAATTAGGCCAGTTTCTTATTTTTTTACAGAGAGTATACACTTTTCCGAAGACAATAATGAATTTACGATAAAAATCTTTGGAAAGTGCCGAAGTTATAAGCAATTATGATTTATGACCATACTACAAAACATCAACCTTTTCCCTATTTATCAGTTTGATTAATTTCGTTTATGTGTTTGCAATATATAATGAAAGAAGTGATTCTGGCTCCTGCTTCGCATTCTGTTCTTATCAGTATCTGTTTCTCTTATGAGGAACCAGATATAATCCCCCATCATTCTTTCATTCCAAAATCCCTGGTAGCACGTTACTAATGTAAATTTATATAACTCAATGTTGAAGTAAATCACCGTTAGACAACTGCGAGACCTACCCCGGCCCTGTTGGCTGTGGAAGACCTACTTCCCTAGCTATGTCAGGTGGCAGCATAAAAGTTTTGAAGAAACAAGCAAGCACCTAGGAGACTCAGCATTTAACACTACATACTTACGTTGTATGTTTCCTTAATCACTTTGATGACATTGCTAAAGGTAGAATATTTATCAACCATGGTGAAGTTTGAATTAGGTAAGTTGTCTACCAGCGTCTGGTAGTTCCTGCAAAGACCATCTTCACTGTTCTCGCATCCAACAATAGCGAAGAGCACAAACTTATTATGGTCTTCTATCAGCTGGCCAAGCTGCGAAATGGAAGGATAATCAATGTTTTCAGAAACGTCGTAAATTCCATCTTTTGTGCGGCATTTTCCATCGTTTGGACGAGAAGCCCCAACAAGTTTTCCATCTCCGGCGATGTGAAATGGTCCATCCGTTGAAAATATTATCAGGTGACTGCTTTGTTTCCTCCATCCAATTTCATCAGCACATGTTAGCGCTTGTACCAATGCTTCCAAACCTCCTTCAGGACCATCAACATTGCCTGAAAATTTCACATCACTTACTTTACTTTTGAACTCTGTGGTGTTAGAAGTAAGTCGGAGATGATTTCGGAAACTGTATGCTTGTTGGTGTACATCCTGTAATTGGCTGCAAAAACCACACATGTGATCAATAAAACATTATAGGTCGGTTCCAACACAGAGAAAACATCTTTCAGGTATGATACAATAATGCATTGGACCAGATGTGTTAGCGGTACATTTTATCATGGAGTTGTCTGGTCCATCACAAAACAATAGAATATTTAATCATGAATAACTCGCAACGCAGACACGATATCGACGAGGACTTTTTGTATGTTATTTGTAATTCAAGGGAAAATGGTTATTACGTAAACTCGTCAGTAATGTAGAATCAACTAAAGAAGCGAATGATGATTAACCCAGGTGAGGATAATTTTTGGATAAAAGACCTCCGCCTGGATTTGAACCAGGAACCCTCCAATTTCCGGTTGACAGCTCCCCCAGTTGAGCTACTAAGGCTGTGGAAATTTATAGATTTTATTTGTCACTTCAGGACTTGCAATCCGAGTTTCGAATTAAACAAACCCGTCGTGTCACCTACTGGGGCTAGATGGAAGATTGGTAACTATTAGGAATCGCCAAATGTTTATGCTAAACAGCTCATACAGATGAATAAATTCAAGGGAAAATGGTTATTACGTAAACTCGTCGGTAATGTTGAATCAACTAAAGAGGCGAATGATAATTAACCCAAACCCATCTACATTGCTGACGAATTTACGTAATAACTATTTTCCCTTGAAAACTCACTGAACCAAGATCACAATAAAATAACTTTTATTGAAAATCTCTACGATTTTATTCAAACTAATTATATCCCAATGAATATGGAGGATCACATTCTCAAAACTTTTCTAAATTAAAGCTTGTTAAAAATTATCTTAGAAATTCTATGGGACACGAACGGCTATCGGACCTATCAATACTGTCCATAGAAAATTAAGAACTGAAGAAACTGAAATCTTCTTCAGCTATGGATGATATAATAAATACGTTCGCCGAAAAAAGGCTAAAAAGTATCCGTTTAACCATTGGAATCTTTTTTTTGTGTTAAGTTTTTATTATTAATATATTTTCTAATAAAGTATTGTAGTTTTTGTTATTTTCAAATATATTTTGTTTACGCGAGGGGTTTTGTTTATTTTCCGGAAAAGGATCCCTCAAGAAATTTGATACGCGGGCTGTTCAAGGCTAGCTACGCCACTAAAAAATACTAGCCAAAGAACGAAAAACAACAAAAAGTTGAACATTGTTGCATAGTATGTTTAATTATTACTACCCATTGTTTGTTAATACACTATTTTTGCATGTTATTTTGTTCTTTTTATGTTTTTGCTTTAAACAGATACTCTCAAAGCTTTTAAATGAAATATCTCGGAAACAGGTGCCGACCAGAAGGAAAAAAAAGTACCTATTGTCAACCCAGTCCACGTCATGCTCCTGATCCGTCTTTTCACCTGGGGTTTTATCCGATCTCGGTAAGGGTGGCTCAGGTTTCATGTGGTAGATGATAGTAGATAATGAATGTGACAGTATTTTGCATATTATTTATTAATATAACCATTTGAAAATACTTACCCGGGATGATAAGCGAATGGAAGCTCGTTCTTATCGACAAAACTACCAAATCCCAGACGAAAGCTCTTCGTTAAGCTCTCCATTTCTTTAACAAGTTTATCGCTCAGCTTAGACAGAACAAGCCGATGCGTCTCCATTGTTTTTGAGTTGTCCAGGAGGAAATAAGCATCGAGTTCATTCCACGCCCTCACGAATTGAAATCGTATGGTTTGTGGTTGGTTTCTTCGCAGTTGTATCGTCATCCTCTGGGGTTTAATTTGACGCAACTGATGATTTATGCCCCATGATAACGGGTCATTCTGGCTTATAGTTACGTTTGTCTTAGGGTCCTGCAGGTCTTTTGAACAGCTTATTGCATCCTTACTTTGGCAGTGACGAGAATTTTTCTGAAAGCATTTGGGTTTAGTTTATTTCTTAAAGTTTTCCTGAATCAACTTTGACGCGCTCCAACCCAAATATAGCACGTATTAACAGAAGAGTGAAATTTTCGCAGAATATGTTACGTCTCAGCCACTTTGAGTTAAACAATGTAATGTCATAAGCTAATAATGGAATTCAAAAATAGAATTTGTACATAACTAAAATACCGTACAGTTCCTATTATGTCAAAACTTGTACGCTTGGTAGTATTTATTAAATTAAATGCATTACCCGAAAACACAAACAGTGCAAATGCATGGTAATTTGATTCCCCTTTAACCAGAATTTTAAGTGGGTCAGTACACCTGGGAAATATAACTTATAAGTATCTCTATGTGGTCCTTCGATATTAATGAAACTTATTAAAATTATGGTGTTACATAAGAGAAGTTTAATGCCCAAAAGATATTTAAACATTTTCAAAAGTGTGGGAGATACGCCCTGTGGAATTTCGCATAAACAGTAAATTTTGGCGTTACAGGCATCATATCAATTATCGGTGTTTATAAAACCATGAGATGAATTTTAATGAAACTTAGGTTCTTTAAAGAATTACATGTTTGTAGATTATAATAGAAAGTCTTTAGTCAATCTTTAGTCTTTGGTCAAACGCACCAATTATTTTAATCTAAATAGGATATAATAATTCACCTTTTATAAAAAAAATCTGATGTGGCCAGGCACATGACTTTATCATACAATATATAAAATTAATAGTTTAGCTGCATGAGAATCTATTCTATTGAGATAAATCGTAGGTATTGTCAAAGCATCAGCATTTGACACTACCTACACTACGTCATTAGAATAATATAATAGTTATTTATGTCACAAATGCCGAAAGTACGGAATAGCGCTACGAGCGGTAATGCGGCGCGTCACCGAAGGCGGAGTGTCGCCGTCGCATATGAGCGAGTCGGCTATCTAGTTTTTGGCAGGAGCGACATCAACGTTTATTGTGTTGCTTTTTAAGAAATACGTATTTAAAAAAATAAATGATTTCTGTATAGTAATTGCTAGGTTGGTACCACTGTGACGAAACGTAAACTTTAAAGGTGCGTTCCGATTGGTAGGTAATGGTAGCTAATGGCGGTGGTAGAATACGAAATTATAGTATTTCTTACATATCGTGATAATGACACATATTAGTTTGCATGTACATAAACATGAGTCACTAGCAATTTTCTATTGGAAATACTATAACGGCGTCTGCTACCACTGGCATTATCACTAATGAAAACGCACCTTAAAAAGGTAATTCAAATTCTGACAGATTTATATTTGTTCATGACACATCCCTACCAACATACTAAAATAAAACTACACTCATCGCTATACTTTATTTATAATTTTCTCAATGTATCGTTTTTAGAATTAGATATAAAGACTGGTTGATATTTCTTATCAACAAACAATCAAATTGGTGATCTTACTTTATTTGAAATTTGTTTCTTATAATTTGCCGCACCACAGCGGCAACGTTCCATAGTGGTTCTCCAACCTCTGATGAGATCAGCAGTTTTCGAATGTGACAACACAAAAAAATATTTGTCAAAATCCTGGCTACTATGTAATTTCATATCAATGCAGATGCGACCGATCTCGATCAAATAGAATTTGCTCTTGAAGCTAAACTATTAATTTTACCAAAAAAATTCATAGGCATAAATTATTCAAAATTTGCTCTACTTTAATTTATTAATTAACTATTTTGTCGAAATTACAGAAATGGCGGCTCATTTCCAAAATCCTTCAAAAAGGCTTAGAATAATCTAAAAAGCTAAACTATTAATTTTACGAAAAAATGTCATAGGCATAAATTATTCAAAATTTCCTCTACTTTAATTTATTAATTAACTATTTTGTCGAAATTACAGAAATGGGGGCTCATTTCCAAAATCCTTCAAAAAGGCTTAGAATAAACTACCAGTTCCTTTGGACCCTTTTGAACCAAAAGCTTTTCAGCTCTAAGTTAGGTCATGAAACTTCTAAATATGAACTTTCGTCCCGATGCCTTTAGTAGTTTCTCCGGAATCGTCGCCACAAAAATCGTTTACACACACACACACACACACACAGACATTTTTTTGTACCTTGGTCAAAAATGTTCAGGGGACCCAAAAAGACCTATTTCCGCTAAAATCTAAATTTTTTTTTTCGGCATGATTACAATACTTTATCATACTGCGTATGATAAAGTAAAAATAATAAAAATTTATGCATACTCGTGTCACGATATGTGGTGTGTAGAATATGGTAGAATTGGTAGAATATGGTACAATTGGTAGAATATGGTTAGTAGAATTTTGAAAATATAGTCTATTTCTCTCAGCTACATAGAGATATTCGATATATCCCTCAGAGCGCTACTAATAGTGATACGACCATACCACGTACCCATATATCCATCCGAGTACTTTCGAAATTAGGTTCCCTATCCTCGTACATATTGGAGGTGCTTTCTGAATAAGATGCCCTTACCTTTTTCTATTAACGTTTACTTGTAAATGACTTGTAACTCAACGATAAAATCAACTATAACGTCATATTTTGGACAAACTAGTTACGGAAAAGAGATACTTCACGAATCAAATGTAATGATCATATGTAATGTGATATGTATACCAATTTAATAACCAGGAGGATTTTTCAATTCTGTCACTAGGATGACTGACCACGCCCGTGACTGGCTGAATCGCAAACTGTTTTACACCGGACAATTTTATTTACTATATGTCGCCGAATAGGTTAGGTCACATGTAAAGAAAGATTCAAACTGATTTGCATTCTTATTTGGACTCCAAAAGGAGGAAGCACAAGGGGCCCACCTAGGGTCTAACAGCAGTTGCTGGATCATCCTCCTTCAATTACCAAACCTAACACCAATCATAGCCCAGCTCGTAAGCAACAGCTCAGGTAGCTCAGGTGGATAACAAACAAAGTCTTTAACATCCGAGAAACAATGCTTCAAATGAGGAGTACATGTTTATTCCACCCGCACCTACAATTAGAAGATCCTTACAAACAGTACAAACGTTTCTACAAAGTAAAAGTAGGGACATATCGTGCTATCCATAATAGGGAGAAAATACTAGAGTCAGACAACGTCATAAAGGCAACCTGGCAGCTTATTGATGAGACAACAAGGTGTGTACACAAGCAGAAGGAAATTGTCGAACCATCTGCTCAGGCGTTCAATGACTATTCGACAGCATATAACATACTAGACTCAGACAACATCATAATGGCAACCTGGCAGCTTATTAATGAGAACAAGGCGTGTAAACGAGCAGAAGGAAATCATCTGCTCAGGCGTTCGATGACTAAGGACTAAGGACTCAGAATCAAAACCGTCAGCAGGTCTGTTTGGATTATGGGTCCATCAACGAACTCTGACATTGGACAACTTGCTTGAACGACACATCCTTCTTCTTGTACCCAGTGGATGAACATGAAATACACCACCTAATATAAACAATGAAAAAGGTAACTGAAAATATATACATATATGGACTTACCACCATTTTGGCCAAAAGAGTCTCACAAGAACTTATTCTTGTGCTTACTGTCTTGATTAACCAAGGGTGCTGTACGGGTATTTAACCCAAGAGACAAACTACCGCCCCATAACTATGCTCCCAGTGCTGTCAAAGGTATTATGAGGCTGCGATAAAGACGAGAGTTGTCGGGTATCTTGACCCTAATGTATTGCTGGATAACCAATTTGGGTTTCAACGGAACAGGTCGACACTCTCCGCAATGGTCAGAATCACCGAATCAATAGTTGGCAACCTCGATGATAAGGCTGAGAGCCATGCTATACTCTGCGATCTTAGCAAACCATATGACTCGGTGGATCATGATATCCTACTTAACAAGTTAGAATGTTGCGCCATACGGGGAGTTCCTCTTTGTCTGTTCCGATTATATTTAAGCGACAGATTCCAGAAAACTATTACGTCAGCTGGTGAATCTACCCTGGCAAACTTTTTTGCGGTGTGCCACAGGGAAGTATTCTTGGTCCCGTTTTATTTATTCTGTATGTGAACTACCTACCAAGCGATGTACCAACTGCTGCACAGACCATACAATTTTCTGACAAGCTTACCAGATTAGTCTCACAAGAATGCCGGAGATGATGGGGGGAGGTATAGTCGACAAGATTACAAAAAATATAAAATAATTGTTAAAAAACAATATTTATTTTTAAAGTAAAAATATTAAAATTGTTGATGTAGGGTCAACTTGATTCTGTGATTAAAAAACTCAGGCCGTTTCACCTCGCGTGTACCAAACCCAAACAGGTCTTATAACTCAATTTTGCGATTTTGGCAAAGAATAGATCATAATCGCCTATATGCAGTTTCCATTTTCAAAAGCTACGTTCTACAGGGTTGCAGATATTTTGCGCTTTTTAATTTTGTTTGTTTTTCAATTTTTTTATACGACTAAGAAAAAACATCTTTGAATACGTCGATACCACCTTTCTGTATGTAACTCGTAAGTTGTGAATAGTGCGATAAAATGGTTCACACTCAACACGGACACAAATCAGACCATCTCCTTCAGATCACGGAGGGAAACAGCTGATGGGGATAAAACTGTATCGGTGATCTTCTGGGCATCCACCTGGACGCTACGTTGACGAAATCTATGTGTGGCTACGCTGCCACACATAAATGTCCTCAGTATTGTTAGATGGAGTTCGCAGATCGGCCATATCTTTAGTAGGTATATAAAATAAAATGGTGAAAGCCTGCCGCTCAGTTGATGTCGTGCGTCTGACGAAATTGCTACAAAGACCGTGTGATCGGCAGTATAGAGAGCACAGTGCATGCAGCTTTACGTTCCTATTAGTTTCCAACAGTTCATCTAGCACATAAATACGTTGTAATCCGTACGCGTTTTTGACGTATTTTCAGACGCATAACTTGGAAACGCCAACTCGTACTTAAACGGTGTGTAGAGTGTAGCCATTTCTTTTGTAGAGAATTACAATATTTTGAATATTGTAATAACGCTAATTGTCTTCCAATCAATATAAAGTAAGATGTTGTTAAACAACCACATCAATGTTATCCATAATGCGCCATCAAATCTGTGTGCAAAACTTCCACTTGGCTTGAATTTTTATTAAGTGAATAACTTTTATTTGACTAATTTCCCTCGGATGAAAGTTAAGTCTTTGTGGACTTTACACGCTTCTGACACAAAGAGTTAGCGGAATTAGCGGCCCGTGTGCGCCAAACACCTTGCACCCCGCCAGTTACGCCGCTGCTAAAACCCATCAAGCAAATCTTCCCCATGGCAGTAACCAAAAAATTGTCTTACCGGTTCATTGCACCATGCGCAGTCGGGATTCTGAATGCAGTGCCCACATTTCAGGTAATTGGAGCACATACTATAATTTTGGCCATAACAATTTAAAACGGTTATCAATAATAAAATAAAAACGTATACCGACGGAAACATACTGGTTGTGGTCCGGTATGGTATATATACTGTACTCACTTGAAAGGAGTAGTCGTTTTTCGTGATGATCAAATGTTTTCATCACACTATGTACACTCGAGTCAATCAAACAAGCAGCAATATCAGTAATATTATGAAACTATGTTTAATAAATCAAATAACACTATCGTTAATTCTACGCAAATACCCGCAGATTACCAGCAGAAACACGAGACTTCCTGTTCCTGTAATCTGAGTATTTATATAGTTCATTAGAAGTAATTCAGAATTCCTTAAGGTATATACATACATATCATATAATCTCCATGAATTTCTTTTGTTTTGTCCAAAAAGTAATTAATATCGGTCAAAGATTCCGTAAGTTATTGAACAATCAAACTTTGTGAAATTGGCTTGAGCGTTTATTTATGCCGACGTTATATTTCCTCAAATTAAAGACGAGGAGAAATAGTAGGTATTTTAAAAGCGTTTGGAACAATTACTTTTAAGTTAGGCTTCACGTCAATTTTGAATGTTCAGTTTAGCACAATGTAATTCTCAGTGCATTTTGGGTACTTTTGATGCTAGCGGAAAGTGTACACAAAATGCAAAATGCGCTTTTGAAGCGCAACCACATTGATATTTCTGGAACTACGTATACATATCTAATTCTAACGTTTTATGAAAGAAATAAATCGATCTCTTCTGATACCACAAAAAATTTTAGATCAACTTTGTGTACAATGTCCTATACCTAAAATGTACTTGTACCTACTGAAATCACTTTTTAAACATCACAGTAGAACTTGCAAATAAAACCAAATCTAGATTGCGTTTGAAAACAACTGCGAACAATTTCGAATAAACAGAACTTTATTGAACAAGGTTTTTTGGGTCAATATTCATTATAGTTAATTTAGTGTTTATAAAATTATAAACCTACAATAAAACACAATGTTAAAAATAAAACAAAATCGTAAAGTAAATTTTAAAAAACTGCTGAATTCTATTTCAGTAACTGTTCAAAAACGTTGCCGTTTTCCGTTAAACATGCTTCAACTATGCAAATAAGTGAAAGCAAACTATTTCAAAGGGTTTTTTTTTCTCAAATTTCAGGATATTAGAATTATGGATGCTAATTAAGAAATAAGAAAAAAATCAGTTTTAATTAATTTACTAATATGTAATTTTTTTTTAGTTTACCGATAGAGGCGCGCAGCGTGATTGTGCTTTGAAAGCACAGAGTAATGTGACAAGTAAAAGACAAGTAAAGGTTACGTTTAGATTAACAAATTTAAAAATACGTTTTTTAGTTATAAATTTAAAACATAATTTATATGGTTTTTAAACATTATTAACAGCATTTTTTTTTAAATAATAAATATATATAAATACATACTACACAAATATGTTTTACTAGTAGATAAATAATTCGATGCCTGTTTAGTGTTTACACATTACAGAGTAATGTGACAAGTAAAAGACAAGTAAAGGTTACGTTTAGATTAACAAATTTAAAAATACGTTTTTACTTTATCATACGCAGTATGGTAAAGTATTGTAATCACGCCGAAAAAAAAAATTGAGATTTTAGCGGAAATAGGTCTTTTTGGGTCCCCTGAACATTTTTGACCAAGGTACAAAAAAATGTCTGTGTGTGTGTGTGTATGTGTGTGTGTGTGTGTGTGCGTATGTGTGTACTCGATTTTTGTGGAGACGATTCCGGAAAAACTACTAAAGGTATCGGGACGAAAGTTCATATTTAGAAGTTTTATGACCAAACTTAGAGCTGAAAAGCTTTTGGTTCAAAAGGGTCCAAAGGAACTGGTAGTTTATTCTAAGCCATTTTCAAGGATTTTAGAAATAAGCCGCCATTTCTGTAATTTCGTCAAAATAGTTAAATAATAAATTAAAGCAGAGGAAATTTTGAATAATTTATGCCTATGACATTTTTTGGTAAAATTAATAGTTTAGCTGCAAGAGCAAATTCTATTTGATCGAGATCGGTCGCATCTGCATTGATATGCTACATAGTAGCCAGGATTTTGACAAATATTTTTTTTTGTGCTGTCACCACAGAAATGTCTATGGCTGTCACCACGCTGTCACACTCGGAGAACCCTCGACTATAAATCTGTCAGAATTTGAATTAGCTTTTTAAATTTGACATTTCGTAGAAGTGGTATCAACCTAACATTTTCTATACCGAAATATAACCATTTTTGATTTTTTGTAAATACGTATTTCTCAAAAAGCAATACAAAAAACGTTGATGTCACTCCTGCCGAAAACTACATAGCGCGACTCGCTCACATGCGACGACGACGCTCCGCCATCGGTGACGCGCCGCATCACCGATCGTTGTGCTATTCCGTACTTTCGGCACTTGTGAGATAAACAACTATTATTCTGATGACAGTAGGTAGTGTCAAATGCTGATGCTTTGACAATACCTTCGATTGATACTATTGACTATCAAAATATCTGTCAAATCCTGGCTAACTAGTTTAATTTTAATGCATACACGATTTATCTCAGTCAAATAGATTCTCATGCAGTTAAACTATTAATTTTGTATTTTGTATGATAAAGTCATGTGCCTGGCCACATCAGATTTTTTAGTTATAAATTTAAAACATAATTTATATGGTTTTTAAACATTATTAACAGCATTTTTTTTTAATAATAAATATATGTAAATACATACTACACAAATATGTTTTACTAGTAGATAAATAATTCGATGCCTGTTTAGTGACCGCTTTGACAGTGAGTTGTTTTGTGTTTAGTGTATTTTATATATTTTATGTCTCCCGAATAACATTTAAATGTATCGTAGACATTTGTTAATCGTCTAATATTGATACCATGTTTTTTGTCTATTTTAGTTTGACCTGATGATGGCCTGTATCAGGTCGAAATCGATCGTCATGCAATAAAGAACAAACAATACTTTCCATAACAACTATTGAAGTTTATTATTTATTACTATATATTACAATTATGGACAAGGTGGAGAATTTTCTCGAGATTATGTTTTACTTCGTAATAATCATGAAATTCATAATTATCTCGGCCTCTAATACTTTCTATTGATTTAAAAGTAATTTTATAGGTTAATGTCTTTACTATGCTTTCTAAATTTTCTATAGTTATCTATAGTTGAATAAATAAGTACGTATAGGCTTAATTAAATATCTTTAAGCAGTGACATGTTGGTTCTTTATTTAGCATATCCAAATAACAAGAATTCATAATGATCAATGAACAGACTTAACATGTAACTGTTAACATATACTTAACATGATCAAATAATTTAGTTAGAGTTGAGAATTGAAAATTGTGTTTTCGTTATAGCTAGCTAATTGAACAAATTGGATATGTAGAGATTGTTGCCCAAACGTAACCTATAGCACTTTATTCGCTTGTATTTTTGTTCTTTACGTATGTTTGACTTGTGTAACGAATTCAATGTATGAAGTAACTACTTAATTTCAATAGCAACGTAATTCGATTTATAGTGGCAACTTTTACACCAAAGTTAGACAGTGAGAAATAGTTGAAGGCATTGTAAAATCGACCTAACGAGCTAGATTTAAATTTTTGTGATTTTTTAACTTTTACCAGCAAGTTTTTGATAAAATAACATATACTACCCTAATCACATTATATGGTTAGTAAGTTGGACACAAGAGCCAGTACATTTAATCAACCACCATTTATTTGTTTATGCAGAACAATTAGAAACAACTTGAACCTATTAATAGATTTAAAATTACGTTTTGAGTAAAACCATGATAACCTATTTAATACTTTGAGCAGAAGTGGTGCAAATATTATTCGTTTTAATCACAATCTGCTTCGTTTTATTAAAGCAGAAAACAAGGAAAAATATTCTTAAACATAGTAAGTGCTTAAAAAACACGTTTTTGAGTATAAAATTCAAAGCAAGACATGCTTTCCGTATATTATGTAGAAAAAAAAATTAAGTGTTCTACTTCGTAATAATTATAAAATCAATAATGTTCTCGGGCTCTGCTCGCATAAGCGACCAACCCCATTCGTATATATACGAACCGCCGGCCGTTATATATTGGAGGTGTGTGCTGTGATGGCACAACTGAATATGATCGCTTTGGTATACATCTTGGCAGATCTGCTCAGTAGGTGGCGTCACCGGGTCGATCCAGTAGCCAGGACCCTCTACCGCTGCCGCAGTCGGCTGCCGTCGCACGGTAGTCATCCCAGGCTCCTTGAACGTCCGCCATTTTCCAAAATTGGGGGGTTACGGATAAGTTAATTTAGAACACCTCCAATTCCTGGCACTGTTGTGTTCGCAGTTTGCCATTTTTTTGCAATTTTTTATTTCCTACTCACTAACTTCTATTTGCTACTACATAAATTTAAATTAAGGGGTAATGCCACTCTAGCGCGAGAGAAAATCGCGTCGCTTTTGTAGGTATATTTTTTTACAATATAGTAAAGAATTACAAAAACTCTTTAAAGCCATTTATTGCTCATATTATGGGGAATATTCACAATAAAAAACAAAAATAAATACAAAATTGAGGCGTTAGGGGACATCAAAGTAAACCTCTTCCGGCGGACAGGGTTGCACGGCCGGAAAGATTTTGCACGCAGTTTTTCACTTAGCCATAAAAACAAAACAGAAATTGATTCTATATAAGATTATTTCGGGAAGTACGTACGAAAATTAGAAAATTCCCCTTGAAAACAAAATGGCGCACGTTTGAACAAAAATTATCACTTTTAGGTACAAAATTAGGTTAAATATAAAAATTTGTATAACAAAAAAGTTTTGAAGTTATCGTCAAATCCGTATGTACTTCTCTAGATAATGTTGTTCTGAAGCTGCGTATAAAATTTCAAGTGAATTGACGGAGATCAGTTGAAGTTATCTTTCCGGCCACTTTGAAAAATGCGGTTTTGAGGAAACACGGTTTAAAGTATTGTGTTACTTTGGCGTTTAAAGTATTCTTATACTTTGCTATAGTCGGCGATGCCTGGACCATATAATTATCTTTTCCAATTAATATTTTCTCCTCTTGTTTTTTCTGTTTGATTTTGACGACAGGCGGGCCTGTTTTGCAGCATCAGTCAGCGATGGGTCTGAAAACATGATGCGCCGTGCGTTAGCCTTCGCGCAGAAATTATTGCAGTTTGGCCCGATGCTCATACATAATACCTCTATAATCTTCATAAGGCTGGATAATGCATCATTGACAACACATATGGCTATATTTGCTGCAATATGCACAACTACTTTGCCACTTGAAAGTGAAAATGAAATCACCAGGTGGACAATTCTCGTGCTGCGACGTTTCATCGGTCAGAACGTATTGAGCTGTATCGCCCAGATCTATTTTCTTCACACACTACAACTTGTGAAATAGCAGAAAACACAGCAACAAAGTTCAAAAGATGATAATTAAACGTCATCCACTACAACGTTGTAAAAATCTTCAACAGACATTACTTTTTTGCAGGTGTGGACCGTGGATACGATCAGGCAGAGGCGACTCTAGTTCCAAACGATTCAATGCTTGTCATATTAATTCTATTTGAAAATCTACTGCTTCTTTTCGACTCCATTCGATCACGATATACTCCGGGAATGTAACAAATTATTTCTGCTATTTTTTGCCAATTAATCAAGAACAACACATTACATCAGACAGCTATAACATTGTGCGGTTAGCGTCAGTTCAACGAACGTACCGAGGATATTTCCACAAAATCTTTGTGTTTTGTGATCTTTTATGTCATATTTCACAGCATGGATGTAATTCCTCCAAATAAGATAAGAGCGTATAGGTCTCTAGGCTGTAAACTCTCAGGCTAAACTTTTTGCATATACACTTAGCTAGACACTTGGCATACGGTATTCATTAAATAAGCATTTATTTTTTTTTTTTCACAGATGAAACGTATTGTACACCATTCTAAGATTTCCAGACATCATTTAAGCAAAAAAAATTATAATTTTTCGAAAAGCTTGAGTGACATTACCCTTTAAGATTGAATCTAGGCTATTTGTTGACGTTTTGCATACCAACACATGTGCTAGAAAATTATCAGAAAATGCTCAAATGTTTGCCCTCACAAGACACGAAGTAGTAAAAAAAGCATTTTAAAAAGTTAATGCCTGGATTCTCAGCAAATTATACAGTATATTGATTGAAATATGTCAGATCAATAAAAATCATGGTCCTGGCTTTTAAGCAAAATATATTAGAAACGTTTAACATCGATACTTTACGCATTTAGTCAATAGGTTTAGATTTTAGGAATAAATATAATTATTGGAAAAGCGCAATTAACGTAATATTAAGTTTCGTAAAGAGGATTTTTGAAGCTCGAACACGCCTTCCTGAACAAAGGGTTCTCATCTTTGGCCCACTTGGCCTCTGCCTTCTCTCTTTCAAACTTCTGGTACTCCCTTTTATCATGCAATTCGGTATACACTTTCCAAATCAACAATGTTAAAATCCCGGCAATTATAATGCTACCAACAGTATAACAGACCAGAGCTAAAACAAAATACATACTAACAATTTTCAGATAGGAAAACATTTTCTTGGCATACCTATTATGTCTACCGGTTCTGGGCACATTTTCTTCTTCAGTGCATAAACCAATAGTTCCTTGTCGTCATCGTACTCGTATTGAAATTTGATAGCGCATCCTTCTTCATCTAGTACATGGCACACTTTGATTTCTTCGTTCCTGTCATCAATATCTTTATCGATTAGAATTGCTTGAAACTTGTTACATTGAAGTGAGCAGTTTCCTTTGTAGATTCCTGACCGGAACACTTGGCATTCAACGCACGGTTGCAACTCGTGACACCTATCGATGAAATTCAGATATATTAATGATATTAGTATATACCATGCAGATAGCAGAAACTGAGCCGTCATACAAGCCCATAGAAATGATGCCATTTTCCTCTTTTAATGCCGTAGCTTAGCAGATTATAGATAAAGTAGCAAGCTGGTGACTTTTTGTTTACTATTTAGTTTTTCTTTTCGAAAAACAACATGGTTTTGTGTGCAGGACGTAGAAACAAAAGAAGCCCAGGTACATAACACAAATGAACAATTCAGAAACATTAATATTAAGATACCTATATTTTAAATTGGCAAAAATTTAAAATAACATATTTTAGTTTTTTGCTAATACCTTCAAAACTAATAAAAAATTACATTGAAATGGCTTTAACCGTTTTTCTATCGCTTTAAATAAACGAGATATAATTACGTTAAAAATGGACAGCTGTATACCGGTTCATTTTCGGGAAAAAGGTAATGACGACTTTGACCTTATCTTGATATCTTTTATATGTAGCTCAATTATTGTACTTTTTTAGCACCATGTATTTCAAAATCTACTGCTTCTTGCTGTTTCATTGATCAATTTTTTATTCAAAAATAAAATTTAGGTAACAAATGTGTGTGTACTTATTATGTCGTTTGATAGTTGTGGGTACACAAATAGTAACACAATTTAAAGAGAATGTTTAAAGTCGTTTTTCTCTGTAATTTTGTGAGCATAAATTTTAAATCTTCAATCTCCTCTCTAAAGCATTCCTCACAAACTAGAGCAGCATTTCCCACCGATTCTAGCATTGCGGGACCTCTGAAATTAGGTTGGAAGCCGGGGGAACCCCAACCAAACTAAAAGATATTACACAAGGTGTACTTTTATTGTACATTTTTTAGAAATTAAATGTCGATCTGAGTAAAAAGGTTTTCGAGAACATTTGTAAGCAATTTTGCTGTGCCAAGAAACCAGCAACTTGGTCTGTAACGACAAGCAGTTTGTCAAAAATCATTTATACTACTGTGAAATTACCGTATTTTACCTGCAAAAATGCAAAAATGTCCTGTAAAATTACTGTGATATCACAATATCACAGGGACGTATTGTAGAAAGATGCAGCAATACAGCTGGTATTAAAAACCAGTGATATCGCAGTACAGCGAAAAACTCAAATAACTGTCAATAATTCGTTTACACAATTTTGATGTATTTTATTATATATAATTTTTATAATTTTATTATTTCAACAGTATTACCGTTACTTTTACATCATTTTGCTGTAGTTTAGTACATGCATTTTCTGTGACTTTACAGACCTTTTTTCTCTGTGTATACAATATGCGGTAACGACTTATTTGTTTCTTCAATTCCTTCGACAGTTAACACCAATTTACAAATTTAGAACAATTTTAGTTTACCATAATAAAATGCAATTACATTAATTGATAAATTAGCGATGAATTGCCCAATAATACTGAAATACTTAATTGATAAGTTAATAAATATCAATCTTCAACGCCAAGGAAGATTATTTTATAATTTCTGTTTTTTACGAACTTAATTTTTTAAAATTTAATATCATTCCAAAATCATGCATTTTATTTGAAAGTTTTCTGTCCGGTTTTCGGAAACCAACAATTGAAATCACTCTGTATATTTATTGATTGCCTATGAATGGTAGCACAGAATTTCATTTACAGAAGCTCAGAAGTTGTCTGGCGATGTAAGATGTATCACCACATTGAACCACACTACCCACAGTTCTGCTCTTTTTCTGGAGTCAAGATCACACTTTTGTGTAAAAAGGGAGAAATATAGAAACAAAAATAATTTGAGTTTTTGACCAATAATTCTGCCAGCGGGTCTTATTTTATTTTTAAATGTTTTTAAGTAAGAGATAACTTCAGGTAAGTTTGTCTTTTGAAGTAAATTTTCCATGAACCGGCGACCGCCACATTTGTTACTGTTTTCAGCGAAGACCCGGTTGAGAAACACTGATCTAGAGAATAAGATACAGTAAAAACACCTAATGACTCCCCTCATATATAAAAAAAATGAATATAATACTAATTACCTTTGGCCTGGACATGATAAGCATTCTTCGCAATACTGTCCATGATATAAATAGTCATCATGTCTGCACTCACATTGCCCACATGAGCAAACTCCATGGCCTGAACAAACGCTTCCATCGGCAGTTGGCGATATACAGATAAATATCAAAGTCTGTTGGTTAAGTTTTTAAAACGTTTATTTTAATTATAACACCAAATATAAAATACAAGTTTAACGCGTAATACCGGATGAACGATTTGAGTGCAATGCCGTGTGACGCGGAGTCAGCGTATCTAATTACACGATTCTTACTAGACTAAGGATGGACACAATAACTAGAGTACTTATACATAATTAATACAGAGTCAGCATTATTATACTATGTTGTGCAATCAATGGTCATCGGGACATGGTAACTCCTCCCTTCTTGGAGAGAGCCAAGGGTTGGGATTGATAGATTCCGAGCCTTGGGTCGTTGGGGTGTCGTTAGCGCGATGTTTCATCTTCGCTAAATACCAGAGTCCGGTGGCCAATATACTTAGCAATAGGAATGTTGCTGTCACTAGCGAGGTCGTTGAGCTACCTATGCTGATAATATGACTGCTTCTTAGTTCCTGGAATTTTCTGTCGAGTTCGCTGAAATTGGTTCTTGCGTCTTCGAGTGATTGTAACTGGAGACTCTTCAAGTGAAGGTCCTCAAGCTGCCATTGCGGTTGTTCTTCCGGGATACTGGATAGATTTATCGGGGCTAGATGAAATTGTCGATCTGGTAGGTAGTTGGTCGTGGTTCGAAGAATCTCTCTTCCTAGATGGACGGTACAGTCTGGGGTGACTTGGACCAGTAAATTTCCTTGCAGTTGACGAACTTCTTGCCGATCTTCGCACGCTGTTTCTGCGGTGTAGTTGGCTTGGAATAAGATCCATTCTGAGTCGGTGGGATGAATGCTTTCTGTATCCAGGCGGGACCATCTGGTGTGGCTACATACGGATGTTGACAGGTGTCTCAATAGTTGATAGGCACAGCTTGGGCGTTTGCCTGCGTCGAGACTTGTGGCTTTACATAAATATTGCTCTCGTTGGAATTCCTTGCACTTTGAGGCTGTAGTGAAATATTTATCTTTATTTTCTGCAAGGTATGGTTGTGGGATATTGAGGATGAGATAACTTGAATTTTGTGGAATTGGTAATGGGATTAAGTGGTAATACTGATAAGATGTAGTTTCGACTAATGGCACTTCTAATAAGAACGTAAGCACGTGACCTTTCATGTATGCTTTCACTGTTATGGTTTTTTCTATTTGATACAAATTTTCTTCTGTAGGGCTTAAAGGAATTTGTTGTTCGGTAATCGAGTTTTGGATAAATTGTAGTTCGTCGAGAAGTTCATCTGATGGAATGATTGCTGGATGGTAAGTTTCGAGTTTGGCGAAAGTTTTTGCTGTAGAAATTCGTCCCAATACTGTTAGAGCTGACTGTATTGCGACTTGTAGTGAAGTTTCTGCTCTTATAAAGAAATTGAAATATGTTTGTTTATCACCTTGGTCCTTCAAGTGTTGTTGCACGGTGTTTATACGTTGGGCTGTCTCGAGTTGGTTTTCCTGTATGATCTTTAAGTTATCTTCGAACGCGCGAAGGCTTCCTCGTGAGACGTGAATTTGAGCTTCTACGTCTTTTATAAGTTCCTGCTGGTGAATTTCTAGGTTTTCGATAAGTTTATCATATTTAACTGCATCTTCTGCGTCGAGATTGCCAGATACTGCTTTTATTATGGAACCAACAAAGTTTAGCGCGCCCCTTGGTTGTCTTCTTGGTGGGACTAGCTGTTTACTAACGAAGTTTAGTTGTCCTAATAGGTCTTGTAGGCTCCTAAGAAGTGTTTCGAAAGAGGTTTTATCTTGATCACTTTTTATTTCTTTCACCATGATCGCCAATTTGTTGTATTCTGAGTTCAGTTTATCAATTGTTGTTATTAAGCTTTCGAGATCGCAACGTATCGCTGTTGTCCAGTAACTCGCTTGGTTTCTGGCTGTTCCCAGATGTAGGGGGAATAGCGCTCCATCTAATGAGGTTATTCTGACGTCGGCGTTGGTCCAGTGGCATCTGGAACAATACCGTGTTTGAGTCGTCTTGTATGGTATGTTTGTATCCCTCGACGGGTTTGGACATCGACAGTATTATTATCGTTTACCTTTATAATGGTGTAGGGTCCGAAGTAAGGCTTAAGGATTTTACTATTTTTTGTTATGTTTTCGACGTACACCTTTTCTCCGATTTTCCACGTGGAAATTTTTACGTTTTCCTGTTGTTTTTCGTGTGTCTTCGATTTTCTTGCCTGGTCTTTTTCTTTTAGTCCTTGATACATAATAGCCATTCTGGATTTATGTTTGTCGATTAGATGTTGATAAGTCTTTGTATCATAGATTAAATCCATGGGGTTCCTTGTTCTGGTATGTCCGAAGAGAGCTTCAAGCGGTGTCATTCCAATGGCACTATTGATGGCGTTGTTATACGCAATTGTTGCCATACGCATTTTTCTTTCCTTCGGTATACTAGGGTCGTCTTCGAGACATCTTAAATGTTCGATTAGCGTGGAGTGGAACCTTTCCACGTTAGCCTGACTTTCAGGGTTCTTGGCGGTACCAAAGTGTAATGTAATTTTGTGTAATGCTGCTAGCTCCTTTATTAGTTTATTGTTAAATTCGGAACCTTGATCGAATCGAATTTCTTGAGGGATGCCGTAGTAATTGAAATAGTCCAGGAATGCGTCCAAGATGTCTGAAGGATTTTTGCTTTTTACTTTAATTGCATGTCCGAGGCGGGTAAAGGCATCGATAATTGTCAGATATTTTTCGCTAGAGATTGAGAAGAGGTCAACAAACAATTTCTCAAACGGGGCGTCTGGTGTTTCAGTTATTGGTAGGGGCGGTACTTCTGGACGTCGATTATATTTCGATCTATTACAGGTATCACATGATTTAATCACTTGTGTTACTGTCTTTTCCATCTTCGACCACCAATATCTTTGCTTCAGATGTTCCAGGGTTTCTTGTATACCTCGATGGTTAGTAATTCCCGTATGATATGATGCTACCAGTGATATCTTCTGCTCTTCGTCCGTGACAACTTCCGCTCGTCGTAGACATCTAATAACTCTAGGTCCTCTATTTGAGATTTTGTTTGTGTAAACATTACACATTGTTTGATAGATGTTTTCGTCACTTGTATAAATGTAGAAGGTACGATCGTTAGTCATATAATTTTTGAATAATAGAAGGATATGTTCGTGTGCATTTTCTTTCGGAATACGCACGAAGTGTATATTGCAATCGTCTCGATTTTTTATTTTGACTTCCAAGTCCTTGCCCAAACTTTGCGTTATAATAAACTGTTTCTTCTTATTATCCAGGATTGTATCTTGAATCTCTATTGATTTATTTGGTTCTTGAGTTTGAGTTGTATGAATAGTGTTGGAGTCTGAATCTTCTTCGTCTTCTTCTTCGTCTTCTTCTATGAGATGGGTATCTGTCATCTTGATTTCCTTCCGGGCTATGCCTATTCCTGTTTTAATGGCGGGTTCTTGTGTTTCATCAATTATGGAAAGTGATAGGTCGTCTGCTATCTCGAGCAGTTCCTCGTCGTCGAAGTTAGGAAGGATGCTATCTAGATCATCTTGGGTGATAATATTCAAATCGGTTAGTCTGATTCTGGAAAGCGCATCAGCGTTGGTGTTCTGTTTGCCTTTTTTGTAGACGACGTCAAAGTCATACTCTTCTAGTCTGGTTCTCCATCGCATAAGTTTGCTATTTGGCTCTTTCATGGACCAGAGCCACACCAAGGGTCGGTGGTCTGTGAAAATCGTGAACTTCTTTCCATAAAGATATGGCCTAAATTGTTTGGTTGCATAGACGATAGCTAAAAGCTCCTTCTCCACTGTAGAATATTTGCATTCCGTATCCGAGAGTGTGCGTGACGCATAACAGATCGGTTTGTCTCGTCCAACTGGTCCCTGAGATAGAACAGCTCCTAATGCAATATCGGATGCATCCGTTGTAACGATGAATTCTTTAGAGAAGTCCGGATATTGTAGTATTGGGTCGTTTGTGAGTAACTCCTTACATTGTTGGAATGCTGAAAAATAGCTGGGGTCCTGTATATTTATTTTCGCGTTTTTCTTCAAACACAAGGTGAATGGTTTGGTAATTTTTGCGAAGTCCTTAATAAACTTGCGATAATATCCCATTAGGCCTAAGAAGCTCTTGATTTCCGTTCTAGTCTTGGGGATCGGAAATTGTAAAATGGCCTCTATTTTTTCAGGATTTGGTTTTACGTAAATAGGGAGTTGTGTATAATTAGTGGCTAAAATTAGTGCTTCATTATTTTTCACTTCAACAAGAGATTCGGGAACGATAATCTTGTCAGATTTGTCCCTTATTTCAGGAAAGACTGCAAAGCCATTGACTATATTGGTTACTTGATAGTCAACCACGGACTGTGAATGAGGTCTGACAGTACGGACATTATTTACTTTGTAAGGAATTTCCGTAGTGTCAGTGATAATAACCTGTCTCTTAGTATCTAGAGAAGCTCCCAATTCAGTCAATAAGTCAAACCCAAACAAACCGTCAAATGTGGCAGAAAAGTCAAAACAAACAAACAAATGGTATTTTGAAGATTTAAAAATGTCAGGAAGAGGGGCGAAAACTGCACTTTTCGTTTTTTCTGTTCCATGAGGAGTTCTAATATTAAACTCCTGATTTTTACAAGAATACAAAGATCTAGCATCATTAAATAATTTGGAATTAATTAGAGAACATTCAGCACCTGTGTCTATTAGAAACTTCAAACCTTCAAATTCGACATACGGCAGTAACGGGTCTGGTGAATATGCTTTGGTTGATATTGTTACGTAAGTTGGTTTTGAGAGGTGTCCTGTGGAAAATCCTGGGTTGCTAAGGTGCTCGCACATGCATTTTCCTCCTCATAAAACTGTTCCAGTGGATTGTACTCGTCCGTTAGCTCACCGTCTGGGTATTGGACATAATAATTATTGTCTTCAGGAAGTTCTGAAGGCATTTCAATATTATTTGACATCCACTGCCTTTTTGGTGGAGGTTTGTTGACTGAAGATGCTGGTCGTTTGTTGTTGTAGTGAATTCCGCTGCTATCGACTTCCATTGGTGTTGGTCTGTATGGACGTTGTTGAATGTGTGATGGCGTTCTATTAAATGGCTGATAAGTTGGTTGCTGCGGCTGTTGAAAACGAGGTGGTGCAATTGCTGGTGGAATGAACCTATTCTGGTATGGGGTTTGTTGCGGATAATTTATCGGTGTTCTTGGAACTGGTGTGAAGCTTTGCGGCATGACTGGAGCTGGGCGAATGATGTTTCTCATCAGGGGGGCTGCTGGTTGCCGGAGATTATGGAGAAATCGTTGCTTTTGGGTGTTGTAGTTTGTGGTTTCCAGCGCGTAACCTTCAGCTGTTTCGATGTCGGTTGGTTGACGTAGCTTCACTTCTAATCCTATGTTGGCATTAATCAGATCTAGGCCAAATAGGTAGGTTCTAAGGGCGATTTGGTTATATTGCTCTTGCTTTAAATTCCTAATTGCTGCGATTTCTTCTTCTAAATTAATTTTAGAAAGCAAAGTGTACAGGGTGGTTTTAATTTTGTTGGCATAACTGGCTGTGGTGTCGTCCTTCTGGGGAACTAAACTGTTAAGGTCGTATACCAGCACTTCCTCGGATCGTTTGTCTCCAAACGAGTGAATTAATATGTTTTTCAATTCGGGCCAAGTGGTGGGCGTTTTGTTGGCGTCCACCGCCTCGCGTGCTTTAGAACGTAATCTACCCATGAAAATCATCAGCAAACGCTTGGCCATACGTAGGTCATTCGCGTTCTGTGGAGCGATTGGTAAATATTCCTCTATTAGGAATTCGCAGGCATTGATGTAACTTTTGAGAGTTATCCGGTCTCCATCGAATACCGGGATTAGATCTTGATCAACTTTGGAAACTTCACGGGCCATTGCGACGTCGTTGAGGGCTTCCAAAAGGTCGTTTAAATTTTCCACGATGTTTGTGGGAATTTCAGATGGGGAAAGCGAAAAAGGGATGCAGAAAAATAAAGAATGTACTTACAAGCCTATCAAAATGACTGCAAATATTTTCATTGATGGGGTGTAGTCCTGGGATTCGGTCGACGATTCTAGAAGGTCCAAATTCCTCGGCAGGTCCTACGTTGTCCAGGGATTCGGCAATTGGAGCGTCGTCCTCGGCTGGTTCGATTGATGCTTGGATATCCGGTATTAAGAACTTGAAAGTTCACCACGAATGTTTTTGTATATCGGATCGATTTGAGACACGACACAAAATTATCACTCGAGTTTACCGGAAACTACCGACTGCGCCAGATAAATATCAAAGTCTGTTGGTTAAGTTTTTAAAACGTTTATTTTAATTATAACACCAAATATAAAATACAAGTTTAACGCGTAATACCGGATGAACGATTTGAGTGCAATGCCGTGTGACGCGGAGTCAGCGTATCTAATTACACGATTCTTACTAGACTAAGGATGGACACAATAACTAGAGTACTTATACATAATTAATACAGAGTCAGCATTATTATACTATGTTGTGCAATCAATGGTCATCGGGACATGGTAACTATACACGTTCTATTTCCATCCTGGCACCCACAATCTCCTCCTTTCCACCCAGGCAAACACTCACATTTACCACACGAGCATTCTCCTCGATCTTGACCACCACAGATCTGACCGTTCACTCTATTGCACGAGAAATTGTCGCATTCGCAATACTTTCCATAGATCTTCTGGTTACCAAGTCTTTCTTCGCAAAGACACTTACCACAACGGCAAGTACCCAAGTCATTGCATATCTTTGTACTATTCAGAGGTGTGCATTGATCATCACCTTTGTTATCTTTGGCATTATTCGATACATGTTCATCGCACTCGCAGTTATCCCCAAAGTGGCCCGGAGCGCATGTGCAAACACCACACGTTTCGTTTCCTTTGCCCGAACATATCCCCGTTGAGGATACTATGAAATCCGGTCCTGTTTTTTCGCAAAAGCAATCGCAATCTACTTCTAATTCGACTATTAACGACTCGCCTACACCTTCAGGCTTAATTTGGATGACATGATGGTTATAGGTCGAACATGCCAGAGGTTTTATGGTCGCCGTAAAGTTGGCTACTTCTCCAATGTGAAGATTGGAGCAAACGCCTTGGAATGGGGTCTGACATGGCGATTGGTACGTTATTTGAATCGATGATGATGAATTGTCACTTATCCTGATCGAATTTGTTAGTTTCTGAAAAAAAATTATTAATATACAGATTTAATCATCAACCTACGTAGAACCTTTGTTTTTATTGTACAGACGCACACAGTGGTATATTTAACTTTAAGGTGAATACCTATATATTTTTTTGCTTAATAAATTTCAACAATATGCGTAGTGATAACTATGATAAGGTTTTAAAACAATGTAAGTAATGAGTATGATAACATTAGACCTGCAAATATAGCAAAATGGTAAAAAGTTCAAATGCTAATGGGGTGTTTTATAATTAAATGTATCTTTAAAGTTCTCAAACCTGGTCAAACCTGAGAATATATTAAAAACAGGGTTTTGACGAGGCGTTAAGATGAGATACAAGTTTTTTAAAATTATTAAACCATGTGCATATGATAATTAAAAACACATAAAACGTTTTACAACAATTAAAATAAATGTACCACTGGGATTGTATAATATTATTATACCTATAATAATATAGCCAATCTTGCATTATATGCATAGAAGATGTCCCAAAGCTCAACGTCATGGCGTAGAGGGCTAATAGGCCAACTCATGACTGACCAGAATATCTAAATGTGACCTTAGTAAAAGCTGTTAGTTTTCTAGATATTGTGATTTTCCCTAATTATTGAATTCATTTTGCAATGACCTCTTTTTGCAGTAAAATAACAAATCTTAAAACAACATTAAATAGGCAATCCTTTAAAAATGGTTATCCTGGTATTTTTCGTTTAGATATGACGACTCAAAACTAAAAAGAAAAATAAATCATAAATCGGCCAAAAATACTTAAATTTTTCTCTTAACGTATAGCAATATTAGATTTATTTTGGACTGCGGTTAATAGCAGTGCAGTGGTCAATATCTCAAAAACTAACAACTTTATACCAGGATTATATTTACATATTCTGGTCAGTCATGAGTTGGCCTATAATCCCTCCTCGGCATGACGTTGAGTTTTACAGTACTTACGTTATAATTTTTAACAATCAAGTCAACTATATTGGACGACACGAGGCTTAATTTTCCAATAGCTGAATTCTCCAAGTTCTTCTCCAGTTGTTTGTAGCCTTCCATTATGTCCTTGGTAGTCTTCGTAATTGCAAAGATGAAATTTATATTATTTTCCTTCGCTACGTAATTGATATGGGATATGGATGGATAATCCATGGTCAAAGCTTTGGTATAAAGCCCGTTTTCCAGATGACACCGCCCATCATTAGGTTCTGGTGCTCCAACAAATTTTCCATCCCCCGCAATATGGAAATCAACGTCTGTGGAGAATACAAGAAGATGCCTAGCCTCCTGTCTCCATCCAATTTGATCCTTGCAAACAATTGCCTGCATTATAGCGTCAAAACCTCCTTCAGGTCTGTCAATGTTGCTAGATGACATTGCGTTATTGACTTCTGTTGTAAAGGTGGCGTGGTCCGAAGTTAAGCGTAGATGATTTCTAAAGCTATAAGGTACAACGCACTCGCCTGGTCGACCTCTTTTTTTACATGGTATTGTAGTTTTGTTCCTGGAAAAATTAAAATAACTGGCATTAGTATGTTCTGAAAGTGGTATTAGTAGTATTTCCACATCAAAATGTTGGGCGGTGCCAACTTGTTGCCGATTATCTAAATATCGATAAAAAGTACTCTGTTTTTTTTTAATCGATTATAGTGTCTTATTATTCTTATGGAACTCATACATTAGAAATTTGTCATGTTCAACTATTTTTTGAAATTTTGGAACTAGAATTTACTCGATCCGAACGAACTCTTCAACGAAAATATTCTTAAGTTTTGACTACTACTTCCGGTTGCTGCGAGTCGATACCAGCTTTGTTAGGTTAAATGTAACGATATTTTTGTTGTTTTTTGTTTCTACGTATCAAAATAGATCAAATTTCCTCTCATCTTTCCCTATCTTTCGTGCCTACCATTTTAGAGATATGTTGTAGAACATGAAAAACTTCTAACGTACCAGTTCCGTGAAACACCCTGTATAGACGATAAGCAATTTAACGAACATTTAAAAGTATACTGAGAGAGAAAATTAGATTTGAGAAATATACAATAAACAAGTTTTCCATATCTTTAAAACCGTATATTTTTCGTATATTTCTTAGAACTCATTTTTCTACTTTGCGTTCACAATGCTCACATTGTAACACTCTTTTCGGTGTTACAATTATCAAATTGTAACACCGTTTTAAGTACCATTTTTCTAAGATTGGTACACAATTACACATTGATATCAAATGCCATATGTCAAACGTACAACACATAACCACACTCATGCCATACTGCTGAAATGTCAATATTCTATACATATTTAAACATGCGTGTAGCCTGCTATAGTTTGGCCAAAGGATTGGGGCTTTATTAGTTTTGCTGTGTGTCAAAATACGCCAGCTGCCGTTTACGGTAATGTTTTGCGACTCTGGTAAGTGATCGTCATCATTCTTTTCAACTAAACATCAAATCCTCTTTTCAGATATAATTCAAGGACCACATTTACTTTAATAAGGTATTATGCGAATATCAAACCTACATATAAAATAATTGGTTAGAAGAAAATCGTACATTATTTGAAATTCATGCGTTAATAGGGCTGGTTAGTAAACGATAGAAAAATATTTTTAATGGTTTACATTTAACATCTCTGTAAATAATAAAATAATTATTAAAGAATGTTTGGCATTTTACAGTGTTAACAACATATTCCAAAAGAAATCATGGCATTTATTGGATATTTGCATCGTATGTACTATCGTGGCCATATATTATGTCCCTTCTTTTGACGTCCATTTTTTCGGAAACCTAGGGGCAAAGAAAATTGAAAAAATTCTGTTGCTGTCCTTGATTAATATGTTACAACTCATAAAAATTAGGAAGCTGTATGTGTTGGCGTTTTCCCGATTTTTCCAAATTAAGATGAATTGGCGCTGTTTTTGCCACTTAAATTTTATTCGTTTAACATTAGCAATTAATTACTCCGGAAATAATACATAGATTTGAACGAATTAAAAAGTAAAATCACCTGCGGAATGCTAGCTTTCAATGTGCATTTTTGTAAAATCATTGGATTAGTGGTTGACTCACAACAAGCTATATTATGCAATGCTAGCAATTCGTTTGTTAGAAGAGCTAGAATAATGAAATATGGACTATAGGCTACCCACTAATTCATAGCTTTAAAGTTTATTACATAATCATGGTTTATCTTGCATTTTCCATACAAAAGATCGAGCTGAAGTATCTTCTGATTGCTGCAGTTGACGCGGCGCTCTACGGTCCTTGGGGCGAGCGGGGGGAAGGGATCGACAGCGACGCTGCCGGTAGTGGCGGATCGCACGTGCATTTTAGTGTTTACGGACACAATACATAAAACGACACGGCGATTATGCCTCGCCAAAGAAATTTGGATATCCGGCGACAGATTACCGAATTAAAAAATAATGGCAAAATAAGTTAATAAGAACAGAACCACGAACAGGCATTTGGAAGTCCCATGGGAATTCTTGGCAATTAAAATCGGGTTTCGGGTTTAGCATTTAAAATTAAGGAGTGATCTGCAAAATATTCTGTGTCTACAAATTTACGATGCTAAATTTGAAAAGTTTTTTGATATTTTTAAGTTTTATACGGTCAGAGCTGACGTTTGTAATATATGTAATATGTCAAGAGTTGGTATTTATTTTATATTGTTTCTGCATGTATTTAAATATCATTAATAAATAAGCTGTTGAAACAGTTATAGTAGTTTGAATATTTATATAACAAAATCGGGTATACCTTTTAAATATTTTTTTAGTTTATCAACCAAGTTTAATTTAGTATTCACAACTAATCGGAAAATCTGCTAACTCCATATTATTAGATCTATCCGCTTCCATAAAAATCTTGTTTACAACCTTATTGTATAAAAACTGAAGAAAACATAAACGCCAATCGATAGAAGAGATTTCTCTCGTACCGGGTCACATATTATAATCAAAATTATGCAAATATTAAGAATTTAATTGTTAGTTAAAATTACAACCTTGTCAAGTTATGGTTCTTTTGGTGTATTGATAATAAGCTGCCCCGGTTCTCCCAGCTGTGTCGGTTCTCTCCGACATGACTGCACCGCTAACGCCTCCTTTCCCCGCAGTACCCCAAAGACCGTCGGGCGTCGGAATTCACGCGGAGTTTCAGCACGATCTTTTGTATGAAAAATGCAATATATACAATGATTATGAACCTATGAAATAATAAACCTATGAATTATTGGGTAGCCTATAGTCTATATTTGATTATTCTAGCTCTTCTAATAACGGAATGGCTGGCATTGCATAATATAGCTTTTTGTGGGTCAACCACTAATCCAATGATTTTACAAAAAATGCACATTGGATGCTAGTATTCCGCATGATATTTTAATTTTTAATTCGTTCAAATCTTATTATTTCCGGAGTAATTAATTGCTAAAGTTAAACGAATAAAATTTACGTGGCAAAAACAGCGCCAATTCTTCTTAATTTGGAAAAATCGGGAAAACGCCAACACATACAGCTTTCTAATTTTTATGAGTTGTAGCATATTAATCAAGGACAGCACCAGAATTTTTTCAAATTTTATCGCCCCTAGATTGCCGAGAAAATGGACGTCAAAAGTAGGGACATAATATATGGCCACGATAGTACTTATATTCTTTCACTTACCCAAATTCATTACTAAAAGGCAGCGCAGGCTTCTCGACAAATGTACCGAATCCCAGTCTGAAATCATTGGTTAATTTCTTCATCACATCTACCAGTTTGTGACTAAGGGTTGCCAACATATTCTTGTAAGTCTTCATAGAGTACGACATGTCCATGATATAGTACAGGTCGATTGGAATATTGGCAGCTTTGGCATATTTGAATGATAATTTAAACTCTTCACCCTTACGCATGCGCAGCTTAACTCTTTGAGGTTGTATTTGGACCGGAGGGCCATTTTTACCATCGTTGAGTGCCCTATTTTCCGCGGTTACCAGGGATTGTTCAGGGGAGATCAGCTTATCGATTTGACACCAGTCTGGTGTAATGTTCTGCTTAGCTCGACAGTGTGTACGACCAGAAATCTGTAATAATACGGTCAATTATCAAAGGTTGACGAATAACAAAACGCTGAAAAGATGACGGTTTTATGATACAAATCTATATCAAAATGTATATACATCGTGTACGTACGAGTAGGCGTTTTCAAGTTGTACGTCACAAAAAAACGTTGAAAGCATATAAGAGTAACCGTCCCAAGTATTTGATAACATGATTGAGCATCATATTTGATAACAACAAAATCATCAGCATGCAGTTAAAACTTGATATATGTCCTTCAGAAGGTTAAGAAGTGTCTTTGGTAATGCGCACGATGTATTTTTTTTTTTAGGGATCTCACTAAAGTTAGTATAACCAAACGCCAAAAATTAAAGAGTATAATATTCGGCTATAATTTCTTTTCTGATTACAACCTAAATTTTGCATTGAAATGCCTTGAACAACCGTCAGAAACCCGCTAGATCATATTATTGCAATAATAACTGGAAAAAAAATAATTACAAAAAATACAAACAATATGCATTTAACGTATAGAGATCAACGTGATCAACAAATAAAACCTAATTCTACAAAAATAGACATTTATTTTGTAAAAACACGGATAACACAAACAACATTCTCGCAATCTATTTTCTTTAAAAAGTCAATAATATTTATAATAACAATTAATAACATATTAAGACCACGTGAAAATATAAAAATAAATAATTCTTCTTAAAAAAACAAAAATAAATATTCATTCTGTAAATAAAAGGAATAACAAAATAACATTATCATATAAAATTTTCATAAAACGTATATATTTACAAAAGTAACACCCTTTTAACATTTTGAGACCAACGTGAAAGTATAGAAATAAATGAAAAAAATCTTTTAAAAAATAAATATTCATTGTGTAATTACAACGAATAACAAAATTGTTTCTTGCATACAATTTTAATCAAACATATTAATAGTTTTTTTAACCAACAAGTATATTAAAAAGAGCGATTAATGATCGAGACTGTTTAACGCACGAGCGTTACGCGAGTGCGTTAATTGTCGAGACCATTAAATGCCGTTTAATATCAGAGTTGGTTAAAAAGAAATCGTCGATCGTATTCTCTGGCATCGTCCACATAGATTTTTCTGCGACGATGTCTTCGATTCGCTATAATGACGTCGTTTGGTTGGTAATAACAAATAATGCATTAATCGAAATCGTGCATTTACAGAGCTATTTAATAAACGATTTCCTATTCACTAAACTGACTCATAAATAAACGATCGAAGGAAAATAAATATATCGAATGGTTGGTTCGTCTTCATCGGTAAAAGTTTTATAGGGCAATTTGTTGTTCGTGTATGAATTAATCCTGTTATTCTATAGTTATTACGTTATTAGTGGTTATATTAGTGTAGTATTTGTATTGAAGATAGTAAGTAATAAAGTTAGTTAAGGTAAGATTTTAATTCATATTGGAAATTACATTATTCTAAATAATTTATCAATTTTAGGTGCCTACGGTTTCTTCTATTCCGGGTTGCCGTATGAACTATGACGTTTAAACGACGATCAGATTAACAATTTCCGATTTTACATTTCCAAGTGAACCAAATTTAAATCAGTTATGGATAAAATACATTTTTCAGTTACAGTTGCTCACTGCCTGGACTAAACAATAGTTAATTAGTATTTACTTACCGGTTTTGAACACCATGAACATCCCGGTTCTTGAATACACGCGCTACATCTTTCCAAATTCTCGCAGGTCGTCTTTGTCTGACCCACGCACAGATTGACAGCAATCCCAAGAGCAACAAAGAAATATATAATCATTCTGCCTTCGTGATTTTTTACTAATAAGAAGGAACTGGTCATTGTGTACTGTGCTATTGCAAAACCTTCTTTCATATCCGATGTCGTCATACCACATCCGAGTCCACTGGTGGTTTTGTTTAACGTTTTTGTAATTCATACTCGGAAATACTGTTAAATAATTTGCCTTTAAATAGAAATTAATATAATATAAAATAAATAATTAAATAAATTTTGAAAGCTTCTTGATTTCACATTTTTAAACTTTAAATTTGGTGTCAAAGAACATCATTGAATCAACCGGCTTTTAGTTGCTTTCTTCGACACAGCTACAAAATACAAAGATACTTGGATACATTGGATTATAAATAAAAAATAATTCAATTAATACATTCAGAAAAATGATGAATAAGGTTTTGCAGAAATTGATTTTACTAATTACTTAATTTTTATTATCTACCACGCTAGAAACAAACTACAGGAATGGGCTTAAAAAACGGAAAACACGTTTCTTCTATATAAAAAAATTGTAGACAATCATTCGCTGTACAGCCGGAAAATATTTTCAAGCTTACAGGCTGTCCCACAACTACGTATTAACAGAAGTTTGTTTTTTAATGGTACGCTGGTATATTACTGCAGTTTTCGGTTAAGACATTTATCCTAATTGTTTTGTCATCAACTTGCATGAGGCTATTATATCAACTTATTGTTTCTCAGATATTGTGAAATTAATGACAATATCTTTTCATTTTTCAAAATTCATTTTGGGGTAACTGACAAGTATAAAGAACAAAAAACTTATTTTGGATAGTAAGAATATTGTAGGTACCTACTTTTTAAAGTTATTATTGTTAACACCTGTATATCTTGACACACTTCGAAAGTTCGATACATCAGCTTACCAAAAATGTCAAACTTGGTAGGTCTATCGTCAATAACTAAAAAGTTATTAAGCATTTAATTTGACATTTGTATGTCATGCACAAGCAATCATAAATTCGTATTAAATATCCAGATGGTTCTACGAAATTCAACAATCTCACAATTGTTACAATAACAATAACCGATGTTTTAATGCAAGCTTTTACTAATAGTATTCTGGAATTTTGAATTACACAAACGTATATTTTGTGATATTGATTTTCTTCAAAGTCGAAAAATTGTAAAATTGTTTAAATAATATTTATCAAGGCATTAAATTGTTCATGGTGATCTAACGATTTGGCATACTAAATCGCCTGATTTAACCCCGTTTGATTAACTCTGGAAACATCTGTTCGCTTGACTCTGAAGACATATTGATGAAGCAATCTATGAGGATATTACAACTACGAGAGTGGCCATGCAGAATGAATGAGAGCGCTTTTTTCAAAATATTTTTGTGGATAATGTAATATTTCCACCGAGAATTCGAAGTAAGACTTAAACGCATAACAGGGATATATGCACATAATTAATAAGATCGAAAACTGGTTTATCGACGGTATGATAATAAAGGAGAAAGGTAGTTTGTCGGGCAATACTGATGAGGACTAATAGTCCGAAACACGTGTCTACGGTTGCTTCTTCGTGTGACGGAATTGCCCGACAAACTACCTTTCTCCATAATTAATAAGAACATTTGATATTGAACTATCTTATTGAACTATTGGATATAGATAGTTAGGCATTTGTTAGTTGGGACCATGACATCCAGAGGGTAGGGGTTTGAGCAAGATTCACAAATTATAGCGTTTACAACTTATATATTTATTATACCGGGTGCGGCAAAAGTCAGTTTACGCTGTCGGGTATTCTTGCATGCGCGTTTTTTTTTTTTTAGTTTTTGATGTTATATCTTTTCGTAAATAAATTCTTTTTGCCATTATTTTTTTGCGTTTTTCTCTCATAATATGCAAATCGGTAAACTGACTTTTGCCGCACCCTGTATATTTATGCTCGAAATCAGTGCAGTTCGCACCGAGTGCGTGCTAATACAGTATAAAGAGTATAAGTCAAAACGCCATAATTTGTGATTGAATCTTGCTCAACCCCAACCCCTCTGGATGTTCTGGCCACAACTAACTCATGCTTAACTACCTATATCCGTTGACAAGAATCGGTACATATTTCAAGAAACCGGGTATCACGTTAAGGTACAGAGCACCAGCTAAGGTAAAGGATCTCTTGCCTAACGCAAAGGATGTCACATAACTCCTGAAGAACGAAGGGATAGACAAGATAACATGTGAGTTTGTAACGTGCTCTGTAGGACAGACAGGACGAAGCATTGAATGTCGCGTCAAGGAGCACAGCAGAGACACCCGGCTATGCAAGGTTCAACAGTCCGCTGTTGCTCAACACTGCAACGAGTCGGGACACACAATGAATTTCGATGACGTGAAGATGTTGGCAAGGGTGGGTAATTATCGTCAAAGGCTTATTAGAGAAGCCATCGAAATTTACAAACATCCTGACAACATCAATCGCGAGGACGGTATTGACATTATGAGGGTCTGGAAATCGATCCCAACGCGGTCACGTGGAAAAGCACATGAAAGCGGTAGCTCCAGATGTGCGCAGTGAAGAAGCGAGCAACATGGTTCACGAAACGTCAGCAATAGCAAATCTTGACGCATGGCATAACCCGGAAGCAGTTCATTTGCTAAATGATTCTGGCCGTGAAAGCCTACGTACTTACTTGATTTAATATTGTTTTCTTTATTTAAATACTGTATAATTGTCTCTTTTATTTCTAAATTATTTTCGAACCACTGTACGGTGACAAGTTGTTTCCTGTATCTGGTTAGGGAATTAGTACGTTGAAACAAGTTCCTCGAATGTAAGTTTTTTGAGTGATCAAGCATAAGAAATATGTGAAAATTAAAATATCAAAAGCGAATTGATGCGGGCAAACTGCAGTAGAGCTACACTCATTTCTTACAATTGATATTTTTTTTCATTTACTTGTTTATTGATATTTGTTATTGTTTTTATTGTTCTTATTATTATACCGGTGCTAAAAGAATTTCTATTGCATTTTAAATGATACAACATATTCGATTTTGGTAGTATTATTAATAGGTTTTACTTACACAAGACGTAAAGGAAAGAGGTTTTCGAATTAATGAATACTTTCGTTTATTCATTATATTTACTTTGGCACTGGATAACTTACAAAATACAATAAATAATGCTCATACAATATAAAGACAAACATCAGTCAAGGCATGAAAGTCATACACAAACTTAATATAGTCTCAAGTTTTGGTATCTTTCCTTGTCATTATATTAATACAAAATTGTCAACAAGACATTCCGCAGAAGTGTTCCATCCTTATTTTGTTTACTACAGACAAATGCTCTGCCAAATTTTTCTATAGAAAATAAAATATTAAAAGAATTTGCAACCTTTGACAATAAACAATAATTCCGCTTGTAATTAACGCTGGTCGTACGATAGGGAATACGCCTCTTATTGTCTTCTTCAACAAGGTTAATACTAATGTATTCAGTCGATCCTTCTTATTACTTCCTGTAGGTTGGATTTTGAAAAGTTGTGCTGGCGCCTTTGTACAGTGGATTATCGCCTCTGACCCATTTTGCCTCAGCACGTTCCTTTTCAAACTTCTCATACTCAACTTTATCATGAATCGAGGTATACAACTTCCAAATTGCCAGTAATATTAGTCCTCCCAATACGATACTTCCAATAAGACTCAACACCACAACTGAAACGAAAAAAAAAACAAATAACATACCAAAAGTAAAACCAACGGTTATGACATCATAAATTAAATAAACAGATCGTTTGTGGGAAACTACCGAATATCAGAAGGCTGACAAAATTACTATCAAGGATGTATGTGTAATCATTTCTCCGATTAATTTTTAATAAGTCATAGGAAGTATGAAAACCATAATCATATCAATACATGAAACGCAAAATAAATAATCTACCACAAAATGGCATAAAACGAAATACCATAATAAACAGAAAATGAAAAAAAAAAACATTTACTGAATTGTTCTTACTTGATAATATACAAAACTAAATTTAGAAGCGAAAGAGAATGGGCGTTTTGTGGATTATTTTTTAGTAATTAAGTTAAAGATGATTTATTGATTTCCGGGTGAAAACCATGTTGAGGACTTTGAGCAGTCGACGTTTCGCGCTCTGTTGCAAGAGCCTTATTCAGGCAGAAGTTATCAACCCAAGTGCTAAGAAGATGATTCAGTTAAATACTAATATTAAAGGGTTCTGAAGACATTTTGTTCAGCCGTGTTAACTACATCACGTCCTCCTCAGAGTGATCAATATATTCCTAATTTTCAGCTGCCTCTTACTCGAAAAATTTCTGATGTAAAGCCATATATATTTTATATGTTATAATTAAGTCAATTAGTCGAATAAGATTATGTCAATTATAACAATAAAAACATAGTAAAGTCAAGTAAAAAATGATGGTCCGAAATTGATTTTAATATGAAAATGTAAATTTCTATAATTAAAAATTGCCCTGTGCGAGGATTTTTTAAAATAATAACAATTTTAATTATTTGTCGACGATACCTTTGTGGTTTTGCCACACGGTCGTGAAACACTTAAAACTTAAAACGTTTCATAACCACACGAGCAATGTTAGTCTGTCCATCAAATTCATAATGAAAATAGAAGAGGATAATCAGCCGCCATTCTTGGAAGTGCTGATATACAGAACGTCAACGGGTGGGCTTGGACATACAGTCTACAGTAAGAAGACACATACCGATCGGTACTTGCATGACAAATCACACCACCATCCCCAACAGAAGAGAAGTGTTATTATTAACACTCTGTTTAACAGAGCCGATAAGATATGCGACTCCAGCCCCTTGGACGACGAACGGAAACACTTGGGGTGGGCCCTACGTGAGAATGGATACAGCAAATACATACGGGATGTCACACAAAGAGAGCCGCAAGTGTCACAGGAACCGCAAGGCTCGAAGGGGTTCGCTTGCTTACCATACGTAAGTGGGGTATCGGAAAGAATCGTCAGATTACTGAAGAAATCGGGTATTGCGGTACGGTACAGAGCACCAGCTATGGTAAAGGATGTTTTGCTTAACCCAAAGGATATCACAACACTTCTGAAGAACGAAGGGGTATACAAGATAACATGTGAGTGTGGAACATGCTATGTAGGACAGACACGACGAAGTATCGAATGTCGAGTCAAGGAGCACAGTAGAGACTCCCGACTTGGCAAGATTCAACAGTCCGCTGTTGCTCAACACTGCCATATGAGTCGGGACACATTTCGATGATGTTAAGATGTTGGCAAGGGTGAGTGATTATCATCGAAGGATTAGCACCAGATGTGTGCAGTGAGGTGTAAATTTAGGTATAATCCGGAAGCAGTTTATTTTCTAAATTTATTTTATATTTTACCATCGTGCCTGTATATAAAGTTTAAGCAAAATTTCTCAATTTTCATTGGTTTTCAGAGGTAAAAGTACTATCGCTATAATAGAGTTAAGGGTTCTAGAGAACCCCAGTAACGTTTTAAATACATAGATTATCTACATACCTAGGACATCGACAGGTTCTGGACACGATTTCTCCTTTTGGACGTGGACAATCAGTTCCTTTGTGTCGGTGTACCGGTACTGGAAGAGGATCGTGCAACCTTCATCGTCGATAACGCGGCAAATCTTGATATCCTCGCTGTCCTCCTCTTCAATTTTCTCAACAACTATCGGGACAAACTCTGTGCATTTTGACACGCATTCTGTCTCGTTGTACTTGCCGGTCTTGAACACCAAACATTCAACGCACGGATGCAACTCTTGACATCTACAACAACAAACAATTTTGATTGCCATTCGCAAAAACTAAAAAAAGTACTACTCTAGTCGACGAATTAAACACAAACAATTACAATTGACGAGTACACATAATAATCTCGATTTCAAAACATACCTCTGTCCAGGACAAGTCGCACACTCCTCGCAGTACTTCCCGGAATACTTGTAACCATCCTGGTTGCATTGGCATTCTCCGCAATTGCACTCTCCGCGTCCAGAGCAGATTGACCCATCTCCAGTTGGCGCGATGCACGTGCTATTCCTGTCCAAACAATCGCAAGCTTCTCCTCTCCATCCAGGAACACAATTGCACTGACCGCACTCGCATTTTCCGTGGTCATCGCCACCACAGATCTGGCCTTTGATCCTCTTGCAGGAGAAGTTATCGCACTCGCAATATTTCCCGTATATGAGTTGATTTCCCGGTCTTGATTCGCAGATGCACCTCCCACATTTGCAGCTGCCCAATCCGGAGCAGATCTCCGTATCGTTCGGATTCTTCCTGCAGTGGGTGTCATCGGTACTTGTAGCCGTGCCTTGGTCGCACTCACAAGAGCTTCCAAAGTTGCCTATAAAATAAATATAAACATTGTGATCTGTTTGGAAGAGAATAGATTTTTTATTGAAAATAAATTATTTACTTGTGTTATCTGTGACCACTTCGATAATGTAGTTTCGGAACGTAGCCACCGATCAACAAAATGATTTTTTTAATGCAATCAGTTTAGTTCCTTACTACCCCACTGGGAGAGTTGAAATAAAGATATGCTATTCCGATATTTTCCACATATTGTTATGGTATATTCTAAAGCAGCGTTTCCCAACCGGGGATCCGCGGAACCCTGGGGTTCCGCGAGATGACGTCAGGGGTTCCGCGGAAAAATAGTAACAAATAGCGCAGTGTTATTTTTATGTATTATTTTAGCATGGGATTATTATTTTAAATATTGGATTAACAAACAATGTCAATCCATGAATCATTTTGATTTGGAACCCTTCTAAACCAATAAACCACTATTATTTCGATCTAAACTCTAGAAAACAACGATCTGGCAGAGTTATTGGTGAAACTAACATTATTTTTGTTTTCAATATTTGTGCGTTTCCAAATGTGTGACTAAATAACCTATAATTTGAATCTGCTGCACATAATGGTACTTTAGAAGAAGAAAGAGTTGTAGATGGTGGATTTCAATATGATGTAACATTCCAGATAAGATAACTAACCTATTACCAGACCTGTTTTGAGCTTCTATGACAAAAATTATGTCGGCCACATTCATAGAAAATCAATAAATATACAGAGTGGTTTGCAATTCTAGACGAAAATTTATGCGGACAGGAAACTGAAGTGTAATTTCAAGTTTCGTGACTGCATTTAATAAACAAAAAATAATTAAATTAATAAATAAGTACTAATTTTGACAAAAATAGAAATTTAAAGGTCGTTCACATATTTTTATTTATAACTTAGTAAGTTTTTGCGTTTAATTTTTACCTCGACTTATTAACTACCTTGTATAAGTTCAGTTTTCAACAATGTGTATGTATGACCAAGTTTTTTCATATTTAACATTAAGAGAAAATATACAGATTATCTGTTATAGATGAAATTAGTGTTTACGTAGTTGGGTGTTTATTCCCACTTTCTTTCTCAGGACGTAATTATTGCTCTGACTATAGTGTTTCATAAGGACTTATTTATTTTTTCAATACCTTTAAAAATAACAAAATATTAATAAAACAATATTTAAGTGGGTCTAAGTTCTTAATGAATATTAAGTTCTTATCAATAGGTCCATATGAAACTTTTTACTCAGAATAAATATTTATTATTTTTTGTATTTTGAGTAATTATTTATTTTTTAATTTTTTAATGTATTTATTTATTTAATTATTATTAAAAAGTACTTTTCGTATTCTTTGTTTTCGCATTGTTTAATTTGTATTTTCTTTTTTCTTCCTTTGGTAATACTTGAAGGAATTAAAAAGAAGTTTATACCTAGAGAGAAATGTCTGCAATGTTTCAGATATTGAATGTAGTAAACTACCAAAAAAAGCTATAAAAGAAGAATTAACTGTAACATCGTTGGTTATTTAATACCAGCGATATTTCTGTATTGTTTTTAGAATTCACATATTCCATATACATTTTCCTGTGAAATTTCAACAGTACCACCGTAATTTTACAGGGCATTGTTAAAATTTTACAGGACAATTACTTTAATTTCACAGTAGTAAGTAATGTTAAATCATTGAACTGCGTTTCTTTGCAGACTTGTATCTGGTTACTTGAAAAACTGCGTTACACGTTTTTATCTTCGCAAAAAGCTCGAAATGCCTTGGAAAGAGCATTGTATATTTTTTGTTGAGGTACCGCCAGGTTCCAACCCAATTCAAAGGGTTCCGCAAGAGTAAAATGGTTGGGAAACACTGCTCTAAAGTCTAGAGTTCATGCAAAAACTGGTTTTTGAAAAGCCGATTTTCGAATTACATGAGTCGAAAAATTCAATCAATTAAGTCTCTAAAATGTAGATATGTTTATTAGTTTATCAAGAAAAACTCCAGATACTTAAGTAACACTGCTGTTATTTTAGATACAATATTTAATTGATAAATAGAAAAACATTCTCTTGTTACTCAACTTGGTTTTATTGTTGTCAGGGCAAGTTCTACATTAATAACGTAACGATACTGTGGTAGAATTTTTTATTCAACCTTGGGGTTTGGCCATATACAGGCTATACAAAAACGGGGATAAGTTTATTGGTCGAAACATGAAACACGCTGTGGTTTGTACCAGCTACAACCGCAGGAATCGGTAAACAGTATGGAATTGAAAAATTGGAATTGAAAGTGGGATACATTAAATTAAATGGACAAAAAATGCCAAACGTCGTCCGCAAAACAAGGGGCGCACAGATTTTTCTTGCTCCAGGGCGCTGAATATGTAGCTACGCCACTACACAGTAAGGATTCCAGGATTTGTCAATTCATGTCCGACCGATATGACAGGTATCTCTTACGGCGAAATGAGCTGTATTCGCAGTGCAACATGATTTAGACGATTTGACAAATGTACTGTGAAATGTTGGGAGACAGAAAACCCGTTCTAGTTAACCCCATGCTGGCCCCAATATACGCAATACTTGGATTCTTCCCCAGAACAGCCCTTTATCAGTATGGTTTCTACCAAGTGCACACCATCTTGTCGTTGTTATTCTTCTTGAGTATCTCGGTTATTAACGAAGGTAATGAAGACAATGAATATAATCAAAATGTTTAGGAACGATCGAACTACCGTTTGGGTCTACTTGATTCCTATGGTTGTAGCTGATACAAACCACAGAATGCTAAACATTTGAACCAAACAACGTATCTGTTTTCATTCTTCGAGCATCCAAAATTGAAATTTGATTACACAATTCTACCACAGACCACAGTATCGTGGTTATCTATGCGCTTTCTGCTGTAGTAACAAGTACACGAGATCATCCTATATATGTTTTAAAGAAACACTCGAAATACAGAGGCTTGTCAATGATGGCAGGCAGGGTCGGTCGGTCGGTGCGTATTTTTATCTTTAAACGTGGGACTGCAAATATTTTAAAGGGTAGTCGCTTTTAGAGATTATTTTACAAACTCTAATTTGGTTCAGTACCAAAAGAACCAAATTTGCTCTTACTTTGTTTTATAGTTATTGTATTATGTATGAATTATTGCATACCTGATGAACATACGCAAACTCCACAGACTTCATCGCCTTTACCAGAACAGGAATCCGAAGAGTGTATATAATCAGGATGTTTGTCATTTTCGCAACCACAACTGCAGTCTACCTCCAGTTCTATCAATAAAGACTCCCCCACACCTTCCGGTTTGATTTGAATCGTGTGCTTGTTAGATGTACTACATTCTAGCGGTTTTATTACAGCCGCAAAGTTCACGACATCTCCGACATGGACATTGGTGCATACACCTTCTTCAGTACTGGAGCACAATGATTCATACTTTATTTCGACAACGGAGGTGGCGTTATCGGTCAACCTCACCGAATCTACAACTTTCTGAAAGAAAAAAATAACAAAAATAACTAACATATTCTCGTTACAGAAACAATGATGTGTCATACCATACCAATATGGTTTTTTTCACACAGAAACAATATTATAACCCAAAGGTTCCAGCATATTTTTCAACTAAACTAGACTAGACTAGACTTACTTACATTGTAATTCTCCAAAATCAAATCCACAACATTGGACGAATCAGTGTCCAACTTCCCAAGGCCAGAATTCTCAAAATTCTGTTGCAAATTCTGGTACAACCTATAGACCCTACCGGAGCTGGCGATCGCAAACAGAAGATTGATGTTGTTCTCCTTGGCCACATAGTTCAGTTGAGACACCGAAGGATAATCAAAATCTAATGCTTTGGTATACTCGTTATTCTCGAGGTAACATTTGGCGTCATTTGGCTCAACGGCACCGGCCAGCTTCCCATCGCCAGCTATATGGGAGTCAGCGTCAGTTGAGAAGATGAGTAGATGTCTGGCTGCTTCCCTCCACTGGATGTCTTTCTTGCAGACGATCGCTTGCATGAGAGCGTCAAAACCACCTTCTGGGAAATCTAGATTTCCGGATAACTTCGCAGCGTTTACTTGTTCGGTGAAAAGTTCGTAGTTTGAGGTTAATGACAAGTGGTTCTTGAAGCTATACGCTGGCACGCAGTTTGTACACGGAGACGCCTTTCGCTTTGGTTCCGTACTTGTGAATGGCAGCTCTGGTTTGTCCACAAAACTTCCAAAACCTAGTTGGAAATTCGTGGTTAGATTCCTCATGACGGAGACCAGTTTATTTCCGAGGGTAGCTAGTTTATTCTTATGGGGTTCCATCGATTTTGAGAGGTCCATGAGGTAGTACAGGTCGATTGGATAATTTGCGGCTTTGGCATATTGAAAATCTATCTTGTATTCTTCGCCCTTGCGCATCCGCAGCTTCACCTTTTGCGGTCTGATCTGCACAGCATCTCCATGTCTGCCATCGTTGATGGCGTTATCCTGAAGTACTCTGTACTCACTAGATGGAGATGTCAGCTTATCAAGAGGGCACCAATCGGATGATACCTCGGTTTTTGACCGGCAGTGAGCGCTGCCATTTTCAATCTGTAAACGAAAATGACAGATATTAATCAACAACTCTTCTTGGTGTTATGTTCTAACTACTATCAAAAAATGCATAATAAGTTATTATTATTAATAACATAATTCGGAATAATAAAAAAAGCAAGGCGTACCTCTTAATCAATTTTGTAATTAAATTACAGATAAAGGCGCCTTTATCGTAAGATGAACTTAAGTCAAGATTTTCTACTTCATCGCCAAAAGTCGGTGTTCATCTTAAGCTATAAATGCCACTTGACGTGCTTCTGCTAATATTCTTGTTCAATTTGCTAATAAATTGAACTTGATGGATAATATGTAGTTCGTCTTCTAAATATGAACTAGGAGCAGTGGCAAGACAGTTGTTAAAAATGGAAATATTAAATACTATGTAAAATACATTGAAAGTAAAATTTATGATCGACAAAAGCAGCGGTATTTCCATTATTCGAATTAATTGAACAATAAAATTATAATAGGGTTTATTATCTATCTTTAAATAGGGTTGAAACCGAGAATTTAGTTGGTCCAGAGGTTCTATGCAACAGAGAAATTTGCTGATTTCAAAGACAGATTTTGTTGGAGTTTCCAAAACCAATGTCCAATGTGCATTTTTTTTATTTTTGGCAGAAGAAACAAACACAACGCACCAAAATGAAGTAAAATGCAGTATGACAAACTTGACAATAACATTTAAAGTCTACTTGTGAAACATACAACTTTAAAATCGAGTTTTAAACCAACTTTAACTTGAAGTTTACTACAGTTAAAGAAGCCACGTTAGCTGTCATATGAAACCGGGCGTTACTTTTCATTGTATTGTACAGTGTACACTGACCGACACAATTAAAGGAACGCCTCTTGCTTATTTTGTTAAACTTTTACGTTCACAACTTTTGTAAATTTTGCCCTATTTTAATTTTTTTTTCAATATATTGTAACTTATAATCTAATATAATAAAATATAATATGATATAGTGTTACACCTGATCACACCGGGTAAATGTTTCCACAATAGTGATGTTTATGGTTTATGTTAGGACACGCTGTGGATCTTCTGTTCTAAAGTACACAGATACATTCGCAACACACTGTTTTTGGTTCATTCCACACCAAAGAACGGAATTCGATTGGCAAAAATATTTGTCGATTTTTTAACGAAAAAATGGTACGCAACTGGGATATTTCAAATTAAAAGTCATTTTGGAATTCCTCGTTCAATTTGTGACAAAAATCTCTGTCTGACTTTTGTTTTGTAGGGCCACCGTTTTTATGCAAAAAAATAAAACATCTTAGCGTGTTTTTTTCATGTCTTTAATACATTATCGGCTAGTGTAGTGACGCTCGTAGGCTACTGTCAACATTCTGTTAAATATGACTAACTGTAACTACCTCTTAAAACCCACTAAATTTTATTTCCATATCTCGACCGCTTTCAGAGCAACAAATAAATCGTCAGTTTTTAAGAAAAACTTTAACCCCGTATCTCAGAAAACGAAGCATTTGCGGACATACGTTTATACAGCAAACTGTCAATATTTTGTCATGCATTATCACACCCTGAAGTTTGTCGCACTTATTTACTAACACCCTGTATATCATCGATACGTTGTAGGTCAATGAGCAAAAGTTTATGGGTAGTAAAGTTATAAGTCGTTTAAACATTTACTGTTATTTCTGGGTTTGAATTAGAAAAGTTATTGAATTATATTTATTCTGCTGGTCAGTGTGCAATAAATTTGTACAGATTGATTTGATAATTTCCGCACGTACGTTGAATTGTGGACAGACTATATATGTATTAATATACTGTAATTTGCATTTGTGCTGTAAATAACCTCTGCAATATTGTTATACCACTTATCATATTCGCGTTATCGGCAGTTGCTGCGAACTTATTGTTAGTTATGAGTGTCATTGCATGTCATGCATAGAAAGATATGACAAGTCTCATGACGCCGACACAACTGTATAATGAGACAATATTACTTGAGTATAAAAATAATCTTCAAACTTATTCTTTGAAAGGCCGATGTTGCACAAGAGAATCCTAAAAATTATCATTTTAATATAATCGGTACATTCAAGCTGTGAACATAAGCTTCAAATTTCGGTGAAAGAATTGTGTCCAATCAATCACAGAAAACCAACAAATACATATATCTATGGAGCGATTCAAAAAAATCAAAAATTTCCGATAGAAATACCCTAATTGATGTTGTTTTGCTGTTGTAGAAATCATTATAAAACTAAATGCATATTTGTAGTTTAAATTTAATGTATACCTAACGTAAAAGAAATCTTGTAAATAGCAAAAAAATATGTATACTAATATTTTTTGCAATGCAAAATATCACGAAAACGTTGTTCTATTATTTTGTTTTAATTAATTGTGAACCGTGAAGGAGTTCACGAATTTAAAAGAGGTTAGTGCCAGCGTGATTTTTACAGTAAGAAAACCGCAAATGTCCATATTATCTTGTATCTCGGTTTCATTTCCTGTGTTAACATATCTCTATGAATATAAATGGCAATAAGTAAAATAAGTCTATGGTTTAATGATAATTTCATGTATTGTGTAAAAAATCGTTTTGTAATTTGTGATCTACCGCAAATTATACATATCGCTCAAAAGAGGAAAAATAACAGTGTATACTTATAACTTAGTAATAAACTGAAGTTTATGACACAACAGCGATATTTAAAATCTGTAATTTTTCAACCAGCGATTTGTTTTTTTCATGCCACGCTGTGGATTTGTTCTAGTCTTTATAAAAATAAATCTTGCAAAGAAGAAACTCATTGTATAACGGGGTGCCACAATCGACTTGAAATTTGAAAATTTCAGCAATTTTTGTCTAATTTGGCATAACTTTTAGTATTAGAAGTACGTTTATCTTTATTATAACATATACAGGGTGATTCATAACTCGAAGCAAAAAATTATGTACCACACATTTTTACTTTATGATACGCAGTATGGTAAAGTATTGTAATCATGCCGAAAAAAAAATTGAGATTTTAGCGGAAATAGGTCTTTTTGGGTCCCCTGAACATTTTTGACCAAGGTACAAAAAATGTCTGTGTGTGTGTATGTGTATGTATGTGTGTGTGTGCGTATGTGTGTACTCGATTTTTGTGGCGACGATTCCGGAGAAACTACTAAAGGTATCGGGACGAAAGTTCATATTTAGAAGTTTTATGACCAAACTTAGAGCTGAAAAGCTTTTGGTTCAAGAGGGTCCAAAGGAACTGGTAGTTTATTCTAAGCCTTTTTCAAGGATTTTGCAGATGAGCCGCCATTTCTGTAATTTCGTCAAAATAGTTAAATAATAAATTAAAGCAGAGGAAATTCTGAATAATTTATGCCTATGACATTTTTTGGTAAAATTAATAGTTTAGCTGCAAGAGCAAATTCTATTTGATCGAGATCGGTCGCATCTGCATTGATATGAAACTACATAGTAGCCAGGATTTTGACAAATTTGTGCTGTCACACTAGAAAACAACTGATTTCATCAGAGGTTGGAGAACCGCTATGGAACGTTGCCTCTCTAGTGCGGCAAATTACAAAATACAAATTTCAAATAAAATAAGATCACCAATTTGATTGTTCGTTGATAAGAAACATCAACCTGTCTTTATATCTAATTCTAAAAACGATAAATTGAGAAAATTGTAAATAAAGTATAGCGATGAGTGTAGTTTTATTTTAGTATGTTGGTACGGATGTGACATCTTAAGAGTTATGAACAAATATAAAGGTGCGTTTCCAGTAGTGGCAATGGCAGTGGTAGTAGACGCCATTATAGTATTTCTAATAGAAAATTGCTAATGACTCATATGTACATACAAACTAATATGTGTCACTATCACGGGTGGTGAGAAATACTATAATTTCGTCTTCTACCACCACCATTACCACCATTACCACCCAATCGGAACGCACCTTAAATCTGTCAGAATTTGAATTAAACTTGAGGTTTCGTCAAAGTGGTACCAACCTAACATTTCCTATACAGGAATATAACCACTTTTTATTTATTTATTTTTAAATACATGTTTCTCAAAAAGCAACACAATAAACGTTGATGTCACTCCTCCCAAAAAACTAGATCGCGCGAGTCGCTCACGTGCGACGGCGACGCTTCGCTTTCGGTGACGCGCCGCATCACCGCTCGTCGCGCTATTCCGTACTTTCGGCACTTATGACATAAATAACTATTATTGTAATGACGTAGTGTAGATAGTGTCAAGTGCTGATGCTTTGACAATACCTACGATTTATCTCAATAAAATAGATTCTCATGCAGCTAAACTATTAATTTTATATATTGTATGATAAAGTCATGTGCCTGGCCACATCAGATTTTTTACAATCGGTGTGCCGTTGGTAAATTAATAAACAGGGAAAGGTAGTTGTGGAAACAGAATTTATTTATGTAAATATGTAATAATTATTATTAGGAAAAAAAACTACTTACTTATAACTTCTTACTGTTGAGCGATAAATGTTAAAACTCAGATGTGGGTTATTTCGGAAACTAAGGCCGATCGGAAAATAAGTTACCTGATATTTTCATTTTTCCTCGAGTTATAAATTACTCTGTATGTTGAAGCGTGGATTCGCACGTCAGTGGCTACAATAACGTCACGAATTGACTTAAATTTGATAAAAAAACATTACCGAACGTAAAGGAATAAGTGAATATAAAAACGACATAGCGAAATCAAAAACATTTGGCATTTGTCGCCACAGAATTAAATTATGTACCACATATTCTAAATCTTCACATTTAAGATATAGATCATAATAATAATATGCTTTTAAGATTCAGTATTAATACCGGACTGGGTATCAATAGCTATTTATTATACAAGGGAAAAAAGTATTAGATTTTTAGTTCGAGGTTGTGTTGTCTTTCAACGGCAAGCGGAGGGAGACAAAAACCGAGAGCTAAAATCTAATATTTTTCCCGTGTATAATACACTATTTTTTCTGTGACCAGGGAAAAATGATTAATAAACTAATATAGTAATTAGCTAAACTAATTTAGTATGGTCATGTGCCTGGCCGCACCAGATTTTTAAATTGATCAAAAACGAAAATCCGTTAGTAGTGCCTTTTTCCGTAATTTTTAAAACGCCATCTCGTTCGTATTTGTCAATTGTCCGATTGAAAAATGCCGCCACTACTACGCTTATCTTCACTTCACTTCTTGTTTGTCACGTTCTCATTTCGTAATCGATATTTTGCACACTACTTTACAATGTCCAATCGAGTTGAAATTTTGCACGCGAATAGATTTCCTATACCAATGCCATATCAAGGAACAAAAATAGAAAATATTTGGAATACTTTAAAAAAAAATTTATAAAGCGTTGTTTAAAAAATTGTTGCATTATTGAAAGGCTTTCCATATAAAAATTATAAAATTATAAATTATTATAATTATACAAGTTCAAGTGAAAATGCAACCATGAGTATTATCTAAAATCACATTTACTTCATGGCAGCCCAAGGTTACCAGGGATTCATGCAAATATACTATTATTTATTATTAATATTTATTTAAGATACCGCATGTGGCGTATGTGATTACTTAGAAAATAGCGATTCTGTCAGATATGTACCTTTGATGTAGGTACCGCTTCAGTTTCAGTTTTCTTATAGTTGAATCAATAGTATATTATTTGAGCACATAATTATAATTATATAATAATTATAAGCCTTAGTATAAAGTGTATAAACATGCGGGCGATTCATATCCGTTCTGTGCGTGTCAAGTACGACGTTTGGTATCACCCTGTATCGCGCATACAACTTTTTTCAACATCAGCATCTCCTACTGATTTTGGTGATTGTCATACAAAGTTGAAAGATAATATCTGCAAAAACGTAGTTTTCACGTAGTTATTAAGTGGTTATTAAGTTAAGGCCTGCAGTTGTATTTTTTTACAAACAATTGAATATCTCAGTAACCTTTTTGTTTCACACAGGTACCTACAACTTGACACAGTTGGAAAGACAACTTATTTAGTATTCATAAGATGGCATGATATACAGGACATTCCATTAAAAAATAAAAAAAAATCCTTTAAACGTAAATGCGACTGTATTTATATATACTTATTTTATATGTTGAGCCGTAGATAATAGTATATTGTTTGACGAGCACATAATTAAGGATATAAATCGCGAGCATGAAGTTTACACGCGAGCCGTAGGCGAGCGTGTAATCATGCGAGCGATTTATATCCTTTATGTGCGAGTCAAATACGACGTTTTATCTACGACTCATAAATTCCATTTTATGCAAAATATTTTAAATGTATCTGTCAATGACGGCGAGGCGAACTGTCAAATAACTATCATCCACGTAGGTTTTGACTGACTTTGATACTAGCGTTGTATAATAATGACAGTTCGTTCAAATAATGAGGTCATTATTTAACGAACTGTCATTATTAACCAACGCTAGTGTCATTATAACCATTGGCGCGTATAATGATGGCGATTATATAGTCATAGGTACGTATGCAATGAGCTTATTATATGCGAGTCGTAGATAAAGTACTTAATTCATTTGTACATAAAAAATGCCATGAAGCTAAGAAACCTTAAAAGTTTTAAAAAAGTGCTGTCACTTGACATACGGGTAGACAGCACATTGTTTTATAATTTGTATCTTGCATGGCACCATGCGATTGTCAGAGTTTCTCAAAAAATACTATTTTTTACAAGTTGTTTGTATTAAACATATTAGCTTGTGCTATATCAAATTACTCGCAAAAAGACAATCTAATTGTCAATAAACAACTAACTGTTAAAAGGGCATCTGGGTCGGACTACAAATAAAAAAAGTACATATGACGATATTAAAAATTACGGTTTTTCGGTTTCAGAAACATATGGACATACCTTTTCCCAGATCGCATCACATTTACTGCTAATACAAATTTGTTTATAATGTGAAACGTTTTCTATTCTAGGAGGTTACCTATTCGTCCATGTAGTCATGACATACTTTGTTGCCTATAGAAGAACAGGTTTTCAATGACTGCCAATTGATTTAGTCGTCATTAGACCAGCATTAGAAAACGATTCGACTCTGACACCCAAATAACTTATAATTATATCTGTATCCATTGTTAGAGAATATTTATATACTATTTACTGCTACATATCTGCAAGTTTGTATAAGTTAGTTATCATAATTATACTTTGACTCATAACGACCAAAAACTAGAGAACCGCGTACCATGCTGCAACATAACCTCATTATCCTAACGTAGAATGCTATCGACGCTTGGCCCGAAGACGAATTTGAAATTCGAAACCAGGTAGCCGAAAAACACATATAATAAAAACATCACCGTAACACAATTGTGTTTTATTTTATTCAATTCATTTCACCGGTGAGAATGGAGGAATTTATTACTAAAATGCCAATAATACATAGGTACACAATTATAGTAGTATATCTCTGACTCAAACTGCGTTTTTTTAATTTTATTTCATTAATGATCTTGAAACTAATGTGTTCACTATATTATTCATTAAGTACTTTGTTTTATTCAGTTTTATTTTAATACCTATTCCATTCGCCTTTGGTCTGAATCATGCGTAATGTATTCGAAACGAAACGATTTTGAGGTAAAAATGACACAACAAAATCTTTACGAGATAATCTACTTCCTGTGAATAACTTTATGAACAACGAGCTTCTATGAAAAAGAAGATGACGTAAGTTTTCTAACTAAAACTGTGTTGTCTCTGATATGATAGGTAACTGATAATAAGAACTGTAACCTTAAGTTGCAGTTTTATTTGCTTGCACTTTGCAATATGCACGATTCAACATTTTTTGTTTATTTTACTAAACAATTAAGAACATTATGAACATACGTCCCAAAAAAATAATGTTTCATGTTATTGTTTATGTTCGGTCAAAGCGGATGTTGGTGGCAACAATGATTATCAGTAAACCGCTGCCAAAATATTGTTTGTGATAATTGAGAAAGTTTGTGATTACTGTAATGGGACCACACCAAATTAAATTAGGTTTGGATTGGTTAACAAGAAAGGTTTTTATAAGCAGTGGAAATCCAATTTACTGGGATTGTATTACAGGTCATTAAATAAAAGCAGGTAGACTCATTTCTGTTTATTGCGTTATATCATATTCAACACGATAATTACCCCTTAATTTATAATATGATTAAAATTAATCTGATATATGTATAGCACTGCTATAACACATTTCAAGATCGGGATAATATTTATTATACACATCAACTTCAATGAAGTTTGCGCTCAAATTTGAATCACACTGAATATTAATCATCTCCATTTGCATAAGGTTAGGTACTGATTGTATATTTATTGAGGAAATCGAAGAAATAAAGAATTAAAATCTGAAAATCTTGTTTCAAATTTAGTTCTTATGACTTCACGTTATTTAGGGAATTTTTGCTACGAATTTTTTCTTTTTCATCTTCACTTGGTTTGTTGCATGTGGAAAATTATGTTAAATCTTAATTTTTAAAGTGTTCTTTCCCAAAGTACTCGTTAACATTTGAATAAACATTTGCGTTAGCTTTATTGTTGATTTTTAGTTGATCAAAACCAACTTGCAAATCCCAGAATGGTTAAGAATATTGGAGCAGGATAACCAACGTACCTAGGTATAGTAAGTCAGACCGGAAAATTCGCATTCTATTTTACTTAAAAAGCAGACAACTGTCGCTGATCTAAGCCTTGAGATCTTATCACGTCAATAAGTTTTTTGATATATGACAACCCATTTTACATATTTATTACCTTCTTGCATAGTACTTCTTCATTTATAATGCAATGTGTATAGTGAATCTCGAATTCTTCATAAATTTTGTGGTGTTTAGGTTTTTGTAGTAATCCTTGTGTGTAACTGATTGTTTTTCCTGTGATTGAAAGAACGCCATCTGTAGCTACAGAAGTTAATTTTAACACGGGTAGATTATATTTTTGCAGAAGTTCATAAACACAATAAGCTAGTTCCAATAACTACTCAGAATGTTGAAATCCTAATTGAACTACGGCTCCAATGTCACAGGATATGGAACATCCTTGAAAATTCGATTTTTGTGCTTTTATCTGACTCTTTCTTCAACTGTATTTCGAGATAAAGAGATTTCTTGAAGACTCTCCATTTCCCGGAGAAACAATTTTTGCAGGTTTGTTTTTTTTTTCATACCCTGAAATTACCTTAAGTAAAAAATTGTATCAATTCGAACTAGATATAGCTTGCCTGAACTTCACTTGCTTGTAAACGTAGTTTAGTTAATAGTAAACATTAATGAATTTTGTTGGTCCCACCTTAACCTCTTTCAACTGTTTTTTTGTCTCATTCGCAATTGGCATTATTTGATTTGTGTTGTTCACAGTATCGTTTAAGGTAAATGTTTAACGCCATACTTTGCCAAAGTAATATTATAAGTAGGTTAATTAAATGGTGGCATACAGGCGGGATGTAATAATAATAATAATATGGCGCCTGTATGTCACCATATTATTAACCTATAGTATCGTTTAATGTTCGATAAGGTTGGTATAATAATAGCATCATTACATATAATGCAATCTTCTGTTAGCTGGGCCGCAAAAGTATATCTTAAGGGCCGCAAGCGGTCCGCGGGCCGCGAGTTTGACACCCTTGGTGTAGATGAGTATTTATAAAAATCAGGTATTTATAAAAAGAATCTCAGCAATACACATACTTATAGATAACAAATACAGTTTTCTGTCTAATTGAAAATATTTGATATTTTTTTAAACATCTGCAACATTATCTGAAAAATATCAGACAAATATTCAACTTAATGGCATGCATACCTGTTTATAGTTCAAATCGTACATATGTAGATCTCATCCTAATACCATGCAACTTGGTAAAATTTCTTAAAAAGTGAATTTAGTTATGCCACAGCGTGTCTTGATAGTAATAATCTTAATGAATTTGTTTACAAAGAATAAAACTAATATAAGGAAATTGGTCAGCGATTACAAAAGCTATGAAACATCAAATTTCCTTCAACACATTGGGTTCCTTTAATCGTGCCCGTCAGTAGGGTAAACAGTAGAGTAACCAAGCTTTTTTCTACCTACTTACATAATTCTAGGACTCTTTCTTCGGTTTTGGTCACATATTATCCAATATAGGATCATGGCTCATTTTGTCTAATGACATTCCTCCAATTGCCCTCGCTTTATAAATTGAAAATATACTTAAGGAAAAGTAAATATATTTGAGAAGCGAGCTCGTTTAATCTAATCTGGACAACAATAATATTTAGGAGATTGCGATAAAAGTAGGTAGTAACCACCTAAATCCGCGTTTAATATAAAATTCACGCAATACAAAATTCCTCTTAGTGTTATTAATCATTGCAACCTTGTATACCATGTAAATAGGTATTACTCATAAATAAACTTCGAATGTTAACAACAAACACATCGTCGTAAAGTGTTTGTTACAATTAAGATGCTTTTCTTAAGACAAACTTACCGGTTTTGAGCACCAGTCACAATGCGGTTCTTGTATGCACTTTCCACATGTTTCAAGATCATCACAATTCACTTTCACTTGCGCATCGCAAACGCTGAAGAACAAGAGAAGAACGCACAAAACAGCCGCAACACAATTTGGTCCTTCCATGTTCGCCGACGGACTCACAGGAAATATGTACGACAACGATATTGTAGTGGAGATATATTCTCTTATCGTTTTACTCGCATGCAGTAGAAATGTCCTTCGTACGATGGATGATCGGAAACGGATCTTTAGTATGCGTGAAGTCACCTGAATTTTTACTGTTTCTAGACTCTGTCTTGGTCCGTGTTTGGATTAGTATTGAGGCGGTATAACGGTGCCAGAGTTTTAATATGACGATAAATGGGAGATTTTGGTCATATACGTGCGCTATTAGTCATCGTCGCCTCGGGCAATTTTGAGCGTAATGGGAAAGTTTGTCATTGTTGTCATTATGTCATCCATACCGGTGTTCTCGGAATATTTGAATGTAAGAAACTTCGTTAACGTTTATTCTGTCAATGTGGTAATCAATATCAAAGGAACTGTAGAATTTAGTATAAAAGTAAGTACATAAGCAGATCATTGTGCAATTTCACTTCGCAATTCCAATTCGGACGAACAAATTAAATCTAAGAAAAAACATTTTTTTGCCATGTCATATGAACAGTTGAAAATAATAAAAAGGATTAGATATTTTATTCTTGTATCATGTGAATCATCATACATTGCCATAATGACTGAATGAATGCGCGAGACATGTATTGAGGATGGGATGTTAATGACTGGGAATGTCCTATATGGCTGGGCAGTGGGGTAACTAACGGAGTGCAAGGGTTGCCCACGGTACAAGGGAGGTCACCGGCCAGGGGAGGTCAATCTGTTCATTTTCCTGAAAAAAAAAATTCTTTTACTTTGAGAAAAGTCGGTTAACGCTAACGTTAACGTGCCACCAAGCACCTCAAATTATTTTTTCCTTTTTTTGTCATGTAGGGGTTTTAGAAGAAAAGGTACGGGAGGTTATCAGAGATTTTTCAGAACTCCCCAAGGAACAAATCGACAACCACCACTTTCACACCCACCCTCCCCTGCAGCACTCTAAATATGAGGAAAATATTTCCCCAAATTTATTAATTAATAACGTATTTTTTTGTATTAATTTGTTAATTAATCTGAAATTGTTTAAAAAATTATCATTTGTTTAAACAATAATATACACTGTTACGTGTGTTTTTAAGTTTTGTTGGCCGAAAACAGTTATTAAATTATTATTAAACAATTATTAATCAAATTCTATTTGTTTAAACAGTTTCAAAATAATTAAGTAATTATGAAAAACATGCCAATAATGTAACAACAAGAACTTTAGAAAAGATAAAATTATGTACGTAGCGTAGGTAACATTATATATTTCTGTTTAAACAATTGCAAATTAGTTAATAAATGACAAAAAATCATGCCAATAATGCAATAATAATAATCATTTCACGTAACCTTGTATATTATTAAACAAACCGTATTTGTTTAAACAATTTCATATTAATTAACAAGTTACAAAAACATGTCAATAATCAAACCATAGTAAGTTCTGCAAAAATAGAAAAATATGTACGTAGCATTGTATAACAAATGGTATTTGTTTAAACAATTGCAATTCAGCTCAAAAATTAGAAAAACAAGCAAATTTCCAATAATATTCATATCAGCCAACAAAATTAAAATTACGTAGCACTGAGTATTATTATTTAAACAAATTGTTCAAACAATTTCAAATTAATTAACAAATTACGAGAAGGATGCAGATAATATAACACAAATAATTTCTGCAAAAAAACCGTAACATTCGTACTTTGTTTAAACAAACGGTATTTGTATAAACAATTGCAAATTATTAATAAACTTAGTTCAAGTACCTATCCGTAAACTGTACTTGTCGATATTAGAATATTGAGTTAGATGGGTAGGTATAGAAAAGGCGTCGCCAGGCCATCATTGTTGGTGTTTACAAATTACAGTAGTTTGTCGGATAAGTCGTTAAGAAAAATGTTAAAATTTGCCATTGAAGGGCCGATTTAACAGAATACCAGACATAAAATATTTTTTAATATCTTTGAATACTAAGCAAAAATCAAATTTAAAATAATCGTGATCTATAAAAATTAGAAAAACGAAAATACAAAACTTTAATAAAAACATTTCAGTATCACAAAATACAAAAATATCAAAATTTCATTAATAACAAACGAGTTGCTCGAAAAGTTGGCAATGATCTTTTTGATAATAATAATAATAATAATCAGATGATACAGCTACAAAGTACTACAAAATCAAACTGTTTCGGGTACTGAGCATTTAGTTTTGTTTAAGAAATTAAAAAAGAATTCAAAATGTTTGTTCTTTATTGATAAGTCTAAAAATAACTCTAAAAATATTTGCTTTTCCTTAAATGTTTGCCATATTGCATTATGATTTTCCTGGGAAATGAAGCGTATTTTAAAAAAGGGCAAAGTAAGGAAAAGACAAAATTTTTATCCGAGGGGGTCTATGACCAGGAATCTTTGTAGTTTTGTTTTGAAAACGTCTAAAGTGAAGACTAACTTTTTTCGGGGGCCCATGTTTCGTTCGCACATGGTCTCACTAACTCCTAGTTACGTCCCTGTGGGTATGCCATTTTAATCTTTCCATGAGGTACAAAAGAAATATACGAAACTGTATGTATGAAAAAATAGAATATAAGTGTTACTGATTTGATTCTAGTATTGATAGCGCTATTAACATGAGAGAAAGATTCATAGTTTATAGGATTACTTTATAAATTATAGATCACTATAACAGACCCTTATAAGACCACTCATGTTTCTATTTTTCCATCGTAATGTCTGTCACCGTCAAATTTCTCTGGACTGAATAAAGCTGAAATTTGACTGAGTTATAAAACCGATATTTCTCCGCAACGGGCGCTTAGATCGTTTCTCAACGACCTCCTACAGGGTATTAAAGGGCAAATACATTTAATCTTTTCTTGTTATAAGTATTATTGAAGCTAGAAGTTGCAAGTTTGGTGGGAAAATACGGTAAATATGGCCGAAGAAAATAATATTTGGTGTTAAAAATGTTTAATTTTCAAACTTTTAATATGTAGGTACTAATTTATAAAAGATAAAGAAACAATACACCAATTGGAAGAAAATACATAACGAAATGTCGACATACTGAACCTGCAAAGCAAGCCAATATTGCTAGGTTTCTTGTTTGCACAGTTTCAGGACACCGTGTACATAGGACTTGAGAAACTTAAACCATCCGAGATAATTTAAGCGTTGTGATTGATAGATAACTTTTTATAACTAATCTAAAAACGTCTGGCTTTTGTCCATTGGTCCAAATCATTCTAATATTAATTTTTATATACATCAAATCTCGATTTTGGATCTTCGTTTAACTTAAATAATGCAATTTTATAGACAAACAATTCCGTTCTGCAAATCCGCGTGGGTTCATCCTCGCACTCGACGTTTTATCTAGAGTCAATACCGGAAATTTCAAACACGAGCTTGCGAAAGGAATATCTGTAGGTATTTACTTTTATGGGTGATTCGAAGAAAATTTCAAAATTCACATATAGGTATATCCAGCCAGTCATTGCACAAAAAAACATTGATTAACGTTTAACAGTGTAACTATTATTATTATAATTATATTGATAATATCTCAAGAAAGCTTTCCTTCATATTTATTTATATTAAAATATATGTAAGTATATCAACATAAATTTTAGTTCCATACACTAATAGTATTTGAACTAGTGAAATGGGCAGGCCTAATAGGCCTGCGGACGCTGATCTAGGTAGACGCGTGACTATGCTCCTACGTTCGTCGTGAAAAGAAAAAATAAGCGGGCGTACCCATGGCGTTGGTAACTCTGTTCACCCTATTAGTATGAGAGTCAAGTCTGAAAAATATTCATTAGACTGGACACATTTGTATAGCCAATGAATACCCGCCGGCTTTATTTTTATAACCCCCACATTTACTATGCTGAGGGTATATTGAGTTTGCCACAATATCCGTCTGTCTGTCAGTCCTATATACCCGATAATAGCTGTAATTTTGAAGTTATTGATCTGAAATTTGGGACACAAACTTATCTTTTGAATGGGCAAAAGCGCTTAACATTTTTCTTCTTTCAATATTTTACGGTGGGGGGTATTTTAACTTCAGCACGGCAGACGATTATTTTCTTACTAGTTTTACTTAAGTTTGTCCTGTGTTTCTCCATTTCAACATTTTCTTCAACAGCAATGCGCTATATCAGTAGCTTTTTCTTACTCATTTTAATAGATCATTTAATTTGCTTTATGGTAGCAAAGCAGCCTTACACAAAAAAATCTGATGTGGCCAGGCACATGACTTTATCATACAAAATATAAAATTAATAGTTTAGCTGCATGTGAATCTATTTGATTGAGATAAATCGTGTCTGCATTAAAATTAAACTAGTTAGCCTGGATTTGACAGATATTTTGATAGTCAATAGTATCAATAGTAGGTAATGTCAAAGCATCAGTATTTGACACTACCTACTGTCAGAATAATAGTTATTTATCTCACAAGTGCCGAAAGTACGGAATAGCGAGACGAGCGGGATGGCGGAGCGTCGCCGTCGCATGTGAGCGAGTCGCGCTATGTAGTTTTCGGCAGGAGTGACATCAACGTTTTTTGTGTTGCTTTTTGAGAATGAAACGTATTTATAAAAAATCAAAAATGGTTATATTTGTGTAAAGGAAATGTTAGGTTGATACCACTTCTACAAAACGTCAAGTTTAAAAAGCTAATTCAAATTCTGACAGATTTATATTCGTTAATGTCACATCCGTACCAACATACTAAAATATAACTACACTCATCGCTATACTTTATTTACAATTTTCTCAATTTATCGTTTTTACAATTAGATATAACAACGGGTTGATATTTCTTATCAACAAACAATCAAATTTGTGATCTTATTTTATTTGAATTTTGTACTTTCCGCACTAGAGCGGTAACGTTCCATAGCGGCTCCCCAACGTCTGAAGGAATCAGCTGTTTTCGAGTGTGACAGCCATAGACATTTCTGTGGTGACAGCACAAAAAAATATTTGTCAAAATCCTGGCTACTATGTAGTTTCATATCAATGCAGATGCGACCGATCTCGATCAAATAGTTTAGCTGCTCTTGCAGCTAAACTATTAATTTTACCAAAAAATGTCATAGGCATAAATTATTCAAAATTTCCTCTGCTTTAATTTATTATTTAACTATTTTGACGAAATTACAGAAGTAGCGGCTCAATTGCAAAATCGTTGAAAAATGCTAGGAGTAAATAGCCCGTTCCTTTGGACCCTTTTGAACCAAAAGCTTTTCAGCTCTAAGTTTAGTCATGAAACTTCTAAATATGAACTTTCGTCCCGATTCCTTTAGTAGTTTCCCCGGAACCGTCTCCACAAAAAACGGGTACACACACACATACACACACACACACACACACACACATACAGACATTTTTTTGTACCTTGGTCAAAAATGTTCAGGGGACCCAAAAAGACCTATTTCCGCTAAAACCTCAATTTTTTTTTTTCGGCACGATTACAATACTTTACATACTGCGTATGATAAAGTCAAAAAAATTAAAAGAAACAAACAACTGAAAATTGGGGATCCCCAAATGCTGGGATCACGGATTCGTTTTGAATAGATTTCTTATCATGGAGATTAATCGAGATACAAAATTCCTATATCACGTATGGTTTTAGAAAATAGTATATTATTCTATGAGCAAGTAATGTAAGCAATTTCTCACGAGTGAGAAATTGCCATTACTTTCGAATGGAATACTATACTTTTTCTACGACCATGCAACGAAATTTTATAAATTAATTGTTGTGCATGTAGGAACGGCTGTATGTCACTATGACGGTTTACAGGATTTTGACAGATTAAAATTGTTTGGTGCACTTGTCACTTAGCGACGTTGTCAATGCCTTGATAATGTCGCTAAGCAGTGTATCAAAACAATTTGGAAATGAAAAATCCAGAGCTGTGATTGGTTCTAAAGCCGTGAGGAATGAAATATTTCTCACTACTCGAGGGGTACGAGGAGCCAGGAATGAAATATTTGCCATGTGTGTGGGGAATGGTTAGTATTACTTATCTTAAATTGCCATGATAATGAATGCATTGCTCAATAGGAGTAGAAAATAGTATATTACTTGACGAGCACGTAACTAAGGATATAAATAGCGAGCATGAAGTTTATACGCGAGCCGTAGGCGAGTGTGTAAACATGCGAACGATTTATATCCATTCTGCGCGAGTCGAATACGACGTTTTATCTACGAGTCAAATATTTTAAATGTATTTGTCAATAATGGCTAGGCGATCATCGACGTCATCCACGTAGGTTTCGACAGACTTTGACAATAGCGTTGTATAATGATGACATCTTGTTCAAATTCAGTCATTATTTGAACGAACTGTCAGTATTATACAACGCTAGTATAATTATAGTCGTGATGGGTATCATGATGGGGATTAGATAATCATAGATATGTATGCAATAAACTTATTATATGTGAGTAGTAGATAAACATGTAGTCTATGTAAAAACAACCTTATCGGCGTCTTGTCTGCATTTACGTGATGAAGACAATAAGCGACATCTAGTAACTTCTAGCTAAACGTCCACGTTCACGTGGATAATTGATGAAAGTGAATAGAGTATGCTTAACTTCAACTTTAGTCATCGACCCCATAACGAGCTCAAAAGGATATAAAAAAATCATGCATTTTAAGCATTATTAAAACTTCAAATTCAACAATTTTAATTCAACTGAAGAAATTCCTACTTTACCAACCGATGGATTGCTTAGTTTTGACATCCGCATTTTGACATCGGCGAAAATTTGTTGTCATTCCGTGCTCTTTGTCAATCAGATAAATACAAAATGCCGAGTCAAGAGGTTACAACTAGCAAAGTGGTGGTCCACCCCCTGGTTTTACTAAGCGTCGTGGACCATTTCAACCGCATGGGCAAAATCGGCAATCAAAAGCGTGTGGTTGGAGTATTATTGGGATGCTGGCGTGCCAAAGGGGTCCTAGACATATCAAACAGCTTCGCAGGTTAGTTTCTACCATACCTAACTGATATCCAGTAGTACTAACCGCAAACCTTTCAGTTCCTTTCGATGAAGACGACAAAGATAAATCCGTGTGGTTCTTAGATCACGATTACCTCGAAAATATGTACGGTATGTTCAAGAAGGTTAACGCCAGGGAAAAGGTTGTTGGGTGGTACCACACAGGTCCAAAACTACACCAAAACGATATTGCTATCAACGAATTAATCCGCAGATATTGCCCGAACTCTGTATTAGTCATAATTGACGCAAAGCCGAAAGACTTAGGTTTACCAACGGAGGCGTATCAAGCTGTCGAAGAAGTCCACGATGATGGTTCCCCAACCTCAAAGACCTTTGAGCATGTCCCGAGCGAAATTGGTGCTGAAGAAGCGGAAGAAGTAGGCGTTGAACATTTATTACGCGATATCAAAGATACGACGGTAGGGACTTTATCGCAAAGAATTACGAATCAATTATTGGGTCTAAAGGGGCTCCATCTGCAACTAAGGGAGATTAGAGATTATCTAATTCAGGTTAGCGAAGAGAAATTACCGATAAACCACCAGATTGTGTATCAGCTTCAAGATATTTTTAATTTGCTTCCGGACATTAATAAGGATGCGTTTAATAAGTCATTCTATGTGAAAAACAACGACCAGATGCTTGTAGTGTATCTGGCTGCGATGGTTAGGTCGATAGTTGCACTGCATAACTTGATTAATAACAAGTTGACGAATAGGGATGCTGAAGAAGGTAAGAAGGAAGAGGCTAAGAAGGATAAGGAGAGTAAGGATAAAGATAAGGACAAGGAGAAGGATAAGGATGCAAAGAAAGATGAGAAGAAGAAGTAATTTTTAAGTTAGCCGCTAATTTAAATTTATTATTTTTTAATGTCTATAATAAAGATGTTTGAAGACATGTTTTCAGTCTAATTTCAATTTGGTGTTTGTTAGGAAACACGGCTTAGGAAAGAAATTATAGAAGTAAGGTCTTATTTAAAACAAAGAAGGTTTTTAGGTTTGTATAATCTAGCATTACTACATAAAAATGGCAACATGCCAAATTAAAAAATCCTCAATTTTTTAAAGCAACAATCACATTCGCTATTTTAATACTAAAATGACAGTTATCAAAGTCTGTACTCTTTTTTGTTGTGTTATATTAGTTAACTAAAATTCTCACATGCTTGCATAATTATACTGGGTGTGTTCGAGGCCTGCATGACATCTTGCTTATTATAAAACAAGTAATTACATTATGAAACAAGGGTTTAAAAAGCTTTGGTAAGTGGTAAAACTGTAGAATAAAAAAACAAATAAATTGAAGCTTTTAAGAAATGATTCGGGTATGTTAGGTACTTTTACAATTATGAAAACTCGGATTTTCATATAAAATTTAATTAATTTGTGAGCAGATGGCATAACGATTTTAGGACATATTTACTTAGACAATTTGCCAAAACGCTATTGAAATTATTGACTATAGTCGACCATATTTATGTCAAAACTCTGGCAATATACCGGGTGACCCAAGGCATAGGTACTTCCGGTTATTTTAGTTGTTTATGAAGTTGGACGAATGAAATTTGGGAATGTATTAATAGATACAAAATGGCATTCTTCGGGATACTCTTGAGGTTAATATCACTTCCTGTTTTTCCGGAATAGACGTCAACATTCAAATCTTAAATGGCATCCTATATTCTTTGTGTGATATTTTCAATCAGGATGACATTCTGAATACAAAAACATATCGATCGTCATTTTTTATCGCCAAGGCAACGCAAAAATAACTTTTTTGTGTATTAATCTACTAGGTGGGTAATAGGAATTGGTGAAAATAGTCGAAAATTGTGAAATACACACTAACTAAATCGATTTTACCCGAGATTGCATTACTGGCGCCCTCTAGCGTAATTTAATTGGTTTTTGGCCAGTGAGTCATTTTTTTCACGGGTACCCAATGGCCACACCCTGATTATTCGATAGAAAACATCTTTCCGATTACAATGATACCACATACTTCGTATTTTATTGACATTCTTAGCGAACAAATGTTAGAAGCAAGGAAATCGAAAAAAAAATTACCTGGTGATCAAAGTCACCGTACAAGTCGAAGTCACTCACGGGGCTACTCGAAGGAAGTACCCTGATTATGCCAGGAAAAACAATTTCCGACACAATGATACCAAATTCTTGATATTTTGCTGATAATGGTAGCGTGAAAATGACGTTTAGGGGTACTTGCTTCGAGTAGTCCATTGAGTTACTGACTTGTACGCTGACTTTGATCATTAGGTCAATATTTTTTTCGATTTCCTTGCTTCTAACAACATTTGTACGCTAAGAATTTCAATAACATATCAATTATTTGGTATTATTGTAATCGGAAAGATGTTTTCTATCGAATAACCAGGGTGTGGCCATTGGATACCCGTGAAAAACAAGACTCATTGACCAAAAGCCAAATAAATCACGCTAGAGGGCGCCAGTAATACAATGACGAACAAAATCGATTTAGTTAGTGTTTATTTGACAATTTTAGATTATTTTCACCAATTCCTAGCCACCTAGATTAATACACTAAGAAGTTATTTTTACGTTTCCTTGGTGATAAAAATTGACGATCGATGTCTTATTGTGTTCAGAATTTCATCCTGATTGAAAATAACACATAAAGAATATAGGGTGCGATTTAAAATTTCAATGATGACGATATTTCCGGAAACACCGAATGTCAGATTAACCTCAAGAGTATCCAAAAGAATGGCATTTTTTGTCTATTAAGACTTTCCCAAATATCATTCGTCCAGCTCTATAAAGTTGAGAAATAAACGGGAGTGCCTATGGCGTGGGTCACCCAGTATATAATGGCTGAACCCAAGCCCTATTGAAACACCAAAAGCCAGACACAATGGACACTTTTGAGGCTGTGGATTCGTTTTCAGCACAAAGAAATCTGTTACTTACCATTTAACAAAATCCATATCCCACAAATTTTCGTAATTCTTAAATACGTAGGTTAAAGGAGGAAGGTTCAGAAAAGATTGATATACTGCAAGATTTTCTTTCGGATAGTGTATTGATTGTACAAGAAGTTCCTTTTGAAAAATAAATTGATTTTAACGTTTTAAAATGTAATACTGAATTTGAACATTTTAAATGCCTGTATAAGTATACTTAAGTAAGTAAGTTTAAGTAATAAGTATTTGATGATAGTCAATTCTGGTAAGCCGACAGGTAACTTGGGACTATTTATAAAAGTTCAGTTCGAGTTTATTTGTGGATAGTTTTGTAAAAATAATATTCTAGCGATATTGCCATCATCGCACTGAAAAATTACGCGTGACGATTTCGTGCGTCGCACGATTGTTATTACCTGGGTAGAACTACATATTGTTGTTTTAATTTCTAATTCTCTTGTCTTAATTATCATAAGATAACTATTTGATCTATTTATAATACTGTTGATGTTGACCGTTGATGTATGGCCTGTGGTTTAAAAACTTTAAAACTCTAAGAGAAACAATAAGCAAAAATTAAACATTTATTTACTGATTTCTTTTCATTATTTTATTGTATTTCAATATTGAATTGAATTACTAACGGGAAATCCCGGGATTTTACAAATTTTCAGTCCCCACTGCCGGAATAGTAAAAATGTCCTGGAATAGCATCCAGTAGTACTTACTTAGAGCTTATCAATAGCTATAGAAAACATTGCCAATGACATTTTGACCCCGAGAGAAAAATGCAACAAAACTAAATAAACACAAATTACTATCTAATAATATAATTTATTATACAAACGTATAGATTTTACACTATTAGTTTAAACAAAAATACGCCCATGGTCATAACTAACATTCCTCCATTACACATCAACATTTTCCCTGAATTTCCGTAGTAATTATAGTTAGCCACTTTCTTCGACTCATTGTAAGTGGCAAAGTACCAACTTTTGTCATCATCGGCAACACTAGAAACAACGACATCTTCTCCATTATGCGGCAACGCTGTTATGTTCACACCAGATGGCTCGCTCAACATCATCGGCGCACTGGATGAATATGGTGACTGGACTTTAGTGATTTTTGACCTTCCTGAAGGTCTATACTGAGGTTGCAAACCACCAGGTATCAAGAGCGCAGGTTTGGTTACATTTTTCGCAATTTTGGTACTTTGTTGCATAGGGGAAGTGTTGGTTTTGTTCAAAATCGTCGTCAAAATTGTCGTTTGGGTTGTTGGTTTGATTGGTTCTGTTAGATTTGGTGGCAGAGAAACATTTTCGATTACTTCTTTGAAGATATCTTCAAAAGACTTATCGTCGTCTGGTAGTTCTATGTCGGCGTATGAATTGTTGATTTTTAGTGGTAAGGGTGTTGTGGTCGATAGAAACTCTGATAGATTCTTAATCTGTTCGATTTCTTTCGGGTTTAAGTTGGGTTTTTTCGTGGTTGATGTGGTGGTAATATTATCTATGGTCTCATTTTTAGCGGCAACGAATATTGTGGTTTTCAACTTATTGTTAGGGATTTGTGTTGTTGAGGCTTGTGGAGTTGCTGGTGTTGGTATTGGATGGCCCACATTTGGATTCTTGGTTACCCTCGGAACTACCGTAGTCGGGATGAATTTACTTTCGGAAACATTCAAAATTTTAACGTCAATTTTCTCGATCTGCACTTCAGGTTTAATGTTAGGGTTTGGTATTGGTTTGAAGCCACCACTTCCTGGTAGCAGTGGTATAAATCCTCCTGTTTGTACTTCAGGTACAGAAGGAGGGAACATCTTTCTACTACTGTCACCCCGGACTGGCTTGTTCACAATCGCACTCTTCCTCTCGGCTTGTTGAGTAACTGCTTGAACTTCGTCCATCTTTGTACTTTTTGTAGTTAGAGTAGTTTTGGGGATTGGTGGCTTCTTATCACCTTGTCTTCCATTGTTCCATAGGTTATTTATATTGAAGGTAGGGAGAGGTACACCAAAGAAAGTAAACCCACTACTGCTAGGCGAACCACTTACTTCCTTCGGTATTTCCTTGGATTTATTTCTCGTTGCTGCATATAACGTAGGTGTATCACCTGTAGTAACATGCGGTGATAATTTCTCAGTGGACGAAGACTTGTGTTCAATGGGTAGATCTTTTAAGTTGTTGTATGTATCAGTTACGGTTTCATTGTAAGGGTAATCCACGTATTCATCGAAGAAGTAATTCGAATCTTCAGGAGAATGAACTTTAGTCCTTTCTGATGAATTTCCCTTCAGACTCATCCAAGGCGTAAAAATTTGTGTTGTGTCATATGGGCGTGGTAAAGACAGGAGTTCTGATTCGCAACCATCAGCAACTGGATCTAAGAGTCTTGATTCTTGGATGCACTCCTCTCTTGAGAGTCTACTCTCGATCAGTAAGGTACCATCCATGCACCTCGGTCCAACGCCGGAAGATTCTTGCAACCATGCTCTTAACCACAGTAAACTGCATGAGCAACTCAAAGGATTTCCTGTAATGTCATAAATGGCGATTACTTATTTAAAGTATGCGTCATTGTCTAACTTACCATCTATATCTAAAACAGCTAAATTCCCTCTCAATTTATCCACTGCGCGTTCTGGAAAAGACATCATCTTGTTGTTCCTTAAGCTCAACACCCTCAATCTGGGCATGTTGTTAAAGCTAACACCTCTGACACCACAGATAGCATTACTATCCATCTTCAACTCCACAAGCCATTCCATTTTATCCAAATGTGAACTCTCAACCTCCACAAGTCGATTGAAACTCATATCCAACAACTCCAAAGACTTTAAGTTTTGCAAACCGGCTTGATTCATATCTGGTATCAAGTTGGTGCTGAGATTCAGCATGACGATGTGAGGAACTAAATAGAAGGCCTCTTTTGCTATTTTTTGGATTAGGTTGTCCTGGAGTTCCAACATTTGTAAGTTTGGCAGATTGTTGAAGGTAAAATCTGGTAAAAAGCGAATTTTATTCTCATTGAGCTTGATATGCTTTAGAACTGACAAAGCTCGAAAAGCATTAGTGTGGACATCGTTGAGTTCGTTGTTGTTCAGATACAGTATCCTCAAATTATCCAAATTGTCGAAAGCAGCAGTTTTTAGTTCTTGTATCAAATTATCCGACAATCGCAACTCAGTCAAAGATTTTAAATTTGATAATAAATCGGGCTCTATTTCTCTCAAGCGATTGTCAGTCAAGTCTAGAACATTTAAATTGCTCAATTCGTTTATGCTATCTGGTAGGGTGGACAGATAATTATGAGACGCGTTTATAACTTCAATTTCTCGACTGGTTTCAAAGGCACCAGGTGAGATACTCTTCAGTTGGTTCCTACTCAAATCCAGTACACTCAAATGTCTGTTATTCGCAAAGAAATTTTGACTTATTGTAGTCAGCTTATTACTCCTCAAGTTCAACGCTTTGAGATCAGCCATTTCCACTAAAGCATTATTTGGCATTTGAACTAGTTGATTTCCTTGCAAATCCAATATTTCAACTTGTGTCAATCCACCAAATGCCCCATCTTCCAAGTTTCGTAAGTAATTCTTTGCTAGATAAAGTTTTCTTAGAGACGACATGCTTCTCAATGCGCTTTTTCGTATGTTCTTCAAAGTATTTGATGAAAGATCTAACATTTTCAAAGCTGGTAAGTCCAAATCTGGGGAATTTGCTAATGGTAAATTGGCGATTTTGTTCTTCTTTACGTGGAGATACTCTAAACCTTTTGGAAGACCTGATACGAATTGCAATAACCTATTTGAGCTTACGTCTAACTCGTAGAGCCCGACGAGATGTCTCAAAGTGGAAGGGTGTAGATTTACTATGGAATTAAATGATATATTGATGTATTCCAACGCTGGAGTATCAAGAAATGATAAATGGTTGATATAGTCGATGAGATTTGAATTCATGTCTAATCTTCTTAAAGAAGGTAGGTTCGTAAGTAAACCTGGCTCAATTCTTTGGTAATTATTTTCGGAGAGGTCTAAGCCTTTTAGATTAGGCAAGTCCCATAGTGGATACTCAAAGATATCAGATAATGAATTATTCTTTAAGCTCAACTCTCTCAAAGTTGGCATTTCTATTATAGCTTCTCTTTCGATATACCTTATGTTGTTGTAATTCAAATTTAACCGCTCTAAAGTTCCATGAGCTCTTAAGCTGCCATATGGTATTATCTCAAGGTTATTATAGCTTAAATCCAAGAACGTCAAGCGCGGTAGAGCTTCAAGGATAGAGCGAATCTCCAGTACGTGGTCAATATCGTTATCAACTAACCATAATTCTTCTATAGGGGTATTGTCCAAGAAACTTTTTGGGTGGACCCGCTTAACCATATTATGGTTTAAGTTGATGGTTTTTAACTTTGGAACCCGGTGGAAGGCCCCTTGACCCAGTTCTATAATCCTATTATAGGATAACGAGATCATCTTCACCGCTGGAAGATCCACAAATGTAGCTTCTCTTAGAAATTCGATAACATTATAGTCTAAGTGCAATATTTGAAGGTTTGGTAGGTCCCTAATCCCTCTTCCGACTATAGAAGCGTCTGTTATTTTATTTCCAACCAAGGACAGTTCTCGCAGGCTGGGTAGTCTTGTTATAGCCCTTGGATGTAGCCACGAGATACCTGTATATGAGACATTCAGCAATTTCAGCGATGGAAGATCTTGGAATAAATCCATTTCTAATCTTAGCAATAGTGGACTTCCACTGATATGGATCTTCTCTAACGTAGGAAGATGGTGGAAATGTCGCGGTGATAGTTCTATTAGAGATACTGATTCCAACTGAAGATAATTTAACTTTGGTAAAGATGCAAATGAAGGTAAGCGTTTCAACATATTACTTTGGATGGTTACTGCTTCCAGTGCTACCAGTCTATTGAGGGAATTCTCTGGCAACGACTTTAGTTGTGGTTCCACTAGATATAGTTCCATAAGGGTGTCTTCTAGGCCAAGAAGCCAAGTGCTAGATACTCTTTCCAAGCCATTATACCGTAACATAAGACGAACAATTTTAAGGTGTGAGAATGTTCTTCCCGGAAGGGATGGTAAGTTGTTGTTTTCTAGAATTAGCTCGTCCACTGGTCGAACTATGTGCTTGCCGATTGATGGAAATGCTGATAGTACCCTTGGTAGGTCGCTGTGGGAACACCTGGAAGAAAAACAACTTTTTCAGATTGTGAATATTCTAAGTTGTCATTTCTAGTATAACTTATTTTAAATGGTTTTGCTGAAATTTGCTTTATTACTATAAAACACCCATGCATAACTCAGAAATTAAGAGTACACTTGTTGCATTTAACAATGGGATAAAATGGCAATTAATTTTACAATTTACACGGCTTTAAAGATAACACGCGTTTGTAAAAACTGGAGTTGCATCACGTCGGATTATAATTGGAAGGCTATCAAAAAATGCAACTGCAACTGTAACTGTCTTTGACATTTTGTGCCCATATTTGAAGTGACCAGAATCGTAATCTTAACCTATTTCAATAATGGTGGCCAGAGTTATTATTAAGATACCTGGAATAACATAAAGCCTAGAATCAGAAACCAGAATCTAAAGAGAACATTCAAAAGGACTAAACCCTCCGAACTTATGCTGTGTAAAAGCGTACGTTACCTATATTAACAAAAACCCTAAAACAAATCTTTGGTATCCACACACAGAGAAAGGAATGCTCCATTCAAATAAAATTGCTTTGCATCAAAACAACGGTTGATTTCCATATCCACGAAATAACTATCCACTTCAACCGAGACAATGTTTTCTCAGTACAAATGTGTTAAGTGCTTCGTTCGAGATAAAATTAGTTGCAACGAGTAAACTATTGACTTGCACCAAATAGTCATCAACCCGAAAGGACAATAATGTTGTTTTGAATGAAACTTTGTAGTATTATTTCAAATATTTCAACATTTGGACCAAACTAATATTGTTTTAATGCAACCATATGATGTCTTAAAGAGAGTAATAGAGCTATCGGAATAAGTAATAGATTATTTTGCTTGGAAGAACCAATGTTTCAGAGAAACATTTGTAATTTTGGTTCAACACCTTTAGTGTTCTGAATACAGTATTTTGTTCTCAAAGCAAGTAACTGTCATTTTAAACGAAATGCGTTAAAAATTCAAAGCAAGTAATAGTAATTTACATTCAACATAATATATTGATTTGAAGGGAATGTTTTTGTTGTTTTGTTAAAACTATCTACCGCTGCTGCAAAGGTTACCTAAAAAATAAGTCTATCAAAACAAATGCAGAAAGAACTACACGATTAGAATAGCACATTACGTTCTTAATCATATTTACTAGCAAGAATAATTCTTCTGGCTGACAAATCTAATCAAAACATAATATGTGGTATTACATCAAAGTTCTTTAAGCAATTATTTTGTAAGACATATATTTTTTTTAGTCATGTAGCAAAGACAATGGGTAAAAAAAGTTCATATATACCAATACATTAATTTATTATAAAAATAAAAATACATTTCAAACAAGTAGGTGTCATACTGATATAAACCCAATAACTTGTTATAAAAGAAAAAAAAAATACATTTAAAATACAATCAAAAATACAAAAAAATGTCATCCTGATACAGTAATTAGTACAGTTAAGAGCTAAGCAGTCAACAAGACTTGATGGGCCTTTCTGCAACTGGCCATTATAATACGGTTTCTCACCTTAGATGTTTCTAAATCTCCTCTTAGCTTCACCGCTTCCCGGAAAACAATCCGATCTCCAATAGCCGGAATAAGTTCTTTTATCTCTTCTTCTGTAAGTTTTGTTATGTTTTGCACAGATATTTTATGGTCTGCAAACATAGAATGCACATAGTGTATTAACATTCGCATAAAAAGTAGATATACGCATATACTTACTGTCAAATATCGTTTTAAGATGATCTGATGAAATTGAAAAATCATCCACGCTGTCCATTATCACATGTAAAACTGCAGATACAATCAAGCGTATATCAAAGCGACACTGCTTAGCACTGTAACCAATATATTTGCATGGAGTTAACGTTGTGAGGGTTGTGAGTGAGACTGGAGAATGTAGTCCTCATATACTGCGTATCTAAAAACTGTCGCCGTTCTACGTCGCGTCAGTCTGGTGCCACAAACCGCGCAAACTCTTAAGTTTTCCGCACAATGAAACCACCCGATATTTTAAACTAAGCATTTGGTTACTTGGTTCACACAAAACGTCTCTTGCATCAACCAACTAGTTTTACTTGTTTTGAACACCATATTTTACATATATGATCTTGTTTCAATGCAATAGTTGTTTTCATTGGAATATATTGAATTGTTCAATGCAACACTATATATTCTTAAAAGAACTCATAAGAACTTTTAAAATTAACCAATGTAGTTTTACTTGGAAACAAAATGTTGTCGCTTCAAAGGAGAAATTTGTGAGTTTTGATTCAAAAAGCTCATCTAAATTGAAAACTTTATTGATTTGTTCGGAGTAAATTTCGGCAAGACAACGAATGTCCTAAACATTTCTCTGTGTGCAATAACTTCAACAACAAAGGCTAATTTACATTATTCTACTTTCGTCTCTTCACGTAGGTACTTCTATTTATACTTTCTATCTATACAATTCCAGAATAGAAAAGCTGTTCCAACCAAAAGAATAACTTTTGCATTAAACTTATGGTATGTTCTTTCTTTCATCATGTTATTTCTAGTAATATTAGTAGTCCAGATAAAGTTACATGAGCTTGTGTTACATCCGATTTTGATTTTGATTTGAAGTTGAAAAGATCGTTTAAAAGATCGACATTTCTAATCACACGAGGAGCTATATTTAAATATGTGGTCACTCAATGATACTGATCTAGTTGATAAAAAAGGTTAACTAACCAACATTATGAAATTTTCTGTTATGGCACGATTTATTTTATCCGGAAATAATTGCCAAAGCAGGGTTTTTGCGAATATCTCGTTTCATGCGATTGTAATTTTGGTCGCCATATTTGATGCGCTCATTATATTTTGAAAAATCGACATCAGTTTTGGGAATACATACTTATCATTCCTAACCACATGCCCAAAGCAAAAGCAAATATACACTGTGGCCAAAAAAGACAAAACGGTTAAAATATTCAATTATTCGTATGTGTCATAATATTTAGTCAATTAAAAAAAACTAATTGCTTCTATTGTAAAGATTGAATACATACCATATTTACAATAACATAACGTTTCAATGCAATGTTACTTTATGTATATGCATTATGCATTGTTTCTGATAATATCTGGTTAATTTCATGTGACTCTAAAGATGATTTAAAATTGTGCTGAGGTTATGACATTTGCTTTCTTTTGTCGTTTTTGCTCAGAAAGCAGTGGCGTTGAACATTTGTAACAAAATATGCACGAAAATAGGCACGAAACATAAGATGAGGGGAGAAAACATGACCAACTTTTAGTTTTCTATGTTTGATTTTGAGATTTTAAAAGTATTTATTTCTTTTGATTCCGTAATGTACCACGCTTGTCTGGCTGTAGATTTTTGAAAAGATCATCGGCAAATGAAACAAATTAAAATTGACATAATCTATTCAGACGGTTCAGGTTAACGTTGGAACCGCTTTGAATTTAAAACTGCCAGAGTTAGATCAAATATGAAAAAAGTTGATTCTGCAGTCTTGCCAAAAAGCCAAAAGTAGAAACATTTGTACGAAATTTACAGCTAACAACAAGTGTGATACATCGCATAACTGACACTGAAGAAAATTAATCTAAAATGTGGAAATCTTACATGTCGCTCTTAACAAAACCAAAAGCGTGCGACGGTTTCTTCTTTCACCATCTTTGAAATGTACTCAATTGAAATTCACGTGAATGTGCAATGTTTTCGCTAAAACGCCTCTCCTTTTTGAACAAAAACAATAAAAAAATCTTTTCCAAAATTTAACACTACGAAAAAAATACTTTTGTACAATGCTATAAGACCTATACTATTTTTTTATCAAAACCAAACACATGTCATTACCAATTTTAATACAACTTTCATTGCTCAAGAAATATTTGAATTGACTCAATATTACTGAAAATACGAGGATTTAAAAATTCGTATCGTTTTTTTAGCTCGCAGTGTATGATGTATAAATTTAAGAAAACAGGAAACTAAGATATGAAATTCTACTAGTAATTGCTTCCAAATAAATATCAGCTGTTTGTTTATTATACAATATACATATCTAGTCTTTATAAATTCACTTTTGTTACTAATACTCAGTATGGCACAATCATGCCAAAGAAAAGTATTCAAAGAAATACGGTAAACTGAAAAAAAGCACACTTACCATATTTGATATTCTCCAATCCTCTCCAAGCACCGACAAGGCAAGATAGTTTCCTGCGGTGGACATTGAGGCACTATTTGAGCTCCACCAACAACCAACAGACAAAGAATCGCGTAGATATACTTCAGAAGTGTCATCTTGTCATCAAGTATCCTCTCGGTAGAAACACATGATTTGCTCGCAGCTGATTCAAAATCGCTATTGAATCTATGGCCAAACCCAACTATTCACTCGCTTCCGTTGCGTTTCCGTTTTTCACTCCACACCTTATTGGAACCCTACAAAGAATCACGTAATTTATTGTGTTATTGTGTCAATACTCAATAGAAAATAGGTGTCTATCATAAGGTCACATATGTATGAGTACTCTGCAGATACTGTTAAATGAAATATGACTTAAGAATAGAGTTAAACACCATCGTTTTCATATTTTGAGGAGTGGGTCTTTTTACATGGGAAGTTATTTCAAAATTAAATGAAGATACAATACACCTAATGGAACTAACAACCAGAAATCGAATTGTGCAATAGATGAAACGAGTTTTGTCGCTGCTAGTAAGAACTATGTCACCTACTATTGTTGATATTGCGAATAGTGTGTATGTTTGTAAATAGGAGTTGTGAAGACAATGGAGAGTTTCTTTAATTGATTGAATAACGATCTGGTATAACGATAACCGAAAGTTGGTTGAAATTGCTGCATTCTTAGGTAAACAATACAACCAAGGTTGCAATAGGATTAAGTTGTTGGCCTTTTCGTTTGATGCCTATAACGTGATTCTTCTCTTATTGTTTTAATAATGTTATGCGAACTAATGGCTAATCATCATGAAGTCTTGGCATCAGATATTATAATAATACAGTAATAAATATATCCATGGAAATACAATCTGAAATGGATTCCACTTTAAATTCCACTTATTTTCTAATAGTGTATTTTATCATGTACTCAAGTTTTATTATGTTGTTTGACTAAAGATATTGGAAAAGGAGAGAAATGCTGATAAAACTTAGGACCTACATAAAAAAATGATAATATTATTATGTTTTTAACCCAATTCTAATTCATCTGAATTTCAATTATTTATTTCCATAGCCCTATAGAACAGCTGATTTAGAAAAATGTCTTTTAATTACATACCAACAATTTGGGGTATGATAGAAACTCATGCAATAATTTTTCCAAAGTTCTAAACATTTTTCTGCAGCAAATGTTTGAAATACGTACATTGAAATACGGACATTATCGTCATTTAGGGCTAGTGCTCGAGAGGGCAAAACTCCTCTCTACGTCTAATAATTACCTACAATTTGGGGTATGTTAGAAACTTATGCAACAATTTTTGCAAAACTTATAAAGGGGTGATTTTTATACCAAAAGCGGAACGGTAGGTCCGGTTACCCTATTTTTTGGAGCTGGCGACTCTTAACCCTACCCATGGCCGGTTTTTGTTTTGCACACCCTGGAAATATTTCTGCTGGAGCCCATGTACTCACATTTCCTATGAATAAAATAAAGTTCATGCCTCAATGGCCGGAGTTTCTACTTTATATATTTGAACGCTGACATGGCAGAGTTTATATATATTTGCCTGTGCCGGAGGCTTTATAAGGCATTTCTTGAAGGAAAATGTAAAACGACTTGCACACCATTTTTTGTGAAGAGTTTGGGGAAAAGGTGGCGCCTTATCAAATTGATAAATAAGAGTGTGGTTAAGTTAAGATATGAGAATAGAGTCTAGAAACTTGAAAATTATATTGTTATTAGAATTGAAAATAACTTGCATGGTTTGGTTCTGAAAGCGAACAAAGAACCTCCGTCTGTATTCAACCTCAGTTAAGCTTTTGTCTGAGACTTTTTCAAGGATTTTATGAAATCCAGTTCAACCGCCGTACATTTTAAACATTCTCAAAAAAATAGCACTTTTAAATTCTTGTGCAAAAACCTGTAATGTATATTAGAAGCGTTTTTTTTTATTTATTCGCTCGTAGAATAGATTATACATGGTGTAATGATTGAAAAGTGACAGTGTTTTTCGTACCTGTCTACTGATTGAATGTTGTTTTATTGTAGTTGGGGCCTGAAGACGAGATTAACTCGAAACCGGTAGCCAGAAAAACAAAATAAATTACTTTGAAACCACTGCAACCCTGCATTTTATTTAATTGACTATATTAGAAGCATCTGATTGGAAGCATCTGACCGATGAATTAGGAATAATCCTGTATAAACATGCAAAGTGGAGCACAAACTCGCACTTTATGTTTAGGATCATTAGTATCCCCCACTAATTTACAGACACATGATTGTCAGAAAATTTAAAGGTGTCGCGAGAAAAGTGTGGCTTCACTAAAAATACAAATTTAAATGATAAACTCGATTTATTCAGTAGTCAATCGACGTTCGGAGTTTTGCCCCATGGACAACAACCCTTAAATGGCGATAATGAAATAGGCATATAATTTGGTATTGGTATTTCTTTGATAGACCACTAAAATCCATTAATAATTTTTCTTCATTGTTAGTCGTTACCTATTTGAACATCTTGATCTGTTTAAGTGGAGCCATACTGTTTGACCTTCTATAAGGGTTATCCTTTGCAGAACGATATATTTTATTCTAAAGTCTTGATAATATCTGCAAAGAATCTGCGAAGGATGAATAGGTTTTTATTACACTTTTATTAAACTACACCTTTGAATATGGACTATTTCAAGATCAATATGATAAGGATAAGTCTGATATGATAATGTCTGGTTTTTGTTATGGTTTTCAATGTAACAACATTCACATTAACCATATACTTTTTACTTTTATAATGCCTTATAGCATTATGCTTTATATGCTGTGAAAAACCAAGTGTCAACTTGAAATACCCTACACTCTGTATATTGAGAAAGAAACAATTGCTTCTGCATTTGTTCTGCTTTAGAAGAGTCGAGACTGGAGAGGCTTTATTTACTGGCACATCCGCGGTGTGCTCCCTGGGCTGTGAAAAGTAGGTTTGGTCTTCTCTCCTTTTTTTGCGAATGCTCTGCCACCATCTAGATATTACATTTTCTGTTACGATTTGCCGACGGTTACGTATGCGGACAATGAAAATTATCTAAATCACTGCGGCGACTCTTGCTGTTACGTCGTAGAGTGTTACGGATACCTTCGCGAAGAAAATTTGAACCGAAAATGGATCCGCCCAATTACTTTAACACTTTCGATAGTAGTTGTTTTAGAAACTTATGATATGTACCTATGTCTAGATGGCAAACAACATAGTAAAGATGTGTATAATAGTTTGAACTTTTTATACGCATATTTTTGTCATCAGACGTTTTAGTATAGCGGTCTCCAAAATGTTTTCATTGAATACGCTAAAATAGAAGAATATTGCGTGCCCTTGTATATTCATACACAGAATTTCAATTTTTGGAGTGTATATCGACGATATTCCCAAGTACCGTTGATTTGAAGTTAATTATACAAAATACGGTTATAGATTGAGGCGCATTTTAATCAAAATTGAAATTTGAATTACATATATGATTGTGATTGTGGGTTTATTGGCACGGGTGCTCATAGTAATGTAAAACTTATTAAGGAAAAGCAAAAAATTGCAATTTTAAGTAATTTAAATTTTTCCAGGAGTTTAGGGTTTAATTTTTATTTCAGGCTTTCTAGAGAAACCATAAATCTAGTATGTTTTAAAAATGCCTCAAAAAATGAAGAAAATCTGAATGATTTTATATTAAGAGAATGAAGCGAAAAACCATATGGGAATTCTTTTGTATTCGAAACCATGAAGGGATAAACTAGTTACAACTACAGCTGTCCCCTACACCACTTCACAGTGACATCAAGTTATCGCGGCATTCACTGAAAAAAATTGTTCTAAAATAACTCAAACATTATTGTATAAATTACGATATATTATTATATAAATTAAAAATGTAGTAAAAACCTCTTGTCCTTTGTTAACAAATTTATTTCAATGAGTACCGGTTTCGATCAAGCGATCATCTTCAGCTCAAATCTACAATAAATAAATAACATCAAACAGGTTAAGCAATTTTTGCAATTTAAAGGTTAAAAATAAAATGCAAGAAATAGTTACAACTTACGGTCAATGGTTCAGAAGCCTTATATACGTCACAATACCTACATTAGTTACATTAGTTACATAAGCTGTAACTATTTCTTGCATTTTATTTTTAACCTTTAAATTGTAAAAATTGTTTAACCTGTTTGATGTTATGTATTATTATTATATCGGCACTCATTGAAATAAATTTGTTAGCAAAGGAAAAGAGGTTTTTATTACAGTTTTAATTAAACTGCACCTTTGAGTATGGACTATTTCAAACAATATTACATAAATGTTTAAGCTTAAAATTTTCACGAATTTTTTCAGTTATTTTTACTAATATGTGTGTTATTACGACGATATTGCTGGTTTATTACAATTACAAAGGCAGTATACTTTAGAATCGTAAAATTACAACGTCTTGTGATGTAACTAGTATAATATGTTAATCAGCTGTTTTGAGTTCATTGAGGCATGGTGGTAATACTCACACACGCCGGTAGTCGTGTTTGAATATGAGGTATGATGAACTGTCAACTTGACAAATAAAAAGGGCTGTACGACTTCTTATTGGCGCGCGTAGTACATGTCTACTACTGAAATTTAATAGTGTAATCGCAGATTGGACCACTTCTACTTTAACCGCTAAGCCAAGCTTAAATTTAAACTACACTTGAGTTTAAGCGTTAAAACTGAGTGGCTTAACTAGACAAGTGTGGCTTAGTAATGACATTAATGATATAAATGCAAAACATAACCAAAAATTGATTGTAACATCAATTTCTGAATGGATATCTAATAATATACCAAATATTCTGTATACAAAATAAAGGGAAATAGGGAAATACCTATCAGTATAATATTACCTTTCAAATGATAAAAATAATATGTATGTAATACTTTTCAAATTCAAGGTAATTTGACATGGAAACTCTGATTTACTGTAAAGATAAGGGAGAAACCATCATAGTCAACTTTTTTGTTAACTTTTCTTGGCATCCGAGATAACTACATATTTTTAAAATGTAGCAGATGTTTTTTTACTCGTAATTCTAGTTCTGTTACATGAAATAGTATGTAGAAACTAAAAGTTCTTCGTCACTTCTCTCCTTACCCATACAGCATCTGCATCACAACCTTAGTGGAAAAGCTTAGTTTCTCTCTGAACAAAAACCCCTTTCTTATGGGTCTCCTTTTTCTGGTTCCTGTCAAACATATTTAAAAAATAGGACAGCCGGAATTTAAAGCAATACATCATCTTACTAATTTAACAACGCAAGAAAATGATATTGTCAAATTTAGAAACGTTGTAAAATTTAAACATATCCTCTGTTAATGTTTTATACCAAAGTTCAAAGTAATACTGCTTACCAAAGCTCAAAGTTTATCTCAATGATATTACGGGTACATATTATACCACTTCAGTGAAAATAAAAAGAAAATACTGAGATTAAAGTATACTAAAATAAATGTCAAAGGGTTTCATTTATTTACAAAATTACCGACTGCATGAACCGAACAAAAATGCTTTGTAATCTCCATACTCTACATAATATTGTCATTCTTTTCTTGTATAGTTTAAGTAAATTATTGCTGTATCACGAATTCGTGTAACAGACAGATACACACACATACATTACAGTTATGATCTGTGACACGCTAGTGTACTTTATACACGGTCGGTGATCTTTACTAGATTACGTGATTTACGGTAACCTCCCTACCAAATTGCTCCTACGAGGTAATTTTTCGTCAAATGGCACTAAAACGCTCAACCGTTTCTCAAAAAACACCACGCGTGTGAGTTTGAGGATTGTAAAGTCTAGTCATCCAATACAACTACTATAGTACCAGGCTTTTGATGCAATAGTAACATATTCAAAAAAAGTTAGGGCGCCAGCTCAAAAATTCTGTAGACAGTCCTTTATACGAGTATTTTGTTTGGACGTAGGTATAACCATTTCTTTATTGCAATATTCCTAGAATTAGAAAAGTTATTGTTTCTTGGGTACAGGAATAGCTGGAGCAGTTTTTTGCAGTTAATAATAGTTCGAAAGGAAATTATAAGCTTGAATCTTGATGATACGAACTTGGATGATCTCTTTAATGTATGTAGATCTGCAATATTCCTATTATACTAATATAGTAATTTTAGGTTTTCCATTATTACTTATTATCGTTATGGTTTTGCAGATCAGTTCAATTTTTTTCCACTGTTTTTCGTAATAAGAAATGAAAACATTCATACAATCAGTTTACAGAGTTAAACTACGATTTTCCAAAAATATCAAATATCCACCATTAAGTAGAATAGAATATTGTACATTTATGTACCTATAATTTGGTGTATTGCTAAGATTTTGTATTTCTTGTTAAGCTATACAGAATCTTGACACATTCTTGTTTTGCGACTAAATGGCAGGGGGTACTCCAATAAAACGTTGAACTTAATAAAAATTGTACATACGTATTTGTAGTTATTTTACTGAGAATCTCGTTGGCAAATTAATGAATATTAAGTTTATATTCAACGGAAAATAATGTATTACTCAATCTCGTCAGTAATGTGGAGTCTAAACTAAAGAAGAGAATGATAATTACTCCAGACGAGGATAATTTTTGGAAAAAAATGCCTCCGCCTGGATTTGAGCTGGAACCCTCCAAGTGCCGGTTGAAAGCTTGCCCAGTTGATCTACAGAGGCAGTGGAGTTTTATATAGTTTTATTGTCAAAATTTCATTTAAGTCTATATTTAGTGTGGTATGTAAGTTACCTAAAATAAATTCATATATTTTTGTAAAGAAATACTAATTTTGAAATCCGTTGGCGAGCCGAAAATCGTTTTTTAAAATTATGAAGATGTTTAAAATAATTTAACGACCGAATTCAAAACAAGGTTTGAACCAAGTAACAAAAAGACATCAAGTATATCCTTAAAATTTTAGCCTTTTATAGCTATCCAAATTTCATTCGTCTGATTTCACAAATAACAGCGTGGATTACCCGGTATAATAGTACATTTCAATACCGTAAATCGAAATCAGTTTTGCCTAGTCCACACCAGTTTGACGTAAAGTATGCCTTTACAAACCAGGTTAAACAAGTTTGGCCTAGGTTAAACTAGTTCGACCTAACGCGCTTCGGCAGAACTAGTTTAACCTAGGTTAACTGGTTCTACCTGCAAACGGATTTTGCCGGTAACATATACATATAGATACGTATTAACCGTTAATCTGCTATAATAATATATACGTTCAGTTCCAAAAAAAGTGTCGCAATTGATGTTTGCACTTTAGTGTTTTATGTTGTGATAGTGTGCCAGACTTTTATCATTGTTTTATACGTTGGTAGAAAATGTCTTTGTCTTAAAAAATAAATACGTAGAAATTTATTCAGTGTATCCTGGATTGTGGTAGAAAAACTAGAACCTTGTCTTTCCTACATTTTTTACTCACCCTGTGTGTTATTAAGTAATGGTATAGATTGTATAGAAAGTCCCTACACTGTATATGAAAGACGCTTCTTTTACGAGCATTTTGTTCTTTATTCATTAATTTATATATAAAATTATCTGAATTACAGGTTTTTATCTGAAGCCTTACGTTTATCTCACAAATTTATTTCATTGTAGGATCACTTTTCCTTTGCTTTGCCAAAGCAATTAATTTGTTGTGGTGATGAAGAAAAAGAAAATATGCAGACGGTTTGTAGACGTAAAAGATGTTAATTTAAATTTGAAAAGCTAGGACACCCGCAAAAGTCTTAAATCATTGCCTATAACATCGTGTTGCTAGAAGAAATTTGTTGAAAATTATGGAGAATCAAATATTCTTGATTAGGCGAATTTCTTGTTTACGGATGAGTCAAGGTTTTGCCTTAATATGGCCAATGGAAAAAAGAGTGTGGAGAAGAACTGGTCTGGTGTATTAGTGGTAAAATGGAACTAATGGAAACGATAAGAAACCTGCTTTCCAGTATGCCGCGTAGATTAGAAACTCTTAGGGCCTTTTCACATGGGGCACGGCGTCCGTGCACGGATTTAAAACGGCACGGCACGGTACGTGTGAAAGCTACCATTTAAACTCATACATTTCGAACCGTACACGGCGTCCATGCGGATTCGACCGTCCACGGTCGTTGTGTGCTTACACACAGGCACGGATTTCAAACGGCACGGCGCGGCGCGGCGGCGCATTTGCTGCTGGCAGTTGGCTGACAGTTGCGCAGTGTTTGCGACGCACGGTTCAGTACTATCTCATTCGCTCTGGAGCGTGCACGCATAATTGCGTTATGGTTTTTTTTACCGACGTCGGCAACGGCAGAAACGCAGACAAAGAATTTATTGGGTGCACCCAATAAATCTTAAACGTGAAAACTTGACAATTATTCTCAAATTTTGTTATTAATAGAGATAGAATGATTGTAGTCGAAGTATGCCATGAAATCAAATGTAAATATTGCTGGTTGCTGGTCTATTTGAATGGAACACCACTGTTCTATACACAAAGCTAATTTGGTTACATAACCTATTTCACTTTTGACAGTTGTTTGGGTATAGCGGCACAAAAATTATTAACATTGACACGGCCTACTTCGACTACAATCAACTATAATCACCCTGTATATATATATAATACATTTATTACGTAAACAAGAGTTTGTGCCACAAGACAATATTGGATCTTACGCATGAAACTAGTAACTTCTAAGGCAGTAATTGTTTCAACACTGGTACTGCACAATATTGTCTGCAACCGAAATAAGTAATACCAGATCAAGACAAACGGTATGATATTAGTACCTAATCAAAATAATTGTTTCTATGGTAACAGTTAATACTCGATTATTTTTCCATATACAATAAATAATAAAATAAACATGTTCTCTTAGTCTTATTTTTTAAAAAGTGTAGAATGATAATTATTGTAAGTTTCTCTGATAAGTATTTTGTGGACGATGATATACGAATAACAGTGAGTATTAATGTCAATTGGAAACATGGGCTCCGTTACAAAATGTCCCAGGGGGGGGGGGGCAAGATTTTTTTTAGTAATAAAAGGTGACTATACTATTAATTATTGTGTAGCGTTTTCGTTGTTTTATTTGTTATAAATGGCACTGATAGAGACATATTCGTATTTATTAGTTAGGATTCTAAAATTGACACACAACAAACATAAAAATATAAAAAATATAAAAGAATACCCAATAGCCCATATTATTCGTCAAATTTAAATTGCATGCACCCTGAAAATCTCTGTTGCTTTTATGGTTGTGTCATTTTTTACACATTATTTTATGTCATTAGCCGCGGTTGATACCCCTGTATGCTCGGCAACTTATGTATGGCATATTGATATTAAGTGAATTGCAAGAAAATTTGCTGCCTTTTTATCGTTTATTAATGTGTAATTAATAATTTTTATTAAGAATATTATTTGTATTTATATTTTTGTTTCAGAATCATTGAACTTTTTCCTAAAATTTTAGATTTGGTCTGATTGACAACCAATATTGATTTTTTTTTACTTTGGAATATTTTGGAGGAAACATTGCTCATTTTTTATAAGCATTTTCAGCTCGTGTTCATCGAGCAAGGGCTAATGTATAATGAGCAACTGGCACCTTTCAAAGCAAAAAATACAGGCACCAAATGAACACAATTGATATATTAACTCTATAATCGAGCATCCAACAAAAAGTAAGTAATAAGAAATTAGTAAACAATAAAAGGTGAAAATATTATTTTAAAATGGACGAAAAACAATGACTAAATATAAAGAAAAGTTGACAAATTTGATAATTCTGTGATAACGATTATTATCGACAACGAAATTCAACAGTACTATCATTACTATTAAACGTAAACACTTAAACGGCGACAATACTAAGTTAACTAGTTAATAATATTTGTTGTTATATATAAGCTATGAATGGTCTGTATGACCACAGTAGACAAATTTTTTAATGAACTCATGTCCGGAAATGTATTGTTTGAACGTTGGAGAGAGTCGGAAGATTGAACCAATTTTACAAACCGCATAGGAAAAATAGTGCCATGTATCATAGGCCGGCACTTTTAAAGTCAAATAACATTTGTGTGACTTTTTTTATTTTTTATCGTCTGTGAAAGGAGTTAATTTTTTTTTTTTGGGGATGTTGTCATGTGCACAAAGCCAGTGGCTTGTCTGTGCGGCAGTCGGGGAGACGGAGTATTTGAAAAATCCCCCGCCTAACCTGGGCTTGAACCCTGGACTTCTGAGTGGAAGGCATTCGCCTTATCCACTCGGCCACCTCCGCTCCAAACCGTTTTGTAATTTTGATACCAATTTTGACAAATTTGGGTTATCTTGAATTCTTTATAGAGACGTTAAACATATAAAGTTTTACATACACATTATTTATATATTCTATAATATATTAAAGCTCTATGCAGTACCTAAACGGTGTCAGGCGTGTGAACATGAGTTCGATATCATAAGTTCAGTATATTTTACCTATATTTTACACTTATTTTTAACACCCACTATATTTTAGATAAACAGCTGAACAGTGCAAAAAGATGCGAAGTACAGTAGAGCGTCAATTATCAGAACTAATTGGGACCGAAAGTCATTCGGATTATCAAATTGTTCGGATTACCAAATATTGCAACTAAATAGCAGAAAATAAGATTGGATAGAAGTTCAATCTTAAAGAACCAACACATTTCGATTCCGCTCTTCATAATCTATTAGAATGTAAAAAAAGTCAAAATCGAAGGGATAACGAAGGGATATCAAAGCGATATGAAGGGATATTGAAGCATATCGAAGGGATATTGAAGCAATTTACCGATATCGAAGGGATCTATTTATAACTTTTTTATTATTAATTATGATTTATTTCTTATTTATTTATTACAGTAGAGCGGCGATAATCCGAACTACTTGGGACCGAAGGTGATTCGGATTATTAAATATTGCAGCTAAATAGTAGAAAACACGAGTAGTGAATAGAAGATATAAAACAAAAACAACATTTTTCTGTAAACAGGAACCGAAAACAAAGTTCTCTAGGTTACTCAGTGGTTTATTTTATTATTGTTTCTTTTTGGGTGTTGATTTTTTGGGTGGATTAGCGAACGTTCGGATTATCGAGGTTCAGATTATCGCCGTTCTACTGTAATTAAACCTAATAAGTATGATTAAATAAAAGCGTTGTTTGGACTAAAGCACAAAACCGTAAACTTGGCACTGACTCGTGACTCTTTCACGACGAAAACTGGAGGTAAACAATCTAATGAAACTGACATTGGTGATGATTATAATCGGCAGAGTCATCATTAGCATAAAAATGATGTGTGCGCCGCGCAAAAAATGATTTCGGGGCCTCAAAATGTGCCCAGCCTCGATTAGGAATCAGTTTCTTGTCTTACTACACAATATACTATAGTACCTATATAAAATGTCAGTAGGATTTTTTTTAATTCAGTACGGGGGGCAAACGCACATATATCACCGAATAGTTTGGATATAGTTGGGTTCAAAATTCAGGGGGGGGGGGCACGCGCCCCCCCCTGCCCATATGTAACGGCGCCCATGATTGGAAATACAATGTATTCTAGCTAATCCGTACGAAACCAAACGCCCTCGAACACTCCACTCCCTTGCAATCTGAACCTAGGTTTATTTTTAGACCTATGTCCAAGCACCTATATAATATTAGCGTGATTATGCTGTAGTATTGAAGGGATTAAGAAATTTTTTGTAATGTGAAGCAATTGGTCCATAACGTAAATGAATCAAAAGAAACGAAAAGAATTTTGTTAATTAATTTATGTATATTAGTAGGTTTGTTCGAGCAACACCAAAATAGGTGCATAAAGCACTTATTCTTACTTCTGCGCATGCAGAATGGGTGTATTGCCAGTCTAAAACCATCATTGCGCATGCGCAGAAGAATACCCGATTGTTTTTACTGCTGCTCGAACAAACCTATTATCACAAACATAATCAAAAATGATACATAATCATAATCATAAATATGTAAGTTACCACCAGTTTATGTAATTAGAACAGAAACAAAAGAACTTGGTTAAAAAAAACAACGGCTACTCCATTATTTAAAATTGATGCAATGGCTATCGACGTATGACGAAAACTAGTAGAATTAGCGATTTTACAACGTACGTTGATATTATGAGGATACTTTTGGCGTTGTATTTGTTATTAATATATACCTATTACCAGTGCAAGAATACAAACCGTGTGAAAAACGCACGGTGCGTGTGAATGCTACGATTTAACTCAATGCATTTTCGAGCGGACGATTGCCGTACCAAATCCGTGCCTTCGTTGGTGAGGCACGGCGACCAGACGGTCGACGGCGACGGCACGGTACGTGTGAAAGCTATGATTTAATTTCATACATTTCGAACCGTACATGGACAAAAACGCGCGGTCGCCGTGCCCCGTGTGAAAAGGTCGGCACGGAATCCGTGCCTTCCTGGTGGACGGCGACGGCACGGTACGTGTGAAAGCTATCATTTAATCTCATACATTTCGAACCGTACAGGTATAAAAACGCACGGACGCCGTGTCCCGTGTGAAAAGGCCCTTAGAGTTGCTAGGGGAGGCAATACCTACACGGTTTTAAGCAGTTTTTCCAGTTTATAACCTTGTGTTATAAAAAAACGTTTTTAAAAATTTGTATCAGTTTATTTTTCTAGAAAACTTTTTCTCATTCTGATAAATGTTGGTCAGAATGTTGGTAATATGCAAGGTATCTAAAAAAGCAGTACCTAATTCGGACAATTTTAGAGTTAAATCAATGAATAGAAAGCAAAATTCTCGCGAAAGAAGCATCTTCCATATAGAGTAGTAAGCATTTCCCATACTATTACTTGATTAACACACAGGTGAGTCAAAAATAAGGAAAGAAATATGGTTCAAAATTCTCCACTACAGTACAGGATACATTTAAAAAATTTCACGTCTTTTTTTTTGTTTAAAAACTAGTTTAAAAATATATAAAGTTAGGTAAAAAATCAAGTGTGACGTTTTTTTTGGAAGGGGTGTAGTTTGCTAACGAAACAATAAAAAAATCATTTCAAAAATTATCTCAGGGTATGTTCACTTTTTTGCTGTTCCTGTCATGTGTGAAACGAAGCAATGACGTGTATGTGCTGATTCGCTGGCAGAACCATATCTTCCTAATTTCACGCAATTTCAACCGTGAAAACTTTCTAACTAACAACATCATTCAAAAGACCATTCCTTAACACGCATATAATAAAACTATAGATCATCATAGCTGAAAATGCACTTAGCTCGTCGTCCGCTCTTTCTATGGAAACAATACAAGTTCGAATAAAATTAGCGAAAGTTCTCTTCCATTTATGAAAATCGCGGTGCACGAAGTGTGAATAACTACCAGTAATCGTCGAATAGAAATGGGCATTGTGTTCTGGCGGTCCTCTTCTGCAGCTTTACGCGAAGGTTAACAGCGTGATGGCTCCAAAGGAAAACGAAATGATTTTATAATTGTCCGGATTTTCTCTCACTTCCCCGGTATATTAAATTGTCGGTAGGTGCTGCATACAATTATTTAATTTGCTTTTCTAAACGATAAAACAAGATAAGAGTTGTGTTGGGAAAGATTTCACTTGCTGGGATACTTGACACAGTTTTTAATCAACGCCATCATGCAGTAAATTTTATGACCTGAGATATGAGACTATCTTTAAAATCGTTGAAGATGGGTATCTTCTTCGTTGGTAATCTATTCTTTTGTATTGGTTATTTTTTGAGATAAAAAGCCAAAAAATCAGATTTAGTCATTTATATTTAGTAACATAGTTCTTTGTCTGTGTCCTTGGATGCCATAAAGCAACGGGATCAAGGTCTCGTACTTCATGGTGTTCTTCAGTTTTCCTATCATTTTTAAACATTTTTAAATGTTTCTTCACATAATTTTAAATGTAATTACTATACTAAATTATATTACAAAGTTTTTGCTTATAGTATTTTCTCTGAATATGTCATTCTGGAAATGTTTCTGATGGCAAAAAATGCCTAACTCCATTGCACTGTAGAATATTTTCTTGGTTGAGTAATTTCCAAAAAAAAAAAAAAACAAAGAAGGTATTAATAATTAAAAGAATTTTAAAATGTTATAGTCAGTTTTGGTTGCAACCTAAACTAGTAAAGTAGCAGTAGTAAAGGAGTAGTTTTTCAATTTGTAAGTTTAGTTTAGTTATTTTTTAGCTCTCCTTACATTTTTTTTTGACTTTCTGAAAATTATTTTCAACACTGAGCAAAAACTTGAATTAAGGGGAGGTTCTCATGTAGAAACCTAAGAAGTAGCTCAACTTTGAGATAGTTTTTCAAACAAATTGTAAGAGATATCAATATTTTTCTTTTGTCGTATATTTACCATACTTCAGTGAACAAAACGACGTAGCGCCATAAAAAAAAACTATATGCAAGAAGTGGATACTGTTGTAGGAAGTATCAAGTCCTGTGCGGCGTAATTGTCTCAACGACGTGCACGAAATTTCAAAAGCTCTGTGAAACTAGATGGAATTAGTTGGCGTCTAAAATAACATTTAGTTAAAAATGTTGAAAATAACAAAATGGCTGCTGTTTGAATTTTAAGATCGATCTTTTTACAGCCTTTTTACTTTATCATACGCAGTATGCTAAAGTATTGTAATCATGCCGAAAAAAAAAATTGAGATTTTAGCGGAAATAGGTCTTTTTGGGTCCCCTGAACATTTTTGACCAAGGTACAACAAAATGTCTGTGTGTGTGTGTATGTGTGTACCCGATTTTTGTGGAGACGATTCCGGAGAAACTAGTAAAGGTATCGGGACGAAAGTTCATATTTAGCAGTTTTATGACCAAACTTAGAGCTGAAAAGCTTTTGGTTCTAAAGGGTCCAAAGGAACTGAGTGTTTCCTCTAAGCATTTTTCAAGGATTTTGGAAATGAGCCGCCATTTCTGAAATTTCGTCGAAATAATTAAATAATAAATTAAAGTAGAGGAAATTTTGTATAATTTATGTGTATAACATTTTTTGGTAAAATTAATAGTTTAGCTGCAGGAGCAAATTCTATTTGATCGAAATCGTGTCTGCATTAATACTAGGTACCCAGGATATTTTAAAACTTTTAACAGTATTCAGAACGTCAGCGTTTGCGACACGTTAATTCAACAGGCAAATGCACGGAGAATTGCCATGAGGAGAGCTTAGCTGAGAAATCAATGCGTATTTCCAGTGCGGATAGCAATGTTATTGCTTTCGCGAATAAATACAAGAGAGATTCTAAGACGGTATGTTAACCTTAAAACTTATTTGGAGTATGGAGCATAATTCTTTATGATCTTTTGTAGTTAGCACTGAAGACGGGGTAAAACCCGAAAATATAGTATGCTAGAAGCCAATATAATATATTAATCATCATAACCATGTTTAATGCTTTCTTTAGCGGAAATAGGTCTTTTTTGCAATATCTTTAGGCGAGCGTCGGAGGTGGTCCGATTTTAATTTATTTGAGATTTTTGCGGAAGTTAGTGTTATTGGGTCCCCTAAACATTTTCGACCAAGGTACACAAAAATGTTTGTGTGGCGACGATTCCGGATTACTAAAGGTATCGGGACAAAACTCCATATTTAGAAGTTTCATGACGAAACTTAGAGCTGAAAAGCTTTCAGTTGAAAAGGAACTGGAGGTTAGTCTTAGCATTTTTGAAAGATTTTGCAAATAAGCCGCCATTTGTGGAAGTTTGCCGAAATAGTTAAATAATAAATGAAAGTTGAGGATATTCTGAATAGTTTGTGACTATGACATTTTTTGGTAAAATTGCCGTATGAGCAAATTCTATTTGATCGAAATCGCTTGTACTGCTTTGAAACTTGTTAGCCAGGAATTGTCAGATATTGTGATTCTAATGACAGTAGGTAGTGTCAAATGCTGATGTTTCGACATTACCTACTGTAATTATAAATATCTGTCTACTTCTAGTAGTTTTATTTTAACGCAGACATGGCCGATCTCGATCAAATAGAATCTTATGCAGCTAAACTACTAATTTTATATATGGTATGATAAAGTCATGTGCCTAGCCACATCAGATTTTTTTGGTTTCAATTCGTTTTAAACAATATAATTATTTAAAATTTTCACTTATTATAAGGTTCAGCTTCCAATAAATAGTTATTTATTATACAAGGGAAAAAAGTATTAGATTTTAGCTCGAGGTTGTGTTGAAAAAAAAGTGAGTCCTTTTTCCCGGATATACCGGGTAGTCGTGTTAACTTGAGACTCCTAAATATCTCGTAAAATATGCATGGTACGACAAAAGTGTCTTTAATAAACTTGTAGGATTCAAAGGGAAATAAGATGGCGATTTCAGTTTCATTGCAGATTGCGCAGCAATCGATGAAAATGAGGCTAACTTCATTTTTTTAAATGGGAATACTCAAATTTTTTATCAAAATATGAATTTACGCTAAATAAGAACAATCTTTTGTCTTTTTTTCGTACGATGCATCTATTAAAAGTTATTGACGATGGAAGTTTGTGGCGGCTGCGGTAGTTACGACCGCTGCCACTGCATGGAATGCGCTCACCGTCTGGCAGTCAAAGCGTCGACTGAGTAGACACTCATAGTACAACGTAGGAAGGTATGTGCGTAACCGGGACACGTTTTGGTATGCGCGCGTTGCCCCTTCACGAGCATAGGGTTTGTTTAAGCACGAAAAGAAATTCATCGTAAGAAAAAAAGTTTCAGACAAAGGATTCTTCTAATTGAGCGTCAAATCATAATTTGATAAAAAAATGTGTATTCCCATTTAAAAAATGAAGTTAACCCCATTTTCACCGATTCCAGCGCCATCTGCAATGAAACACATATCGTCATCTCATTTTCCCCATTGAGTCCTTCAAGTTTATTTAAGACACTTGTCGTACCATGCATATTTCAGGAGATATTAGATATTAGATATTAGTTCAAGTTAACCGACCACCCGGTATATAGGTATATACAGTTATACACATAAGTAAAGGTAGACATTTCCTTAGCAACGCAGGTCTTATTGAATACAACAGCCCACCAGTTTAAAAATTCAAATGTCACATCGATTGACTTTAATATATTGTAGTCATATGTTTTTCAATATAAAATCGTCATTTTTACCGGTCACAGAAAAAAAATAGTGTATTATACGCGGGAAAAAAATTTAGATTTTAGCTCTCGGGTTTTTGTCTCCCTGCGCTTCGCGTCGGGAGACGTCACAACCTCCAGCTAAAATCTAATATGTACATTTTTGCCTTGTATAATAAATAACTATTTTTGTGTGACGGGAAAAAAGCTTGACATTTTATTTCTAGCGAGTACTTTTTTTCCCGGATATATACAGGGTATGACAGATTGAAAATTTGTGGACTTATATTGTTGGACACGATCGTCTCAACTAAAATATTTTGAGTTTTCGGTTACTTCCGGTTACACCGGAAATGATGTCATCTTTTATATTTCAAATGGAACACCCTGCCTGTATTTTAACGCATTTTTGAAATCTTCATTAAATTTTAGATCAATTTTATGTTACATTCCCTATAGGCTATACCTAACGTGTGTCATTTTTGAGAAATTAGTTATTTTCATTAAAAAATGACAGCTGCACGGCTACTTTCAACTACTTATAACTTATCTCCTTTGACCGTTGGAAAAAAGTCGTCCGGCGAAATTGTTGTGAAGGTAACGTATTATCGACACATCGGTAGATCTCTTCTAAAAGTTATACAGGGTGTTCAAATTATAAGATCAAAGTTGAATTCGAGAAAAGTATTAAAACTCGATTTTTTCAAATGGCAACCCTAACATATTAATACAATTCTCAATTCAATGGAAAATTTTAGATCAACTTTGTGTACGATGTCCTATACCTAAAATGTACTTGTACCTACTGAATCGATTTTTAAACATTACCGTAGAAATTGCACAGATTGCCAAATCTAGATTGCGTTGAAAACAACTGAACAAGTTGGAATAAACAGAACTTTTTAATAAAACAAGCTTTTTTAGGTCAGTTTTCATTACCATTGGTTTAGTATTTATAAAATTATAAGCCTACAATGAAACACAATATTAAAAATAAAACAAAACGTTAAGAAAATTTTAAAAAACCGCTTAATTCTATTTCAGTAACTGTTAAAAAATGTTGCCTTTTTTGCTAAACATGCTACTATTCCTTTTACCATATTATTATTGGTGGCGTCCCTGATAGAGTTAGCACATAACCCATTGAAAGGAGCTGGAACTTTATCTTTCATGTTCTCCTTATTAGTTATTGGGTCCTCCATTATATGGTGGTTTCAAATGGACGGTTCTCCAGCGCAGATAGCAGTTGCTATAAGAGGTTTGCTTAACGAGCGATAATCGGCGATCGGTTGAATGCGCTTAATAGGCCATACAAATATCCACCGTATTCCCCCGACTTGACGCCAATGGATTTATTAATTTCGGGAGCTATTAAAGACGTAGTTTATGAGAAACCAATAATTGATAAGGAGAACATGAAAGATAGAAAAAAGTGGTATATACGAAATAACTTGTCCTGAATGTAATAGCCAATACATAGGACAAACTGGACGTAATATCGGCATTAGATTCCGTGAACACACACACAAACGTGAATCATATGTATACAAACACATCGAGGACACAGATCATAAAATAGAGTTGACCAATTTAAAACTACTACATGAAATGAAAAAATCAAAAAGATTAAACATTTATGAAGAATATGAGATCTACAAACGATATATAAGAGCACCAAACCTGCTACTGAATCAGGCAATCGAGATCAATCCCAACAGATTGTTCATCAAATTATTTAAAACTCCCGCCGTCGAGAATACGCCACCTCGCGATAACGGATAAGTTGGTTACTGTTATGACATTTATAATTAGATTATACCTCGTGTTTTTGACTTGTATAACGACGTATCCAGTTAATTTAGACTTGTAATAGTATATTACATTACAAGAGCTGTAACTAGCATATTACGTGCGAGTGGAAAGTTAACATACGAGCCGCGAAGCGGCGAGTTTTGTTATTTTTCACGAGCACGTTATATGTGTGTACAGCTCGAGTATTGTACATAGTTTTACCTACGACCGACAATTTCAATAAATTGTATCAAAAATGTCAAATAAATAAAGGTAAGGATATTTGACGGCACGACGGGTGACAATTATTTGACGGTATTCGCGCGACATCTATTGCAACTACGGAGAACTTTGTCTGAAATGTCGACCGAAAATTCCAATACAAATTCAACATAAATGTTCACGAGCATGCAATATATGTTACAGCTCGAGTATTGCACTTACCTACGACCGAAAATTTCAATAAATATAAATAGTATCAAAAATGACAAATAATTAATCAAAATATTTGCGCGACATCTGTCATTATGACATTAGGTCGTGCGTAAAAAACACAAACGCACAGCCAAACGCACACGTATGTTATAAGCGATATACGAGCGAAGCAGTCCGTGACGTAAGGGACGTTTACACGTCGGTCGTAGGTAAAACTATTTTAAAGTGTAGTGTTGCTTTTGTTGTTGGTGTATTTCACTGTTTCCGAGTAGAATTTTATTCATACGACTCGAACACGTTACTCGACGTAGAAACATAACCATACATTTTAGTTTCTCCACATGCTTTTATACTAGTGACATTGACGGTAAATTACTTTATCAAATGTTTTTATGTTATGATTGTTTTAATTATGTTCCTTACATTGTGTGACTGATCTAAAATTGTATTTACAGCAAGGCCTGAAGACGAAACGTAATGTTTTGAAACATGTAGCCGATTAGTACCAATAAATGAATAACATCAGATATACACTCTCCGAGTTTTATTAACTATGAAAGATAGAGTTCCAGCTGCTTGCAATGAGTTATGTGCGAACGCAATCAGGGACGCCACCAACAATAATGCGTTAAAAGAATTAAAGCATGTTTAGCGGAAAACGGCAACGTTTTTGAACAGTTACTGACATTGAATTAAGCATTTTTTTATTACCTTACGATTTTGTTTTATTTTTGACATTGTGTTTAATTGTAGGCTTATCATTTTATAATTACTAAATTAATTATAATGAAAAATTACCTAGAAACGTGTTTAATAAAGTTGTGTTTATTCCAACTTGTTCAGTTGTTTTCAACGCAATCTAGATTTGGCGATTCTTGCAATTTCTACTGTGATGTTTAAAAATCGATTTCAGTAGGTACAAGTACATTTTAGGTATAGGACATAGTACACAAAGTTGATCTAAAATTTTCCATAGAATTGAGAAATGTATTAATATGTTAGGGTTGCCATTTGAAAAAAATCGACTTCTAGTACTTTTCTCGAATTCAACTTTGATCTTATAATTTGAACACCCTGTATAACTTTTAGAAGAGTTCTACCGATGTGTCGATAATACGTTACCTTCACAACAATTTCGCCGGACGACTTTTTTCCAACGGTCAAAGGAGATAATTTATAAGTAGTTGAAAGTAGCCGTGCAGCTGTCATTTCTTAATGAAAATAATTAATTTCTCAAAAATGACACATGTTAGGTATAGGGAATGTAACATAAAATTGATCTAAAATTTAATGAAGATTTTAAAAATGCGATAAAATACAGGGTGTTCCATTTGAAATATAAAAGATGACATCATTTCCGGTGTAACCGGAAGTAACCCAAAACTCAAAATATTTTAGTTGAGATGATCGTGTCCAACAATTTAAGTCCACAAATTTTCAATCTGTCATTTCATTTGGTTCTCCATATACTTCTAATGGCAGCTCGTCGTGGGAGACCCTGTACACATAAGTAAGGTAGACATTTCCTTAGCAACGCAGGTCTAATTGTGTACAACAGCCTACAAGTTTAAAAATTCAAATGTTACATCGATTGACTTTAATATATTGTAGTAATATGTTTTACAATATAAAATCGCTATTTTTCACGAAAAATGTTAGATTTTAGCTCTCAGTATTTTAACACAACCTCGAGATAAAATCTAATACTTTTTGCCCTTGTATAATAAATAAGAAAAAAAAGAATAAGCCGATATTTATCGGTCCGATATGGGCCCGGTGGACACCGGGTCTTACTTTTCTGCGGTAGGACATAAGACGTTGCAGAGGTTGTGACAAAGTGACAGGAACAAATTTACAGAGAGATGTAGACAATTTTGCAGTTATATTCTTGTTTAGTAGGATGAAAAAATCTGATGTGGCCAGGCACATAACTTTATCATACAATATATAAAATGAATAGTTTAGCTGCATGAGAGTCTATTTTATTGAGATAAATCGTAGGTATTGTCAAAGCCTCAGCATTTGACACTACCTACACTACGTCATTAGAATAATAGTTATTTATGTCACAAGTGCCGAAAGTACGGAATAGCGCGACGAGCGGTGATGCAGCGCGTCACCGAAGGCGGAGCGTCGCCGTCGCATGTGAGGAAGTCGCGCTATCTAGTTTTCGGCAGGAGTGACATCACCGTTTATTGTGTTGCTTTTTGAGACACTGTAGATGTCACATCCGTACCAACATACTAAAATAAAACTACACTCATCGCTATACTTTATTTACAATTTGCTCAATTTATCGTTTTTAGAATTAGATATAAAGACGGGTTAATATTTCTTATCAACAAACAATCAAATTGGTGATCTCATTTTATTTGAAATTTGTATTTTGTACTTTGCCGCACTAGAGCGGCAACGTTCCATACACACAGAGAAATTTTTGTTTAATTCAAATAAACATGCATTGACTCAAAGAAATCTGTTGTTTCAATAGAGGCAAAGAAATATTTATTTGCGGATAAAAACGCATTTGTTTGAAATATGTGTTTAGTAGAGAGAACGTTGATTTGTGTCAAATAACTTATGTTTCCAGTTAAAGTTTGCAATTTGTATATTATAAGAAACGAGATTTATTTACTTCAAATAATTATGATTGTGTTGAGTGAAAGAATTATATTTTTTGAAATTAACGAAATTGTTGGTTGAGTTAAAATGCTGTATTTTCAGGTTGCAATAAATGGTTCTTTGCCAAAACAAATTATTAATTTGTTGAAGGAATTAATGTGGCACTATTATAGGCAAGAATTTTTCGGAGAGTACAGTAGACTCGCCACATGTCACATCCTTTTTGGGATGTCGCACATCCTCGACCAGTGCTTGGTCTTTGCAGCACTACTGATTTGGAATCGCAACTTGAACCTGCAGACACTGTACTCTATAAGTCTATGCTGTCGATCACGCGCCTGTATACTCTCGATATATACGAAGTGCGAGGAGAGAGTTTACAGCGCCATCTAACAATGCAGGTGGATGACACTAAAAATATATTTATTTGAATCAAAATATGATTTCTTTAGTGGAAGTAAACCTATTTTAAAGCCAAAACCAAAACAATACTTTAAAGGAAATAAATCTCTTCTTGTGTGCAAATATATTTATTTTAGTCAAAATAGGATTTCTTTAGCGGAAGTAAACCTATTTTTAAGCCAAAGATAAAATATTACTTTAAACGAAATAAATCTCACCTTATATATAAATTTATATATTTTAATCAAAATTATATTTCATTGGTGTAAAGAAACGTTTTCTAAATCAAAACAAAAATATTACTTTAAAGGAAAGTATTTTTTGTTTGTATCCATATACACGGTGGGCAAAAAAAACGGTACAAATTTTTGATCACTCGTATTTCCTATAATATTTTGTCAATTCAAATATTTCTTTTAGAAACGAATTGCCGCGAATTGTGTGAAGATTGAAACCGTACCATATTCGCAATAACAGGACGTTTCAATCCACAGTTATGTTGCTTTGTGTTTGGCTATGCAACATTTCTGATAACATCGTGTCAATTTAATGTGAAATGCAAGCTGTAAAAAAATTAGTAGGTAATATTTTTTTTCCTTTGGTCAAAAGGGACAGGCAGAGATTTTATTGCATCGAATACAGGGTGATTTTTTTTGCATACAGGGTGAAATTTTGAAACGTCGTTTTTTGCTGTTTTTACTGAAAAAGAAGAAGTGGAATTGCGAATATGGTATGTTTTCAATTCTCACAACATAAGCAATTAGTCCTTCAAAGAAATGCTTGGTTTAATTTACTTAAAATCGTTGGAAATACAAGTAATTGAACATTTGTACCGTTTTTTTTTGCCCACAGTGTATAATTATTTCTCTTAAATAAATATTTCAAATAAATTAATCTCTGCAAGCAAATAAACTAGAGTATTCAATGAACTAAATATTGTTGGCGTCAAAGAAATATGTTTTGACCCAAAAGAATAAATTTTTTGAACCAAAAGCTTTTCAGCTCTAAGTTAGGTCATGAAACTTCTAAATATGAACTTCCGTCCCGATACCTTTAGCAGTTTTTCCGGAATCGTCGCCACAAAAATCGTTTACACACACACACACAGACATTTTTTTGTACCTTGGTCAAAAATGTTCAGGGGACCCAAAAAGGCCTATTTCCGCTAAAATCTCATTTTTTTCGGCATGATTACAATACTTTAGCATACTACGTATGATAAAGTAAAAACGGCATAAAACTGACACCTGTCAAAATAACACCAGCGAGTACTTAGTTACTGTAATGCCTTATGTATGTATGACATTATTTGTTGTATAATTATTATGTTGAGTTAAGGCCTTTGATCTTATATCAGATAATAAGTTCAACAACAAGAAAATGCTGGATATATAATGTCAAATTTTAATTATTTACATAGAAATCACGGCCAGAATTATAATCCCCGTACAACAGAGGATAATGTCAGGAGTTATTGCATTACCAGACTGATCACGACCGTCGTGTAAGTCATTGCATTTGTAATTATTACACACCAGACAATCAACCAGATTATAGCCTAGTTGTTTGCTTTTGACCTTACAAAAATCCGCACTACCACACCCCTTGCTATGGTTCTGTAAACCATCGACAAGCCACTTGATATCGAAGCAGTGCTCGCCTTCCTTACAATCGTCCGATCTTTTATTGTAACACTCATTCGGCAGCTCTTCTTCTGTGAGCCAGCCAGGACAGACGTAACAGGTCAAGTAGCATTGCCCGAAGTCAAGGAAAACGCATACAAATAGCACTGAAATTATGAATTTGCACACACTGTTCATGATTCCATGTCCTCAAAAATATCAGAAAATGTTGCATATTTTCAGAGGATACACTTCAGAATTTTGATGAGCCTGCAGGAGAAATGTCAAACTTGCACTCTAAAATAATTTATAACTAAGATGAATTATGACAGGTGTCTTAAATGATTGGCAAATGTCATAATAACAGATTATGCTCATAACGCTGAACTGCGTTCAACGTCCGTAATAATGGAGCGCGCTCTGGTTACTCAACTCTCGTCCCGAATTGCTGCATTCGGTAAGTTGGGTACGGTACGGCGAGGATAACGCGCAGACGAACGTCGTAGGGGGTTTCTCTGCATATAAAAGAGAAGCGATGGACCAATCTTGTCTGCGCATTTTCCTCCTCCTACCCTACCCGACTAATCAAAGACAGTCCGGCGTTCTTAAACAATATTACTAACTAAAAGGTCGAACTGCGTTCTGTTTTAACGATATAACATATGACATAAGCTGCGTTCGGATATTGTACACCGTTACACTTTTTACACCCAATAACACGTAAGTGTCATTTGGACGGTGTACCAGGTGCCAACGGTGTACAATATCCGAACGCAGCTATAGAATAATGTGCAGGGTTGGATGGTGTACTTAAGCAAAACAGGCCGAAAAGTGCTTAATTAGGCTGTTGGATACTATATCTGAATACGTTTTTATACGCCCACTTTTACTGTGGTAGTTATACTTCCATTTACTGTGGTAAGGTTATATTCACTTTGTCACAGACTTGTATACATATATACAGGGTGAGTTATTAGTATACCGGCGGTCGACAGCTACACTAAATCGTTAGACAAAGAAAAAAATATTTAAGACAAAAGTTGTTTGGCTGACTAGTTTCTATGACGTAAGATTAGTTTTATTTATGCATTTAGTCGTGACGTAAAGTATGTATATGTTTTTGAATGGAACGGCCTGTATATTTTATTATTGTATAAATATTAATCAATTTGGCTATCCAACGGTATAGGTTGCTAACTCTCAGCGTTAATAGTACCTGAGATATTCAATTATTTCTCCGAAATATGCCGGTTGCACGATCTTCTTTAAAACTATGTAAAAACAACATTTTTGCAGATTTTGCTTTTAAACTATGTCAGACAATAGTCAAAGCTAGTAGATGGGTGATAGTATCCAAAGATATTAGATTGACTATACAGGTTGTTCATAAAGCTTAGTAAATTTTGATGTTTTTCAAATCGCTTTTCTTGGAGTTTTTTAAATGGAACACCCAGTATTTTATGTGCTAATTGAATTTCCCATCAAGTTCCCTTTAATTTATGTCAAATGTCATATGTCCAATTTTACTAGTTTTCATATAATTTAAGAAAAAAAAAACTTTAATACTATTAGCGTTTATTAAAAAATAAATCACATTTTACTTAGTATAACCTATTTGGCGCAAATTCAGAAACAAACTATAAACACATAATAAACATTGCACAACAAGTAACTATTATTTTAATTAATATTTGGAAGTTGTTCAAAATGACGCCCCTTTTTTCTGCTGCAAGCTTTAACGCGCTGTATAAAAGATCTTGAGATATTTCTTAACTTGTACCTTTTATTTACTCTAAGGTTGTCAAAAACATTGGTTATACGAAGTTTCATGTCTTCTGGTGTAGTAGGTGATGATTGGTATACCAGCTCCTTCACATATCCCCATAAACAGAAATCTAGTTTGTTGAGGTCTGGAGACCTTGGTAGCCACAATGTAGGACCCCCTCTTCTCTCTTTGGTCACCGTTTTAGTTCTTGTTTTGTGCTGGTAATTAATATTAGCTGTTTCGTCAAATTGCAACCGAACCCTGTTTATAACACTTGGTTGGGGATGCCGTCTATCCGGATATCGCTGTTCATACATTCTGGATGCTACTAATGTATATCTGTCGGCTTCGCCATAGATGTAGATCATGGTAATTAATTCTTTTCTGCTATAATTATAACTCATCGTTCAGAGAAAAGATAACTATTGTTACTAATTTTGACAGCAATAACTTATTGAGTGTCGTTAGATCTCAATTCTTTGTTTCTATGATTAATCAATCCTAATAGTATTAACTAGCGTTTTTTAAGTTGTAATATAGTATTACTGATTTACAAATGAAAGACAAACAAAAAATAACAAAAAAGTAATGGCTTTATTAGATAATATTACACATTTTTCTTTAAATTGTAAATATTACGAAAATTACTACAATGACATATGGCATCCTTAACACAAATTAAAGGGAACTCGCGGGGCAATTCAACTAGCACATAATATACATGCTACATTTAAAAAACTCAAGGAAAAGCCTTTTGAAAAACATCAAAATTTACTAAGTTTTATGAATACTCTGTATAGTAAATCTAATATCTTTTGATACTATCATCTATCTATTGGCTTTGACTATTGTCTGACATAGTTTAACGGCAAAATCTGCAAAAATGTTGTTTTTACATAGTTTTAAAGAAGATCCTGCAACGGGCATATTTTGGGGAATTGAATAACTCAGGAACTATTAACGCTGACAGTTAGCAACCTATACGGTTGGATAAACAAATTTATTAGTATTAAAAAGTATACCAAAATATAAAATATACAGGGCGTTCCATTTAAAAAAATCTACATATTTTCCGTCACGCCTAAATGCAACACCCTGTATAAATAGAAATAATTTTACCTTATTGAAGCTGGTGAGTCAAACAACTTTTGCGTTAAACATTTTTTTCTTTCTCTAACGATTTAGTAGCTATCGACCGCCGGGATACTAATAACTCACCCTGTATATATATATATTTTTGATCGGCATTGAAAACTGAATCGAGTTAGCTATGTCCGTCTGTCTGTACGTCTGTTCGTCTGTCCATTTGTCTGTATACACGATAACTGTCGTAATTTTCAAGTAATTGATCTAAAATTTGGGATACAAGCTTATCTCAAAAAAAGTGACGACATGTTTTTAATTAGACAAAATCGGCTATTCTTTTTTCTTAAAATTAGCACGATAACTGCCGTAATTTTTCAGCAGGTGATCTGAAATTTGGTATAAAAGCTAATCTCTTAAATAGTAAGGACGAGTTCATGAATGTGAAAAATCGGTGAACTTAATGTTTATTTCAAGCGACTTTGAGATATCATATAAATAATATTGTAGTAAATATTTTTTAATAAAGGATAGGAGTTAAATAAAAACCTCTTAATTTTGCAAGAATATTTACTTTGGTACTGGTTTTGATCAACAGAACAAAAGCCAGAGAATACAAAACTATCACATGAAATAACGCAAAATTGTAACATCAACACAAAAATCACTGACGCATCATTCTGTTACCTTACAAAATTTCATATGTTTTTGATTGTTTTGTGTTTTAATATTTTAATATTATTGTAAACGAAGAAATTTACTAATTTACTTTTTCACTATACACCATGTAATGATGAACAGTATGGTTAAATAAAAGGGCTGTTCGTGGTAACAAAATGTACCGTTTGGTAACCGTTGGTTATGACGGACCACTACAATCTCTCGCTATGATTTCCCTATCCTCCGCACACTGATACATCTGCTCAACGGTAATCTACGGTTTTCAAACAGGTATTTTTGTTACCGCGACCAGCGCTATATAGTATATTACACTACAAGTTTTATGAGACGAACATTGGCGCACAAGTTATTTTGAGGAGTGCCCAAATGGAACAAGTGCGTCGATACGTCTTATAAAACAAGTGTACACTATTCTTACTACTTTGCGACTTTGCGATTTATATAAATTTCGAAAATTGCAGTTGTCATCAGACAATCTATATAGAGTAGTCTTACCTTACAGCAGGCGCGTAGCTACGGGGAGCAGTGGGAGCAAACTGCTCCAGGCGCACTAGTAGAGGGGCGCAAAATTCGAAGAGAAATAACAAAACTTTTGTGTAAAAAATTACCAGAATTTCTAAATAAAACTAGTAGAGGAGGCGCAAAATTCGAAGAGAAATAACAAAACTTTTGTGTAAAAAAATGCCAGCATTTCTAAATAAAATTCTAACGACCTGAATGTTTAGTGATCTTGACTTAATTATCATAATTTCGATTTATAGATTTGTGCGTTTTGTTTATACATATATAACTCCATGTACATTTGACTTCTGTAAATATTTGTTATTTTCCAAGCATACGCCCTTCATATTTATTTATTTATTGAGTGTACTATTGTAGTCTATTGTTCACTTTAAATTGCTGCTATTATTTTACTTCATTGGTGTGCTATTTATTCATAAAGTTATAAGTATGTAAGTGGTTTTCAGTATTTTATTGTTAATATGAAACACATAATGTTACTTATTTTAAAAGAAAGAAATTGCCAATCCCAAATTTTAATGCTATGTAAAAGTTTCAGTTGCTTAAATCGCTTTCTTCCAAATAATTTTGACAAAAATTTAAAAAAGTTTTTTTGAGAAACTTGACACAATGTCCTTAACCATCATTTGCAGATACGTCAGATCTAGTGCTATGCTACTGTGCATGAACTGACTCATTTCTAAGAAGATTGGATGCAAGAGTGTTTTCGTGGTTCTTTGCGGTGTGACGACATTGCCTTTAGTGTTGACCGCCAAGTACGTGCCAAAATGGATAAAGCAGGTCAATAAAAATAGATTTAAGTGAATTGATTCGTTCTATCGATACTTTGTGGATTATTTTTATTATTAGGTTAAGCTTTGTTATCATTGTTTTAAGGTTTAACATTTATTTATTTGGTTACTTGGTTATTAGAATGGTTTTAAACTGAGCTGTACATTTTTTGTAAATAGAGACATAAATTAATAAAAACAATACATCTTAACAGTCAAATTATAATCTCCTTCGTGGTTGCATGAACACTCGGTATATGGGACGTCGAAGGTGACTATAATTTCGTGTTTAATACATTCTAATATTTTTAAATACTATTTTCAAATAACATTTTTGTATAGCTTTGAAAAATTGCAATTGAAAGTGGTATACACTAAATTAAATGTTCGAAAATGCCAGACCTCTTCCGAAAACAAGGGGGCGCTGAGATTTTTCTTGCTCCAGGGCGCTGAATATATAGCTACGCCACTGTCTTAAGGTGTGTTCCGATTGGTGGTAATGGCGGTGGTAGCATACGAAATTATAGTATTTCTCACATATCGTGATAGTGACACATATTAGTTTGCATGTACATAAACATGAGTCACTAGCAACTTTCTATTAGAAATACTATAATGGCGTCTGCTACCACTGCCATTAGCACTAATGCGAACGCACCTTTACTGTTGGTAGTTGTGGTAGTTGTGGTCCCTGCGGCTTATCGTATCCGGCCAATGTTACATTTTTCCGCGTATTTTGACCCCAATTTTGACCACACGACTGATAAAGGTTCCGAATTTTATCGAAATTTTTACTTTATCATACGCAGTATGTAAAGTATTGTAATCATGCCGAAAAAAAAAATTGAGATTTTAGCGGAAATAGGTCTTTATGGGTCCTCTGAACATTTTTGACCAAGGTACAAAAAAATGTCTGTGTGTGTGTGTGTGTGTGTGTGTGTGTGTGTGTGTGTGTGTGTGTGTGTGTGTGTGTGTGTGTGTGTGTGTGTGTGTGTGTGTGTGTGTGTGCGTGTGTAAACGATTTTTGTGACGACGATTCCGGAGAAACTACCAAAGGTATCGGGACGAAAGTTTATATTTAGAAGTTTTATGACCAAACTTAGAGCTGAAAAGCTTTTGGTTCAAAAGGGTCCAAAGGAACTGGGTGTTTACTCCAAGCCTTTTTCAAGGATTTTAGAAATCAGCCGCCATTTCTGTAATTTCGTCAAAATAGTTAAATAATAAATTAAAGCAGAGGAAATTTTGAATAATTTATGCCTATGAAATTTTTTGGTAAAATTAATGGTTTAGCTTTTTAGTTTATTCTAAGCCTTTTTCAAGGATTTTGGAAATGAGCCGCCATTTCTGTAATTTCGACAAAATAGTTAATTAATAAATTAAAGTAGAGGAAATTTTGAATAATTTATGCCTATAACATTTTTTGGTAAAATTAATAGTTTACCTTCAAGAGCAAATTCTATTTGATCGAGATCGGTCGCATCTGCATTGATATGAAATTACATAGTAGCCAGGATTTTGACAATTATTTTTTTGTGTTGTCATATTCGAAAACAGCTAATCTCATCATGATCTCATCAGAGGTTGGAGAACCACTATGGAACGTGCCGCTGTAGTGCGCAAAATTATAAAATACAAATTTCAAATAAAATAAGATCACCAATTTGATTGTTTGTTGATAAGAAATATCAACCCGTCTTTATATCTAATTCTAAAAATGATACATTGAGAAAATTATAAATAAAGTATAGCGATGATGTAGTTTTATTTTAGTATGTTGGTAGGGATGTGTCATGAACAAATATAAATCTGTCAGAATTTGAATTACCTTTTTAAGGTGCGTTTTCATTAGTGATAATGGCAGTGGTAGCAGACGCCGTTATAGTATTTCCAATAGAAAATTGCTAGTGACTCATGTTTATGTACATGCAAACTAATATGTGTCATTATCACGATATGTAAGAAATACTATAATTTCGTATTCTACCACCGCCATTAGCTACCATTACCTACCAATCGGAACGCACCTTTCGTCAAAGTGGTACCAACCTAGCATTTACTATACAGAAATCATTTATTTTTTTTTAACTACGTATTTCCTAAAAAGCAACACAATAAACGTTGATGTCACTACTGCCAAAAACTAGATAGCGCGACTCGCTCACATGCGACGGCGACACTCCGCCTTCGGTGACGCGCCGTATCACCGCTCGTCGCGCTATTCCGTACTTTCGGCATTTGTGACATAAATAACTATTATTCTAATGACGTAGTGTAGGTAGTGTCAAATGCTAATGCTTTGACAATACCTACGATTTATCTCTATAGAATAGATTCTCATGCAGCTAAACTATTAATTTTATATATTGTATGATAAAGTCAGGTGCCTGGCCACATCAAATTTTTTAAAATGTTATCAGTCCAGAATTTCAGGTACCAGCCATAAACATTATCGGAGAACAAACTTTACCCTCTTACGAAAATAACATAGCAGTATCTACGAAAAAAGTTTTTAAGATATTTTCTATTAATTTATAAAAACATATTAGCGTATTTAGTTGGTAGCGTAAATAGTGAAAAACTCATTAACTTTTATGTGGAAAAACATAAACATACAAAATATGAAGAATAGACTCTATATTCCTTAGAAGAACAGAACTGCTGTAAGTATTGTAGAAATTTAGTCAGTCACGAAATATAGAATTTGGCTATATTAAATCTTGTTGACAAACAACTGGGTCTTTGCACTCATGATTGGCAGTTTTTTTTTTTTAATTTAGAGGCAAAAGTCCATAGAAAACAACCGGTTATTGGGTTACGACCCAAAAGAAAACAATTATTAACTTTATTGTTACTGAAAACTCATGTTCAACTCATATTTTTAGACGTTCTTCCTAAATCTATAAATAGGCTTACACTTTGAATAAATAGTAAACAAACAATTTCCAATGACAATTTAAGAAAAGAAAATGCATTATTGGAAATCCGTAAAAAAACGGTTGGATAGAACATTTGTGTTGGTTAGTTTTTTTCCTGAAACGATTGTATTAAGGTATATTTTCCTTCTTATTTATGTTTCTAGCACAATGCACGACTAACCATGCTATTGGGACCTATGACACATTATTATGTTATTTATTTCAATTACTATTCTCAAAAAAATTTAAAGAGAACAGTACTTTAAAATAAAAGAAGCACAAACATTACCTATGAAACCTAGGTTTAAGTTTATTTTCTTGTACCTATTTCCATGTTGACAATGATAATGGAATAACTACTTAAGATGTATATTTGTTTCAACTATTCACAATATATTATTATATACCCCCCGGAATATCAGCGCCCGACCTATTTTACGTGTTTACAATGCAAAATCATCACACCAAGTAATGTGCTTATTTGTTTAAGAGTCACTGCTGCGTTCTTCCTAGAGCCCCACAGTTTTCTGCCCAGGGCCCCCACAGCTTTTCAGCCCAGGGGCCCCCAAAGTTCTAAATCCGGCGCTGATTATTTGTGTGGTATTTTCAATCCAGATGACATTCTGAACACAAAAACATATTGATCGTCAATTTTTATCACCAACGAAAAATAACTTTTTTTAATAATCGAGGTGGATATGAATTCGTGAAAATAGTCAAAAATTGTCAAATCAATTTTCGCCGATATTACTGGCGCCCTCTAGAGTGATTTCATAGGGCTTTGGCTGAAATGGAAGAGTGTATTAAAATTAGCAGGCAATGTAAATATTTGTCAATGAGAACAGTAGCGATTTTATAGCTATACACCCGCTATACGATGCGGGTGAAATGTTAAAACATCGCTTTTTATATTCCTTCTAGTAAAAATGCAGTACCGTTGGAAGTTTGCAACGAAAACGTTGTACAGCTACTAGAAATCTAATTGCGTACTTCAGTTATGTTTGTGTATAAACGGTGTATAAATATTTGGAAATTTTCCAAGATTGAATTAATCTACAATATATGTATTGATTTACCTGACGCAAACTGACAGGATTAAGGGGGGGGGGGCTCGTATAGATGGCAAAAAATAGGGAAACTTTGGGAGTATTTTGAGCATACCTCAATCGGCGCCTGATTTTGTGTCTGCTGTATAGTGTATCTGAAACATACCAACATGATTTTGTTGTTGTTATCATACCACTATCTCGTCCACTTAGCTAATTTTAAAGTATAAAAAAATTTGTAACAAAATGGCGAGCTTTAGAAAAAAGAAATTAATAAGTTTTTTTATATTATTGCAAAAAAGTGGTTAAATAATTTTTTGTTGCAAAATGCAATCGGTATGTCGACTAACTGATTAAATTATCTTTCAAATGGTATCTTTTATTCATATACGTTGAAAACTCGCTGAATAATTTCACGTGTCAACTTGGAAATGTAAAAAAAAACTCTTTCCGAGCAAAATGTTCGCTGTAGACGAAAATCGTATTTTTAATTTACTTTACATTTTTGATGTTTTTGCTATTCAGCCATGCCTGGGCCATAATCGACGTCATCTTCGGGGTCAAATCCACCGCAGCAGGGTGCCTTTGTATTCGAGCACGTTCCGAGTAGCCCTCCTCTCTATGCCGTGCGCCCTGTTACCTGCTCAGCGCGACGAAGGACCTTAGCGAAAGTACCTATAGCTAACCAACCGCTTGGAATTCCGTTTTAAAATTTTAACAACATATTCGATTTATATAATAAAAAATCGATTTTGCGACCCGTCTATACGAGGCTGCCCCCTTAAGTTGATAAAATAGTAGTGTAACCGCACAGTTGGAATTGCAAAGTAACTTAGAGTAACCAAGAAATACATATTATAAAAGTGATTAATAGCGAGTGTAGACACACTTCGAAAAAAATTTGAGATTTTGTGCGAGAGGTAATTTGTAAATAATAATCTGTTAATGTAATAAAAATATGTAGAAGATTGGCATTTTAATTCATTACGGAGCTAAGAAGTTTTATGATTGTAGGTAGCAGCAAATTCATGCAACTATCTGGTCATAAATTTTGTCTTAAGGGGAGGTTCTCATGTAATCGGTTGAAAAAATAATTATTTTTCTTTCATATTTTGAATCCTTGGAGTGTATAAAATCAGCCCTGAAAAAGTTTTTTGATTCTCGCAAGCTTTACAGTTTTATAGCCTATGGTAATCTCCGGTCAAAATTTCCTGCATTAACGCGGCACAAAGAGATGTTCCTATTCAATGATAATTTTCGGTAACGCTAAATTTGGATACAGTACACAAAACGTATAGATCTAGGTGCTTATGTTGATTAAATTATTATATTTCAATGAATTCATATAGCAAGGGAGTTTTAAAAAGGATCATGTTTCTACCTTTTCTTGTAGAGTTTTTACACAGATACAACCGACGCGCTTTTCTAGAAACACATTCTTTCAAACTGGCATGCGCGATTACTGTTGAATCGTTTAACGGATCGTGTTGTTCTTTTTTCCCTTAGAGAAAATACTTTTTAATGGAGGCTGAACCTGTGAAACTTTTACATAATTATATTATTTATAACGATTTGAAACCGAGAAAAAGCTGTAAAAACTCGACCTTAAAATTCAAACAGCATTGTCATTTTCAACTTTTTTAACTAAATGTTGGTTTAGCCTCCAACTAATTTTATCTAGATTCAGAGTTGATATTTCGATTTCTGTTTGTTTTTATAAGATCTATCGTGCACGTTGTTGAGACAAGCACGCCGCACAAGACCTGATACTTCCTACAACAGTATCCACTTCTTGCATATAGTTTTCTAGGGCGCTATGTCTTTTTGTACACTAAAATATGATAAATGTATGGCAAAAGAAAAAAATATTGATATCTCTTACAATTTGTTTGAAAAACTGTCTCAAAGTTGAGCTAATTTTTAGGTCTTTAGGAATTTTATTACCAAGACTGTCCTATAAAGTAGTACAAACAATCAACTATACGTTAAAACAAGACTTACCTTTTATCGCCATCAAAGTATGTATATAATATAAACTTTAGTAAACCACATCCAATTAAAAAACACGGTATGCACAATATATGCTGTACTATATCAAGGTGCTCATGGTAGCGTTAAAAAACAACTGAGAATGTATCCAGAAACTTGGAGAAATGCGAGAATTTCAAATGTCGGTTTCACACATCAGTGCCGACCTATGGCTAAAGGCGGTCTATGTAAACGGCGTAAACGTGAAACTGCTGCATAAGATCATCATTATGCCTGCCATAATATGAAGTACATTAAATCGCGGATCAGCTTCCAACTGCTTGAAAGAACATTTATTGAAACTATTGGAACATGTCTCTATTTACTTTAGAGATTTTAAATTGCAAGATGTTTGATAATGGTTAGCTATCGAAAGCTAAATTGCTATAAATCAAAAACGGGATATATCCTGTTGTTAAACTGACACCAGCCAATATTAACTGAGCTGCATGTACCTACATATACAGTGTGTGTCGCGCGACGTTGGACTGTATGGGTACTTTAGTTGTTAATAGAGATAGAAAGTCGGTTAAATAAACAAAGTAGTGCATACGTATGTGCTCTTTCATAATCTGGTCAGAAAACAGTTGAATTCCAAATGGGTTCCAAGCTATTTTGAAAAAAAACAAAAAATGTAAGTTTTTAATTATGGTCATAACTTCTTTATTTGTGATCCCATCAAAAAAGTGTTTGGACATTATAAAGGTACTTTTTTATTTACTATTTGATTATGTCATTTTTTTTTCGCCAATGAATTCGTAAGAAACAAACGAGTGTATGTTTGGATTAAGATTTTTTTTCTAAATAATTTGGTATGCCACTTGCTATATTTATAATACATAGCCGACAAAATTGGAGCTTCTATTTAATATCTGTAAAAATCACATGGTGGCATGAAAAACACATTTGAGTGATTGTATTTATGTGCCCATAGTCAAGTTACAGTAATCTTCTGGAACGTATTTATTTGTACTAACTAGACAACATAAAAAAGTAACAACATTTTACCAAACTAAATAATGTTTTCAAAAATCTCGCCATTTTCATGGAGGCATTTTTCACAGCATTCCGTAATATGATGACCTTACCGAGGGTTCTTCTGTCAATCGAATTGAATGCGGCGATGACGGTGTCACGTAACTCTCCAACGTTGCCAAAATTATAAGCACCATACACCTTATTTATTTTTTAAGTCACTCCATAGATAAAAATTACAAGGGGTATGATCCAGCAATCTTGGTGGCCATGATACTTCTGAATAGGTAGCAATTACTCTCCGTTTATGTCTTATATCTAAATAGTTCCTCACGATTCGGGTGTTCTGTGAAGGTGCTTCGTCTTGTGGAACTACATACCTTATCGTAACGCCAACGGTATGTCGTCCATTCTTTCTTCCTCGTCCTCAGTGAGCAATATTGCCGATACATATCCGAAGTTAAAATTTTAATATACAAAATTTGTCTGGTTAATCTGTTGGCCACTACACCGCACCATACATTAAAACCAAACCACACCTGATGATGGCGCGGTACAAATAGGTGCTGATTTTTGCGGGCACAGTAGTGCGTCTTCTTTCAGTTAAAAATACCGCAGTTAGAAAATATGTTTCATCGAACCATAATATATTTTTTTAAATTCTGTGTTTTCGCCAATTTCTTTCAACAGATGGGTACGGATGGCTAGATATCACATTGTTTCACAAAACATCTTCCATGGCACCGTGCGATTTTCAGCAATTCTCGAAGTGTACCGCTTAGAAATCCAAGAATCGTCATTTATGTAAAAGCTAGTAGTTGAAGCATTGCAAATCAATGTAATTTAACGTTTACCATTTCTAAAATACCTCTTTGATTAGTTTCAACATTTCCATGAGGATTATAAGAATTGCAGGGTTTACTAAACGATCCATCGTCTGCTAAATTTCCGTCCAATGTTAGGAATATTGTACGATGCGACATTTCTAAGAGAACAATAATAAACCCTTATTATATCATGTTTTCGTTATTGGTAAACGGCATTTTACATCCACAATCAACGCCAATTAAGGTTTATTTGGTTAAATGACAAACCTAACGCTGAGGGCGTCGCTTGATCAAGTGCATTTTGTTGGCGTTGCTTGGCAACGACTCCGGCGGTCTGTAACCAAGCTCCAGTTGGGTACCTGAAGGCTTTTGATTATTACACAATTATTTTAAAAAAGAATGGTAACATGTTATACATTGCGGAAATGAAAAAAAATACGACTATCGGAAAATGCCAAAATTCAACATGGCGCCCATAAGAAAAACAAAAGTTGACCATGGTTACACCGCCATCTTTGATGTTATTTCAAATTAAAAAATGACACTGCATTCCTTGTTAAAAAGTAGGTGTAGAATGTTTTTGTTTCAAATGTCTAGCTACATTTGGTTTTGAATAAAAAATTAAAAACGATATCTTAACATTTCAGTTTTTTGTGGATATCTTCAAAATGAAAAATGATCGCTTAAATATCTTTTCAGATAATTGATTGGCAGAAAAATACGAAACTTTGCCAAATTTAAACATAGGCTCTATCTCCACTAATAAGCGAGATCCCCATGGTGAGGCTCGAATTTGAATCACCCGGTATACTATTTGTTCTACTTTGCGGCATTAATTTCAAAAATTGCGATTGTCATATTACAAGTAGTTTAATACGAGTAGTTTAATCTTCAACAGCTGGTAATTGTGTAAAACTGCCGAATTCGTTTGAGGCGAGCCAACAGCGATTGAGATGTCATCATCAGCCAAGGTCTATAAAAGAGAGGTTATCCAGTTTGGTATCTTTCCTATAGTCTACTTTATATACCCCCCTCAGCCTATATGTGCCTATATGCTCTATTTGCGTGACGTCACTAGAGTCCCGGCTATCTTCGCAGTTCGCAACACGTCGCATACATCGCTCGTTTACTTTGTTCGAAGATACGCGCGGACTCTAGTGACGTCACGATCTCCCTTTACCCCTCAAACTGAGAAATCCCGTCTTTGGATAACCTTACTATTTTATAGACCTTGATCATCAGCATCCAGTTGACAAATTCAGTGATGGGTATTATTTAGTCGACTAACTGATTGATGAATAACGACTAATCTTCCAAATGTTAGTCATGACTAATGACTAATTAGTTAGTCATTAGTCATGAATTATCCGATTGACGATTGATTTAGTCGTACTCTAGACTGATGATTGATTAATTCGTTAGTCATGACTGATTGAATGTGACCTAAATCTGACTTAAAATTCTCAACATTTTAAAATGGCGGATCGAGTATGGCCACAAAAATTGTAAGAAAATCGTATTCGCATGAAACTTATTTCTTGTAATATTTGATATTCCCTAGTTTCAAATCAGAAATCAGATGTTAAAAATTTAAAATAGCGAATCCTACATGGCGACCAAAAATGTAATATTTTCATAAGCTGTGGCAGGTTATGAATTGCGCACAAAATGTACATATTTTGTTGAATTCTACAGTTCTACCCAGTGGCGTAACTAAGAGTGAGGGGGCCCGTGTGCGAAGAGAGACAATGGGCCCCCACTCACCTGGACCCTGGCTAACTTTGGTCAACAAGCGTTTTTTAGATTTTTTAATTTAGCTACCTTAAAGCCTTCAAAAACACAATTTGAAATTAAAAAACACTGGGAGGCATTTTTTTCTTAAATTGAATTTTGTTTTTTGCGTTTTGTTTATTTAATACTTTGAAACCCTTAAACCCTGATTTGACTGCGCACTAACAAGACTTTTTATGCATTTTATACGTTTGTTTTATACTTTTTATTACTCGTACACATATTTTTTGCAACTTCGCTCATTCACTAAACTTCATATCACCCATAAACTGATTTTTTTCAATATTTGTAAATGTGGCCACAAAAAAAAAGAATTTATAAATTTCTTGGCGCAACAACAAACAGCCCGCCCGTCACGCACGATCTGGCCTACATACAGGCTTAGTCAAAATTACCGGAACACCTAAATAATTCTCCAACCGTAAGAAATTTCCAAAAATTGTTTAAACATAAGTTTTTCGCTTTAAACAAGCTATATTTTAAGCTTTAAGCTTTAAACTAACTATATTTTCAATATACAGGCTGCTTATTTGATTATAGAAATTCGGTAACATTTTTTGTTTATGTAAATAGATCACCCTATAAATTATTAATTTTCATTAAGTCTAAAATTAATACTAAGAATTCTTTATACGAATACTTTTTTTAAAAAATGCGTTATTTTTTAATTAGTGGCTACTAACCAAAAAATGTCAAAATTACCGGAACACCTAAATATTTCACCTGTAAAAAAATCAAAAAATGTTTCAAATAAAAGTTTTTTTGGGTTTAAACAACCCCTCGTTCAAATATCTTTTTAATATACTGGTTGTTTAATTTACTACGAAAATTTGCTAACCTTTCCTTTTGCCAACAGAACACCCTATATATTTCAACAAATTTTAATGCTAAGATTAATTCTAAGAATGTTATGTTGGAATTATTTCTGTTTAAAATTAAATTTTTTTTAGTTATAAGCAATTAATCAATGAAACTCATGAACTTTTACTTTAACTAAACAGGTAAAAAATACAAAAAATCAAGAGAAAATAACAACACAATTACATAGAATTAAATTAAATGTTCTTACTGTCACATTAAAATAAATGTGTATGAAAGTGGGAAAATATTCTTAATTTAAAGTTCAGTACTTACGTACTTAGACTAATTCTTAAAATTAAAAAAAAAAAAATTACAGGATGTTCTATTAGATAATAGAATAGTTTGCAAATTTCCATAATAAAACGAACACACTCGACTATATTTAAACAAGAGGTTGTTTAAGCTCAAAAAACTTTTATTCGAAAATTTTTTCGAATTGTTGCGGTTGGCGAATTAGGTGTTTCGGTAATGTTGACTATTTTTGGTTACTAGCTGCCAATTAAAAAGAACGCGTTTTATAAAAAAAATTATTCGTATAAAAAATCCTTAGAATTAATTTTAGAATTAAAATTTTTTATAATATATAGGGTGTTCTATTTAACAAAAATTAACAATTTTGGAAATCTTTGGTTGGAGAATTATTTAGGTGTTCCGGTAATTTTGGCTAACCATGACTGTACACTGTACACCACTTCATTTTACTAAAGTTAATTTATCTTTTGTAAGAATTAATAGTTTATTTTTTGTAGATCTTAATAAAATTGTATTATTTATTATAAATATTTTTTGTCCTTTATGTAACAATAAATATATGGTACCGAGTTTAGAATGATATCCGTTGAGACCTGAGTAAGTACCTACTTTTTAGAATGCTCGACTTGATTTATTGACATTATGCTTGCATATTATTGCAGCCCAGGGCCCCAGAAACTGCACAGATCTTCTTTTTGCCAAAAACGGTATCCCGCGCTCAGAGGGGCCCTTAGCTATTGTTTAAGAATAATTATGAGAAATACCAACATATCGACATATCGTCTGCTTAAAACTAAATGTCACTACCTAATATTTTGTTACACTTTATTGAAACAGGAATTAATCGTACCCAAATGATTATAAATGCGAATCTTATACGAGGAGGTGATCCATAAGTGTTCTAAGTTGACTAAAATCTATAAGCACCCGACCGGCTCCAATGGGCCCCCCTGGCTCGTGGGCCCGTGTGCGCCGCACACCTCGCACACCTGCTATTTACGCCACTGGTTCTACCTATAGTATGGTTTTGTGGAATTTTGACAGCATTTCCAAATTCCTTCAGATCGCACTTATACAGGATGAGTCACTATAGTCGCGGTGGTCGATACATCATATATCTCAGAGATTTATCTTAGAAACGGAAAATTATTTTCTCTTATACAGGATGTTGCATTTAGGCGTAAAAGAAAAAATAGTATTTTCACTTCTCTTGAAAACTCTTGTAATCGATATTTTACATCTTTGCCAATGTCCAACCGAGTTAAAGTTTTGCATGTGGGCAAATTTTCGGCGACAACGCATAAAACAATTTCAGAATATTTTCCAGAATTTGGAAAATTTGTCTAATCGAGTTGACATTTTGCATGTAGACGATTTCCTATAACAATGCATGAATAAACTAAGATATATCGGAACATTTACCAAAATTGTGAAAAATTTTGGAAAATTTGGAAAATCTTCAAATTCGGCCAGAACAGCGATGACTGTAGGGTAGGTCCGGCCCGCCACGCCGCCGAGCGCCTGCCGCCTACCGGCTATGTTTCACGAGACTTAAGTTAGTCATCCGTTTAGTCATAACTGTTATTCATGATTGACAAAATTAGTCGACTAATTTTTACATTTTATTCACCGACTAATATTAAAATATGACTAAATTAGTCGTGATTAAATTAGTCATAACTAATTTAGTTGTGGATATTTTAGTCGTCAGTATTAGTTAGATTGAAAATTTAGTCGACTAATGCCCAACACAGGTTGACATCCAGCATTATATTACATTGAGTAAGGACAGTAAGGACTGTCCTTACTCCATGTTTAGGGTTGCCAAGTGTCCTCCTTTGAGGAGGACAGTCCTTTCTTAACCGATTTTGTCCTCCATCCTCCATTTGCACTGATTTGTCCTCCACTCTTATTGATAGAAGATGACTGTTATTTTGCTCTCATATCCTTTCTATATTCAGTGATACAATTTGTTTCAAATTATGTCTTCTTTCAAATCCAGAATTGATACAAGGATCGATGAAAGTTTCTTTGGGATGCAGGTGGGAAATAAAATGAAGAATCCTGTACAATTCAACAAAGTGAAAGAAGATTTTATTCGGTTTTATAATTCTGCTTTGAAATATATCTCAAAGAGATTTGATTTTGATATCACCTCATCCTGGCACTCAAAAATTTCTGAATTGCCATTGAAAAATGGATGTCCCAATTTCAAATTTCTTATGGATGCCATTCAATTTGTTAATTTGGGTGAAAGGTTACAAATTTTGATTTGTATCATGGTGATAATTTGTTCGAAGAAGTTGTGATCCTGAAGCAATTGTAGGTACGTCATCAAAGAAGCTGTAGATTTTGTTCAAATGGAAACATGTGGCATTTGATTTTTAATAAAACTGTAACTGCTCTGCAAAATATATTCAGGATGATAGCATTTATGTAAGTATCCCGACGTCATCTGCTTTCATCGAACGTGTGTTTTCGCACATGGATAATAAGTGGCGGGATGAACAAAATTGGGCATCTTTGGACCTGATAAAAAGCCACCTTCTGATTTCAGTAAATTCAACTTCCGCCTGTATTGATTTTGTAATAAAATCAAATTGAATAATACTCTTCCAAGAGCCGCGAAGAGCCAAAATAAATACAAATTTCTCAAAAAGTAGCGAGGTAGGTGCTTACTTAAAAAATGAGTACCTAAATTAGGTAACCTAATACCTACATATAGTCTTGCAAACAAAATTAAATTTTCTACCTTGCTCTTGATTTTTTAAGGATTTATTATTTTACCCGTGACTTTGTGTTTTGTGGGTAATAAAGGGTATATTACGTTATTATTATGTTTACCTATACATAGTTTATATAAAATATTTGATAATGTGTTTATTCATATACCTACTTACCAGAACGTATTTTTTTTTATTTTATATTGTTCATTAGTGTTCATTTGGTTTTGTTATAAATACAAAAATAAAGATTCATACCTACAACAATTTATCATCACTATTATCATTAGTATTCCAAATCAAATGTCCTCCTTCTCGAATTTATATACTTGGCAACCCTATCCATGTTATATTACGCTGAGCATCAACAATACCAATTACCAATCTTGGAAACCTAAAGGTTACTAAAAGCTAGTAAGCTAGTGCTGTTTTCATAACGACGGCGAAAGCGGTTTCGTTGAGTTTATAACGAACGCAAAGTAGATCAAAATTATTACTGATGGACAGATTGTCAAAAAAATTTGTTCTGTTACCAAAAATCCTTCAAGTTTGTTCATAACAGCATTTAACATTCTTTTTTCGCAAATTTTCTATTTTATTGTCCGTATAATAGATGAGCGCTGGATGAGCGTTTAGGCCTGTAGTTTAGGCAACACATTTAACTATAACAGATGTCGCCACTACCGCGATACAATTCAAAACTTTTAAACATAACCAAAAAGTTTTCCCGCCAAGTAAAAAGTTGGCAAAAGTTCACCGCCGGCACTACAACATGGATTTTGTAGGAAATCGAAGGAAACGTGCCCCAAAAACGATAGTGACGAACGCCTTAAAGGACATATACGCCCATGATCTTCAACTATACAACATCCCTCCAAGAAACGAAATCCAATTATCCGAATTTGAAGAATTGGCTTTTGAACGACTTCAACTATTTAGGATTTTAGAGCAGGCTTCCCAAAAAGGCAATAAAATTTACAGCAATGATTGGAAAGAATGCATATTCACCGACTTGAACAAACATAACCTGAAAAAGTTTTATAGGTTAGCGAAAGGTACCGCTGTTGAAAAGCCAACTGAAGCAGATTTACAAGCTAGAAGAGCAGATCATATCTCCCATTTTATTTTACGGTTGGCATATTGTCGAACAGAACCACTTCGAAAATGGTTTCTAACACGGGAATTGGAATGGTTCAGGATGCGGTTTCAACAGTTAAGTTCGAAAAGCATCGAAACGTTCTTGGCAGTGAACAATTTGACGTATACGCCGATATCTTCAGAGGAAAAGAGTAAGATGTACCAGGAATTGTACGATTCCACTGCTGGAACATATCTTGTTGATACTGTTGATTTTTATAAGATTAAATTTACTGAAGTACCAAGTTTGGTTAAGAATCGGAAAGTTTTTTTGAAGCGTGGGTTTGCTTATATTCCAAGCTACGAGTTGGTGACATGTATTTCTGGAATTTTTCGATCTTCACTGAGTGAAGCCCTTGTGGTAAGTAAAATATGTAAATTAATATTATAATCATTAAAAATAGAAATACGCCATATTATTTGAATTTTATTTTCTATGGTGTTTTAATTTTATTTATTATTACATCACGAATTTGATACTGTTGATTTTGCAATTAAATTTCCGCTATTTGGATAAAAAAATTGTTGCTGTGCAAGAGGTTTCCGAGCGAAACATTCATGTGAGGCAACGTTTTTAGTACTTACTGACAAATAGGAAAAAAAATTTATTGCAAGGAAAATTGCAATAGTTATTATTAAAAGAGGTATTTTTAAACTTGAAACTTTGCATTTCGGATCCTAATTATATTTTTTGGTGTTGAATAATGGAATAAAAATAAATATGTACATTAGGTTTTTTTAAATATTATTTTATGTTAAAACTGCCAAAGTAGAGAGTGAACAAGGAATTGTTCTATTTTTTCCCGCTGCACAAAATTGAATAAGCTATTCATAGACAAGTATAAAGAAAGGAAAATAATGTGATATCCGTAGAATACAATCCAAAATGTGCTAAACTTTTTTTAAACGGAAGTGTTTACTGTCTGTTGTGGATGGTTGTTTTATAATTAGTTGTTCTTAATGTTATATCGAGTAAAAGCCAATTGAAGGAAAATAATTATAATTGCGGAACATGCATTTTGTGAATGAAAAGATACAAGGCAAGGAATACGAATACGGAGTTTCCATGTCAGGGTTTCAAATAAAAAATAGGTTAATTTATCAAAGGTAAGTTTTTTACTTGAAAATTTTTGTTGACTTTGAAAATATTGGTAATTTATACAGTAAACAAGATAAAATTTAAGTAGGTTTGAACCTTTTTGACGCTTGCGTTAGCATACCTTGTATGCAATAATAAGGCAAATCCATGTGATTTTACACCTTAGCTTACCTTAACCTGGTATTTTAATAGAGATGTTAATGTTTTAATGCCTGCTTTTCTTTAAGGTTGCATTGATTTTTATACATTTATTACGCACTCTCAAAAGCTTGTGCATTTATAAATGTGGAATGTATATTTTATGGTATATAAAGCTCGTAATTTCAAAACATCTGTGCTCTAAGGGGTTCAAAATTGCGAATAATATTTAAACAAATTGTTTGTTTTCCTGTACTACAATAAATTGACATATTACAGTTATCAGCTTAATCTAAAACAATAATCAATTAACTTTTGAGTGTAGACAACAGAGCATTTCTAACATTTAAAAAACACATTACTCTAAGCTAAGTGACTGAATACTGGCTAACCAAGAACAAAACTGGACAAGTGAAAACCTGAAAAAATGTCTCTCTTCAGAATCAGATTTTGCAGAAAAGCACATTCGAAAAAAAATTAACACTTATTAGATTTTGTTCATTATTGGTTTAAATTATATTCTTGAAATTATGTGTAATACTCTGATATCAAGACTCAAAATGATTAACTTTTTTCTATTAAGGACTACTGAGGTATGTAAATTAATTGCAGTCAAACCAAATAATAAAGTTTTTTATTATTTTTGAAATTATTAAGTTACACTTATTTGTTGCTTTTGAGCCTCTTGGGGCACGTGTTAATTTGTATTCATCGATAAGTATGGATATAAAGGAAAAATTGAACGGGTCCTGCAGAACAAATGTTGAAAAATAAGGACCATGTTGCCCTAGCACAGTAAAACTAATATATTGTCCATAAAGGTCCCTTTCTTCAGAGCTGGTTATATATATATTGGGTTGTCATTTTAACTTGAGACTCTTAAATATCTCGAGAAATATGCATGGTACGACAAAAGTGTCTTAAATAAACATGTAGGACTCAAAGGGGGAAATGAGATGACGATATCAGTTTCGTTGCAGATGGCGCTGCAATCGGTGAAAATGAGCCTAACTTCAGTTTTTTAAATGGGACTACCCAAACATTTTATCAGATTATGATTTTAGGCGAAATAAGAAGAATCTTTTGTTTGAAACTTTTTTCGTACACTGCATTTTTTTCGTGCGTAAACTAACCCTATGCGCATGACGGCGCAACGCGCGAGTTACCAAAACGTGTCCCGGTTACGCACATACGTTGTAGCATGAGTGTCTACTCAGTCGTCGCTTTGACTGCCAGACGGCGAGCGCATCTCATGCATTGGCAGCAGTCGTAACTACCGCAGCGGCCACAAACTTCCATCGCCAATAACTTTAAATAGATGAACCGTACGAAAAAGATGTTCAGACAAAAGATTGTTCTTATTTAGCGTAAAATCATAATTTGATAAAAGATTTGGGCATTCCCATTTAAAAAATTAAGTTAGCCTAATTTTTACCGATTGCAGCCATCTGCAATGAAACTGATATCGTCATCTCATTTCCCCCTTTGAGTCCTACAAGTTTATTTAAGACACTTTTGTCGTACCATGCACGGCATGCACAATGCACATTTCTCGAGATATTTAGGAGTCTCAAGTTAAAAGGACCATCCGGTATAATATTATAAATCATATTGTTTTTACAAGATAATTTTGAAAAGAAACTGCTCTGATAAGTTAATGGTATAATTTTATACAAAAATAATAATATCAAGATGAATAAAGACTTGAAGTTTTGAACATCTCCACTAAATTAATGACATTTTGGATTTATATATTTTACAACTCTGCGAACACTGCATTTGATGATATTAGAGTTGAGGCAGCGTTCACAATTTTTGGGATATGACAATTCTCAAAAAAAAAAATCTGATGTGGCCAGGCACATGACTTTATCATACAATATATAAAATTAATAGTTTAGCTGCATGAGAATTTATTTTATGGAGATAAATCCAAGGTATTGTCAAAGCATCAGCATTTGACGCTACCTACACTAAGTCATTAGAATATTAGTTATTTATGTCACAAGTGCCGAAAGTACCGAATAGCGCGACGAGCGGTGATGCGGCTCGTCACTCAAGGCGGAGTGTCGCCGTCGCATGTGAGCGAGTCGCGCTATCTAGTTTTTGGCAGGAGTGACATCAACGTTTATTGTGTTGCCTTTTGAGAAATACGTATTTAAAAATGAATAAATAAAAAATGGTTATATTTCTGTATAGGAAATGTTAGGTTGGTACTTTGACGAAACGTCAAGTTTAAAGGTGCGTTCCGATGGGTGGTAATGGTAAGTAATGGCGGTAGTAGAATACGAAATTATAGTATTTCTTACATTTCGTGACACATATTAGTTTGCATGTACATAAACATGAGTCCCTAGCAATTTGCTATTATAAATACTAAAATGGCGTCTGCTACCACTGCCATTATCACTAGTGTAAACGCACCTTAAAAAGGTAGTTCAAATTCTGACAGATTTATATTTGTTCATGACACATCCCTGCCAACATACTAAAATAAAACTACACTCATCACTATACTTTATTTATAATTTTCTCAATTTATCGTTTTTAGAATTAGATACAAAGACGGGTTGATATTTCTTATCAACAAACAATCAAATTGGTGATCTTGTTTTATTTGAAATTTGTCTTTTATAATTTGCCACACTTGGGCAACGTTCCATAGTGGTTCTCCAACCTCTGATGAGATCAGCTGTTTTCGAATGTGACAACACAAAAAAATATTTGTCGAAATCCTGGCTACTATGTAGTTTCATATTAATGCAGATGCGACTGATCTCGATCAAATACAATTTGCTCTTGCAGCTAAACTATGAATTTTAACAAAAAATGTCATAAACATAAATTATTCAAAATTTCCTCTACTTTAATTTATTATTTAACTATTTTGACGAAATTACAGAAATGGCGGCTCATTTGCAAAATCCTTGAAAAAGGCTTAGAATAAACTACCAGTTCCTTTGGACCCTTGTGAACCAAAAGCTTTTCAGCTCTAAGTTAGGTCATGAAACTTCTAAATATGAACTTTCGTTCCGATACCTTCAGTAGTTTCTCCGGAATCGTCTCCACAAAAATCGTTTACACACACACACACACACACACACACACACACACACACAGACATTTTTTTGTACCTTGGTCAAAAATGTTCAGGGGACCCAAAAAGACCTATTTCCGCTAAAATCTCAATTTTTTTTTCGGCACGATTACAATACTTTACATACTGCGTATGATAAAGTAAAAAAATTTTCTTTGACATGTTTGTGTTTGAGGTTTAATGCTCAAGATTATTAGTTTGAGCACAATGTGAATACAATCATATTGCATAATGTAACATTTTGTATTAACATACATATTTACACTTCTGAAAATGGTTCTACAAACATTCTGTAAAAAAATCAAAGGTAAAGAATAATGGTTACTAAGGTGGGATGTACATTTTTAAATAATATAAAAACTTTTGAGTAAAATTTTAAAGTTTTGTGACCGCGACTAATTTTTAGAAATAATTTGAATAAACAAACAGAAATAAATTATTTTGTAAATATATATAGCAAATATTCAAATAAATCTTAAGAATGGAAAACAATTCGTATATTGAGACTTTTATTTACAATTATTGTATGTTTTTTTTTGTATGTATAAACATTTTCTTATTCTACAAACTTGAGAAAATATTGGTATAGATGAAATTGTCGTGTAAAAATAATAGAGAATAATATTTGGGAATTTGAAAAAATAACAAGTTTAGGAAACATTTTACTCAGAGCAAATGTTTCTTCCCTTTTTATTCTTTTATTTTTATTATAGTTAATTTTTAATTTAGTAATTAATTGATGATTTACATTTTATTATTGTAAAGATCTTGTTTGTATTCTTCTTTTGTTTTTCATTGTTTGATTGTGTCTTCTTTTTCATTTCTTTAGTTATTATTATATTCGGATGGCACTTTTTAAGGAATTGAAAAAACAAATAAGTTTATGCACTGAGAAAAATCTGAACCAATGTTTGTAGGTAATAAATTACAACAAAAAATGTAAAAGAAACGGTAATACCGTAAAATTAAACAAAATGATATGCAATAAATTACAGAAAAAATGCTATAAACGGAGAATTTGCTGTTACTTACATTTTTATATTGCAACATTGCAAATGACATTTGATACCAGGAGGTATTTTATTACCAATATGTTCCTGTGCGAATGACATATTAGTGTAAAACTACAGTATTCTCACAGCTATTTTACATACTTTTGCCATTTTTGCAAGTCTTGAACACAACAAAAACATTAATTTATCTTATTTTCAGTATGCCAGTCGTAGACTACCACTCATGGACGATGACAGAATTAACTTCCTAATCTCAAATCTGAACAACATATATGTCGGTAACGATTACACCAACAGCAGCGCCAGCGGTTCCGTCAGTTTAGCCAACTTGGATGCGTACGCACGGCAACATTTCCCGTTATGCATGAGATACACTTACGAGATGCTCAAACAGAACCATCACTTGAAACATTATGCCAGACTGCAACTTGGGTTGTTCCTGAAGGGTATTGGGCTGAAATTTGAAGATGCCATGACCTTCTGGAAGGAGGAATTTACTAAGAAAATTGATAGTAACACATTTGAGAAGCAGTACGCCTATTTAGTTAAGCACACGTTTGGCAAGGTCGGAAACATGACCGATTATTCACCATACAGTTGCTTGAAGATAATTCAGGAGAACGTCGGACCGGGAGATCACAATGGGTGCCCGTACAAGCATTGGGATCCCTCTGTGCTGAAGTCAAAACTTACCGAGTATGGCATGGGAACAGATGGTATGTTTTACTTAATTTTTTTATATATATTTTATGTGCGATGGAAGGATTCAAATATTTATTTTATTATTATTACTTATTCCCACGTATGGCACTTTGAATGGTGTTGTGAAGAAGTTTTGAGGACATTGATACATATGACGACAAATGTGATATAAGTATTTTGCGAAAATGTGGGAAAATCACATGCACAAATAACGTTCCGCATAGCAGAGAGATATGTCAGTCTCGTGTACATATGATGGGGTGTTTAACTTTTAAGTGTTTCCTTAAATTGGATAATGCAGATCCTTTGTATGAAAACATATTCCCACAGATTTTACATTTGGGATTATTTGTGGCTTCATTTAAATTGAAATGCTGCCACATCACACTTCTCCTGCTTTGAACAAAGATGATTAGCGCACAAATACGCAACACATAAGAGACGCAATGACACGCAATGACATCAAAATAACGAGGTTGCCGAGTAATTCCCCTATATCTATACGCGTTACGCATGTCGCATAAACATAAATCGTCAAAGATACCTACATTACCTACAAATATAATATTTGTAGTATGTACGTACCATAATCGCTAGATGGCATGATTGACTGATTGCCACACCATGACTGATTACTCAAATTTCTAGTAGTAATAAAAAGTATCCATTGTAATCGATACGTTTATAGAAAGATCCGATATTTTCAATTTTCTGAAGTATCTGATCTTTTATATCCGATAGATACTTTTTGCACATCACTAGAATCCAGTGTCTAAAGTTCCCTATCATGTCATTCACCAAAAAGTTCAACCCAGGCGTGCACTTAAAAATTTTGCAAAATTAAAAAACATTTTTGAAATTTTTCTAAAATATCTCTGTAAACATTATTTGAATGGTATTTAGTTTTGTTATTCTTTTAGTTAACCATGAGAACTACACATTCTCGTCGAGGAGCTATTGTGTATCAGTTGCCGGTTGCAAGAGTTCAAAAAATAAATATTTCATTATTGTATTTAGATATTGGGGGTGATTCTGAACTAAACTAATCAAAAGAATTAAAGGATAATGAAACATTTGTCAAAAATTTAAAGTTACTGTTCTCCTCAACCGTTTATCTGGTTTTGACTACGCTTTCATTCACTGCTAGCTTAATTCTTCAGAAGAAGTACGGATGAAGAATTTGTATTTTGACTTTCAGTTTTGAGTATATGCATATAGGGTGTAAGGAATGATGTTATTTTTTTGCCTGAAGTTTGAAGCACTATATGAGATTTTCCAGCTATAACAACTGGCGATTACTGGAATGAAACAATAATATTTTCTAAACATTTTGTCTGTAATGTGTATTAGTGTCTTTTATCAATAGTTTATTTATGAGTCTGATTATAATAATTATTATTATTTATTTAACAAGCAAAGCAGTAAGTCACAGCAAGAATTAAGCACATGGCCCATCAATCGGTATTCCCTGTGGTGTTTGGCCGTAGATTTTCAAAATTTTGTCGAAAGAGAAGTGCAAAAAAATCAACCATCTATATTAATTTCTAAAGGCTGGTTTACATGGTGCGAGTTGCTGACCAGCCAGTTGACAGCAGCTGTCCCTGCGAACTCGCATTGAAAAGTGGCTAGCAACTCGGCTGTTTACACGAGATCAGTGAGGTGCGAGCAGCTCGCCAGTCTTGCGTTGTATACTCGTGTTTCAATATGGCTGAGCGCCGAGAAATTCTGATCTGCAAACTGGCAATCTTTTTCCATGTTGTTATCTGACGAATTTATTACATGCATCCAACGTGTAGTTCCAAGAAAAAGAAGAGTTTGGGTTAGAAATTAGTTGTATCAAGAATCTTCAAGAGCAAGAAATACAATCATGAAAGAGCTATACCACAAAGATCGTCGTCACTATCGAGTACCCACACAGTCCGAAACACTTTTAAATTAAATTGACTCAAATATTCAATGCAATTATTCATTCATACGTGAAACTCTCCCAGTATATATTATATACAGAAGCAGGGAAAACATAACTAAAAGTGTCTATAAATACAAATAAATGTAGTCGCATCCATCGAGCCAGCCCTCATCAATGACTGCAACTTCCTCAACAATGGCTTGCTTGAGTTGAGTATTGACGATATTCCTCTGGAACATACGGTCTTTCAGGAGCCGCAACAGGAAAAAGTGTTGACGGACTTTTTCCTGTGTGGTATCTTCAAGAACCGTTTGCACAATGCACTGATGTAAACGGAGACCATCTGCCCCATATAATTTTCAAAAAATAACCTTGAAACCTGTGGGAAATAAATGGCATACTTGGTCGTATTTATAGACATATTTACTTATTTTGTCCGTGCTTTCGTATATAATAGGTATTATTTGAAAAATGTCAATTGGCTCCGGACTATCCTGTACAAAGAAAACAAAATTGCTATACACTGGCAAGTAACGGAGCTTTGCGTTCACACTACGCAAAGAGCGGGCGCACAGCTGACCGATAACCTGGGAAGGGTGGTGGGGGAAAGCAAGTGGCCAGTAAAATCAAAATTGTTTGAAGTAGCTCGCATGGCAGCAGCTGACAATCTCGCATAGGCAGTAACTCGCATATTCCGTTTAAACCATAACAGTAGCTGGTATGCAGTAACTGTCATTCTCAACTCGCACGCCAGCTCGCACCATGTAAACCCCGCATTACTCATTTTCTTATCTTTAGTATCTGGCATTGCATTGTGTTGGAAACAAATTGAAAAACTCAGTAAGTCCACATGAAAATTTTTACTCAGAATAACATTTCCTTTCCAAAAAATCCCTAATAATTTTATATAGATTAATTTATTTGTTTTAATATTATAAATTTTTGCTTTAATTTATGTTGTTTTTGCAAAAAGCTAAAAGATACAAGAATATGACGCAGAATAAAAAAATCTGTTTAATCTGTAGTAAAACAGCACATTCTTAAACTCATTTTTGTGAGGAAGAAAGTGGGACACCTGTATATTTTGCTGTACCAATTTGATTGTTGTCAACAGTTATGATATTATTTTATAGACGTGCAAGATGTAGTTGAAACTGCAACAAAAGGTCACTTCCAGATAGCTTGCTCTAAATGTTTTGTGTACATACATGGACAACAGAGCAAAACTGCAATAAATCACCCAAATCAGTACTTCACAGAAAGTCTGGAGTTGAAAGAGGGAAAGGAGAAGGAAAGCAATGGCCCCAAGAAACAGAAGGTGGGACCACAAACCCAGGATACAAGTATTGATGTAGTCGATGTAGTAGTTGACGATGTGAATTGGAATGATACTTTTGAGCATTAACTGAAATTTGAAATTTTTATTTTACTCCCTTTTTTCTAGTTCTGAATTTGTTTCAACGTTCTAATAATTTCAAAATATACTTATTTATTTGGTTAGTAGATTCTATTTTATTTTTTGGATTTTTATGTTTGAAACCCTTTCATAAGTACCAACAATAATCTCTGTATGAGTAATTTTGTGATTCCCTTCATGACCTCTGTGCTAACATGTACAACAATAAGCAAACATTTGTATGAGATACACGCAAATAAATGGATATCTTTCCTGGAATTTCCTGTAGAGACGGTGCATTTTTATCAGCCTGAAAGTCGATCGTTATTATAAATTATTAAATGGCTAACATGAAGTCCTTTTTTGTGTTATATATGTATATATGCAAATGATTGTTCAGTAAATTAATTTAAAGTCTGCTGGACTTATGTGGGTGGCAGACGAGTTTTGTTGCGGAATTTATGTGGCAGACGATATTTTCTAAGCTTCTCTGCTTCAACTGATACATACAATCAGTTTTGCGTATGCGGCTATAATTTTTTTGTATTTTTTTGCGGGAATTGTAACCCTCAGTGCGCCGGCAGACGTTCAGATTACTATTATACATTACACACATAACGCATACAAAAAAATAAAGCTTGCGAAAATGACCCGGAAATTTCTGTCATTACCTCCCCGACTAGTACTGTCCTCTGTGCCCTGAATTGAGGAGGGTTGGCAGGGGAGTCATATAGAGTAGGGGGCTGCGGCGCGGAGCGCTTGGTCCGATACTTGGTCATGACCGTAGCTAATAACATTGAAGAATATGTGAAAAAAGTCACAATCGTAAAAGCGATAGATATTTTCTAGAGTTAATGCAATTTGAGTTGAACCATACTAACAATATGAGCTATTTGTATGTTGTGTCTCATTTTAGAATAGTAAGAGTAGTAAGTAGATATCCATGTATAAACTTTATGCTCCCGATTTATAACCTTAATTGCTAATTTATGTGCTCGCCAAATAATACCCTACTATTCTAAAAAATACTCAAACTGGTTATTTCATGTAATCACTGATCATAATAGATTTTTTTTAAATGTCAATATTTGGTTGATGATTCCTGACTCAAGGCGTCATTTCCTACTACATCCTATTTTTCTATTGATAATAAAAATCATAAAATATTTTCTAGACAAAATTAAACGAAAATTTAGAAGTTAGTAGGTGGTTTTGATTGAATCTTTTTGTGCTGCATAAAAATCAGAATTAAATTAATACAAACTACAATGTTTAAGATGTTTAATCCTGAAATATATTTACTGTATACATCTATTAAATTCAATTTATTTCAACAATTAACCTACCGTTGTTTGAAGTTTCACGTCAATAAAATATTAAACATTACATACAATACACCACAAATAAAAAATATATTTTATATTCAAATAAAAAAAATGAAAATATTAATCAGAGCGGAGATAATACACCCACTTGACGCTCGACATCTGCGGTTCCAGGCACACAATGGTCAGCTTTCCAGTGAACGGACATTTGGGTACAGCTGTCAATTCAACTTCCCCAGGTTTCATGAAGATTTCTATCTTTGTGGAAGCATATGGACCCAAAACTTCTCCGACGGGTTTGATCTTGAACACCGTCGATTCCGTGAGATAATTAAACCTAGCCTGTGTGTCGAACGGATTCTTGAACTGTATGTACGCGCTCGCGTTGTTATTTTTCGGTACCACGATGGGGCCTTGCGGTTTCGGAGATTCGCACAACCCTATTACAGGAAACCTATAAAATTTAGATTTTCATTTAACTATGTGTAACAGGCGCCTTGTACATTTTTAATTGGCAAGATTTCCTTAAAATGCTACAGTGGGTGCATAATTGCACATTCTTTACGAATTTGTCTCAATTTTTAAGAAACAGCATGATTTCCTTAAAAGAAGATCATAGAATTACAAAGTTTCTATGTTTCCATATTACTAATTTCTTTCTGTTGGTATAACTTTAAAACAACTAAAATCGTCAAAACAGAGTGGTTCAGACATTTTTAGAAATTGATTACTATTCATATGACCCTACATACGTATATTCTCCAGCGACTGGTGAAGCAATTTTGATAACACCATCGACATTTCCAATGGCGTTCGGTTGGTAAATGACATCGAATTGTCCGGTGCATTTTGGAGCAAGAGGAAGAACGTCCGGCCGAGTTGAGAACATCTCATTGCTGCAACTCTAAAAATGTATGTGAAATAAAAAGGCTCATCAATCATTTAGGGTAAACATAGTACTGAACACTTAGTCAATGATCTCTCATCCTTTTGACAAATGTAATTTAATGTTGCCTACATTTCATACTAAAACCCCACCTTAGAATTGCAACATTGGCACTTGCGGATCGGAAGTAACATATCTCTCCTTGGAAGAAAAGTCTCCCAACCAAGTTACGAGATCATTGAACTAATTGACCGTTAGAAATTCGGTCAAAAAACTTACTTTCAGTCGAAAATCGCTCATCGAGCTAGACAAATTACCAACGGTGATCTTGTGGCTTATGCTCTGGCCTAGGCAGCACTTGAAATGCACAGTTGGTTCCATTACTGCCTCCTTAGCTAGTACCTTGATCTTATACAGGAAGTTCCCAAGCTCCAATGTAGACAACGTGAAGATATATTCCTCTTCCTGAGAGGACAACGGACAATACTCCAACGTAACTATTTCTTCAGTAAGCGGTTTAACAGTTATCTCTGTTGGATGGTGCAGGAAGGGATTGACGACGGCAATCGTGAATAGCACGGGTTTCTTAATCGGGTTTTCTACCGTTAGCTCGTGAAACACAGGTTTCCTAGCGCAAGTGGAAAACGAAATCTCTTCGACCGGTTCGCCTTGCTTTACATTAAGTGATATTTCATAAAGAATGTATTCGTTGGTAGTTTCATTTTTAAATATCACCTAGAATAGCACGATAGTATGTGTTAGTGCAGGCAATAATTTCTGATTGAAAGTCCAATCTACACCATCCAGGAGTTCTTGGACTTAAATTTTCAAACTCTATTGTCTTGATACATACATACATATATATTGCCTTATTGATGTGAATTGTAAATTTTGAATTCTAAATAAATATTTCTTTTTCTAATGTATGCGGAAATAAATTAGACAGGTAATAATTTTTTTAACTGTAGCAGTTCTGGCCTTTCCAGTATTAATACACGAGGTTTACAAAACGTCAATTGGCGTACGATGGCTTATAAACCTATTGTAATACGGTATTTTTTCTTAAATTGTTTGGTTTCCCGAATTATACTGTGAAGTGACCAAACCTCAGAAGAACCTTCACTCTGGAAGCAGATCGTATTGGAAGCAGGAAAACTCGAACTCTGGACCCTCAGACTAATAGCCGCATGCTCTACCGCTGGGCCACGGTATGACTCTTCAACAGATATGATGTTGGTCATCACCATTATCGAACAGCATGCAGCGCTCATTTTATAGCATTAGGAAGTTTTAGCCGATTTGAGAAACCTTTGGCGTGTTTGTTGTGCTTCGAAATAAAAATCTTGCCGTGTTTGTGATAGAATTTTGCCACATTTTGTAATACTGCTAACCAATTGCTCGGTACAACAACCAGTTTATCGTGGATGGCAATTCAATAAAAACACAACTTGATTTAAAATGGTGGCAGATATAACCAGAATGACGATTTCTTGCAGGAAGGTATCAATTGACGAAAATAATAAGTTCCTTATATGTTTTTTAATACTGTTCTTAATATTTTGTTTATAATTTATTTATTTGTGATAAAGCCTTATATTTGTCAATAATGGTGATAAAATATCGGACATTGGAAAATATTGGACATTGTTTTCAGATGAGAAAAATGAACAGCAGGTGTCCATACCAGGAAGATCTCAACAAGGAGAGAATGGTCCGGCGTATGCAAACGGACCGAAGCAATGGTGGCTTACACGCACTCGGAGAAATCCTAAAGTGGAAGGATGAAGACGAGAAGCGTCAACAATCGAGAGGACGCCTTTATTGAGAAGTAGGGATAGTCCCGGGACAATATGGGGACTCAAACCAGGAAAGATAGCGGCCAGAAACCGGCGCAATAAAGCAGTCGGAGCTACCGAATTTATCTTAAATTATCTTTATCTAGGATATGTATCCGTAGCGATGGTTACCAACAGTTTTTATTATAAAACCGAATACATAATGCAATGTGTTTATTATGGAACCAAATCAGAAAATATTATGGAAGTGGTCATATCAAATACTTACCTGAAAATTGAGGACCCCAACATTCAAAACATAAATAATCCACCTATAATCCCTATTACCGCAAGAAGGAACCTCGACAAAAGGATTGCCGGTCAACTTATAAAGAATATTCACAGTCTCCTCAGGCTGCATATTCTCCGTGATCAATTTGAACTGTTGAGGCACCTTCATCCAGTTGGCCACATTTAGCACTTCAGTATGGTAGGTCTTGCAGAAAATTTCGCGTTCGATCTTCTGCACCGGTTCAGGCGGCAAGGCAACTCCTTCCAGCTTGTACAACCTGCAGAAACCATTGGGTTGCGGGAAAAACAGCGTAGCCTGCAAGATGACCAAACACGTTTTCTTTCGTTTTAGCATTCACAAGGCAATGGAAGAGTACCGTATGAGGTTTCGATGGTTCACACATCACCATTGGTCTGTAGACTACCTCGCATGGAGACGTTGAACTCGCTTCAAGTGAAATGGTGTCCGGTGCGAAGAAGTTCATACCAGTGATTTGGAGAGCTAGTACCCATTTAATCTCAGTCCTATACAATCATTAAAGATAATAGTAAAAGACCAGTAGACACAGTTATTTTATAGTACGGATAGAAAAACATCTTTTTATTATTGATAAGCACACAAAGCTTGACATATTGAAACTATCTAAGAGATTTACCATAAATTTAAATTTGAATTTTTAAAGCTACCTGTTAGTACTTGTTATTTTAACAACACTTTAACTAACACTTTACTCACTGTGCTCTGTTTTTTTATACATTTCACTAAACTAAGACTTTAGAGCTAAGTTCGTTTGCATATTCTCACTAGATTCTGGTTGTCCAGTAGCTGCAAAGTTCAACGAAGACGTGATGACGTAGGCCAAATCCATGCTTGTTTGCGAATCGCTTGAATGACTTGTTGGGTATCAAGATCGCTGGTAATGTTACTGTTCCTTAGAACTTTATTTTGATAAGACTGGATATCCCTTGAATATTCACTGGGGATATCCACAATCCCTAAGATGAATGCCATATAACCAAATCTATTTTAGTAATTCTAGTAAGCTTGTAATTTATTCTGTCAATTGGGACATATATTTCTCAGTACAGGTCCCTATATTTGAAGTCAATCTGATCTTTTGTTCTTAACGTGAGGGGCCATACTGTCCTACATCCTTTTGTTGCTAAAACAATTGTCCATTTCACCATATTCAGATCATATCCATCACCATGCGCTTTTTCTTGATTCAGGTTTGAGTGATTTGTGGTGTGATTTCTTTGGCGACAATGTGGGTGGGTTCTTCTGCATAGTTGACCATTTTTCTGATCTCCGTCTCATAATTAGTTCGGGTAAGTTCAGCGTAGTGTTGTTCCAGATTGCTGTTTGATGGTGCTGATGTAGTTGATGTTTTCTAGTTCTATTGTAGCTTTCCTAGCCGAGTTGGCCAATATTATTTTTTATTATGCTTTCGCTTAGAGTCATGGTTATAGCAAAGTGAATAGTGATTAGAGTCCACGTCGAACTTCTATCAATGCCAATAAAGTTTGGTGAAACGTTTCTTGTTATAAAGAAATCCAAAATATCCGGGGTTTTATCATGATTACTATAAGCATCCTCTTTCTTGGACTGAATTACTGAGCTCTCTCCTTGTTTGGTGTAATCAATTCACCAGTCTCTATTGTTCGTGTTGACACCTAGTATAAACCCCGGTTCAAAATGTTCTAAGAATTTATTATCATCCGATTTCTTGAGATTGAACCATGAAGGATACAGGATGTATTTAGAAATAACGGCTAACCTTGAAGGATCATATGCCCAAGGACGTAACAAACATGTTTTGTCATACGTTCTGTGGCTGGTGCCACAGAATCATCTAATTCTCTTTAACTCTTTTTAGCTGCTGTTAACTAAGAAAAGTAAATCTATCAATGGACTTTAAAAAATTAAAACTAGAATTACAACTAATAACAACTATAGTAACAAGCGTAACATCCACGTGGTAAAAAATGTGAATGGAAAGCTTACGGATTTGGAAGCTCTACACTCTGCGTCTGCGAAGACCTCACAGGACAAGTGAAGTGCAATGTTGCAGTTGCTGGTGGAACATTAATACAAGACCCCGTTAGGATCACTTCCAAGGGACGACTGTGTTTTTCGATTCTACAAATGGCCTGCAAATTCGAAAACAAAATTAGGAAAGAACGAATTATATGATTAAGAGTAAATCAGCTGAAAATTTAATAATTATTTAGACAAATGGTCAATATAGAACAAAAATTATTTTTTCGTTAGAATGTTTTGTTGAGCATTTATCCGATATACAGTGTGGCTACAGTACTTCAACTTCATACCTTAACTCTTATGTAGCACTGGACTGTGTTTGGTTGGTACTTCACAGTAAAAGTAACACTGGTATCCGGGGATATGTACCCCTGCATCGGTGTAATGGTGATCTTACTATCAGCTGGCAACCTATTCCTGTCAATACTCCATGCATACCTAAAATGAAACAAAAGAAACTTAAACAATCTCCACCATCACATATCCTTTTATCCGTACTTTCCACCAATGTCTCCCGAATTATATAAGGTTAGTTTGGTGATATAATCGCAACCCGTTACAACACTCCCAAAAGAAATCTTGTCCCTGTCGATATAATACTCTGGAGCAATGCAGGATGCTTGCACCACACATATTGGCTCGATGGTGTCTTGGATTTCAAAATATATCTTCTTGGTGAAAGTCGACAGTCTCTCAGTGGGGGAATAATTAATTATAAAGCCGCCTTTTCCCCCAGGAGGTAGTTTTATCCCATGCTTGGGACTGACTGTAAGCGCTTGGTTAATTAGGCGCTCACGTCGTTCTTCTGGCGTCTCCACTGGAACCGGTGGTAGTTCTGGTCTAAAGCAACATAATAAATTGATGGTATTATGTTATAAGTATCCCAATTGCAGTGCGAAGAAATGCAGGTGTTGAATGTTGCGCTGATTGTACTTTGAGCCATATTAGTCAGGCCGTATTTTCAATGCCAGCTTAGACCACAAAGAGGGTGAGTAGTGCTGGGGGAATTCCCTTCTCAAAATGTATACAATCACACTCTAAACTGAATAGGGACGCCATTTTCACCAACGGTTACTATGACCCTAACATTAGTTATCTTCATTACTTGATCTTACTTACAGAAGCGTTAATTAATTATCTGGTTTACCAGCCCATCTGATATGTCTAACTCTTACGGAGGCTTAAAACTTGGACGTTGTCGGAAAAAGATGAACCCTTCTTAGTAATCACAAGACTACCTAGAAGCTAAAATTTTTCCACACAAGGAAGGCAGGTTAATTTTTTAATATACATAAATCAAAATGCTGACGACCACAACAATAAAATAGATTTACAACATATGAACAAACGCAGAACTGCGTACAGAAAATATGAATATTAACTTCTAATCACAAAACTCATTTTCTTAGTGGCGGGAGATCGTCAGACAGACGATATAAATCAATAAAACTGTACTAAACAACTTACGTATTTTTAAAACAATGGATGAGATGGAGAACAAACACAAGAGACATGAATAATGAATAAGGATCGCCGCCCCATAGGGGTCGGTTTGCTGACCCAGCTTTCGCCATACAGCATCCATGGTACACCACCCTGAAAACGTGTCTGCCCTCGAGAGCCCGTCGCCAGTTGAAAGAGGCCATGCCTGGCATTTGTAATATCCCTAAAGTAAGTTGCTTGGCTGCACCACTGGTGCCATCACGCGCAGTGCTAAATTGTATCGCTCTATCACCCTCTGATCCTTCTCTTAACACCTCATACCAACTCAGGGGCGGATACAGAGGGGGGCGCAGGGGGCGCGCGCTCCCCCTCCTTGGGGCAAATTTATTGGTACAGCAGAGAAGAAAGCGATTGTGATGTTACCGGCTAAGTCACCCATAGCTCAAGATGTCTTTTTGCGCCCCCCCCTTGAGTTTTTTCTGTACCCGCCACTGTACCAACTTAAGACAAAATACGCTAATCACACGCGAAATCGACCCGTTACAGGTGTAGATATGCAAAATCTGTGATATATAAACTCTGTTCGTAGTATAAACTGCCGTGGATACAACGCCTTTAATGAATAAATTAAGTTTTGGACTTAAGTTTACAGAAATCTAAATCTGTCCAAATCAAAAGGGCGACTAGAATTCGCCATAGTGCTTAAAATGCTATTTCTCGCCAACGCTTTTCCAAAAATTAGCATTTCCTATACGTTTCAATCCGACATCTCTATTCTTCAAAATAATTGTACGATGTAATATTTTGAGCCTAAACTAAACTAGAAAGGACTGCTCGTACGAGAAATAATATATAACCTTTCTCGTTGAGAACGAGCTGATGTACAATTATTTGTTTACTTATACAATCGATAGAAATCGAGATATTTGCGAAACATCTACATGGCCTTGCACTACATTTCTTTGGCCGGATTCTTTTCTGAAAATCCATCAGTATCTAAATGAGAAAAACAACAAAATCAATTAATTATTACTCTGTTGTGCCTTTACTGCCTTTGCCGGATTTGCTCGACCCTTTACTTTTCTTACTCTTCTTAGATCCCTTGGACCCTTTGCTTTTCTTACTCTTCTTGCTACCCTTGCTGCTTTTACTCCCCTTAGAGGATTTACTTTTAGAGGACTTGCTACTCTTCTTGCTACCCTTGCTGCCTTTCTTGCTACCCTTGCTGCCTTTCTTGCTACCTTTGCTACTTTTCTTACTACCCTTGCTGCCCTTCTTCTTTTTCTTCTTGTCTTCCTTCGGTACCCTAAAACCACAACTTCCAGCCACAAATCCCATACAATCGACAAGAACACTTACTTAACTTTAGGCTTTGGAGGCGGACGCTCAAATTCGGGCTCGATCACTTTTTTTGGTTTTGAGAAGTAAGGTAGACGATCGTACAGATTGAAGACCACGTTCACGGTGGTCAAACTTCTATTCACAACCTTTACCGTCTTCGAAGCAGTTTTACCAACTAGAATAGCCCCGAAATTAACAAATCTCTCATTGTAGTCCTCCAATATCAGATCGATGGGCACAGCTTTTCCCTTTATGGTGACCTTCTCGAGTTTCGAGTTGATATAGAATGGAATCTGAGTGACATAATCTCCCGAGTGTAAAGGATGGAAGTAGATCGGAATTGCTTCGAGCTTTTTAGGTTTAACTTCCTTTGTTTTGAAGTCGATCGAGATGTGATCCTGTTCTTCTTCTGAGAATTCTAACCTATAAAGATATTTTGATAAAGCAATCGTTGAATCTGGTAAAAATAAGATACAGAAGAGGACCCTTGTAGCTATGACTGAACTGGAGAGAGCATTTATTGTGGTAGTTTTTCTCCTTCTGAACCAAACATGACCCAAAGTTATATTCTGTGAAGGAAAACTTGTAGTTTGCTCGTATGGTGGTGCAGATAAATTGTACCATATATTCTGGTCCATATAATACCTAACATTGAAAGAATAATTGCTTTTCAACGTACTGACTATATTCAATTACAAATATAGTTCAAAATGTAACTTACGTGGAACTTCAGTTGGACATTCTTGTTAATCAAATACTTGACGGCCTTTATAGATACAATCAAATTAATTTCTTCACCAACTGGGCAATAACCTTCCACCTCCTTCAGATTAATGTTGACGTAGTCCTCGATATACTTATCGACCTTCGTCCAATTATAATAAAAGCCAATCTTCCCGATGTTCCTTATCATGAATTTGGTGCTGCATTCTTGGTTGAGAATCAACTAGAAAGTATCAAATAAAACAAATACTTTTACCGTTTCTTTTTACTGCAAAGTCCTTACCGTTTTCAACTCGATGTTGTTATCAATCCTATGGTCCAACGGCACATTACCACGCTCATTAACCAGAATAAACTGAGGATCTACATCGTAAGCAGTACCGGTGGCCGTCAGTACTAATGGTTTAGCCATTCTCTCAACATTGCATTTCAAGTGAAAGTTCACAACTCCACTGGCAGACGGCTTAAACCCAATCCTGAAATAACGAGTTTTCAATTATTCTTAAGCCGCTTTCTAGTTATCTATATATACTTTATTTGAGTGTTACTTTTTGATTGTAGAATCCCTGCTGTTGGATCTACAACCACCTTTTCAGTTCTCGTACCAGAGAACAAGCTCTTTTTATTAAACATGAAAGGGATGTCGATATTTTCTCGATTTTCTAATGTCACAAATTCCGTACAGGCCAATTTGACCAGTGTGGGTTCAAACCTTACATTAGGCTTCGAGAAGAAGACGCATGGGTTTCTGGCCTTCCCGACTAATAAGAATTTGGATTGGAGGTTGTATTTCTCAATGGTGAATGTGTAGAATCCCTCAAAAGTTCCTATCTCTTGTGGAAGGAAACTGAAGCTCGCCTCAGCCATTTTTCCTTTGACGACGTGACCTTCCGGTGTATTGCAATGGAATAGGATGATATCATCGGTATTGGTATCCGCCTGCGTCCATTTGAAGTCAAAACTCTCTCCAGTAGGGTTGATTATATGAAAGGTACTATAAAAAAAATTAAAATCGTTGACAACAACCATAGATTTAGCAGTTAAAAGTACGGTATCGTAAGCACATATTAGTTTTTATACAAGGTGGCGCACACTAGCTGCAAGTAGATTAATGGCCTTAAGAAATCGAAATACGCAATTCCTCCTTATAGAAAAGTTGTAGATAACCATTCCCTCTACAGACAGAAAATGTTTTCAGTAGAAACAGGCGAGGCATCAGAGGTGACAAATCAGTGGATTGAAGAACTAACTCAGACAATAATTCTTTTTTTGTATGGCTTCGGCGATTAGTAAACATAAATGCTGAAAATATAATTAAAAGATATGCTTGGCATCGCTTGTTTCAACGCATTAAAATCTGTCTTTATAGTTTTCTTACGATTATCTCGCGAATGACAAGCTCTATATTTTTTTCCGTTTGTATATCGTGACATTTTATATGTTGGATGTGTTCAATAAACTGCTATAATAAAGCACATTTTTATCCCCCCACATTTAATGTGGTAACTGGTGAGGGTAGGTATATTGACTATGATACTACATTTGTAACACCCTTATGGAGGCATGTCAGATATAGACTTACATATATGAATTTGGTCAGAATTGAAACCTGAATCGACTTAGCTATGTCCGTCCGTCTGTTCATCTGTCTGTCTGTCCGTCTGTCCGTCTGTCTGTCTATCTGTCTGTCCGTCTCTGTACACGATAACAGCCATAATTTTGAAGTAATTGATAAGAAATTTGGTATACAAGCATATTTCTTAAAAAGTAAGGACAAGTTCCTGAAATCGGTTCACTGGTTTTTTTAGTATTTGATTTTACGGTGGGGGTATTTTAACTTCAGTACGGCTGAAGATAATTTTTTTACTAGTTCTTCTTTTCCTAGCTAATATACACGTCATTATACAAGCTGGTTGTTTTAATTTGAGACAGCAAAATGTTTCGAGCAATATACATCACACGACAAAAGTGTCATATAAATATCGTCAGATGCAAAGGGGGCAGAAGATGGCAAACTGGCGTTACAAACGTTTGAGGCAGCGAATACCCCGCACCACAGTAAATTGAAAGAAAACAAGGAAAGTAGACACAATTTAACATATCTGCATTCGGGTTCAGATTTAACGAAAAAAGTATACAACCATCGGTTGTACCATTTAACTTCTGGTGCTGTTGGCCGCGGTAGTCATTTAGTTACGACTATTGTATTTATGACAAATTAGAAAAATCTGATGTGACCAGGCACATGACTGTCATACAATATATAAAATTATTAGTTTAGCTGCATGAGATTCTATTTGATCGAGATCGATCGTGTCTGCATTAAAATAAAACAAGTTACTCAGGATTTGACAGATATTTTGATAATATCATATAAGTACAAAATGATATAAAGAATATTGGTAACAGCAGGCTGTTCCTACACTAGCGTTGCAACATAACTCTCTATCTCATCCGACGTAGTGCCACTGGACACACTACACGCATGCTTCAAGTTCGTGGATTCGATAGGCTGGATTGGATCCATAGCCTGCCACAGTGCTGCCATGCCTGCCACCAGCTGCCACATGTATAACGTTATCTATGGGCTGTCAGTGGTTTGGCGTTAGTGATGCCGAATATTACCGGCTAACGGCCGCGGTAATACCGACCGCGCACATTAACCTACAATATCGCCATCTGTCGACGGTCCTAATAACTACTGGCCACGCATGCGCAGTTTGATCCCGGGCACCACATCGATAGACAAAATATATATTTCCGTCTCACATTGTTGGAACTGAGACTACACATTGACGCTATAGGACAAGCTCCGTATAATCCCTATTCCCTAATACGTATATGGATAATATTGGCAGTATCAGTAGTGTTCGATTGCTGGCCGCGCTTAGTTCTGTTCAATCTGATTAGCGATCAGTTGGCTAAAGTGCAGTTCGATTGCTCGTTTGACGTCTGAGCAGAACTGATTCCACCAATAGGAACCAAGTATTTCAAATTTGCGATCAGATTGAACAGATTACAACTGAGCGCGGCAGCAATCGAACATACCTATAGTATACAAAATAACTGATCAACTGCGAGGCGCAGTTGCGGTGTCTAGTACAAATTATACGAAAAATGGGCTATGAAGGGAAATAATCGAATATAATAAAACCACCCCTAAAGTACACGTTCACAGTTTTCCGCATTTTACTGCTAAACGGGCAAAATTTTTCAATTTTAGCTGCAGTTTGCAGTTTAATTTTGAAATAAATTCGTTATTTGACCAAAAGTGCTTCTCTATCCTTTGTTCTTACAAGCTTAGCCATTATTTCTGAAACATCCAATATACTCATGTTTATTCATATCACCTATTAATTAGCTAAGCAAATACGCAAAAAATATATAAGCCGCGTTATACACGAGACAATACCGAATAAAATGAACAAATGAACTTCTGAAACCTTACCTGTTATGACTAATCCCAATTCCAATGCCCTCAATTTCGACCACTTTTGTGTTATCATCAACCAAATCGCCACATTTTACCACACGTTCTCGTCTTCTCAAGTAATCACTGGGTGTTATGTCGAAATGGTAAAGCGGCAATAGACTATTGGCTTTGACGAGGATATCCAACGGCTTGGTGCCCTGCTGCACGTTCGGAATCGGCGATTTTAAGTGCAGGGTGTGCTGCTGCGCACCCACTGGCGAAAATGTAACAGTAAACGTTTGTTCGCCTTCAGCGGGAATTACCGACGCCATCGGTGTGATGGAAAATTGGACTTCGTCAGGAAACCTCGAACACGTCGTGTCGTTGCTGCTTTTTGGCGACAAGGGAATAGTCATGTCACTATGGGATGTCGACGGTCGCTTTATCGGCTGCTCGCTCTGGTGTACAAAGATCTCTGGTAGACGAAGATAGAAGTTATCGACATGCCACTAATATATTTACGTACCTTATGCATTATATTCATTGCATAGGTTGATACTGTAGCCAGGAAGATAATTGATCAAAGAAATCTACCGTTGTTTTTGGTTTTTGGCCATAACTAAATTACAAATCAAACGTCTTTCATACCTGTGGTACAACTTCCTTGATGTACACAGATTATAACAACCTGCACTATCTTTTAAAACAGCGGTCTCCTTAGATTCCGGACCTTCATGGCAGAGACCAATCATATTACATACATAATTATGCCAGTAGGTTTTGAGACAATTGATGTCAAAAGTGGATTCGATAAACTTGGGATGAGCGGTTGTATCTGGAGAATGGAGACGAGATGAAGAAACCACATTTAGGTTTTGTAATCGGTAATCCCATTCTTTTATTCCATTTTGCTAGCATTTTTGACAACCAGATCGCTCATTCTATCATATATGTGTGGAAAGTGGAAACACTTGAAATCCGCTTTGAAGGAAGAGATCAATGATGATCAGTCGCTAAACAATTTCAAAGATGAAATTAAGGTTTGTGTGAAGGAAGTTTCCCGAATTACTTGAACATTTCCCATCACGTTAACGGCGTGTGGAATCAGGTCATCTGGTCAAGAACTGGTGGAGAAGGCTATCTTGTATAGTTATTGGAGAGCATCTGATACATAAATGTTTTCGAAATATATTGTACATTTTGGACAGGAGCTGTAGGACCAGGTTTGGTATTTATAGACAACAATGCGCGACCACCTCTAGCGAATATTTTTTACAATTACAAGTATCCCACCCATGAGACCAAGTCCACGGTCTGGCCGGCATGCTCGCCGACGGGAACATTTTATCAAAAGAAGTTTGTAGACTCGATTTTATATCGGCAAGTTCTCTTATTACTGTTCTTGCCATATTTCCTTTAGTAACGGACATAATGTGAAAGAAAAAGGGAAATATTCAGAAAAGGTCAAGCTACTGTTGTGGTTGAAGTTACACCAGATGTTACAGTTGGCGCATTTGACAGAGTTCCAACTTTGGACTGAAACGTATCCTCATTCTTACACCCTGTAAATAATTGTGCAGTCTGGTTGTTCTCATTATCCCTAATCTTTTTACCAGTGACTGTTATCTTCAATTTTCTTTAGTAACAAAAATGTGAATCTATAGTAGGCACTCGTCTTTATGCATATACCCAAAGTTGCAGCTAGCATTTCTAGTGGACAGTCCGTAAGCTCGCCAGACGATTGAACACTCAAACAGAATTAAGTACTTGAAAAACTTTGTCAAATCTGTGTAAGGATGTATCCAATATCGCTCAAATATTTATGTTTAGAATAGGCACTTCTATGATTATGTATATTCTTTTGATCAACTACCCCCCCTTCCTCCTTCATACCTTTTCCAGTTAATTGGTACTTCATCCCCGGTATGCACATGCAGCTAGGGTTTGCGGACTCACGCGACTGTTTTGTGGCAGCTGATTTGATCATCCTTGCAGAACTGGATGCGCTAGGCCTTGCCTGCGGAAGGCACCCTTCCTCAGCCTCTACGGTCCATTCGATGAAGAGTGGCATATTCGACGTATTTGTGATTGAGAAGATGTCCGTTTTTTTCTGGATGAACATATGTGTACGAATATGAACGAGACAAAATATCTAAATTACCTCAAACATTAAGGTATCATCAAATTGAATTTCATACTTATCGCACGTAAAACTACAATAATCGGCCATTACAGAGAACATAATAAATATACCAGTTGTAGAATCCGCCAGGATTTCATGAGCCGGTTCAGGTTTGCTCTCTATTTTTTTCTTCTTCAGCGCGAATGATTCGGACTGAAGATCCCTAGCAGAACCCAGCTGATCCCTAGACGATCTGCTTTTAGTCTTGCTAACGGATCTTCTTATCTTAGTCCTTGAAGTTCTGGGACTATACAGGTAAACACATAGTAACAAAACAAAAATTTAAAAAAATGTAAATTACCTTGCTGATGCTGATAAAACAGCCGACCCAACTCTTGACCTTTCAACTGACGTAGAGGAATCCGTACACCAAATCACCAAATTCTGTCTCTCGTCCCAGGATAAAGGCTCAAAGTCTACCTCCCAATACTCGATTTGGCACATCGTTATAAAAAACATCTCCTATATAAGTCATAACATATATCACTCCAAAAGTAAAATACCTCAATTGTACCTGTTGAACAGTTAGAGGTTCCCTACTCAGGAAAGTGACGATGACGTCCTTGCACGCTCCTGGTTTCAAGTGGCCCACGGATGGAATGAAGACAACTTTGTCGATGATGGGAAATTCGAAGCGATATATTTGGGCCAACGAGTTATTCTTGATCTTGAATCTTTTCTTCTGTAAAGTACTTAGTGGGCAACAACCAAAATCTAGGATGTACCGGGATGTGGCTAATCTAGGTGATATATTGGACACCGATCTGTTTTCATCTGCTGGTAGTGCTGGTATATTTTCCAAAATTATGTCTTCAATGAAGCTTTCTGCTAATACGTTGATCTAAAATATTATACGACTCTTTACACATTAGGTTCTAATTGATTGCTTGTTAATTTCTTATTGAATTATTTATTATTAACTTAATTTATTATTATTTATTATTACTTTATTACTAATTTTCCCAGCTGATTTTATATGATTAAAATTGTCGACGGTAGTTTAAATTTTGGGTGTGTTCTGATAATGCACAAAGCGTTCAAAGTATAGGCCATAAGCAAACCATGTGGAAGGGATAAGTGAAACGATCTAGGCATCTACAACGGAGAAACGAACAAATACCGGCCAACATGGTTTCGCAGTGCAATGCGTAGTGCAATGCGCCGTGGTTGCCAACAATATTCATCACTAATTCGACTATCACGAAGCCACCAGTTGCCTTGCCATTAATAGCCGGAAATCGCCTGCAATTATTGCCTGAATATTCGTTTTCAAAAGGTGATTTTTCACCTAGTATTAACTTTGAGTTCTAAAGATGTCATCGTCCGATGAAGATGTTATCGGGTATCTGTACTTAAAAAGGTCGGAAAATAACGTTTTTGGGTACATACCGATTTGACGCCTGGGTAAATTAAAAAAAAAGAGATGAGTAGAAAATTTTTTTGGAAGCTTGAAAACGCTTGTAGGACCAACAATATCTATAAGATAACATGTAGTAAAGTCATGTGGTTTTATTATACAGGAACTCCAATAAATACTGCGACAAACAACGACGTCCAGTTGGATATTTTGACAGCGGAACAAATACACTACATAGTATAGAAAGCTGTAACTTCCAGTATGAAACTCTACAGTGCACGCCACATGCACATTCTACTGCCAACAGCCGTTAGAAGTGCTTGCATCGTGAACTGATTAATATGACAAATGTTTGGCGAATTCAAACATTTGCAGAGAATATCAGACCGTTCCGTTTTGCCTAGAATTTACATTTACGTCATCATTATCAACTACTGATTTCAGGCAGATATAATAATAAATCACAAAATAAAATACATATATAATTCCATAAAAAAAGGAAAAAATAATCAATATGTAAAATAAAATTGAAAGAAAAAAAATTAAACCTAACTAGAGGTTCATTCAAAACATTTCAGATAAAATGCCCTCAGTAGTGCCGTCTATGAGATGTAGAGCATTTTACGTCATGATAGATAGGTTTAAGAATAGATTGTAGTAAAATTATAACAAAATACTAACTGAATATAACTCAAATGGATTGTTAACAATAAATATATGAATTGTAGCATTGATCTTAGCCTCCTTGTTAGGCCTAAACTCCACGAGACATTCAGTGGTACCATACGGTTTCAACGATAAAATAGCAGAGTGAGCGGTCCCACCTACAAAAACGTCAAGCTTTATTCACATAACCCAACTACTGGATCAAACCAACAATCGTTGTATCCATCTGGAAACTTAAACAGCAGCATGTTATCCGGATCATCGCGTATATCAATGATAATCCTGCACGGAATAATACCCAAATTTTCAACCACAATCCGTTTCATATCCGTTTTCCCAACAAACAACGGATTGAAAACCAAGATGCAAGAATTTGATATTTCATCGACGTTTGGCTCGAGGATCTTCAGTTCTGGCACATAACCCTCGCCTTTCAGGGTGACCTTGAGGACGTCCGGCTCGGTCACGGGTGACTTATAACTGACCTCTAAATACTCTTCGTAGTCTTTGATGGTATCAGGAGTGAAGCTCAGATCAAGGAATCCGTGTTCGTAAGAGTTCAGCTGGATCGAATCTGGAGACATGTTAAATACTTTCGTGTTGCTCAATGCTGTGAAAAGAGTGGTGGCCAGAGGACTGCTACTTGAAAATTTCAGTCTGGCCTGGGTTGTTGTGTTGATGCAAGTTTTGCTAAAGTACAAGGTGTGCTCACTCTTGACGTAACAACAATGGTTAAGCATCTAAAAATAAACCTAATCAATTATGTCTCAATATGGAACTATGTTGTTTTATTATAAAAGAGCACGATTTTGTTTCGCATATTAAATTAGCTGGTGTGTGGAAAGACAAAAGCATACACCAGATATAAATTCTGTGGTTGAATAGTTAGAGTTCATTGGCTAAATCAGGATAAATTAAAAGATGTAGAGTATGTATTTTAGGTTTTCTCACACGTTGGCCTATTTTCAACTTTTTGGTGAACAAAAAACGTTGTACACCAATGAGGTATCTTTTAAGGGATTGAGAAATACATTTGGTTTTACAATTTTAACCCTTGTAAAATCTTAAACATGCAAATAAAAAAAATTGGCTGGTTCTCTGAGGGTGTTGTGATTACATTTCTATGACATAATTCAAATCCACAAGTCAAAATTTGGGAACCTCCTCATTGACCTTGATATCAATGATCATGCAGGTTCTGGAAAAGGATATCGCACCAGCAACCTGTAGATAATATAGCGACCAAAACGAAATGGTGCGCCAGTATAATAAACTTTCAGTTGGTTTTTGATTTCAACCTGTTCAGGACAATTAAATTCAGCCGTACTATCCACTATGTACTGTTCGCAGAATATATCCTCCATGTTATTGAAATCAACGCTTGGAGTGTCTCCTTTGACACTCAGTAGTATTGGTATACCCTTTTTATCTTTGAGATTGCATTCGGATATGAAGAAAACGAGAATCTCTTCCGATAACCCAAGAGACTTTGGCTTAGACGTGATCACAAAGCTGACCAATTCATGTGGTTGCAACGTACCGGTGGATGGAGTTACTGTAAAGCACCCTACGTCCATTACTGTTACCTTTGGCCTGGATATTTCAGAATTAGCAAAAGAATGATATAGGAAATAAAATTTCTTACGTCTTATCTGCCTTCGATGCTCCTTTCTTCCCTTTCTTACCCTTGCTTGACTTTGAGCTTTTCTTGGATTTTGAGCTTTTGCTTTTACTTTTGCTTTTACTTTTAGATTTATCTTTCGATTTTTTATCTTTTTTGCCCGCCTTACTTCCTGCCTTCTTTCCTTTACCCTTGCCTTTACCTTTTCCTTTTCCCTTACCCTTACCCTTGCCTTTAGTTTTTTGGATGGCTTGCTTTGCCTTCTGGGCGAGAATTTCTTTTAAACTCTTAACGGTGAACGTAAAATCAAACTTGCCACAATTCCTCAATGTTAACGGTTCCGCCGTTACTGTGCCAACTAACTGGTGACCAAAGTATATCTCCGTTGGCGGACAGAGTTGGTAGCTAAAAAGCATAATTACAGTACCCATAAATAAAAAAAGCAGGAAACAATGGACTAAAGGGTAAAGTATTGTTTACACCCACAACGTAACTTCACGTGCGAAAAACTATAATTCCGACGACGAACGTATCCGTTGCGACTCGATATAGTATTGACCTTTTAGTGTTTCTACGTTAAGTGAATCCAAATGGACTCATATTAATCAATTGAGTTCAACTTTAACTAATTTTTAAGTTTTCGTACGTTAAGATAAGTGGATGCAAATGAGGCTTTAGACAAGATATATAATTATCTTTTTTTTTTATCCAGCATAGGCAAGAAACATACACAGCGATATATGTCTTCGCCGTTGCAGTCAACACAAAACTCATCATGACATTTTGAGAGGGCGGGTCGATGATGACACATTTAAAAATAGGAATGTTCACGAAGTCGACGCAATGCTTCGAAATAAACGTGACTATCGCCGAATCAGGTTTCCCGCATTTCAAGGTCAACTTTTCCGGGTTGACCTTAAACAGCTTTCGAATCGGCGCGTCCTCTTTGATAGTCGGATACCGATCCAGGGGCATGAAGCTAAAGGGAAGATTATAGCAGAATGACAAAAAGGTACAATTGTTTTGTCTTACAAGAAATCCATGTCATATTTTATCTTGCTCAGTATTGGGATCTCAACTGTGTGCTCTAGACGAGCTTTCACCTCCCCCAGGTTGATCTCTCTTGGGCAATCGACTTCAATGTTGAGAACTTCGGCTGATAGTTCAATCTTGGTTACTTGCAGAGGGATCGGTATCTTTACTTTTCCATGGAAAACCTTATCGAGTGAATAGGTCACAAGTTTTAATTTAATCAGAATCGATTAAATCATAAACCAGACAAAGAAGAAGCACAAGCTCATACTGACCTGTATCTCCAACTCCACACAGGGTATGTCCTCCAAGATTGATGTCATGAACCTAACCTCAACTTTCTGCCTCGTGCACGGTGCCATAAACCCTTTCAACGGAACCACTTTAAAATACTGCAACACGGTCTCACTCTCCACAACCTTCCATATCACAGGCACCAAAGTTTCGTTGAAAACAGTCAACCACTTGCTGACGCTCGTGTTTAGTAAAGACCTCTCAAACGAGATCTCATTAGGTTCAATATAGAATTGAAAATCAACCCCCAAACAATTAAAATTTATCAACTCAACCTTCGGGTTATTAGCGATGATAATTGCAAGTTGTGCGCTCGTATTGCCAACTTGAGTGGGTTGGGCAGAGATGGTAACAGTCTCGGTTTCGTCGATATCGATAAACAGCTCTTTCCTGCTTATCCTGAAAATGTCGGTGCAAAGGGGATACGCCGGATCGAGGAATAAAAGCTGAACGTTACATGGTTGGGATGAACCATTGGCTAGCTTGATTTCTACCTCTTGTTCCAATAGTCTCGTATCGTTGACATAGGAAGAAATCAGTATGGGACCAAATTCAAAAAGCTTCTCCTGGAAAACATAAAAACTACTCTGTATCTTGTACGATTTAGACCTGTTGTCGACGCAAGTGGGGAAAATGTTATTCGGGTCCATGTTCAACTTTGGGATGTCGCATTTGCCTTTGCAGTTTAATTGGTACTTAGTTGGCCAGCCGACCAACTCAATAGCGTAGGTATGATTGTACTCTCCGCACTCGATAGGGGCGAACGTTACACCATACGTGAATTTTTCATCCGGATGGATCACACACCTCTTGGTCAACTCTTTGGTGGTGTTTTCTGGTACCACTGGGGTTACGAGGGTGCTCCTGGTCGACGATTTCAATTTAGACTTGGATTTTGAACGATTGCTACCCACTGAATCCGCAGAGCCTTTGGCCTTTCTCACCGAGGAGTGCTTCTTCTTCAAACTTATCTTAGAACCTTCCGAGAATTTCTGCGAGTTGGTTTTTTGGGTTATATCAGATGATGAAAACTCACTTTGCTAGAATACGTGGTAAGTAAGTTAACTAGAATTTCCTTCCATTTGATTTACCTTTGGTGATAAAGCTGTGACCACGTCACTTAAAATAAAAATGGCTGAGATGTTTTTATGGCGTTTATTCTTCGGTTTCTGAGCTACAGTCAATGTTTCCGTACTGGGTTCAATTTTTGGTTCATTCGACTGTATCAATTCTTCAGTCGCAATAGCAACTTCTTTGTTACCAACAAGGTGGTCCACCATAGTAGTTATTAAGTCATCGCCTTTGCCCACGTGGGCATTGTTCATTAGCCAACAGGGTATGCCTAAACGTAGAAGTACGAAAAAGTACGTTGTGATTGAAATAGTTCACAGAAAAAATATTTACCAATATATCTAGCCATATCCAAATCTTCTTCTGTAAATTTCTTTGTGGCGGGTACCTGTTGTTCTTGTGGAGCACTTTTCCTGCTGGATACGCTGCCACTCTTGGATTTAGGCCTCTTTGGCGACTTAAGCGCTTTCTTTGGTACTAATTCCTACAAGTGACGATGAAAAAATAAATAATTATGACTTTGGAGACCAACCTTCATAAGAGTGTAAGTCTTCCTATTCCAATACTCCAGCGTATGAAGTATATCGTCAGCCAACATTTCGGCAGCATCAAACATTTTTTTGAGCTCCGCCTCAACAGGATCGATTTTTTCTGGAATATTTCAAGTATTAAAGATTAACAAAACACCAAACTGACTGTCTACTTTTATCCTTCTTTCCTTTTCCTTTCTTGCTACCCTTGGACCCCTTACTCGACTTGCTCTTCTTACTACTACTTTTCTTTGAACTACTTTTACTCTTGCTCTTTTTCTCACCCTTCTTGCCTGTTTTGCTATCCTTCTTACCCTTTTTCCCACCTTTAACGACTTCGGAAGCTGCAAAGAGAACCTATAAGAAAAGAATTCACCGATCCATTCAACAAAAACGCCATACAGCTTTTCTTAGCTTTCGGTACAATCTTAGGTGGTGGTTTTGGATGTCTATCAATGATGATGCCTTTCTCTTTCATCAGAAGCCGAAATTTCAACTCTTCTCTCTTCTTCAAAGTAGCAGCTCTTCTCGGTATAAGCACTTCTTGTCTGAAGAGAGCAAATTGCTCTGGGGTGAGTTTATCAAATTGCTCAGCATCGAGCTCTATCATCTCTTCGATACGTGCATTCTTATCATCTACAGCTATGCTCTCCTCCACTACCTTCTGGGCTTCGAGGTGCTTGGTATGGTCCGCATACGTATAGGACAATAGAACGAAGTGGATGTACTTGACGTTTTTGATCGACAGCAATATCCAGTTCAATACTTGCAAAGGTTGCTTTATAAAGATGCTGTTTAAGCTTTCTATGACCACACCATTACCGTATTCAATAAGCTTTGCTTCGAGGATTTCGAAGAGTAGATCTTCCGGAATTCCAATCAGTGTTGGTCGTTTATCGACTTTGACTTTGGGGCCGTCGGATTTTGAACTCTTCGAACTTTTCTTCGAGCCCTTCTTTGAACCTTTACTCTTTCCACTAGACTTACTCTTCTTGCTGTCCTTGCTACTCTTCTTGCTCCCCTTAGTTCCTTTACTTCCTTTACTCCCTTTACTTCCTTTGTCCTTCTTCCCTTTGCCTTTCTCACCGGGAAGTGCACTCGTGGGTTTAGGGTTGCGTTTCGTCTTACCAGTGAGCAACAGATCAACTTTTTTCTGCAACCTATCAAAGTCATCTAAAACAGTATGTTTAGCTTTTAGTAATAATTTTCAATCCAAAAGATAAGAATATCTAGAAGGCGCATTTATGGCACAAGTTATGTTTTGTGGCATTGTTGTCTTTGGTAATTTCCATAATCAGCGTTCGAGTGTTGGGATTCCGATGCTCATGGAAAAGTGATGGAGAATCACAATATCCGAACGCTGTTCACAAAATATATCTGTGAAACTACCGACACGCACATATTTGACACAATCAAAGTGCCCTCCTTCATATTCATATTCTCCACTCATTGTCACAAATACGTTACCAAACCCGGGGGGTTCTTGTAGATCTATATCGGACGCTATGACCGTAAAGGCATCCCGAATAGTCTCGTTTACTTTAATGGAAGCTAAAGTTGCGCGATCGACCAAGGCTTCGTAGATCAACTGGTCTATGCTAACGACTGGTAGCTTCATCTGCAGACCAACTTTGTTCGCAGCTTGGCAATAATCTGCAAGAAAAAATGCTATAGGATTGGTCCTAGGAAATGATTTGAATGTGACTACGCATACTTGTTTGTGGTGCACCATGGAAGACTAGCACTATGCCGTCTTTGGCATCATTGGGTTCTTTGGGTGGTATCTTCGGTTTAGAATCCACGATAGCCTGCTTGACAGGATCTGATAATGTGGTTTCTGGCTCAACATTGTAGTGGGTAGATTTCCAAGCATGCAATTCGTCTACAAAATATGTACATATTTTTAACAACTTTTTACTGGATGTATCTAATGGATTTTGCAGCATGCTAGCGGTGTCTGATTTGATTTATCAATACATAGGGATGAATATTGAATAATTTGTTGAACGCCTTCATCCAAAATTTGAACGTTTATACCCATATAAAACGAGCGCCTATCAAAACAAAACCACAAGATTCTGAAAAATGTCCTGTATATTATATCAAAATCAGTACAGGCCAACGCCAATAATATTAAATTAGATGAACAAAATTGCTATAAATTCGAAATGGAAGTTGATCAATTTTCCAACTTCAATATTTTTTTACAGGTGCACCGTTTCTCCTGGACCATCGCTGCATTTGGAATTTGTAGAGATTTTGCTCCTGTATAGTCTACAGAATGGTATTTTTTTAATTGGGTGAGTTGGGCTGAACTTGGCAATGTTATTGGCTCGTAATCACTGACAGTTTTTAATTAATATCAATAATTTTGGTCATAGGCGGTTTTGTTTATCGTTCAATAATTTTGCATCTAAATCGGCTAGACTAAATTGCTCGTAAACTAATTCGATAGCAGTTGATATGACGAGAAATATGAACGTGTTGGTGGTATACTATGGTTGGTGGTAAATCGTGGGATGTACTCTGGTGTCCTCACCAGTCAAGTAATGGGTTGCGCATTTATAAACATGTTGATAACGACGTGATTTTCACAGATGCGCAGCGGCGATCACGTAAGTTACAATTAGAGAATTGTTCAAGTTGATGTTTCACACACAGTCAGAAAACCCATCATTTGACGTATTCACTTTACAATACACACACCTTAGCACAGCACTGACACACACATAAGTAAATTTTCTTAATAATATCGTTTGTGTCACCTCTGATAAATTTCCCAACTAAATGGATTTTGGGATTTATTTTCTTGAAAATGCATTTATGCATATTGTTCTATAATATTATTATTTATTGTATTTGTTTTCAATTTTCATAATTGAAATCATAGTGTTTTTTTTTCACTAAATATTTCAACGATAATCAAATGAGTTTTTGATTGCATGTGTCAATAACGGTATTTAGACAATTGTGTTAATTATAAAATTTTGCAAAACGATGTATTTAGTTAATTCTGGAAGCTGCATCTTATTGCAGGATCAAAATTCTTGAGTCTCTTAATAAACAATAAAGTTTTACCTCTGATGTAGACCAGGATGTCTTCAGGGCTTCTCTTCTCCAGAAGGTCTTTGAAGGAAAATCGGGAAGGCGTTAGCTGTATGGATTTTCTTGCCCTGTTGACGATATAACTTGAATACAAGCCATACGTTCAGAAAGAAGCCTTACGACATCAATTATCGAACTAAGCTAAACTAATTTTTACGTTTCCCATCAATTGATAAACAATACGTTACTCAAAATGTATTCGTAAAGAGAACCAAGAGTTTTCTATACACAGATTGAAATTATGTTTAACTCAAATAAATCATTTGAATGGAGTCACAAATATATTTAATAGCTATAAAGATTGTTTATTTCAGTTGAAAACAATTTGTTTGGAGTAAAATAATTTTCCTTTTACTAAAATTTTTACTCCTCTATTCAAACAAAGATTTATTTGGGTTAGAAATGAGCAAACGAGCTGAGTTTCATAGAGTATTTTAATTTAAAATGTCAACCAAGCCTACCTCGACTTGGCAAATAGGGCCAATTCCAGATATTTTGCGATGGATTCGAGATATCGAAAAAGTTATTGGAAAAACGTGTTCAGATTCAAATTATATTCGAATTCCCGAGTTCTTGTAAGGCCAAAATTGACGTAAGGCAAATGTTTCCGCTACCAGTACATAAAAGCATTATCAAAATCACTAACTTATTCCCTGTTTAGGGTTGCCCGGGGTTGCCTGACCATGCAACCCAAAACAGGGCATTGCGCCGGAATTTGCGACGTTTGAGGTTCATCTCGGGTCTCCGGCAGGCATTCAAACATCTCCGGCAAAATCAAACATGAAGAGGGTAGTTTTACTTTCTTGTAATCTAAATACGCATATTTATCGTAAACTAAATGTCTGACCTTCAATTGTTTGGAATTATTATGTTTCAAACATACAAATTGTATGAAAGTACAAATTTTTTATTTTTTTTGAAGAGGACAGTTGAAAATTAAGGTTCCTTTAACGTTGATAACTTTTGTTTGTGAGCGGAAAACGAATAGGCTATATAATTCTTTGCGCTAATTATGAATCCAGGCTTGGACTCACAGTAATTGCTTCAAAACATTGTGAACAGTCTTTCAGAATTTCAGATAAATAGTTTAAGGTTTACTATGTGACCCTTTTAAGGGTTCTAGAGGTTTAGTTCAGCTGGTTTACATTTGCAAATGTTTTTTTACATTTTGACCGCACTTTTCCGGAAACCTTACGACACTTTTGAGTTCGTATTCGTGTTCAGGGCAGGTAATGCTATCCAGAATACATGTTTATATTTCATTTACAAACTCCGTATTACCCAGAGTTATCAATATTTGCAATTTTCAATTGTTTTTCTAAAACTCTAAAAAGGTCATTAAATGTGTCCGCTGCTATTAAGACAACTAATAGCTTTATCAAGATCACAAAGAAAATAATTAAAAATTGACGTATTCATAGATTTTTAAAATAACAATCCGTGCCAGAGATTTTCCATGTTTCCATACTTTACTGTCTAAGATTTTTTTTATCAGAGGACCGCATTGGACCACATCTATTATTTTAATATTTTTTTAAGAAGTATTTATTTTGTTATATATCATTTTTGCAATCTTGGTGCCTACATCTCCGGCATTCTTCTGACACGATTCACATTCATGAAAAAACGCTTAAGCCAAACAGATATCAACATCTTATCTACAATAACTGTATCTGACATGAGTTTAGATTACTAGTTAGGTTCAGAGAGCTGAAAATCGATGACATGGATTATCTACCTGCTGTCTTAAAACTTCATATTTGAACTTACACTGGTGGAACGCCGCCGATAGCTGAACTTCGAGGCCTTTCACTTTGCGATGCAGACCTGATGCTCGACGTAGCCGATTTACTTTTCACCTTGATAACTTTACTGCCGGATTGCGTCAGGCTTCTCTTCTCCTTCAGGTTCCTCGAACTGGACCTTGTCATCTTATTGCTGATCGCTGGCGAAGATTGCAGATTGTCATCGTAGTTTGTTACGGAGATGATCTGTGAGGTATTTTCGGAATGCTTGTCGTCCGATTTCCTCTCTTTCTCTATGTCTTCTCTCCATATCTTAATGCCGACATTGTTCACGATGTTGTTATAGAAGTTTAATACAACTTCCGGCACCGGTTGCCCAGGTATTCTCTCTGGCAGGTATAGGTAAGTGGTTTTGTAATATTCCATCAACATGCTAATCATTCGTTCTTCCAAATCTACGTACCTACACAGAGAAACCCATGGTTACATACAAAAGAATAGTACAAGGTCTGAAGTTCTGCATGTAGTGGTATATAAAAAACAGTAACTAATTGAAACACCTTTCGTTTACTTTCCAGTTCGCTATGGTAGTTCTGAAAAGTCAGCATCGTAACCAATCGTTACCGTCCAGTGGGTATATAATATACCTATTTGGAACAGTGCGGGTATTTCAATAATACTGCGTTTTTCAAACAGCCTGTGCTCAACATTATAAAATAAAAATTACGACACAATACGGTAGGACTGTAGGCACAGGAAGAATGTGTGTTTAGTGCGATTTACCAAACGGAGTATTTATAAAAAGAATTCATTTCTGTCAGATTTTGAGCAAAGTTATACAGTGAGCGCGTAAAGTATAGAAACATGGGAAAATCTCTGTGGAAGATTGAAATTTTAAAAACTCCTCAAACACTACGACTTTTAATTACTAAAATACACGTTTCCGTGAAAAGTTCAATTTCCGACCATCAACTTGTTACTGAGTATGTCATCGACACTTTTCTTAACTGGCAATCCCATACTTTTCTTACTGATTCTGATCATTGAATTGTCTAAATGGCATCGAAAATATTGTATGACCCTTACATAAAAAAAGTGAATTAAAGACAATTCAAAAATGCAAAATATTGATAAATTTAAGGAAAATAACTTTTGTTTAATTGAATATAAAATTGTGTTTTAGGTAAAATTAATTGCCCTAAAAACGAGCCGCAAGGTTGTCCAAAACAAATATTTTAATTTTACAATTTTATACCATTTGAACCCATTGTCCTAGAAACCTCAAAAATGGTAATCTTTGCATTTTTAAATGAAATCCCAAAAGATTGTTTCCAACTGTTTTTGAAGCACTTACAAAGATTCTTTATGTGGTCTGCGGACAACTCCTTAAATGATATGCATGATATGCAACTTTTGATCTTAGATTCGCATTTAGCGCAAATAAATCAATTGAAAATGCCTATTAGCTTTCCATAAACAAACAAAGGTTACTAATATTACCCTAATTTTCAAGTCTTTTTCTCGGAAATTATCTTACGACAGGCGATAAATTTTGTGAATTACCTTTAACCCAATTAACAGATCTATCATCAGTATCAGTGACGATGATGTCATAAGGCATAAAAAAAGTGCAGATCGGAAATTAAATTTGATGTAAATATATGTATATGTACTTAATGTTAATGTTAATTAAAAATCGACGTGTCGGAGGATTTTTTCCAATAACAAATCGTTTGGGAAATTTTGTCATGTTTCCATGCTCACTGTATAAGTGTCCTCTGGATCTTATAAGATATACACCACGTGTACAGTATATACTAATTTAAACGAAAAAGCTGTATTATGAATGATTTGCAATAAAACATGTAAATTGTGAATGAATATAAATAAATAAAAAATAAATAATAAACTTTATTTCACCAAAATACATTTGTAACAGGGAAATGGTCAAAAGAAAAGAAAAATGCACATAACGCATATATCAATTTAAGCTAGAATAAAAGTTTAGTCTATCTCATTTTTCATGTAATTCCTGAATTCTTCAACATCATAGAAGATTTTGTCGGTCAGCAGGTTTCTGAGATCTGCTTTTAGTTTCCTTGGCGTTTTACTTCTCCAAAGGGCAGGTAACATATTAATGAGCTCCAAATGTTGATGCAGGCTGGCAGTTGTATTTATACGATGGAAGGGGATGGTAATGTCTCTTGCATTCCGTATCATTCAGCTTGTTGTTTCACTTCTATCTTGGTGGTCTGATATAACACTCTTTGCATGTAGTATTTGTTTTTGTATTTGAATTTTCGGAATAGTGGCTTGCAGTGGGTAGACCAGCTGGCTTGTTCTATAGAAGGGACAGCTTTCTTTTGCAAGATGCATATCTTTACAGAGTGGGCTGATTCTCCCCACAATTCTAACCCAGAAACTTAGTCTGGAGTGGAATAGTGCATGATATGTTATTACAACCGCATCTCTCCCGACAATCTGTCTCACTCTTCTAATAGCATATGTTGCTGTATAAAGAGCTGATGTAAGAGCATTTGTGTGATCCAACCAGTTGAGACTTGAGTCAAGGGTGACACCAAGTAGTTTTGTTGAAGAAGCCTGGATAGTTGTATTCCACTTGCTTGTGAAGCTTATTGTTGATGTTTTGGTCGTTCATCTGTAAAGCATTTGTACCAAACCACTCCTTAGCTTCAGATAATGCTGATACAGTTTTTGACTGGAGGGTGTTGATATCTGCGTCCCTGGTTAGGAGTGTCGTGTCATCTGCAAATAGAACAGCTGTGGCAGACATGTTCTCTGGAAGGTCATTGATAAGCAGACAGAACAGCACTGGACCCATCAGTGATCCCTGAGCTACTCCATTCTTGACAGTCAGTAGTGAGCTCATCTCTCCCTCAGTGTCCCTCCTTATCTCCTGTTGCTCAGGTATGATTCAATTAGAGACAAGGGTTGACCTCTTATTCCATACCATTCCAATTTTCTAAACGTAGGATTATATGGAACGGCACTAACACGTAGCGAAGGCATATTCACCAGATATTAGTTTCATCAGCTCCGTTCTGAAAACATCGCATCTCCGAAACGAAAGATTTGTTTGCGATGTTTTCTTGTGCTGGGAGTAGCCAGCCTGTCCCCCGCCGTCAATCCTTAGTTACCAGTTATTGGCCACGTGCACAGTGGGGAGTGGGGTACTAGGAAACGATTTGGATGCCCGTGGGGCGTGGCGAATAATAGTTCATTCATTGATAAGGTTTCTCAGTCACCCTTCCACAAAACGGCACTGTGATTGACTATGTTATTTCTGCCAGCTGATGGCATAGTTTGTAGGCAACGAATTACACGAGTATCAGATGAAATCACAGCAAGAACAGTTTATTTTGCCCTCTTCCACAGTAACTTGACCTATGGCCTCATGATTTTCAGCAATTCTCCCCACGCCTCGAGACTGTTCACACCCCCAATACCCAAACAAGAGAGGATCTACATACTCCACAAATAAGATTACGGAGAGGCCAAACAGGCACCAGATATTGGGGTTACCAATACTCCAATAGATTACCGATTCACATCAGACATCTACCAGCACCAGTCTTCAAAATTAAGATCAAGGACTACCTCGCTAAAATGGTCTTCTATACCCACGAGGAATATTTAACCAGTGAATGGAACCAATATCAATACAATTAATACAATTATTTTGACTTTTTTGACATGTAGATATGTTATAAGAATAAACTTTACTTTACTTTACTATCTATACGCTGCGCTATAACAGGCTGCAGGTCCCTACCACGTGGGTGACTAGTAAGTACGCAATCGCATAGTGGACAGCGCCATCTCGTGGCAATCTTAGACAAATGACAAGTAAAACAGATTATTGACTGAATTGAATTTAATTAATTTAAACAATTAGCGGCCAAAATTGAAAGTACATACACGATTTCTTTGCTCGTGAGAATTTTCATTGTTTTATCGCAGTAAAAATTATTTTTATGTCGCCTTATAAAATTTTTACCGATCGACAGGGCTGCATTTTTCTGCGCTAGGGAGTGTTGCACCCCACTGCTATGACGTTCCGTTCTATCTTGGAAGCGATAAATCTTTACCTTCATTTTACTTTGTTTTTCTTAGTTAATTTCTCCTATAAATTATTGGGACGCGGAACGACACACCCTGTATTACAGTTGCGGACACACCTTCATAACATATATTGTTACAATTCTCTACAAAGAGTTCAATAACATCCTTTACCTCAATTATCCAACATCCTTAAGGAAAGACAGAGCAAAAAATGCATATATTGAGAAGGACTTTTGCATGTTATTTGTAGTATCATGCAAAGATGTCTACATACGTGCAGCTGAGTTTGAATTTTTCCTAAATTATTGTTATTGGGCTATATCAGTTGTAAGTAATTAGGTGCGAAATAGTATTACTCATCAAAGTCGGCAAAGAAGAACTCCACGGGAACTGAACAATTATTCTCAATAGTGAAGGTAGTCTCAACATTTTGAGTATACGGCAGTGTTGAATTGAAGGAAATATTATGGTCGACTATCTTAAGAGTGGGCCTGCAACCATTCCCTTTGATCTTAAAGTTAACCTCATCGGGATTTTCCTCCACTGTAAGTATCACGACTCCCTTAAATTTTCCCGACGAGCATGGCTCGAAGAAGACATCCAAAAGGAATTTGTCTTGCGGCTCCAACGTCCCTGAATTTAATTTCAGGAAGAACACAGGACGGGTTATTTTGATCTTTGGTACATCATCAATTTCAACCCTGGCTGACCAATTCGTAGTCACCAAACCGCTAAAAATACGCATTAAGTAAATACTGGAATAGCTGCTTGTCGTGGACATCTTACTTATTTTCTAGGACAATATTTTTCCTCACGCAATTTCCCAGGGTGACATTTTCGAAGTTTAACCCGCTATCCTGAGCGCCTATCGAAGGAAGTGTTACAAAGGCATGAACTTCGATGGGTATCTTCTGACCATGTGGAACCTAAACAAACAGAAAATCAAAAGCCCCACTAGAATATGGGGATACACTTGCCCTCTTACCATTAAATATATGATTTCCTTAATGTCAATATCGACTTTAGCAAATGCCTTTGCTGTCGGGTTGAACACTATCACCAAATCAGTGCTATCACCTACTTCAAGCTTCCCCTTCGAAATGTACGCATGAAAGCCATACCTCAGGAACATTTTGTTAACAGACTGGAGCCTAACATCGTTTTTCGTTGGTCCATAATTTAGTATGCTAGTTGTATAGTATACCACGGTATCTCTAACCACAAAACTGAAGTCAACCGAGTATGGTAATGTGGGTTCTCCGGGTATTGCGGAAGCGCATTTTCCAGAAAGATGAAGATTAAGTGTGTCACTTGAATTAACCAATAGTTCGTCTATCATCTGTCTTTCGATTGCCATTTGGATGTCTATGTCCGTAGGGTAAAAGTCCTAGAAATGTTACCCTATATAAATTATACAGCTAGAAATATAAGAACACTTACGTTATGGGTGATGATATCCCATCCGTTGGAACACATCGCATCCCTCACGTTGTAATGTATATCTTCCCTATAGAGCTTTTGAGCTTGGGTGAGATGCATGACCGTCTTTATAAAGTCCTTACTAAGTTTAGAGATGGCATTGTATGAGAGTAGGCGGATACTTTCGTCGTCCAATGAAGGCCTTGGTAATGAGCAAAATATTTGTGCCGGGACAGCGTAACCATGAATTATCATGGTGTAAGGTTCCAAATACCCAATCTATAAGTTTTTGTTAAATACAGAGAATAACTCATTAGGTTCTACGTACACTTATGGAATCTTTTAGCTTTGTATGTGTAAGATTTTATCCATGACAAACTAAGTATGTCTACTGTTTTGCTAATCATGTTATTTGTTACCTACTTCAGATATAAATGAATTTTCCGTTTAACTGTGGGAGCAATTATAGATTACTTTTCAAATCCTGAAACGATTTAGATTTATTTTAATTTGAACTTTTATACGGTTAGAATAACTGAATTTACAACCTTTTTGGTTTTGCCACCCTTATTAACATTATTTGTTTAATCAGACTTCAACCAATCTTATGTTCGAATATGAAACATATCAGGTTTACTTATTGCAAACAAAAATACACTTGCCCTCTTCAAACGCGTAGCGATATCAAAATAAATGGAAACAATGAAGAACTGATCTTAGGCATTTTTATCAGAATTTTACTAATAATTATTATTTTGAAATTGCAAAAATTTTTGCAAAAATTTGAAATAAAAAAATATTGAATTTACTTAAAAACAAATTCTGTAAACATAGAGTTTTAGAGTACAAGAAAATGTACTGTTACAATTAAACATGAACTACGCAGTTCTGAACTACTATTGGTACTGTCCTCCTTTGTGGAGGTCAGTCCTCCATTTTATTATTGTCTTCCTAGCATCTTCTTTTCTTGCAGTATGTCCTTGCCCTTCTTTTGACTGCTTTCTAAGCTATTTTGTGTCTTTTGACCGTTCAAACACAATTAATCTATATTCACTAATAAGGTAATAAGCGGCAATATTAATTCAGTAATATCAAGGGCAAAAAGATCAATCAATGGATATGTCGGAAATGACTGTTAAGTAAATAAGAGAGAACCAGATTTTCTTTCAGGTGTTGTATTGATGATTTATGTAAAATAAGTTCATTTTAAAGAAAATGTTTTTAACGTTTGAAGATAAAACTGGAGTTGAAAATTAAACTTCCATAAAAAATTAGAAGTAGTAGAAAGTGAATTCTGTAGGCCGCGGAAGGGGCAACTTGGGAGTATTTAAGTTATAATAGTTCGGATCGCGTTTATTTGTGTGAAAGTCTTGTTTCTTGGTAAGTGAGACAAATTTCTTGGTAAGACATGAGGACTTCTTTACAAAAATGTTCGTTTTTTAGTACTTTTTTAATATAATTTCCTAATAGATCACGACACTTACACGAAAAAAAATCCAGTATATTTATATTTTATTTCGCCCCAGGTTCGAGTAATTTTTTAATGAAAATACATACAGAATTTTAGACCCACTGATCATTTTGGTTTGACAGTTGGTACACCATGCAATTTGATAACAGTCTTTGGTAAATTGGTATAATTTACGTCAGCCTTACCCCAACTTAGGTATATCACCAACGCTGAGGACAGGTTTTACACAGGAATTTTATAAAGAAACCAAGTAAGAAACAAATTTATAAATAAATAAAAAAATGCGAACTTGTGCCGGAGTCCAGCTAGTACGGTCTACCATACTACAGACGAAGTAAAAACTTAAACGAGCTAGTGAAGGAAACAAGAAATTAAGAAACACTATTATTGTTTTCAGATTAGTTAATTTCAACTTTTGTAACCATTGTATAATGTTGTATTAATGTATTAATGTTTAGTTTTTGTTTAGTTTGTTGCAGTTGATTGTTAAGTGTATAAAGCTTATATATAGCGTCATGCATGCAGCTTGTAGAATATTATGTGTAGAATATGATTTTAAGAAGCTAACTAACATGATTAACAAAACATCAGATGGTATCTATTTAAAAAGTTATCTTTATGTAAAATTATTATTTTATTATACGTAGTATGACAAAGCATTGTAACCGTGCAAAAGAAAGAAATTGAGATTTTAGCGAAAACATGTCCTTTTGGGTCCCCTGGACATTTTTGACCAAGGTACAAAAATGTCTACTAAGGAAACTAAAGAAACTACTAAAGGACGAAACTTCATATTTAGAAGTTTCATGACCAAACTTAGAGCTGAAAAAGTTTTTGTCCAAAAGGGTCCAAAGGAATTGAATATTTGCTCTAAGCATTTTTCAAGGATTTAGCAAATGAGCCGCCATTTCTGTAATTTCGTCAAAATTGTTAAATAATAAATTAAAGTAGAGGAAATTTTGTCAAATTTATTTTGTGGTGAAATTGATAGTTTAGCTACATGATCAAACTCTATTTGAATTATTTTTGATCAAGATCGTTCGTGTTTGCATTAATATAAAACTAGTTAGCCAGGATTTGACAGATATTATCATTTTAACGACAGTAGGTAGCGTCAAACGGTGATGCTTTGACAATACCTACGGTGAATAGAATTAAAATGTCTGTCAAACCTTGGCTAACTAGTTTTATTTTAATGCAGATATGACTGATCTCGATCAAATAGAATTTGCTCATGCAGCAAAACTATTAATTTTATATATAGTATGATAAACTCATATGCCTGGCCACATCAGATTTTTTTTTACTTTGCAATCATTATGAACTCATAAGTCATAACGAAACCGCTTTCGGTGTCATTATGAAAACACTAGATCACAAATTTTTAGTGACTTTCAGTTTTCCAAGATTGATGAAATTGAAGTGTCAAATAAGGCTGACATCTCAATCACTATTGGCTCACCTCGTATTTGTGAATTTTGCCACAACGTCCAAAACTACTCTACCTTGTAAGATGACAACCGCAATTTTTGAAATTTATGTAAAATTAATGTCGCAAAGTAGAAAAAAATGGTTATAACACTCGTTTTATAAGACGTATTAGCACACACTCGTTCTATTTCCAAAACTCGTGCGCCAGTTTTTATCTTATAATAGTATATTATTTGACGAGCACATAATTAAGGATATAAATCGCAAGCATGAAGCGATTTATATCCGTTATGTGCGAGTCAAATACGACGTTTTATCTACGACTCCTAAATTCCATTTTATGCAAAATATTTTAGATGTATTTGTCAATGATGGCGAGGCGAACTGTCAAGTAACTGTCATCCACGTAGGTTTTGACAGATTTTGACACTAGCGTTGTTTAATGATGACAGTTCATTGGCGCGTATAATGATGGGGATTATATAGTCAAAGATACCTATGCAATGAACTTATTATATGTGAGTCGTAGATAAAACTATTTAAATACTATTTTTTGCAAACAAATTTAATATTTTATTTTAGTTCAAAACTTGAGTGGCATCTGCTTATAATAGCATTTGTACTTTGTAGAAAAGGGCAGTTTTGGCTTTAACCAACCTGTATTATGAAAGGTTCCGTAAACTCGGTCGCCAAGCCGGGAAAGTATCTGACTGTCAGCTCAACGTCTGAATCTCTGGTCTCTTCTATAATATTATACCATCCGTTTTGGGGGGCTCCTACTATGTCTTTCTCGGCAGGAAACCTACATATGGCATTCACCTCTAATTCTGCGTGGCCTGTATTCTGGATCATCACCTTCTTCTCGCAAATCTCGCAAAATAACTACCAGTAGCAAGATGTTAAAGTGTCCAATAATAGAAAATAAGGTTGGTCCATGTCCACGAGCACAGTTGTGTTTTGTTGTGTAACTTTACGAATGACCCCGAGTATTATTGCAACAAACTTTATTAACCGACCTTATTAAGAATCTACAGAAGAATATAGCAATCCAACAAAAAGGATATGTAATTAGGCTAATTAGTAACTAAAATTGGTAATCTCCATACAGTCACAAAACATACATTTTTTGCAGTCCACGTGCGAAGTTTGTTAATTTAAAATCAACCCCTTTGCCGTTGTCAGTCTGTTTTTAATTAATTTTATTGCCCAGCACAGAAGGGTAAAACACAGATCAGCTTTTGGACAACATACAAGTTCCACATAAACAAGAAAAGGGTCACAAATTAGCACTGCTGGAAGCATACAAGATCTGGAGAGCATCAAGGACAGGACATTTGGGGCTTTTGAATGATCAAGTACACCTGGGGAAAGAACCTCTCTTCAGAGCATGCCTTTGAAATTTCTTTGAAAAATAAAATTTTTTTTAAATATTTTGCCTCCTCTTGGTGTTTGGTGTATTTCTACTCACTTGCCTCTAGCGTTTAATTCTACTTGTGAACAACGCGATTTGCTGTCCACGCGCGACGTTGGTTTGTCTTAACATCAACCCTTTGCCGTTGTAGTAAGTCTGTTTTTAAATTAAATCTATATATTTATAGTTGTTTTATATTCTAGCTTATGCAACTAAAACATGATTTTACTGAATTACATGGGGGCCCCCTCATTTTGCTATTTTGCAATTTAGATGCAGTCACATCGAAAAAGACATTCTCGTAGACAGTATCATCAACAAGTAGTGTCGTTTTAAAACTCATAAACGTAATTTCGGAAATTATTGACTGCAGGTATTTAATCCTATTATTTATAGTAGTATATTCTCAAGCAACACGGTCAACCCTGTTTCGGTTCTACTTGGCCCATTTTTCTTTAACATAATCTAAATTCTAAACATTCTGTAACCATTAGATTATATTGTACCAGCGTATTATGCATTTCATTTCCCGTAGTTTATACTCCTTGTCGTTAAAACATACATTCTGTCATTTGTTTAAATTTTCTGCAGATAAGACATTTTGCAGGTTCACATAACTTTGTCGTGAGAAACCCTAATTTTTGCCCAAGTAATGCTCCCAGAAGTAATGCTCAAAAAGTAATGCTCCCAGAAATTGCTTGTGGTATCGTGCGGTTTGGAATATTTCGTTTAAGTGTTATATAGCTGTAACAACAAATCTATCTGCAGTATGTTGTTGCCTTGGCATATTCGGTTTTAACCCTGAAAAAGTAAAGTAAATCTGTTTAATGCTCAAACAACATACTAAAAGTCCTAAAAAAATCCTGTGCCTACTCCTAACTACCCTAACTTGTCTGAAATCGCTCGTAACTTCTATAAAGATGTCATTTAGGGGTTTTGAATCACGGTGCACCCGAAAATCATTAGAATTTAGAATTTTTTTGGGGTTGTAACGACAAAGAATCCAAATGAGGCATAAACATTTCAAAATTAAAAATGGCAATTAGAAAATTATAATTAAAAGACCCAAAAAGAATCCAAAAAACCTCAGGTAAAGAAGCTGCTAAAACAGCTTATTACTCGCTCTTCCACTAAAAACTTAGTTTTGCGATAGAAATATGGGGTCACACAGCATACAAATGTACAAATGTACAAAATCCTCATCGAGCAAAAGACAGCAGTGCGAAGTATAGCAGGTGTAACAAGACAAACTTCTTGTAGGCCTCTTTTTATTAAGTATGGTATTTTACCAGCCACATCTCTATACATCTTAAAAACCCTACTAGATGTCCACAAGGAACGTCGTAGCAACATAGTGACAAGAGGTGCAAAACATGACTACTTAACCAGAGGTCATGATCTGTTGGAGGGTATTAACAGCAGGTTAAAAACAACAGACTATCTGATCGACGTGTGGCCTGGTACAACATGTGCCCACGTGAATGGAAACAGGATGGCTTCACTAATAACCTGATAACTTTTATGAAGTCGCATGTATTCTACACTTTTGATGAATTTGTATCATGTATTACAGCATAATATTGTTACTTATTGTTTTAGATGATTACTGCACAGTATGAATAAACTTATGCTATTCTATTTCTGCATAATTTTGGATTTTTATTGGTGTTTTAGGGAGGCCAAATACAAATCTGACAGTAAAATTGAAAAATTTTAAGTTGCGAAGCCAAAGTTGGAGTAAAATATAATATTCCTTTTGCAATTTAAATACCATATTCGGATTCAACATCTTTCAAAATCCCTAAATGCCATGTTTGAGGAAGTTATAACGCCACTCTTGCAGCCAAAAAAACAATAACGCAGACACAGGACTTCTTACAACTTTTAATATGTTATTCAAGACACCAAATAGAAGGTATACACCAATTTGCAGATTTACTTTTTTCAGAGGTTTGGTAAAATTTGATCAAAAATGGTGTATTGGTAATTGGTGTAGATAAGATAGATAAGTTAGTCCTCTCAAATATTAAAATGTAAGTATTGTATAAAAACAAGTGCGCAATAGAATAAATAGATTGAATCTTTGAATTTGGGTACTCATAGACATGGACTAACTGAAAGCTGACATAATCCAAACCTGTCTTCCAAATTCGACAAATTCACTCTGAATCTCGAAGCTCAAATTGGACGACTTCCCCGTAATATTAATGACTTCAGTCATGCCACCCTTCAAGTGGCAATGTAAATTTGCTTCCACCCTTGTGTTGGGGCAAGGATTGAACTCAAAGGATATCACCTGAGACTCGTAGGGACCCAGATATCCATACGATGGGATCAAATCGAGGAGCTTAGGGTCGGGCGGGTCAAAAGGCAGCAAATCCATCGGCACCATACACGTTTCACAATCGCTGTAACAGTCGATCAATTGATATAGGTAGACGCGCATCTTCTCGAAGTGGCATGGTATCCTCTCGGCTACCCTTAGCATCGGAAAGTCTACTGGTGCCGGTTCAATAGTCGTTGCCATATATTTTGGCAACTTTGGCAGCTCGAGTTCGTATCTGGGGTACATCTTCGCTTCTGCGTCAATCACCTTGATGTCATATGGTGCGTGTAAATCAGGCGCTGATATCAACGCTCGCCCCGCCAGAGAACTTGCAGAGAACTTCATCGAATGTAGTGCACGTTTCGTCCAGATTATCTTCAAATAAAGTTTGTTATTAACATTAGGAGAATACAGGGGGTGTGTATAAATAGGCGGAAAAACTACACGTGGCGACAAAACTACACGTCGCAAAATTCTGAGTTGACAGTCTTTATATTAAAATGTTGCTTTCATTCTTCTGTCCTCAGGAACTACAATACATCATGTTGGTATCGACCGTTCACCTACCTTGACATTCAGCAGATTTGTACTAACCAGTTACTTCACAATTACTAACCGAACTGATCTGCTGAATGCAACCAATTTATAACTGATGCTTATAGTAAAACAACCGTTCATTTACGCGTATAGGTTCCAGAATCATTTTTATAGTAAATTTAGTCCGCTGCAATGCAATATTTTTAGTTTTGCGATTAATTGAGTGTATACAGGCGGAATGTAAATTTTAAAATAAATTAAAAATTACAGCCACAGCCTGGACTTGAACCAGGGACCTTTGTGTCGCTAGCACAATACTCTACCAACTGAGCTATTGAGGCCTATGACATCTGTAAGGGAAAATTGTCATATCAAATCCGTGTTGTGGCTGTAAATTTGATTTATTTTAAAATTTACATCCCGCCTGTCTATCACCATTTACTATATATACATTATTCATTACGGTAAGTCCGGAAAGATACGGGTGTCCGTATATTCATATCTAGCTATAAGTGAGTGAGGTTCGAAGAATGAAATATTAAAGTCTGACAAGCACAACTTTTTAATGGTTTTTAATTAATAACATATTTTCCTATTAACTATGACACTAAACATTTTAATATGTTACTACTGAAATCATTTTTATCGACTGCAAATTGCAATCCTGCTATTAATCTTCCGAATACAACGTATATCAAAAATCTAGAATGCCTGTATTATAAAAAAGCGAAATAGAAACAAAATATTGGGTTAATGATTTATTCTACAATTTTGCAATTTTTTTTTTTAAATTGCGTAATCAAATGGTATTGTTTTGTATGTCATTTGAAAAGTTGCATTTGCAGGTCAAATTATTGCGTTTTTTTTTGTCTAGGAAGGAAACAATACAACAAAATAGTCTTCCTTGGTAGAAAATTTTCTGAAATTAACAAAGATTTTAAGAGAGTTAATAATGCCATATGTTTGTCATCTATACAATCGCAAAAATAGCATATCACACGTATAAATTTGCATTGGAAATTGTCAATATCTTGATATCCGCAGTACTTTGTGTAACAGTATATTTTTTTTTTTTTTTTTTAATTTATTTATTGTCCCAAAAAGACTACAAGTCCATAACAGGATTTGATAATATATCACAACGTAATGTAACTCTAACAATATAAATATACCTACACAATACAAACATTCACAGAGATCTCATTTTAATTAAGTGAGTTTTCACAGCATTTTTGAAAGGGGTAACATTTTTTATATTTTTAATGCAGTTTGGGAGGTTATTGAACAATTGAACAGCATATGTGGTAATGCGCTTATTGCCTACATTCGATGTATGTGGTAGAATAAAGAAGTTTTGATTAGTTCTAGTATTATGAGTATGTATATCACAGTTGATTATCAAGTTGACATCACTCTCAATCAATTTATGTTTTATTTTATAGATTAACATTATACTGTCTAAGTTGATCATTTCTCGTATTGTCAGTAATTGCAGCTCATTGTATAGTTCAGTTGTATGTGTCCTATGTGGTTTACAAAACAAAATCTTTAAAACACGGTTCTGAGTGACCTGAATTGAGTCTATGTCTATTTTCCGGGTTTGACCCCAGAAAGCGCACAAATAACTCAAGATGGAATAAAAATACGAATAGTACACCATATATCTAGTACGAGTATTGAAATATTGGGCATTACGTCTTAGGTGGTAACATAGAATATTAATCCTACTCTGCAAACTTGCTACATGACGCTCAAAGTTTAGACGATTATCGATTATTAACCCTAAGTAACGCTCATGACTAAGTTCTCTTAAGATAGTATCACATATTTTTAGGTCGTAAGTATTATCACATATTGGTTTATTAAAGACTATATATACACATTTATCATGGTTTAGCTTAATTCTATTTTTGGTAGTCCAATTGATAATAGTGTTCAAATCTTTTTGTGCATCTTCAAAGACAGCACTCACCTCACCACCATAGAACAAAACAGTATCGTCAGCATACAAAACTAGTTTACCAGTGATAGCACAGTCTTTTATGTCGTTCACATATAACAAAAACAGGAGCGGTCCAAGCACTGAACCCTGAGGTACACCGTATTTGACTAGCATTGTTTTACTACACATACCACCGCACACAGTATATTGATGTCGATTTGTTAGATAGTTCTCAAACAGCCTTAATGACTTTCCCCTCAAACCTAGAGCTCCAAGCTTGTTGATTAGGATTCCATGGTTAAATAGTTTTCTAAATTACCTCTTCATAAAGTTTTATCTTTAATTTATAATGAGAAACCTCACTATGTAAAGATGGTATTTTTCTGGCTACATGACTGAAATTATTCAAGTTATTTTTCTTCTAATTCAGTCCATACTTTTTGTGTTTCACAGAAATAAGGCACAAAGTTAAATACAAAGTTACGCCAAAGTTGATAAAATAAATACATAAATAAACTGCGTTCCCTACGACGTGTGTTACAAGAAAATGTGTATGTACGATATTATAAAAGACATCGTAAATTCTATTTCAGTAAGTATAAATTATAAAATGTCAACTTTTATGGGCAGAAAGGAATGTATGTTGTTTTAGGTTGAAATTCCATTCATACAAATAGTTATTATGTAACTTGAAATGTGCTTACTTTGAAAATAACACAATATAAGATTTGGACCAGCGTTTTGAGAATTGTTCACACTGTGACGTTCCATACGCAAGAATCCAGTTAAAAAATCAGTACCACGATCGACACAATTTTATCTGACCTGATCACGCAGAAACTAATTCAATTGCTCATATTGCAAGACTCTGCATGTATGCTCTACTGGGTTGAAATAAACAGTATTGCTATTAAGTTTTCAATATTGTTTTTTTAGAACATACTAGAACATACCGGTGTGTCTTCTAGGGTGTCCACAGTTAAGTCGTCCTCGATGAATTCCCAATTGTATGATGCTGGCAGGGGACTGATGTTCTTCAAGATCATTACTGCAGTTCCAGTATAGAAGTTGGGGAGGCAACCAAAGTCGATGGACAATGGGTCAAAATTTAAGTTTGGGTAGTTTTCCTCGCCTATCAATGGTATGGTATCCTGAAAGATATCATTACGTAGTGTGACAATAATTTCTTCGTGGAAACGGACATAATTTCCTCATAGAGTTTCTGTTTAAAATATCTATGCACCTTGTATTTGTATGTTACCACAACACTAAAACTGGCAGCGGTGCAAGCACCAGAATGTTTTGGAAACAGAGTTTCCACGTCAACAAATGGGAATTTTACGAAACTGAAGAATAAATAATTGAAGAAGCGAATAATGTTAAACTTTAGTAGCTTCTTTATTTGGAAATTGTAACAACTCACTATTAACAAAGTTGATATAGTTGTTATACCGGCATTGTAGGACAAAAATATAGGCACTTATGTACCAACAAATTCCAATGCCACGTTTACCTTAGTGACACTGGCAGGGTTACACAATTGTGATACTGGCAGTGGCAATGTTGAGAGTTTTGAGAGATAAAGTAGTGTTGGTTTTGTGGGGCTCAAGTTTAAATTAATTTAAGAACATACCGGTTATTTTTGTTGTATTTCAGTTCTTAACATACATGTAAAAAGACTGTCGTTACAAGAGAAATATAAATGTATATAAACTAAATTTCTATTACAACGAAGAATTTTATAATAAGTTAATACGTTATTCATGTCAAAGCTATTAGGCGTTTGATAATTGCAGTTAGTTACGCATATACCCAACAAAAATATAAATAAAACGTTAACATCAAAGTATTTGCTTTTGTTAGTGGAATAGAAGTGCTGAGACATACCCTATTCGGATGTCCTACATACGTGAACATTATCTTCCCAGTCCACACCACGCACTTCTTCTCCTGGCGTCTAGGTACAAACTCAATGATGAAAACCCGGCTTTCTCCATCTTCCAGAGTGATAATAGTTTCCATAACCCTTTCTTCGTTTACTATGATGAAGAACGGTGAATCTATGGATACGTTTACAGTTATCTCCAGCCTCGACATATTCTTTATTATTAGAGTATCTAATAAGAAACAGATACAAGATTATAAAAGGTAAAATACAACCTGTTCAAATAATTTACCATGAAGGAACGATATCGCCTTATCAACAGTGGTATCCACTCTAAACCTCATCTCTGACTTTGATAACTCCAGCACCGGTTTGACGAAGTCGGCGATCAGAATGAAGGAGCTCACAACTCCGAAATCTTTCCTCTTTTCTATGAGGGCATGGCAATAGAAGTCTTCCTCTACTAGTCCAGGAGTGGTGGTGTAACCAGAGAGGACACAGTCTATACTTTGACCTGGGGCTAACTCGTATGAACTCGGTTTCAATGAGAAAATTGACCTGATGAAGAAGTACAATGGTCAAAAAGGTAGACATGGAAGGAGTAGATTAAAAGGTTTTCAAATTCAATCTCAACGTTTATGTTGAAATCAAGATGTTCCGAATGTGTTCGTGGCCAATGTGGCTGATGTAAGAACCTCCTCACTACCAGCAATGATCATGCGAATGATTCATGTCAGTGAGGAAGATCCAGAGTCAGCCTGTTAACAATTTTAATACCGTAGCAAAAGCATTAGGCACACTCGCAGTTAAGTTTGTGACTTACGGGATAAAGTTGACAAGATCCTCCTTGAAGGACTTCAACTTCTTTACCCTAGCCCAGATAATCTTGTGTCCCTTTCTCCCCATATTCGTAAATTTAACATTCAATGAGAATAACGTATGAGTCAAAATGCATCCGAGATTAAACTCTGACTCCAAGTCAGGCTCGCTCAAAATACTAGATCCTACACCTTTCACAAAAACGGAGCAGGTCTGCGTCTCGCTATTTGGAGCGGAAAACACCAGTTTGTCAAAGAATTTCCCAGGTTCTCTCAAGTACACTTTCACTTCCAACTCCTTCTTCTCAGTGGGGTCCAGTTGTAGTTTGGTTTCGCTGATCTTGAATACGGACCTTCTATTCTGGAATCATTTAGATGGAATGGTTATAATACGGAGTCGGGAGAATTGTGATGACAAACCTGAGTAACGGTTACCGTAGCTGGTACAGGAGAATCGTTGATTACTTCTAAGGTCTGACTAGACTCGCGTAGCGTGCGAATCTCGTCAAAATTCATTATATCCGGTACTGTAATGACAGGCCCCTGGCCGTTGCATCGTATCGAGCAAATGAACATCTTTTCTTTCCCTCCAAAAATAGAAATGCTGCAACGGGAACAATAAGGGGCCAATAGCTTACATTTCACAATTGCTTACTAAACATGTGCGGTCGACTGGCCCACAAAACTAGTTGAAATATCCAACTGCACCTCCTTCGTCTCGTAGGCGTCTATAAAGTCTTCGCTCACTTGCGGATTGAATGTGATATGCTCGTTGGCATCTCTCTCCTGAGTTACAAAGAGGAAGTATCCAGAATGTTCGTTCATATTGGTCAGAACAACAGTTCTAGTGTAGACATAATTGATGAAACACCCTCTCATAAAGATGTCTTTGGTTTTGCACTCTATCTCCGGCGTCAAACACTTATAGCGTATCGGAAGAGATAAGGAATACTTGCTGGTGCCCCACATTATCAAATATAGCCTCTTCTTATGTGTTCCTTCGACATTTGGTAACAGAGTCAACTATAAAGACAGAAAGAATCAAATTTAGGTTATAAAATTGTGTTTCTCTTGTACTTCTCCTTGAAGGGTGATATTTGGAGCAACAACATCCTCTTCAGGGGTGAAAGTGAATTCTTTGGGTTGGTAAATGTACGGTTTTAGCATCTCCATAGCATATTCATCGCATGTTATGGCCGGTGCGCTACCATCTTGCACTATCTCCACTTTGTACTCGATGGGGACTTGAGTGGTGTTGATTAGGTTGATTTTCCTAGACACTGGATAACCCAAGGTCACTTTACCAAAGTCAACGTCAACCATGTCGAAATTTAACAAAGGACATATGATGTTTCCTCTGAAATTTTGTTGGGATATCAGCAAACATGCTTAGGATAAACCAAGCCATATACTTTAAGGTAAACTTTAGTGATTCTCCCGATTCGCTAATGTAAAATTCTATGACCTCGACGAATTTTCCTTGGATTCTTGATGAGAATTTCATGACAAAAGCTGCGTAGCAGCCTGCTTCGATCGATAGCGATTCCGGGCAAAAAGATACCACTCCTCCGAAGCTCAGAGGTTTTGGATTGTAGAAGATGGTACCAGGTATATGTCCTGAAATATTTGATTACAATCAGATACTAACATGCATGTAGAAGTAATTAAAAAAATAATTGAAAGCAAAAAATATGCAAAAGCACATTGACTAAGGATATTATGACCTCGATTCACGATGTCATACATGGCTAAGGAAATCAATCGGGATGTCTTAAAATCGTCAAATGTCTGGCCACACCAAACCAACATCATTGATGTTTACAACAGCTGCACGCACGCGATATAAATATGGATATGAAGGTAAAAAGTTTAGTCCAAGAGCCAGCAAGGGATTTCGTTACACCATAGAGATAGAATCAGAACTTTTATAATCTGTTCCTTGTGGCGTAACAATAAGATAATTGCTAGTCTGGCAACAGACCGGGGATGGCTTTTGCGCCCCAAGATTCGTAATGTAATGGATGAAATTATGGACATATAATTACATTATTTTAATCACTCTGTCAAGAGAAACCGGAACAGCAGCTTCCTAGTGAATATACAGAACTGTTAGAATCATATCTGAAAGATCGCCACTTCAGAGTGAAACAGGATGACGAATACTCCTCGCTACGCAATATCAATGCCGGAGTACCACAAGGAAGTGTATTGGGACCACTTTTGTACCTACTGTATACTTATGATATTCCTGTTCCGGGAGAAACCACAGTGGCAACATTTGCAGACGACACGGCTATTTTGGCAATTAGTGACAGTGTCGAAGAAGCAACTGAAAAATTACAGATAGCTGCAAACAAAATCAACCTTTGGACAAAGAAATGGCGCATCAAACTAGATGAAGGAAAATCCATGCATGTAAACTGCACCAATAAGAGAGTTAACTATATTCCAGTAACCATTAATGGGAACGATATTCCATACACGGATACAGCGAAATACCTTGGCATGACACTGGATGCCAAGCTTAGATGGAAAGTACATGTCAAGAAAAAACGGAACGAACTCGACCTAAAATTCCGCAAAATGTATTGGCTAATGGGACGGAGGTCAGCCCTGTCAGTGCAAAATAAGCTCCTACTATACAAGCAATTATTAAAGCCTGTATGGGTGTATGTATTGTTAGGGCACCATGGTACATCAAAAACACCAATATTCATCGGGACCTTCACATGGAGATGGTAACTAGCGAAATATCAAAATTTGCTAAGAAGCACGAGGATCGTCTACTCCACCACGACAACTTTGAAGCCATCCAACTGCTAGACAACAGTGCGCTAGTGCGTCGGCTGAAAAGAACTAAACCATTCGAACTAGTGCGGGAGTGATTAAGAGCAGAGCACCCGTAGTGTATTCACAGTATGTGAAAAGTGAAAACAAGTGTAGTTGAAAACAACCGCCGTCTACTTGAGTGGTAAAAACTGTCAGACTAAAACAACTTGGGCCAATGGGAAAAATTGTAAAAATACTCATTATTTTATCAGTTTAGGTTAAGTGAAAATAACTTGTTAGTCATTGACTAGGTGTTATGCCACAAACACTCTGTGTTTGAACAAAATAAAAAAAAAAAAAAACTCTGTCAATATGATATCCCAAACCGGGGAAAATTCACTATTGACACTCCAAATTAAAAAGAAAGTAGTTACGATGTTTTGTGTGGCCAAGACATTAGATTTGAGCCTTAACTTGTGTCAAGATCAAAGAGATAAATTTAAACTTGTCTTGACATTGTGCTATTTGTTTCACGTCAGCACAATCAACATCAGTTCAATTCGATTTGAAACTATCGACACAGCAAGAAAATTACAGGTAGGTACGTGTAAAATTTCCCAAATGTGTAGTTTTCTATACCTTTGTTATGGACTGCGACTTCATACTGATGCTCAGCACATAAGAAGATATCGTTGGCGTCAAGTTCGATGAGATTCAACTCTAAATTAGGTCCTTTCCCAGAACCACTGACCTTCAAGGGTATTCTTGTTGCTTTTCCAGCGACTTCCAAGTAGAGCGTTGACTCATAAGACAAAGCTTCAGTTGGTGAAAATTCCAATAGGAGCAAGGCTGAGCTTTCTGGCCACACTTCTCCTGTCTGAACTCAGAGAAGAAAAAGCATTAATTGTCACTACTGACATAAGCTACACCTTGAGACCTTGAGGCACCAAAATTTATTTTTTATAATTGGAATATACATAGTAAATTTTCAATACACTTACTGTTGGATGGACAGACCAGTTGAGATTTGTATACAAGAACTTCTCCTGTGCTTCATACTCTCTCAGTTCATCAGCGCATATCCTATCATAGAGCATATAGTGGGTATGTCTGGTATCAACGACACCCTGATGTACCCTTCCAAACCATTTTCTGCTCTCCAAGTCCCTCATACTGTTAAAAGCATTCTTGTACATGTTATATTCGTCGCTAGCATCGTCAAAGCTGTTGTACCTCTTCCACTTAAAGTAGACCAGATGGGCGCTATTGTTGAACAGCTTTATAAATTTCCGCCTCTTCAGGCCCATAAAAGTTTCCGGCATGTCAACGTTGGTAAACTCGAGTCTTATATCGGCCTCGCTAGCACAAGCTTTCAGACTGACTGAGAGGCGCTCGGTGGTCTCGTATGTGATTGACAAGCGACCTTCATGCTCTCCCAGGATGCTGGTGGTGAATCGGACCGAGAGTTGGATGCATTTTCCAGGTCCTACGATACCACGCGCAGGTTCTACTGAGAATGGCAATGCGGTGGACATGTTGTATACGGCTGGAACAACGCCCATGTTGCGTACAAGAAGCACACGCTCTGAAACTGTTTTCACAGGTGTGGTTGGAAGCGTTATGACGTCTGGGATGTCTAACAGTGGCCGTGGTTGTATGCCTAAAAACAGAGGAACAAGAACAATAATTGAAGAAGCGGTAAATGAGTAATGGGATGTGCTGGACAGTTTACAACTGAGTTAATACAATTTTGACACCACAGTTTCAACATCATGTCCATACTCAACGCGTACAAAAACGGAATAAAAAGTTTGCGTGTAGTCTCAAAGAAGCATCAAATAGATGAGGCGTTTAGTACCAAAATCAATCCATATTTTTTCGAAAATATTTATTTTGCTTAATTTGATAAGACTTGGTCGATACTATCACCTTACAGAGAGATTTTTAACGAATCCAATACAAACCGGTCGATAACAAGTGTCAAAAATCAGTATTTTTTCAAACCCAGCTCAATCCATGCTCCCACTGCGGCCCGTCCGGCTAAGAGTTCAAACTCCCAGTAACGTGTTTGTGTATAATTGGTGTGAGAGAATATCAATAAAATATCATCGACAGTTTATGACTTTTTGCTCAACCATGCCAGATTCCCTCCTAATGTTGAGATAGTATGATGCTTTTGTGATGGAAAGCAAAATAAAACTCCACAATGATTGGAATGTTCAGTTGTTGGCTTCTTTAAGATTGCTCCAGCACACCTCAAGACGATTGAAGTAGTTTTGGTTATCGTGGGCATTCCTTCCTATTAGCTGACCACGTTTTCGGCAGTATAGAAAAGAAATAAAGAAGCAAAATATTTGGAATCACTCACCATAGGTTGCGCAAACGAAAAATGCTCATTATTTATTGGCGTAAATAAATTCCTAACATACATAGTTAAAAATTCTAGGCCTCTTTTAACGTTTGTTTTACTGTCAGTTTACTGTCAAACTGCGACCAAGAAGTGTATCATCATTCTTTCAACCTTTCCTCAACTGAAATTTAAATAAGAATCTCAACAGTATCGTTACTTAAGAATCAACCGACAATTGAGGAAAAAAAAACAATAAATTGTGACAGATTTTGTGTTGGGAGTTAATTTTGACACTCAATGTATTATTAAAGAAAATACAACTGAAACGATACGGATATACCGTATGAATTCATTGAAAGGAGAAGACGGGACAAGGATACAAAGGAGCGGGATTTAGATTTTAAATTAAATGAAAAAAAGAGATCTAGGGAGTTATTTGTTTGTGGTAATTGTGAAACAGTAAGTTCAAGTATAATTCGACAATCGTTCCAACGTACTCCTATACGAAATTACCAACATCATGCATCCACCGTCCGAATTGAACAAAAAAATCCAAAAAATTCTTACCAACACTGTTTCTCATGTTCCTGAAGAAAAAAACACCCATATCGCAATACTAAATAACGGCAAAAAAAGCAAAATGTGACTCAAAACTGTTAAATTTTGTTCCTTTACTGTGAACATGAATGAAATAATAATAATAACCGTTTATTTGTCGCTTGATCCCTTGTAAAGGGATATAGACAATTGTGAAGTGAATACAGAGAGAAAGCAGAAAAACACAAACATTTAATGATGGGCCGTCATGTACTCCTCTAAAGTGTAAAAAGAATGGGCAAGCAGATATCTCTTCACCTCCCTTCTAAACAACCCCATGCTTTGTGCCGACAAGATATTGGGCGGCAGGGCATTGACAGTCCTAATTATTGCGCACTGCGGGCCGTTCTCATAGGCTGTGGCCGTATGACGCGGGACTGCTAGGCATGAGGCGCCTCGAGTGGTTATTGAAACAGATATATCCCCGTTCCTCACAAAACTACTCCTGTTCCTCCGATAGTAGCTCAATAGTCTGTATATATACAGGCAAGGAAGTGTTAATATAGATTGCTCCCTAAAATGATCACTGCAGGACTCTCTGTAGCTCAGACAGAGCATACATCTCAAAAATCTTTTTCGCAGGTGGAACAGTGTATCAATACGTGTGGATGAACCCCATAAAATAATAGCAAAAATTGATTCTACGTGTGCGTAATAGTAAGTCCGTCTGAGTCTATACATATGGAAATGTAGCATGAATCTTTGGTGCAATGATTTAAATGTCTTGTTGAAGATTGATATTTTCCCAGGAGTTTTTTGAGGTCTATCATAAACCGTTTCTATGTATTGTGATTTCAACACCTTACTGCGTTGTATTGATACTTTTGTGGTTACCGGCCACATTTGCAAAACTATACAAAAAAATTTATACTATAAGAAACTTATAAACACGTATTCATTATTTCATTCACAAAATATTTTGGGGCTTTGCAAGCAAATTTGTCCCGAAGTCCCGTAAAACAGTCAGCCAAAAAATTTAGTAGTGGTAAACTAAATGTGTGGATGATGTTGTGCAAAACATGTAGAAATTATATCAATTGATACAGTGTGCATATTTATTGGTATGTTTGCACATAACGCAATTTACTTGCATTGTCTAAAAATATCACACGACCGGTATTTACCCCGTCTCCATCATTACGGTATCATGCTATATACGACTGTGAGTGTGCAATGGAAGTGCGATTTTGCAGCCAGCCATTGAGTGACGGTTGCGTGCGTTGCACGATTTGTTATCTGGGTTCTTAAGCTTTTATATGTTTTCTAATTTTTTTAAAATTTTATGGTTGACTTTGAACCTGCAGTACTTAAAATTACAGCAGTAACAAATTAAATAACACCCTAAAAATTATCAAATTCACTTACAGATTATTAAAACTTGCAACTGTTCCGCATCAGTTTCAACCTTCATGGAATGGCAATATTCCTTCACATCCCTAACATTAAAATTCACTGTAAATTGATACGCCATACCAGGGGCAATTTTCGAGCAAACCACATCATGAGGAAAAGTAATTGTAAATGTTGTTGTGGATTCCATCATAACTCGCACAGGTTTTGAAACCTACAAACAATTCTTGATATTTATACTTTTGCTTTATACAATATATTTATATTGCCGTAAAAATCAATTCATTTATGCTACTTTAAGTATTTTTTTCTATAAAGCGGCAAAAGTTAACGTAAACCTTCCATACTTACATCATAGCAATTCCGCACAGTCACTGGCACAGATATGTTATCCCCAAGTTTATACTGTTGAAATATCACAATATCCGGTGTTATTTTCAAAGTATTAATACTCGGTTCGAGGCGCATTTTCACCTTCCTGGACAGTGATTTTAACTGTTCGAGGCGTTCCTCTGTCGACATGGTCATCTCAAAATTATATTTCGACGGAGTAATCTAAAATTAAAAATTTATCCATCAACAATTTCAAGACTCTTCAACGTACGATCGGCTCCTCTTTGTGTTTGTCAATGTCCAGCAAAAGGTAGAAAAACTCGTCCATCTTGAAATACTTCAAGATAGGCGACCAATGTTGTGTTAATTTATTCATCTTGCTATATAAAAATAAATATACAATACAGGTAAAATACCGTATGAGCTTTGAAGGAGCTTTCAAAATTAATAGTGATGTACGGCTACTGCGCTTTTTTTAAATTAGCTTACCTTTAAAAGCAATCAGGTCGTCCAACCCCAACAAAATCCGCACTTGGAAACCAAGGATAGTAGCAACCGAAAATACACCACAAAAAAAATTGTAAGCAAATAATCTAAAAATTTTTACGATTATTACAATCATATTTATACCACAATTTCCAAGCTCCAAATATTGTAATAAACATATTTAGATTTATAAGCGTTAATCGAAAGTTGCAAGCAGTGTGAATATAGTTACAAATGCAGACATAACCTAACTTATTTTATAACCTAGAAATATGTTTTTAAGAGAAAAATGTTGAAGACTAGCCTAAATATTTTAAGAGTTTCAACTTATATTAGGAACAAACCAAAACTACTAAACAGTTATTGCATACAGAGAAAACTATGTTCGAAACCATCTTACGACATTAACCTAACCATCAACGGTGTCTCCTTGAACAAGTACTTACAAAATTTAACCGAAGAGTACGAAACATTAAAGAAAACATCACCTAAAAACGCTAGATTAAGTCAACTACAACCTGTAGTAGACGTTCTACAAGAGCGCAAACAACTAGTAGAGAATATTTCAAATTTAAGCGATTTACTCAACGAGAAAGACAATGATTTACGCGCAATGGCCAGCGAAGAAAAAGTCGAGTTTGAAGAAAAGATAAAGTTAGTCGATAGTAAACTAGAACAAGTATTGTTAAATATGGGTGAAGAAGACGAACACGATTCTATAGTTCTCGAAGTTAACGCTGGCGTTGGAGGCCAAGAAGCAATGCTTTTTGCCAAAGAGTTATTTGAGATGTACTCCGGCTTTGCCGAGTACAAACGCTGGGACTGTGAAGTAGCTGCATATAATACAACAGATATCGGAGGCATACGTCATGGAAGTCTTTTATTATCTGGTCGAAATGTCTCTAAATATTTTAAACATGAAGCGGGGGTTCACAGAGTACAAAGAATACCGGCGACGGAGAAGTCTGGACGGATTCATACAAGTACTGTGTCAGTTTTGGTCCTTCCGCAACCAACCGATATCGAAATTAACCTTCCAAGTAAAGATTTACGAATTGACACAAAACGTGCTTCAGGTGCTGGGGGACAACATGTTAATACGACGGATAGTGCAGTTAGGATAACTCATATTCCTACGGGAACTTCGGTAGAATGTCAAGTCGATCGTTCGCAAATTAAAAACCGCGAGATTGCTATGCGTACTTTGAAGGCTAGGTTGTATCAGTTGGAGTTAGATAAGCAGATGAATGAATTGAACGCAACGAAAAAGAGTCAGGTGCGATCAAATTATCGTAACGAAAAGATCAGAACGTATAATTTTAGTCAGGATAGGATTACTGACCACAGATTACAAAGTTCTAATATGCATAATTTGAAAATGTTTATGTTGGGTAATGAGCTGTTAGAGTCACTGATCGATAAGTTAATTACAAACGAAAGACTCGAAAGGTTGTTGAGTTTTTTAGACGATAATAAATGAACTGTGTAAAATTGTTTTTGTTTTATTTTTTTTTAAATATGTTGTTTTTGTCACACATTTGGGAGATTATCTATAACAAAAGTTGATAGTTACAGCACGGAATAAATAGTGTTATTAATCTTTAATAATTGCATGTAGATATACAAACAAGTTTTGCCTCCATGTCACTGCCAAATACTGGTGAAAACTGTTTTGCTTTTGAAGTGACGTATGTGGTTTTTAAAGATTTCTGAGGAGTAAATTTTTCTCATTTAGCCATAAAAAATGACGAAAAATACGGCAAAAATGTAGGTTGTTATTTCTGGAATATTTTATCCTTTGACGATTTTTGAAAAGCTCTTTGTTTTGAAGATACAGGGAAAAAACATTTACTTCAAAATATTAAGTTTTATGTTGTGCATCGTTATGCAACCAAGATATCTTGTTTGTGCGACTATGGTTGTATAACTTCCAGCACATCGCGATAAATATTTGGGAAGGTACTTTCAAATAAATGCTTCTCAGTCATATTTCTGAGTTAACTAATTATTTATTTATTTTGTTTTATCAGAACACTGATGCTTTTTCATAAAAAATGTAATGTACGGGCAGCAAATTTTCAATGTATACTTTTGAATTGTGTGTGTTTTTATTGGACAATTTAATTGGAAATTGTATTTTTATTTAGTTGCATAAATTCAAACAATCGACTAGTTTCAGAATTCTTACGTTGGTAGCTCGTGTTTCCACCACGACGGCCAATCACAACACGCTATTTGAGGGTAACAAAAACAATTTTAAATGTCAGTGTAGCCGTTAAACATAAAACGTTTTGGATTACCGATAATAATCGCCGCCAGTGAATTGTTGAACTATTTTAAACTGTGACATATGTGAAAATGAGTGGCCATTGCGTAGACGTAACCGACTTTTCCATAAATTGCAACGAAACGTGAGTACATCTTCATGTATTACCAGAATCGACCTGTCATAACCTCCAAAAACCTGTTGCGATTGTTTAATTTTGAATAGTTTTGTATGGAAAACGGTTATTGTGTAATTTATAATGTTAATTTGTACTTAAATGTATGTTTATTGGTAAGGTACTTACGAAATATTGTTTGTTTTGTTATTAGTTTCCGATTTAGTAAGGATTCTCTTTCATTTTATTTACTAATTTAATAACTAGCGGTTTCAAACAAACACGTGCATTTCTTGTTAATCGATAGTCAATAGACCCTTTTCGTATACGAATCAAATTCAGTTACTAGCAGAAAGCATTTGTTGAAGTAAGTTGTAGTTGTCTAATCGTGCTTATTGTGTATAATAGTCCAGCCGCACGCATGTGCGATATTTTGAACCCTATTGAGCAAGTAGTAATTTGGTCCACTGCCAGCGCGCACAGAAGCTGCGGGCGCTTGTCTTGTTTATCAATTTTAGTTCAGTTCCGGTCGTTGTGTAGTGCGGTAGTTTGTGACGTTCAAATTCGTTTATTTCATTCGTCGCGATTTGTTTGAAAAGTGACTACTACTACTATTACGTTTCATTTGTTTTGACACGATTCGCATGTTTAGCTAGTGTTTTGTTTTTCGTGGGGATGATTTGATTTTTGATGTGATTAGAGAGCGAGATGCGACGGAATATTAGGGACGTCTCTTGATGAAAAGCTCCGAGTGGAGGAACGTTTTGTTCGATTTGTTTGGAAAAACGTAGGGGTGCGAGATATGTCATATTACAATCGGTACAGCGGGGTGCAGAGCCCTCCCAGGCGCCCCATAATCCAGCCATCTGCTACAAGTCCGTTTTGGTAAGATTGCCATGCAAAATGTTCTTTTGTTTTACATGAAAAATCCACTAATGTTACGGTGTTTTCGTGGAAACTCATTGACGTCATTGGTGAAGATTTCGTGCAAAAATTACATTTTCTACGATTAAAACTGGTGTTTTACTCAAACTACTGTTTTAATCGGGAAAAACAATTTGTATATAGTTGATATGTAACATAAATATTTGTACTATTTTATGTTTAATTTTCTGTGTGGTGGAAAAATAAACTAAAAATCAGATATAAAACCTGGAAAATATAAACACTATAATTATTGTGTTATCGTCTCATAAGTATCTCAGACACATGAGTTATAGATATAGGTATTCGTATTCTATTTTTTTTCTCTATCTGAATCTATTATAATAGCTCAACACACAGATTTACATAAATTAAAAATACAAATTAAAGAAATCAGAAGTAAAATAATCCCACATAATAGAAGTCTACATGCAAACACATATATGTATAGCAAAGTGTCGTTTACTGATAATTGAAACTCGAATGTGGGTTATAAGCATTTGATATCTGTTGAGTCAGGATTTGTGGGATTTTAAATTTTAACTGGGGTCGGTCAACGAACCAGAATAATATGGATAAGAATTTATGCATAGTAGGCGTTTTGTAATTCAAATAATTTAGCCTAATAGAATTAATTCAGAAACGCGTGTACATAATCTGGGAACAAAAATTGCAACTGAAAGTTGTAAGAAGGGTTGTAAGAAAGTGATGTTCGTGAAAAAAACAAATTATAAGCACTGGGATGAATTTAAAAAAGTCCCTTTTACTAAATCCACTTCAGTTGTTCTTCTGAGGGCACGCAAAAGCTGGTCTACAAATTAAGTATGTATTGAAGTGCTGTTGCAATATGCAGCGTAATGCCCAAACGACTCTTTTCCGGACATAACTATTGAATGCTTGCTAGGTGTCCCCTACAATCCCTAACAATTCGTCGCGTTCTTTACGGAACACCCTGTATAAGTCTGTAAGCGCTATTTTACAATACACTACTGTCAACACGAGATGGATATATACTATACTACTAGATACACTTCTCTATCTATTTCAGAATAGTCAAAAATATTTAATGTTATGTTGTTTGTTTACTTTATGCCGGTTAAAACAAAATGTCTCACGTTGGCACTGTTGGCAGATCTTATAAATGCATCCAGTGCGTATGCGTCAATGCTAAGAAAAAGTTAAGAAATATAACAGCACGGCATTTCCAATTATACCATTATTTAGAACTTTTTTCTAGTTAATAAAAAGGAAGTAGAAAAAACGAAGGAAATTAGTGTAGTGTAAAATAGCCTTTACTATAAAAACACTGACCGATACAATTAACTTTAGTAATCTTTAACCAATATTTAATATTTTTTGGATATATTGTAAAGAAATTCATCAAGATTATTACATACCATTGTGATTTTGGAAAGTAAAATTTTACCCTGATTACACCGGATAAATATTAATGTTTTGGTCGTGGCACGGTGTGGTGATAGAACTAAGGAGCTTGTACAAATCCTAAAGTACTTACAACGTTTTACTGTAAAGATTATTACCAGAAATTAATAAACAAACTACTTTAATATCGTGTATGGCCATCTCTTGTTGAAATAACACGTACAACAAATGTTATACCAAGACCATTGTAAAAACTTACTTGAGGGGTCGTAGTTTTTAAATAGAAAAAATAACTCATGCATCGGGCAAAATATTTGTTTAATTTCAAAGCGGTAGTATTAGATTGATTTTTGACTGCGATCAATAGCAGTGTTATTTAGGCTGACCAATATGGTTGCCAATATAGTCATTTTAACCCAGAGTCTTCGGATTTGGCGACCATTCTTCGGGCTACGGGTTTTCATTTAAATTCACCGTGTTAGCTAAAGGTAATCATCGATCTTTTGAGAAACTGTAGGGACCCCTAAATATGTTTTTTAAATTTATGATAATACAGTAATTGTTATTCTAATCATACAGTTTGCAGCGATATCCCTTGAAAAAAAGGAATTTTTGTCAAAATTAGAAGCACTCTACTACTCAATGTTCACAACAATTTAATTTTACTTTTTTAGAGCATGTGAGAAACTTTGAAAGTAGCAATAGTAGTATTTTTAGATTATGTCACATGTCTAGTGAATACAGTAGGAGTTCTGTAGCGGTACGACAAACGCAGAAGATTGTATCCTGCCTCGATGATCATAGACTGAGGCATCTCTAATATTTGCTAAAAATATTTGCTTTAAAAAAGACGGGTATTATTTAAAGGTAGAAATTTTGCTTGTCAGAAATCAACATTCAATAATGATACATTAATTAACAACATATGTTTTGAACTTTCGTTGATTATTTTAATATGTATGTTGTTCAAATGATAAGAAATGTCCCAACAATAGGTTTGAGTTTGTCCAATGTAGTGCACAGAATAGTATGATACTGGTCTGCCATAAAACAGTATTTTTTAAATCATGGAGATGACGTCAGCGATACCTTTATTTGAAAATTTTATTATTAAGTAGTTAGACAATTTACAAAGACAGAGATATAGTTATCATATTTGACTAGAGACACATTTATTATGGGGGTTTATACAAAACGCCAATATTGTCAGAATAAAATGAAACTTTTAAATTAGTTAGGGAACGTGTAGATAATTACTTCAAGCCAAAACACATGATACGTTAAAAAATGCTCTCAGTACATCAAAATTATGCTTGGTTTAGGTGGTAATATTGGCATTTTGTCTCATGGTGGTTATGTCGTAAAAAATTCGAAAATAAGAGGCAGAAACGAAAAGAGGGAAAACTAGTAGACATGAATTGAAATAAATTAATTTACTTAGGAATTAGCATCTAGATCTCATCGTTTTCTACACTACCTATACCCAAACTTTACACCAAAGCGTTACTAAAAAGTATGTGTCGAAACCGCATAGTTTTGTGGCGGCTGTTATTAATTTAAAACTTATGTTCCATAATATAATTATATTTCTCCGGGTCAGCATAGACACAATGTTGGCAACCCTAGTGGCCTACGAAAAATGTACATTCAAAATACAGAGTTTTATAGGCGTGGCACACGAAAAAAATGATCTAAAGTGACTCATAAAAGTGCCAATATTATGAAAACTTTTTTCCTAAGAACACATTTCGATCTTCGGATCAGTCATGACATGAGCTGGCCTATCAGCCCTCCCACGCATGACGTTGGCGTCTGGAACACCCTGTAGAACATGTTCCTAATAAACAAAATTTGAAAAACAAAAAGCATGCAAGTACATTAACGTTTCCTCAACACATTTTCGGGTTTCCCAAATATGTTTACCAATAGTAATCAGTATGTAACAATATAACTTTAATACTTGACGAAGGCACTGTTTAAATTTTCCATATAGGCGTGCATGTGTAGTCGCATGTGCTCATTCGTATGTATACGCCTTATCAACAGAATAAATAAGGCGCTGATAAACAGAGGAAGTCGAAACCGCCTGTGAGTTAAGGAATAAAATACGTCACAACCAGAATACGGCCCAATAATAATTCATCACTCCTACTCGACATACATACATAAAATGCAATCACGTCTATTTCTAACAACGAACGGCCGGTCTGCTTGACCCTTGCCGTCATTTTAAAGAGATAATAAAGGAGGTGATACGTTAAGAAAATTTAGCAAGATCATTCGTTGCTTATTATTGAAGAAAAAAAAAACACAATAACATTTAATCAAATATTTTGTCAGTTCTACCTGAGACATTTCAAGGGTAAATAAAAGACAGACGGTGATGACTACCCTAGTAACCCAGGTGAAAATAGGTCATTGTTGGTTTTAACAGCATTAGATGAGTAATAATAAATCAGGGAAAAACGTGTTTGTAGTAATACGGCTTCGTCAACTGACGGTTCAATGCAAACACAACTGGCTAAACAACTCGGATGCGATATACACAATCCGTTTATTGCGGTATTAAGTCATTTGTTGATAGCGTTCTTGGTACTCGGTTTGTACCTCTATTTTAGGTCTTCCGTAAACATGTGTAAAATTACTGGACGGAACAACCCATAACGTGTTTATTAATCATCCGATTAATGCAAATAAAAAATAAGTGGGCGTAAAAACAATTTTCAGCCACGCAGTTTTTCCTGCATATATATATACTCACCGACAAATGTGCACATTCTACTATAGGTCCATGTGATTAGAGAGAAACGTCAATTTGAAGTACGTCGAACAACGGCAAAAATGTGACACAAGCTCTTGATTTAACCTAGCCTCCAGTTTCGATATACAGGCATTTTTTTGTGTGTAACGTCTTTCAGATGAATTCATACATAACCGCTAAAAAATCATGCGACTACAAAAACAAAAGTTATTAACGGTTCTTGTATAATCGATTTTCACAAAAATCATACACATGCCAACATGAATATGTTTCGAAATGATACTATGTTAGAATACTCATAAATCGTGTATTACAAACAATAAAATGCTGGCAAATTTTAAAATTACTGAAAAGGTTAAAATTGTAAATTTAACATTCAGATATTGCGAGAAATACAAAAACAAAATGTTTGAAATAGATATGCCTTTAGAATCTGACCAAGCACCTTAATTCCTCCACAGGTTGTCGCAAACTTGAACCACAAGACCATCATATTGGTTCTCAAGGTAGAATAAGCTGCAAGTTTATTTCGTTTTAAAAAACGCGTGGTGCTACTCTTAATAAATTGGGTTTCACTTGTAAATCTGTATCTTTTACGGCCATTCAGATATCGATACAATAGAAAAACAAAAAAGTTAGGATTGATGCTGCTTTTTAAAACCTGCTTGGGAACCTAACCAAGTTCCTTAATATCTCCAAGTGGATTAAACTTAGAACCAAAACTAATTTACAATGAAAGAATCATTAAAATCGGTAAATATTACAAAAAATATTTAAATTACACCAAAATATTAGATGTCCGGTTTTTAGTGCCCTATAATAGGGTCAATTGAAATCTTAGGTAAAAACACTCAAAGGTAGCTTTTTGGTCTGGCTGCGTTACTAATTCCTTCCTAGCACTTAACACTTAACGGAAACTTGACACAGTCACTGTCATTCACAGTGGAATTTGGTATAAAGTTGACAAAAGTGTTCAGGTGCTGATTTTTAATGTTTACTTTCATCACTTCCTTTAGTACAGCTAAGGGGTGCTTTTGGGCTCTGGGGTCACTTGATTTGGTTCCAGCCAGTGAGCAAAGAGCTGCACAAACACTGATTCGTTTTGCCCGAAAACGGGCATTTTTACCCCCACCCTCCCCCCTGGCGTTTGAACTAGGACCACTTCTGGGTTTCAGTTTTCAGTTTATGGTCCTTTATGATGACTGTCCATCGTCGAGAAAAAAAATAACTTTTAGTGTTTTTACCAAAAATTGACCCTCGAAGAAGGAACAGAAGATATTAACCGATTCGAAAAAATGTTTCTGGTAATGCTGGGCCACTTGTCCCGGGTCAGCGTTTCGTATCAGAGAAAAAGTGTTGAAATGACCCACCCTACTGTACCTATAACGTCTGAACGGAAACTTTCTACAGATGCCATAGAACGTAAAAATACATCGAATTAAACGGAGGTTAATGGTGTTCAGAGTATAAATATTTTTTGCTGCTTTTACTAGTTTAGTAGATTACAAATCAAGTAAGAAGCACATATAATTCGCTCATAAATTAGCATTTTTATTGTTTTTTTATGTTCTACCTCGAAAGGTAATTATTCGTTATTCAGTTTAGGGTTTTATAATCAAAATTATTTTTAATGGGTTTTCACTGTATCATACGTAGTATGACGATGTATAGTAATGGTGTCAAAAAAATGAGATTTTTGCGGAAGTATGTCCTATTGGATCCCTGAAAATTTTTGCGCCAGGAATAATAACCGTTTTTTGGCTACGATTCCGGAGAAACTACTAAACGTAATGGGACGAAACTTCATATTTGAAAGTTTCATGACCAAACTTAAGCTGAAACAGGTTTGGTCAAAGAGGTCCAAGTAAACTGAAGGTTTACTCTTAGCATTTTTGGACGATTTTGCAAAATGCCGCCTTTTCTGCAGTTTCGTCAAAAACGTTATATAATAACGTAACTTCAGGAAATATTGTACAATGTATGTCTGAGTAAATTCTATTTAAGGCTAGGTTTTCAAGCACTTTTCGCGCGCATTTTAGATGCATATGCAAGGGTATTTTCGTACGTAGTCATTGACAATATACGGTACATACAGTGCAAAAATCCGGTTGATCCTTAAAGATAAAGGATAAATCTAGACAGACAGATGATTCTCGAGAGCTAAAATCGTTTTACGTAATAAATATGAGCAGGAGAAAAACGGTGTTTTGTGAGGACCACAAACTGCACCTCAAATTTGAATTCTACACAGAAACATACGCTCCAGTACATCTATCTACAAAGGTTATGGTGTTATGGATACCGCTACCAAAATAAATGCATATCTGTAGTCTAAATTTGTTGATAACTACGTTTGAAATTTTGTTGACAAAAATCTGGGGATATTCAGGGGAATTTTAGATTTTCGTTGAAACAGTTGGAATTTGAAGTTCAATGATTCTTACAGAGATGGCGCCACCTAAACTACTGCTCCAAGAGTATACTACCCAATATACAATACGTACTCTGATGTACATTATTATGTCGGCATAATTTTTGAACTAATTAAGTGGTTTTTTCACAATTCCAGCCATATTACCTTTACGAATTTAATATATACTTATTTATAATGACACTTGGTACAAACTATAGTACCAGATCAAAATAAATATAAAATACTCCGCATATATATAAAATAAAAACTAAGTTATAAGCCATAAATTAAAAAAAAATTAAAAATTTGTTTTATTAAATTCAAAATAAATAAAGTATTATAATATTTTTGCTATCATATTATGTGGGAAATCAAGGAAACAAAGTAATTCATCGTAAATTATTTTATTATAATACTATGCATAAGATTTACAGTACTTACAATTGTGTACAACTCTACAACTCAAAGAAGCGTAATAGCCGGATAATCATATATATATATTTACAGTAAAATATATATTTACCCCCTGTGAACGATCACATATTATAAAATATTTCACTAAGCCCCTTCTTCATGATGTCGAACTCAAATATAGAATTAAGTATAATAATCTAAAGCATTTAAATTATTTGAATATCAAATGTTTTGAAATGCAATATTATATAAAATCAAAAACTACATAATTGGGCATGTATAAATTTGTAATTATTTCAGAAATATCTAATTATTGCTACATACTATCATATGTAGTGTGAGTTGTTGTGTCATAGTGAACTTATGTTGAGATTGTATACATATGTTGCATCTATATATGTAGTTGTAAGTTTTTATTGACAATAGTCTATAAAATGGTGTTGTGTGATTATTATTATAAACGTACTGAACAATTTCTTTGCGCCTACGTATGTAAAATGTTTTAAATGAAATGTAATTGTACAAATTTGTTACATTCATGTATTTTTAATATTATCACTGAAATTGCTAGAGATACTAACACCAACATTGTAAAACGTAGCATAAATACATAATAAAAGCTACTTTTGTGTAATATTAGATAAAATTGTTGCAATAATTTCTGCTTAGCATAGTGAGCTTATAGTCTGTCTCACGACAACCGGAAATAGTTCATCGGCTTCCGCCCTTAATTTCTGCCAGCAAAATGTATTGTAAAAAATTACAAAGATTTTTACAGGTGTCCACATTTTTCAAAGAAAAAAAAAATATTTTCATAAAGTTAATGTCATTCTCCATAAAACTTTTCATATACACTTAATAGTTGTTACAAATGCTTAAAGTTATAGCCGTTTGAAATATTAACAAAATAAAGACAAATAAAAACTAATAAACATATCAATCAATTCGATAAAGAAGAACACAATCAATACCCACAATAAAAGTAAAAAATTCAAAATAATAAAACTAAATTTAATTAACTAATGAGGAAACAAACAAAGTACATACAAAACTTTTAGACATTCGTTTCTCTACATGCAAAATCCATTTTGAGTAAAAAGTTTCATATCAACTTATTAAGGGGTTTCTCAATACTTAAAGACGTTAGAATAGTTAAAAATACAGTTTTGATAATATGTGAAACGGCTGTAACTTTTTAAACTTATGAAAATGATGGAAAAGTTCTGCTGGAAAAAATGGGACCCTCTGAAAAACCAAATGATTCAAAATATCGCATTTTTCTAAGTACAAAGAATTATCATAATATAACAACGGTATTTACCACAGATCTTCAAATTAAAGAAAGAAAATGTAAAACAATGTAGATTTGGTACCGTTGGGTTGGTTGAGTTTTAAAACTAGCACCATTTAGTACGGTGTTTATAATTGTGGACGCAAGAAAGATGATTGAAGTAATGACTTATTTACAGTTGTCGTGAAATAGGCTATATGAATAAATCCAATCTCCTGATCTGTAGATTATGGCACCCTTTTGTGACGTTTTGTTGTTTTGCAAATATATGGTGGATCAATGCATCGGTTCCCCTTTTAATGTAGCCTATAATAACTTCTGGTAAAATGCAGTGTTTATAGAATTGCTTGGGCAACATTGCACCACACCAAAAGTCGTTCTCTCTTTTCACTTCCTCTATAAGCCGCGGATGTGAATTGTTGATGTATTTAATGAAGAATCACAAATCCCTCTTTGTGATGTTTAATTGCCCTTGAATCTAAAATGGAAAACAAGTTTATAGTTAAAGTAGACATTATTATTGTTTTATACCTGATAATAACTGTGTTTGCTTAAGTCTAACTATCCTATTACTCGTCTCTAAGCATAGACCTTTCTCAGTCTCTTAAAAACTCTTCCAGTTTTTCCAGTGTTGTGCACTTTATATAAGGCCTTCACTTCTATGAGCACGTTTGTACCTATGACACCTAGAACAATAAACTTATCAGATACTACACATATACTGAGCATATATAATTGAACTGCCTAGAATCGAAAACAATACATGCACTAACATTGTACTATCATGAGCATAACAAAAAAACAGGGATAGCCAAGTGAAATTAGGCATTTATAGTACTAACTTGTTCCGGTTTCAACAATTTATTCTTCCTGGTATTCTTGTCTCCACTTAATTCATTAGCATTTCCTCAAATGCTGATTCATCGAAGCATGCTGATCATGCCGTCCAAGTGTGAAATATTGCCTGCTGAAATTCATTCAATTGTGGCATTTTTATTTCTTACGTCAAAATTCATGATGACAGAAATGTGACATGACAAACGTACTGCCATGATATTACGAAGTCCAGTTTAATTAGTACAAATTTTAGTGTCCCCATCTTTTATGCTCACGATAGTACATAATATTCTCTGCATATTGTCAACAAGGTGTCGTTAAATAGTATATTATTTGACGAGCACATAATTAAGGATATAAATCGCGAGCATGAAGTTTACACGCGAGCCGTAGGCGAGTGTGTAATCATGCGAGCGATTTATATCCGATATGTGCGAGTCAAATAAGACGTTTTATCTACGACTCATAAATTTTATTTTATGAAAAATATTTTATATGTATATGTCAAGGATGGCGAGGGAAACTGTCAAATAACTGTCATCAACATAGGTTTTGACAGACTTTGACACTAGCGTTGTATAATGATGACAGTTCGTTGAAATAATGAGTTCATTATTTGAACGAAGTGTCATTATTATACAACGCTAGTGTCATTGTAATCATTGGCGCGTATAATGATGGGGATTATATAGTCATAGATACATATGCAATGAACTTATTATATGTGAGTCGTAGATAAAAGTAAATTACGTACAATGCGTACAATACGTACAGTTACTTAGAACTGCTACAAAGTGTACTCACCGGAGTGAATAATCCATCGTTTCGTTGGCAATAGTTTTCATCTTTAACAATAATTGTAAGGTACATATCGTATTTGTAAATTGATATTTCCACAAAAAGTATGAATTTCTAATTTCCCCGTTGTGCTGTAAAATGCAATATAAATATCAACAATAAAATAAATAAATATGAACTTACCTGCAATTGTAATAACATTGGTAATAACAAACAAGCAAGCTTATTTATATGTGGTTTATAGGTTAGTTTTCAATCAATAGTTTTGTTTTCAATATTCCTGTTTCCGCCAGGAATACGCGCCAATTTCAAAAATTATGGCCAGCCGACAGCAGATCAAGCACCTATAAAATAAAATGCACCACAACCGGAAAAAAATAGAGACAACGCTCATTCTCGAAAGACGGAGAAAACAAATTTTACGATCGATATATTTGCACTCGAACAACACAAATGCATCACATGACTTGGCACGCATCGGGGAAAGCACATAATTGTGCTAAGCGAGTGACGGCGTTGCACCCACAAGGTCACACCAAAAAATCAATATATTTCTTCGCTGAGACGGCAACCAAAAGTACACAACCACATTTCGCAACATTTATCATTGATATAGTACCGCTTGCGCCATCTATGAGGCTTGTCAAGCCGTGGTCAAGACTCTCGCGTGCAAACCCACCCTTAATCGAGAGCGGTCGTGTCTGCGTTAAAGGTAGTTAGACAGGATTTGACAGATATTTTGATTCTATTGACAGTAGTGTCAAAACATCAGAGTTTGACACGGTTTGACACTGCTGTATAGTATGATAAAGTAATGTGCCTGGCCACATCAGATGTATATTGGCCGTTTTGCAGTTTTGAATGACAAAACTTAGGGACATGCGGTTTTCACAGATCAATTTTTAATTCAAAAGAGTACATATTAAAAACTAGAAACATATGCCGTTGTTTCATTTTAAATATGGACTTTGATCTGCACCTTATAATTGAATTGCGCTGCATATTAACAAGAATTTCGAATTTAAGGCATTTTATAGGTAAGATTAATATATATTTTGTTGTAAACTTTTCAGAGGATGATAGGATGATAAGAATTATTAATTGACTTCTTTGGTCAGTATAAATGATTGTAGTCGAAGTAGGCCATGCCCATGTTATTCATTTCTGCCGTTTTACACAAACAAGTATCAAACTTACATTTGGTTATGCAACCAATTTAACAGTTGCGTATACAACAGTAGTATCATAGTAGGACTCAGTTCAGATGAAGCGGCATTACATTGGTTCTCATCGCCTACTTCGAGTACAATCAATTATAATAACCCTGTAGAATTCTGCTGGCGTGCACCGGGTATTATCAAAACACATATGAAAAACACTGGAGTGGTAAATACCGTTATGTTCAAAGCTATGCAAAAATATTATTTGAAAAAGTATTTGGAATTATTAGAGGTCATGAAAAATGAAATTATAATCACCTTCTACATTGCATTGCATTGGATACGAATTATTTATTGCAGGATTGAAATTGCAGGTTTTATTGCAGAGGTGTAAAAGTGCTTTTATATCCTATTAGGTTTCAACCGATTTTTTTAATGCTCTACGTATTGCAAAAAACAGCGTGATTTGCCCTCTTGTGATCCGGTAGTTAGATCGGATAATATAATAGCTCGATCCGATAGAAACGCTGAAATCCATTTCCTAGCTAATCGATAAATTCCGTTATGGTCCAAATGTCTGCGTTGGCGTCGCCGTCATTTATGACAGCCCTACACTTCTTAATTCGCTCCTTATACCATTTACCGTAATTGGGAGAACATCCATAAAATGTTAATAACCAGAGCTCGATTCACTGGCCATAAGTCTCCATATGCTCCACTCTTTCCTCTATTTAACTACCCAATTTGCCAGCTATCGATCGACATCCCGGTTGCTCCATCCTTCTCCAAACAACCAAAATTCGCGCTGCCCCAATTAACCGGCCGTCTGCCGCGATCAAGATTTTTGGTGGTTGGCGCGTCCCGACGCCCGCGTGGTTCAACGAACCTGCCGCCTGTGTGACCCAGTGCACGCGTCCTGTCGACGTCGCCGTCGCGGGACGCCCGATATTTCTAAATTTGCCCTGGAGCGCCTTCTATACCTTCCACCGTGGACCGTCTGGAGTCCAGACTCTGGTCCACTGAAAAGAGCAAATTTATGTACGATAATTATCGTCACTTCCCATTGTTAGTTAAATATAACGCGGAAGCGATGGCGCTCGCTCGCCTCTGCGCCTGTAGCTCTTGTAGGTGTCGCGACGCCGTCAAATTCCGCTGTCCGGAGTTATCTATGTGGTCCTCTTGGATGCTGGTATTTCTGGAAATTGATGGTGGGGGGCGCGCTTATGGCCGAGATATTTTATTTGGTGGCCGAAATATTGGTCGCGTAAGTGGCGTTATGTGTTTTATAACGGCTGTATTCCTGTATAGAATTTGTGTGGTAAATACGTAATCTCGTGGTTGTTGGTACCTGTTTCTGTATTCACCTAAGATCTAAACCTCTAATTGTCCTATTGTTGTCAGCTTTTGGGTTTTACCGAAATTATGTATGTACAATGGACTAAATAGTATTATTATCAATTGTCAAATTGGCACACGAGGTTTTTTACGATTTTTTACGGATTTTCTAGGAGGATTTTTTACGATTTTTTTACGGTTTTTTTTACATGTAGCGTAATTTGTCAGAAATTATTTTGTGATAAAATTTTTAGTTTTGACTAAGAATTAAGTTTTTTGGCCGACATACGACATCAGCATCAATCGGCGGAATTAACTAGAACCACAAAGTTGCCCCATCTTTTCTTCACATGTCTTATTTCGATTACCAACGGAGATACAACAAGTTCAGGCAGTAGGTAATAATAATACAAATGTGTTAAAGGAGATTCTCAGTTTATATTCTTTGCTTATACGGCTCAAAACAACGGAAAGCAGTTCTCTGGTCGCCTAATGAGGGTTTTTCATGGTGCAACATTGATAATAATTCCCCCAAAAAATATTGGATGTGCTGTAATGACATGGGGAAGGAATTGCATTCTACAGAACTCGTCTCATTACTTGCACGTTTCTTGACGATTTGACGACACATACAGCTCCAACCGACGCCCTTTTGCGTTGGTCGGAGCTGTATATATGCAAAACATGCTTAAAACTGGAAACCTCGCTTAATAGGTTTCGGGACGTGTTATTACTGTTCATGATGCACATCCTTAAGAGATAATGTCGTCAACAAAAAAAGAAAAATGTTCAGAAAAGATTAGGCTGCAAATTTCAACAAAAAAATTACGAAAATATGTTACAGCATCGTTTCTGACAAATTAAGCTACAACTGTATACACAGAAGTTAAGTGTATTTAAGTTTGCTGTTTACTTTAGAGCAGAGTTTCTCAATCTTTTCCCGCTGCCCTTTTCCCGCTGCCCTTTTCCCGCTTACGGCAGTCTCATAGGTACGCTTCGCTCCTAGGGGTCCGCGGACCCCCAATTGAGTAACGCTGGTTTAGAGGAAGAACTTAAGTAATAAATAACAATTTATCTACGACTCGCATATAAGTTCATTCTATACGTATCTATAACTCTATAATCCTTACCTTGATACACATCGATGATTATACCAGTAGCTTTGTATAATCACAGTGCCTATCAATAATGACATCATTATGCAAACAAACTGTCATCATTGTACGAACGTAGTGTCTTAAGGTTGGCAAAACCTACGTGGATGACAATTATTTGACAGTTCGCCTCGCCACCATTGACAATAGTATATTATTTGACGAGCACATAATTAAGGATAGAAACCGCGAGCATGAAATTTACACGCGAGCCGTAGGCGAGCGTGTAATCATGCGAGCGATTTATTTCCGTTATGTGCGAGGCAAATACGACGTTGTATCTACCAGGGACTAAGAACGGAACGAAAACGAGAACGAAAGAACGAAATTAACCGAATAATTTATAAGAACGAAAACGGAAACGAAAACGAAATTTTTATTTTTCGTTCATGATTGAAAACGAAATAAATAATTTCGGTTACCGGTTTTAACCGGTTTAATGACACAATATTTTTGTAACCTACTCCTAGTAGACATATCTATTCACGTTGATTTACTTTAGAATATATCTTTAGTTTAATTAACTAAAATTTTTATTTATTTTGGAATGCTGAATTATATATATATTTTTACCATCGAGATAGTATAGAAAGGAGACGCTATGACGACGTTTTTCATATACTCAAAACGGCGTCAGTAGGTGTGGCTTATGGGACTATACGACGGTCGGTCTGCACAGGCCCGGACTAATTATAATTATTTTTCTGTAATATTGCAGACAGTGCAACATAGCACATATATTTGATCAAGTAAAGAAAGTGAAAATGTATAATAAACACAATAATACTCTGGATTAAGGTTATAACAAATAATGTAAAATAAATGTTGCATTTGTTTAACTTAATGTAAAATAAAACTTATAAGTGGAACAAACATGAATATGACCAAATAAGTATTAAACATTTTGTAACCTATTGGCCTGTAAACAAAACCATTTTATTATTTTGATGCGATTTGGTGATGTTCTGTCTATACATAGCTCCATAAAATGTTTCGAACACACAATACTGGACTTTGTCCGCTTCCAGTTACATCGGTCTACAATCTGTATCCATAATCCTGCTGCGCACAAATCTTTGGAAACCTACATTTAATTGTTAAATAAACGAAAAACTAAGTCAAATTTTTCTTGAATACGGGCCTGTTCATTGTCATTTGACTGACATCTAACGTCACTTCCCGATGAAACCTAATTCCCGCTGATTTATTGCAGCCAGGACCCTTTCTGCTGCGACAGCTTCTTATATCACATACTGTCATGCTAATTAGTTAGAAAAAATACTTATAGCGCACTAGAAACTATTTAAACCTATATAATGTATCGGCTTGTCAATTTGACACTATGGGACTAACGGACGGTATGATTTGACATAAAGTGATCCCAATTTTAAGCTGATATGACTCCTCCTCTTCTATACTATCTCGATGATTTTTACTATAAAATAAATATGTTACAATTTTTATCTCTTATTTTTAATAATAATAACTTTATATACAAATAACCAAAAATTAACCATGACACAAAATTTTTAAATAAGTAAAAGTTAATTGAAATAAAGCTAGATCAGAGAGAAAAGAAACATAGTATATTGTGAACCAAGCCGAGAAAGTGGTTCTTTTCCGGGCGAGAGAAGTGTTGCACAGGCGAGCGTAGCGAGCCTAGGCACTTTTTGAGGCCCGGAAAACCACTTTCTGGGCGTGGTGCACACATAATTTTTTATCCTACACAACAATATCGTAATAAAATCACCAGTTTCTAAAGACTAATATCTGACATGTTGGCTTTTGACAAAAATCCGTTGACGTTTTAATCACAAACGTCAAACCGAATCGAAACTATGTTTTGATTGGACAGAGATATTGCATTTTCCGGACTAGCCCCGAAAAGTGTTCATTACAGGCCGGGCTAGGGCTAGCTTGCAAATAGCATCTTTCGTGTCTCCATACAGACGCGAAAACGACATTTTCGCATCGTGTAGGATAAAAAATATTATTATTTAAAATACGAAGCAAAAAAAAAAACAAACAAAAATCTGTAACTGGCATACCACTAAACTGCATAGCAGTTTGTGCGTGGTTTTCAAGTATAACTAAGTATAACTAAATTTAATGGGAATAAATGAAAGAAACTAAAACAGATTCGTGCCTCTCCAATACAGAAACGGTCCCAAACAATTCATTCTAAATTTTATTTTTAATATTTATAAAAATCAAAAATGCCATCACCACTTAAAATGCAGTTGATTGAATATTTTAACATTTAAGTTTTTAAAAGCATAAATTTTATGTTAGTAATTTTCGCCAGCTATGAGTAAAATTATGACAAGTGAGTTATTTGTCAAATATAAAAAAAAGTTAAAATAAAGCATGATGGCATACTTTTATTAGAAAAATAGTAAAAAACCGGTTTTAACCGTTATTTCATTTCGGTTCACGAAAACGAAAACGATATTTTTTGGGTGTGAACGAAAAGAACGAAAACGAAATTTTTCGTTTTCGTTCTGATCGGAAACGAACAAAATACTTTTCGTTTTTAGTCCCTGGTATCTACGACTCATAAATTCCATTTGATATCAAATATTTTAAATGTATCTGTCAATGATGGCGAGGCGAACTGTCACATAACTGTCATCCACGTTGGTTTTGACAGACTTTGCCACTAGCGTTGTTTAATGATGACAGTTCGTTCAAATAATGAGGTCATTATTTGAACGAACTGTCATTATTATACAACGCTAGTGTCATTATAATCATTGGCGCGTATAATGATAGGGATTATATAGTCATAGATACGTATGCAATGAACTTATTATATGTGAGTCGTAGATAAATACATTTAAAATATTTGCTATAAAATGGATTTTGTGTGTCGTAGATTAAAAGTCGTATTCGTCTCGCACACAACGGATATAAAGCTCGCATGTTTACACGCTTGCCTATGGCTGGCGTATAAACTTCATGGTCGCGATTTATATCCTTAATTATGTGCTCGTCAAATAATATACATACTATTATCTGAGCGTGAATAATGTTTTCCGCTTATGTGATTGGCTAACTTTGAAAACCTTACAATGCAATCTGAGCGTGAATAATGTTTTCCACTTATGTGCTTGGCTAATTTTTAAAACATTACAATGCCAAGACAGTAATAGTAAATGTGTTTCGGCGAAGAATAACACTGCAACAACAAAAAATCCTTCCAGGAAATTTAGTTGATATTGATTCTTTATCACTTCTACAAAGCTGTTTTTCTAGGTTAGCTCGAATAAGCGAGTATTTGCAAATTTATTTTAAATTTTAGTCCACTCAAATGGTGTTTTGGCCAGGAAGAAAACATAGATGTATTTTTTCTATCATTCTATATGTTTATTGGGGAGCTGAACCCGAATTTATACTTTGCTTGTTCCCAGGGATATGGCTTCACAACGGAAATCGCAAAAAAAAATTTCGACTTTTCTTCAGTTCATTGAAAAAAAAAAGTAATACAAATATGCACTTTTCGACATGCTATAAAAGGCACCCTTAAGTATAATTTTTGGTTGAATGGTTTAGCCGCTCGAGCGCACTGAAAGAATGCAAAATTTTCCTAGTTTGTGATGTGCGTGTAATTACAAAAAAAGCTTAGATTCTGATAAAACTACATTAAATTCTGTACCAATTTCATTTAACCAGTCATTTTGGCCAAACTGTGTAGCCGCTAGAGCGCGTTGAAATTCACATTATGCGAAACCGCGATAACAAGAGCCCTTCACCATAAATTCAGTAGAGACCTATATTATTACTATTTATTTATTAACTATATATTTGCTCTTTTTAATTAATACTTAATGTTTTAAGTAACTTTTATTTTTTATTAACATTCTTGACTTAGCGGCTTCGCTTAGCTTAATATGACATAATATATCAACCCAATCTCGCGGCTACACGGTTTGGCCAATAAGTGATTAAGATGTGTAATTTGTAGGAAACTTATGTGGTTTTAGCACAATGTTAGCCTTTTTAACCTCAAAAACTGGGTTTTACAAAAAGTAGGAAAATTTGCCCTTCTTTCAGCGCGCTCTAGCGGCCAAACCGTTCAACCAAAAATGCATTTCAGGAGTGATCTTATAGGACATTTAACGTACTTTATTTTTGTATGGAATGGTCTACCTCGAAAAGTCCATGGACTTTTCCGCAAAATCTGAAAAACGTTCAAATTTTTTTTGTTTTTTCCAATTTTCTTTGGGAAGTAGAAAAGTTGAAATTCGGATTCAGCACCCCAAAAAACATATAAAACGAGAAAAAAACCCTTATATTTTTTCCTAGAACAGGCACCTACAGAAACGATTTGACTGGACCTTTTTGCTATTATATACAGTGTGTTTTGTTATTCGCTTATTTGAGCTAACCTAGAAAATGGATGTGTTCAGGGGGTCATATAGGATCATTATTCGCTATAATTTCCCAGGAGGAAGAAAAGTTGATCAAAATTTGTCGCACAGTGTAATATTCGAGGCATGAGAATGAAAAGTGGATAAAAGCATATGGTTTCCTATTAGGGCTTCCAATCCCGGGATTACAGGATCCCGGAATCCCGACAAATAATGAGCCTTTTCGGGATCCTGGGATTTTAAATCTAAATCCCGGGACCTAGAAAAAGTTAAATCTCAATTATTTTCTTATTTCTTTGTTAAATGGCGATATGTGCACTTGTCTACAATAAATCAATTGAGGTGTTATTTTTAAGTATAATAATTTACACCATGTTGCTATAATAGGAAGAACAGAATTTGCAAGAAGTAGAGATAATTCCATATGGAGCCAAACATGAACCTTATCAACTTGCTTAAATCTTTTTCGTTACTAGCCCTCATCAAATAATAAGGCTGTATTTAAAACAGAAAAAAAAACATAAACGAAAAATAAAATTGTGGCGTCGTTCTTTACCTGTATGATAAAAAAAATATATTTTTGTAATGTGGGTTGCGCTATTTGAACTATATTTGAGAAAAACTGAAACACGTACAAGCAATATTATTTTTTTTTTCATTACATGAAACTAAGTAATTAATATTCTAAGAAGTTGGACTGAATATTTCATCAATTTTGAACAATCTTCACTTGAAAATGCGTTAAGAACCTGGTCGTAAAGTCAATACACTTATCTATTTTTAGTAAACAATGTTCGTTTTATTAAAGATGCAAACAGTTAGTCTACTTGCATATAATAATAAGCATCACTGACGTATGAATTCAAAAGTTATCCAATTTTATGTTAAAGAAGAAAACAACAATTCATCAAAATGTGTTATTGACAACATATGACAAAATTAAAATTTTACGTGATCAAAGAATTTCTTTTACCGTGACTCTTTTTCACTATTTTTCTGCGAATTATTATCTAATTTTGTTTATTGTTGATGTAAATACGCACACCTTGACATCTTTTATCTTTTAAACCATCAATTTTGGTTTTCTACTAAAATTTTAAAATGTTTATCAAGTTTCCGGGTAGAAAATATTGATCATAAAAGTATATTTTAGGCGTTTCTTACTGACTGGATTTAGTAACTTTTGGAACCCCAGGCGTTTTGATCCGGCAATTTTCGCGCTTTTCTATGATCCCGGGATTACCAAATTTTTAATCCCGGGATCACTATATTGTCCGGGATTGGAAACCCTTTACATTCTGGCCCTTGAATTATTGTTTTCGCAAATCATAGCGAATTGAGAGACATAGCAAATTGATTAGCTGTTTGTAGCTTTTCCTCTAATTTAAAAAAGTTATTATGTGTATAATTTTTGGTATATTACAAGTAAAGGAAGCTATTTCTTACGACCATAATTGCCATCTATAAATTTATAAATAATATCTGAACCAAACACATAACCTACAATTGTGCGCATTTCACGCACAGCCAAGAAATCAAAGCGCCGGAATTTCAAAACCCACGGGTTTAGCGAGTAATAAAATCAATAAATACGTGAGACGGTTTTTATTGCTAATCATAAAATGAGATAGTAATGAATGCATTAAACAATTGGAGTAGCACAATCCGTTCGGGTAGTAATTTTCAGTGTTATTTTGACAAGTGTCACTATGTCTTCTTCAAATTGTTTTACACTAACTTTAGAAATATGACGAAGGGCGGGGTATTCAATGCCAGTTTAAACCACGTTTTGGTTTAAACCGAGTTTAGGCCTCAATGATTTTGTATATCTACCTCAGTTTATGGTTTAAACTAGTCCTCTTTTAAAAGTCTCAGTGTGAGCTTAAGTCAGTTCACACTCAATAATTGCAAATCTTTAAACTTATTCACTTTTCTGTAGGTACTGATAATTTGATAAACGGATTTTATTATGTATTTTGTCGTTCGTCAATTTCCATCGCCGCCGGTGAGTGTTTGTCTTGAACGCACAGGAAGAGGTACGATACCCACATCCTAAATATATAAATAAAAGCGACGAACGCGCGTTGCCGATTACGTTTTGCTCGCTTTGTGACATTTTAGTGCTACGGGGCCGCATGAGATCGTTGAAAGAAGAGCGGCTGCCACCTTTGAAGACACGGCGGCCGGAAAAACTCATTCACTATAGCGAAAACTGCCCGTGAAATCCAAACACTCGAGGAGAGCCGTCCGATGATTTATTTAGGTTGTGACTCGCGTTTTATAAATTATAAATGGGAGAATTTACGGGAAACACTCTCGTTTGACGACAGTTGCTATTCAAGTTGGAAAAATGTGTTTTTTGGGACGTTAATTTTAAATAGTATAGTGATTTCTGAACAAATTTACAATTACAAATGGCCATTTTCAAGACATTAAAGTGCATAAGGACATAAGTTAGGACTTTGGCGAAGAATATTGAAAATTAAACAAATAATACAGGGTGTCTCACGGAACTGGTACATTAGAAGTTTCTCATGTTCTACTATTGCTGGAAACTTGAAATTTTGGAATTACAATTTACTCAATCTGAACTCTTCACCTAAAATATTCTCAAGTTAACTGTCACGTCCGGTCACCGGAAGTCGGTATCAACTTCGTTATTTTAAATGGAATGATATAATTTTTATTGTATTTGTGGTTTCTACGTATCAAAATATATCATTTTTGATAAGGTTTCCCTATACCTAAATATCACCATTTTTGAGTTTTTTTGATTTTACTAACTTTTTGGTGATTTTCGCGGTTACGTTTAAAATTAAATATCTCGGTTATTATTGAAACTAGAATTTTCATGATTGGTGGTCCGAAACTAGAAACATAACCAAATAAGACGATGTTTAGTTCATCATGGTACCTTATACAGGGTGTTCAAAATTTACAACACAACAATTGAATTTTCAAACGTAAAAAACTTTTTTTTTTCAAATGGAACACCCTGTATACCGATACACCATTCGATAGGAACTCTTATTCCCTATCAATCAATATAAGGGTTCCCTATATCTAACTTTAATAGTTTTTGAGATATTGTCAAAATAAAAGAATCCAAACTAAATACAAAACGATTTATTCTTCATTTATAGGAATGTATAGGAACTTTGGAACAGAAAAATATTGAAAGGTTTTTTAAAACTAAAACACTATATTTGGGATATCTAACTTCAAGTAAAACTTAATTATTCTGTTCGAAATGCTGCCCGTTCTGCTCCAAACATTTTAAGATCTTCGCTGTACTTCTGTCATCGTCGCTCTTCGGATTTGTTGTCGCGGAATTCCATTAATGGCGGCTACTACTCTGTTTCTCAATTCTTCTAGAGTATTTACTGGTGTGGAATAGACCTGACTTTTCACATGACCCCAGAAATAAAAGTCTAATGGTGTTAAATCTGGTGACCTTGGTAGCCATCGCCAGGGTCCCCTACTTCCGAACCATCTATTTTCAAACATCTGATTAAGTTGAATCCATACCGCATGCGAAGAATGTGCCGGTGCACCATCCATTTGATAAAAGCAGTCGCGTAAAACATTCAGGGGAGGATTTTCGCAAAATTTGTTCACACATCCACGCACAATTTCTAAATATCTATCACTATTTAAATTTTCATTGTAAATTTCGTATCTAATTTCGTCCCCCATTATTAAAGCAAAAACATTAAAACTAAAATTGTGTTGAACATTTTCCTGTCTTATGGCATGGGGATTTTCGGTTGCCCAATAGTGTAAATTGTGTCTGTTGATTATACCCTCCCTCGAAACTTTTGATTCGTCAGTCCAAATTATCTTTGATAAAAAGAACGGGTCCCCCTGAATTTTTACCAGCATAAATTCACAAAATTCAACTCTCCGTGCATAATCATTAGGAAAGATTGTAAAATATTGTAGGCATAAGGATGCATATTGTGTTTTAAAAGAATTCTATGGATGGATGCACGTGATAGACCTAAAAATCATGTAAACAATTTCTGTAGAAAGTTGTACTGCAAGGCTTTTAATTATAAGCTATACCTAAATCCATAAAAGCAGCTCGCGTGGAGCTATTCCGGAAAGCAATAAAATACGCGAAAACATTTAATTCATTTTCTTCATTACCCGTAACAAGACTTGCAAAATTTTTCTGTTTTCCTACTTTTCCAAAGCGCAAAAAGTTTGACTCAATTTTCCTGAATTTACGTCTTGTCATTGGCGGTAGGTCTGGGTATCTGTGATTGAAAATTTGACATGTCCTTTCCAATATTTTGTTACATTCTCCGTGAATGAAGAATTAATTCAAAATGTCACTATTTGAATAACCGTCTGCGTTTACAAACAAACATCTGTCAAATGTAAAGACCTATCAAAATTAAGGTAGCAGTGTATTAGCGGCGACCACCATCGTGCGTACACGATAAAAACCGAGCACTGCAAATGTACCAAAATAAGACATGAAAAGTATGAATATATCTGTATTCAAATACAATTTATTATTTAAATACTGCAATTTATTAAATGCCAATTTATAAAAATGATGTTGTGAAATGTTATTGATAATGAAATAGTTTATCTGCCAAAATATGAGGGCCTCCTTATACAACCCAAGAGTATACAAAATGGAGTTAAAGAAAAAGTGTCAATATATCAAAAACTATTAAAGTTAGATATAGGGAACCCTTATATTGATTGATAGGGAATAAGACTTCCTATCGAATGGCGTATCGGTATACAGGGTGTTCCATTTGAAAAAAAAAAGTTTTTTACGTTTGAAAATTCAATTGTTGTGTTGTGAATTTTGAACACCCTGTATAAGGTACCATGATGAACTAAACATCGTCTTATTTGGTTATGTTTCTAGTTTCGGACCACCAATCATGAAAATTCTAGTTTCAATAATAACCGAGATATTCAATTTTAAACGTAACCGCGAAAATCACCAAAAAGTTAGTAAAATCAAAAAAACTAAAAAATGGTGATATTTAGGTATAGGGAAACCTTATCAAAAATGATGTATTTTGATACGTAGAAACCACAAATACAATAAAAATTATATCATTCCATTTAAAATAACGAAGTTGATACCGACTTCCGGTGACCGGACGTGACAGTTAACTTGAGAACATTTTAGCTGAAGAGTTCAGATTGAGTAAATTGTAATTCCAAAATTTCAAGTTTCCAGCAATAGTAGAGCATGAGAAACTTCTAATGTACCAGTTCCGTGAGACACCCTGTATATTATAAACTAAAGCAGCAGCTAATTTCTACATGTTTCTGACAGTTTTCAAGTGGCGAATAATTAAAAATGGTGTCTGCTGACGTGCTTTCTGTGCGAGTATACATCCAGTTGTACAAATATGTGCTTCAAGCTCACAAAAGTTTCGCAAAGGCATAAGTAATGGTGGATTTGTATATTGGTTGAACTAGATGCATCAAATACTTTAAGTAATTAGTTCATTAATTAAATCGAGAACTATTTTTTGAAGATCAGGAACCCAATTCTCGCCATCTTTTTGAAGCGAATGCGTGACTTTTCGAATGGTGTAGGTAGTTTCGAATGGTGTATCACCGTTGCCCGTATCTATGAGCAAGTTTGCTTGTTGCTAAGAACAATAACACACGCGCCATGCCCATACGTTCCCATACGTTTGATTGAAAAGTATGGGCATGCGTTATTGTTCTTAGCTACAACCTAGATACGAACCAGAGGACAACCGGTGATATCCCTACTCCAATCGAAAAGTCACGCATTTGCTTCAAAAAAGATGACGAGAGTTGGGTCCCAGGACCTGTTTTACATCTAAGGTATCATCTGTCTCCTATAATTCGTTGACAAATTGCAGGAATCCAATGTGGGTTTATAGATATGTCCGTTGACACTCCCCGTTTTTGCTGTCTTAATAATTTGGTGAAATTGCAAAGTGTATCCATTAGAATGCCCCTAATTTTTGATTTTGGGGACTTTATTTACGCTGTAAATACAGCTAAATAGCTTCATTTTGAAAGAAGAATAGACCAATGATGCCACCAGCTCCAAAACCCACACCGGTCTGGCTTGCATCAGTCAGGCTGCACTTCATTTATTAGGATCTTCATTTTGGATCCTAATAAACGATAGTCGTTATTCGAAAAAACTATTTTGCGACCAAAATCGACGTCAATTTCCAAATGATTTAAAGCCCACACTAATAAGCGATAACAAAGTTTATGCAAAAATTTTCTACAGAAGTATGATTGGTGTTCAGTTGTTGTAGCCACGGAGAAGTTTGGTGTTCAGTTGTTGTGACCACGAAGAAGTTAGCCATAAAAGATAGCCGAAACTTTTGTTTCCCGATGTTATTTACGAAGCATATATCAAACAGGGTTTTGCCTCAACAGTTCATCAAATGTTTTTTTCGGAAATTTGATTTATTTCGGTACGAGTCACCTTATAAACCCACTTGTCATCTCAACAAAGAATAGCAAATAACTTTCGTGCTACAATCCCATAGATAAACAAGTTTTGTATAATTTTCTTACATGTGTCAAATCATAGGCAATTAAATGCACTATTTACTCTTGAACTCTGGGAGTTTTGCACACGGCGAACAACCCTTAAAAGACGATAATGTTCGTCTGAAAGTGCCAGCACCGGCAAGCATGTCGGTTTGTTGTCAGCAAATAATCGGTAGAAAAGCTGTATCGGCAAAAAAACATACCTGTTGTAGCTGCACGGCTCTATTCTTATTACATATTTTATAATACCTACTTATCATACAAATTAACTCTATATTTTTCTTACTACCTTACTGGATGTGTTATTAAAAAGAATATTATGTTATGAAATTTTTTATAATTTGCGTTCGTTATAAACTCATAACGAAACTGCTTTCGGTGTCGTTATGAAAACACTAGAACACAAACTTTTAGTAATCTTTAGTTTTCCAAGATTGATGATATTGACGTCAAGTGTCAAATAAGGCTGACTACGCAATCGCTATTGGCTCGCCTCAATCGTATTTATGAATTTTACTACAACTACCAACTGATGAAAATAAAACTACTGTAAACTGTAAGATGACAAGCGCAATTTTTAATATAGTATGTAAATTTAATTAAGCACCAAATTGGCGACATTGGTCTCCATTTGAGTGTTTTTTCCATTGAGTGTCCATGTTACTCCTTGGCTATACCGTACTGATGACTGATGAGGATAGTCCGAAACACGTGTCTACGGTTGCTTCTACGTATGACGGAATTGTCCGACAAATTACCTTTCTCCTGGTAAATTTAATGTCGCAAAGTAGGCCAGACTGTGGTCGAGTGGTAGCGCGCTTGGCTATCAGTCTGGGGGACGTTGGTCCGAATCTTTCAGAGTAAAGGTTCTTCTGTGGTTTTCCTTTACTCCACGGCGAATGCTGAAAGCCAAACAACTTAAGACGTGCCACAGACGCGGGCCATAATAATGATAATTCGGGCCTGCCGATGCCTCCGTAGTGGCGAAAGCTGTTGGGGGATGTTAAGGCGTCGATTATTATTATTATTATTATTATTATTATTATAAAGTAGAAAAAATAATATATAACACTCGTTTTATAAGACGTATTGGCGCGCTTGGTCCATTTTTGTCTTGGAATGGAACATGTGGGGTATAGGTAGGCTTACCATACGTCTCGGTTTGACCGGGACAGTCCCGGTTTGACACATCGGTTCCGGTGTCCCGACCGGTTTGATATTATGTCCCGGTTAAAATTCTTAACAAACTTTTATATCAGAAATCAGATCAGTACACAGAAGAAAAATCTCTTGTAACAATCTACTGCCAAAGGCACATATTGTGAATTGATGCTGAAAATTGTCTGTTTTTTTCAGCTTTTTTCTAGCTTTTAAAAAAATTATTGTATACCTTTTCATCATACACCGAAGTGTAGGCAATTAGTTGGGGTAGTCATATATTTATAAATGCTAAATGTTTTGCTCGTAGGCGTAGAACTACTAATAACGATATTGTAGTTATGTTGTGTAGCTTCTGAACTGAACATGGAATATATATTACGGTGTTCTGCTTTAGCAAAATATTTATAACTCTTTCAAAAGTTGTTCTATTTTCTATCATACATCAAATGAAGGTTGAAGGGTTGTATAATTCTTCGGTAATGATTTCGAAACATGCACTTAAGTACTTAAATTTGTATTATGATTGCTTATATACATAATTTAATAATTTCAACAGAGAATATTTATTAAGTAAATTCTTTGAGTACAAAGGTTTCAGTGTTTTAAATTTACAACGTTAAAAAATAATCGTGAAAATTCAAGTATTTCCAACAGGTTTTGAGATAACGCAATATTTCTGGCTAATTTGACTCCACTAGTAAGAGCAATATTATTCTGCAAATTAAATTTTGGTATGAAATCCTGCAAATTTTATGAGGTGATTAAAGCTTATTATATTATAATAGAACAAAATATCTACACTTTAGCGAAAAATATGAGAGGGTCAATAAATATATAACTTTTTCCGTTTTTTTTTTCTCAAAAAGTAACGGTAATTTCGACAAAGTAGAAAAAATATCATATAAACTCGTTTTATAACGTATTGGCGCACTCGTTCCACTTGGGCACGACGAGCGTAGCGAGGACTCGTCGCCAATTTTTGTCCTATAAAACTTGTATTATAATATACTATCTTAAAAAACTTCAAATATTACCAATACACCAAATTAACTAAAAATTGTTAACGTCGTTTTAATTGACCCTGGTAAGGAAATCCTATGGTATCCATAATAGCCGATAATACATACACTTTAGGATTTCCCGTTATATAATACCCCTTATATACAACATGCCCATTCGTCGTAAATATTTATGAAAATTTATGCGCTGTCGTATCAAACAAATTCTTAATACGACTCAACGTTTAAAGTATATGTACATCGACATAAGTGACTTTGATTTATTAGATTGTATCCTTCTTTGTCTTAACAACTTCCATATTATGCTGATTGGTCGATGACTTGGAGAATAAAGCGCGACACTGGACACGTGCTGTTCATCTTGAATCCTTTGTCTCCAGAAGCAACAATATTAAATTTCACCACAAATACATTCCGTCCCTTTGTATCTATTTCAGCACTGCTTATTTCTTATTGTACTTTCCATATACATAACTAGTCCGTTGGCAAGGCAATTTATGCCGTTATAAATCCGTTCAACGCTTCATTAATAGCTGAAAATTACTGCTGAAGTTTCACCGGCAGGATGTTTGGGGATGTATCCCAGAAATCACACCAAACCGAATTCAAACTGTGATCTTACTAAATGGCTTCTTGAAACTAAGAATCATGGCAGTGTTTATGTCGATATTTCTCTTAACAACTATCAAACCAGAATTGCTCTTTCCGACCGATTGAAAAGTTATCGTAAACATTGAGGGTTATTTACATTACAATGCTTTTAATGGCCAAAACAAGTGCGGTTGTAAAGGTAGGATGGGACTTTCCGCTTTAATCGTGCTGTTATGGTGGTAGCTCATGATTTTAGAAGCACATCCTAATAATAGCTCGAGCAGATGCTACTGTAAATTATTCATAATTGTCGGGCAATATGAGCGTCACGAGTGTCAACTGTGGGCTTTAGTGCGCTGGAACTGTCTTAAATTTTGTAGGAATAGGAGTGGTCTTCTGTAGGTTTATTTCCGAAGCCAATTTGCTCTTCTAATTAGGAAATAAGGAAACATTGTAAAGCGTGTTTTACGAGAAACACTTTAATCTTTAATAAATTACGCACGTCCCAATAATAACTAAACCTACAAAGAAATGTAGCCTACAACTGTGCTAAATTATCGACATTTATGACATTTTGTGACAGGATTTTGTTGTCTGTTTTCATATCAACAAGAAAACTTGTAGAAAGCTTGTAAATAAACTACATACTAGTGTTTATTTTAGTAAAACCAATTCGTACTATCAAGTTTGTGTTCTGTTTGTTGCTTTGGCAGAGATTTATTTTGTGCTGAGTGAAACTTTTTGGCGCGACGTTATTTAAAGAATATTTCGTTACTGCAAGTTTGTTTGGAATTACCTATGTGCATTCTATACTACGGTTTGTCGTTTTTTTAAACAGTTTTTATTTCGGACTAATCGAAACCTGAAAAAACAAAATGGGTTTAAAAGCTAGGACTAATATGTAACGAATAACGAGGTATGTATATTATTCAAAACGAAGCCATTTTACTTGAAAAAGGTATTAACTAATCTGCAAACTTATACAGTAAGCGCTTAATATATGGAGAGTGACAAATCCTCTGAAACAGTTTGTTATTTGAAAAAAAAAATGTTTGGCACCTTTAATTATCAAAATACACATGTTTATATCATATTTAATTTTCGACCTTCAATTGTTTTCAACTTACAAAATTTAGAGCCACATTTGAAAATTTTCGAGAAAAATTATAATAATATTGATGACTTGTTTGTTTATAGAAAGCGAATACGCGTTTTCGATTCATTTATTTGGGCTAAATGCTAATCCGGACTTGAAAGTTGCATATCATCTCAGGTTATCGCGTATTTTGTTGTTTTTTTTATGGAGGCGTCTGCACGCCACTTTTAGAATCGCTGTAAATGATTCGAAAACATTTGTGAACCAACTTTGACCAATGGGATTTTAGGTAAAAGTGCGAAGACTAAGGTTTACTATGGAACCATTTTGAGGTTTCAAGCACAAGGGGTTCATCAGGTATAAAGTTTTAAAAATTACCACTATCACGTTTTTACAATTTGACCCAATTTGACTTTTTACTTAAAGTATTGTACCCGTACCAATTTTTTTGAGATTTTTGTGGAAATGTGCCTTTTTGGTCCACTGTTTATCCCTCTGTCGCTCTGTTTATCAGTATTTTACATTTTTCAATGTTTCCTTTTCTGGAAAATTTTCTGGCGTAAGGCTATAAAATATCTCCGCTACCATTCTTTCTCCATGACTAAATTGTCTAAATAGACAATTAAAAGATTTACCAAAATCAGTAAGAATAAGATAGAGTTGCCATTTAAAAAGAAATCGATGACGTCATTACTGCTTAACAATTGACGGTCGGAAATAGGATTATTTACAAAAATTTGTATTTTAATAATTTATTACAAATCAACTTGTTCGAGGATTTTTTTTAAATAGCAATCCGTCTCGGAGATTTTCTTATGTTTCTATATTTTATGTGCTCACTGTATAGTGTATAGTAAAAACAATTTTATTTTTTTCCGAAAAGTGATCTTCTGTTACGGCTATTTTGACAACTGACACTTTTTCTTGCTTTTTGGCGTGTCTACTAGAAAATTACCTTTCTCTTTGTTGGCATGTAACATCATAGAAAAACACTTTTACCTGATAGGTTTGAGCTAAAAGACATCTTTCCTCAAATTACCTGTTGGATTATCATATAAATCAGCACCCGATTTATACTTCCATTAGCTTCCTGCTGAAAATCTCATTTGCCATAATTAAATAAGCAGCGGTCAAGACTAGACATATTTTTTCGAATGTATCATTGTAAAGTGTACCTACTTTTTTAACTAATGTCACTATCATAGCAGACAAATATCAATATAAAACACTATAATTTTCACGGCTATTCTCATGGAAAAACAAAAAATATAAACATGCAATTCATATGTTATTTAAAGAACTTGAAGGAATGATAGTTCAAAGACACTGAATGATAAAAAGTCAATATAAAGACCTATTGTTCAATGTTTTGAAATCAATAATGTCAAGTTGAGTGGCCAATTGAAGAATAGGTACAAAGTAATTGTGATTACTTATAAACATTTTATTGTTTTTGTTTGAAAACTAGTAAATATAACCGAAAACCGGTTTTTGGAATTAGCAAACAAGTTTTTCCAAAAACTTGGTGTTTTGCGTTGCCGGAGTTTCTTTCGAATATAATGATACGGGCACTTATTTCTCGTACACCTTATATAATAAACAAATCTAACATATTTTTATTAATGTAGGTACAGTACCTATAGGCTATAAAAAGTATTCTCGGTTCGTTATCAGCTCACAATTCGGTTAAAACACATCCAAGTGTGTGTTACCATGTTACCACTTCTTCTTGGAACTCGTATATCGGTTGTTGTCGCTGCGGTTGCAGCATTTTTGCACAGTTAGAAACTTGCGTATCTACCACTAGCTATGTGTTAACCGTCGGTGTTACCTCGATAGCTGTAATCGCAATAAAATGTAACATTCTTTCTAGGACAGTTTCAATCCAGATATACTCTAATGTGTTCCCACAAGGAAAACAATTGATTTTTTTAGTGTATAACGTAATTGACACAAAATCATCAACATATCAGTATCTGGCTTATTGAATTTATTTATCTAATTACGATACTAATGCACCTAGTGAATTAATCATGAAAGAAGTGACAATAATGTGATTCGAAATTAAATTAAAAAATACATACCCCGATTGCACCAACAGAGATATATCGATAAATAGATCCATTATAATGTATCTCTGGGTACGCAAAGATTATGTTTCACGGCCATAAATGGCTATTTAGTTAACTCTTTGTAAATGATTGTAGTCGAAGGAGGCCATGATCAAATGTAAAGATTTCTGGTTGCCGCTCTATTTGAATGGAACACCACTGTTCTAATGCAAAAGTTCAATTGGTTGCATAAGGGGTCGTCCATTAATCACGTGAGGTTTTTAAGCCAGCTTTTTACACCCCGCTCCCCCCTCGTGATACTTGGTGAAGTTCTATGGTACCCCACCACCCCTTTCAAATATTTTCCGAATATTTTTACTTTATCATACGCAGTATGACGAAGTATTGTAATCGTGTAAAAAAAAAAAAAATGAAATTTTAGCGGAAATAGGTCTTTTTGGGTCCCCTGATCATTTTTGACCAAGGTACAAAAAAATGTCTGTGTGTGTGTGTGTGTATGTACTCGATTTTTGTGGAGACGATTCCGGAGAAACTACTGAAGGTATCGGGACAAACTTCATATTTAGACGTTTCATGACTAAACTTGGAGCTGAAAAGCTTTTGGTTCAAAAGGGTCCAAAGGAACTGGACGTTTCCTCTAAGCATTTTCAAGGATTTTGCAAATGAGCCGCCAATTCTGTAATTTCCTCAAAATAGTTAAATAATAAATTAAAGTAGAGGAAATTTTGAATAATTCGTCTGCGACATTTTTTGGTAAAATAAATTAAAGTAGACGAAATTTGGAAAAAATTAATGTCTATGACGATTTTTGGTAAAATTAATAGTTTAGTTCCCATCTGCATTGATATAATACTATACAGGGTGTTAGTAAATAAGTTATACAAACTTCAGGGGGTGATTCTGCATAACACAATATTGACAGTTTCCTATATAAACGTATGTCCGCAAATAGTTCGTTTTCTCGCATTTTTTGACATGCAATTAAGAATTTTATGTTCGTCATTGGCGCGCATACGGGTAATGATATCAATTTTTTAAAAGAAAAAAATGGTACGCCACTGGGATATTTCAAACTAAAAATCATTCTGGTGTTCCTCGTTCAATTTATGACAAAAAATCTCTCTCTGCGTTTTTTCGTAGGGGGCACAGTTTTTATGCAAAAAATTAAACATCTTAATAATCTCATTTTTTTAAAGAACTCTGTTTTATACAATAACATTAAACTAAAACAATAACAGAAAATAACACCAACTAAATTTTAAACAGGCGCAAAGCTACAAAAACTGCTGAAGATGACCTCCCTCAGACGTGACACAACACTTCAATCGTCAGTGTTTAAGAAAAACTTTAACACCCCGTATCTCAGAAAACGAAGCATTTGCAAACATACGTTTATGTAGCAAACTGTCATTATTTTGTCATGCAGAGTCACCCCCTGAAGTTTGTACAACTTATTTACTAACACCCTGTATAGTGAGCCAGGATTTTCCAAATATTTTCAGTCTAATGACAGTACCGGTAGTGTCAAATGCTGATGTTTTGACAATATCTATCTCACTATATCTACTGGTAATAGTAAAAAGATCTCATATTGTAATACCTTGTACGGTCCTTGTCTGACGGCGTTGGATAGCCAGCGTGTTCAGCGTATCCAAAATGCATGTGTTCTGTTTGTGTTTTTTGGTTTGAGGAAGTATGATCATGTATCGAATGGGCTGGGCGACTTGAGGTGGTTGAACATGGATAACACTAGGGTGTTGCATGCAGCAATATTATATCATAAGTTGCTATCCAAGAGGATCCCACAATACCTCACGCGGACGATACGCTGTAGAACGGATGTCGATAACCTTAATTTAAGATTCAGGGGTTTGTTTGCTCCACCTGCCCATCGCGCTGAGCTGTATAAACGGTCATTCTCTTACCAGGTCAGTCACATATACAACGGTCTCAGGGAAGATATGAAAAAAATATCGCTAAACAGTTTTGGGGGAAAGGTGAAGTTTGTCTGTTTGCTCAACAGCGTGACTTTAGGCATTGACCGCACATCGGAGGCTGTTTTATTTTTTTTTTATGGGCATGTGCGATGTTTTGTTGAGTTGGATTTGCTGCGATTACGTGTAATTAGACTGTAGAGTATTTTTTGTTTGTTTTTCTTTTGATAAGTTCTCGGAATTATTGTTACATTATTGGTTCAATTATGTGTTAGTTCAAGTTTGCCTAAGGGGTTGAGTGGAGGAGCAAGGCAATTTGGAAACAGGTGTGCTGATCTCCGCCCTAAATATAAATATCATTTTGTTGTATTTAATATTGTTTTATGTTAATAACGGAATTATTTATTTATTTAATTATTTATTTATCTGTCAAATTCTGGCTAACTAGTTTTATTTTAATGCAGGCAAGACTGATCTCAATCTAATAGATCTAATAGGATCTATTAGATTCTCATGCAGCTAAACTATTAATTCTATATATTGTATAATAAAGTCATGTGCCTGGCCACATCAGATTTTTTTTCATATGATGCGGACTTTCTTGGACGCACTGTATATTTTTGTCTTACTTTTGAAATAAAATGTATATAATACACTCGGTCCTGTCCGTATTGTTAGCTCCACGAGTAAACAGAAACTACGGAAACCAACGTTTACCCCGATCCTTAGTGGTGTTTGGTTTCGATAAATAAATAAGCGATTCTTTGGATTTATCCGCCTCGGTGTTTTCGTTTGGATTGCGTTACGGTGTAAATTCGAGCGCCGTGATGCTTATTTTTGGAATCGATGCCGACTTTAAAAATAAATTGGGTCAGCTCTAAGCCGTATCCAGGCTCTTGAGCCATGACCGTACCACTAAAGAACAATTAACTGAACGTTAAATGTTTTTGTATCTCACTCACGGTAATATGGGTGCTTAATAAGCCGAAAAGGTTTTAGTTGTTAAATTTTAGTATCCCATATAGTAGACAAAATCCCCAACTAATTGTTGTTCTTAAAACACGTTTTAACCGTGTTTTAAAGAGCACTCTCATCTGACAAATTGTTCTTATAACCTGCTAATTTCAGCGAAATAGTTTACAACAGTGCACGTTATTATACTGTTTAAAATTTCAAACCAATCTGATAAGACTATGAATTAACTTTTTATGATAAACTAATCTCTACAAAACAATTTAGATTTCAGGCAAAAATGAATTGACAATCAAATTGTTGATGTTTACAAAAATATTAGTGTGACATTAGCCAAGTTTTGCCCAAAATCGTCTATTCAAAAAAATAGGATTTTGAAAATCAATGAGAAAAATATTGCAATAAAGTGAAAAGAGCATATACACCGCTATATCTTCTTGTAGTTTTTATACGATTTCGTTTTTGTTTATGTTTAGAACATGGACCTCGCGGGTGGTCTACTTATTGCAAAAAAATCGCGCACTTCAAATGCAAAGCCAGCATTAATATAAAAATTTATAAAAAAACACCAAGAAATCATTTTAGGGACTTTTAGGGAAAACAACACCAAATGATTTTCTAATCTAAAAAAGAATTCGTTTCATATAAAAAATCAAATTTGCTTAACAAAGAGTCCGTAGTTTTTTTTACGAAATGTAAGATATTTTAATTTAATAATGTAATTATACTGTGGCCGGCGCTAATTTAAATGCAAATGTGAACCATTTTATTATCATTTTCAGAAAATTTTGCTCTTCATAAAAGCTTCTGGATTGTCTTAAACCTAAATTGCAAATATAGAATGTACCGAATTATCTGCCTACATGTACCGGATGTCACCAAAACTATGAAAACCTATTAAGAGTAAAGTACCGTATTATTAAAAAAAATGTTATTTGTAATTTTTTTTAGCCAAATTTTTGGTGGAAATAATGCCCCTTCAGGGGATGATGTACAGAAATTCACAAACGGACTTCGCCAAACTGGCATGCTTTTGAAACAAAATATATCGCTGTTGCCCAAACTGCGTAAATAAATACCCAAGAACCTCAACTCGTCACAAAGGATAAGAACTGAAAACCAGTCTCACTTCTTTGTGGAAAATTTTGCATAAAAACCTCGGATTATTTGGTTACAAGGTACAAGTTACGCAAGACTGAATGAAAGAAAAATGACCGTCCACTTCGTTATCGCTTTTCTGTGTGATCTTCAAATCAGGCGAAAAAGGTAGTCACTTTTTTTCCTGGGGAAAAAAGTAATTTCATAAAAAGTTACATTTTATTACCTATCAACAGAGATAAAATGTTAAACTTTTTTCCGTCTCCAGAAAAAATAATATTTTTGGGCGAAATTTATTATCATCTTGGAAGCTATGTGAATAAACAAACGTGTAGTTTTTGGGGTTCCGAAAATCCACTTATCCGAAAATCCACTTATAGTCATAGAAAAACCAATGCACCCTAATAAGGGGTCTGTTTGGTGTGGGTTTTGGAATAGTGGCATCTTTTGCCCATACTTCTTGCAAAATGAATATGGAAACATCGTTGCGGTGAAAGGAGTGCACACAGAGATATGCAAACTAAATGTTTGTAGCCGCGGGTTGACTATTTTGACTTGGACAATCTTTGATTCCAGCAGAATGACGCAGCGTTCAACATCAGCGCTCTTTTTCGCAGTATTTTGCGAGTTGCAGCGATTTGACGCCGCTCGACTATTTTTTATGGGAAAATATCGAGGACTCAAACAGTTAACGCTCTAAGGCAAAGCAAACAACAAGAATTCTTTAAATATATTAAACGGTGTAGTTTTAATAATTCTTTAAAAAGGAAACCAATCATGGCCCACTCTAAATATTCTAAAGATTTACGTGATCAGTCCGGCGACGTACACAACTGAACCAAACCAAAAAGTACTCTACCACAGGAGCTTTTGCCATTATAAAACAAATCGGCTATATATCTTCCTTTACATTTTAATCCATACATCATCATAAAATTTTTCATTTTACGCAAATATCCACTTAAATCTCCATTATTCGTAATGAATAACTCCATAATTCTTCTAATGAACACACAATCAACTTAAACAATTATCAGTCAACGTAGATAGCGTTTATCTATCTATACAGACAAACGAACAGACATGAGCGGGTCACAGGTCATCGCTACCGAGAACAGGCGGGCTGGATGTTGGCACGGTGACAGAACTCGGTACAAGTTGTCCCGTTTGGCCTAATTGACGCCAACAATGAAATTGGCCTTGGTAGACCAGCAAGCACACGTCAACGTGCGAAACGCAAATAGGGACCACACATCCCCTGCTCGTGTAGTACCTATATTAATGGCTGGACATTAGAGGAATTAGACTTCTGCGAATGATAAGCAACGACAGAGGTAGTGTGTAAGTTGTCCCGTCGTTCTATGTTCTAAGTCTAGGCGAATGAGAATAAAACATGTTAAGTGAGTCATTCGTAATTAGAGAAGACTCAATGTTTGGATCAGTTTTTCTACTCGACATCTACTACTTGTTGTTCCTCGACATTCTTCTGTGGACTTCGATCTTTCATTCTTTCCAAATTTTCACTAGGCATAATATTATCTACATTTTTCGCGTTGGTATTTTGTTAGAAAGTTTCCTCCCTGATCTCCTAGTTTGTCCTCCTTCGTTATCCATTATCCTCCTTGAAGCTCCTACATTCTGACGTGAGTTTTACACTCGGATGAAAAACTTTTTTTAGGTTTGAAGTATGTAATCTACAAAAAAAAACATAAACGTTTGTTGATCAACTGGTTTCGATTACACTGGTCATTTATTCAGATTCTTCGAGTCTTGAAGCAAATAAAACTGCCAATTATTATAGTAAAATTTTGTTTTCGCAATCACAGCAGAGGTTAAAATTAAAAAATCTGATGTGGCCAGGCACATGACTTTATCATACAATATATAAAATTAATATTTTAGCTGCATGAGAATCTATTCTATTGAGATAAATCGTAGGTATTGTCAAAGCATCAGCATTTGACACTACCTACAGTACGTCATTAGAATAATAGTTATTTATGTCACAAGTGCCCAAAGTACGGAATAGTGCGACGAGCGGTGATGCGTCACCGAAGACGGAGCGTCGCCGTCGCACGTGAGCAAGTCGCGCTATCTAGTTTTTGGCAGGACTACCATCAACGTTTATTGTATTGATTTTTGAGAAATATGTATTTAAAAAAATAAATAAAAAATGGTTATACTTCTGTATAGGAAATGTTAGGTTGGTACCACTTTGACGAAACGTCAAGTTTAAAAAGCTAATTCAAATTATGAGATTATATTTGTTCATGTCAATGTAGCTGTCACATCCGTACCAAAGTACGGAAAGTACGGCATAGCGCGACGAGCGGTGATGCAGCGCGTCACCGAAGGCGGAGTGTCGCAGTCGCATGTGAGCGAGTCGCGCTATCTAGTTTTTTGCAGGAGCGACATCAACGTTTATTGTTGCAATTTTCTATTGGAAATACTATAACGGCGTCTGCTACCACTGCCATTATCACTAATGAAAACGCACCTTAAAAAGGTAATTCAAATTCTGACAGATTTATATTTGTTCATGACACATCCCTACCAACATACTAAAATAAAACTACACTCATCGCTATACTTTATTTATAATTTTCGCAATTTATCGTTTTTAGAATTAGATATAAAGACGGGTTGATATTTCTTATCAACAAACAATCAAATTGGTGATCTTATTTTATTTGAAATTTGTATAATTTGCCGCACTACAGCGGCAACGTTCCATAGTGGTTCTCCAACCTCTGATGAGATCAGCTGTTTTCGAATGTGACAACACAAAAAAATATTTGTCAAAATCCTGGCTACTATGTAATTTCATATCAATGCAGATGCGACCGATCTCGATCAAATAGAATTTGCTCTTGAAGCTAAACTATTAATTTTACCAAAAAATGTCATAGACATAAATTGTTCAAAATTTCCTCTACTTTAATTTATTAATTAACTATTTTGTCGAAATTACAGAAATGGCGGCTCATTTGCAAAATCCTTCAAAAGAGGCTTAGAATAAACTACCAGTTCCTTTGGACCCCTTTCAACCAAAAGCTTTTCAGCTCTAAGTTTGGTAACAAAACTTCTAAATATGAACTTTCGTTCCGATACCTTTAGTAGTTTCTTCGGAATCGTCGTCACAAAAATCGTTTACACACAGACATACACACACACAGACATTTTTTTGTACCTTGGTCAAAAATGTTCAGGGGACCCAAAAAGGCCTATTTCCGCTAAAATCTCAATTTTTTTTTTCGGCATGATTACAATACTTTATCTTACTGCGTATGATAAAGTAAAAAATCTGATGTGGCCAGGCACATGACTTTATCATACAAAATATAAAATTAATAGTTCAGCTGCATGAGAATCTATTTGATTCAGATAAATCGTGTCTACATTAAAATTAAATTAGTTAGCCAGGATTTGACAGATATTTTGATAGTCAATACTATCATTAGTAGGTATTATCAAAGCATCAACATTTGACACTACCTACTGTCACCAGAATAATAGTTATTTATCTCACAAGTGCCGAAAGTACGGAATAGCGCGACGAGCGGTGATGCGGCGCGTCACCGATGACGGAGCGTCGCCGCGCCGTCGCATGTGAGCGAGTCGCGCTATGTAGTTTTCGGCAGGAGTGACATCAACGTTTTTTGTGTTGCTTTTTGAGAAATACGTATTTAAAAAAAATTAAAAATGGTTATATTTCTGGATAGGAAATGTTAGGGTGATACTACTTCTACGAAACGTCAAGTTTAAAAAGCTAATTCAAATTCTGACAGATTTATATTCGTTCATGACACTGTAGATGTCACATCTGTACCAACATACTAAAACGTAACTATACTCATCGCTATACTTTATTTACAATTTTCTCAATTGATCGTTTTTACAATTAGATAACAACGGGTTGATATTTCTTATCAACAAACAATCAAATTGGCGATCTTATTTTATTTGAATTTTGTATTTTCTACTTTGCCGCACTAGAGCGGCAACGTTCCATAGCGGTTCTCCAACCTCTGATGAAATCAGCTGTTTTCGAGTGTGACAGCCATAGACATTTCTGTGGTGATATTTGTCAAATCCAGGCTACTTTGAAGTTTCATATCAATGCAGATGCGACCGATCTCGATCAAATAGAATTTGCTCTTAAGGCTAAACTATTAATTTTACCAAAAAATATCATAGGCATAAATTATTCAAAATTTCCTCTACTTTAATTTATTATTTAACTATTTTGACGAAATTACAGAAATAGCAGCTCATTTGCAAAGTCCTTGAAAAATGCTTAGAGGAAACTGCCAGTTCGTTTGGACCCTTTGGAACCAAAAGCTTTTCAGCTCTAAGTTTAGTCATAAAACTTCTAAATATGAACTTTCGTCTCGATACCTTTAGTAGTTTCTCCGGAATCGTCGTCACAAAAATCGAGTACACACATACGCACACACACACACACACACACACACACACACATACACACACACACACACACACAGACATTTTTTTGTACCTTGGTCAAAAATGTTCAGGGGACCCAAAAAGACCTATTTCCGCTAAAATCTAAAAATTTTTTTTCGGCACGATTACAATACTTTATCATACGTACCTACTTTTTCTTCTAGAAAAATGTATTGCAGTATTACACCGGCCAGCACAAATTTGAGTTAAGCAAACTATCGATTTCTTATTGCAAATAGAGGAAATGCTTTATTTTCCTCTGAAAGTTTCCTCTTGGAAGCAGGTCCAATACGATATAAAAATGGTAGAATAGCTACAGTTTTGTAGGGCTTTATTTTTGATCGACCAATCAATCTGCAACCTGTGAAAGTGAAAGTGAAAATTTGCAATCATAAGAAATTATTTCCTTGCAGTGTTCGGCTCTTTATTCCAGAGAAAGCCTTTAACAACTATTCCATTTCTCTCTGGTGCACTGAACAACTGCGGAAATTCGTCGATATGTTTTTCCCCAATTTGTGGCTAGCCCTACAAAGATTACTGCCTTAACCTTGACCTCAGAGAGCTTTGGGAAAGAATGATGATGGTATCGGTAGGCTTTAGACTCGTTCTTAAATGATTTCATGAACTGCTTCAATATAATTAGGCCCAATTTAATATGCAGTGGCGGACCAACAACTTTTAAGGGACAATGGGTGGCCCCCACTTCACATCATAACGTCCTATGCAACACGCAATCCGTTCGGACCACTCCTGCTGGCGGTACTGCTGGTATTCATAATTCTATGACCCGTATGATTTTGTAGGAAGCTAGCGAAAAGTCCCAAAAATCGTTTTATTAAACAAAATCAAATAAAATACATTGCAACAAAATATATTCAGTAATCTTTTGTAATCTTTTTACGTGTTTCTGATTGTCGCCCAAATCACAGCAAGGATTAGAAAGAAAAATTGCTTACCTATTTTATTGCTCAATATTTTGGCGTGTTGATGTATGTTGATGAATTTGTTAACAATGCGGAGAAAAATCATAAAAATCAATAATCTAGAATCTCAGAAATAAAGATATAAAGCTAAATTAACTCGTTCGATAATTACTCCACAGGGCATTTCAAAATTTGACAACATAAGTTTGGGTCTTCCGGAATAACAACCTTTGAGATTTTATTCCCAACGTTTGGTAATCTTAATGAATTTTCTTAGAAATTATCAAAATCGATGAACACCCAGTATAAAATTATCCTCACGAACAGATTGCATTGCATTTTCTGTAAGTAAGCAATGCTCATCGGTATTTTATAGATGCACAATATACATATCCAAATAGTCTAATTCCGTAGATCTTCTCTTCGTATGGAATGTCCTCCCATAAGCCATTAGAACGTCAACCGAGACGAATGGCCAAACTAAACACAGCGCGACCAAACTTAATTCCTCGCGCCGTTCCTCTTTCGTTTTGATTACATTTCTGTGCGTAAACACCAAAGAAATTCCCCGATTTATCGCCCCACAAAACAAATTTGGACTCGCTGATATTTTATTGACGGAGGCAATATCCCGCGCCCTCTCTGCTCTTCTCAGTCAGTTGACGTAAGTCGTAAACAGAAAACCATCAGATCCAGAACGAAAATAACTCAGAGGACCAGTCGGACCGATTTCTGTGCGAAATTACGATAACGCCGGATTCTTGGCATCCCATGCCATGAGATTTGTTAGTCTTTTAGTTTTGGAAAACGCGTCGCTCTCGTTTTCTTGAGAAGGAAAGCGATAGTCGATGAAGGATGGCTTCGGGTGCTAGAATGAATTGCGCAATCTGATTCTGTTGGCCAACACTGCGAGGTCCCTTGCGTTCGATTTGGAGATGTAGGTCAGTTTCTAAAAGTGTAACACGGGTACGAGGTGCTGTGCTGAAAAGCGTAAACTTTGGCCCAGGGTTTACGGGAAAACTGCAGAAGTAGTAAAATGAATTGTATATGAACCAATAACAGCCAAAAGCAACTCAAAAAGGGAGCTTTGAGATTGAGTACCTAAAGTTAAAAGATCGTAAAAACCCCGTAAATTATTTAGGAAATTTGCAACAAGAAAATTACTGATTCTGTCAATTTTGCTATTTTATCTGGTTTTGTAGCGCAGAAACCAAATAAAATTATGAAATACTTTCGTCCGGCCGCGGCCCTAGAACCACATTTTTCTGTTAAACTGATATTTTTTACATAAGTATTTTGTACGTTTATTATTAATTTGCACAACATTCTAAAACAAGTGTTGATTGTTAGTATAGAGCACTTGTTGAACAACAATAGGATAATCCTTATGACGGATGGTGTAGCACTGAGTTATTTCAATAATAAACTGGATATCATATAAACTAGATTCCAATTAATCTTGAAAGGCATCGATATTTTAAGTTTTAGTTTAAACAAAACAAACTTGTTTTTGTATAAAATGATGTTTTTTACGAAGTAATGTTTTTAAACACCTCGCAAAAAACATGTTTTAAACATGGAATAAAACTTGTTTTAAACATTGTTTTAAATTATGCAATTATTTGTAATCTTTTTAATCGGCGTCTATTCATTCCTTATTGTACTCGCTACCACTGATATTGTATAGTAATATTTTATGAATAACATCAAAAATTGATCAAATATCGGTATTTTAAAACACGTTTAAAACATAACATTTAAAACAATCTGTTTAAAACAAAATATTTATTTTAAAACATGTTTAAAACAGTGTTTTAAACATTGAAAACAAACTGTTTTTAACATTTTTAAAACTAAATATTTGTTTTAAAACATGTTTAAAACAATGTTTTAAAACGTAGTGTTTTAAACATTTAAAACAACTGTTTTAAACGTGTTTAAAACAAAATAATTTAAAACAAAATATATTTAAAATGTAAAAACATGTTTGCGATGGGTTCAAATCACGGCTAGAACTTACTCGATATAGGCTATGCTGTTGAAACTATGGTTAAAACTTGTGGCGTGTCCTGGTGTTGCAGGACAGGTGTTCGGAATTTATAACAATGTTGGGAGGAAGTTTTTTTGCATTGAAACAAAATTACAAAAGACGTTTTTTTAACGAATAGTAACGAAAAATGTACAATTTCGGAGATTATAGTTCACTTGTTTTTATTCATATTACAAATTTTCTGGCTCCAGAAATAGCTTTAGAATTCCTATCTATAATTTATTAAAATTAGTTAAAAATTGTTTAAACTTTTTCCCCGGTTAACTCACGTTGCATCTCTTGTAAACCCTCATGTTCAATCCTCAGTATGACAGTATCTTGACAGCATTTTGTTCGATACTTAGTCCTGAAGAAGCGTCTTGCAACAGAGTTTGAAACGTTGAACTACAAACTTTACTGACAACTTGCAAAAATGTTATTTTATTTTATTCAATAAATAAATGTCTGAACTGGAGAATGTGAAATCGTTTTTATCCCAAAATTCTAATTTCTTGACGTGCACCACTTGCATATCGTAAGGCCTGCGGCCAGAATCATTTAGAAAATAAATAGTTTCCTGGTTATACAGCGGGTCGAAATTCATAATTGCTTACGTTTCGCAAACCATGTTGTTTGCGTCTTCAGAACTAAATGAATATTATTCATTACGTGTGTGAAATTTTATGTTAAATTATGTTTCTGATAAAATTTATTTTACTCGAATTTAGATCGTTATGTTATACACGAAACTCGTCACTTATATCTTATTATCTTAGGTACTAAAAAAATGCATATACGTACAAGTTTCTGTAGTTCCTAGAGAAATTAGGCCAATAACAAGATTATTGCACCAATACTATGATTTCAACGTATTTTAGTAATTAATTTTCAGATCCAGATATGAATATTTCTCAATAATGTGTCCAACTACTGTACGTATACGCAAATTATGATAAATTATCTCAATTCCAACCTACAGTGTGTCATGAGTGTTATGAAAACACCGACGTTATTATAACATTTGCGATCATCATCCGATTGTTGTGTATTTATCTACTTTTTTTATAACGCTTTTTATGACAGCCGTTTAACTCGTCTCTTATAAATCTTGAAAAATACACAACTTCTGGCGATAACGAGTACTTTATCACCCAAACAATCCCAAGTTTACATAATCCGGTATAAGCTTAGACTATCGTTCCTCCGAAAGATTTATGTCTTTTTTTTGTCGGTGTTCATCTCGTGTTTTATTCAGTTTACTCTGTAGGTACTTAGACGAGGTATTATACGCTGAAAATTATCAAGTTCTCCAAAGGCCCTTTACGCAGAGTAATTTCTCTAAAATTATAGTATATTAATAACATGTATTGTTGTTTTTGCATTGTTAATTTGTAACTACTATCTAAGGGAGTTCTTGGGCATAAAGCCTTATTTCTACATAATAATAAGCCTTCACAAGTTAAGATAGTTCCTGATGTAGTATGCTTCACGAAATATTGAACGAAGATGTTAACATTAAACTGTAAAGTTTGATTACCTAGAAGCCTCTATTCCCAAGACCTCCCTAAAAGTGAAGTTACATTAATAAACTACAGCAGAAATACTGATGTAAAATTGACATTACTTTTATACCGCGTACCCCACACCATAAGTACGCTCGTTCATTTTAATTTATGACGCTGGACGAATGAAATTTTGGTAACAGATAAAAACTGGCAATTTATGGGTTCCTATTGACGTTAGAATGACTTCCGGTTTTTCCGGAAATACCGTCATCCTTGAAATTTAAATATTATATATATGATATTTTCAATCAGGATGATAATAATCTGAACACAAAACCGTATCGATCATCAATTTTTATCACTAAGGCAAATCATTTATTTTTCTAGGTGGCTATAAATTGTGTGAAAATTGTCGAAAATGGTAAAATTTGTTGTAATTTATTGGTGCGATTTTTCGATTAAGTTTTTCCGATTAAAATGACACCAAATAATTGATATTTTTGGGTAAATTGTAGCGCGGAAATGTCGTTTAAAGCAGGGAAGTCCCCTTTTGACAGTTCATTTTATTGCGCATTGCCGTCTTAACGAAAACTAATGTTGTATTTAGGAAAGGCAGTTTTCATATTGCAAGTCAAACAACAATAATCGTGACGTAAACTACAATTAAATAAGAATAAACAATAACCAACAATTAAAAACGAACAATAATTATATAAAAATTTGAAAATACTGGCAATAACCTGAAACAATAAGCATACCGAGAACTGTCAAATTCGGATGTTAGCATTCATCGATAGTTCATGACGCTTACTTTGATAAATAATTAACGCAATAATAACTTTTCTATTTCTCTGCTTTAAACGACATTGCCGTGCTAAGATTTTCAGCAAAATATCAAGTATTTGGTATTTTATAATCGGAAATATCTATCTGTCAAGGTGCACCCATAAAGTACACGGGAAAAGCTGACTCCTTGACAAAAAACAATGAAATCACGCTAGAGGGCGCCAATAATTAATACAATATGGCCAACTCCATTAAGTCAGTGTTTATTGGACAATTTTCGGCTATTTGCTCGAATTCATAGCCACCTAGGCCACTCATAAAAATGTTATGATTTTGCTGTCAGGGTGATGATCGATATATTTTTGTGTTCAAAATATCACACAAATAATACAGGGTGTTATTTAAAATTTCAATTACGACGTCATTTCCGGAGAGACAGGAAGTCATACTAACCTCACTAGTGTCGGAAACAATGGGTATTTTGTGTATTGGCGCTTCTCAAAATTTCATTCGTCCATCGTCAAACCCGGTATGCTGTAATCTAATACAGAAAAAGAATTCTGATGTGGCCAGGCACATGACTGTATCATACTATACAGCAGTCTCAATACTCTATAATCAAAATATCTGTCAAATCCTAGCGATCCTAGTTGTAATGCAGATAGCGTTGGTTCGAATAAAAACTGCTAACGCTTCACTAAACTATTTGTTGAATATTGGGGTGGGCCGATTTTTTTAAATTCGAAAATGTGCAATTATGTTAAAGTTGTGAGTTAATGAATTAAAGAAAAAACCTTTAAAATTATTTTAATTTTTGTGATTTATTCATTTTTTTGTTTGTTAAATATGTTATAATAATAATAGATAATAATAAAAATTATCCACGCCTTAACATCACCCAACAGCTTTTGCCACTACGGGGGAATCGGCAGGCCCGAATTATCATTATTATCGCCAGCGTCTATGCGGGCCATTTACTCTTCCGCGAATGCTGAAAGCCAGACAAATTAAGACGTGCCATAGACGCGGACCATAATAACGATAATTCGGGTCTGCCGATGCCCCCGTTGTGGCGAAAGCTGTTGGGGGATGTTAATGCGTCGATTATTATTATATCATATTTAAAAACAAATAAAAAAAGTCTTAAATTAAAAATTTTAAATCCTATGCGGCAGTTCAAAACATCAAAATAAGTTTGGTGTTTTCTTTAATTCATTAACTCACAACTTTTCCATGATTGCACATTCCAGAATATGAAAATTTAAAAAAATCCGCCAACCCAGTTGTGTATACATAATGCACAGAGCGCTGAGCGGCCCACTGAGCAACTGCTACGCATACTGTCAAAGTTTGTCATAGATATAAATTATACAAAATTTCCTTTACTTTAATTTATTACTATTTTGACGAAATGGCAGAAATGGCGGTACATTAGCAAAATCTGTGAAAAATGCTAAGAGTAAACCTCCAGTTCCTCTAGGCCCTTTTGAACAAAACTTCTTTCAGCTCTAAGTTTAGTCATGAAACTTCTAAATATGAAGTTTCGTCCCGACGCCTTTAGTAGTTTCTCCGGAATCGTCGCCACAAAAAAAAACGGGTACACACAGACATCGTTTTGTACCTTGGTCAAACATGTTCAGGGGACCCAAAAGGACATATTTCCGCTAAAATCTCAAACTCTTCTCTCACCCCGGAGAAGAACCACTTTCTCTACACAATATACTATTTTATAATACTGCGTATGATAAAGTAAAAACTGTAGAGAAGAATTCGCAAATGTATCAAATGTACCAAATGTATAAAAGTAATGCGATCTAGGATTCCAACATCGCATCACAAATAATATGATTCGAAAAGTTGTAACAGGTGGGAGAAATTGTCAAGTTTTGGTACTAACTGTCCTTATTAATCTTATTAATTATTTCAATTTTGATATTAATGTATGCGGATTTGTGTAGTAAAAAATATCCTTTAATTGAATTATATTTATCTACGACTCGCATATAATAAGTTCATTGCATACGTATCTATGACTATATAATCCCCATCATTATACGCGCCAATGATTATAATGACACTAGCGTTGACCTATGTGAAGTTAGCCCCCAGCCCCCTCTTATGGGAATTTACGTGTATAGAAAAACTCTAATTACTCGAGTACCGTTAGAGATACCGCAACAACACTAACACTGTTCGAACGAACGTTCTTCTGCCAATCTAAATGTGGAAAAGTCCGATCCGAAATATGTAAATTAGTGTCCGTAATTAATTAATAACTGATTAGGTGACACGGAATATTTGCAAAAATCGGGATTTTCAATGGGCTGTATCTCGTTAACCCTTTGTTCAATCTTAATAAAACCAACACCATTCGATTTCCCGCTTCTTCGACTATAGGAATCTCAAAAAGTCCGATCGCAATTAGATATGTTTGAGGTAGTATGCGTGGGCGCAGGTCGGCATGTTTTGCGACAGCTTGCGTTGTTAAACCGGCCGGCCGTCTTCCAGCCCCCTCTTATGGGAATTTATGTGTATAGAAAAACTCTAATTACTCGAGTACCGCTAGAGATACCGCAACAAAACTAACACTGTTCGAACGAACGTTCTTCTGCCAATCTAAATGTGGAAAAGTCCGATCCGAAATATGTAAACTAGTGTCCGTAAGTAATTAATAACTGATTAGGTGACACGGAATATTTGCAAAAATCGAGATATTCAATGAGCTGTATCTCGTTAACCGTTTGTTCAATCTTAATAAAACCCACACCATTCGATTCCCCGCTTCTTTGACTATAGGAATGTCAAAAGGTCCGATCCCGATTAGATAGGTTTGAAGTAGTAGGCGTGGGCGAAGGTCGGCATGTTTTGCAACACCTTGCGTTGTTAAACCGGCCGGCCGTCTTCCAGCCCCCTCTTATGGGAATTTACGTGTATAGAAAAACTCTAATTACTCGCGTACCCTTATAGATACCGCAACAAAACTAACACTGGTCGAACGAGCGTTCTTCGGCCAATTTAAAAGTGGAAAAGTCCGATCCGAAATATGTAAATTAGTGTCCGTAATTAATTAATAACTGATTAGGTGACACGGAATATTTGCAAAAATCGAGATATTCAATGAGCTGTATCTCGTTAGCCGTTTGTTCAATCTTAATAAAACCCACACCATTCGATTCCCCGCTTCTTTGACTATAGGAATGTCAAAAGGTCCGATCCCGATTAGATAGGTTTGAAGTAGTAGGCGTGGGCGAAGGTCGGCATGTTTTGCAACAGCTTGCGTTGTTAAACCGGCCGGCCGTCTTCCAGCCCCCTCTTATGGGAATTTACGTGTATAGAAAAACTCTAATTACTCGCGTACCCTTATAGATACCGCAACAAAACTAACACTGGTCGAACGAGCGTTCTTCGGCCAATTTAAAAGTGGAAAAGTCCTATCCGAAATATGTAAATTAGTGTCCGTAATTAATTGATAACTGATTAGGTGAAACGGCATATTTGCAAAAATCGGGATATTCAATGGGCTGTATCTTGCTAACCCTTTGTTCGATCTTAATAAAACCAACACCATTCGATTCCCCGCTTCTTCGACTATAGGAATCTCAAAAAGTCCGATCGCAATTAGATACGTTTGAGGTAGTATGCGTGGGCTCTTTCTAAGGCATGTTTTGAGACAGCTTGCGTTATTAAACGGGACGTCCGTTGGATATTGATTGTTGCAAATTTGTATACCCATACATTCATGGTTCTGGATCCACTAACAAATAATCCTTCCACAGCCACACATTTAGATAGAATGCAAAATTTCTTAAATCAGCTGCTTTTCCAAACCCATTTGTGACATTCAAATGCAAAAATATTTCATACCCAATTCAACGCGATTCATATAACTGTGGTGTTTACATAATTCATTACGCTGAATGTTTTTTTAAAGAAAATTCGATTGCAACAAACTTTAATCCAACCTCCTATAGAGCATATATAAAAGACACCCTACTAGGGAATCCAATCCCGCAAATGCTGGATCCCGCAATTGCGGGATCCCGCAGGGTTTTCGCGGGAACAACATTGCGGGATTATCTGCGCGGGATTTGCGGGACTCGATATCAAATTTTTGAATTCGTCAATAAAACCGAAAATGTCTTTCATAGCGCCGCAGAAAGCAATAAATTACTCATCATAAATTACGGACTCGAGCCAAGTCGGTTTGACTCTGGATTCGTTCCTTTGCATCAAATACGGCCGACCGATACATTCCTATCCTACTGTACTCACGGTCCAACACGGTCTGCTCACGCGCATCTACAAGTGACGTCATTGCGAGAAGTTGCGATTGTTGCCATATGTTGCCATTGTAGCCAATATGTTGTTGTGACGTTCAAATCTTTTTGACAATTAAAACGTTGGCATGGTTGTCAACTTGTTAACCTAAATCACCTACAAAAGTAAAAAACTTAAGGATGTATTTGGTTGCTTAGGTGTCGAATTTAAGATACTGGACCGTGTTACTACTGAGTAACCGAACCACAGAATCTTATAAGCAGAACGGCAACTCTCGGCGGCACCTTTGATCTTTGTCTGCCAGATTCTATGACCTCGCGCCATCTTGTGTTTGGTACTATCAGGACCGAAATAGGTACTAAGGCCCTATATATTTCTTATATATAGGTACCCCAAATGTAACAGATCATATTGATAACGAGTTTAGAAAAAATCTGGTTTAAAGTTGCCTATTGGAAATTATTACCCACTTTACAAACGACGTCGGCAAACAGCAGCAAACTAAAGAAACGTACAGCAAACGAACATTCTTTTTCATCAGATAGAGATTCCAATACCTAGTTAAAATAAAATTTTTATGAAGTAGGTATATTTATTGATAGTAGTTTTAAAACAAATGTTTTAGGAAAAGAGAATGAAAACACGTGCTGCTTTATTTTCTTTTTTTTTCATTCGTGTTGCCAATTAATAGCCTTCTACTTTTGTTGGTTTTTAAATGTTTATAAATTTTAAAATAAAAAATAACAGCATTTGAAAATATAAACTTAACATAAAGTCATAAGGGCAATCTTGACAAGGATAAATCACAAGCTTTGTGAACATTTAATTTTGTCTGTTACCAATCAATATCTTTTGGGAACGAGAAGAAATTAGAAACTCATTTTCTGTTTGCTGCTGTGACTTTTGCAGCTTTGCACAATACACCCTTGTCCAGGCATACTAAACTTATACGATGAACACTAACACTACTACTAACACTAAACTATACCTTAATATATTACTCTACATACACTTAAAACTAACAAAAAGTCAAAACACTATGTAAATTTGCTATGATAACCACAATCTAAAAACAATTCGCAATTGCTTACTACGGACCTGTATCTACCGTCGTTCAACGCCGTTCAACGTAGGTATAACCAACAAATGTAAAAGATGATATATGTTATCTTTTCTCCATAATACTTCCAAAATCAATGTAAAATGTAACTTTTAAACTATTCCTATGTTGTATTTTGTATTGTATATATGGTAAAAATATCTTCCTACTACTATACGCTGTTTTTCATTGCATAAAACATATTTAGCATATTTACTAGGTTGAGCACAAAGAATATTATTATTGTTTGCGATCCCGCAATTTCGCGGATCCCGCGGGATTGATGGCTACAATCCCGCGGATTTGCGGGATTGAGGTTTTGGTGCGGGATTGGATTCCCTACACCCTACTAACTTATTCTGCACTCGCAGTTAATTCATGTATATACTGTGGAGAAGGTGGAATGGAGCCTACACATGAATGCAGTAAATGCAACAGGCAAAGTCATCATGTTTGTTATGGCAACTCAACAAAATATTTAGTGAGTGATTTTTGTGGCACATCTTAATTGACAATCATTAACAGACTTTATCCACCCATCTGGATTTTGTCATAAAAATCCAATAAAAATGTATTAACCAGACAATATCTCAAATTCTGCTCTTATTTATGACCGAACTGTTCCACATTTACTAGGTTCAAGTGACCGAGTCGAATACCTGCGCTCTACGATAAAACCACAGTTATATGAATCGCGTTGAATTGGGTATGAAATATTTTTGCATTTGAATGTCACAAATGGGTGCGTAAAAGCAGCTGATTTAAGAAATTTTGCATTCTATCTAAATATGTGGCTGTGGAAGGATTATTTGTTAGTGGATTCAGCACCATGAATGTATGGGTATATAAATTTGCAACAATCAATATCCAACGGACGTCCCGTTTAACAACGCAAGCTGTCTCAAAACATGCCTTAGTAAGAGCCCACGCATACTACCTCAAACGTATCTAATTGCGATCGGACTTTTTGAGATTCCTATAGTCGAAGAAGCGGGGAATCGAATGGTGTTAGTTTTATTAAGATTGAACAAAGGGTTAGCGAGATACAGCCCATTGAATATCCCGATTTTTGCAAATATTCCGTTTCACCTAATCAGTTATTAATTAATTACGGACACTAATTTACATATTTCGGATCGGACTTTTCCGCTTTTAAATTGGCTGAAGAACGCTCGTTCGACCAGTGTTAGTTTCGTTGCGGTATCTATAAGGGTACTCGAGTAATTAGAGTTTTTCTATACACGTAAATTCCCATAAGAGGGGGCTGGAAGACGGCCGGCCGGTTTTTCAACGCAAGCTGTTGCAAAACATGCCGACCTTCGCCCACGCCTACTACTTCAAACCTATCTAATCGGGATCGGACCTTTCGACATTCCTATAGTCAAAGAAGCGGGGAATCGAATGGTGTGGGTTTTATTAAGATTGAACAAACGGTTAACGAGATACAGCTCATTGAATATCTCGATTTTTGGAAATATTCCGTGTCACCTAATCAGTTATTAATTAATTACGGACACTAATTTACATATTTCGGATCGGACTTTTCCACATTTAGATTGGCAGAAGAACGTTCGTTCGAACAGTGTTAGTTTTGTTGCGGTATCTCTAGCGGTACTCGAGTAATTAGAGGTTTTCTATACACGTAAATTCCCATAAGAGGGGGCTGGAAGACGGCCGGCCGGTTTAACAACGCAAGCTGTCGCAAAACATGCCGACCTGCGCCCACGCATACTACCTCAAACATATCTAATTGCGATCGGACTTTTTGAGATTCCTATAGTCGAAGAAGCGGGGAATCGAATGGTGTTGGTTTTATTAAGATTGAACAAATGGTTAACGAGATACAGCCCATTGAAAATCCCGATTTTTGCAAATATTCCATGTCACCTAATCAGTTATTAATTAATTACGGACACTAATTTACATATTTCGGATCGGACTTTTCCACATTTAGATTGGCAGAAGAACGTTCGTTCGAACAGTGTTAGTGTTGTTGCGGTATCTCTAACGGTACTCGAGTAATTAGAGTTTTTCTATACACGTAAATTCCCATAAGAGGGGGCTGGGGGCTAACTTCACATAGGTCTAGCGTTGTATGATAATGACAGTTCGTTCAAATAATGACCTCATTATTTGAACGAACTGTCATCATTATACAACGCTAGTATCAAAGTCTGTCAAACCCTACGTGAATGACAGTTATTTGACAGTTCGCCTCGCCATCATTGACAAATTCAATTAAAATAGTTTGCATAAAATGATAATTTGTGACTCGTAGATAAAACGTTGTATTTGACTCGCACATATCGCGAACATGAAGTTTACACGCGAGCCGTAGGCGAGCGTGTAATCATGCGAGCGATTTATATCCTTTATTATGTGCTCGTCAAATAATATACTATTATTATACAGGTTCAGAGAGTCATGCTCAGAGTTCAGAACTACATGTCATATATTTGTGCAACATTGTGGCTATTAACCGAATAACTAGCAACATTGCGGTAAAAAAAAATTTCCGTGCATTGTATCAGTTCGTAAATTTTTCATATTTCTGTGCTCCCAAAATTTATTATTTCGCTATTTTTCTAAATTATATGACATCAGATTTTTATTATAATATATAATTTATATTCTTTCTTTATTATTGATGCTGTAATTTTTATAAATTCATGTCGAACGAATGTAATCAATTAAAACTTCCAAGTTTCCAACTGTGCGTTCTGGTTATTTTACTACTGTGCGTTCCGGTTATTTTACTCACTATATTGAAATCTGTGTGCACATGTTTGAAATTACACACTCGTTTCTGTAATTGTCACTAATTTTGGTGTATCTGTCTCTTTTCAGCACCAGTCCAAGCCAGTTGCAGGAAGTCACCCTAGATCCAGATGGCACCTTCAACTGTAAGTACATGACACCAGCTCGAAAGTAGTGTCTCATTTCAAAACATACATCCGTGCTCTGGCAGTCGGCAGTCGGGATAATTTTAGAATGTTCCCCTAACCTTTTCTGGGAATATATGCGATAGGTGGTGAATTTTAAGGCGTCCATTAAGTTTGGGTATATTGGTATAGCAAGGGATTCAATTATGCTCGAGCAAGGTGGTCCGTGAATGACAGAGGTTGTTATTTATCAATTATTTTTTATTAATGTCTGATATAGCCTGTATTTTATAACAGCAAGACAATATTTAGAAACTGAAATCATTAGCAACGAATTTCTGTTCTGTGTATTCTATTCCCGTTATAATTAGCGTCAAGGATATTGGCAGATATATCCGTTCTTATTTACGTATATTCGTGAAAACAAACAGAAATAGATTTTTTATGATCACTGACTGAAGCTGTAACTATTGTTTTCTGAAAATCCGCAGCGCAAAAGCTCTGCAAATTTTCAAAGACGCGCATTTTCTCGTAATAAGTAGATTACGTAATAATCATGCAATCATTTGTTCTTAATATAGTATTAACATGTTATTTTTTATTAACAGTTGAAAATGCTTTATTTAGAGATGTTGTGGACAGCATAATAGCATGGCCTCATCGAACCGACAAAACAAAAACACGAAACTAAATAGCATATGTTCGATATACCTTCAGTGATTTTTGTTTCATTTTCTTTCCTGTAATATACTTATTCTCAATTGTCTCTCCAGTGTCCAGGGGTTTCCTTGTTTTTTTATACTGATTACGAATTCTGGATTTAAAGTTGCAAATCTGGTCAGATATTAAGTGTGTTTATACGTGACGAGAACAAATCTACAAATTTGAAACCTCAAATAACATGCAAAAATATATTTATTTGCTACAAACAATGTTTACTTGTGTCAATGAATATTAGTTGGGGTAAAGTACTATTTTTTCCCACGTGAACATTGTAACAAATAAATGTATTGTTGTTTCTACATAAACGAGTTATACAGTTCAAAAAAAAATTCTTCCTGAGTATGTTGATAACTCTATGATAATGCACATAAATAACACTTTTTTCGTTTTATTTTAAAAGGCTATTTTAAAACTTTTGTAAACAAGTTTTTACTAAAGTATTTATTTTTTTATGATTTTAGAATAATTAGTGGAAAAGACTAAACAACAATAGATTTAAAAATTAAACTTAGGACCTGAAACTAAACTGGACAAATACTAAAAAATCTTACTAAATGAACAAATTATTATTATATTTTCATTACAGTATTGCAAATCACTGTAATCACTGCAAAAGTATAATGTTTTAGTGAAATATTGGTGCATTTGGAACGATTTTAAATACTTTTTTGCATCCGTTGCCATGTTTTCTTTGAAACACTAGGTATTTTTTAGTTCGCCAAATGAATGCTATTCTAACTGCATCATAATGGCCTAGACTCTACAGGACCAGTAAAAAATCGAATTGGTTGTTTAAAAATATTATTAATAGTTTTTAGGCGTAACAAATGCTCTGAATACGGCATAAAAATGGATACAACTATAAATTTTTAAAAACTTTTTTGCGGAAGATGCTAATGTCCAAAATGAAGATCGTTTTTTGTTTTCGAGTTATAAACAAAAGTTCGATATTTTAATATTTTTATTCTTGTCCCCATATCTTCGCGTTTTTTAAATTAATATTATTGAACTGATATTTAAACTTTTAAGCATTTTTTTAAGTTAAAACTCAATAAAATTGACAGCTTTTGAATATGTTCAATAATTTCGGAGGTATGTGATACATTTATCTACTTTGGTTTCATAGTGAACACATTCTTCGTGGTTTGTTAGATTAATATTAATGAACTGATATTTAAACCTTATATGCAGTTTTTTTAATTATTAATCAACCCGCTTTTGAGTGTTAAAAATTTCAGTTGTCATTTTCACATTTTCTTATTTTGGTTTCCTAATGAACACATTGTGACACGGTTTTCGTTTCATTATAAATATTGTGTGTGTGTGTGTGTGTGTGTGTGTGTGTGTGTGTGTGTGTGTGTGTGTGTGTGTGTGTGTGTGTGTGTGTGTGTGTGTGTGTGTGTGTGTGTGTGTGTGTGTGTGTGTGTGTGTGTGTGTGTGTGTGTGTGTTTAACTGGCTAAATAGTGGATAAAACGTACCAACACGAATTAGTTTTTTACTTTATCATACGCAGTGTGTGTATGTGTGTACTCGATTATTGTGGCGACGATTCCGGAGAAACTAAAGTTTATTTTTAGATGTTTAATGACCAAACTTAGTGTTAAAAGGCTTTTGGTTCAAAGGGTCCAAAGGAAGTGGATGATTCCGCATTTTTCAAAGATTTTGCAAATGAGCTGCCATTTCTGTAATTTCGTCAAAATAGTTAAATAATAAATTAAGGTAGAGGAAATTTTGTGTAATTTATGTCTATGACATGTTTTGGTAAAATTAATAGTTAAGCTGTATGAGCAAATTCTATTTAATCGAGATCGTGTCTGCATTAAAACCACATAATTAGCCAGGATTTGTCAAACGCTGATTTTTTGACAATACCTACTGTCAAATCGTTACTAACTTGTGTTATTTTAGTGCAAGCACGATCGATCTCGATCAAATAGAATTTCATTCAGCTAAACTATTAATTTTATATATTGTATGATAAAGTAATGTGTTTGGCCTCATCAGATTTTTTTTACATTGAACACTAGGTATATTATTTTAATTTTTGATTAAGATTTGTCTCCTATAGTTTGACAACACCTGGTATTCGGCTATTATCAACTGTTTCTAAGATATTGTGAAATAAATATCAAAAACATGCCTTTTTAAAAAAAATATAGTTTTAGTTAACTCACAAGGATAAAGAAACAAAATAACTTATTTTGAATATTAAAAATATCGTACTTATCCACAGTTATTATGGATTCTCATGTGACTTATCCCGAATAACTGGAGGTTCGCTAAATGTCAAATAACTTAAGAATTTTAAATCCGCATTCCTAAATTGCCTAACTCGTTAGGTCTTATCAAATTTGACATACATAACTTATGCACAATAATTCATAAATTAATATTAGATAGCTTGATGCTACGACTAAATTCATCACCATCACATATGTAATAATTCATGCAGCAGTTTTTAGTAATGCTTCTGCAAGTTTCTATATGGATCTAGCGTCCATATATCGTGGCACACTTTGTATAATAATATCTATTGGTTCCGATTTATTCGCTAGGTATGCTACAAACTACAAATCAAACCAAAATATGCAAACGCGTCAAGTTGCCAGTAGCAATGACGTCAATATACCCATACCAAAATTTTCCGCCAAAGTTTTGGCAAGAATTCTCTATTTAAAAAGTCAACAATCAGCAACTTTTTGACTGATGGTGCCGCAACACCTAAAGTCCTTTATAACACCCGAGCCGACGCAATAGAAACTCCGAGGGGACGCAGAGTGCTTCGCCGACGATGAAAATAACACGAGAAACTTGGCAGAGCCCGCCAAGAGATTTTTCAATAGGCCGGGCGAGCGACATTTTTCCTCAGCGTGTGCGCGCCCTCTCTGCGCGACGACTTGAACCGCTGCCAGACGCAATTAGAGAGGCCAAAACGTCTTTAAATAACGACCGGTGGAAAACAGCAACCTACACGCCCATGCTAAAAATTTGCACCTTTGCGACTTTGACAATAAAACGCCGCTGAGAGGCTGTTGACATTAGCAGAGGTGGGCGACGAGGTTCTAAAAATATTTGATAAATCTTTTCTTGTATTTTTCCAAGAACACATCTATTTTGTTGTTTATGTTTGGCTGTAAAGTGCCCTAATATTATTCATTTACAAGCGTACAACAATTATGAGGATAGTCGCAATCCTTACATAAACAAATATGTTCTATAACATTACATTTTTACATACAGCATTTTACCTGAAGTAATCAGGTTATACACCTTTCATCGTCAAGGTAAAAACGGGGGCTTAAAGATCCATAAACGTGGACATTAATCTAAAAGTTGAGTTCGTTCATCCATTAAACAAAAAATTATCCGTTAAGTAATAAGATTATAGAAAAGATACATAATGTTCCGTTAAAAATCGACGATCATAACTAACTTTAAAAAACTTTGAAGAAAACGAATTTCTGAAGCAGCAGAAGATGGATCAATGTCACAAAAAAGTCGAAGTTTTTTACCTTTGAGTGTGAATATCTCGCAACTCCGCACTAGGGAATATTTAGGCCGTTTTCTGATAAAAAACACAACTTTTGTTTTTAAATAGCTTTTGACTAGGCATAAGCCTTTTGCCTAAAATAACCATCTGCGTACGACATATTTAACCAGGCAAATAACTTTTGCCTAAAATAACCATTTGCCAACGACATATAAATATACATAGTCTCCCACTCTTCTCTTTAAAAGCACTTTTATAAAATAGCTTGAATACAAATGAAGAAATAAATAAATGAACATCACTCTGTTTAACGATTTTTTTTGTCGAAAGTCATTCCGAGTTTAAAATTGAAGACACGTTTTTTCTTTCTTCTTCCTTACGCGCGAAAATGAGCGAAACATGAGATATAACTCTCTGTGGCGGTTGACCATTTTAAAAAAATCTTTGAACACGTCGATTTTTAATTATCATAATATACATTCCTGTGGAAAATTCAATTTTCGACCATCAATTGCTACAGACTTACGACGTCATTGACACTTTTTTAAAAGGCAAACGAATTTTTTCTTGCTGGTTTTAGTAGATCATTTAAATTGATTAAATGGCATCGGAAATATTTGTTGGCCTTACATAAGAAAATTAAAAAAAAAAAAGATAATTGAAATTTTGTTTTGGGTAGAATACTACCCAAAACAAAATTTTAATTCACATAAGTTAATTTTCAATTATCTTTTTTTTTTTTTAATTTTCATATGTAAGGCCAACAAATATTTCCGATGCCATTAATTGCCCTGAAAACAAATCTAGGATCCAAAATTTACTATCGCGCAAGGTTTTAGAAAAAAAAAATGGGATTAAGTGTAAGAAATGGTATTTTAGTAATTTCTACTACAAATTTATACCAGCTGAGCCCATTGTCCTAGAAACTGTCACCAGCCTTTTTTCGAAAGTTTTCTTATGTAAGTCGAAAAATGTTGTGAATAACCTTTAAAACAATTAACAGATATATCAATACAAATAATATGGGGTTGCCATTTAATAAACTGTCAATAGGGGTAAGATATTAACGTCATAAGAGAAAGTAATTAATACATAACTACATGATATATTTATGAACTACTAACTACATTAATCTTGGAAAAGTTCAAAATCAGCAATTTTTCAAGTAGGAACTGTTTTTTTCTTGCTCGATACATAAGGGTTTGAAAATGAACTTCTGTTTGAAAATGTAACAGTTTAGCTGCAAATTGTGACCAGTCTGTATAAGCTATAATGATGTTCTAAATGCTATCTGCTTTGATTATATTTATGGTACACACAGAGAAATGGTTGTCTAATGTTAAGAAAATAACATTCTTATTCTAATTTGTTTGTTTTAAGACACTTATAATAAGAATATTTCTTTAATATGGAAACGATCTAAATATTTCATTTAAGAAAACGATTGTTTTGATTTAAGAAAGTCGTTGTTTTGAAAATAATGTGAAGGATGCCGATAGATGGCGCTTTAGTTTCTCGACACAAGAGAGGTCCCCTAGAGAGGGTATATAACCGCATACATGACTATGCAGAATCAGTGGTTGTGCTATTATTCCGTCAATGTACCTGAGGTATAAATGCCCAACAATCTTTCCAATAATGGAAAGGGGTGTCTCTCTAGGCACCGGGTGTCTTCTCTGGACGGAAAATATATTTTTTTTGTGAATGCTTTAATTGCAGTCCGTGTAAAACATTATTGCTTACATAATGACGATCATATTTAAAAGAAATAGGTGAATGTTTTATCCAAGAATGGGATCTGAATAATCCAGCTACCCAACCTATTGATTTAAAAGAACAAATTCTGAAGTCAGATAAGTAAAGCATCCATTTAAAATGGTACAATCTTAAAGTAAGATAACCGGTCAAAACAACGGCTTTCTTCAATAAACAATATATGTTCTTGCGTATATATAAAACAACCGTTGTTTTGGATTAACAAAGGTTGCTTTGAATTGAGCCAACGTTTCGTTGTGTGTATGTTCTCACCGACATGAAACTATTACATGAAAATAGAAACTCTATCTAATGTCATCTGTGTCTAATTGTGTAGTAATCGTTGATCTCTGAACGTAACTGTGTATTTCTGGCCACACGTAAAGTTGGCAATAATTGTACGAAATTTGTTCTTCTTTCATAATTCACCAGACGTGGAAGTCGCGCATCCGGTGTGTCTGTCGCACGAGACAGATAAATTTCAGATAACTTTCGGTGCGGCATCATAAGCGAGAGTTTAAAATAGACCGAATTTGAAACGGGCAAAATGGTGCGTCCAACGAACGTCTAACTCATTGGCGCCATTTCAACATATCTTATACAATTTCATCACATGCTGTAATAGAATCCAAAAATTAACAGATTTTTTCTTATGACTACAGTCAAGTTTTTCTTGTGTCTGTTTTCTTGTTTTTATTTTTAATTTTTCTCTAAATTTTGATACTCGAACGTGAATATGAATTCTAATTTTAGTATAACTCTGGAAAACAATGACACTAGGTACAGTTAGATAAAGATATGTATCTCTAAATACATAATAAACAGAGTGCATATTATATTATCTAGATTTGGTCACTGGGTATTTCGTCATATTCTATCTTGCAAAACAGAGTTAGAATTAGGATAGGCTGTACAGGTCAAGGGTCACTGCTGCCACTAACGTATTACGATATTAAAGCATTACTTACCAAATCACTATCATAATAAACATATAAAAAAGCGTGATTGTCAAATGTACCAAATAATAACTAGCGGCCTTAGATGGGGTTGTAATCACGGCCAATGTAATGATTCAGACATATACAATTTATTGCACTACAATACAATTTATTATACTCTATATTATTTTACAATTTTATAATTACATTATTCTATTATAACTGTTTACAGAAAAATTGTGCAATAGAAAGGAACAAATAGTCTACCACTGTTGTGTTGCAAAAAAATGCTGTTATGCTGTGCTTGTTGTCAATTGAGTTGTTTTGCATGATTTACTAACCATTTCAATGATATATGGTCGTCGGATTGTATAGTAAAGTCAAATAAGATGCTTTCAAAAATATATCAATAAATAAAGGAAAGTTGATATTTTTGCTATTAACCAGGATACAATATTATTTCTAAATTATGGTTATCAAACTTATCCTTTAAAATCTCTGAAATAGATAATCAGAGAACAGGAAGGCTGGTCGGTCCAGCCTGTTACTAATATTTCCAAAATTTTAAATTGTCTGTAATATACAATCAGACCATATCTTTGAAATTAGTAATTGTCTGAAAAAATACATGATTTTCTAAAGCAAATTTGACGTGCATGTCTAACAGTCAGTGTTAGCATCTCTAATGATATTTTTCGAGATAATCAAAGTCAATTGTGCACGCTGTTCCACCAAAAATAATTTCGTCATGGAAAATTGAAAAATCGTCAAGCTCCTATTATTTTGATAAAAGGTTGTAGATAAAAATCATTAATTGTATTATCAATATAATTTAGTATAATAAGTGATTGAGTATTATAAGTATGTACTGCCAAAGTATAATAATGACAGGTCTTTTGAATAAAGTCTAGTTTATTTAATTCTTAAAGGATTTGAAGTTATAATTTAAGTAATTTTGTTTTCTTCTTTAACATAATTTTGTATCAATTAAATATCAAGATGATTAAGAAATGTGAAATATTTTCTTATAGCTAACAAAACAAAAGCCCAAGAAGGTAACAACCGATTCAGAGGCAAATTATTTCTAGATCGAGTAAATTTTGTCCTTATTTTCGTTAAAAATGCAAATACCCGTAAATTATTTTTTCACATTTGCGTTACAGATTGTTTTAAACATAAAAAACAAATATCCAGCATACAACAGAAAATGTCATTATGTATTTATCTTTTATTTGATGTAGTGCTAAGATTCTATGTGTGAGAAAAATCCTCGCAAATTAATACGTTTCATTTTACGTATCATCTATTTTGATCATAATTTATCATATGATAAATATATAGGATTTTTTCCATATTACAACCGCATATTTATTTTAATGTTCATAAAATTCCCAGTTAAATGACACGTTAGAAAGCCTCCGAAAAAATTGTTTACCACTGTCGATCAAATCAGTATAATATCAACCGAATCGGATATAGGTTCTTTTCTTGTAAAATAAAACCCCAGTGGGCCCAGTATAAAATGTAAAAAATATTATTTTTCGTCGATCGTTTATTTATGAGTATGTTTACTGAATAGAAAATCATTATTTAATTTATTATTTAATCATTTATTAAAAAGTTCTATAAATGCACGTTTTCTATTAATGCATGATTTCTTATAGCCCATCAAACAACTTCATTATAGCCAATCGAACATACGTAAAATAAAGCCATCCAAACAAAACATTGCGTTATCCAGGCACACAGTCCAGAACTGTCAGTGTCAAATTGCATAAATGGTCATATAACCCCAAACAACATCGACGAATAAAATTTATGCCAGAAGAATACGATCGACGTAAAAATTTTGTAGCCAACTCGAATATTAAACGGCGATTAATGATCTCGACAATTAATGCATCTGCTAATCGCTCGTGCGTTAAACAGGCTCGGTCATTAATCGCCCTTTTTAATATACTTGTTGGTTAAATGACTATTTACTGCCAGGCTACGAACGATTTGGAAAATAATGTTTGGACCTAATAAGAACAACCCTAATATAGTTTTTTAGCATTATTAGTAATTCTCTCGGCAAACAAACTGCAAATTTCATAAATAAGCGGGACGCTGCTCAAAATGAGAAATGTCGGGACTGTCCCGCTATTTTATGGGACGTCTGGTCACCTTAGTCCTTACATAATTTACACCTGACAATAAATTGTCGGCCTGAAAATGATGAATAAATGATGAATGTCGGTTTTACTATGCAAGCTTTAAGCTGGGCCTTAAAGTCCTCAAAACATACATACATCCACACACAGTTGTACACGCGTCAAATGACACCAAAGTGTGCTTTATATCGTCTTCAAGTAATCTTCCAGTTTGTTTTTCCTTTTGCCCTTTTGCCATTGACGAACGTCCTCTCCCGTACTAGTAAAATAATAGACCAGAATGTTCTGTATATATTATTCTACTCGCGTTGAACTCGGGGTTTGTTTGATCCAACCAGATAAATTATATCGTATCATTTATTTTACGAGCAAGGATCCATTCTAGAGAGTGGAGACTGTGTGGAACCGTAGAAACAAATCAAACCGAGCGTAGCACAATTTCCAAAGTACTATTTTCAGTACGCTAAATAACGTACCGTAAAAATAAGCGGAGCCATCTGGGCTTCGAAAGATCAAACATTGTCCTCTTCCCGCTCTCCGTCGTCCGATATAAACAAATTGAACGAATAAACGTCAAATGTATGTTTACTAAGGAGTTAAATAGGTTGCAGTGGATTATAATAACAAGAGCGAAACGGACTGAGCAAAATTGTAATAGTAAACAGTTTGGTTAAAGCAGGTGGTATAGTGGCTAAATTTAAACAAATAATAACAAAACACTACCGGGTGTTCCAGATCGCTAGTTTACTTAACGCGTCGATTCGATGTTGAGCAGAAGTCGATTTGGTCGATGTGGATTTGGTAACAAGTGTTGACAGGCACTGTGATGTTGTTTAACTGCGACCGACTTCTTCGTCTCTAGTTTATTTTTCTGTCACGCAATAAAAATCTCATAATATTACCTCCGGTTAACAAGTTAAAGGCTGAAGAGACAATCTTGGGATGTAGGTTTGTTTTCTTAGGTTAGTCCAATGCAGTCAACACCTATCGCGATGTGTATACTTTCCCATAGAAGCTGTTTGTAATTAGTCTCGTAATGGTGGGTGTATCATTTTTTTTTGACTAACTCACGTCACTTCTTGTACGGTTATTTTAGTACTAGACCGAGGACATGCTAATAGTAAGAAGAAAAACTCTTGATGAAAAACTTTTGATGACATACAGATCCAATAAATTTAAAAATATATGTATACGTAGATTATGTTAACAAGAAAACAAGTAGTGACAATTTCATAGGATTTAATAACAACAAATCAACCAACTTCTTCAGAGACTTACATAAGTGCAGGCTACGGTGAAGTGAAAAATGTAAAAATTGTGGTGCCATAAGTTGCCTATCACTTCAATAAAAGACGTATATTAACTTTATTGAAATATTATCAACATTTTCTTGTTAAAACGTAAGACGCGACAAACTGTTTTGTGACTGCGTTGTGACGTCTTTAATAAACGTAACAAATTTAAACACGATCTGACAATCAGTTTTGGTATTGTTTGATCTGATTACATATTTTAATCGTGCCGGAAAAAAATGAGATTTTAGCGAAAATACGTCTTTTTGGGTCCCCTGATCATTTTTACCAAGGTACAAAAAATGCCTGTGTGTACCCGATTTTTGTGGCGACGATTCCGGAGAAACTACTAAAGGTATCGGGACGAAACTTCATATTTAGAAGTTTTAGGACCAAACTTAGAGCTGAAAAGCGTTTGATTCAAAAGGGTCCAAAGGAACTGGATGTTTCCTCTGAGCATTTTTCAAAGATTTTGCAAATGAGCTGCCATTTCTGTAATTTCGTCAAAATAGTTAAATAATAAATTTAAGTAGAGGAAATTTACTGTAATTAACCCTCCAGCCGCGGGAGACGCGATTTCCCCGTCCATTTTCCCGCATTTTCGCCGTTGCCGCGGCTGGAGGGTTAATGTCTAAGACATTTTTTGGTAAAATTCATAGTTTAGCTGTATAAGCAAATTCTTTTTGATCGAGATTGTGTCTGCATTAAAACTACATAGTTAGCCAGGATTTATCAAACGCTGATTTTTTGACAATACCTACTGTCAATATTGTCAAAATATCTGTTAAATCCTTAAATCCTGTTAAATCTTGTGTTATTTGAATGCAGACGCAATCGATCTCGATCAAATAGAATCTCATGCAGCTAAACTATTAATTTTATATATTGTATGCTAAAGTAATGTGCCTGGCCACATCAGATTGTTTTCGTTGTATTCAGAATACAAAAATCTATCAATTGAGGTATCGCAAGGGGTAGTTTGCTATTTGAATTTTTAAAGTTGGGTTACCACCCCTTGGTGTGAAGGGGCGGGGGCTGAAAGGTGTATGTAAGGATAGTAATTTAAAAATAAAAATCGACGTGTCAGAGCATTTTTCTGAAATATCTTCATTTAAAATATTATAGAATTTATCCGTTACTATTTGAAGCACTATAGCAATTATTGTGGTTACTATATTGTGCTAAATTGGAATCTATAGTCTTCTTTGCAGTGAATATGTGGTAGCACTCCAGTTACTGAATGACAAAATCTAATTGTGAATAATGGTACTCTACTTTAACCTACAAGTTTTTATAAAATAATTCAACGGGATCTCAAATATGATCACAATAAACATTGGTGTTATTATTATTAACCCGCAATGGTTACTGTGATAAAAACTCACATAACAGTTAACCAGCGAAAAAAAGCATAAGTGCCTTCCAATGAAAAAAAAAATCTTAGATTTTGACCTTTTATTCTTGTTCAATATTTCGCAGTTCAATGTGTTGCTTCATCAGGAACTAAAATTAACCATAAAACAATAAGAGAACAAAGCGGCAAAAATATAACCTTAAAAACTTACCTTAAGTATAGAATACACGTGTTTGGCGGTGACTGATTAGATTAGTTACTATAAAGAGCAAGAACTTACGAAAGAATTGTACTTATAACTGTTAACGTTTAGCTATATCAGATACCGCTAGGTCTCCATTGAGGGTTATTCAAGTTTACACGCACATATAATTGAAACCAAATTCTTATTTCTGTGGTGAAGTTTATTAGAATAAATTATACTTAGTAAAATTACATACGATGGAGGAATCACAACTTATTTGTGTTTCCTCCATCATTCGCACTCGACACGGGAGTCTAGTTTTGTCATCTTTTTGAAGCGAGTACGAGACTTTTCGAATGGTTAGGTGAGACGGAGTGGGGATATCGGCGGTTGCTCTCTGTTTGGAACGTATCTATGCGCAACTATCTGTCGTTTGAACAATAGTGAATAAAAGCACGCACCCTATCGGCAGAACAAGCAAACTTGCTCATAGGTACATTAAACAGAGGGCAACCGCCGATATCCCTACTCCGTCTCACCTAACCATCCGAAAAGTCTCGTATTCGCTTCAAAAAGATGACACAACTAGACTCCCAGAACTTTGGCGCGACCAGAATTCTCTCCAAAATCTTACCGAAAACGTTATATATAAATTAAGAAATCCTCAACACTTTAGATGCACTACACTGTGGGCAAAAAGAAAACGGTACAAATTTTTGAACACTCATATTTCCAATAATATATAGTCAATTCAAATATTTGTTTAAAAAACCAATTGCTTGTATTGTGAAGATTCAAAACCATACAATATTCGCAATAGCAGAACGTTTCAATCCAAAGTTATGTTGCTTTATGTTTGGCTATGCAACATTTCAGATAATATCGGGTCATTTTAATGTTGAATGAAAGGTGTATTAAAATCAATGGGTAATGTCATTCGTTTTGTTTTGGTAAAAAATTGCACTAGAGATCTTATAGCAATTTAAACGATGTTATTTATTGTTTTTAGTAAAAACCAGTGGAATATGACGTTTGTAACAAAAGCATTGCAACGGCAAGAGAAACCTAAGTATGTGCATGAGTTATCTTTTATGATCGTGGAGAAACCATTGGTGTTGTCATGGGCGGCATGTTTGAGTTCAGCATTTTAGGTGGTATTTTCGTCCGTTTCAATTATGATGTATCACACCTGCAGTTTAGCTGTAAATTTTAGACATATGTTACCTAGTTGTTCTTGTCCTGTTGCTTGTTTTTTAAGATTAAAATGGAGCTGGAATCAACGTTTTTTGAGTATGTCACATCACTTCAAACCAAGTCTTCTTTTTTATTTTTATGTCATGTTTAAATAAAGAGAACTTCCAACATCAGTCTGAAGCCACCCTGAATACATTGTGTTGTTCCTTTTTTTAGATATTTTTTATTTGAAGATGTAATTTTTAAGTGAAAAACGAACAGCAAGGACCTCACCGTCAGACAAGTGAAAGCAAACTGCCATAATTTTAGATCATTAAAAAACGATGTTGATTTTATTTCCAAATCACTTCGAAAACAAAATTTTATGTTTTGGTTGCAAAAACATAAAAATTTGTAAAATATTTACAGCCCAATAATTGTAGTACAATACGGAAAACAGGTAAAAAATCCCTTAAAAACTTCAAAATCAAACATGGCGCTCATAAGAAAACTAAACGTTGGATGGTTTCTCCACCATCTTTAAAGATGTGGCAAGTTGGCAATTGGACTTTTCGTGCCTATGCAATGGGATCGTATTTGTTTTCTATGCAAACGTCCAATTCAACTGCTTTTTTGGGTAAAAACAGCAAAAAACATTGTTTCAAAATTTCACCGTGTATGCTAAAAAATCAGCCTGTACCTATACGATACTATAAAATCTCTACTGTTCCTTTTGACCAGAAGAAAACAAATGTCCTTACCTACTAATTTCATTACACCTTGCATTTCACATTAAATTGGCCCGATATTATCAAAAATATTGCATAGCATAAAGCAACATTACATTGGATTAAAAAGTTCAATTATTGCAAATATAGTAAGTTTTCAATCTTCACAATATAAGCAATTAGTTTATCAAAGAAATCCTTGAATTTACTTAATATTTTTGGAAATATGAGCAATTGAAAATTTGTACCGTTTTTTTTTGCCCACAGTGTCTAACTTGCTACGTGTTTGCTTATATTCAGTAAACAAGTTATCGCGCACATGAAATTTTGCGAGATTAATTCAAATCGTGGTAGATATGGTGTAAGTTTGATCTTCGCTTAACTTCTTATTCAGGTAAATGCGCTCGTTGTAGTATATCGGAAAATATATATTGATGTTTAGTTAACGAGAATAATGCACGATTAACTTACCTTCCTGTGGTTTATCGACTTCTTGATCCATTTGCTCTTTCGGAAATTTACATTTGTGTTTAAATTGTGCTATGCAGTAATCAGCTGGGAACTTTTCAGTGTTGCCTACACGACGCCATAACTGACATGTGTCACAACAAAAAACACAATTGGTGCCGCATAATAACGCATAGTAGGCTAGAGTAAAATGTTAACAAAATTGTAACTGTCATTTCTTATCAAGTTCGGCCGGTTTTTTATTTCGCTCACCCAAAATCTCCAAAGCCCCCAAATCCCCGAAACATTCTAGTATCCCCGTTCTGATAAATTATGTGTATTGCTTGCAACAACTCGAAGTCGTCCATATCGCAACGCTCCCGACGACCCCTCGCGGTCCGTTCTCGCGTGAATTGCCGCCAATTCACATAAGCACATGAAAACCGAAAAAGTGGCCGGTCCGGGACCAAGGGTTTGTGTCGTTGCCCGTCGAGGATACTTCGAGTGATAGGCGAATCGCGCGACTCCATTTTTTTGTTTCTTCTGTGTGGACCCTGTCATTTCCTCCGCTTGATTGGTACGGTAAATTTTCTGGTGTAGTGACGGTCACCGTTTTTCTAACCGATTGTAAATTCGCGATATGGCACGTATGTACATCAAGGATTTGATCAAGTCGATGCTCAAAATGGACACTGGTAATCTGACCGACTGCAATACTCATTCCACAGCTTCGATATGCTCGAGGACATCCACCGAGGATGAGACGGAGCACGACACCTCCCTCAGTAAGTGCCTGTTTTATGTAATGGTTTAGAGACCAGATGTCAGTTACACTCTTTACACGCGTTTTACGTATGTTCGTTTTAGTTTTTATGTGATCGTGTCACTAGCATTGTAGAGGCACATAGCATAGCACTGTTATTGAGGGGTAGGAGGTATCTTGGAAGAGTTAGGCACAAGTTGTGAATACGAAGAAAAAGCCCAAGAAAAGGAAAAACAAGCCGTTCAACAATATTTCAAACTACATACAAAAAGCTTGATTTCTTCAAAGATCTCTTGTTTGGATCTGGGTTGTATTTAGAAATTGGTATTAAATCATGACAATTCTTGGGTAACAAACTCGAACCAGACATTAACTGTGCTTATGCAAATTGTCTTCGTCCATTTTGTAGCCACCAGACTCTGTAATCATTCAGTCTCAATGGTAATAATAATAAGACTCAAAAACAGCTTAGGTCACACACACACACACACACACACACACACTTCATGGTAATAATATCAGCAAAATTGTAAAAATTAATAAAGAAAACTATTGCTGTAGCAAATGTATTATTTTAGAAAGTTGTGACTCGAACTCAAAAAATGTTCTCGACATGTTTGTGTGCCATAATTCTCCAAATTCGAGAGAAAATACGTTTTGCTCACTTGTCCTAAAAATAGCTATTGCTGCGAACCTTTAGCCAAGAAAGGAGTATTCTAGATGCTAGATTTTAAGTATTTTTTTATGTTTTGTGAAAATCAAATAACAGTTTATAAATATAAATTTATATACAAGAAAACTGAATATGTCGTAAGTTTCTTGCGCTTATCTAACAAACGATCACTGTTTTTGGATTAAAAATTTAAGTCGAAAGATTTGCTATAAGTAAAGAAGATTGTATTTTATCCCACAACCTATACTTTTCAATACAAAAAGCTTATACAGTGTGTTCATTTCAAAAGTATCCACCCTTAATAACTCTTGACCTGATGCGATTATTAAGATAAACTACACAGATGATGGTAGGTATGAAATAACTCAACCCTTATAACTAGGGTTGCCAAGTGTCCTCCTTTGAGGAGGACAGTCCTTTCTTAACCGATTTTGTCCTCCATCCTCCTTTTGCACTGATTTGTCCTCCACTCTTATTGATAGAAGATGACAGTAATCCAATGAAGATAATAGAGTCGAAATTTATTCGTTATTTTGCTCTCATATCCTTTCTATATTCAGTGATACAATTAAGCAGCTAGAAAAGAACACGAGCACTGTAGCCGATTTGTTTCAAATTTCTTTCAAATCCAAAATTGATACAAGGATCGATGAAAGTTTCTTTGGGATGCAGGTGGAAAATAAAATGGATAGGTTAAATTCTGTACAATTCAACAAAGTGAAAGAAGATTTTCTCCGGTTTTACAATTCTGCTTTGAAATATCTCTCAAAGAGATTTGATTTTGATACCACCTCATCCTGGCACTCAAAAATTTCTGATTTTTCATTGAAAAATGGATGTCCCAATTTCAAAGTTGTTATGGATACCGTTCATTTTTTTAATTTAGGTGAAAAGTTACAAATCAAAGGTGATGATTTGTACGAAGAAGGTGTGATCTTGAAGCAAGTGTACAACGTCATCAAAGAAGATGTAGATTTTGTTCAAATGGAAACGTGTGAAAAATGGCATTTGATTTTTAATAAAACTGTAACTGCTCTGCTAAATATGTTCAGAATTAATACATTTTTTAAATTATCCCGACGTCATCATCTTTCATCGAACGTGTGTTTTCGCACATGGATCGGGCACCTTTGGAGGACCTGATAAAAAGCGAACTTCTGATTTCAGTAAATTTAACTTCCGCCTGTATTGATTTTTTTAATGAAATCAAATTGAATAATACTCTTCAAGAGCCGCGAAGAGCCAAAATAAATTCAAATTTCTCAAAAAGTAGCGAGGTAGATGTAAGGTAGGTGCTTACTTAAAAAATGAGTACCTAATACTTACATATAGTCTTGCAGATACAAATAATTTATTTTCCTTGCTCTTGTGATTTTTTAAGGATTTATTACTTAACGTTAACCTGTGATTTTGTGGGCAATAAAGGGTTTATTACTTTATTATCATGTTTATAGCTATACATATTTTATATAAAATACTTGATAATTTGTTTATTCATACTTACTTACCCGAACATCAAATATTTATATTATTTATAATGTTCATTAGGGTGTTCATTTTGTTTTGTTATAAATAAAAAATAAAGATTCATACCTACAACAATTTATCATCACTATTATTATTAGTATTCCAAATCAAATGTCCTCCTTTTCGAATTTATATACTTGGCAACCCTACTTATAACTCTTGACCTGATGCGATTATTGCTTTGAGTGGAAACACGTCGATTTAGATATCGAGGGGGAAGTTCAAAAATAGTGCCTAGAGAATTTTACATCATTTGGTATTTTCCTTTAGGCGATGTAAAATTCCTCCTACTTCATTTTTAGCAAGTCAACTGTTATAATAACCAAAACCGTCACCAGAAATAAATGCACCATTTGATACCAGTAGCTGGTAATCCCCACAGAATCCTATAAATTTTGACCAAAATATTATTTCAATTCTTGCAGTATGTAAGAGAAGTCAAATATGTGATACAACTGATATTTTGGTTAAAACAACTTTGTATCTCCGCTAAAAAACAATAAATATTCTCGCCAGTTTTCTTACATTGAAAATGTTATTAATTAGTTGGAACAACAACTAGCTACACCTTTAGAGAATTCGTTTCCAAACGGCTAAACCAAATCTTCGTCGAGATAATCTAACAAAAATAGCTAAAAACGTCAGCGCTGAATAATGGACTTTTATGAAAGGAACAATAAATGTACCCCAGTACCTACTATTAGCAAAAAGTATATTTGTACGCACATATCAACGGGATATAAAACGCTTTTGCTGTATTCTACACTCATCAGTTTTCACATTCATCACCTGCGTGTATATGCACTTGTTCTAAGTGTCCACAATGGATCATTGCTTCCTATGTCTACACGCACTTAACTTATAAATAGAGATGTTGGCAGTATTGAATTAATGAATTGATTCTTTCATAGACGCGGCTGGTCTTCATTCGCCAAATGGCGGACCGATGCGAGGGCGTTCTATCAAGGAGTTTGAGGAGTCTCTTACCGCCCTCAGGAAGGAGAACTTCAACCTGAAGCTGCGCATTTACTTTTTGGAAGAGCGCATGGGCACCAACTTCAGCATGGACAAGGAAAATGCCATCAAAAAGAACATCGAGCTAAAGGTTAGTATCATCAATTATTCTGTAAAAATCAAGAAATAATATAGTATTATTTTCTTTAGAAACTGGCTTTATAGTTTAATAATGACACTTGTTCATTTACAGGTTGAGGTGGAGAGTCTGAAGAAAGAGCTGGCCGAAAAACAGGAGCTTCTGTGTCAAGCCGTGAAGGCGATGGAGCTAGATGAAGACGAACACAAGAAGGACTCTGACGAACAGCAGAAGACGATCCAGAGACTGCAGAAGGAGTTGGATGCTCTCCAGATTAAGATAGATGTAAGTTTTAATAGTCCAGTTTTTTAGTAGTCCAGGCGCCAGGCAGTTGTGAAACTTTGTATGTAAGTTTTTTTTTTAACTGGCACCAAAATATGTTTTGAAAATAGCTCGCTTACTGTAGCTAATAGGAAATTAATAATCTTCTTAAAAATGTGTTACTTTTTCTTATAAAATCAATAATTTGTATACGTAATTCAAAACACCTCGAATTCTTTTCAGATAAGACTACCTATTGCATGGACTATTAAACATTATATAGAGGAATAATGGAATAAATTCACACAAGTTATCTTTTATAAATTTTAGGAGGAAGGTCGAAGTCAAGGAGATCGTGGCTATGATGAGGAGTATTATGAAGCATTTAACATCCCGCAAAAGGATTGTGGCCACGAGGTTTACCTCCAAGAACTGGAGACAAAAGTAAAAGATCTTGAAGCTATGGTAAGTTTTGTATTTTAGTTTTAATTTAGATTTTGATGTCCAAGCAATAATCTCTTTTAATAGGTTTGTTTTGCAGTTGCAAAACCAATTTACAAATTGTACTTTTGTTTGCTCAATGACTATTTGTTACGTTTTATTTTTTTTAATGTGTTAATTGGAGCCTGCTTATCTTATAAAGAAAAAATCTTCAGTTCAAACAGTGTCACATTTTTTTTCTTATTTTGGACACAGTTGACACAGTCTGGTGATATGGTTAATAGAAATTAAACATTAGTCTGTGGTAGAATAAAAAATTAATTAATAAAGAGACATCTTTGACAAAATTACAGTAGATTTGATAATTAATTTCACAAAATTGTTTGACTGCAGATTAATTTTAAAAGCTTTGCTGTGGCTTCACATTTGCAGACTATATCAATAAAAAGAATCTTTTTACAGATTTTTATCAGATTAAAAAGGCAAGATAATTCAGAAGTTTTAAACTATTATTATTTTTAATGTCAAAAATATTTTTTTATAAACAATAAATATGACTAATAATAACCAAATAGTCGACAAATAAGTCACTTTTTGCTACGCTGCTAATTGGCCATGTGGGGAGTGCATAATGTATTCCATGACAGCAACTACTAAAACCCCTGTACGCGACTAGCTGTTAAGAGTGGCATACGTTTCGCGATTTATTGGGCTAATCTTTATCTTAATGTTAGTACAATAATATGCATTAATTATGAGATATTTTTCTAAATTATAGATGGTACATTATGCCATACAGGATTAGCCATAATTACCGGAACACCTAAATAATTCTCCAACAGACAGAAATTTCAAAAAATGTTCAAGCATAAGTTTTTTGGCTTTAAACAAGCTATCATCTAAATATATTTTAAATATACAGTTTATTTTATTATGGACTTTTGGTACCATTTCCTTTTTTAAATAGAATACCCTATATATTTTTAAATTTTTTAATTTTAAGATTTGTATCATTTTTGTTATACTAGTATAGTATTTTATTATTTGACGAGCACATAACGAAGGATATAAATCGTGAGCATGAAGTTAAACATGCGAGAGATTTAAATCCGTTGTGTTTTGTGTGCGAATTGATTATGACGTTTTATCTACGACTCATATATTTCATTTTATATCAAATATTTTAAATGTATGTCAATGTTGGCGAGGCGAACTGTCATATAACTGTCATCCATGTAGGTTTTGACAGACTTTGACACTAGTGTTGTATAATGATGACAGGTCGTTCAAGTACAGAAGTCATTAGTTGAAAGAACTGTCATTATTATAAGGCTAGTGTCATTATAATCATTGGCATGTATCATGATGGGGATTATACCGGGTGATTCAATTTTGAGCCTCACCATGGGTATCTCGCTTATTAGTGGAGATAGAGCCTATGTTTAAATTGGACAAAGTTTCGTATTTTTGTGCTAATCAATTATCTGAAAAGAAATTTAAGCTGTCATTTTTCATTTTGAAAATATCCACAAAAAACTGAAATGTTTAGATATCGTCCTTATTTTTTTATTCAAAACCAAATGTAGCTAGACATTTGAAACAAATACATTTTACAGGTACTTTTTAACAAGGAATGCAGTGATTTTTTTATTTGAAATAACATCAAAAATGGCGGTGCACCCATGGCCAACTTTTGTTTTTCTTATGGGCGCCATGTTGAATTTTGGCATTTTCCATAGTCGTGTTTTTTCTCATTGTCGCAATGTATAATATGTTACCATTCTTTTTTAAAATAATGGTGTAATAATCAAAAAACATACAGGTACCCAACTGGAGAATGGTTACAGACCGCCGGAGTCGTTGCCCAGCAACGCCAACAAAATGCACTTGGATCAAGCGGCCCCTTAGCATTGGGTTTGCCATTTAACCAAATAAACCTGAATTGTGGATGTAAAATGCCATTTACCAATAACGAAAACTGTGATATAATAAGGGTTTATTATTGTTCTCTTAGAAATGGCACATCGTACATAATTCCTAACATTAGAATGGAAATTTAGCGGACCATGGATTGATCGTTTAGTAAACCCAATTCTTATAATCCTCAATGGAAATGTTGAAACTGATCAAAGAGGTATTTTAGAAATGGTTCACGTTAAATTAATGCTTCAACTACTGGTTTTTAGATAAATGACGATCCTCGGATTTCTAAGCGGGAAGTAGCCCTTAATTTGGAATTGCCGCAAGCACGTGTTTGCAGACCATTGTACGAAATTATTTAAATCAACAATTTCCAAATCGCTGGATTGGTAATGGTGGAGTGGTGGATCCCCTGATTTAAGTCCTCTCACGATACTCGCAGAAATATCGACGATCTGCGGGATTGAATAACAAATGCGGTCAATGCTATTCTGGGAAGAATAGTTAGAAGAGCATAACAACATGTAGAAAAGCGGGCACGCTTTTATGCCTTCAAGAAAATAGCGGCCAATTTGAACATTTACATTTACTTAAAAAATAATCTTTATGTTATATCAACTTGCTTCTTTTACAATCTGAATGTTTTTAATCCAAAGGACTCTTGGACAGTCCGGCGCCGGCGGTCTGTAACCAAGCTGCAGTTGGTTACTTGATAAGCACGACAAACAACAAGAAAAAGATTATTATTAAAAGATCATTAAACCATTGTTTAAAAAAAATATTGCCAACATGTTATACATTTCGAAAATGAGAAAAGATACGACTATCGGAAATTGTCAAACTTCTATTAAACTCTTAACTCTTTCACGGTTTTGGTTATTGGTAAACGGCATTTTACATCCACAACCAACCACAATTAAGGTTTATTTGGTTAAATGGCAAACCTAACGCTGAGGGCGCCGCTTGATCCAAGTGCATTTTGTTGGTGTTGTTTGGCAACGACTCCGGCACGGTTATGCCTTCAAGAAAATGGCAACCAATTTGAACATTTACTTAAAAAGTAAGCTTTTTGTTGTATAAACTTGGTGCTTTTACAATCAGAATGTTTTTAATCCAAAGCACTCTTGGTCAGTCCGTCGCCAATCCGGTGGTTTGTAACCAAGCTCCAGTTGGGTACCTGATAAGCACGACAAACAACGAGAAAAAGAAGAAAGTTTTTTTTATTATTAAACCATTGTTTTAAAAATTAATGCCCGCATGTTATACATTGCGAAAATGAGAAAAAACACACTATCGGAAAATGACAAAATTCAACATGGCGCCCATACGAAAAGCAAAACTTGGCCATGGTCACACCGCCATCTTTGATGTTATTTCATATTAAAAAAATAACACTGCATTCCTTGTTAAAAAGTCACTGTAGAATGTTTGCGTTTCAAATGTCTAGCTACAAGTTTTACTACTAGTTTACTACTAGTTTTGAATAAAAAACTAAATATTTCAGTTTTTGCAGATATCTTCAAAATGAGAAATGATAGCTTAAATTTCTTTACAGATAATTGATCAACACAAAAATATGTACGAAACTTTGCCAAATTTAAACATAGGCTCTATCTCCACTAATAAGCGAGATCCCCATGGTTAGGCTTGAAATTGAGTCACCCGGTATAGTCATAGATACGTAAGCAATGAACTTATTATGTGAGTCGTAGATAAAATTTATTATTTTTTATTATAAGCTATTAGCCAAAAATATTCAAAATTACCGGAACACCTAAATAATTCTACAACGGCAAAAAAATTCAAAAATTTTTTCCAGTAGAGGTTCTTTGGATATAAAGAACCCGTCATTCAAATATACTTTTAATAAGATTTCCATTTTGCAAAATTTGATAATAAAACAATGTAACCTCTTTTTTGCAAAAGTTATTTTATTTACATCAAACTAGTTTTCGCCTTTTGGCATCATAAGTGAAATAGTCGTACTATTCTAAAACAGCCAATACCATTGGTGCGGAAGAATGCTTATTCGATCGAAACATGGGTTAAAGCGGGAAATACAATTGCCAAGATAAAACGTCATATAGCCAAAGAATCAGACTTCATCAGCGAATTAATTATGAATTCCGTACACAACCAACATTATCAGTGTAGGACAGTCGGGATAGAATAAGTCGAGAATGCAAAAAGCCCTCCTTCCCTCTTCTAACCTCAATTACAGCATGTGGTTGGGGTAGTAAAGTTATGGAGCACCGGCACAACCAAGAGCAAGTTTCAAGTAGACTTGAAATTTTCCCCACTGGATAATAAAAGTGACTTATTTGTTGACTCTCTGCTAATAACACAATCTATATACCACCCTCCGTAGTGATTAACTGGTTAGAATTTGTACAAACTCTTTTGAATTTGTATCTTCTGCTAGTCAAAATAAAAGTGCCAACACTAAGAATTGGAGAACATTATGATGTGCAGTGAAACTCATGTTTAAAAATCGTTTCCACAATTCCAATAATTTATTTTCTAGTTGTATATATATATATATATATATATATACAATTGGGTAATTTTAAAATGAAAACTTTTGCAGTTTATTGATTTTATTTTGCATATACATTATACAAGCTATAAATTAACCTCATTTCACTTCAAACATTTCAAACAGCCTGATGTAAATAAAGTGAATGAGAATTTGAAAAGAGACACACATACTGGTTTCCTTTTTATCAGTTCACCTGACACCAGTTTTTACCAAACTGCAACACTTGTTCCAGTATTGCAAACCAGTATTGTACATCCAACCTTAAAAGTTCTAGTAAGTCTAGCATACTTCATAATAACCAATTTCCCCTTTCAGCTAACCAATGAAAAAGAGAGCGTGCGAGAACTAGAAAACCTCCTGCAGCTCACCGACAATAGAAACTTGAACATCGCCGCCCTCGACGAGGAAGTCAAGCAGAAGGACATCTCGCTCCGAAAATTCCAAGCGGACCTAGAAGAGCGAACCAAGGTAGTCGCAAATTATCGCGTCCGCGTGAACAAGCTTGAAGACGACCTCATCGAGAGGAAGAACGAGACCGAATACATCACAAAACAGCTCAAAGAGAAGTGCCTCCTCGTCCAAGAACTCCAGAACGAGAGCGAAGAACTCCACAAACTCCTATCAGAGTCTCAGTCCAGCTTGAGCAGCGAACGTCGCAAGAACGAGAAGCACAAGATCGCCGTTCACGATCGCAACAAGCGCATCATGGAACTGGAGGAGGAGATCAGTCAGCAGACTAAGAAGCTAACCGTAATCCAGGCGCAGTACGACGCGATCAAATCTGAGGTTCAACGTAAACACGATGTCGGGAGGAGGACACCAATCGCAAATACTGACCTTAGTAAATTTTCAGTGCGCGACACGCCTAAACAAAATGTCTCACGCGGCGACGACAATGTACAATCCGCCCACCAGACATCACTACCGCAACTGAGACTCTCTATGTCACCGTCCACGCCCATCCAACGGAACCGCTCGCCCAAGTCCTCTAGGTCTCCGCTCGAAACGTCTTGTTCATCGAACGCCGTCGACGTTAAAGATCTCGACATTGACCAGCTGCAAAAGGAGGTGGTCAAGTCGAGGAAGCATATTGTAAAATTGGAACAGGAGCAGCTGAAAGCGTGTAGGATTATCCAGACTATGCTCGAAACACGGAAGAAGAACGGAAAGGAAATTGGCGAGTTGAAATCGCTTGTCACGAAGAAGGACGATGAGATTGGGCAGCTTTCCGGTAAGATTGGAAAGTACTTTAACAAGGAAGGCGACGGCGTCAATATTGGACCGCAGCAGAGCAGAACTATGGCGAAGATCACAGAATTGAATGCGGACAACACCAACGATAACGAGGTATTTGTTCGTATATAGAGAATGCTTTGCGATTAATTTTTTGTTAACCGAATCTGCTTTATTTGCCTTGTTTGTATAAAGTTTATTTATTTATTTATTCTATTGATTGAATGGGTGGAAGCGTGATGATACTTTAAATTTAGAGGCTTGAATCATTGCCAGTAAATTTTTATCATACCAGAATTTGCGAGCGGACTTTTTGATTTCATTTCTTTTTATCTGTGTCGTTCTTAGAACGATAAATATAGATCGGACCTGCAATTTTAATGTGATTAAGTGCTGCATTGGTTAATTATGTTTTGGTTTCGTCTAATTTTATTATATTGAGAGTCATGATGTGCATTGTAGGTTACTGACGTATACTCATCTTAAACATTTAGATAATGTGTGGAGAGAAATATCAAAAATATCATTGATAAATCCAATTCCTAACTAGTGCTTTGATGTTTTGCCGTTTAAATATTAACGATAAAACTAAAATAAAATTGTTTTTTTTAAATGTGACGTAACTCAACTTGATAACACTAACTATGGATAAAGAAAAATAAAACTATCAATTTGTGCAATTTTTTAGCAATTTCAGGAATGTTAAGTTGTCACTTGTCCCGATTTCAAAATTGATATTCTGTCAACCCAAGGTCATCTGATATGATTCTTTTTTATATCTCTTTTTTTTTTTCCTTAAATACAATGTTCCCAAATCAAAAATTATGCATATATTATTGTAGTTTAAAATATTTATTTTGTTACTGATTGATATTAACGATAAAATTTAAACACTCCCAAAGAACAATATAATACCTACTTACTTTATTACATTCTGTCACAGCTATAAATCAATTGAACTAAGAATCTTCAAAAGAATTCCTTACTTAAAATAGAAATGCATTCATTTCTTTTGCTTCTGTTAAAAATTGCATAACATATGCTGGAAAATCTTTTTTTAAAGTAAAATTGATAGAGAAGTAACTATAGAGAAATGCTTTGGAAAGAGAGATGGAGTTATAAGTGGACACTAGTCTATAAATAGAGCAGGACCGAAATAGCGTTTCTTTAAACACCTCTCCTGCAGTACACAGTTCAAAATTCTGTTGCAGCAGTGTGTTCTCCACTGTAGTTAGTCCATTACCCTGCCTCTTGCTTAGCTTTGCAATTCTTGTGATGGCCGGTTAAAATAAGGATATTGTCTGTGGAATTGGTAAACAAAAGTAAATATGTTTTCTTGCATTTGCTCTTCGCGAAGTAGTGAGGTACACTTTGACTTTGGAATTTGCATGCTTTTGCTTCATCCCTCTCGCATGATTGCAACCAAAACATCTCCCCGCTTTCTCTTTCCAGTTTTGGAATGACGTTTTCGACACTATAGTTACTGTAATGCCCAGCTTGCGGCGACATCTGTAATCAACAAATCATAGTAACCCGCAAAATTTGTATGTCCCTCTAATCCCGTTGTATATTTTCACCCGTATATACTGTTTTCTTAATGTATTTCTTATACCCTATATACTATGTACTTTTTTATTGCTTTTAAAATAAACGCATGCAAATTTTGTTTGGGTTTTATTATTTGGCTGTTTTCTTAACCTCTGTGTTGTTGTCATTATAGATATTTTATTTCATTTGTTTCTTGATTCATTCTTCTTGGTTTATGCACTCTTGATATAACTTAAAACCTACAAAACAGACATATAACTGTTGATTACTCAAAACTAAATATAAAAGGGAAATTATGCACAATAAATGGAAAAGAAATATTTCTAATGATTTGAAAATACATTTAGTATTGCAAAAGTGATAAAAATTCTTGAATTCTTTGGACAGACGTCAGCTGAACCCTATGAAGACCCGAAATTGTTAATCGAGCAGTATAAGGAGCTCACAGATAGTTTGGAAGAACAAAAGCAGGTTGGTGCGCTACTCACACAAACAAAAACCCTCAAAATATCTAAATAGTATCTGGCTTCCCCTCAGGTATTGCTGTGCACGTTAGAAGAGACCAGAAACCAACTTCAAGACGTCGAATCAAAATTCACCAACCTTCAAACCGAGATCAAATCCAGGGACAACAGGATCGTCGATTTGGAATTCGAGATGCTCTCCTTATCACAGGACATTGCCAACAACGAGGCCGGAGAAAAGTCTGACGTTGGAAATGAGAAGCCGACTGCTTTCTTCATCAAGGAGATCGAAGAGAAAGACCGCGAGATCGAGAAATTGGAGACGGAGCTACGAAAACGTACCGCTGATTTACAGGCGATTGTCAATAAGGAGCTGTGGGATAAGAATCGCGATATTGAGAAGTTGCAGAAGAGGTTTAATGATATTATTGTCGGGAAGGATGACGAGATCGGTACTTTGGAACGTATCGTCTGTAGCAAGAATCTGCAGCTTGAGGTGATTAAGAAGAAGATATGCGAACTCGGGATGAATGTGGAGGAGTATGAGGATTCGATACAGATTATCGCCGATCAGAACCACGACATCAAGACGTTGCAGGAGAAGCTGCAAGATTCGCTGCAGGAACGCGACTTCTTTAAGGTTCAATTGGCGGAGTACGATAACAAGCTTAGGGTGGCCTCAGACCAAATGATGGCTGACTCTCACAGGTATTCAATTTTGTTTTTGTTAAAATTATTTATATTAATCAATTCCAGTTCCTGATTAATAAATAAACAGCAAACATTAGATCATCTTTAATATTGTTACAATATTTTTTGAAGAACTTTAGCCAATTCATATAAAGCTGTTTTCAAATTTACCTGAATAGTTTCTGATATTGACCATTTTTCATAAATGTTTAACATAAGTACAGAGAATGGTGAATATGGTGGGCATATTTTAGTTTTCATTATACTATTGGTTTTACCACAAATATCCCTACTTTTTTAGTTTAACTAGCTTATATACCTTTGTGTATATTTATGTTTGTTTATTACTTCCATTCATTTTGTTATTATTGCATTGTAATCAAAATTGGCAAAACGAAGTTTATTAAATATAAGTAAAATATTATTGAATCTAAAGAGATTTCGGGGGGGGTGGCGGAGGGAAAAAAATATTGTGACTAGTTGAATAGTTGAAACAAAATTGCATCTTAAGTAGATATTACATCATCGTTGTCAACATGGAAACAGGTTCAAGAAAATTAACTTGAAGCTAGCTTTCTCAGTCAATGAGTGTGTTTACATCGAGCGCTAGCATCCGATCGAATTGGATCGGATTGAAATTTATTTTCGTTTGGAGAGCCTTTGAGACGCTCAAAATGTGACACATATCAGCTGATGTACTGACAATCCTTTACATGGCCTTTACCTGTCGATATGGACAATTTTTAATGTCAATTTGATAAGACATGACGTTTTTAAGTTCAAGTCGATCCATATTCGATCGGATGCAAGCGCCCGATGTAAACGCAGTCATAGTTTGTTCTTCTTTTATCATAAAGTTCTTTTTACATTTTTTTTTAAGAATAATAATTGAAATATAGAACATAACATGTCATATAGCTCTCAATAGCATAGTTAGTTGTGCATTGTACAATAGTGTTTTTTTTTCTTAAATTGTCGTTGGGTTTTCTGTTTTTTACTATTTATTCATAGTGTAAGCCTTTTTATAGATTTAAGATATGTTTAAAAATATGAGTTAAATATGAGTTTTCAGTAACAATAAAGTTAATAATTGTTTTTATTAGGATCGAAAGCTGCTAATAACAATTTTCTTTTTTGTTTTATGTGGAGTAGTTTTCAGTGGACTTTCACCTTTACCTTTTTTAAAATTTAAAATCAATCAAAATCAGTTTGACTAAATTAGAAACACAGATTAATCATGTGCTGCATTTCTATAACCAGAAATATAATTTTTGTATGTTATACAATCATGCAAAGACTCAGTATGTTGTTTGTCAACAAGATGTAATATAGAATTTGGTCAAACGTGACTGACTAAATTTCTATATACTTACAGCAGTTCTGTTCTTCTAGGAAATAAAGATTCGATTCTTCATGTTTTGTATATTTTTGTATTTCCACATATAAGTTTTCACTATTTACACTACCAACTAAATACGCTAATATGTTGTTATAAATGAAATGAAAATATCTAAGTAACTTTTTTGTAGATACAGCTAGCTCATTTTCGTAAGTCGGTAAAGTAAGGCCCACTTCTCCGATAACAAATATTATAATAACTAGTAACAAATATTATGTTTATGGCGGGTATCTGAAATTCCGGACATATAAATACTATTTTAAAAAATCGGGACTAAATTCGGGACGCTTTATCATTTGGGACAAGTGGTCAAAATTTGGGATTGCCTGCTCAAATAGGGTTGGTCACCGTGCTTTATACACATGATTTCAATAAAAGTGTTAAAACTGCAGTGCCGGTTTTATTTTTGGTCACCTGTAATAAAAATAATAATAAGATATATTTAATACTCTGTACAGGGTTATGTCGTTATAATGTTTTGTTTCATTATGTGGGGGTCCTTTTTCTTGGGGGGGGGGCTGGGCTACAGCCCAGTCAGCCCTCCATAAATCTGGCGGTGAATTGACATACAAATGTGCTTGTATGATTTGTATAAGATAATAAAATCATCAATGTAGTTTTGAAGTTAATTGTTGATTATTTTTCATAATTACATTCAGACTATATGAAAAGAAGGAAAAATAAGATCAAGATGAAAAAGAAAACATTTTATATAGTCAGTCACAACCATCCCAAGGGATGACCTTGAAAAACTCGAAAATATTGAAAAGCAAAATGCACCAAATAATAGTGCATCCAACCTTTTATAACTGAATAAAAATATGTTGTGGCGACAGCCATCATATAATAATTACCAACTCTTTTTCATCATTTTTTTCTTCTTACCGCATAGGTACAGGACATTGGAGTCGGAATACTACCAAATCCGGGAAGAGCTCGACAAGTGCGAACGTCTGCGCCAAGATGCGAACGAGATGTGCTCGGTCCTCTGCAAGCGTCTCGAGGAACTGGCGTACTTCCTCGACTCGCTGCTGAAGCACAAGTCGGTGCTGGGCTACCTAGGCTCGAAGAAAAACGATAAGCTCCGCGCACTGGTCAACCAGACGTTGGACATTTCCAGGACCTTATCTTTGTCGATGAGCCTGAACCCAGATCAGAGCTTGCTGCAGCTCTCCAACATCTCCGCCGTCCTCAACTCGTCGCACTTGGAAGAGATCGCCGAAGGCAAGGAATCCATCTCGGAACTTTGCATTGCGCCCATCGACGCCTCTCTCACCTACACCAGCCACTTCTCCCAGCAACAGCTGACAAATAACGATGACGAAAAGATAATTGCCACGTTGCGTGCGCAAGTCGAAAACCTGAAGAAGGAAATTGAGTTGCGCGATACCGAGGCTTCTTACGCAAAGGAGGTCTCCTACATTAGTAAGCTCTCGGTCATGAAGATCGATAACGCAAACAAAGATGACGAGGAGATCATGAACGTTTTGATGGCGTTGGGCCCGGAAGCCGGTCGCGTTCAATCGCACCAGCAGATTTACGATACTCTAGTCTGTACGAAGTTCAACGGTTCCAGTGAGAAGTCCACCACAACGCTCAAATACAATCCCGAATCGAATCAAAATTCAGAATCTGAAGCCTGGTCCGAACCCGATAGGAATGTCTCCAGAGCTCGCATTGGACTTGATGACAGCATATCATCGAGGAAATCGGTCTCGGATCCAATGTCCACGGAAGACGATGATAAGACTTCGAGTCGTTCCCTGAACAGGAAAACCGTCATGGCGGAGAGCCGACTGACAATTATTAATCTACACGCTCAAGTTGCCGAGTTAGAAGCAAAACTCAAAGAACGCGAGATGCAGTTGATTGAGAATTGCGAAGCCGCTGATGACGCATCCAGATGTCTCAGAGATGAGAGGCTAAAAGTAGAGAGATTGACTACAGAGCGCTATGAACTCCTTGAAAGAATTGAAGAAACCGAGCATAATCTCGCTTTAGCGGAAACCGCCAAAGGCGACGCTAACGATCAGTTAGTTGAGCTCCAAAATACGATCCTAGAGGTTCAAAGATCCCAAATGCTACTTCAAGATACCTTAGAAATTAAAAACAAAGAAACGCAAAATAGGATTAACCAGTTAGAACAGGAGAAAGAACAACTCAATGAGCATATGAGGGAGCTGCAACAGATTGCTGACGAAGCCAAGATTGATTATATCGGTTCGGAAAAGAAGTTGGCTCTGCTGCGTAAGGAGGTGGAGTATCTCGAGGAGAATATAAGGAGTGAGGTGAGAGCGGAGTGGGAGCAGAAGCTCAGGACGCAGGAGCAGAACTACGAGATTAAGTCTAAGCTCATAGAACATACCGCCGAGGCACAGATCAATAAGATGAATGAACAGAACCTTGAGCTTCTAAACAAGTTTGAAGCAGAGTGCAAGAATAGAGTGGAGGTAGAAAATTTGATGGAGACCATCAAGGAGTTGGAGAAGGTAATTTTTGTCTTTAATCGAAAGTTTGCTCCTTGGCTCTTTGTTTTATTTACCTTTTCCTTTCACAAAAATCATAAACTTTGTGCAAAATTCATATGACTATGGAATTGTACATTATTTGGCAGAAAAATATCCAGAATGATATACAGGGTTTAAAAGAGGTTAAATATTTATGCTACTTATGCTACTATTTTTGTATCTTTGTTAACTTCGCCCTGTACAGGACGCTAAATGAATTTCTATTTCTATGATTAAAAAGACAAAATTGGAAGTGTTAATTAATCTTATAAATCATACTTAATCCAGGAAACAAGTGTTAATTTTTTGATGGAACGAATATGCAATTGGGCTTGGTTAAAATATAATGTAAACTCTCATTGTTTCGTAAAAGGAGTGAAGTAAAATTACATTAGAATCATAAAATTAAATTATTAAAAATAATTTTCTACTAAGCTCTCAATTTTGAGGATTAACAATGTTGGAATCATACTTTACCATGCCAGTTTGTCAAGATCAATTTCGTTTGAACAGAAATACAATTATAGATAAAAAATCTGTGATTAAAATAATAACCATATTATTACAGAGCTCATTTACGAATGTTTCTGAAATGGGTACATTAATTAAAAGTTCATTATTAAAAATTTGAAAAAAAAGTGAGACATTTATGTGTTTCTACCACAACTTCATATGAGTTCTATATTTAAATTGCTACAAAAGAAATGTATGTTGGAATATACAATCTTAGAGAAAGCTTCCCAAATTAGACATAACTAAAAATATCAATTTGAAAGAAGATAGTTGATTTCAAATAAAAAATATATATATACATATAGTTTGGAATCAAAATTTTTAAAGAATCAAATGATTTCATAAAGGATGATGTTTTGTATAATTTTAATTTAAATTCAAAACAAATTCTACAAAAATTAGAAGATACATTGTGTCCCCAAGTTTTCAAAATTGTTTGTTTACGAAGAACATTGTTATACTAAACAGATAAGTTAAAGATAGCCGGCGTAATTTTGAAAAATATACTTGAAAAATATTTCTTCCGCTTTCATACATTTGTTGCACTGAAGCTAACTTAATTCATCCTTTACAGTTCAAACACTTGGTAAACATTGCGGAGGAAAGAATTCACTCCTTAGAAGAGCAGGAGGAAAGTTTCCGGCAGAAACTCGAGGAATCCGAATCGAACTACAGATCAAAAGTGTCCCTCTTACACGAAGAACTGGAAAAGATAAATTTGAATTATTCCGAGACTGTCCTAGAAAAGAGCCGCATCCTAACGGAGAAGGCAGAACTGGACTGCCAGCTTAAAGAATTCATTACGAAGGAAGCTGAGTTTGCGCGACAAGTTTGCGAGTACAAGGACGACTTTGCGAACATGAAGGAAACCTTCCAGAAGCAGGTTGCCCATCTCGAGCACCAGAAATCGAAGCTGGAGGTCCGCGTGAGCGTCTTGGAGCAGCAGAATGCCGAGCTGAAGAACAAAATGGTCAAGTTGCAAGCAGGAGATAACGAGCCCGGAAAGATTACCCCAACGACTACGTCGAGTCGCATCTTGGAATTGTTCTTGAATAAGACGGTTCCGCCTAGTTATAAGTCAAGGCAGTACGATCATTTGGATGATCAGGTTACAGTGTACAGTGTGCCGACTGTCGAGACAACTGGCCCGATGGATTTGGAAAGGATACAGGCGACGTCCTCGCCAGACTTGGGCATTGAGAGCGACCACGGGCGGTTTTCAAGTTTGGAGGCGCCTGCCACCTCGCAGAGCAGGCCATTCTTGAAGACGTTAGAGTTGACGGAATCTATGAGCAACCTGCTGAACAACGAGAATGAAAAGCAACTGGCTAATTGTAGTAAGTATTGTTGTATGTTGTAAAAATACGCAAACAAATAATTTCTAATATGGCATATTTAACACAGCCATGTCAGTGATTGTGATTGTCATGTTCATGGATTTTCTGTTCTTGATAAAATAGCTGAGATGAACATTACATTTTTTTGCTCACATTACATTTGAAAGCAAAGGACCACTGTAAAATTTTAAGTTTTTCTTTTCGGGTAAAATAATTAAAGAACTCTACTTGAATGGTTCTGGAAATTTCAAAAAATTTTATATTTCAACATAAAATCAGACTAATTTTATTCAAGTGACAACCACCTTATATGTTATTAGTTTGATTGGTTCATTTTAATTGTCAATAGACATTTAAATTGTTTATTATATTATATTATATTTATATAATTTAAAATTTAGAGCAAAACTATATTTTATAAATGATGCTATTTTGTTAAGTGCCAAAAATTTCTAATAATATTCCAATGTTCAAATTCATCGATATTATCACATAATGTTAAATTCACACAATGTAGAGAACTGATTTGGCTGAGAATATTACCAAGTTCAGAGTGTCTTAAACTTTACCATTATGACTACCAAAGTTTAATTTTGGTTCTCCCAAAATAAGTTATAACAATCAGTAAGAAATTTTCTCAAAATTGCATCACAAGTCAATTTTTCTAGCCCCGTCTTGTAGCTTGTGTCTTATTGGTTTATTAATTGCATATAAACGGCAGAAGCATTGTAATCCAGTAATACAAGAGTTTTTTTACAATGATGTACTCCACTGGCGGTGCAGCTATAAATCATCTTTAAAAATTTTCAGAAGGATTCAGGATTCAGCTATTTTTTTATGTCAGTAAAACTTTTGCAATGTTGATTGCCAGCACGTGAATATCTTTCATTTTTACCTCTCGTCTTAAATAAATAGTTATTGTGTACTAAGCAATTTTTTTTTAAAGTGCATTGAAAGTATGTGGCTAGTAGAAGTAGAACGTATTGGGTTGAGCTGGAATAAAAAGTTAAATAAAAATTTACAAAATCACTTTTGTTCTGTATAATTGCAAACCACTGAATCTACTTTTTGTTTCTTATTTCTTGAAATAGTCCAATTTTGACCTAATTTTACCAGTTTCTATGTTTGTCCTGGATTTTTTGCATTTGTTCTGCTTTTTTAAATGCCAGAGCTGCTATATCAGCCTATATGCGCAATATTTAAAATTGTGTTGATTCAATTTTGCTGTATCGTGTTGAAGTTAGTTTAAAAAAAGAAAAACATTAATGCAATTCTTAGTTACTTACGATCTCTGATATAACAAAAAGATTTTTCAGATAATGAGCAATGCTGCGAAAAGACGAAGGAGATTGTAAACGAGAACAATGACCTCAGGAAGAAGCTGTTGAGGACGCGCAAGGCTTTGGAGGACACTGTGGGCCAGTTGACGGTGGCAAACCAACGGAAAAAGCAGGTGGAGAAGACGATATGCAAGCAGATACATAAGACGAGCCAGGTGCTGCGCAAGGCCAAGGCCAACTTGGACTCCGGTTCCGATCAAGATGTGTTGAAGAAATAAAAAATATATCGTCCACAAATTTCCTGTTACTTGTAGATATATATTTATATATGTTAGCTCTTATTTTTTAACGCAGATTTTTTTATTGCTGTACATGATAAGTAATTCAAATTAAAAAGCATTATTGTAAATTGCCCCCTGTTTTACCTTTTGTTTGTTTGTCGTTCCTTAGGGGTACGTTTTGTTAGTGCTGGTTTGATTGATGGTATTGTTGGTATATTTATTTAGTTTGTAAATTGACCGCTTTGATGGTGCGTGCTAGCTGATAGTTTTCTGTTCAATAAATTATTATATCGACTGAGTAGGATAAACATTCCTGTTAAGACGTGTGTGAATGGGAACATTGATAATGCATTTATTTTTGTGTGATTGTGATACGTATGAGCCAAAATGTACAAAGTCTCGCAACTGTTTATAATGGCACTGTTTGTAAATAATAATAGTAATAATTAAAATTAGTTTAGAAGTTTAGTTACTTTGACCAGTTTTTGTCACATTGTGTTCAGAGATGTGTATATAGCCATAAATATAAATACTATATATTTATATGTAAATACGTTTACATTTTGCAAAAATACAAGACTTAATTTTTAAATCTTGTCTTCTTCATATTACCTTTCCTAATAAAATAATATAAGGTAAAATATAAGGTAAGTATAAAAAAAAACTTCATATATAAATGGATAAGTTGGAGACCTGTAGTCCATGGACCAGTATTTTAGCACCAAAAAACCTGATAAAATAAATGAATTTGTAGTTGTTTCAAATACTAATTCTAAGAAATTTAAAATTTAAGTTTTATATGCAATATCTACTTGGGAGCTATCCGTCTCTCTCTTTCGTTCGGACCCGGGTTTTCGCAGGCAGCGCGCGTATTGATAATGCATACATACGAGTTTTAACGGCACTGTTTGTGTTAAAAACTATTCAACGTTTTTTTTTATCGGGGTTTCATTCGTTAATCTTAGTACTTGAATAACGGACATTCAGATTAAATATTGTTAAATATTTAAATAGTTTTTTAGTTATAACGTCACAAAGATTATTTCTTAATATTATGCATTCTCACAATGCCAAATCTCGTCGCTACAAATCATTGAGCAATTATCACTTAACAAATATTTAGTTGTCACAGATATTTGCCAGTGTATTAGTAACACATTAATATTGTTATAATTATTATATAAATCTCTAAGGCAATATTTCATCTGTTGGCATTCTGGTATTCTAAAACTAACAGTCTATTGTTTACCAAGATTGGGTTTATAAATGGACGTAATTTATGAATATCTAGTCCCGATTTTACATATAAATTATAAATAGTCGGTAAACAACGTGTTTGGCATTTTCTGTATACCGGGTGATCCACGGCAGGTACTCCCGTTTAGTTTTTTCTTATAAAGCTGGATGAATGAAATTTGGGAATGTGTTAATAGACAAAAAATGCAATTCTTTGGGATACTCTTGAGATTAATATGACTTCTGTTTTTTCCGGAAATGACGTCATCATTGAAATTTTAAATGGCACTCTATATTCTTTGTTTGATATATTCAATCAGGATGACATTCTGAACACAAAAAGATATCGATCGTCAATTTTTATCACCAAGGCAACGCACAAATAACTATTTTGTGTATTAGTCTAGGTGGCTAGGTATTAGTGAAAAAGCCGGAAATTGTCAAATAACCACTAAGTAACTAAATTGATTTTGGCCGACAACATTTTGGCCACGCGCGCTGTCTGCGAAAACCCGGGCCCGAACGAAAGAGAGAGACGGATAGCTTCCAGGTAGAAAAATGCTTATAACTCAAAAACGAAAAAAGCACAAAACTTCTGGTTTGCGGCAGAAAACAGCACAAAACTAGCACAATACTTTAGCATCGAAAAAAGTTTGATTTTATTTCTAATTTGGAAGTTAGATCAGGCATGTCCACAGCCCCTTCAGAAAAATGCTAATAACTCGGAAACGAAAGAAGCACAAAACTTCTAGTTTGCGGCACAAAACAGCACAAAACTAGCACAAAACTTTGGCATTAGAAAAAAATGGTAATTCCAAAGTGGGGGGGCTGGCATGTCCACAGCCCCCCTTCCGAAAAACGCTTATAACTCGGAAACGAATGAAGCACAAAACTTTTGGTTTGCGGCACAAAACTTTGACGTACAAAAAATCTCTCAATAAAAATACGTACACGATAAATAATAATTTAATGTTTAAAAAAATAATTTTTGTGTCTTCCCAATTTTAGTTTTTTTTTAATATAATAATAAATATACTCAAGTTCTGGCCATAAATAAAATAATCGACGACAAAATATCTACTTTCAATGTACATTTTGATGTTGTGTGGAAAAACTGGTACCATGTTTTTTCCTCATTTTTTGTCCTTGCATATTACCAACTTTTTGAATTTATTGAGAAACAGTTTTTTAGTGAAATAAACTAATAAACATGTTTAAAACAAATTCGTGTTGTTAACGTATGTAAACAGGCGGTAAGTAGACGTCTAAAACATGTTAATTGAAAAGCTAGGAGACCTACAAAAAGTTCTAAATTATTGCCTGTACATCATGCTGTTAGAAGAAATTTTGTTGAAAATTATGGAGAATGTACTATTCCTGAATGGTCGAATGTCTTGATTACGTCAGGGCTTCGCCTTAACATATGGTGGATGAAAGAAAAATTTTGTGAAAAATGACTGGTAAAAGGTTTAATCAGAATTTGAAATCCCTTCGTACACCATAACCGACCCACCATTATAGGTATACTAGTCCGGGAGGTAACGACAGAAATTTCCGGGTCATTTTCGCAAGCTTTATTTTTTTGTATGCGTTATGTGTGTATTGTATAATAGCAATCTGAACGTCTGCCGGCGCACTTCCGCGACAGGGGGTTACAGGAGGGTTACAACACCTTATTATAACCCCTTATAATGTTATTAGTGGCAGACTATTATTTTTGGGTTTGCTGATATAAAAAGAAGCATTTCAATCAATTTCATCCTTGGGGACATAATTTTTTATTTTTTTCTTCTCTTTTACTTATATGGGTGGCAGACGAGTTTTGGTGAGGAATTTAAGTGGCAGACGATATTTTATAAGCTTCTTATGTTTCAACTGATACATAAAATCAGTTTCGCGTATGTAGCTATAATTTTTTTGAAATAATTTTTTTGCTGGGGTTGTAACCCTCCTGTACCCCCTGTCGCGGAGGTGCGCCGGCAGACGTTCAGGTTATTATTATACATTACACACTTAACTCATACGGAAAAAATGAAGCTTGCGAAAATGAATCGGAAATTTCTGTTATTACCGCCCGGACTATACCTACCTTTTCCGTTCAGCCCAAATTTTACAGCAGTATGAGGAGTTAGTGGGTAATAATTTTATATTGATGATAACAATGCATTTTCCAATGTACCTAAATTTGAGACGTCGACAGGCACCATCAAAAACCAAAATTTCGAAAAAGAAACGTGTCCACTTTTTACTTTATCATAAGCAGTATGTAAAGTATTGTAATCGTGCCGAAAAAATTTTTTTTGGCAAGCTTTTGGTTCGCAATGGTCCAAAGGAACTGGTAGTTTATTCTAACCCTTTTTCAAGGATTTTGCAAATGAGCCGCCATTTCTGTAATTTCGTCAAAATAGTCAAAATAATAAATTAAAGTAGAGGAAATTTTGAATAATTTATGTTTATAACATTTTTTGTTAAAATTCATAGTTTAGCTGCAAGAGCAAATTCTATTTGATCGAGATCAGTCGCATCTGCATTAATATGAAACTACATAGTAGCCAGGATTTCGACAAATTTTTTTTTTTGTTGTCACATTCGAAAACAGCTGATCTCATCAGAGGTTGGAGAACCACTATGGAACGTTGCCCAAGTGCGGCAAATTATAAAATACAAATTTCAAATAAAACAAGATCACCGATTTGATTGTTTGTTGATAAGAAATATCAACCCGTCTTTATATCTAATTCTAAAAACGATAAATTGAGAAAATTATAAATAAAGTATAGCGATGAGTGTAGTTCTATTTTAGTATGTTGGCAGGGATGTGTCATGAACAAATATAAATCTGTCAGAATTTGAATTACCTTTTTAAGGTGCGTTTACCGTTTACATTAGTGATAATGGCAGTGGTAGCAGACGCCATTTTAGTATTTCTAATAGAAAATTGCTAGGGACTCATGTTTATGTACATGCAAACTAATATGTGTCACTATCACGATATGTAAGAAATACTATAATTTCGTATTCTACCACCGCCATTACCTACCATTACCACCAATCGGAACGCACCTTTAAACTTGACGTTTCGTCAAAGTACCAACCTAACATTTCCTATACAGAAATATAACCATTTTTTATTTATTCATTTTTAAATACGTATTTCTCAAAAAGCAACACAATAAACGTTGATGTCACTCCTGCCAAAAACTAGATAGCGCGACTCGCTCACATGCAACGGCGACACTCCGCCTTGAGTGACGCGCCGCATCACCGCTCGTCGCGCTATTCCGTACTTTCGGCACTTGTGACATAAATAACTAATATTCTAATGACTTAGTGTAGGTAGTGTCAAATGCTGATGCTTTGACAATACCTAGGATTTATCTCCATAAAATAAATTCTCATGCAGCTAAACTATTAATTTTATATATTGTATGATAAAGTCATGTGCCTGGCCACATCAGATTTTTACTTTATCATACGCAGTATGATAAAGTATTGTAATCGTACCGAAAAAGAAATTTGAGATTTTAGCGGAAATAGGTCTTTATGGGTCCCCTGAACATTTTTCACCAAGGTACAAAAAAATGTCTGTGTGTGTGTGTGTGTGTGTGCGTGTGTGTGTACCCGTTTTTTGTGGAGACGTTTCCGGAGAAACTACTAAAGGTATCGGGACGAAAGTTCATATTTAGAAGTTTCATGACTAAACTTAGAGCTGAAAAGCTTTTGGTTCAAAAGGGTCCAAAGGCACTGGCTGTTTCCTCTAAGCATTTTTCACGGATTTTTCAAATGAGCTGCCATTTCTGTAATTTCGTCAAAATAGTTAAATAATAAATTAAAGTAGAGGAAATTTTGAATAATTTATGCCTATGATAAAATTAATAGTCTAGCTTCAAGAGCAAATTCTGTTTGATCGAGATCGGTCGCATCTGCATTGATATGAAACTACATACGTAGTAGCCTGGATTTGACAAATATTTTTTTGTGCTGTCACCACAGAAATGTCTATGGCTGTCACACTCGAAAACAGCTGATTTCATCACAGGTCACAGGTTGGAGAACCGCTATGGAACGTTGCCGCTCTAGTGCGGCAATGTACAAAATACAAAATTCAAATAAAATAAGATCACCAATTTAATTGTTTGTTGATAAGAAATATCAACCCGTTATCTAATTCTATATCTAACGCATATCTAATTGTAAAAACGATAAATTGAGAAAATTGTAAATAAAGTATAGCGATGAGTGTAGTTATATTTTAGTATGTTGGTACGGATGTGACATCTACAGTGTCATGAACGAATATAAATCTGTCAGAATTTGAATTAGCTTTTTAAACTTGACGTTTCGTAGAAGCGGTATTAACCTAACATTTCCTATACAGAAATATAACCATTTTTGATTTTCTTTAAATACTTCTCAAAAAGCAACACAAAAACGCTGATGTCACTCCTGTCGAAAACTACATAGCGGGACTCGCTCACATGCGACGGCGACGCTCCGCCATCGGTGACGCGCGGTCACGCGCCGCATCACCGCTCGTCGCGCTATTCCGTACTTTCGGCACATGTGAGATAAATAACTATTATTCTGACGACAGTAGGTAGTGTCAAATGCTGATGCTTTGACAATACCTGCTATTGATACTATTGACTATTAAAATATCTGTCAAATCCTGGCTAACTAGTTCAATTTTAATGCAGACACGATTTATCTCAATCAAATTCTCATGCAGCTAAACAATTAATTTTATATTTTGTATGATAAAGTCATGTGCCTGGCCACATCAGATTTTTTTTTATTTAGTAACGATTTGATTTGAGCGGATTGTTGCCTTTTATACTCTCAAAAACTTTTGCAATGCATTTTTGAACCACCCAAATGCACACATTGTTAGTAAATTATAAATTTATTAGTAAATTGAGCCTTACAAAAATGAGTCATCGGCTTAAATAAAACACCTAATTTATTATTTTTTATTTTCATGTTTTGAATTGCCGCAAAGACTTTAAAATTATTTAAATTTTTGACATTTTTCATTATTATGGCACGTCTTATTAAGTGTTCAGCATTCGCTGTAGAGTAAATGGCTCACACAGACGCGGGCTGTAATAATGATAATTCGGGCCTGCCGATGCCCCCGTAGTGGCGAAAGTGTTGGGGGATTTTAAGGCGTGGATTATTATTATTATTATTTTTATTATTATATCATATTTAAAAAACAAAAAATAAAAGTGTTTTTCAAAAATTAAAATAATTTTAAAGCCTTTGCGGCAGTTCAAAACATCAAACAAAAAACAAAATAACTTTTCCATGATGTCACATACCAAAATTTGAAAATTTCAAAAATATCAGCCCACCCTACTGCAGGTTGCCAATGAGAGCTAGCGGGCAATGGGTAGAGAGGAGAGTTTTCGCATCCGATGCCCGACAAATGTGAACAGCGTCATACAAACAAGTACGCGAGCAAGATCCGGCTCGATTTTTGATCGGGCTTGCGGCGCTGGCAAAACACCCGACAAAACTTGACGGAGCCGAGAAAAAAATCGGTGTCGGATGTGAACAGCTCCATACAAAATGTTAAGCCACTAGAGCACCCGTTTTTTTTTTAGCAGAAATTGCAGAAATTGCAGAAAATTGCAGAAATTGAGCAGAAATTGTGTATAGAAAAAGTTGAAAGTTGAAGTGGAAATATGAGCGGTAAAATAAAATTTGTAAACTAGAGATTTGCACGTTTATTGATTATTAACAGTTGAAGAAACTAAAACCTAACAAAATATAATTAACTTCTAAGATGTGCTTGTGATGAATTGTTTCTTTATTTTCTCTATGAGGTCCGCCTTTTTGTCCCTCGTCGAACAGTGCAAATTTCGTTCTTTTAGCCAATGGAAGAGTGTCGTCGTTGTTAATTTCTCGATTGTATTATTGTCCACATACTCCTTCATGTTGTCTATCTTCATTGGTTTCGGTTTTGGTCGAGCTTTTTTCGTGGGCGTCGGATTCTAACAAATACAATAAAATTAAACATTTCAAAGATTTAACCATTGCGTAATGTTAAAATATGCTGGATGTATTTTAAGCCAGAGCGCATCAAACTTCTTTATTTTCATACTTTATTAAACACTATTTGAATAACTAATGTGCACGTTGTTATGTATGTAACACTTCTTCATATTATTTCTTTTGTTCGGGTATCATGTCAATAAGCTATAATTAACAACTCACAGTTTCGCTACTATCTGAAGACCTTTTAGTTCCGTTGGTTTGCGTCTCATCCTTTGCGTTGATTTCCACATCATTTTTCATCTCACATCCGGTATCTATCTGCAATGGTTTTTCGTCATTGTCGTTCTCACATTGAACATTATTGCGTTGTTGCGTTGTATCTTTCCTGTTTTCCTCTGACCCATTCGTAATGTCCACATCATTTCCGCTACGACTATCATCTTTCGTCGGCTATGGATAAACAAGCATTGTCAAGCCGTACTGCATGAACAAACACCAACGCGAACTACGAGAAATGTACCGTAAATTCGATAAGTGCAACTCACCATGTCGGTAGTGATATCGTCCTGCAAACGGTTTGGTGATGTAGTCGTGCTCATCAGCGCTGGTAATGCCCGCTCTGCTTGTTGATTGTAGGATTTTGTTTGTGTTGGGACAGTAGCGAAATAAAAACCTGCATGCATACATACCCGATTTTTCGGATCGGCTTTTCGTTTTGCGCCATCTATTTCACAAATACGGCATGATGCGGCAAAGCACAGATTATAGCGCACAAGAAGTTAAAAATCGGGTAAACCCTTTGGGTAATTCTGAAACCTATTCGAGATAACCTATCAGGTAGTACTGCATACACCCAACTTTGGGATTAGTGATTCCTGCAGACATTTTAAAGATGCGATTATGGATGCGATTGATTGAAACATGAAATATTTTGATAACTCGAACTGTGTAATGTCAAAATGACGGTTTGTCAATCTGACATTTATGGTGTGTTCCGTTTACTCTATATGGTTTACTCACAGAATATGTTATGTTGAATGTTTGAAACGAATGTGTAGCAGGAAAATAGAGGTAGGTATACTAAATAGTTTGCGCTTCAACGGCTGTACATTTTGGTTAGCACGGAAAAGTTGTAGTAAATATCCTTGATGGTGTAGTTCTGAAATTTAAATGTTTAATTTTATTTTTAGTTACATAAACAAGAAACAGATCTGGACGTATTTATCACAGATAGAAAAGATTTCTTGTTTTTTCGTTTGAATTTATTCTTTTGGGTCAAAACATATTTCTTTGACGCCAACAATATTTACTTCATTGAATAGGTACTCTAGTTTATTTGCTTGTAGAGATTAATTTATTGGAAATATTTTATTTAAGTGAAATAAATATATTTGGATACAAACAAAATGTACCTTTCCTTTAAAGTAATATTTTTGTTTTGATTTAAAAAACTTTTTTTTTCACACCAATGAAATAATTTTGATTTAAACATATAAATTTGTATATAAGGAGAGATTTATTTCGGTTAAAGTAATTTTGGCTTGCAACCTTAAAATACAGCATTTTAACTTAACCAACAATTTCGATAATTTCAAAAAATATAGGATTCTTTCACTCAACACAATCATAATTATTTGAAGTAAATAAATATCGTTTCTTATAATATACAAAATGTAAATTTTAACTGGTAACATAAGTTGTTTGACACAAATCAGCGTTCCTTCCACCAAACAAATATTTCAAACAAATGCGTTTTTAACCGCAAATAAATATTTCTTTGCCTCTATTGAAACAACAGATTTCTTTGAGTCAATGCATATTTAACAAAAATTTCTATCTGTGTAGTTACTGTTGAGAATTACTGTAACATGTCAATCATGTATGTCAAGTGTTCAAGTATTCTCGTTGTTGTTTGTATATGACAAGATTATATACAATTATTTAAGTCAGATCAATCATAAAAATTATTACAACAGATTGTTGTGTTTCACTATACACCAATCACCACATAGAATAACAGGGTATAGATTGAATGAAATGAATATATGTATGTTTTGTACTCAACAAACTTTTAACACTCGTTTGTTGAAAAGGAAATATAATATTAGCGAAAGTTATAAATAAAACCTAAAATAATTAAAACAAGAATAAAAATCAGAAAAAATATTAGAAGAAAATGTATTAAGTACCGGTGTCCGTATAGTGCGTACTCAGGAGAATATGCAGTGTATATGTTTCTTGTTTAATCAACAATTGTTTGTACCAAGGGTTTTGTATGTTATATTTTTTGCGAGCTCTTAATATTATTGTATGATTAAAAAATTTGATGTTGCCACTCACATGACTTTACCATCTACACACATATACACACACATACACACACACACACACACAGACATTTTTTGGACCTTGTCAAAAATGTTCAGGGGACCCAAACATTTTTTTACACGATTACGATACTTTATCATACTATGTAGTATGGCAAAGTAAAAAATATTTAGGGCTGGCTACCACCCGGGGGAAGTTAGCAATAAAAGTTAGCAATAAGTTTATTTTTTAACCGATTTTAATAAATGATACAATATTTTAAAGCTCTCACCGACCTGATACCCCATGAGTTTTGCCCGGTCGATCAAATCATAATTAGTGCCCTAAAAATTAAAATGAAAGTTGACTTTTTTGAGATTTTGGCAAAGTTTTCGGCATCATATCTCGGCTATGACTTAACCGATCATAATGCGCAATACATTAATCGAAAGCGCAAGTCTTCACGTACTCCCCATAGTTTTGCCCGATCGAGATTCAAACAACTAGCGCGCAAGAATAATTGACAAAGTTTGTGCTACGGAGATATCGACAAAGGACCGTGTCGGGTACCACGGTGAAGAAAAGCAAGTGTTTTAAGCACTTCCTCTCATCCGATTTTAACAAATTACGCACCAATCGATAGCTTAGGGTGCCAACGAGTTATGCTAGTTTTGCCCGGTCGAGATTCAAACAATTAGCTGGCAAGAATAATTAACAAAGTTTGTGCTCCAGAGACATCGACAAAGGACCGTGTCGGGCACCATGGTGAATAAAAGCAAGTGTTTTAAGCACTTCCTGTCATCCGATTTTAACAAATTATGCACCAATCGATAGCTTATTGTGGCAACGAGTTATGCTAGTTTTGCCCGGCCGAGATTCAAACAATTAGCGGGCATGAATAATTAACAAAGTTTAGATGCGGTAAGCGTGATAAATAAAACATATAAAAGAGAGTATCTATGGAATGGGCCAACCGGTAATAATAGAAGGTTAGCTTTATTTTTATAGAAAAGATGGGAAAGCAAGAGAGACATTAGTAGAAATTAAATATCCATATCTCAGTTCCTAATAGGCGACGGTATACAACAGATAAAAATTACAATTTGTAGGAAATATTTTCCCTAGAAATTGTAATATTATTAAGATTTATTAAGCTATAAAGAAACGAGAAATAAACACCCACCATAGGTGAAATACAAAGACAATTACAAGAAAGGTCACCTCAAAATGAAGTATGATAGGTGTGTGGACGTTTCCCGATAAAGAATTAAAAGTGAAACGAAAAAAAATTCAAAGAGACAAGTTTTTGTTAGCCAATATGGAGAAAATTAGAATTTTATAATGGCGTGTGTTTTACCTGAAGGTGTCGATATCTGCTAAGTATCAACGAGACATTCGAGGTGAACGAAGAAAACAAAAAAATTTAATTAAATATGTAACAAATGTACAAATGTGTTCACGGCCAGAATCATTTAGAACATAAATAGTTTCCGGGTTGTGCCGTGACTCAAAATTCAAAATTAATAATTTCTGACTTTGCGACCATGCTGTTCGCTTCTTCTAACTGTATATGATAATGATATGATATGATAATGTAATGATGTAATGATAATATAACGTATGTAAAGTAATAAATGATTTATGTAAATAAATCGGTCTGTTTTACCAAAACAACATTTTTTTCAAAATAAATAAATAAAAAGGCTTTATTGGTTTTCGTAGAAAATGCAAAGCATAATACAAAATTGTTAGTAAACGGACTAAAAGGGACGGTGCAGTGTAGACTGGCTCGGCGCCAGTCAACACCGCCGGCTCCTTTGATCTTCACCGCAATCTTGTTCAAAGAATGAAGCCGGCGTTCCCCTAATAAGTGTTTCTGCATTTTCTGCGGACTGTACAATGGGCGCGGCTTGTTCCTTCCTCTCGCGCCTCAGTTTTGTCAAACTTTCGAGCCGGTGACTGACATTTATTCTTAAAATTACTACTAATAATATAGTAGTTGAACTTAGCAGTACTAATTCCTTCGATTACTTTTGCGGGGAAGTTGCAACATAGAACGCGTGTTATGAGGGTAAACAACAGTGACGCCGGCACCGAATACCGACAAAGATACAAAGAGATTGCCGACATTGGCGCTTTCGTTTGTTAACATTATAGGGTGCCGGTAGATCGCTTTTGTCAAGTTCTTGCGGATAGTTATTGAGTGCTTCGGAAATTTTGATGTCGTTCTTGGGAATATTATCAAAAATAACAGATACTATTAAAATGCAAAATCATTTAATGAGTTGGTAAAATTTAGTTCTTCGCGAATTGCATAGTCGCATTCCACAAAATGAATGACGATCGTCGATCTAATTTGTCGTAAATATCTACATTTATCACGAGCACAAATAAAATAGTTTGTGATCGGTATACCAGATATGATCGTTTCTCCATGTCTCTGGAGCACAAACTTTGTTAATTATTCTTGCGCGCTAATTGTTTGAATCTCGATCGGGCAAAACTAGCATAACTCGCTGCCACCCTAAGCTATCGATTGGTGCATAATTTGTCTAAATCGGATGACAGGACGTGCTTAAAACACTTGCTTTTGTTCACCGTTGCACCCGACACGGCCCTTTCCCGATGTTTCCGGAGCTCAAACTTTGCTAATTATTCTTGCCCGCTAATTGATTGAATATCGGCCGGGCAAAACTAGCATAACTCGTTGCCACCATAAGCTATCGATTGGTGCATAATATGTTAAAGTCGGATAACGGCCGGGCAAAACTAGCATAACTCGTTGCCACCCTAAGCTATCGATTGCTGCATAATTTGTTAAAATCGGATGACAGGAAGTGCTTAAAACACTTGTTTTTCTTCACCGTGGTGCCCGACACGGTCCTTTGTCGATGTCTCTGGAGCACAAACTTTGTTAATTATTCTTGCCAGCTAATTGTTTGATTTTCGACCGGGCAAAACTAGCATAACTCTTTGCTACCCTAAGCTATCGATTGGTGCATAATTTGTTGAAATCGGATGACAGGAAGTGCTTAAAACACTTGCTTTTGTTCACCGTTGTACCCGACACGGTCCTTTGTCGATATCTCCGTAGCACAAACTTTGTCAATTATTCTTGCCCGCTAATTGTTTGAATCTCCATCGGGCAAAACTATGGGGAGTACATGAAGACTTGCGCTTTCGATTAATGTATTGCTCATTATGATCGGTTAACTCATAGCCGAGATATGGTGCCCAAAACTTTACCAAATTGTCGAAAAAGTCAACTTTCATTTTAATTTTTAGGGCACTAATTATGATTTGATCGACCGGGCAAAACTCATGGGGTATCAGGACGTTAAGAGCTTTAAAATGATGTATCATTTATTAAAATCGGTTAAAAAACAAACTTATTGCTAACTTTTATTGCTAACTTCCCCCGGGTCTGGCTACCGGCTGTAAAAATGAATTAGACACGATTAATGATTCGTAAAATTAAAAGAAACATTTTTTTGCTACAAAATTTTTGCATGCCTATATTTTATTTTTAAAAAAATATGATTTAATTTGTCAAAAATACAATATCTAAACTACCCTGGCCTGGCGGACAGGCGACAGCAAATAGATCGAACAAGTTACACTTTTTTTGTATATTCTAAATCTGAGATCTGAAATTCAGAAATTTCAACAACGAATTTGAAAATGCATTTTGAGAAAAAAATGCGTATTTTTGCATTTTTGCGTTTGTTTTAGCACATCATTCTATCATTCCATTTAAAATAACGTAAAATAAAGGAGTTGATAGTGCAACTTAGGAGTATCTATTTCAGTAAAAGTTAAATTTGTGTCAAGTATAGTTTTGAAAAGAATTGGAAGAATTGAATTGAAGCTGGCCATGGAAGCATTCTTATACGGTGCTCGTCCACGAAGGTCTGGAGTTTGGACAACATGCGCGATGTGCGGTCGGGCGTTGTCGTGCGTGTATAGCAGACGTTGGCGCCTCCGAACATAGGGAAGCACAACGGGCCGTAGCACCTCATCCACGTATCGTTGAGCCATCATCATCTGCTGTACACGCAGCAGACGTGTACGTCCACCATGTGAAATTGCACACCATACCATAATTCCCGGTTGGCGGTGGATCGGGCGTTCTTGCACGCACTGCTCGAGTAGACGCTCACCACGTCTCCGAAGAACCCAAATTCGCGCGTCACCGGTGCTCAATTCAAACCTTGATTCGTCGGAAAACAAAATGTTGACGAATCAAGATACAAAACTCATTCTATTAGTGATTGAATGCAGCTGTCCCACTTTTTAGAAACCAAATGTCTTTATGAGTAAAAAGCTTTTATGAATGCAAAAAAAGAACAAAGAAAGCAACATTAAAATATAATAGTTAATTAACTTTGTAAAAAAATCTGATGTGGCCAAGCACATGACTTTATCATACAATAAATAAAATTAATAGTTTAGCTGCATGAGAATCTATTTTATTGGGATAAATCGTAGGTATTGTCAAAGCATCAGCATTTGACACTACCTACACTACATTATTAGAATAATAGTTATTTATGTCACAAGTGCCGAAGTGTTCATCATACTGCGTATGATAAAGTAATAATTTGGGAAATAAAAAAGAAACTTCCCATGAAAGAGACTACACCAAGAAAACAATTCGTTAATGTGAAAATTATTATTCAAAATGACAAATTATTTAAAAAACAAAGGAAAACATCAGCAAACTTATTTGTTTCGTAGTGATAATCAATGTATTTTAATGATTTACGTACTTATTAATTTACTATTGTAATGGGTATTGTTTGTGTTCTTCCTTCGTTGTTAAATTGTCTGATTTGTATCTTTTCTATTGGCAATACCGACCTAATTTTGATCTTCACTATTCAGTATCTCTAAAAATTTATTTTTCGATAGCACTTATAGTTACAAAGATTCCTTAAGTTACCCATTTTATAATAACCACTAAATAAAAATGCTCAATAACAACTCCATTCCATATAAATTACATTTAATATCATATATCACAAAAAATAATACTCTACAACATTCAGTGCAAACATAAACTACTCAAGCATAGCCTAACTCTCTCTGATTTCTCCAGTCTAACTCCATAGCAGCACTATCCTCATATCCATGCACAGCAATTAAATCCTTATAATCCTCCGAATTATACCGCAACGGATACAACAACACGTGCTTCGTATGACATGGCGTAATCCCAGTCTTCAGTGCCAAAATACCGAGATAAACATCATCAAGACGAAAATGCTGGGTATAGAAACTAGCATAATACATATCAACCAATGCATCATACGACAGCATGTAAGCCCCCGCAGTTGCGTACAACGGAAACCTTGCATATTTATATTCCGATAAGCTTAAAAACCATTTACTAAACATAAACCGCTGTGGACGTGCCGGTATACAATATCCCGAATAAAAACGAACATTCGAGACTGATTCCAAAGAGTCAATTAAGGGTTGAGAATACGACGCTGGTGGATACGTCGTAGGACTCCGTAAATAACTTAAAAGATTTTTTGTCGAGACAAAGAAATCATCATCGACAAACATGTAAAAATCAGAATTTGGGCAATCAGTTACAACCCATTTAAAGCTTAAAATAGTTTTAATCGTATTATTAAAGTATCTGTCGGCAAAATTTGCTTGTATAATATCGTTGTGTTCGTCAAACTCCCGATTCACCATTTGTTGGTCCTTATCGTCTTCTCTGACACCCAACATAAAAACTCTGCGGATTTCTACATCGGCAAATCGCTTTTCGTCTCCCCAAGTCCTCCGTATTGCTTTTCTACGTTCGAAATGATCTAGCGCCGACTTTACGATGAAAACCAAACGCAATTTATCATTTTCTTTGCATTTATCGTATGGTTTACGTATGTAATCATAATTGTAGTGGTTTATTACGGATCTAGATGGGATTTTGTGCGCTTTTAGCTCTTCTACGTAACCGGAGATGTCCTCATCTAATGGGTACGAAAATTTACTGTAGCTCTTCTCAAAAATTATGTGCAGTGCCCCGCTTATCTGCAGGACTAAGTACGTCACTAGAACGATGAACCACGGACTTAATACGAGCTTCCTGAGCTTTATTATGATTATCTTGCTGCCCATGATCAGTTACGAGTATTCACTGAGATTCTGTAAGTAAAAATATGTATTATTGAAGGGAGTTTAGTATGTAGTATGAAGCAAACCTTAATTTATTAAGACACAACCTCAGAACAGTTGTGTAGATTCTAATTTCAAGCATTTAAAAGTGATCGAAAACGTAATTGGTTTCGGTGCGGTTTGGCTGAGAATTCTGTAAGATCGTGATATTCCATTATCAATAAAAAAGCAGGACAAAGTTAATATATTGTGGAGATATTAAGTAGACAGATCATGTCGTTAATGGCACGAACCCATCATCACTACCGAAACAACATTGACACAACTTCACAGTTTTTAGGCCTTGTCTTGACACTCTTGACAGTCTTGGTACTTTACAGTTCACAATGCTGCCACATGTTGCCAAAAATGTAATTAGGAATTTGGAAGAAAATGTGAATTATTAGATAAGATTTATTATATCTATCGATATGAGCAAATACGGTGTAAAAGTTATTCATAATCCGCATTCCTAATCAATACACGAAATCTCGCTTATCAAACATTTTCGCAATTTGTTTTATGCAGTTGTATACATACACGGTTCATCAAAAGTTTCTATATTGAAACTTCTTTGGATACGGTACCGCATTGCCATTTGACATAATATCAATGTGTATAAGCATATACAATTTATAAATTCCTATGTAATCGCCTTTATAGTTGCAAATAAATACTATACCTAGCTAGATAGATATTATTTTACGAACATCCAAATTTGTTACGTATAATTTCCTATTGTAGAATCACAGTGCATATAATAGTACCTATATTATAAGTTTTATAAGACAATAGCACGAGTTGTTTTGGGCACGACGAGCGTTGCGAGGAGTGCCTAAACGGAACGAGGGCGCCAATACGTCATATAAAACGAGTGTTACCTATATACTATTTTTTCTTCTTTGCGAATTTAATTTTACATAAATTTCGAATATTGCAGGTTGGCGTCTTACAATCTAGAGCAATTTAATTTCCAACAGGTGGTAGTTGTGGTAAAATTCACAAATACGATTGAGGTGAGCCAATAGCGATTGAGATGCCAGTCTTATTTTGATACTTGACACCAATATCATTAATATTGCTAAATTACAAGTTACTAAAAGTTTGTGATCAAGTGTTTTCATAACGAGTTTATACTGAACGCAAAGTAGAAAAAAAATTCAACTTTGCGTTCGTTATAAACTCATAACGAAACCGCTTTTGGTGTCGTTATGAAAACACTAGATCACAAACTTGTAGTAACTTTTAGTTTTCCAAGATTGATGAAACTGACGTCAAGTGTCAAATATATGGCTGACATCTCAATCGCTATTGGGTCGTCTCATCGTGTTTGTAAATTTAACTACAAGTAGCAACTGTTGAAGAAAAAAATACTCTAGATTGTAAGATGACAACCGCAATTTTTGACATATATGTAAAATCAATGTCGCAAAGTAGAAAAATAGTATACTCGTTTTACAAGACGCATTGGCGCACTCGTTCCATTTGGGCACTCCTCGCTACGCTCGTCGTGCCCAAAACAACTCGTTCGCCATTTTTTGTCTTATAATACTGCTTGTATTATAATATACTATAATCATCTGTAGAATTTGTTAATGTGGTATGTTTGATAATTCGCCGATGTAAAAAATATTAAACTTATATACAATTCAGATTATGCTAGCGTGGATGCGCTTGTGTGCCAATAGAATATACTTAAATTTTCAATTTTTTGAAATGGGATGGCTAAGGTGGAAATTTGTGGAAAGTAAGCGCGCGAGTAGGTAATTAAATTATACATCTTCCATTCGCACAAAAGCGCGTCGTTTGAGCGGGTGCACCTAGTACCTACCATAATTCTTACCTTTGATTCTTTATCAAAACGGATTACTAATAAATGCTTCTTATTTTGGTATTTTCCTGCAATCTTTTCGAGACCATCACTTCCTTCCTTCCTTAACGTTGTCGGTGCTTATGTCGCTGATAACTGATAAGGAAATATATTCAGCAAATGGTTGAACCGTGACTCAACACTGCTGAGTAGATATACTAATAAAACTTTATATACCCACACATAAACAACTTTTAGCTGAGTTTTACCGACTAACATCACACTAATGCTATATGTCTGTAGGTTCTGTGATCTTGTAGTCGCTAGTGAAATTCAAATTTAATTGATTTCGCAGGGCTATTGATATTTTCGCTCTTATTGGCTTTTGCCGTTCAGGTATAAAATGATCGCGCCGTAGGGGAGAGCAAAAAAGGTAAATATGATTGCGTGGAATTATCTACATTGTAATTTAGATAGTAATACGATTACTTTATAATGCCTGATAAGCCCGAATTGTGACACAGCCAACCGATTTATCTAAATGGTTAGATTCATAACAAACATCATTTAGTAAGCAGCATAGTAGTAAGTTTAAGTATAGAGTAAAAAATTGTGATCACCATCTAAAATCAGGCAAAATAACTGTGATCCTTGATACTTTACCGTAAAATATTGCATGTTTGCAGATAAAGTTGTCGAGATAGATAATGTAGGCCTCCTTCTGAAATCGCTGCTCATATTATTGTTGGGTTGGATTTTAGCCTCTCGTGACACATATTCGTTTGCATGTACATAAACATGAGTCACTAGCAATTTTCTATTAGAAATACTATAATGGCGTCTGCTACCACTGCATTAGCACTTAAGGTACGGACACACATGCTTATTAGAAGCACGAAAGCATGCTTTTTTCCAGGAAATAAGCATGCTTATTACTAGCAATGTCTAGACACACATGCTTATTGCTGGAAATAAGCATGCTTTCGTGCTTCTAATAATCATGTGTGTCCGTACCTTTAAGCCTTGATTACACGTAACGAGTACAGTGGCGAGACAGTAAAATATCGCTAATATTTTACTGTTGGGACCAGTTGTCCGTTTCTAGTTACGCAGATAATCGCAAATAAACTTAAACTGGTTCAAAATACTCAGTTTTGTTTCATTCGCTAATTAGTCTCTTTATTGTGTTTTGATCAGATGTTTGTCTGAAACCCGTCTGCGGTTGGAAACGCATGAAGAAATGCGGTTTTGTCGCGAAGGAAAAAGGGACCACTTGTCGATATCACGCTACGGTCTTTGACTACCATATTTTACCTACTTCCCAGAGATGCAATCGCGTTGAAATTTTGAATATGGATAAATTTCTGGTTACAATGCACGAATCAATAAAAAAACTGAAAAGATTCCCTAAATTTTCAGAAATTTTGAAAATTTTTAAAATTTCTCCAGTCCAGTTTGAAATTTTGCATGTGGACAGACTTCCGGTGACAATGCATGAATCAATAAAATTATTAAAACCTTTCCAAAATTTGCAAAACTTTTGAAAATTTGTCCATACGTTACCCTGGATTAGACTATTTTGTAGCCCCCAGGTCCATGGATCTATAGACTATAGATTAAAAAACCTATTAAACCTAAACGGAATAATGAAATAATAAATTCTACTAAAAATCTTAAAACTATAATTGAAATTGTTACAAAAATTTTGGCGTTCTTAAGTTCTTAAATTTTAACTTTGCAAAAGTTTGAAGTGTCTCAGCGCAAACGTTTACTTTTTGCATCCGCAACTTAATTATTTTTTTTTTCAATTTCCCGTTATGGTAATAGGTTTAAAATGTTGTAGTACCTTTGCGATAACTTTTGCCATAACCAAAAACACTTATAACTCAATTTCGGACAACTGGTCCTTTTTCATATCCAGGCAGACAAATATGTAAGATAACAAATATCATTACAACAACATTAAGGTTTGTCAGTCAACTTGAAGCAATGCACATTGAAAAAATAAGTAATGAAAAATAATATGCTGACGCCGAATTACGGTTTTAATTGACACTGCCCCTTAACCCTAAAGCCATCTAGAGGTTCCCGATGCCCCTTACTTTACAATGTTTACTTATATGTACTAAATTATATTCGTAATTAAGTAGGTATGTAGTCATTTTCCCTGTATTTCAGTTTAAATCGCTTCTCTTCTTATCTGATTGAAGTAAACCGTATATTAGTCATAGGAAATTGATTAGCCACAGAACTACACATCACTTAGAACTTTCGAACGTGTTCTGTTTTTATCTACAAAACTTTTATATTAGAAAGACACTATAATAATCATCCCTAGCGATTTAGAAACTAATCCAATAAAATAATACACAAAATGTGAACATGGCCAACACAATTTTTATTTTCTAAAAAACCATGTAGGTACTCCCAAACGATTGACATCAATAGTTACATAAAACTAAAAATGGGGGCTAACTTGACAGAGGATAAATGTCAGATCTGTGTTGCCACAAAAAAACCTTAGCCGGCCGCTACCGTGGTTTGAGATTTCCGTGGGGGGTGCGGGGGGTAGATGAGAACGAATATTCGGAATAGTAGGTATTCCGGTGCAGATAAAACTAATGATTTTATGGGGATTGTTGATGTCGACGTCATTGTTTGCTATTCTCCATAGGGATTCCGTGCGATTACCAAACCAAACAAAATTCCGCTACCAATCAAACGCCGCTATACCGCTACTTTACGAAAATTACGAGTGTTATATACTATTTTTTCTACTTTGCGACATTAAATTGACATACCTTTTGAAAATTGCGATTGTCATCTTACAATCTAGAGTAGTTTCATATTAAACAGTTGGTAGTTGTAGTAAAATTCACAAATGAGACTGACGCGAGCCAATACCGATTGAGATGTCAGCCTTGTTTGACACTGACGTCAATATCATCAATCTGGGAAAACTAAAAGTCACCAAATGTTTGTGACCTAGTGTTTTCATAACGACACCGAAACCGGTTTCGTTATGAGTTCATAACGAACGCAAAGTAGAAAAATTTTTTTTAATCGTTTAAACGTGTTTATTTTTTAACTGACAAGAGTGGGTAAAATAGTCAGTCATTTTCCTAGGGAGCAAAGTAATACTTTAATTTTTTAGTTACTATTTGAAATAACACCGCTAGACATAAGGTAAAAATGCATTTTTTACATCTTGGAATATATATATATATATCGATATCAAACGATCAAACGATAGTCAAAATTCTATTCAAATTAGCATAGTCAAAATTCAGATTATTGATCAAGTAGATATTTAAAACTACCGCGGTGCAAGTTGTCCCTGAACAATCTGTCCTTATACTTTTGATATCCACTGTAGTTATTTTATTTAGTTTCAATTTCATCTCACAGATGGCGCTTGCATCCAATGAGACATAACCTAACACAACTGATATTAATTCAAAATTAATAAATTATTAGTTGAAATGGACGTCAACCTAACGAACAATCCTCAAAGAACGTAAACTATGTCAGATCACGGAGCTACGTTGCAGACTTTTAACCAGGAATTAGTGAAATGTAATGTTATATCTCATTTTCTAACCTATAAAACAAACAAGCCATTTAAAATTTTGCAGGTTTAGAAGAGCTGAAAGTGAAAAGACGCAAACTGCAAGCTATAATAGAAAAAGAAGAAACAGACAAAACTGTGTTAGAGAGAAATATTAAATCTTTACAGGATAAAATGGTACAGGTGAATCAAAATTTGACATCTCATCGTGATTTGAGGCAACATTACGATAAGACTATTCAGGATACCGAAGTAGGATTTAGAAAGGTGTGGAGTCTTTAGGAGTTTTGATCGAATGTAGAATACTGAACTGTTTTTTGCAGATTTTAGAGAGTTCGCAAGCATTATTGAATTTGGCCCAACATGAGTCAAACGCATTAGATTCTCGGATAGAACAGATTAAATTAGATGTTTAGATTTTTGAGAATTGTATTTTTATAGTACCTATTTAAATTAATTGGTGTGTTTTCTTATAATAAAAACTCTTTTATACGATTATGAAGAATTGAATATTGTTGTAAGGAGGTGGCGCCAGCTGGTGAGTGTCGCGTGTACTAAGTACGGTGAACTATATTGAACAATTATGTAAACATTTCATTCAATGTATTTATTTGGAATTTGTGTAAGATTATTCTCGTGTTTTGCTATTGTGTAATACGTGGAATTTATAAAACCTTCGGTGAAATCAATAACGGATTTTTTGCTCTCGGGTCATCGGACTGGTTACTTGTAGCTGGCGAGTGGCGTACAAGTGTGCGGCCATGTTTACCATAAAGAAAGTGTGCTGTCGGTTCAATTGTTGATTTCGGTGTGATAACTGGTGTTTGTGTTCGTTAAACGTGTGCAGGACATTCGGGAATAAAACATGGAATCCACGGACAGAGGTATGTCTATCGATTTATGTTACTAATCTTGGTAAATATTAATTTGTGAAATGTTGAGAAAGGGCAATGGCAAAGTCAGGGTCGTGTTATTTGGTTCACTGACCGCATTTCTTGACAAACGCCGCGGATCACTTGATTCTTGCACAATTCCACCAATTCTGCTCTATAGGACTTCATCTTATTTAGTAGAAGGAATCGATTGATTTGTTTATTACCTGTTAGGGTTATGATGACCCAAAAGAAACATATGTTGTTAATCTAGCTTAATTTATCGGATGTTTTGTATATGCTTAATTTAAATTATATTTGGTGCGTTTATCAACGAAAATACGTTAATTTATTGGCGGCAATAACGAAATAGGTATTTTTAATAATGTATCGTAAACAGGGTTCTGTAAAAAAACAGTGTAATAACAGTGTTTGCGTACAGGTGTCACTACTCGTCCCGTCTGGTTATTTACGCCCGTTACGGTCGGATTTTCTGTTTACATTTTATAGGGTGGCATATCGTTTTGGTGGGTTACATCGGGTTTATACGGCTATTTGACAAAAGGCTTTGAACGGAAATGCTGTCTGGCGACATTGGAAGGAAATCTTTGAAGGATTAAAACAGTTAACAACAAATAATACGCACAAGCCTATTACCATAAGAAAGTTAACTTTGCTACGCCATGGCAAGTTTAGTGACGGACAACACTAAACTTGCACTACTAAACGGTGCATAACCCCTTCACAACCAGCTATGCTGGCCATAATAGGTTTTTATAACTTTCTGGTATAATCTATTGATAGTTTCTGAGAAAAAGACCATTAAATATCGTCAAATACTGATAACTCTGGGCACTCCAGGGGAACGTAGATTTCGTGGGTGGAACGTGCATAGTCCTGTTTGTTAAATTTCTTTGTGGATTCATAAGTTTAATTTTGCGTGAAAAAGTGATTTAGGCAATATTCGTCAATTTATAGCGATTGAAATTAATGTGCTAAACAAGATTTCGTTAAGGTTATTAGAAGTACAAAGTTTAATTTGCACTCTGATTTCATAAGTTTCGTGTGGGTTCTGGCCAGAATAGGCATCTAGCTTTATGTATGTATTTTTGACAAATTAAGTGATTTTAAATTCTGTAAAATCTGATATGCAATTTTATTATACTTAAAATAATATGCTTGCAATACAATGTTAATTACTAGCAAATAAGAAGAATAGTTGGTAATAGATATTACAGAAGTAGAGTAACAAAAATACCATATGCTCTAATTATTCCTGGAAAAATTATAGAAGTTTTTATAGAATTTTTCTATGCTTAAATTGTTTAGACACACAAATATCCTTTAGATCTAAACGTGGTTTTTAAACTGTCAAACCGTTTTGGGGTTGAAAAGCAACCTATCATAGGATACGCCTCATGACGTGTTACTAAAGTCATTATTTATTTAGTTAGGTATTTAGGACATGTATTTATGTCCTCTTTTTTCATATCTCGGTGTGGGGAACTCTCTACAGAAATTTGTCCCCATATTGTACTTACACCAAGGGTCGAATAGATTTTCAAATATAAATTCTGTCATTACATTTCCAAAAATATGAACCCACTAGTAAAAATACATGAGACTAAGAAAAAGTATATGAGATATGGTTTTGTTATTGCATAATAACTTATCATTATTGTTTATTACTGGTGTATCAATATCAATATATCAATCGGAAGTTTAATATTTTTCAGTAAAAGATATTAATAAACTTTTGTTAAAATTCTGTATAAAGATAGGTTATTAATAATAAAGAAATTGATCGTAGAGTCTACAGAGCTGGTGCTCCGCACCGCAGCTCCGAAACCCCTACACAGTATGACTCCCCATCATGTGCGGTGTCATATTTCCATCAGCCAGAAGAACGTGTTACTGGTTTTGTTGTAGATGGAGCTAGTATCTGGAAATCTAGGTCAACTTCAGTTTTTTAAATGGAATGACCTTTATTTCTGCAAATTTTTTATTCTTTGCAAAGTTTTAGTGCATAAAGTACTAACATAGTCTTGTACTATTCCTTACAGGTAACTTTTTGGTGTTTGCTTTATTTGTCAAAAAAAAGCAACGTCTGCGGAACACAATATTTCTCTACTACTAGAAATTTGTGTGAAGTGAGTTTATGGTTAAATTCTATTTAGGGTGGTTTATAATATACACTGTATACTATACAGGAGGATATTAAAATATTACTATATCTATCAAACAATTTCCATTCTAGGAAAATCGATTTTTGGAATCTATGTACCTAATTTTTGGTGTAAAACTGTACATACCAGCTAGTTGGTAAAAATCTATTGGAGTTATTTTAATTTCTACGTCAATTGTATGAAACCTGGTCGTTTGTTTTTGTTACACGGAAAAATAAATCTTTTAAGAATAACTAAATAAAAACAAATATTTTTTTTTAAGAATTAAGTGTGTCATTAATTTCTTGGTCCTTTTTGAACTAAGCCGTTCCAAAGAATTCAAAAATGTACAGAAATATAGGCTATTCTAGTTAAGAAAATGATCTACAACGACAACAAAATAGTAACATCCTTTTTTTTTTTCACCCTGTATAGGATACGTAAATGTAGATTTTGTGCTGTCACACTCGAAAACAGCTGATTTCGTTCGAGGTTGGAGGTCGCTATGGAACTTTGCCGCTCTAGTCCGGCAAAGTATAACTACAAATTTCAAATAAACTAAGATCACCAATTTGATTGTTTGTTGAGAAGGAATATCAACCCGTTGTTTTTACATCTACAATGTAATAAACAAATATAAATCTGTCAGAATTTGATTAGTGTTCAAACTTGACGTTTCGTCGAACTGGTACCAACCTAACAGTTCCTAGAAATATAACCATTTTAGATTTTTTTCATATTCATATTTACTCAAAAAGCAGCACAAAAAATCGTTGTATGTCACTCCTGCCGAAAACTACATAGCGCGACTGGTGACTACATACCGCTCGTCGCGCTATTCCGTACTTTTGGCACTTGTAACATAAATAACTATTATGTCCTACATGATCATAAAGTGACATTTTACGTCTTAGATACCGGGACAAAAACAGCTTCTTAACGCCCGCGCGGGTATTAAGGATTGCCATGGTTATATGTCAAATATATCAAATATATATATATCAATAATATAATAATATATATCAAAATAATATAATAATATATATCAAATATTTGTCATTCAAAATGTAAATTTTAAATCGTCTCTGTCAATTATTGGCGATTAAGGTTATAAGTTTGACAATTAATTGACTGTATTGTCAATCATCAATGTCAATTATTGGCGATTAAGGTTATAAGTTTGACAATTAATGGTCTGTATTGTCACTCAACTCCGAATTGTTTGTATTGTTATTCAACTCCGGTAGATACGCATGTCACTTGATAACGTCAAAATATTTATTAATATTATTCAAACGGACGAATAAAACCATTGTAGGACCTACAATTTTGTATGCACCTCGGGTATTACTTGATGTTTATACCCTGGGGCGACTTAAAAACGTCCACCCTCGGAGCATAAACATCCGTGTAATGCCCTTGGTACATAAATAACTATTTCTACTTTTTATTCACAATGTTTTTCGTGTTATAATTAACAAATAGTAACACCGTTTTTAGTAACTTTTTTCTATAATCTATAATAGGTACATTGATATCAAATGCCTAATATGTCAAATTTAAATACAAATAACCGCAAACTGCTTTTTAGAATCGTTTGCAATCCCATAAACTGCGAGATATCTATATTCTATACATATTTCAACATGCGTGTTAAGCGTTATAACAATTCTTTAGTAAGTTCTTGTACTTCGAAGTAACTAATCAGTCACCGCCAAACGCTTCTTTATTATTAGACGCTATTTTATGATAACTTTTTAACAACCGATGCGCCAATTTGCCGTCTTATAAAACTTGTGTAACAATATGCTATTACAGAATAACTTAAAAAAGAAACGCCTACATATACAGTTTTCCTTAAAATATATTAGAGTTTGTAAATTCAATATGAGGTATGAGATCTGTTGAAGATATATGGGACTCATATGAAATATTTGAGATCTAGCAACTGTAGTTGGGGTTTTAGTATTTTATATAGTATTATACATTTACGTCAAATTTGCAGATAAGTTTCTTCTTCAAGTCCATTTTACAAACATTTCGAACAGTAAAAACAACAGTTTCCATAAGATCGTTAACTTGCCCGAAGCATTTGGCCCAGTCTCCAACATAATCGATGAGAATTTACCCTTGAGCTATTCTGGTTGTGCAAACAGCCCAGTTCTCCCCCGTTGCACTCGTCAAGGCGCTTTCAGTATTTCGCTAAAACCCTATCCACCACGATGCATTGCTTGCCCAATGGGAAATACGATAACGGGAGGGTGCGCTCGAGCCTTGACATGCACCAATACCCCGTTAACACGACCAGGTCAAGGCTGACATGTTCCGAGTGCAGTCGATAAAGAAGACCACTGCAACTGGGTCAATCGCGCCCCTGCCGAAGTGCAAGGGGTGATGGGCGTTATACTGTCAAGGCCGGCTAGATCTAGTTTTCAGCTTCCGGCTGGGGATGATTTTTATATTTTGCACGATTCCCAAGGGGATGGACAATTTTTCTACCGTTCTCTCGTTTTGATTTGATTTTGGACGATTGCTGACCGTGTGAATCTGTGCCCAGAGGGGAAGATTGAATGAAACATCGTTAGAGGAAGTATGGGGAGTTTTTTCTTGGAACAGACAGACAGTAGATTCTCTTAAATATGTTTGTTTTTATGATTCTGAATAAAATCGTTTCAGAACATACTTAATTGTATGAGATATTTCTGCTGAAGAAGAAGATATGCGTTTTTTTCATACGATTGCGATGGACGATTTAGTCCTTGTATTGTGGTTAATCCAGCTGGGTTGGAATTTGACTGCTACGGTCAGTTCAAACCTAGAAACTTTAAAAACTTGCAACTAACGAAATTTTAACCATTATCATCATGAAGCTTTGCACACTACTGCTGCTGTATTAACCTCTTGTCTCTCCGTAAGTATTGACATCTGGATCTAACATTTGCAGAGGGACCTACAGCCTAACACGGGTTCCGAACCCCGGAAGTGGTTAATAAATTAATCAACTCTGATTGCCAGAGAAATATTTTAGCTTAAAAACTTTTTTTTAGTTTTTTTCTTGTACGCACTAAAAATAATTTGCTATAGAAATGTCAAAACTTTCTCGAAGAATACATACGTGTGTCTAGCATACATACTTACATTTTACAAATTTAGCTACTCTGTTAGGTTGGATTTAAAATTTGTGGTACTGTTGGTACTGCAATAATTGACGTAATATGGTTTCTAGGTCAGTAGGAACATTAGACAAAGCAGTCGCGTAAATTGTAAACATGCTTACTCTATGCAAAATTTATTGTTATGATTTAGTATGCACACCTGTATTATGTTAATGCATGCAATAGTGTGTGGTTGTGTAATGTAGCCATTACTAGGTACTTTGTGTGGCTTACTGTAACCTCATGTACTACATGTATACCGTTGAGTTTTGCATACAATTTTGTATGTTAAAATGTCTGTAGGGAGGTTTTCTGAAATCATTGAAAATATTGGGATATTTATGCTAAATTGTTTCAAATTTTAGGCACTCTCTTGAAAACCTCCGTCCATATTATTAAAAATAATGATTTAGACGATTTAATATAATATCTCTTATTGGGTACCTACATAGTTTAACTAATGTTGTACTTTTTACTGTGAATAACAATGTGTGTTAGCAAATATTTACTTTACACGAAAAATATAACTTTGCACATAAAATAAACGTATAAAGGACAAAACGTCGAATTGGGGTGGTGCAATGAATGGATAAAGTTAAAAACTTACGAAACCGATGTAACGGAGGAAAGAGGCAAATCAAACATTGATGACGACGAAAGAGACTAACCGAGCACAGATCAGTATGAATAAAAAGTACGAGAAGTTAAAAAAGTACAAAGAAAGCAATGAATAATAATGAGAAAAGTATAAGGCCTTAAAGGTAGAAACTACAAACAACAAATTACTAATAGGACAAAATTGACCAACATGCACAAACAGGACTCAAAGGATCAAACGGGCCTACATAACAACGACGGTTATAATAACGTACAGGTTTAACGACTTCCGGTTTATCCGAAAATGACGCCATCATTGAAATGTTAATTGAAACCCTATATATTTGTGCATTTCAAGTATATCAGGATGACTCTAAACAAAAGCAAATCCATCGTTAATTTTTATCATCAAAATAGCGAAAAAATAACTTTTTTGTTTATTAATTTGTTTTTTCCTTATAATTACTTCATGAGTACACCTTGATTATCGATAAAAGTAAAAAAAAAATAATTACAATAACACCAAATATGTACTTGAATATTTTGCTGAAAATCGCAGCGTTGAAATGTCATTTTAACGCTACGACTTTCAGCAAAATATCTAGTATTTGGTGTCATTGTTATCGGAAAGATGTTTTCTATCGAATAGGTAATCTATACATAGTAGAAGTACACGGGAAAAGCAATGACTCATTGGACTGATTGGACAAAAACAAATTAAATCACGCTAGAGAGCGGCAGTAATGCAATATCGGCTAAAATCGATTTAGTTAGTATTTATTTGACAATTTTCAAGTAGTTTCACCAATTCATGGCCACCTAGATTAATATACAAAAAGTTATTTTTTCGGTGGCTTGGTGATAAACATTGATAAACGAATTGTTTTTGTGTTCAGAATGCCATCCTAATTGAAAATATCGCACAAATAATATAGGGAGCTAGTGAAAATTTCAATAGCACCATTTCCGAAAAAATCAGATGTCGTTCTAACCCCAATAGTTTCCCATGACATTTTTTTGTTTGTTTGTCTATTAGCCTTCTCAAAAAATCGTTCGTCGCGATCTCGATGAAATAGAATTTGCTCATGCAGCTAAACTATTAATTTTACACAAAAAATGTCATGGACATAAATTATTCAAAATGTCATCTACTCTAATTTATTATTTAACTACTTTTACGAAATTACAGAAATGCCGGCTCATTTGCAAATTTGTTGAAAAATGCTAAGAGTATAAACCTCATAGCAATGACGAAAAGAATAGAAATAGGGTAACGGAGACAAATGACAAACTCGCCGTAAAAGTTAGAAAAAATGACAAAATTGATAAAAACATGAAGTTCGAATGTCCTTATCGTATTTTGTTTCCTTTTGTTTTCTTTAACGCCTTCGGGTCTTTGTATCAGTTTTTCGTTTTCAGTAATATTTATCGGATACGATTTTGTTTTAACGTCCTTTTCGCTCTTTATATCGTGACCTTTTAAAACAGCTTATCGGTGATATGCAGTTCGTTCAAAATAGAGACCTTTGATGTCTGCCCAATGCGTTGACGTGTTTTTTTACGTACATATACGTGGGAGGTATGTATGTAAGAAAAGCTCCCTGCAGATAAAAAAATCTGATGTGGCCAGGCACATGACTTTATCATACAATATATAAAATTAATAGTTTAGCTGCATGAGAATCTATTCTATAGAGATAAATCGTAGGTATTGTCAAAGCATCAGCATTTGACACTACCTACACTACGTCATTAGAATAATAGTTATTTATGTCACAAATGCCGAAAGTATGGAATAGCGCGACGAGCGGTGATACGGCGCGTCACCGAAGCCGGAGTGTAGCCGTCGCATATGAGCGAGTCGCGCTATCTAGTTTTTGGCAGGAGCGACATCAACGTTTATTGTGTTGCTTTTTAAGAAATACGTATTTAAAAAAAAAGTAAGTGATTTCTGTATAGTAAATGCTAGGTTGGTACCACTTTGACGAAAGGTGCGTTCCGATTGGTAGGTAATGGTAGCTAATGGCGGTGGTAGAATACGAAATTATAGTATTTCTTACATATCGTGATAATGACACATATTAGTTTGCATGTACATAAACATGAGGTACTAGCAATTTTCTATTGGAAATACTATAACGGCGTCTGCTACCACTGCCATTATCACTAATGAAAACGCACCTTAAAAAGGTAATTCAAATTCTGACAGATTTATATTTGTTCATGACACATCCCTACCAACATACTAAAATAAAACTACACTCATCGCTATACTTTATTTATAATTTTCACAATGTATCATTTTTAGAATTAGATATAAAGACGGGTTGATTTTTCTTATCAACAAACAATCAAATTGGTGATCTTATTTTATTTGAAATTTGTATTTTATAATTTTGCGCACTACAGCGGCACGTTCCATAGTGGTTCTCCAACCTCTGATGAGATCAGCTGTTTTCGAATGTGACAACACAAAAAAATATTTGTCAAAATCCTGGCTACTATGTAATTTCATATCAATGCAGATGCGACCGATCTCGATCAAATAGAATTTGCTCTTGGTAAGGTAAACTATTAATTTTACCAAAAAAATGTTATAGGCATAAATTATTCAAAATTTCCTCTACTTTAATTTATTAATTCACTATTTTGTCGAAATTACAGAAATGGCGGCTCATTTCCAAAATCCTTGAAAAAGGCTTAGAATAAACTAAAAAGCTAAACTATTAATTTTACCAAAAAATGTCATAGGCATAAATTATTCAAAATTTCCTCTGCTTTAATTTATTATTTAACTATTTTGACGAAATTATAGAAATGGCGGCTGATTTCTAAAATCCTTGAAAAAGGCTTGGAGTAAATACCCAGTTCCTTTGGACCCTTTTGAACCAAAAGCTTTTCAATTCTAAGTTTGGTCATGAAACTTCTAAATATGAAGTTCCGTGCCGATACCTTTAGTAGTTTCTCCGGAAATGAATTAACAAAAATTGGGTACACACATACACACACACACACACACACACACACACACAGACATTTTTTTGTACCTTGGTCAAAAATGTTCAGGGGACCCATAAAGACCTATTTCCGCTAAAATCTCAAAAAAATTTTTCGGCACGATTACAATACTTTACATACTGCGTATGATAAAGTAAAAATCTGATGTGGCCAGGCACATGACTTTATCATACAATATATAAAATTAATAGTTGAGCTGCACGAGATTCTATTTGATCGAGATCGATCGTGTCTGCATTAAAATAAAACAAGTTAGCCACGATTTGACAGATATTGTCATAATATCATATAAATACAAAATGATATAAATAATGTTGCGACAGCAGGCTGTTCCAACACTAGCGTTGCGACATATATCTCTATCTCATTCGACGTAGTGCCACTGGACACACTACGCATGCGTCAAGTTCGTGGATTCGATTGGTTGGATTGGAGCATAGGCTGCGACAGTGCTGCCACCAGCTGCCACATGTATAAGGTTATCTATGTCACTGGTTTGGCGTTAGTGATGCCGAATGTTATGGGCTAACGAGCACGGTAATACCGACCGCGCACTTTAAGCTACAATAGCGCCATCAGTCGACGGTCCTGATATCTACTGGTCACGCATGCGCAGTTTGATCCCGGACTCCCGGACACCACATCGATAGACAAAATATATGTCTCCGTCTCACATGTTGGAACCGAGACTACACATTGGCACTATAGGACAAGCTCCGTATAATGCCTAATACGTATATGGATAATATTGACAGTAGGTATTGTCAAAAAAACAGCCTTTGATAGTACTAGCACCTACTGTCAGTATGAAAATAATTGTGAAATCCTCGCTAACTAAGTTTTAATGCGGACACGATCTCGATCAAAAAGAATTTGTTCATACAGGTAAACTACTAACTTTACCAAAAAATGTCACTGACATAAATTATACAAAATATTTCTACTTTAATTTATTATTTAACTATATTGACGAAATTACAGAAATGGCAGCTCTTTGCAAAGTCCATGAAAAATGCCTAGAGGAAACATCCAGTTCCTTTGGACCCTTTTGAACCAAGAGCTTTTCAGCTCTAAGTTTGGTCATAAAACTTCTAAATATGAACTTTCGTTCCGATACCTTTAGTAGTTTCTCCGGAATCGCCGTAACAAAAATCGGGTACTCGCACACATACACACAGACTTACATACACACAGACTTACATACACACACGCACACAGACATTTTTTGCACTTTGGTCGAAAATGATCACGGGATCCGAAAAGACCTGTTTCCGCTAGAATCAAAATTTTTCTTTTTCGGCACTGTTACAATACTTTATCATACTGCGTATGATAAAGTAAAAACAAGCAAAAAGGTTAAATAAAAATACCGTAAAGAGCTGTACGAATTATAACCTTCCTACAATAAAACATCTAAACCAAAATGCTTAGAATCCCGCTGTAATAGTCTGCAAATAGTAGGCTGGTTATCTGATGACAAAAAAAAACCTTCAACGGTTCTGTTGAAGTTCTTCGAAAACACAATTGCAATATAAATACTATTCTGAATTCTCCAACGAATTAAAAAAGTCTGGATATATCTCAGATCTCAATTGGAGCACAAGCAGGCCACATACGCCGCATAGCTCTTAAATGGAATTTCTCATTGAGGAAGGTCAAGACGCCCGTGTATTATTTCGGGCGTCTGGAGGGCGGCGACGGTAGACGGGGGCGGTGTTTATTTTCGCGCTTGTGGCGCACCCGCGCGGCAGTGCGGTTATTTGCGCGTTCAGTCATAGAAGCAGCAGGCCGCCGAACGTTTGTTTTGAATTTTCCGCCGACTGATATTTTATAAACAAGCAGCCATTGCTACGCATAGTAAATCCCGAAAGGATTTGTAAACATCGTGTAACTTCGCTGAGAGGATGTTTGCCGGATTTGAACGAAAACCAACCCTCTCTGTATTTGAATTGTGGTAGACTGTTGTAAATAAACAAGTCAAAATTATTTTTATTTTCATAACCATAAAGAAAATATCAAATACAAACTGAAACTATTATTTTAATTTTACTGAAAAAACAGACATTTCTATTTGAAAACTAACAGTTATAAGTAACGCCAACAGTGATACGATGATGGACGTCTCACTTAAAGGGGTTGGCGCCAAGCTTTTCCCAGTGTATTTTCTTCTCCCTTAAATAGTTATAGTGCAAACTGTTATAGTAGAGGCACGAAAACAGTAAAATTGCGCGACATACCTGATTAAAAACCGATGTTTTCTTCTCTTTCATGTAAGAAGAAACTAAAACTGCTTAATATTGTGGTAAAACTTTATAAAGCTTTTATCAGTCGCAATAGAGTAAGAACATAGGTTCAGAATGTAAAAAACAAGTTTTTTTTTACTTTTTAGCTAAACAAGAATAATGTGAGGCGATAGATTTATCTGAGTAGGCTAACATGACTGCATAAACCTTTAACATGAAGTGAAGAAAGGTATACCAACTCTGTGAACTGGTGAAGCACAAACTTTTTAACTGGTCGGTGCCCATTTTGCTCTCATGTTTAACCGTCATACATGATTTTATTTCAGTACTCTATAACGTCACGTAATTATCTTAATAGCACATACAATTTTTTGGTCTTACATATGAACATTTTTGAGAAGAAGACAGTAGAGAATTGGGGTAATATTTATAACTTTTGTTTATGAATGAACAAAAAAGCAAATAGGCGTTTTCAAGTTAATTATTTGTGCTAAATACCCCCGTCACATTATAGCGTTGTTTCTTTTATGGAGCCGTCTGCACACCTCATCAAGAATTGCTGTAAATGCTTCAAAATATTAGTGTACCTACAAACTTTTAGGAGTTCAGGTAAAAGCAAAGAATATAGATGCTACAAGAAGCGTCCAATGATTTCAAATGTTGTTCCCCTTCTTTCTAACCTCTATACACTCCGCTTAAAAGCTAAACCAATTTAAAGCGGCTTTTGTCATTGTTAATCAATTTCTTATTTTGATATGAATCCAACTAAATGTAGTGAATGTTCCTATATAACTCAAATATTTTTTTACACTTTTTTCCATATAGTAAATGCCACACTGAGTAAAGTTTTATATGGACCTATTTGTTTTCTTTATTCCTTAAAAAATTAGAACCGTTTGAAATAATTGTAAAATACTGTAGGAATTGATAAAACCAATAAGTCGGCATGAAAGAAACTTTATACTCAGAATGACAATTACTTATAGATCAACAAATGCCTGAAAAGTTTCATATGTATTTGTGTTCGTTCATTTGTTTTAATTTATTTCCAACATTTTCAATTTTTTACTTAAAATTATTTACTTTATTTTTCAAGCGGCTGTAACTTGGAGTGAGAGAACAATTAGGTCCATATGAAAAGTTATACTAAGAATGACATTTACTATCTAAAAATATTTCTTTCGGGAAAAAGGTGTTACACCCTGTATAAACATCGCTGAAATGTTGTTAAATAGTGTTTTAGGGATAAAAATGATATATACCCAAAATTTAGCTATTTACCCTACCTAGGGGTAAATACCCAGTTCCCACCCGCCGAGCCGGGTATTTACCCGGCCCACATCACTGCATGTATGACATACCTAATGATGTTTATTGTATAGTTTATGTATTAATTTTGAAGTACAATAATTTTATGATTAAATTATACCATTTTTAGAACAACTTATTTATGAGTAGGTAATTCATTCAATTGTTAAAGATTGTTAAAGACCCTGTATCCCCTGTTATAATAAATTCTTTCAAAATATGTTTCACAATATTGTCAAGATATAATTTATTTTCTCTGATATTTCAAAATTCTAGTGATTCATTTCTACACATACAAATTCACTGTACATATTTGACTGTATTACTCTCTTTCAGCTTGTGTAAACGTGGTTCAAAAATTAACAAGTTTGTTAACATGCAGTAAATAGGTTCAAAAGTTTTGTTTGTTAATTTCAATCATATTTACGATTTAGTAAATTTATTTTCTGGTATTTATAGTATAAATTACCTCTTTTTAATATATTTATGTCTATAAAATTGTAATGACTGTATGTTTATCACTATAAGCTTTCTTAAATATTAACGTACCGGTTACTCATTTATATTAAATAACAAAAAGTTTAAATACGTACATTATGTATATGGCGTTTGATCAATATAATACAAAGCCGAATTATAGTGGATACGCTTATAATGTACTCCTTTCAAGCCTTTTTAAGCGCTCGTTGTCCCCGGTCTCGTACTGCATTTGTTCATTTTTACAAATGTCTTTAGTCCGATTTTGTTTGTTAATTTAACGATTTGCCTATAAGGATAGTTTAAAACTATAGATTAAGAAATGTTTTGTTTTGAAAGATAATACGTTACACAACCTACTTTCCATGTGATTTAAAACTTTGTGCCAATCATCAACATGGTAATCTTTTACCCTTAGTGAACTGTACAATAATATTCAACTATATTAATTTAAATGGCTTATCCTGTATTTAGAGCGACCACAACATTTATGTATTTTTACTACATAAATAAACGTATCTGATTTTGGGAATCCCACATGTTTCCACAAACACATAAAACCAAACACCAACAAAAAAAGTTGTCCCAGTAGAGCAACCAGGGCCACCATACCAATCCCGTTTTGTGCAGAAATGGCACACAGTCCGTCGTTATTTTTACGCGTTTCGCTCTTTTTATTGCCAGCGACCGACAGACTTCCTTTCCATTCCAACTGAGGATATAAAATACTACTTAGTGGCCCGCGATTGCTCACAGTTAAGAAGTTGTTCTTCTGGTGGCCCCGCGCTATTCTCTCGATAATTGCGAGACAAGTTTCCAAGAGCGAACCTCACCTTGAGATGCGAGTCCCTCGCCCAAGGCGGTGTTTGTTTTCTCGTTTGGGCCGCCCGGATACTGCGGGATACACTGCCATCTGCCAAATTTAATGTGCGCCCGATGGTGCAGAATACACGAGATAGTTGTAATGGTCGGAAATATCTTCATGGTCGCCGATGTTATGGACTCGGATGCGTTTACATTTCGTCGAATTAGCTATTCTAGGGTGCACGCGTTATTATACTTTGTTAGACTTTACGATTCGGACCGTAAAATTTATGTGGACAGCAAGGTTTGAACGACGAAGCTTTGTTTGGAAAATAACCAGAGAGAATCTGAAAGTTGGTACTGACACCGTGTTGGGCAAATGATGTTAAACTTTGCTTACACTAATATAATATTCGGAGCGCAAAAAACCAATCGACACAAAGACATTTTACTAGTAATATTATATTCTTGTTAATAATCAGAATGGTAGATTCATAATCCCGGAATCTCTATAAATTTGTTTTTTTGGGTGGAATGTGGGGAGTTTTCGATCGTTTAGACTAGTCACTAGCACATCAAAATAAACGTGTACACAAAAATTTAACTTCTTGCTAATTGTTTAGTTCAGTATTTTCAGACCTACCTACATACTTTGACTGGATTTATTATTGTAAGTGCGGAGTATGCAGAGAATTAAAGACTTGAATATAGTTCCAACTTTAGGAATAGCTAACAGAAAGTAGGCCAAGTTACTTGGTTTACAATCCTATGGTACATCACAGTGAAGAGTGGGCACTACTTGAGTAGATTTCATAAATTTCAGTATTGAGTACGTGAGTACTGAGTAAAAGTAATACTCTTGAGTACTCTACTCAAAACGTTTCGAGTAGATTTACATAGAGTACCCATCTACTCAAATCTATTTGAGTATTTTAGTCAGAGTACTACATCTACTCAAACAGTTTTGAGTGATTTACTCAGAGTATTACATCTACTCAAAACGATTTGAGTAGATTTATTCATTATAAAGATTTCTCAAAATTAATAAAAAGTATTGACTAATCTACTCAATATTCTATTTATGAGTAAAATTTGTCCCACTCTACATCACACTACTTGCCATATACTGTCTCTAAAATTGTTACCATCTTACTGTTCACGTATGTGTATGATTATTATCTATTATTATCTAAACAGAGTTTTTGAGTTGACTTATCCGTATTTCCAATAATATTTAGTAAATTCAAGTATTACTTTAAAAATGTGCAATAATAGAACTGTTCGGTCCAATGTTATGTTAGTTTATGTATGGCTATGCAGCATTCCTGATATTGGGTCATTTTAAGGTGAAATGAAAAGTGTATTAAATTAGTGGGTAATGAGTAATGACATTTGTTTGCTTTTCTCCAAAAAGAACAGTGGAGAGTTTATAGTATCGTATAAATTTTTTCATTGTAGGGGTCCAATTTTAAAATATCGTTTTTTATTGTTTTTAATCAAAAAACAGTGGCGTCGGACGTTTGTGACGAAAATAGGTATATCAGAAGCACGACAAATCCAATTACGTACCTACTTGAAACGTTATCTTTAAAGATGGTGGGGAAATCATGGCCAACTTGTAGCTTTGTTATGGGCGCCATGATTGCTTTCGACGTTTTTGAATGTTTTTTTTTTTGCTTCTGACTAACGTAATGTTTTTTTCGACCGACTTCTTATTTTTGTTTTCGCAAAGAGTTTTGGAGTTAATCAATCGTCACAAGCAATTCGTTTTTTAAGGAAATTTTTGAATTGACTAGATGTCATTGGAATTGCCAGTAATTAATAGTAGCAACCAAAATTTATGACAGTGTGGAAGCGACTTCAGGTCAGCAGCTGGAACCGTGTAAATCATTTTTAACTTTAACTTCTGGACGGTGTAACGGTGCGTTTCTGGAAAAGTTACTATATTCTGACTGTATCCTAGTAATAATTTGTTAATATGATGAACAACTCCAACAAAATCACTTGGCAACGTAGAGATTATACAATAGGTCGTTAATTCTGACTTTTGTGTCTGTTTTTATGCCGATTCTTGTGTTCATTTATTATGTATCACACTTAATCCCGATTATTTTTTAGATTTTTTTTCGCAAATGTTGGTTTAGAATGGTTAATTTAAGGTAAATTTATAGGTAAATAGCAAATTTGTCGTTAAATGTAATTTTATGACATATAAAATTAATCAAAGTATTTGAAGATGGTTATATCCATCGGAGTGCAAATTTTTAAATAAATCAAAAATTACAGCCTCAACCTGGATTTGAACCAGGGACCTTTGCGTTTCTAGCACAATGCTCTCCCATCTGAGCTACTGAGGCCTATGACTTTTACTAGGGAAAGATTGGAGAGCATTGTGCTAGAAACGCAAAGGTCACTGGTTCAAATCCAGGTGGTAGCTGTAATTTTTGATTTATTTAAAAATTTGTATCCCGCCTGAATGTCACCATCTTCAATACTTTGATTATTTTCATCATTACGGTAGTAATTCCGTATGATACGGTAAGTCCGTATATTTATTTCTAGGTATATAAAATTCATTTAAGAATTAGGTATCTTATCTACGAAAAAAAAACTCTATGTAACTGGCGCCTTTCTGAAAAGAACCAATATCTCGTAAGAAGCGTAATAACAAATTTTCAGACACAAATATCTGAAATTAAAAAGGAAAATTCAAAATTACCCTGTTACCCTAGAGTAATAATCTATAACTGAAAATGCAAGTTGTTTTGCTGCACGTTTTTTGATTGCTGGACACTATTTCATAATGATCGTCCAGCACATATTAAAAATAATTACCACTTTCGGTCAATATCACTTCAACAACAGTTGCTAATAACAATAACAAATCGACTGGACGACCGGACTCGTATCCAAACCATCGATAGGACAGTTCCAATTAATTAGTTTACTATCCAGCTGAGAAAATTGTTGGGATTGAGCTGGCTAGCAGTGCTGAGTAACAAATTAATGGCAGCATCGAAGACCGAAGATGCATGAACATGAACGACGTCAGTATACCCGATGAAAAAGGAATCATTTCTCAGTTTTTTGTTCTTGGTATAACTAAAAAATGACAGAACGAATCTCGAATGGAGGATTCGTTGTAATTTAAAAATTATAGCTCGAAGTCCGATTGGAGTTATTTTAATAGTTGAAAAAACCTCAGAATGGTACTTTTTTGTTGTTGTGTATACGTTTAGGTGTAGCACTTTTTCCGCTTCATTATTTATGCGCAAGATGGCCACCATCGTGCTTCAAGGTGATCCTCAACACATAATTAGACGATGTAGTCAGTCACGACACCAACCAAGCTGTACCATTGCAGAACTGTAATGTACGTGCTGCTGTGGAAATTTATAAGCTTGTTAGGTATATAGGATTGGCATTTGGGAGTCTTAATACTCCAGTAGTATACAATGCCAATAATTTTTTTTCTTTCTTTTTTTTAAATGATTGCTAAATCACGTTGTGCTGCTGTAACTCCATGTAAAGCAGTGTCAGTTGCATTTTTATCAGGGACTAAAAACGAAAAGTATTTTGTTCGTTTCCGATCAGAACGAAAACGAAAAATTTCGTTTTTGTTCTTTTCGTTCACACCCAAAAAATATCGTTTTCGTTTTCGTGAACCGAAATGAAATAACGGTTAAAACCGGTTTTTTACTATTTTTCTAATAATAGTATGCCAACATTCTTTTTTATTTTTTTATATTTGACAAATAACTCACATGTCATAATTTTAATCATAGGTGGCAAAAATTACTAATATAAAATTTATGCTTTTAAAAAATAAATGTTAAAAATTTCAATTAACTGCATTTTAAGTGGCGATGGCATTTTTGCTTTTTATAAATATTAAAAATAAAATTTAGAATGAATTGTTTGGGACCGTTTCTGTATTGGAGAGGCACGAATCTGTTTTAGTTTCTTTCATTTATTCCCATTAAATCTAGTTACTTGAAAAACACGCACAAACTGCTTTGCAGTTTAGTGGTATGCCAGTGAAAGATTTTTTTTTGTTTTTTTTTGCTTCATATTTTAAATAACAATATTTGTTTCTTTTCTCTCTGATCTTGCTTTATTTCAATTAACTTTTACTTATTTAAACATTTTGTGTCATGGTTAATTTTTGGTTATTTGTAAATAAAATTATTATTATTAAAAATAAGAGAGAAAAAAATGTAACCTATTTATTTTATAGCAAAAGTATATATAAATTATTCAGCATTCCAAAATGAATAAACATTTTAGTTAATTAAACTAAAGATATATTCTAAAGTAAATCAACGTGAATAGAAGACCGTTGCATCCCCGATATGTCTACTAGGAGTAAGTTACAAAAATATTGTGTCATTAAACCGGTTAAAACCGGCAACCGAAATTATTTATTTCGTTTTCAATCATGAACGAAAAATAAAAATTTCGTTTTCGTTTCCGTTTTCGTTCTTATAAATTTTTCGGTTAATTTAGTTCCTTCGTTCTCGTTTTCGTTCCGTTCTTAGTCCCTGATTTTTATGCATGGTCTGAGCTACAAGAACTAATTGTTACTAATTGTTTGTATTGTTATTTAACTCAGTAGATAAGCATGTCACTGGCTTACGTCAAAATATTTGGTAATATTATTCAAACGGAGGAACAAAACCATTGTAAGACATAAAATTTTGTATTTACCACAGGCATTACTAGTACATAAATAACTATTTTGTTTATTAATTTAGGTGGCTATGAATAAGTGGTAATGGTCGAATATTGTCAAAGGGTCATTCCGCGGAAAAGCACATAGCGGATTATAAAGTTTAAGTGAATTTCTAGCCAAACAATAAACTAATAACTAATAATTGGAACACTGATGATGAATAAGTGCTAGAGTGCATTTTTTGTCCTAGTTTTCAAACAATCCTAACATAAATATCCCATTTCGTGTTTCATATTTCACTTTTTATGAATTAGATTTTGGAGAAAAACTCACGTCCGTGGCATTTACAAAAAATGCATAAAACAAAATCTGTGATAAAATAAAAATCTTAGTTCTACATGATCATAAAGTGACATTTTCTCACCTTACATACCGGGGCAAAAACAGCTACTTTATGCCTGTGAATCTGTGATGGCATTAAGGATTCTTAACGCCCGCGCGGGCATTAAGCGTTGCCGTGGTTTATATGTCAGATTCATCAAATATTTGACATTCAAATTATAAATTTCAAATCATCAATATCAATTATTATTGGTGATTAAGGTTTTCCTGTTTGACAATTAATTGTCTGCATTGTCACTCAACTCCGAATTGTTTGTATTGTTATTCAACTCCGTTGATGCTCATGTCACTTGAATACTTAAAAATATTTATCAATATTATTCAAGCGGAGGTCCAAAACTATTGTAGGGCATAAACTTTTGTATTTACCACAGGCATTACTTAATGTGTATGCCCTCGGGCGAATTAAATAGCTCCCGAGCCTTTGAAAAAACAAGGACAAACTTTTGGAAATACAAGGTGATCATTTGTTTAACAGTAAACAAAAAATACAATACGACGAAAATTACATTTTTAAAGGAAATGGACGCGAGTTATATTTTTGCCTAACAAAACACTTGCATTTAAAGGATAAAAATGCTTTGGTGGCAAACTCTGTAAGGAGAAGATTACCGTTATGGTTTTGAGTAACATGAGTGGTACCGAAAAGTTGAAATTGCTTATTAGTAGCAAGTCGAAAAATCCCCTTATTTTAAGGGCATAAAATCAAATGGACTACGAATGTAATAAAACAGCTTGGATGTTTAAGTTTGTGTTCATCCTGCATTCTGCAACCAATGGACAAAGGAATTATAAAAAATCTGAAGCACTGTTGCAGAAAAAGAACCGTTATAAATATAAATTTTTGGCCAGTCTTGGAATAAACAAATTTTTGTATATTTTTCTATAACTCGATTTTTTTGTGCCCTTTGGAGATTTGACTTAGACAAGTTTGACTGTATTATCTTTCTCGCTCACATATTTCAACAAGAGAACATTGCATCTTAAAATGTCATTTACTCTCCCAACAATTCAATAAATTTTGTTTATATTTTAGCATACATTTTGGCTCCGTTTTTGGCATTAGGCCACACAATACGCTCTACGAACTTCACTCTCTCCACAGCATCTCTCCTACCTGTCTATTTCCAGACATCCTGCATGACGGCATCATCGCGGCTTGTTCGATATGCACGCGAGGCGTCCGCAATTCGCTAGATTGCATCTGCATATCCAGCCGAATGGTCTGGGTCGCAGGCGACCGATCTAGTCCCAAATATTCTGTCGGAAGTCGGCGTAGTGCCGAAGGTCAAATGGAGTGCGGATGTGGTGAGAGGAGCGAGCGGCATACCGCCACCACCCTCCTGTGTCCGCCGCCGCTGTATTTTTTGTTTCTTTTGAGCCGCGACGCGGTCTCCAGTCTCAAGGATACCCGTGTTTAGAGAATGGACTAGGTCGGGTAGAGGGCGGTGTGTTTGTCCATTGTCGATTTCCTAGTATTTCTGTTAGAGTTTCTAGCTGCTTGGTAGATTGGAACAGTGTTGAAGAAATCAAACTTTGTTTTGAAACGTTAAATAACTAAGGAATTGATACGTTTTCCGGTGGTGTATTTTACTTTTAGGAAATACAAGTTTTCTAATCAACCTGTGTTGAATGATGGCCAAGATTTTCAGATTAGTCACCATTACTTTTTTTCTTATGGGACCATGAAAAGAAAGGTCTATAGGAAAAAAACATAAAATGATTAGAAGTTAAACAAAAAAAAAGAAAATTCGATGAGTTCTCCTTATTATCTGTTTATTTATTTGTCGCTACGTTTCGTGTCATTCTGGACACTTCTTCAGGCGATATCGTCAAACGTTGAAAAACATATAAACTATACAATTCGTTATAAATATATGTTTCCCGGGCACCAAACAAAAACCACCAACTCAAATCGTTTAAAGTAGTAGACACTAATGACACATTTACACAGATTTTTTAAATTTTCAAATTTGGGAATGTGCAATCATGGAAAAGGCGTGAGGTACTTAATTAAATAAAATGCCTAATTTTTTAATTTTTATGTTTTGTACTGCCGCAATGGCTTTAAAGTTATTTTAATTTTTGATATTTGTCTTTATTATTTTTTTGAAATATATTATAGTAATAATAATAATAATAATCCACTTCTTAACATCCCCCAACAACTTTCGCCACTACGAGGGCATCGGCAGGCTCGAATTATCATTATTATCGCCCGCGTCTGTGCGGGCCATTTACTCCTAGGCGAATGCTGAAATCCAAACAACTTAAGGCGTGCGACAGTCGCGTGCCGTAATAATGATAACTCGGGCCTGCCGATAGTGGCGAAAGCTGTTGGGGGATGTTAAGGCGTGGATTATAATAATTACTATTTTACCATAATTTAAAAAACATCTGATGTGACCAGGCACATGACTTTATCATACAATATATAAAATTAATAGTTTAGCTGCACGAGTTTCTATTAGATCGAGATATAGCGTTGCAACATATATCTCTATGTCATCCGACGTAGTACCACTGGACACACTACGCATGCGTCAAGTTTGTGGATTCGATTGGCTGGATTGGATCCATAGGCTGCCACAGTGCTGCCACCAGCTGCCTCATGTATAAGGTTATCTATGGGCTGTCACTGGTTTGGCGTGATGCTGAATATTACCGGCTAACGTCCGCGGTAACAGCGACCGCGCACTTTAAGCTACAATAGCGCCATCTGTCGACGGACCTAATAACTACTGGGCACCACATCGATAGACAAAATATATATCTCCGTCTCACCTTGTTGGAACCGAGACTTGGCGCTATAGGGCAAGCTGCGTATAATACGTATAAGGATAATATTGACAGTAGGTATTGTCAAAGACCAGCCTTTGACACAACTACTGTCAGAATGAAAATAATTCTGAAATCCTCGCTAACTAAGTTTTAATGCAGACATGATCTCGATCAAAAAGAATTTTCTCATACAGCTAAACTATTAATTTTACCAAAAAATGCCATAGACATAAATTATACAAAATTTAAAATACTTTATCATACTGCGTATGATACAGTATAAATAAAATAAAAAAATAACAAAATTAAAATATTTTAATGCCTTTGCTTAACATGAAAATAAAAATAATTAAATTAGGTGTTTTATGTATTATTCATTAACTCACATCTTTTCCATGATTGCATATTCCCGAGTTATAGCATATTTAACATACAACCAAAAAATATCAAAAATTTAAATAATAAGCCTTTGCGGTAGGTAGTTTAATTACGGCAAATTACGAAAATAAAAAAAAAAATTAGGTGTTTTTATCAGGTGTTTAATTCATTAACCCACACCTTTTCCATGATTGCACATTCCCGAATTATATCACATTTAAAAAAACAAACAAAAAATAACAAAAATATCAAAAATTTTTAATTTAATTTTAAAACCTTTGCGGCAGTTCAAACCCCCAAAATAAAAAAAATAAATAAATTAGGTGTTTTCTTTAATTCATTAACCACAACTTTTCCATGACTGCACATTCCGGAATTTGAAAATTTGAAAAAATCGGTCCAACCTACTGCACATCCTGTACCATACGTTGCAGTATATACCATAAACACAAACAAGAATCCTTTTATCACCGAAAGAAATATTGGCTGAAAACAGAGCAACGACGACATTGTAATATTTGGCCAAGCATGACGGCATAAAACATTGTAATATTTGGCCAAGTAGGGCGGCATAATGACACGCGAACATTAGATTCTCGTTTTAATGAACTAATTAAAAATCCAAGGTCGCCGCTGCGTTCGTTCCGCCCGGCCGACCGAGCGACCGACAGGGCCGCTTCGTAATTAGCAGTTTGGGCGAAAATGCAATTTGAATTTGTACACAGTGAGGTTAGCCGAGGTTTCGAATTTCGCGTGACCCCCGAAATTATTCACGCGCTTTTGGATGAATGGCCACCAGTAGTAATACGTACATAGTTATATTATTCCTTTTACACAGTAGATCGAGTACCTACATAGACAAAAAAGATTTTTTGTTTTTAACAAACATAGTTATTTGAATTTATTCTTTTGGATCAAACCATACATCTTTGAGTCCAGTGGCGTAACTAGAAGTCAGTGGGCCCGTGTGCGAACAGAAACAATAGGCCCCCACTTTATTTAATACTTTGAACCACTGAAACCCTTATTTGAGTGTCCACTCAGACTTTTTATACTGTTTATAGGTTTTTAGACTTTATACAGTGTGTCTCACGGAACGTTGGATTGTATGAGTACTTTTGTTATTATCGGAGATACACACAGAGAAAGGAATGCTCAATTCAAATAAAATTGCTTTGCATCAAAACAACGGTTGATTTCCATATCCACGAAATAACTATCCACTTCAACCGAGACAATATTTTCTCAGTACAAATGTGTTAAGTGCTTCGTTCGAGATAAAATTAGTTGCAACGAGTAAACTATTGACTTGAACCAAATAGTCATCAACTCGAAAGGTTGTTTTGAATGAAACTTTGTAGTATTATTTCAAATATTTCAACATTTGGACCAAACTAATATTGTTTTAATGCAACCATATGATGTCTTAAAGAGAGTTTTAGAGCTATCGGAATAAGTAATAGGTTATTTTGCTTGGAAGAACCAATGTTTCAGAGAAACATTTGTAATTTTGGTTCAACACCTTTAGTGTTCTGAATAGAGTATTTTGTTCTCAAAGCAAGTAACTGTCATTTTCAAATTCAAAGCAAGTAATAGTAATTTACATTCAACATAATATATTGATTTGAAGTGAATGTTTTTGTTGTTTTGTTAAAACTATCTACCGCTGCTGCAAAGGTTACATAAAAAATAAGTCTATCAAAACAAATGCAGAAAGAACTACACGATTATAATAGCACATTACTTTCTTAATTATATTTACTAGCAAGAATAATTCTTCTGGCTGACAAATCTAATCAAAACATAATATGTTTTGTTCTTTAAGCAATTATTTTGTAAGACATATATTTTTTTAGTCATGTAGCAAAGACAATGGGTAAAAAAAGTTCATATATACCAATACATTAATTTATTATAAAAATAAAAATACATTTCAAACAAGTAGGTGTCATACTGATATAAACCCAATAACTTGTTATAAAAGAAAAAAAAGTACAAAAAATACAAAAAAAAATGCCATCCTGATACAGTAATTAGTACAGTTAAGAGCTAAGCAGTCAACAAGACTTGATGGGCCTTTCTGCAACTGGCCATTATAATACGGTTTCTCACCTTAGATGTTTCTAAATCTCCTCTTAGCTTCACCGCTTCCCGGAAAACAATCCGATCTCCAATAGCCGGAATAAGTTCTTTTATCTCTTCTTCTGTAAGTTTTGTTATGTTTTGCACAGTTATTTTATGGTCTGCAAACATAAAATGCACATAGTGTATTAACATTCGCATAAAAAGTAGATATACGCATATACTTACTGTCAAATATCGTTTTAAGATGATCTGATGAAATTGAAAAATCATCCACACTGTCCATTATCACATGTAAAACTGCAGATACAATCAAGCGTATATCAAAGCGACACTGCTTACCACTATAACCAATATATTTGCATGGAGTTAACGTTGTGAGGGTTGTGAGTGAGACTGGAGAATGTAGTCCTCATATACTGCGTATCTAAAAACTGTCGCCGCTCTACGTCGCGTCAGTCTGGTGCCACAAACCGCGCAAACTCTTAGTTTTCCGCACAATGAAACCACCCGATATTTTAAACTAATCATTTGGTTACTTGGTTCACACAAAACGTTTCTTGCATGAACCAACTAATTTTACTTGTTTTGAACACCATATTTTACATATATGATCTTGTTTCAATGCAATAGTTGTTTTCATTGGAATATATTGAATTGTTCAATGCAACACACTATATTCTTAAAAGAACTCATAAAAACTTTTAAAATTATCCAATGTAGTTTTACTTGGAAACAAAATGTTGTCGCTTCAAAGGAGAAATTTGTGAGTTTTGATTCAAAAAGCTCATCTAAATTGAAAACTTTATTGATTTGTTCGGAGTAAATTTCGGCAAGACAACGAATGTCTTAAACATTTCTCTGTGTGTAGAAAGTCGGTTAAATGGACAAAGTAGTGCATATTTATGTGCTCTTTCATAATCTGTTCAGAAAACAGCTGAATTCCAGATGGTCTCCAAACTATTTTGAAAAAAACAAAAAATTTAATTTTTTAATTATGATCATAACTTCTTTATTTGTGATCCCATCAAGAAAGCGTTTTGACATTATAAAGGCTTTTTTGTCCCTACAATTTGATTATGTCAGTTTAAAACTTTTTTCGTCAATGAATTCGAGAGAAACAGTCGAAACTTTTCTTTTTCTTATGGACGCCATATTGGCTTCATACATGTTTGGATTCATCATTTCTTTCTGCGTAATTTGGTATGCCACATGCCATATTTTGATTACAATAAGATAATAGAAACTAAAAATTGAAGACTGAAAATTGTACACTTCGAGAATTGCTGAAAATCGCATGGTGTAATGGAAGACGTTTTTGAAATATTGTGATATCTACCATTTCTGTAACCATTTGTTGAAAAAAATTGGTGAAAACCTAGAATTTATAAAAAATATAATTGTGCGATGAAACATATTTTTCTAACTGCCGTATTTTTAACTGAAACGCACTCTGCCCCCAAAAAATAAAACCTTTTTGTACCGCGCCATAATCGGGTGTAGTTTGGTTTTAATGTATGGTGCGGTATAGTGGCCAACCGATTAACCGGACCAATTTTTTATAACTATAATCTAACTTCGGAGATGTATCGGCAATATTGCTCTCTGAAGACGTGGAAGAAAGAATGGACGATATACTGTTGGCCTTACGATAAGGTATGTGGCTCCTACAAGACAACTGCACATAATGCCCGCATTGTGAGTAACTATTTAGATATAAGACATAAACGGAGAGTGAATTCAGAAGTATTATGGCCACCAAAATTGCCGGATCTTACTCCTTGTGATTTTTATCTATGGAATGACTTATAAAATAAGGTGTTTATAATTTTGGAAACGTAGGGTAGTTACGTGATATTGTCATCGCCGCTTTCAATTCGATTGACAGAAGAACCCTCGGTAACGTCACCAGATTATGGAATGCTGTGAAAAAAGCCTCCGTAAACATGGCGAGATTTTTGAAAACATTAATTAGTTTGTTAAAATGTTAATTACTTTTTTATGTTGTGTAGTTAGTACAAATAAATACATTCCAAAAGTTTACTGTAACTTGATTATGGGCACATAAATACTGTATCACTCAAATGTGTTTTTCATAACCACCATGCGATTTTCAGATATTAAAGAAGAACTCCAATTCTGTCGGCTTGTTGTGTTGTAAATACGGCAAGTAGCATACCAAATTACTCAGAAAAAATTCTGAATCCAACATGTATAAAACCAATATGGCGTCCATAAGAAAAACAAAAGTTTCGTTTGTTTCTGACGAATTCATTGGCGAAAAATTTTAAACTAACATATTCAAATTGTAGGGAAAAAGTGCCTTTATAATGTACAAAACGCTTTTTTGAAGGGATCACAAATAAAGAAGTTATGACCATAATTAAAAAGTTACATTTTGTGTTTTTTTCAAAATAGCTTGGAAAGCAGTCTTGAAAGTTATTTTCTCTATTGTTAGAATTAAGAGTTTATTGTTTGTGTTTATAGATCTTAACAAAATTGTATTATTACTAATATTTTTGTTCTTTATGTAACAATAAATATATGGTATTAAGGTTAGATTGGTATCCGTGGAGGCCTGCGTACCTACTTTTTGAAATGCTCGACTTCATTTATTTACGTTATGCTAGCATCTTATTGCAGCCCAGGGGCCCAGAAACTGCTCAGATCTCTTTTCTTAGCCCGAAATCGTATCCCGCGCTCAGAGGGGCTATCAGTTAATTTTTAGAACAATTAAGAGAAATGCCAACATATCGTCAACTTAAAAGTAAAAGTCACTAACTATAATTTTTACAATTTATTGAAACAGGAATTAATAGTAGCCATATGCTTATAAATGTGAATCTTATACGAGGAGGCGATTAAGTTCTTTTTTGAACTCATCATGATGAACTAAACATCATCTTATTTGGTTATGTTTCTAGTTTTGGACCACCAATCATGAAACTTCTAGTTTCAATAATAGCCGAGATATTCAATTTTAAACGTAACCGCGAAAATCACCAAAAAAATGAGTAAAATCAAAAAACTTAAAAATGGTGATATTTAGGTAGGGAAACCTTATTAAAAATGATATATTTTGATACTTAGAAACAAAACATAAAATTAAAATTATATTATTTCAATTCAATTCAATTCATTTCAAATTATTCATTTAAAATAAGAAAGTTGATACTAACTTCCGGTGACCGGACGTGACAATTAACTTGAGAATATTTTAGTAAATTCTAATTCCAAAATTTCAAGTTTCCAGAAATATTAAAACTTGAGAAACTTCTAATGTGCCAGTTCCGTAAGACACCTGTATATAATAGCCTTGTGAAAGCCGATGATGTCGTGCATCTGGCAAAATTGCTAAAAATGCCGTGTATTTGGCAATATAGAGCCCACTGCATGCACGTTCAAGTTCAATTCCAAGTCTGGGAAGATCAACGCTACTGGTCGCGGATGTGCGAAATCCCGAAAGGCGGCGACACGTGGAGATATTACTCTATCTACTATACCCTCCGAAAAGTTCATGCCAATAAAAAGTCCACAGTAATTATTTCAATCAATTAATTATTTCTATAATCCAAGAACTATTTATTGCAACCTTAAAATATCGCATTTTAACTCAACCAAAATTTCATTAATTAACCATTTTTTGGACTTTTTAAATTGGTACCATTTTGGAACAACGACCGCCAAAGTGATTTTGGCTGTTACCTTCCGTTAAAATATGGACGTAGTTGCGATTTAACAAAACAATTAGAAGGTACTTTATAATATGCTGATATACAGGCGGGATGTAAATTTTAAATAAATTTTATATTACAGTCGCAACCTGGATTTTAAGCCAGGGGCGTTTGCGTCGCTAGCTCAAGTCTTTACCAACTGATCTATAGAGGCATATTATCATTGATATGACAATTATCCGCCACAAATGTCATAGGCCGAAATAGCTCAGTTTGGAGAGCATTGTGCTAATACGCAAAGGTCTCTCGTTCAAATCCAGGTTGTGGCTGTAATTCTTAATTTATTTAAAGTTTACATCCCGCCTGTATGTCACCATAATTATAAACTTATAAAATTACTTTCTGACAGCAGGTCATTTACACATTTGCAGTTAGGATTAATCAATTGCTGAAAATGAGTATTCAATTTTGGACTAAATGGTCAAACAACAAAGAATCACCAAAAAGTAACGTCTAAAAATAAAAAATAAAAAAACATAATCCCACCTTATCGTAGAACAGCACGTCGGTGAGGAGTTAATATATATCAATATATTATATACTTAATATTTAATACCCCAAAAAGTTCCCCAATATAAAATTTTGCCCCAGAATCTCCCCCAGACATTCCTTACCCCCAAAACTTCCTCCAAGGACAAAAAGTCCCCTACTTTTTGGGGAAGTTCCCCCAATCTGGCAACACTGCTGGTCATCCACGATACTACAATTTGATCTTGTGCAAATATTTTTGTTCTATTTTTGTGAATCCATTTTAAAGTAATGATTTTTCATTTTTTTGTCCTGCTAAATTTACAGGAGACGTCGAGAAAAAGATATGTTTAAATCTAAAATATACCGGGTGGTCGTTTTAACTTGAGACTCCTAAGTATCTCGTTAAATATGCATGATAGGACAAAAGTGTCTTTAATAAACTTGTAGGACTCAAAGGGGGAAATGAGATGACCATATCATTTATATTGCAAATGGCGCTGCAATCGGTGAAAATGAGGCTAACTTCATTTTTTTAAATAGGAATACCCAATTTTTTTTGTCAAATTATGATTTTACGCTAAATAAGAACAGTCTTTTGTCTGAACATTGTTTTCGTACAATGCATCTATTAAAATTTATTGACGATGGAAGTTTGTGGCGTCTGCGGTAATTACGACCGCTGCCACTGCATGGGATGCGCTCGCCGTCTGGCAATCAAAGCGACGACTTATGGTACAACGTAGGAAGGTATGTGCGTAACCAAGACATCTTGGTATCTTGCGCGTTGCGCCGTCATGCGCATAGGGTTTGTTTAGGCACGAAAAAAAAAATGCATCGTACGAACAAAAGTTTCAGACAAAAGATTCTTCTTATTTAGCGTAATATCATAATTTGATAAAAAATTTGCGTATTCCCATTTAAAAAAATGGAGTTAGCCTCATTTTCACCGATTGCAGCGCCATCTGCAATGAAACTGATATCGTCATCTCATTTCCCCCTTTGAGTCGTACAAGTTTGTTTAAGACACTTTTGTCGTACCACGCATATTTCATGAGATATTTAGTAGTCTCAAGTTAAAACGACCACCAGGTATATCTATAAAAATCAGCCATGCTGAAAATGTTTATCATATTAAGGAAGAACGACGTGGGTACATGACAAACACAGAATTACTTAAAAATGTTGAAAGGTCGGTAGAAGGTTAACAAACGCGTTTTCAGAACCGAGTTATTATGTCAATAATAATTAATATCTTTTCTGGCAAGTTATCTGTCATCACTAAACTTCTGTATTTTTTAAGAATATTCGCATGGAACTCCTGAAAGACGTTATACGTAATTAAACAAAATAGCGGCCCGATGCATTTGCATCGATCCCCTGTCTTTTTGTTTGTTTTAACCATATCAACAAAAACTGAATTTTGAATTATCAACTTAGAGTACAAGTAATAAAGTATCAACTTTACACTTTGTATTTTAAATATTTTCCATTCTCCCGAAATATCGCGCTGATTAGCAATGAATCATAACGTCATCTTGGGTGTTTTTTATTATTATCCGCCGAAAAACATGTTTTGACAACGTTTCGCCGAACAATAGGCGCGTCGTCAGCGCAGCTTCGCAAATAAAAAGAATTATTCAGCCCGTAGAAGTCGGACGCCCAGACTGGATGTAATCGATGGGATGGCGCGTAGCGTCTGGACGCCGAGACCTTGCGTGGGTCGGGCACATCAAGGTTACACGTTATTGACTAAACGGCAACACAAAGGCATAGAGTTGATGGTGGGCTTCATTGATGCTATGAAACCTCAAAAGTCGCAATAAGAACATCACATCACGAATAGACTGTAAAAGGTTCTAAGAATTCGCTTGTAGCAACGCCCAGTTTCACAAATGCTAATTGTTATAGATATGGATGATCTTGGGTTATGGAGAATTCTGTAATTTTCCGTAATCCAAGATCATCAATAATAATATTTTACAGTTTACAAAACTAGAACATCCTATTGAAGGTTTTATAACAATAACGGCCTTTGAGTTCCAAATGCGCAATAAACCGCCAAAACTGGTTTTCATATTTTATTGGTCGTCACAAATAATGAAATTTAACGTTCATTAGCGTCTTCATTCAGTGTCCTCTATTTATTATTTCTTCAGGTTCCTGAAATATTCTATAAATTTGTTTACGAAATAATTAAATGCATTAAAATTATACTTTCCTCGATCCGCTTTAATTTTTGCTTAGGTGAGGGTAGAGGAAGATCTAACTTCTTCGGTCTTCTGATTGATTGTTTAACACTTATCAAGAAATTTGACGTGCGAGTTAAAAAACTTCTTTGTAGTGCAAAATCTTGAAAAACTAGTAGTAGCATTGTTTCTGCTCTGAGTTTATTGTATTTCGACTATCTTTACCAGGTGGCAATTTTACTTAATGATAACCAATAACCATTATCATTTAATCATTGTTGTTAAATAACTATTTTAGCTTCTTTAGTATTTCTCTGTATTGAAAGATACTCTTTTACATTTCAGAAACTACGTTAAAGAACTACAACACAATTAATAGTATTGTTTAATTTTAACCATTGTTACAATAAGGTTCACAATAAGGTTCACGACTATTTTTATTTGACTACCGATCAACTCAAAATTCTATAGAAATTTTCATAATTTTATTTTATATTTGTGCCAGTGGTGACGTCAGTCACAAACTTTTCTCAAAGTTTCTCTTTACAATGATTATTGAGAATTAATAATCTAAATGATTCTAACGGTTAATTCTGTTTTAAAAGGTGTGGAGTAGGCCAGGCGTTTTAAAAAAATGAAAGTCGGTAAATCAATTTGGTTTATTTAAAATCGCAATCCACATTTTTAGCAACAGATAAAAATCGTTACCGATATGTTAATCATTATTTTATGTTGAGATACTGCATTGGACTAGGAAATCTACTATCCATTAATTTGACCATATTTATGCAGCAGTTCTATCCTCAAAATAAAATAAGTCGTTTTTTACTTTTCGTACATAGAACACATTATTAGAAATGTATTGAAAATATCTGTTTGGTAATGTGTTGTAATAAATAGTTTTCAAAAATGAAATTGTGTATCTACGACTCACATATAATAAGTTCATTGCAAAGTATCTATGACCATATAATCCCCATCATGAGGCACGCCAATGATTATAATGGCACTAGCGTTGTATAATCATGACACTTCCTTCAAATAATGACTTCATTATTTGAACGAACTGTCATAATTATACAACGCTAGTGCCAATGTATGGCAAAACCTACGTGGAAGACAATTATGTGACAGTTCGCCTCGCCATCATTGACAAATACATGAAAAATATTTGATATAAAATGGAATTTATGAGTCGTAGATACAACGTCGTATTCGACTCGCACACAACGGATACAAATCGCTCGCATGATTACACGCTCGCCTACGGGTCGCGCATTAACTTCACGTTCGTGATTTATACCCTTAGTTATGTGTTCGTCTAATGCTATATTATTTCATTACAAAAAATCTGATATGGCCAGGCACATGACTTTACCATACTATATAAATTTTTTGTCTGCTTTGCGTTCGTTATAAACTCATAACGAAACCGCTTTCAGTGTCGTTATGAAAGCACTAGATCACAACCTTTTAGTAACTTTTGGTTTTCCAAGATTGATGATATTGACGTCAAGTGTCAAATAAAGCTGACATCTCAATCGCTATTGGCTCGCGACAGTCGCGTCCATCGTATTTGTGAATATTATTACAATTACCAACTGTTAAATATAAAACTACTCTAGATTGTAAGATGACAAACGCAATTTTCGAAATTTATGTACAATTAATGTCGTAAAGTAGAAAAATAGTATATAACACTCGTTTTATAAGTCGTTTTGGCGCAATCATTCTATTTGGGCACTCCTCGCTACGCTGGCCGTGCCTAAAACAACTCGTGCGCCAATCTTTGTTTTATAAAACTTGTAATATAATATACTATAACAGTTTAGCTGCATGAGATTCTATTTTATCGAGATCGGGCTATGTCTGCATTAAAATAAAACTAGTAGAACTACAAAGATATGTCAATTGAAGCTGCGTTCGGATATTGTACTCTGTTGACACCGAGTACACCGTCCAAATGACACTTACGTGTTATTCGGTGTAAAAAGTATAACGGTGTGAAATATCCGAACGCAGCTTATATTGACAGTAGGTATTGTCAAAACATTAGCGTTTGACACCTACTGTAATTAGTATCAAAATATCTGACATATCCTGGCTACTAGTTTTAATGCAGTACGACCGATCTCGATGAAATAGAATTTGCTCATGCAGCTAAACTATTGATTGTACCAAAAAAATGCATAGTCATAATTTCATATGATAATGTATTATATAATTCATATAATAATGTATTCATATGTTAAGGTTGCCATTTGAAAAAATCGACTTTTAAAATTTATCTCGAATTCAACTTTGGTGTTATAATTTGAACAGCCTGTATAACTTTTAGAAGAGTTCTACCGATGTGTCGATAATACGTTACCTTCACCACAATGTTGGCAGATAACTTTTTTTTCCAAAGGTCACAGGGGATAATTTATAAGTAACTGAATGTAACCGTGCACCTGTCATGTTTTAATGAAAAATATGAATATCTCGAAAATGACACATGTTAGGTATATGGAATGTAACATAAAATTGATCTAAAATTAAATGAAGATTTTAAAAATGCGATAAAATACAGGCTGTTCCATTTTTGTTTTTGTTTAATAATAATCTTTATTAGAATATAATTATACATAGAGTAACATATATAATATTCCATGATCACATATATACTCTACATATACACATATTATATATACATGAGTCCTGCCCTTCTTCGTCCAACGGAGGTGTGAGTTGTCCTCTCCTCGGTGGGCGGTATTGAGGGTGTCATGTTCGTTAAATAATCATGTGTCTGCATTCAAATCATCCCATTCATCAGCAAATGTTTAATTTTGATCTTAAACGTTTGGTAACTTAGTTTTTTTATATCATTTGGAATTTTATTGTATATTTGTATCGTACTTGTTGTTATTGATTGGGAGTATTTGTTTGTTTTATATTTATGGTTTCTTAGATAGGTTTTTGTTCTGGTGTGGTGGCTGTGAATTTCGTTGTTCTTCTGTAGTGTAATATCAGTCTTGATTAATCCGTTGGTGATTTTGTGAAGCAGCAATATGTTGGCTTGTGTTATTCTTTTCCTTACCGTTAGTTCGTTTGTTGTTTTTAGTACTTCAGTGGTTGGTGTTCGCCTTGGTAGTTTGTATAGTAACTTCAGTGTTTTATTCTGTTGTTTCTGTATTTTGTCTATATTTGTTTTAGTTGTGTTACCCCAAATATTAATTAGGTAATTTAATTTTGAGGCAAATAAAGAGTTGTAGATCGTCTTTCTGAGATTCTCCGGAATAAGCTTTCTGATTTTATGAATTTTGGCAATAGTTCTTGAATTCTTCCTCAGTATATTTGCAATATGTTTGTCCCACTTGAGGTTATTTTGTATACATAAGCCGAGATAGTTTGTTTCGGTGGTCTCCTTTATTTCTACTGTGTTGATGTTTACTGTTATGTTTGCTTGCTTTTTTGTTGGATTGAATATCATATAATTTGACTTGGCTTCGTTGATTGTCAGTATGTTGCTCTGGCACCACTCCTGAAGCTTTTTGGTGTCGCTGTTGATACAGGTCTGCAATTCGTCGGTGTTTTTGTTGGTGTATACTAAGCAGATATCGTCTGCGTACATATATAATTTGCCTTTCAGTCCAATATCGTCTATGTCGTTCGTGTACACGATGTATATAAAAAATCGTATTTATTAAACAAATATATATAATATATATGCACATCACAACTCATGTATATAATAAACAATTATATGTCATGGTAGGTGAAACTCTTCTCCCTCTAACTTCACCTCGGGATTGGGATAAGACATCCATCTCGGGCTAATGGTATCGAGGGTACAGTTGTTTTGGATTGTTTGAGCTGGTAATAACGTCCTATATTTTTCTTTGCAGTAGCAATGCTTTTATTTTCATCTTGAAAGGTCTATACTCTAATTGTCTTATATCATTTGGTAGCTTGTTGTACATTGTCAGTGTATTGCCTTGGACAAGAGGAGCATATCGAGAAGTTCTAGATCTCTCTGATCGAATGTGTGTCATGTTTCTTGTTTTGTGTCCATGGATTTGATCTGATTTTGTTAGCTTTATCTCAGTTTTTATAGTCTGCTTGTCAATTTTGTAAATAAGTATTATTTTGTGAAGGATTGTCATCTGTTGCACTGTTAGTTCGTTTGCAATATTATGTACATCAAGTGTCGGTGTTCTTCTGTCTAAGGAATATAGTGTCTTGAGTATTTTATTTTGTTGTATTTGCAATTTGGTTATGTTGTTCTGCTTTGTTTCACCCCAGATATTTATCATATAGTTTATGTTTGATACGTATAGGCAATTGTAAATTGCCTTTCTGAGAAATTCAGGAATGAGGTGTTTTACCTTATAAAGTGCAGCTATTGTCTTTGCGTTGTTTGTTCTCAGTGTGTCAATGTGTGCGTCCCAGCTGAGGTTGTCTCTTATTAATAGGCCCAAATATTTGACTTTCTTAGTTTGTATAATAAGCGTGTTATTGAATCTTATGTTTAGGTGTACGTCTTGTTTCTTGCCTGTAAATATCATATACTCCGTCTTTTTTTCGTTAACGGTTAGTAGATTGGAATTGAACCAAGTCTCCATTTTCTGTATGTCCTCGCTTATTGCACTTTGTAGTTGTTCTTCGGTTTTTGCGGAGTAAAGGATGCAAGTGTCATCAGCATACATATATGCCGAGCCTTTCAGAGGTAATTCGAAGAAATCATTTGTGTAAAGAATGTACAAAGATGGTGGTAAAATTCCTCCTTGGGGCATCCCATACTCCGCATAGGCTGTTTGACTGCAGCTCTTATTTATTTTGGTAATTTGCGGGCGGTGTCTCAAGTATGTGTTTATAATATTTAGGAACTTTCCCTCTACGCCGATTTTGTTGAGCTTTTCTAGTATTTTGTCTTTCGATATTGTATCGAAGGCCTTCTTTAAGTCAATAAATATGCACACTGCTATCTCTTTCTTATCTAATCGTTGCTTTATATCATTTATTAGATCTAAAGCGGCAGATGTTGTTCCAGAACCTTTTTGGAATGCATATTGTTTCTTGTTAATTATTTTGTTTTTATTTAAGTGGTAGTTCAATCTCCTTTGCAATACTTTTTCGATTATTTTACTAAGGGTAGAGGTTAGGGCAATTGGACGATAGTTTTCCGGTTTATTCCTCTCGCCGCTCTTGTATATGGGGGTGATTATTGTTTTCTTCATATATTCTGGATATATTCCGGTCTCGAGGACATCGTTGATTAGGCGTACCAAAGGTGTTTTTAATATGTTTCCATGTTCTCTTATTGTGTTGGTTGATATATTGTCAAATCCGGGTGCTTTATTTTCTTTCAATTCCTGAATTATTTCTTCTATCTCCTTTACGTTTGTTTGACTTAATTGTGCTTTTTCGTATATTCTATTATTTGTATTACTTGCAGGTGTCTGAATTTGTTGTAGTTGACGTGCATTTAATTGGGTTATCGCGAGATTCCTTCCTATGGTGGCAAAGTAGTTATTGATCTCAGTGGCTACTTCTTCAGGATTATTTGTGTCATTTCCATTTTGTGTTATCATTTTGACAATCTTCTCATCGGATCTTGTTTTTCTGTTGAGTTGTGTGTTTACAATATTCCACAATTTTCGTTGATTGTTTTTATTGATATTAAACAGTTTTTTGAAGTAATTTATTTTTGTTTCTTTAATATATTTTTTTGTTTCTCTCTTTGATTGTTGGTAGTTCTGAGCAAGTATTTCGTTGATAGGATTTTTTTTATGTCGTTTAAATAGTTTGTTTCTTTCCTTGATTTTCGCTATCACGTCTTTTGTGATCCAGGTACACTCACCCCTTCGCTTTATCTTTAGTGTTACTTGGTTTGACTTTATGATAGCTTGAAGTGTTTTCGAACATTGTTCGAAGTTATTTATGTTGTCGAAATTGTGTTTGCGAATCTCTTGGCTTATTTTCTTTCTATCAGTGTATTGGTGTTCATAGCATTTGTAGTTTCTTTTTTGTTGTGTTTCACTTCTAATTGTTGTCAATAGGGCATTATGGTCCGATATATCGGTTGTAATAATACTAAATTGTTGTATTTGGTGTTTTATGTTGGTTATCACGTGGTCTATAATTGTATGGTTACCGTTAGGGTTCCATCTTGTATAGTTTTTTTTAGATTTTTTATTTATAATTTGGTAGTTATTTTCCAGAATGATTTTATTATAGTCCTTTGTTGTTTCACTAGTATCTAGAATATTTATATTAAAATCTCCTAGGATAATGTGTGGTTTTTTCTGTTGAAGATATCATTTTTTAAAACTTGCCTTGTGACACTATACTGTATATGAGGTGGTTTGTATAGAAGAGTTATGGCTATGTTTTGCTGTTGTAGATCGATTTTTATAACTTCAATTTCTTGGATAGTTTTCTTCATTAATAGTTTGTAGTTGATTCCATTTTTTATGTATACTGCCAGACCACCGCCACGTGTTTCTCGTGATAAGAATACGGCATTGTATTTGGGTGGTATATATAGGGTCTCTTCAGTTGGGGATAGCCATGTCTCCGTTAGTGCCAAAATGTCGGGATTATGAATTTTTAAGAATATTTCGATATCATTAAATTTGTTCTTGATACTACGCACATTGTGAAGTATTATGTTGTGCGCGTTTACAGTCATTGTAGGTGAAAATTGTATTTTTTTTATGTTTTTTTTTTTTTTTAATTTTTTAGTTGATTGTTTGCAAATGTTCTAAATTTTTTATTTTTATTTTTTGTGCAGAGACGGTCTTTTTAAGAAATATATTTCCGTCTCTGGTCCAAGCATACTTATAGTTTTTTTCTTTTTTTGTTTGTCTTGCATGAAAGAATAGAGTTGCGCCTTGTGTTGTTAGTTGTTCATTTATGTATATCTCATTATTTTTTCCCTTCAATCCGCATTCTCTTGTTTTTATAGACCCTATGGTCTTTCTAGCTTCCAAAATCTTCTGCTTGTTTTCTCTGTTGGATAATTGAATGATAATCGGGGGGCAGTCGCTCTTTCCTTCTTTCCTTGAAAATCCTACTATGTCTGATTTATCGATTTTTATGTTCAGATTTTTTGTGATGTTATTAACCACTTCCTCCAATTTCTTTTCATCTTCGTTTTCTTGTTTTTCGACGCCTGTGATTACGATGTTGTTTATTATTTTACTTTTTTCATCTCTTTCAATCACTTCCTCCAGTCTATTGATTCTCTCCTTCATTAGCTCACGTTCCTTTCCAGCTTCTTTAAGATTTTTTTTGATATCTTTATTTTCTTTTCGGATTTCCTCCAGTTGCACCGATATGAAGTTTATTGATCGGGTTAGTTCTTCTATTTTGTTAGAAAGCTTATCGATTCGGTCGACTTCGACTTCACTATCGCTTGAGTTGTCTGCTCGATGGCTTCTTGTGTTTGGTTTTTTTTTTGTCATATTGAGCGGAGAAGAAAAAACAAAGGAAAGGGACTACAGACAGTGGACACTTTTTTCACACCGCCTGGGCCTGTTGGGGTGGCTAACTAAACACACACAGAAGGCCGCGGTAGGACAAATGGACAGGTATTAACAATTAATATCAGAAGTTTCCGTAAAATACCACAAATTCACGAACGTATATGATATGATACGATAGACCGGCCGGTTTTGTGGTGGAAACTAAAAACTCGATAACAGGTCTCGCTTACATTTAATGTTGTTACAGATCTTTGTTTCTGTCGGTGTCCGTACAATCAGGCGCCAATGGTTTCTTCCGTCCGTGCAGGTAGATTGGTGAGGGAATTCCCTTCAAGTTGATATTAAAATCAACAATTGATTCGCACTTTACACTTAACACAGGCAAAATTATCGCTTGCACGTTTTGACATGAACCACTCAGCTCAAACTTTCAACATACATGTACAAAATGGGTGGAATATTGCCTCCTTGTGGTAAACCATATTCAGCATATTCTGTTTCGCTGGTAATGTCTTTAATTTTTGTAATCTGAATTTGAAATAAAAAAGTTGGCATCATTTCCGGTGTAACCGAAAGTAAGCAAAAACTTAAAATATTTCAGTTGAGACGATCTTGTCCAACAATATAACTCCACAAATTTTCAATCTCTCATTTCATTTGGTTATCCATATAATTCTAATGGCAGCTCGTCGTGGGAGACCCTGTATATCTATTTTATGAACAGAATAAAAATGAGCATTGTATATCTAATTAGGTATGTCTTTCTTTTACAGGTATGTCGACGTCCGCAATCATGTCTAGATCTTCAGTCGTACGTATATTAGTATAGTGTGTATGTCAGGTATTTATAACTGCAAGCATGCCTTTCTGTGTTGTAAATGCTATTTCGAATATTATTTTATAGTTAAAATTGTCCAAAGAACAATGAGAATCTTGGATATGGCCGATTATTATTAATGTTTTCTGTAATTGATCATGATTCAGTGACGGATGTTTATACTTCCAAGAAATATTTCTAATGGCTTTTTAGTCACGTTTTGTTTCGTTCTGCGTTGTCTATGTTATGTATCTATCTTATGGAGTAGGCGTATTATGTATACTAGTGCAACGTATAATTTGTTTCAAGTTTATTTTGTAGGTAATCTCGCGCTAATTTATTTGAGCATTAAAATATTTTCTATATCCAACTTTTTCCTCGGCAGATCTGGTACTGTCCCTAGTATCGATCGACATACCTGTTGTGGAAGTGCGCCAAGGTTAGTTGTGTTAGATATTTTACAAAAGTTCGTGTTGAGTGCAGTTCTGTGAAGTCCTGTAATTACATTGTCGAATAAATCACATTCTATAACGATATTATATACCTATCCAGTCATCAGCCTTCAAGACAATTAAAATGAAATTTTAAAAAGACAATAAAAGTGGATTTATATTTAATCGAAAGGTGCGCATATTTGTGCTCAATAAATGTTACCTGTACTTTTGTTTTTCGATATGAAGATATGAACAAATTAGGCATGGAGGTCAAATCTACGTTTGTGAAAAGTCGTAAAATGTTGAGTTTAAGAATATGTTGTGGTCCTAGATCTTTTAGCTGTAATAGATCAGCAACAAATCGTTACATTTTATGATTTTCTCAAAAAACTAAAAAGTAGGATCAGGAGCTGGTAGGACTCCGTACATGATGGGGAGTCATATGGAATAGGGTGCTACTAATACAAGATAATATAAATGCCCAAACATACAATAACTAATATCGTATAGAAAGAAAAACTAGCTGATAAATCTTAACAAAAATCCAGATAGGCTCTGATAATGTTACAATTCTACATGATAGAAAATGTTAACAAGCGATGTCCTAGAAACAAAATGGTCTAAAAAACATTAAACTTGGATATCTACTATGTACTTCATAAAATTTAGTACATAATGTTTTTCTTTATCATACGTAGTATGATAAAGTATTGTAATCATGTCGCAAAAAAAAAGATTTTTTTGCGGAAATATGTCCTTTTGAGTCCTCTGACATTTTGAACAAAATTTTAAAAAAAATTCTGTTTGTGTGTCTGTGTAATGTGTATGTGTGTGGGTGTTTACCCGTTTTTTTTTTGTGGGAAGGATTCCGGCGAAACTAGTAAAATATATATATAATATTTAGATGTTTCATGACTAAACTTAAAGCTGAAAAGGCTTTTGTCAAAAGGGTCCAAAGGAAGTGAGTATTAAACGCTGATGTTAGGATAATACCTACTGTCAATAGCATCTAAATATCTGTCAAATCCTGGCTAACTAGTTTTATTCTAATGCAGACAAAGGCACCGCGACGAAACTTCATATTTAGAAGTTTCATGACCAAATTTAGAGCTGAAAAGCTTTTTGTTCAGAATGTGTCTGTGTATGTGTACCCGATTTGTGTGGCGACGATTCCGGAGAAAGTACTAAAGGTATTGGGACGAATTCATATTTAAAAGTTTTATGACCAAACTTAGAGCTTTGAAGAGCTTTTTGTTCGAAAGGGTCTAAACGAATTGTATGTTTACTCTTAACATTTTTCAACGATTTTGCAAATGAGCCGCCGTTTCTGTAATTGCGTCAAAAAGAGTTAATTAAGACATTAATGTAGAGGTAATTTTGCATAATTTATGTCTATAATATTTTTTGGTAAATTTTATAGTTTGGTTGCATGACCATAAAACATGCATAACATATCATCAGCGTTTGACACAGTTATCAGTTATGTGCCTGGCGATATCAGATTTTTTTGGGGTATGTCCCACAGAAAAAGGCACTAGGCCTGGCGCATTTTTACTTTATCATATGCAGATAAACTATTGTAATCGTTCTGAAAAAGAAAAATTAGATTTGAGCGGAAATAGGTCTTTTTGGGTCCCCTGATCATTTTTGACCAAGGTACAAAAAATGTCTGTGTGTGTGTGTGTGTGTATGTGTGTACTACTAAAGGTATCGGGACGAAAGTTAATATTTAGAAGTTTTATGACCAAACTTAGAGCTGAAAAGCTTTTGGTACAAAAGGGTCTAAAGGAACTGGATGTTTCCTCCAAGCATTTTTCAAGGATTTTGCAAATGAGCTGCCATATCTGTAATTTCGTCAAAATAGTTAAATAATAAATTAAAGTAGACGAAATTTTGTATAATTTATGTCTATGACATTTTTTGGTAACATTAATTGATTAGCTGTATGAGCAAATTCTTTTTGATCCAGATTGTGTCTGCATTAAAACTTAGTTAGCCACGACTTGACAATTATTTTCATTCTGACAGTAGGTAGTGTCAAACGCTGTTTTTTGACAATACCTTCTGTCAATATTATCAAAATATCTGTCAAATCGTGGCTAACTTGTTTTATTTTATTAAAGATAAACTATTAATTTTATATATTGTATGATAACGTCATGTGCCTGGCCATATCAGATTAATAATGAATTTAAACAAGAGTGGAATGTGTTTCCAAAGTGTTATTTTGCGATGAATACGAATCCGGTCAGACTTAGGAGGTTCTTTGATTTTATCTGTATAAAAATCAGACAAACAAAATAAAATAAAAATATACACTGTGGACCGAAAAAAACGGTACAAATGTTCAATTACTTCTATTTCCAAAGATTTTAAGTAAATTAAAGCAAGCATTTCTTTGAAGGACTAATTGCTTATGTTGTCAGGATTGAAAACATACAATATTCGCAATTACTTCTTCTTTTTCAGTAAAAACAGCAAAAACCGATGTTTCAAAATTTCACCCTGTATGCACAAAAATCACCCTGTATTCGATGCAATAAAATCTCTGCTGTCCCTTTTGACCAAAGGAAAAAAAATCATTACCTGCTTATTTTTTACAGCTTGCATTTCACATTAAATTGACACGAAGTTATCAGAAATGTTGCATAGCCTAACACAAAGCAACATAACTGTTGATTGAAACGTCCTGTTATTGCGAATATGGTACGGTTTCAATCTTCACACTACAGGCAATTCGTTTTTAACAGAAATATTTGAATTGACAAAATATTATAGGAAATACGAGTGGTCAAAAATTTGTACCGTTTTTTTTGGCCCACCGTGTATAATTAATTATTATACAGGCTATACAGGGTGAGTTATTAGTATCCCGGCGGTCGATAGCTACTAAATCGAAAGCTACTAAAAAACTTTTTTTAAGAGAAAAGTTGTTTGGCTCACTAGTTTCTATGACGTAAAATTATTTTTATTTATACAGGGTGTTGCATTTAGTTGTGACGTAAAGTGTGTATATTTTTTTAAATGGAACACCTGTATATTTTATCATTGTATGAATACTAATAAATTTGGCTATCCAACGGTATAGGTTGCTAACTCTCAGCGTTAATAGTACCTGAGATATTCAATTATTTCTCCAAAATTAGCCGGTTACACGATCTTCTTTAAAACTAGATAAAAATGACATTTTTGCAGATTTTGCTTTTAAACTATGTCAGACAATAGTCAAAGCTAGTAGATAGATGATAGTATTAAAATATATTAAATTCACTATACAGGCTGTTCATAAAACTTAGTAAATTTTGTTTTTCAAATCGCTTTTCCTTGAGTTTTTCAAATGGAACACCCAGTATTTTATGTGCTAATTGAATTGCCCATCAAGTTTCCTTTAATTTATGACCAATACGTCACATGTCCAATTTTACTAGTTTTCGTGATATTTACAATTTAAAGAAAAATATGTACCTAATATTATCTAAATATGCCATTATGTTCTAGTTATTTCTTTTTAGTTTGTCTCTTAGTTGTAAATCAGTAATAGTATATTCACATATAATTTAAGAAGAAAAAACTTTATTACTATTAGCGTTTATTAAAAAATAAATCCCATTTTACTTAGTATAACCTATTTGACGCAAATTCAGAAACAAACTATAAACACTTAATAAACATTGCACTACAAGTAACTATTATTTTAATTAATATTTGGATGTTGTTCAAAATGGGGCCCCTTTTTCTTCTGCAAGCATTAATGCGCTGTATAAAAGATCTTGAGATATTTCTTAACATGTACCTCTTATTTACTCTAAGGTTGTCAAAAACATTGGTTATACGAAGTCTCATGTCTTCTGGTGTAGTAGGTGATCTGGTGATGGTTGGTATACCAGCTAGTTCACATATCCCCATGAAAAGAAATCGAGTTTGTTGAGGTCTGGAGACCTTGGTGGCCACAATGTAGGACCTCCTCTTCTCTCTTTGGTCACCGTTTTAGTTTTTGTTTTGTGCTAGTAATTAATATTAGCTGTTTCGTCAAATTGCAACCGAACCCTGTTTGTAACACTTGATTGGGGATGCCGTCCATCCGGATATTAGGTTCATACATTCTGGATGCTACTAATGTATCTCTGTCGGCTTCGCCATAGATGCAGATCATGTTAATTAATTCTTATTTGCTATAATTATAACTCATCGTTCAGAGAAAAGACAAATATTGTTACTAGGTTTGACAGCAATAACTTATTGAGTGTCGCTAGATCTCAATTGTTTGTTTCTATGATTAATTAATGGTAATAGTATTAATTAGCGATTTTAATACAGTATTACTGATTTACAAATGAAATCCAAACAAAACATAACAAAGAAATAATGGCTTTATTAGATAATATTGCACATTTTTCTTTAAATTGTAAATATCACGAAAACTACTACAATTGGACATATGGCATAATGAACATAAATTAAAGGGAACTCGGGGGGCAATCCAACTAGCACATAATATACAGGGTGTTGCATTTAAAAAACTCAAGGAAAAGCCATTTGAAAAGCATCAAAATTTACTAAGTTTCATGAACAGCCTGTATAGTGAACCTAATATCTTTTGATACTATCATCTATCTATTGGCTTTGACTATTGTCTGACATAGTTTAACGACAAAATCTGCACAAATTTCGTTTTTACATAGTTTTAAAGAAGATCCTGCAACGGGCCATATTTTGGGGAAATAATTGAATAACTCAGGAACTATTAACGCTGACAGTTAGCAACCTACATGGTTGGATAAACAAATTTATTAGTATTGATTTAATAATAAAATAAACAGGCCGTTCCATTTAAAAAAATCTACATATTTTTCGTCACGCCTAAATGCAACACCCTGTATAAATGAAAATAATTTTACGTTATAGAAACTGGTGAGTCAAACAACTTTTGCGTTAAACGTTTTTTTCTTTCTCTAAAGATTTAGTAGCTATCTACCGCCGGGATAATAATAACTCACCCTGTATATTAGGGTGTATCGAAAAACGTTTTTTTTTTTAATTCAGAAATTCGGAGTTTCCAAAGTTTTTTGTATTATTTTAAATGAAATGTTAAGTAATTTTTTTTTCAAAGTCCACATGGACGCTTATAATAAAATACTTAATGACAAATTAACTCTTATCGATGTTTAAATTTAAACACATTTTTTACCCATTTCATGGTGTAAGCTTATCGGCTGGAATTCTTGCGGTTGGCTCCGAACTATAAACATTTATCTTTCCATTAATGTATTTTTTTGATTTCTCCTCAAATACCTCAGTTTGAGGCATTTGGAATATTTAATTAGTTTTTTGTGCGGACGCAAGGGAGTGATCTGAGATAATTCTGGTAAATTGCTTGTATTTTCGCTATGAAACGCATTAACACATGCGTTTTTATTATAAAGTACCTAAACTATTATTTTCCCATTAAATTCTTTGAATATCCCATATCATAGCGAAAGAAAATCATAAAATGTCCTATTGTTCTAACTTCTTTTATAGTATTTATTCAACAAACATACAATTCGAATATAAAGACCAGCGTTAGTCCAGCCGTATACTTATAGCAATAACAACATATCACCGTGTAATTGGCACGTAATTTGATCTGCCGAAGTTTGTCAATAGCTAATAGATATTCCCAAACACTCTACATCAAACCAACAAAAGCCTCTTCAAACATATACACAAATTAACCTCTTGCCAGGACACAAAACGCATGAAGCAAAACAAACCTCTTCACTCATCAACAAACACTACGACGCACAGCCAACTAAACAAATTCGTCATTAACCTTACAGCGATCGGGCTAGACAACCAACAGGTGAACTCCGATGAGCGCGCGACTATCGCGCGTCTCATGCCGTCTAGCAAGCTGCAAAACACTCCGGCGCGGCGCGATACCCGCACAAACGTTTTGCCGTCCAGATCGCTCGCGATCGCAGTCAGTTGCGGTAGTGTTTTCGGGTGGAAACGCCGATAGCACGTTAGCCCGCTAGATCTCGTCGCGGCGATGCACATTTCGAAACTCGACGCGATTTACCTCAATCGTAAATATTGACGCGATTTTTCCGCGTTCGTACTTGGATTTGAACGTTGTTTTTTATTGAGAGGAGAACGGTGTTTTGTTGGTGATTTATTTCTGTGATTTTCTGTGCGTTTTTTTGATAAGTTTGTTTGCGAAGATGATGAAAAAGGAGAAACCTATGATGTCCGTGACTGCCATCATCCAGGGGCAGCACTGGAGGGGGTTGCAAGGTTTGGGTGTAGGAATGGGGCAGCAGAACCCTTTCGGTAAATAATACGGTTGATGTTTTTGTGTTTGTGATTTGTAGTTATTAAGAAGAAGACAAATTATTGTTTTTCTCGGTATTTCTGCTTCTGTAGAATGAATGTTGGGGACTTGTTTCTTTTTTCTGTGCAATAGTTAAAATACCTACGCAGAAAATGCTGGGGAAGAAATGAGAAAGATTATTTATCTATCGGTGGTACGTTCTGACCTTGAGATTGGCCGTAACAAACAGGAATATTTAAAAGAAAACATAATTCCATAATGTTAAAAGAAATCAAACCTAGTGAACTCAAAAACTCCAACCCAACCCAACAAATTTTTTTTAATACTTTTAACCATTAAGTAAAATATAGTCATACTGGTCCTTTTTTATGCAGGACCCTCCTAATTTGTTCCTTTATACACCTGATGTCTAAAATTTGAAATTTATAATCTAATTTTTGAGAACAAAAATAATTTTTCGTTTCTTGGCAGTGATTTTCTCAAAAACTAGTCACAATTCAATTCAGCTCAATCTCTTCCTTCAGATTCACGTTCTATGAAAAAAGAAACATAAATACCAGAAACAGTTTTCAATTGTTCGACTTTCTTCATTGTTGGCTAGAGTAGTCGTTTAGATTATTGTGTTTTTAAGTACATGCTTGGAAATATGTAAAAAGAAATTAATTTAGTTTTTTAAGTAAATTTTACACGAATCAATATAAGTGGTCAAATTGAGACGGTCCTGCAAAAAGATATAAAATAAAAAATAAGGAACATCACCTGGTCATTTCTAATTATGAAAATGCACAGTTTAAATCAATTTCAATGTCAATAGTGGTTACTTATGACATTATCCACATAAAAAAACTCTTTCTTTATTAATTCTAGTAGAATTTTTCTTAATGTTGATATAACAATTTTGTGGCTCTACATAAAACAAATTCGAAACCTAGACAATTGAAAATTAAGAAAATATTGATAAAAACTTGATTGCGAATTTATATCGGCAGAAACAAACACAAAATAGGCTAAAAGTAAATTTTGTACTTTTTACAGGAAATCTGGAAAATTTCAGTGTGTTTAAAGCGTGTGCCTACAAAAAGTAGCAAACACGCAAAACCGTACATCATAGATAACTTTCGGATCCGGATTCGTATTCATCGCAACAAAATCTCACTAAAGCCATGTTCCAACAAGTTCCAACACTTTTCTGACGTATGGTCATCTGTCAAAATCAATAAAAAATGTAGCCTTATACAAGATGACATATCGATGGTATATAAAAAACAGAACGTCGGAAAACAGCGTCGAGTATTTTTATTGACATAAAATTTTAAAGAATGTTCAAAATGCATTTTAAAGATGGAACAGTTCTTATTTTGTTACAATGTTAATGGGTGGAGCAGTTTTTCTTGAACGAAAAGAATCATAATAAAGTTAATTAAAATAAAATACATACGTACATTAAATGTTGTTATCTAGTTTTAAGAATTCAGACTCAAATTGATTGTTAATCGTTTAGATTAGTTTCAATATTTTCTGATTATTAATAATAGTATATTATTTGACGAGCACATAACTAAAGATATAAATCGCTAGCATGAAGTTCATACGCGAACCGTAGGTAGCGTGTAATCATGCGAGCGATTTATATCCGTTATGTGTGAGTCAAATACGACGTTTTATCTACGACTCAAAAATAACATTTTATGTAAAATATTTTAAATGTGTTTGTCAATGGTGGCTAGGCGAATTTTCAAATAACTGTCATCTACGTATGTTTTGACAGACTTTGACACTAACGTAATATAATGATGACCGTTCGTTCAAATAATAAAGTCATTATTTGAACGAACTGTCATTATTATACAACGCTAGTGTCATTATAATCATAGGCGTGTATCATGATGGGGATTATATAGTCATAGATACGTATGCAATGAATTTGTTATATGTGAGTCGTAGATAAAGAAAATAAACCCGCGCTCACCATGGCCGACAGCTTCTATCGGCAGATTACAATTCTTATACAGTGAGCTCGCAATAGGAAAACATGCCAAAACCTCTGAAACGGTTTGATATTTAAAAAATGTTCGTCCACGTCGATTTTGAATTATCAAAATCACCATCTTTATAATAAATTAAATATCCGACCTTGAATTGCTTTGACTTATGTCATCGAAATTTTTGTTTTATATGACAACCCCATATTTTTCTTACTGATTTTGATAGTTCTCGTAAGAGTCTTAATCGTAGCATATACATTTTATGGTCACGAATCAGAAAATTTTCGAGTAAAAGACAAATGAAAATTACGGTAATATTGATACAATTTGATTGTGAATGAAAAGTGAATAGGCGTTTTTGATTAATTTCTTTGGGCTGAATGTGAATCCGTGCTTGAAAGTTGCATACCACGTCAGGTTATAGCGTTTTTTTTTGTTTCTGTTATGAAAACGCCCTCACACCAATTAAACAATCGTTGTAATCGCTTGAAAAACTTTTGTGATAAAACTTTTAGAATTTCAGGTAAAAATATAAAGTTGTAGGGGCACTATGATACCCTTTTGAGGTTTCTAGCACATTGAGTTCATCTGGTATAAATTTGCAAATATTGCTAAAGTCACGTTTTTTACATTTTGATACCTTTTTTCGAAAACCGTACATAATAAAACATTTTTTAGTCCAGATTTGGCCTCAGTGCAAATAGTTCAATCCTAAACGCAATTTCATATTCTATTCAGAAACTCCATGTTCGTGAGACTTAATACTAATTTTTCAACTTTCAATTGTGTTTTTCTCGAAAATATTCTGATGTAAGGCCATAAAATGATTAAGCTACCATTAAGAAAATAAATAAAATTTCCAACACAAAAACTATACAAAATATGGGGACAAAAGGTCAGAAATTGAGTTTTACATAAAAATATATGTTTTGATAGTTATAAATAATAATCCACCTGTTCAAGAATTTTTTAAATAACAAACTGTCTCCGAGATTTTCTCATGTTTCCATACCTTACGCGCCGACTGTATATAATAGTCGCGTCAAAAATGATACGCCAAACATGCCCCCAAAATGTTAGGATTATTACTTTTTTGATGTTATCGAAAGTTGGCTATACTAGTCAATAAAAAAATTAAATACGTACGATAATGACGAACTTTTGAACACTGTTGTATACATCACACAATACAAAATTGTGCACGCCTCAACATCTTACTGCACGGGACCTTGTTTACCTGATGGAAGATTGCATGCAAGGTTATGACTGCTGTTCATTTAGATTGAAACACGCTGTATAATCGAAAATACTGTGTGCAAAAAAAATCAAAAATATATGTTTGAGATACGCTGATGAAAGAGGTGTCAGATATGTAGAAATAAAACGATTGTGACGTGCTTCACTGTTCCATTTATTTATTCTAAGAATTATTTCTAATTTTACAAAGAATCAAAAATTCATCCGGCAAAATGATTATTTTTAGCGTAATTTGTAAACAATACCAAAAAAATGTTATTTAGAGATTTTTGTTTGTCGTGTCTAGACGTACACATTTGGCGTAGGTCACGCACGACTGGCGGCAGAATGGGCATTTCTTATGGTGTCCTCAACATAGATAGTGTTTGTTTTTTAAAGGTACGCCGAGGCATTTTGTTATCAAACGGTAAAAGGAATTCTTTGTGTACTTTTCGCTCGTCTGGCGATGAGTTACATACTCAGAGCTACCTTTCCGTCATTGCCAGATAAACAGATAAAGTTACGATTAAATATTGTTTTTGCGGAAGAAAGGTGTAGTAAAATGCTTGAAAAAAGCCTCATACCAAATTATCACTGTTGAGTGTAGACTATTTATTTAACAAGTATTGGTAGCCTATAACGTAATAAACAATTATCTACATTAAATAAATTTGTGAACAGTGAGCCAGTTTAATTATAACCATAAACATAAAAAAATGGTAATATCACTTATAAGTTAAGTGTCTACCAATAAAATCATCAATTTTGTTAAATAGTTGGTATATTACCTATTATTTTATATTTTCAATTTAAAAATATCACCTATTAAATTGAAGGTCAGTATTTGGAAAGTACCGTGACTTAATTGACATTTAAACTCGTTTCAAATAATTAGCGAAATCGGTAAATTATCAGTTTTAATTATTATAATAAAAACTGTAAATATCACATTTAGTTGATTGGCTGGTTAGCGATCGTCCATATTCTGTTAAATTAAGAATTTTTTCCCAAAACACGTTTTCAATAACAACAAAAAAAATACCGTTAATATAATATCAGCTACAGACAACAATAAGCAAAGTTTATCTTGCTGGATTTTGCGCAAAATAAATACGACTGTATTTGCTGATAATTATGTTTAAATAACAATCGGTGGGCGTTTTCAAGTACGCACAATTATTAACTAAATCCTGGAATATTCGCAGCTGACGCATTAATTTCACGCCGTGTATAAATACAAAAAAAAAAAATTTTTCTTTAATAAACGTTTGAAAAGAAAGTTTTGTAATGTTTTAAGCGATTTTAGCGTCTTTTTAATTCACTTCAGCCATATTAAATTTAAAAAATCAGATATGGCCAGGCACATGACTTTATCATACTATACAGCAATATCTAACGCCGATGATCTGATAATACTGTCAATAGAATCAAAATATCTGTCAAATCCTGGCAAACTAGTATAGCTCATATCACGAGAGCTGCAAATGAGTCATCGATTTCAGCTGTTTGGTGGTAAGTTACAGATTCCCGTGCGTTGGACAGAAACAGCGTGATTTTTCATGCGTCTGTTCTTACGATTTTAAGCGATGACTCATTTGCAACTCTCGTGATATGACCTATAGTAATACAGATACGTGCGATCCCGATCAAATAGAATGTTTTGAAGTAGTAGTACTAGTTCTGCCGAAGCGCGTTAGGTCGAACTAGTTTAACCTAGGCCAAACTAGTTTAACCTGGTTTGTAAACGCATACTTTAGGTGAAACTGGACTAGGGCAAACTGATTTTGATTAACGGTATTAGACATGTTATAATATATTTATATTAAGGGAAACGTTCTCTCAAATACCTTGCCACACGGCAGATGATATTGTCATCATTGAAAACTTCAAAATAAATTAACTTATAACTGATTATTATTCTACGTATACCATGGAATATTCAAGAACAAAATCATTTGTTGGGTAATTTTTCAGCTATATCTCCACCAAAACTACTTTATTTTCTTGTACGATTGTATCTGGTTTTAAGGGTGTGCTCTCTTTGTCCCAGCAAATTTTAAGAAAGAATCAGAAAGAATTGAGAAATTACCAAAAAAAATAAAAAAATCAAAACAACAAACACTTCTTCTTCAGTCTTACATCTATTAAACAATACAAACAATATAACATTAGAAATCTGAACATAGATGAAAACATAACTTAAAAATTCACTATAATACTATTGTGTACTCGCTGTCTATATTATGGTGAAAAACATAAAAATATAATCAAGGTCAGCTATATGTATGTTTGCTGATAAACGGGTGGAACATTTCTATTTGGGACCAAAATACAAAAAATTATGGTTCACGTTATGATGTAGGTTATGTTTTTTTTAATCTATGTGCTGATTTCTAATGCATTTTTCGTATTGATTTCAATAGATTTAAGACTGAAGAATGCTTTGTACTAGCCGAAACAAGTAACTTATATAATAAATTTTTGAAATCGCAAGAACCCCGCAGACAATAATGGTTGTTATTTTAGTACAGTTCGCGATCTTTTGTCTCGCATATTTATTTATTGGCCTTTGTTTTCTAAATTGTTGGCCATGATGGGGGAAAACGGTAAATGTTAAAAATTTCGTGTTTTTCTAAATGCATTTTCTTCAAATTAAATCTCTCTAAAAATAATATTTTTGTGTATCTGGAATAAGTTTAGAGCTTCTGCATTCGTTTTATATCCACTGGAAAGTAATTTAATACAAGTGACAAGGAGCAGTGTTAACAGCTTTAAGCTTTACTGCAGATTTCTGGAGATGTGCCATAAGTACCAGTTAAGCCCTCGTAATCTGTCAGATTTTAGGAACAAGCGACGGTTGTAAAACATACCTCAAACTGAACCAATTCTCGAAGCGCGCCGAAGACAAAATTTAAATTTGGCGACCTTCTTTCGAACCAAGACAAATATTTGTGTATAGTATTATTAATCCAGGAACAGTTACGCAACCTTCAAAGTAATTAACAGGTTATTCTACGTTCTCACATGGCCCCACTGACTTCCTCGCACATAATTCGGTTATTGGTACATCTTAGGACGCTTGATTTTGTAAATACACAACAAACAATTGACGATTCGCGAACGCGAAGAACATTGTTTGGTCTGCCGGAGTAATGTTTGCACTGACGTCAGTGTTTGTTTAAAATGCAAAATTGAAATGAGGCCATCATTTCGAAAGATTGCAACAAATTGTGCAACCACTTTTTTGCTCCATAAATGCTTTGTTTTGATTTTTTTGGTAGATGTCAGGTGTTGGGTAAAAAAGAAAACAAATTTTGAACTTTGCCTTATATATACTGGGTGGTTCAGAAACCAGTGTCGGCATGGAGTGGTAGTTGAGAATAATACTTTAAGTAGTAACAGCCGCTAAAGAGAAATTGGTGCTTCCGTTTTCGAGATAAAACCAAAAGCGTGTCGTCTAAAGAATAGGGCTTTCGAAACCCACTGAAAAGAGTTTGTCATGATTTTACTCGACCAAATACAATTTACTAACCAATATGCAATTAGCAGTTGAACTTTCCCGTAAAGACAAAATCGACGTGTTTTGCCAAAATCATAACGTCCCGCGTTTGACCCTACTATTTCATGAAATTGGACATATTTATGTTTCTTGTACTATTAAATAAAAAGTCATCAACAGAGCAAGCATATTGTATTTTTACTTCATATACAGTGAGCGCGCAAAGTAAGGTGACATGGCAAAATCTCTGAAATATTTTGTTTTAAAAAAAAGATCCTGAAAATTAATAACATTTGTTTGTGAATGGAGAGCGAAGAGGCGTTTTTTTCGATGATTAATTTGCGCTGAATACGAATCTTCGCTTGAAAATTTGTATATCTGCCGTTTCTGTTATGAAAACGCAGGCACGTTACTTCAAGACGACGCTGTATATGCTTCATATATATTTGTTAACAAACTTCATGTAAAAGTATAAAGTTTAAGACTTACTATAACACATTTTAGAAAATAAACTGCTTTCGGGTTATGCCGTGTGTCAAGAGTTGTAAATGCTGACGTTTCGCGAACCAGGTCGCTTCTTCAGAGCTAACTGAATACTGATTACAGAATTGCATAAGACTGCATAACCCGGAAGCAGTTTATTTTCTAAATAATTCTGGCCGTGAAAGCCTTACGTAGGTACTTACTTACTAAAACACCATTTTGGAATTTCTGGAACTTTGGGTTTAGCTGTTATACATTTGCAATATTGCCAAAACTGGCGTTTTTTTTATCATTTTGACCTCCCTTTCATTCGAAAATCTTGCGCGATGGAATTTTAATCCGTATTCGTCTACAGGACAAATAATGTTATCCGGAACGCGTTATTTTTGGCCATTCGCAAAATCCATTTATCAATAATGTCATTTTCTAATTTTTTTTTGTCTGGAAAATTGACATATGTACGTAATGCAATAAAATGTTTCCGCTACCATTAATACAATTAAAAGATCTACCACAGCAAGTAAAATATGGTGCTGATTGAAGATCGGAAACTGAAATATACTGAAATATACCTCGTTAATCCAGGCTCACGTTTTAGCCACACGTGAAACTGATGATGTTATAAAAAAATCATAGAGGCAGGTATCTCCTGAAATTAGGAAAATCGTTGCTGACGAAAAGGAAGACAACATTCCATTGTCTGCCTGGACAAAAAACTTTTTGAAACTTGCATATGTGACATAATTAGGCAATTCAAGCATATTCAGTACGTCATAACGTCTCAACGAGTCATGAAAATTTATATTAATAGTCTTATGCACAAAGAAGTAGTTTCTTCCATCTACACGGGCGTTCGAAAACAATACAACATTTCGGCCAGAATAAAAACCATTTCAAAGATATTAACGTGTTTTCAGACGCGCTGACTGTATAGATATTCCTCTGTCAGCATTCATAGCTGTAAATGTATCCATTTTCCTTTCATTCGCCAATCCATTCATCTGTGATATCTGTGAGCATTGCCATGGTATTTTCAAAGAGCCAATTACGAGAAATTATGAAGCAAAGGGATGGCGATGTCGTTAATAAACACCCCCTGCTCAAAAGCAAATTTCGGGAGGATACATAATTGGTTGAGCGAGGATTCGTGAAGGCCATTGAGCAGCAAATATGTACCTACACTGCTTTGCAGAGCTGGCGCACATTTATTCCGAATGTTTGGCATTTGAAAACATCGTAACCGTAAACAGAGCCATAAATTTACATGAACAGACTGAAAAATGCACCACAAGGAGCACCTAGACGTCTCGATGTTTTCGATCGCGTATAGAGAATGAGAGTTATGTGCGTTTTTGAAATTTATTATAAGGTGGCACGGTTGTAGTACAATTGGTTATAGTTTATATGCCAAACAAAAGGTGGTATCTTACTTACCTCAAGAACTAACTTTCTAAATTGATGTGTTTTGTTGATAGAACAATAAACCCACGTCAACTTTTGTTTTAAAGCGCGTACGCTTTTGCAAAATTTTTCACGATGTTCATGATTTTTTTACTCACGCTTTTACTAGTGCTAAAGAACTAGGAGATTCTTTAGCACTAGTAAAAGCGTACTTTTTATTCGACTTTCATTTTTGAGCATATACAGGGTGTAAGAATGATGTTCCTTTTGTTGGTCTTTTAGTTTTTTTTTTTGAACTGCTTAATTGTTTTTAGCGATTTTTACTTTATCATACTCAGTATGATAAAGTATAGTAATAGTGTCGAAAAAAATGCGATTTTGGCGGAAATGGGTATTTTTGGGTCCCCTGATCATTTTTACTTTATCCTACGCAGTGTGATGAAGTATCGTAACCGTGCCGAAAAAAAATTGATATTTTTGCGGAAATAGGTCTTTATGGGTCCCCTGAACATTTTTGACCAAGGTACAAAAAAATTTCTGTGTGTGTGTGTGTGTGTATGTGTGTGTGCGTGTGTGTGTGTAAAGATTTTTGTGGCGACGATTCTGGAGAAACTACTAAAGGTATCTGGACGAAAGTTCATATTTAGAAGTTTTATGACCAAACTTAGAGCTGAAAAGCTTTTAATTCACAAGGGTCCAAAGGAACTACTCTTAGCATTTTTCAACGATTTTGCAAATGAGCCGTCATTTCTGTAATTTCGTCAAAATAGATAAATAATAAATTAAAGTAGAGGAAAATTTGTATAATTTATGTCTATAACATTTTTTTGGTAAAATTAATAGTTTAGCTGCTGGAGCAAATATTTGATCGAAGTCGTGTCTACATTAATAGTAGGTAGCCGGGAAATTTTGAAACTTTTGACAGTATTCAGAACGTCAGCGGTTGCGAAACGTCAATTCAACACGCAAATGCATGGTGAATGTGATGAGAAGGAGAAACACGCGCGCACGTACGCTATGTGAAACAATATTGAAACAGCTTGGTGTTTCCATGGTGTTTACAAAGTCAATGTGTATTTCAAGTGCGGATTGCGGATAGCAATATGGTTATGCATTTTTCAAGGATTTTGCAAATGAGCCGCCATTTCTGTAGTTTCGTCAAAATAGTTAAATAATAAATTAAAGTAGACGAAATTTTGTATAATTTATGTCTTTTTGGTAAAAATAATAGTTTAGCTGTAGGAGCAAATTCTATTTGATCGAGATCGTGTCGGCATTAATATAGGATTTGCCAGATATTTTTATTCTAATGACAGTAGGTAGTGTTAAAGGCTGATTTTTTGACAATACCTACTGTCAATATCTGTCAAATCCTGGCTAATTCGTTTTATTTTAATGCAAACACGATTGATCTCGATAGAATCTCAAATGCAAATGAACTGCCATTTCTGCAATTTCGTCAAAATAGTTAAATAATAAATTAAAGTAGAGGAATGTCAATATTATCAAAATATCTGTCAAATCGGGGCTAACTTGTTTTATTGTAATAAAGATAAACTATTAATTTTATATATTGTATGATAAAGTCATGTGCCTGGCCACATCAGATTTTTGTGTATGTGTGTTGTATGTGTATGGTTACCCGATTTTTGTGGCGACGATTCCGGAGAAACTACTAAAGGTATCGGGACGAAACTTCATATTTAGAAGTTTCATTACTAAACTTAGAGCTGAAAAGCTTTTGGTTCAAAAGGATCCAAAGGAACAGGAGGTATAGTCTGAGCATTTTTGAAAAATTTTGCATATGGTACAATTTTTGGTACAATCAATAGTTTAGCTGCATAGTAAATTCTATTTCATCGAGATCGGTCGTACTGGATTAAAACTAGTAGCCAGGATATGTAAGATATTTTGATTCTAATGACAGGTAGTGTCAAACGCTAATGTTTTGACAATACCTACTATCAATATAAGCTGCGTTCGGATAATGTACACCGTTACACTTTTTACACCCAATAACACGTAAGTGTCATTTTGACGGTATACCCGGTGTCAACGGAGTACAATATCCGAATGCAGCTTTAATCGACACATCTGTCTAGTTCCACTAGTGTTATTTTAATGCGGACATAGCCGATCTCGATCAAATAGGATCTCATGCAACTAAACTAATAATTTTATATATAGTATGATAAAGTCATGTGCCTGGCCACATCAGATTTTTTTTGTCAGTCGTAGATAAACTATAGTAACGTGTAAGTGATGTTGATGTTGTAATTATGGAAGCACGTGTTTTCAGAAATTTAGCAACGTATTTCTGACAAAACGGAGGACAATATTCCATTGTCTATTCAGACAAAAAAACACAAAGTGCTTTTATTGGGAAATTTCGGCAAGAATCAAACATTTATCACAGATTAATTCCACAAAATGATAATAATTTGTTGTTGTTATATGCAATATGTCTGCAACGATATACATAAGTAGAACACCAATCAACATAACCAACATAAACATAACAAAATTCATACGTACTAGGACTATAAAAATAGACACGACAGAACCTTTTTCATGTCATTGATATTTATCTCATTTATTGGAACGGACTCCGACTAAACGATGTATTTGTATCAATAGTGAGTCTTTGGAAAACTATGTTATTTCAAACTTCTATTTCCCTTTCTTACTCAATGGTTACCTATATTATAAAAAATTTCATAAACACGTAATCGCCATCAGGCAATTACTTAATGCAAAATTTCTGTTGCCGATGTTTAGGTTTCTGTTGCCAGCAAAACCACTACATATTGTGACACGATCAGGTCGTACATCTGGGACAAACGGGTCAACCCGAATATCTAGTCGAACTGCGTCCACACCACACTTACTACTTAGATACCTAGGAACAGAGTTCCGCAGAACATAGACCGTTGAGGAAGGAGTCTGGTAAGCAGCAGAACCCGTTCGAAATGTTCATTCGCTCGCTGCACTCTTTGTTTTCGACCGCTTATCTCGGACCCGGTGATTAAAAATGAAGGTTCTTCTAAAAATAGACGTGAGAGTTGCTCTCGGTACATGCACGTTGTTATTGTATTTTTACGCTCAAAACTAAATGGTAGTACCTCCATGTATTAGTTCCCTACAAAAAACATGTGGAGTAGATTGAAGGATAAGTAAAAATGAACGAAAATAAAATGTTTAATTATTAAATCTTGATGTCGGACAACAGCTTGTTTTTATTTTTGTGGGATGTGTTTAATGGGATTTTATACAACACAGATACGTTGTTTTAATGATTTGCACAGTACTGTACCCTTCAGCTTCTATACAGCTATCGTGATGGCAGGAAAAGTTGGTAGCTTTTTTCTTGGGTGAACATGTTCGACACGATTGAAAGAACTAGCGGAAATTTCGAAACTTGGTTTCTTATGTGTCGGTGTTTTATTAACCTAATTTTCTAAATTTGTCATCTAGGAATTTTATTTAGAGCCGATGTTTGTGTTGCAAGATTAGGGTTTCTAATTTCCCGCCGTTTTCGGTGGTAGAAAAAGGCAACATCGCCAACAATCGTTGAGAAAGTTATTTGTATATGTGAAGTTATTTGTATTTGTGGATATGAAAAGTATTGATGGGCACAATCGTATTATTTCAAGAATTCATTTTCGGTATTCGAATTACATATTCGCATAATCGTATGATTTGATTCTCGAGTTGTTCTCGATTAATAAAAGATTATTAATCGATTTTTATTAATCGATTTTAAAAAATTGTTTATGAATAATCGATTTTTAATCGTCGATTATTCATAACTGATTATGATATAACTTTTTACATCATTGACTCCCCTAGTCAATGATGTGAAAACTTATTTTGTTAAACAAAATAATCGAAATATCTCGATTATTATGTTGTTATCGAGATATCTCGATTATTTCAAGAATCGATTATAATCGATTATGTAATCCGAATGCGCCCATCATCACTAATGAAAAGTCTATCACTATAAGCGAGTACAGGTATTAAGTAATTTTATTGTATATGCTGACCGCGCCAAGTATGGAAACATAAGAAAATCTCTTGAGATGATAGGTTATTTAAAAAAATTAACCCGTTTATTTTTAATTATTAAAATACACATTTTTGTGAAAAGTTTTATTTCCGACTGTAAACTGACTTATGACGTCATCAATATATTTCTATGGCATTCGATTTTTTCTTATTAAATTTAATTATTTTTTTAATTTTTAACATTAAGGAAAATGTATTATTGTGAGTTGACTATGAAATGACATTTTCGGTGGAATTATTCGTCCTGAAATATAATCATGTCACCAAAATTGTCTATCGCGGAAGGTTAAAAAATAATGCGCCGTTAATGTAAAAAATCCATTGTGTATGCACTTTTACCTGAAAGTCCTGAAAGTTTGTTCACAATTGCTGTTAAAATATTTACAGCTATTCTTTCAGTGGTGTGCGGACAACATGATAGCATGACAGTTACTGAAATTGAATTAAGCAGTTTTTTTTACTTTATCATACGCAGTATGGTAAAGTATTGTAATCATGCCGAAAAAAAAATTGAGATTTTAGCGGAAATAGGTCTTTTTGGGTCCCCTGAACATTTTTGACCAAGGTACAAAAAAATGTCTGTGTGTGTGTGTATGTGTGTGTGTGTGTGTGTGCGTATGTGTGTACTCGATTTTTGTGGAGACGATTCCGGAGCAACTACTAAAGGTATCGGGACGAAAGTTCATATTTGGAAGTTTTATGACCAAACTTAGAGCTGAAAAGCTTTTGGTTTAAAAGGGTCCTAAGGAACTGGTAGTTTATTCTAAGCCTTTTTCAAGGATTTTAGAAATGAGCCGCCATTTCTGTAATTTCGTCAAAATAGTTAAATAATAAATTAAAGCAGAGGAAATTTTGAATAATTTATGCCTATGACATTTTTTGGTAAAATTAATAGTTTAGCTGCAAGAGCAAATTCTTGAGATTGAGATCGGTCGCATCTGCATTGATATGCTACATAGTAGCCAGGATTTTGACAAATATTTTTTTGTGCTGTCACCACAGAAATGTCTATGGCTGTCACCACGCTGTCACACTCGGAGAACCATCGACTATAAATCTGTCAGAATTTGAATTAGCTTTTTAAACTTGACATTTCGTAGAAGTGGTATCAACCTAACATTTTCTATACCGAAATATAACCATTTTTGATTTTTTTTAAATACGTATTTCTCAAAAAGCAATACAAAAAACGTTGATGTCACTCCTGCCGAAAACTACATAGCGCGACTCGCTCACATGCGACGACGACGCTCCGCCATCGGTGACGCGCCGCATCACCGCTCGTTGTGCTATTCCTTACTTTCGGCACTTGTGAGATAAACAACTATTATTCTGATGACAGTAGGTAGTGTCAAATGCTGATGCTTTGACAATACCTTCGATTGATACTATTGACTATCAAAATATCTGTCAAATGCTGGCTAACTAGTTTAATTTTAATGCAGACACGATTTATCTCAGTCAAATAGATTCTCATGCAGCTAAACTATTAATTTTACATATTGTATGATAAAGTTATGTGCCTGGCCACATCAGATTTTTTCAATTTAGTTTACGATTTTGTTTTATATTTACTATTGGGTTTTATTGTAGGCTTATAATTTTATAAATACTAAATTAATTATAATTAAAAGTGTCCTAAAAACTAGTTTAATAAAGTTCTGTTTATTCAAACTGTTCAGTTGCTTTTAAAAGCAATCTAGACTTGGCAATACATATTTGCAATTTCTACTGTGATGTTTGAAAATCGATTTGAGTAGGTACACGTACAAGTACATTTTAGGTATAGGACATTGTACACAAAAAATTATACCAAAACTTATCCTCACCTGAGTTAATTATCATTCGCTTCTTTAGTTGATTCTACATTACTGACGAGTTTACGTAATAACCATTTTCCCTTGAATTGTACACAAAGTTGATCTAACATTTTTCATAGAATTGGGAACTGTATCCACATGTTAGGGTTGCCATTTGAAAAAATCGACTTTTAGTACTTTTCTCGAATTCAACTTTGATCTTATAATTTGAACATCCTGTATAACTTTTAGAAGAGTTCTATCGATGTGTCGATAATAAGTTACCTTCACAACAGTCACAGGGGATAATTTATAAGTAATTGAAAGTAACCGTGTAGCTGTAATTTTTAATGAAAAATATGAATATCTCAGAACTGACACATGTTAGGTATAGGGAATGTAACATAAAATTGATCTAAAATTGTATGAAGATTTTAAAAATGCGATAAAATACAGGCTGTTGCATTTGAAATATAAAAGTTGACATCATTTCCGGTGTAACGATTGGTGTAACCGAAACGAACCGAAAACTTCTAACGGCAGCTCGTCGTGGGACAACATGTATGTTTCAAGCGCCGATTCGTCAGATCAAATAAATCAATCAAAAACGCCTATTCGCTTTCCGTAAACACACATAAGTTATCGATATTACCCTAAGCTTTAGATCAATTTTTCTTTTTCTTAATTTTGTTTATGTAGTGCCATACATTTTGTGAATTTATATTAAGACAAGAAATTTAACAGATCAGTCCAACAAACATGTGGCTCCGGTTAAAACGGACTTTGGTCTGCATCTGCTCCTGAATCAGTCTGTATATTCAAAATTATTTCGTATTTATAGCTTTTCATTTCCAAAAACTTGTATTTGTTTTTTTTTTGCTTGTAAACTTTTCAGAGGACAAAATAATGAGAGATTCCGTTTCTTTTAGTATACACTGCAGTTTATGTGATATTTTATTGATACTTTTGTGTATTTCATACCAGCTAAGTAATTTAAGGTAATTTTAAATAAAAAAATGTCTGAAGTTTTTAATTTTAGATCAACTTTGATTATTTTAGACATTATTTGTTGCGTTTTTGTTTCACTTACCAAACTTTGACTTTTATCAAATTTCCTTTGTATAAATCAGTCTAAATGTCACAAGTTAAATATTCTGTGATTTATAATAAATATTTTATAATACGTCCAATTTCATGATAAATTAGTGAATAGAGTTCAAATAGGAATAAGTCAAAAACTGCTTGACATAAAAACTTGACAAAGAAACAAAATTTGTAAAGAATTTAATTTCCTTTACCGTTTATATACAAACTGTATGAGCTATTGGAGTTTGGACAAAATATAAAACAAAAACACATTTTGTGGGCCGTTTTTACTAAATTCTCAAATCTACCACAATACACCATGACTCCACCGTCACTCCAACAATCAACGAAATGCCAATCCTACATCTGCAATACCTCAAAAACTCTCGCCACTACTGCGCTAATATACATAAATACACGCATGCGGAATGCTCACACAAACGCACACGTGTGTGTCCCGTTTATTCCTCTTGGTCCGAGTAACGTTAGCCGAATCGTCAGCATTCAGAATGCACCGTTGCGACCGGCCGGCCGGCCGGTCCGTCGGCCGTTTAATTTTAGATCAGCGAAAGGGAGTCAGTCGGTGACTTGATTAGCCGGTTCCGAGTCAGGCAGCCACCGCATCTATAGTAGGCACCTTGGTCGTGGCATTCGCGATTCGCGGGACCAATGCCTTCTCTGGCCGGTGCACCGAGCCGCGAGCCCGCGCGTGACTCACATGACGCCCGTTTATTTATTGCACGATTAGGAATAGTTCGATTTGCTAGCGGTGAAACTGGGATCTCGAACATGTTGACGGTACACACAGAGAAATGTTTAAGACATTCGTTGTCTTGCCGAAATTTACTCCGAACAAATCAATAAAGTTTTCAATTTAGATGAGCTTTTTGAATCAAAACTCACAAATTTCTCCTTTGAAGCGACAACATTTTGTTTCCAAGTAAAACTACATTGGATAATTTTAAAAGTTCTTATGAGTTCTTTTAAGAATATGGTGTGTTGCATTGAACAATTCAATATATTCCAATGAAAACAACTATTGCATTGAAACAAGATCATATATGTAAAATATGGTGTTCAAAACAAGTAAAATTAGTTGGTTGATGCAAGAGACGTTTTGTGTGAACCAAGTAACTAAATGCTTAGTTTAAAATATCGGGTGGTTTCATTGTGCGAAAAACTTAAGAGTTTGCGCGGTTTGTGGCACCAGATGACGCGACGTAGAACGGCGACAGTTTTTAGATACGCAGTATATGAGGACTACATTCTCCAGTCTCACTCACAACAGTCACAACCCTCACAACGTTAACTCCATGCAAATATATTGGTTATAGTGGTAAGCAGTGTCGCTTTGATATACGCTTGATTGTATCTGCAGTTTTACATGTGATAATGGACAGCGTGGATGATTTTTCAATTTCATCAGATCATCTTAAAACGATATTTGACAGTAAGTATATGCGTATATCTACTTTTTATGCGAATGTTAATACACTATGTGCATTCTATGTTTGCAGACCATAAAATAACTGTGCAAACCATAACAAAACTTACAGAAGAAGAGATAAAAGAACTTATTCCGGCTATTGGAGATCGGATTGTGTTCCGGGAAGCGGTGAAGCTAAGAGGAGATTTAGAAACATCTAAGGTGAGAAACCGTATTATAATGGCCAGTTGCAGAAAGGCCCATCAAGTCTTGTTGACTGCTTAGCTCTTAACTGTACTAATTACTGTATCAGGATGACATTTTTTTTTGTATTTTGTTTTGTCTTTTATAACAAGTTATTGGGTTTATATCAGTATGACACCTACTTGTTTGAAATGTATTTTTATTTTTATAATAAATTAATGTATTGGTATATATGAACTTTTTTTCCCATTGTCTTTGCTACATGACTAAAAAAATATATGTCTTACAAAATAATTGCTTAACGAACTTTGATGTAATACCACATATTATGTTTTGATTAGATTTGTCAGCCAGAAGAATTATTCTTGCTAGTAAATATGATTAAGAAAGTATAATGTGCTATTATAATCGTGTAGTTCTTTCTGCATTTGTTTTGATAGACTTATTTTTTTATGTAACCTTTGCAGCAGCGGTAGATAGTTTTAACAAAACAACAAAAACATTCACTTCAAATCAATATATTATGTTGAATGTAAATTACTATTACTTGCTTTGAATTTTTAACGCACTTCGTTTAAAATGACAGTTACTTGCTTTAAGAACAAAATACTCTATTCAGAACACTAAAGGTGTTGAACCAAAATTACAAATGTTGCTCTGAAACATTGGTTCTTCCAAGCAAAATAACCTATTACTTATTCCGATAGCTCTATTGCTCTCTTTAAGACATCATATGGTTGCATTAAAACAATATTAGTTTGGTCCAAATGTTAAAATATTTGAAATAATACTACAAAGTTTCATTCAAAACAACATTATAGTCCTTTCGAGTTGATGACTATTTGGTGCAAGTCAATAGTTTACTCGTTGCAACAAATTTTATCTCGAACGAAGCACTTAACACATTTGTACTGAGAAAATATTGTCTTGGTTGAAGTGGATAGTTATTTCGTGGATATGGAAATCAACCGTTGTTTTGATGCAAAGCAATTTTATTTGAATTGAGCATTCCTTTCTCTGTGTGTATGGTAAAGTCGAGACATCGACGCAGTGCGATATCGATATCTACAAACATGACATTGATTTGGCGCTTTTTCAAACAGGGTGGAAAATGTGCAACAAATTTCAACTTTTTGTTTTTTTTTTGATAATATCCCACGCCTTAACCCCCCCCCCCCCATAAGCTTTCGCCACTACGGGGGCATCAGCAGGCCCGAATTACCATTATTATGGCCTCGCGTCTGTGGCACGTCTTAAGTTGTTTGGCTGTCAGCAGTTGCCGAGGAGTAAAGGAAAACCACAGAAAAACCTTCTTTCTGAAAGCAGGGCGCGAGGATCGAACTCACGCCCCCCAGACTAATAGCCAAGCATTAACAATTTTTTATTAAATATCATTAAAAACAATATGAACAAACATATTTTCAAATAAAATTTCAAGCCAAGCGCTTTACCGCTGCGGCATAGTCTATTTGGTATATGGCCACTTATAATATCAAATCAACCCGTTTGTTTCTATCACGTCTGGTTTCGAATATATAAAATTACGGCTTTTTTACTAATGAACGCATTAATAACGAAACCGTTATATAAAATTGAATTTTTGATCTTCAACTTTGCTCGTCGTATGACGTCATCAACATATTTTGGTATGGCAACCCCTTACTTTTCTTAGCGATCTTGGTAGATCCCTGCATTGTCATCATGGTAGCATAAAATATTTTTGGCCACACAACAGAAAATGTTTGAACGAATCAATGGAAATGTTGTGAAATGATAACTTTGGGAACATCTGTTTTGTGAATGAGATGTGAAAAGGTGCTCTTTATACATAATTTTGCGCTGATCACGAATTGAAACTTAGAAGATGTCCATCAAGGGTATCGAAAGAGTTGAAAGTCAAAACAAAAACGCTTTCTGATAACCACAAACAAATAATTTTGTATCTATCATGTCTGCGTCAGATTTTTTTTTTTATTCAACAAGAGCATTACAATCTAGTCATAATTGACTAATGAGTAACTTAATTCTAACTTATTTTACTAGTGTAACTCAGAATTAACAAACGCTTTTATCTAAGAAATAGTAAATCACTGAGTTCTGACTCTGTGGCGATGTGTGCTATTTCTGGATGAAATGGCACAAATCCCTCCTCAGTTTCTCAGTTTGACAATTGTCCACATCTTCATCCATACTTCTATATGCTTCCTATAGTGTTGCAATCGATTTGGAAACTGACCATATGCCTGATTGAATTATAACAACTACAACCTAGTATAGTTGATGGTAAATTTGAGTAACTAATTTTGCCTTTAATTTGTTTGTCACAGTTTTCCTGATGCGAGGTAACTATCCGTAGAATGGTTTGTCTGTTGTTGCCAGCTCATTGCAATTGCCAGTGGCATTCTTCTTAAAGCCAATGGCAGTCATTTCTGAAAAGATTCAGATGGATCATTGAAACAAGGAATCAGATACCACGAAGCTTCTTACACAGAATAATAATAAAAAAAACATTACACAAATCCATGTGGATGTGGATTTATTAGCTTCGTCATCGTTTATTCAATTTATTGCATGTAATTAATTTAATTCTTTCACTCCGTAAATTTTTAATGAATTGTAAAAACAAATCATTCTAAATGAAACTTTTTACTCAAAATGATATTTACTTCTTAAAGAATGCATATAAATGCCAGGCATACGACTTCTCGAGGTATTCAATTAAAAAAAACAAAATTTCATATCGAAAAATACGTCTGTTGTTGGATAAATTTTCAGGATATCAGATAAATACAAATTTTAAAAGTTACTCTGAGGATATTTTGAAGTTTGGAGGATCTTTGGTTCAGCCCTTATAAGAAAATCACGTTTTCACACATTCCCCTATTTGTACACCCAGAAACCTTGTAAAAACTTATGTGCCATGATTCATATTCAACGCAGAGAAGTTTATCGACGATGCTTATTTCCATTTTATGCACAAAATCCATACTCCACATAGTGATCAATATTTTCCCAATTTTAATATTAATTTTTCCTTTTTCTCAACAATTTTCTTTTGTGGCCAGTAGGGCTTCCAATCCCGGACAATATAGTGATCCTGGGATTTCGGGATTAAAATTTCTATTTCATCAAAAGCCGGGGATGACAAATCCAGTCAGTAAGAAACGCCTAAAATATATTTTATTGGATAATATCTTTTACCCCAAAATATGATCAACGTTTTAAAATTAGAAAACCAAAATTGACGGTTTGAAGGTAAAAGGTGTCAAGATGTGCGTATTGACATCAATAATAAAGAAAATATATACTCTATTAGATAATAACTTACTCTTACATCTTTAATTTGTACACAAATTTTGTATTTTTCTAAAATGTTTAAAGGATAGTCACGGCAAAAGAAATTGTTCGTTTGACGTATTTTTGTTTTCTTCTTTAAGATAAAATTGGATAACTTGAGAATTCATATGTCATGGATGTTTATTCATGTGAAGATATTATTTATTGTTCAAAATATATGACATATTCACTGCAACTTCTTAGAATATTAAAATTCAATTACTTGTCATGAAAAAAATTAATATTAGATACTTGTACGTTTTCTCAAATACAGTTCAAAGAGCTCAACCATACATTATAGATTTTTTTTTTTATCTAAGAGCGTATAATAAGTAATAAACAAAAGAAATACTTAATATGTTGCTTCTATATTGTCAAAAAAATCGTATTTAAGTGTTGCATCACCTGAAATAATTTTTAATTTATCATACGCCGTATGATAAAGTATTGAAATCGTGCTGATTTTTGTAGTTTCGATTTCGGAGAAACTACTGAAGGTATCGGGACGAAACTTCATATTTAGAAGGTTCATGACCAAACTTAGAGCTGAAAAGCTTTTGGTTCAAAAGGGTCCAAAGCAGCTGGATGTTTAATCTAAGCTTTTTTCAAGGATTTTGCAAATGAGCCGCCATTTCTGTAATTTCGTCAAAAAAGCTAAATCATAAATTCAAGTGGAGGAAATTCTGAATAACTAATGTCTACAACATTTTTTGGTAAAACTAATAGTTTACCTGCATGAGCATATTGTATTTGATTGAGATCGGTCGTGCCTGCATCTTAGTTAGCCAAGATTTGCCTAATAGTTTCATTCTACTGTCAGTAGATAGTGTCAAACGGTGATGTTTTGACAATCGTATATGTTTGTTTGTGACCTTTGTATGTTGTTTTATGTTCTCCACGGGCCGCGCCTGACAAAATGTAAGTTTTTACAATTGAGCTTTTTGGAGTTTGATTTGATTGTCAATTGTGTAATTTATTTCTCATTTCCTATAGCGCTTGAAGAAGTGCCCAGTAGGACACAAAACATGAAGCGATTGCTAAAATAAAACAAAAATAAGGAATCCGATCACTATTTATTGTATTATTATATCTGTCAAATCCTGGCTAACTATCTTTATTTTAATGCATGATACGACCGATCGCGATCAAATAGAATCTCATTTACTATATAATTTTATAATTAGTATGATAAAGTCATGTGCCTGGCCACATCATATTTTTTATAATTAGTAAGCCATAATTGACCAATGAGTAACTTAATTCTAACCTATTTTACTAGCATAGCTTAATCTAACAGGCACCCATTGATGTCTCTCAGTTAGTCCTGGTATACTTGACGACTTTTTCTGGCACACTACGTAGCACTGTCTATGGTTTTAGAACTAACTAACACTTATAACCAGCACTGATTTTGAATCTTATGATCAATTCGGTGTTGTCGACGAGCTTGATTACCTCGACGCAACGTTTACGTCATGATGAAGCCTTTCCCCGTGACTTCATGCATTTTTTTGTACTTCTTTGTACACACAACTCTATTTTGAGGTCCTTATGGGGATCATCATTCCTTATGTACTAAGTACAAGACTTTATTTTGGAAGGTCTGGATAAAATAAATCTGTCAGTAAATCAGTAATAAAAAATCTGATGTGGCCAGGCACATGACTTTATCATACAATATATAAGATTAATAGTTAGCTGCATGAGAATCTATTTGATTGAGATCAGTCGTGTCTGCATTAAAATAAAACTAGTTAACCAGGATTTAACAGATAAATAAATAAATAAATAATTCCTTTATTAAAATAAGACAATATTAAATGCAACAAAATATTATTTATATATAGGGCGCAGTTCAGCACATTTGTTTCCAAAATGCATTACTCTTCCACTCAACCCCTTACGCAAACTAGAACTAAGACATAATTGTAGCAATAATATAAAAATAATTCCGAGAACTTATCAAATCAAAAACAAACAAAAATAAAACTACACTCATCGCTATACTTTATTTACAATTTTCTCAATTTATCCGTTATAGAATTAGGTATAAAGACGGGTTGATATTTCTTATCAACAAACAATCAAATTGGTGATCTTATTTTATTTGAAATTTGTATTTTCTACTTTGCCCTACTAGAGCGGCAACGTTCCATAGCGGTTCTCCAACCTCTGATGCATACTCTAATGAAATTAGCTGTTTTCGAGTGTGACAGCACAAAAAAGTGACAGCCATAGACATTTCTGTGGTGACAGTACAAAAAAATATTTGTCAAATCCAGGCTACTATGTAGTTTCCTATCAATGCAGATGCGACCGATCTCGATCATATAGAATTTGCTCTTGCAGCTAACTATTAATTTTACCAAAAAATGACATAGGCATAAATTATTCAAAATTTCCTCTACTTTAATTTATTATTTAACTATTTTGACGAAATTACAGAAATGGCGGCTCATTAGCAAAATCTTTTAAAAAGGCTTAGAATAAACTATCAGTTCCTTTGGAACCTTTTGAACCAAAAGCTTTTCAGCTCTAAGTTTAGTCATGAAACTGCTAAATATGAACTTTCGTCCCGATACCTTTAGTAGTTTCTCCGGAATCGTCTCAACAAAAATCGGGTACACACACACATACACACACACATACACACACACACAGACATTTTTTTGTGCCTTGGTCAAAAATGTTCAGGGGACCCAAAAAGACCTATTTCCGCTAAAATCTCAATTTTTTTTTCGGCACGATTACAATACTTTATTATACTGCGTATGATAAAGTAAAAAATAAAAAGATGACAACAATTATTCAGCCCTCTTCAATATACATTTAATGCTAATACTAGGCCATCCTGTATTTCTGTCTTTTCTTCTACAGAACCGAAGTAAATAGGGATTAATTACCCTTTTATGCCATTCTGTATGAATTGATTAAAAGGTTTGGAATTAGAAATCAGTAGTAAAATATTACAACACTTATGTCATAAAGTTATGCTTTTAAATTGACATGTAATGTCGCACATTGAATTGTTTAAATAGCATTTAAAGTTAGGAACTTTAACGAAATTTTGTCGTTAAATTAGTTTTTGTTTTTTATTTATTAATCCTTTTGCCCTGAACATCTTTGAAATTACGAGAAACAAACAGTAGTAGAAATATGAAAAACAATTTAGAAAGAGCGACGTTGTTTTTGTGTGTACTAACTTTGGCTTATTGCGTTTAATTTAGAACTGCTTACACTATCGAGGTCCAACTTTTGCTGTTTTATATAGCCCTGGATGCGGACCAATTCTCAAACTTCTAAAAGTTTCGGAGCACGCCAGATGTGCACGTCCATTGCACTAGCTAATAGAACAGCTTTCTTCATGTTTCACTTTCTGCTCATTTCCAATGTCACCTATCGACATACAGTTTATTATGCATTCCAGAAAACGATCATTATAATTAATTATTGATAGTAGGTAATTTATTTTTTATTATTGAATATAATACGGATACCATTAACGTCCTGAATTTTCTCTCTATTGACATACGTAAGTGACAAAACAACATTAGTCTGGGTTAGGTTAAAAAATTGACGTGGTTGTTCTCTTGGTATTCTATGAAAAAATCTAAAGGCTTTCTGTAATACAAAAGTGTCTGCCAGAGTGAAAAGAAATGTGATATTTTTTAGATCGAGTTTTTAAGAGTTAGGACCTGAGGCCACTTAGTATAAAAATATGAAGGAATGTCACCTTTCGAAAATGGTTATTAAATTAGCCGGCCGTATGGGTGGGGTAAGGGAAGTTTTTTTTTATCAAAATACTCCTTGAAATTTTGAAAAACTAAAGTTTTTTTATTATTTTTATTGTTGAGAGATAAATATTATTACTGAAAATAATTTTGCAAACGTGCATATTTTGTAAATGGAAAGTGAACAGAGGTTTGCAATGAATTACCTTGCGGTGAATATAAATCCGGGCTCAAATAGTGAATATTACATCAAGAAGAACCAAATGAGGTTAAAGTAAACAGAAGAAAATGATTTCGGCAATGTTTGTTCAATTATAGTGAATAACGAGTAATTTAACGAAAAAATTCTAAACGAGTAAAGAAAACTTTTAAAATAGGAAAAGACAATAAAAAGAGGACATTAGAAAAATAAACAAAAATGTGTTATTGAGCATAATACAGGCTGTCCGAAAAATGCGCCATCGGAAGATCGTGCTCTGTTAATAAAAGCTTTATAAAAGAAGATATTTAAATCTCATTTCCCTGATATGCAAACGCCTAGGGGCACATTTTAAAATTATACTGACATAATTTGATAGATCGACAAAGTGTTAAAAAAAAATATGGTGACAAAGGTGTTTTTTTTTGTAGCTATGAAGACATAATATTTATATTATGTAAGATTTTAATCCACTGATCATAATTTTTTTAGTTTGCAACATTTATTGTCATTAAATTAGGTTTTTGCGTGCTATCACCAATCTTAGTATAAAAAAAAACAGAACACAAAGGTACGGAAAAATAAAGATATGAGCAAAAAAAAGTATATGCTCTCTATAAAAGAGTTGTTCTGGCAACCCTACTAGAACATCAAACTGTCAAGGCAAACCTCATTCATTCATGTTTTTTGCAATAAAATAAACTATCTAATACTGTACAAGAAACCCTTGATTAAATTAGAAGAGAAAAACTGTATGAATTCTTCGAAGATTTTCAGTCGACACTTTTCATTTTGTTCAGGAATTCTATTCTCTGAAGATGAATGCTCCAAAAAGGCCTGTAAAATAAAAATTCCGATCTGCAAAATGCTGTAAATCTTTCAAGTCCCTATTATAACACAGTGTATGTATAACAAGAAACGTAACCACTCAAATTTCTTTCTAAAAAGTTGACAAATTCTAAAAAATTTCACAAATTTGAAATGCTTAGAAATGAAACACACTTTATATTTAAAAGTGTTTCGTATTTATAACTTACGTCATTTTCAAAACAAGGAGCTATTGACACGGTAGAAATCGTTTTAACTAACATTATTTAATTGCTTCCTTTTAACATTTTATCGTCTTGTTACATTTACACCACTGGCCTTAGGGACATGCGGTTTCTACAGTTCAATTTGTATTTCAAAAGTATAGTATAGTATAGTATATATATAGCTATACTAAAAACATTAAATGGTCTGCTTTTTACAAATACATAACCCTGTATATTCAAAAGTCATTCAAGTTTCTAACGTAAGTTTTCTCCTAATCCTTTTATTTGGTTACTTCCTTCTAAACTTTGAGGCCCAGATATTGAGACGTTACGTATGTTCTTGTTAAAACTGATATAGCACAAGGCATTCCGAATAATTGTATTTTTTTATGATATGGAATCGGAATCTTAGGTAATGTTAGAAAAGGAAATAGGAAATTACATTTTATTAAAAGTAACATCTCAAAAAGCTACACCACAAATTTAATAAGTACATATTCAGAGGACATTTGTATATATTGATGATGGTTTATTTACGAATGAACTATCGCAGTTTTTGAAATATTTAAAATATTAAAAACATATTTATTTCTTATGAATACCCCTTATTTATTAAGATGATATATTTTTCTTGCTACGAATTTTGAATATTAGTATTGTTAAGCTATTTAGTAGTTATTTTGTAATTTTTCAGAATAATCTGTTCTTCCTTTAAATAATTATGTAGGTACTTATATTAAATATTGTTAGAAAGGGGTCAGTACCTTACCATTTATTTATTAATAATAAATAAATGTTAAGGTACTGACCCTTTTCCAACAATATTTAATATAAGTACCTACATAATTATTTTTTGTTAATTTTTTAAAAGTGATTCTTCTTAATTCAGCATTGTATACGGGGGCCCCAAATTCAAAATTGCCCAGGGCCCCGTGATGGAATATGCCGCTGATATGCCAAAAAAAAAAAAACGGACAGGCCCGCTCTGGACCGGCCAAATAATGTATAAAGGATTATTATCGTAAACAGAAAACATCATGGGAAAACAAACCATCATCGAACAAAAATTGCGTGACCTTTGCCCTATAAAATAATATCCATCACGGCATAATTACCTCACTCATAAGTTTTGCGTTCTACGTGAATGTATTGCAAACAGATTACTCATTCTATAACAAACCCAGACATGGCGTCTCACTATTTAAAATAGAACATACACACACCATTTGACGACAAATTGAAACGGCATTGCAGCAGCTATGACATTGGAAGAGGCATAACAATTGCACGACGACAAACAAACAAAAATCCGATTATGACAGCAATTGTTATCCCGCTGTTTATGTTGTTCGCCGGTCGAAAACAAAGACGCACGCTGGTTGGAGAGAGACGGAAGTCGAGGCAGGAGGAGGGTCGCGCTGGCCTTGAATAGAAGTCGTCTGCAGGTCATAACTGAAAACACGCAAAAGTGTTTAATAATACGCTATTTTTGCGGCGTCGCTTCAGGTATTGTTTGCCGTATATAGGTATCGTAATATATGGGTGCATATTGTATACCTACTGTGTTGTTTTCCAAGTATTATTTGTTTTTTATGCCTCTTAGGTATTTATAAATTATTGTTGTTGATGAAGATGTACGCCTTGTGCTGAAAGGCTGGTGTTGAAGTAAATATTATAAAGACTTACTTTTCTCTGAAGCGGACACTAGGGCTACCAACCCCAGGATGCTAACAAATTAAGCATTTAAAACAGGAACAAACCATAAGCGTGTTATCCATCCTACTGAAGATAATTAAAAAGAGTTAAAAAGCGAATTTATTTACCATAATTCAATGTTGTTTGTACTACACAATATAATATTACTAAATAAGTAATAAGCGAACAAATGAATCCCACCGAAATGTATTTAACGGCAAAATGAAACTCAAATAGTACAACAAATGATTGTTTTCCAATCGAGTCCCAATTTTTGTTTGTTATTATGTCAACATACACACTTTGACACCTCGTACGTTTCAATCCGCCAATTTTGGTTTTCTACTTTTAGGGTCAAATTAAAAAATGTTGATCAAGTGTCGGAGGCAAAAGATATTGTTCAATGAAGTTAATCTTTAAGATTTATTTCTTACTGACGTGATTCGGTAACTTTTGGCATCACAGGCGAAATGATCCGACAATTTTCACTTTTTTCTAGGAATCCCATATCCCGGGACTACAAAATCTGGGAAAGCCCAGCCATATTTTTATGAGGAGAAAAGAGACTTTCTGGCAACCGCAAAGAAGGGTGATTTCATAGAAATAATAACAATTAAATACAAATAAAAGAGTTTACCAAACTAAAGTAATAGATAATGCTGAAATATAAATGAAAATAATAAAAGGCGTTAGTTTTCCAAATTGGGGTTTGCTGCAGTTATGCCCTTTAAAGAATGTAACTTAGCTATCAACAAATCCCGGTACTACCAATTTGCTCTGATTACCGACTTTATTTTTCAAAATTTATTAGTGGAATTTTTACGATTTTATCATTTATTTATCTGTAATATATGTCGTAAGAATGAATCACACTAAATAAAAACAATAGATTAGTTTAATTGACGAGAAATTCTTTCGACATTGGCAATGTGCATTTGGAAAAGTACCACAAGTATTTTTAGTAATACACTTTGTTATTCGGCAAAGTTAATAGTGTTAATATTTTATAATAAATAATCCATAAATAAACATATACATGCATTTTTATGCGCTGTTAGCCCAAAAGAAATCTGATGTGGCCAGGCACATGACTTTATCATTCAAATTAATAGTTAGCTGCATGAGATTCTATTTCATCGAGATCGGTCGTGTCTGCACAGTGAAATATAAATACATACGTGTAACTGAAAAGGACTCGACATCGTAAATAAGTGAGGCAAATCTATTTGGTATGCATTATGCAATCCGCCGTGATGTGGGGGTAGCCATCACTTTCAAGCTCACACGGTGCCATGGCCGTATGCGGTTTGACGTTTGACATTTTGATTTGAGATATCGTCTTCAATTAAAAAAACACTACACCTTTCTGCTATTAGCGTTCTGTTATCTACCTACGGTAGTCAGACAGTGACACATACCCCACATCATCGCTCTGTCTCTTTTGCTTGCGCCTATATTCTCGCCAGCTAATGTAAAGCGCGCTTCCCTTCCAGTTTGATTAGAGTTCACTGTGTCTGCATTAAAATACTAGTTAGCTAACCAGTTAGCCAGGATTTGACAGATATATCTATTCTACTGACAGTTGGTACTATCAAAACATCAATTCCTGGCTTCCTAGTTTTATTTTAATGCAGACACGACAGATCTCGATCAAATAGAATTTGCTCATGCATTTAAACTATTAATTTTGCCATAAAATGTACATACACACACACAGACATTTTTTGTACCTTGGTCAAAAATGTTCAGGGGACCCAAAAAGACCTATTTCTGCCAAAATCTCAATTTTTTTTCGGCGCGATTACAATACTTTATCATGCTGCATAATATGCAGTAATGCATATTATGATAAAGTAAAAACATTCTGTAGAATTATTTTTTTTTGTAGAAATAGCTAAAAATTAATTAATAATTGCAATTTAAAATTTGATAAAATTACTTTGAGGAATTAATAAACATTGTGTCAATCTGAATAAATCAAAATTGACAAAATCAAACAAGGTATAAACCCACAAATGCATCATTTTTTAGTTATCAGATTGATACTGTCTCATTGCCTATGATTTTGATAGAACCTATTAAAACAACCTATAATATTTCGTGTTTGTTAAATTTTTTGAGTTTGTCGGCATTTTTTAGGTATATCGTATTGCTATCAGTGAAACTATTAGATATTATAGTAACCAAATAAGATAAATAAAAACTTAAAGATAACTTAATATAACTTAAAGATAAAACTGTTAGTTTTGTTTCTATTTGATACAAAAAAAAAGAAGTTTACTTGGTGCAACTTTAAACCAATATTCTCTTCCACAAATGTGAATGATCAGTACATCGTATACAGTATTACAGGGAGTCAATTCTGAGCCTAGCGTGAGTTCCCGCTAGCGCGAACTAACGTATGACCTTGGATGCAATCAGTTCGAACCGTATTCTATGGGCAGTGTCGACAATGGAGTGTCCTTTACTATCAATCGCAATAACATGAACATAACGGACGTACTTTACCGGTAGTAAAGGACACTGCATTGTCGACACTGCCCATAGAATACGGTTCGAACTGATTGCATCCAAGGTCATACGTTAGTTCGCGCTAGCGGGAACTCACGCTAGGCTTAGAATTGACTCCCAGACTTCGTACTTTGGTGTTGTGAATAATACTATAAAACATTAGATATGCCTGGATGTGACCCTTCTAAAATATGTTTGAGTTTTGGTATTGAAAGATTTCATTGCGCTGAATACGAATTCGAACCTAAAAGTTTCCTTTCGGTTGAACTCAATTCTTGGATCGTGGATCGTGTGGTATTCATTCTCAATATTTTCATCATTTTCAGTTGCCTTTCTTTAGAAGATTTCATTATTGTCTATTTAGATGTCCTCTAATTGAGTAGCGGACCACTGCTAATAGAATTTCATCCATTATTTTGTTAATATGTAATATTATTATTTATGATTTCCAGGCTATTATGATTTCCCATGTATCAGTTTGACATCGCGTAGGTCAAGAAAATATGATACCAACGCTCCCAAATCTATATAATGTACATATTCTATGTTTAGATCATCTGTGCGCCTTCTCTATTGATATTTAAATAGCCCCGTGTTTATTTATTTAGGTCAAGGCATCTGTGGCAACCTGTCCGCGATAGGATCCATAATTGATAAAGGCACTGCATGACAGAATCGATACACAGATAAAAGCTAATCCAACCTCTATTTCTGTACTGAAATGCCACTTCGAAATAGCACATGTTCAATATTTTATTGAAATAACAAGACAAATACATCAATCATAGTCATGTATTTGTGACTATTTTCAATTAAACGCACGACAGTTCCAGTTCTGTCAGCTGTCCGCATTTCCGCGGATGTTTCCTAAAAATAACTTGAACTAAAGGTTACTTGAAAGAAGTTCAGTTGTCAATGAGTGATATTTCCCCAGTTTATATTTAAAATCTTAATTCCAATATGTATAACGTGTACTCAGACAATAAAATAATTTTCTCCCCAAAGGTCAGTTTTAAATACTTTTTTTTGTCTGTGTTTGAAAAATCTGGTGCCAAATTTTGGCAGTAAGTTATTGATTTTTCGAGTAGATATTAAACCGCGTATCTACATTGTTTTCCGGAAATCAAAGTATGTAATACGCTGACACCTACAGAAAATTACGAAAACAATTCCAAACATGTCCTAAAAATCTACTTTAACATATTCATGGACAATAAAAATTACCTTTCTTAATTAATCATTTAGGACAGAAAATTTTATTACAACTAAAGAATCTGATGTGGCCAGACACATGACTTTATCATACTATACAGTGCCAAACTGTGTCAAACTCTGATGTTTTGGCAATAGTGTCAATAGAATCAAAATATCTGCCAAATCCTGGCTAACTACTTTTAATGCAGTACGAGCGATATCGATGAAATAGAATTTACTCATGCAGCTAAACTATTAATTTTACTAAAAAACGTCATCAACATAAATTTTTCAAAATTTCCACTAGTTTAATTTATTATTTAACTAATTTGACGACATTTGCAAAATCGGTAATAAATGCCAAGAGTAAAGTCCAGTTCCTTTGGATCCTTTTGTACAGAAAAAGCTTTTCAGCTCTAAGTTTGATCCTGAAACTTCCAAATATGAACTTTCGTCCCGATACCGTTAGTAGTTTCTCCGGAATCATCACCACAAAAATCTGATGTGGCCAGGCATATGACTTTATCAGACAATATATAAAATTAATAGTTTAGCTGAATGAGAATCTATTTGATTGAGATCAGTCGTATCTGCATTAAAATAAAACTAGTTAGCCAGGATTTGACAGATAAATAAATAATTAAATAAATAAATAGTTCCTTTATTAACATAAAACAATATTAAATGCAACAAAATAATATTTATATTTAGGGCGGAGTTCAGCACACTTGTTTCCAAATTGCCTTGCTCTTCCAGTCAACCCCTTACGCAAACTAGAACTAAGACATAATTGTAGCAATAATATAACAATAATTCCGAGAACTTATCGAAACAAAAAAAAACAAAAAAGATTACTCTAGAGTCTAATTACACGTAACTGCCGCAAATCCAACTCAACAAAACGATGCACACGCCCATAAAAAATTAAAATTAAATCAGCCTCCAATGTGCGCTCAATGCCTAACAGACAACACTTCACCTTTCCCCCAAAACTGTTTAACGATAATTTTTTCGTATCTTCCCTGAGACCATTGTATATGTGACTGACCTGGAAGAGAATGACCGTTTATACAGCTCAGTGCGATGGGCAGGTGGAGCAAACAAACCCCTGAATCATAATTTAAGGTTATGGACATCCGTTCTACAGCGTATCTTCTACTTGAGGTATTGTGGGATCCTCGTGGATACAAGTTATGATATAATATTGCTGCATGCACATTGCACACCCTAGAGTTATCCATGTTCAACCACCCCAAGTCGCCCAGCCCATTCGATACATGATCATACTTCCTCAAACCAAAAACAAACAGAACACGCATTTTATACACGCTGAACCGCTGCCTATCCGACGCCGTCAGGCAAGGATCGTACACGGTATCACAATATGAGATCTTTTGATACTATTGACTACTGTCAATATTTATCGTGAGATATTGTCAAAACATGAGCATTTGACACTACCGGTACTGTCATTAGAGTGAGCAAATTCTCTAGTATTATATCAATGCAGATGCGACTGATGTCGATCAAGTAGAATTTGCTTTTGCAGCTAAACTATTAATTTTACCAAAAAATGTCGTAGACATAAATTATTCAGAATTTCCTCTACTTTAATTTATTATCTAACTATTTTTATGAAATTATAGAAATGGCGGTTCTTTTGCAAATTCTTGAAAATGCTTGAAAATCCAGTTCCTTTGGACCCTTTCAACTCTAAGTTTGGTCACGAGACTTCTAAATATGAACTTTCGTCCCGATACCTTTAATAGTTTCTCCGGAACCGTCGCCACAAAAATCGGGTACACACACACAAACACACACACAACCACATACTCACACACATACACAGACATTTTTTTGTACCTGTGTTAAAAATGTTCAGGGGACCCAAAATGACCTATTTCCGCTAAAATCTTATTTTTTGCACGATTACAATACTTTATCATACTGCGGATGATAAAGTAAAAAATAAATTAGCTTTAAAATAACTTCTTAAAATAATTCTCCTTTTAAAATAACTTCTTAATAACCTAGTCCGTATGCATATATTATTTGAATCGGGTTGTTATCTTAGAAAACCTGTGACAGTTGTTTGAAATAATACGTGAGCTGTGCAGATTTGTCAAGTTTGTAAGCTACTTTGTTGTTTTTGCGTATTCTAAAAATATAAAAGTTACAAAAATTACTAAAAGGTACTGAAAATCTAATAAAATAGATAAAATAAAAAAATAGACATCAAGTAAATACGGCCATCAAGTAAATACGGTCATTGTTTGTTACACTGTAACATGTAACGGCAAAGCTAAAAGTATCATTTCCGGGCAGCCTCTCATAGATTATTCGTCTAATTTTTGGACAGTCTGCTACTTAGTTTCTCAAAAACTGTTTTAGCACATGCACCTTCAAAATGTTATATGACCAGAAGAACAATTATGCTATAGGACTATATTTTACATACTATACAGCAGTGTTTCCCAACGTGGGCCTACGCCCCATAGGGAGGCAATCGAAGTGTTTAGGAGGAAAATTTTAGAGTTCAGGGGGCATGCGTTTCCTACGATTTAATTTTTACAAAAAGAAGAATTATGCTAAGATTAAACTTCCATTTCCTGTTGTCCCTAGACTGATAATTTCAAAAGTTTACGGATTATTTTATTTTATTAACTAAAAATAAAAATGATTCCTTGTTTTTTTTTATTCTGTAATTTTTTTTTATTATAAAAATACTGCAATTGGTCATATAAAATCATATAAAATTGTTAAGGGATTTAAGGCCATAAACAATATAATCTCTTGCAGTCATGCAGTTTACAATCACTGTTCAAAAGAAATGGAGTATGGTATTTATACATATAGAATTTTTATTTTACAATGTGCTGCAAAATTTCGTGAAAATCACTGAAATGTGTCATATACTTGAAAATTATTCATTATAACTTAACTCTTATTTTTCATAGATTTTTTCGTTTTTGTTCTGAGTTAATGAATTTGTTTATTTTGATTACAGTTGGTGGACTGACGCTGGAACAGATGACGTCTATGGCGCCTCCCTCGCCATTGGATTTGAAACCAGACACGGCGAATCTAATCACCTCCGGCCAATATAGCCCTCAAGGGCCTAATAGTCCAGGGTCGTACAGTATGGGACATGGGAGCATACTGAGCCCATCAACACCAGGCAGTCAAGTATCGGGGAAGAGTATCGGTTCCCCATATCCCCCCAATCATCCCCTAAGCGGTTCCAAGCACCTCTGCTCGATATGCGGGGATAGGGCTAGTGGAAAACATTATGGAGTATACAGGTGGGTCTTGTTTTTGTCAGTAGGTATAGATTCTCAGTAATGGTTATAAATTTAAAGCGATATTAAGAAGAAATAAATATTTGTTTATGTAAAAATTGAAGAATTTTCAAGAGAACATGACGAATATGAGTTTTATAAGGCTCAAATTGGTGCATGAGTTGTTTGGAGCCCGAGCAGCGCAGCGGCGGACTAAAGAAACGAATGTGTAATATAAATTTTTTTCTTGCATCGTTAATTTCATATAAACTTAGATATTCTGGAAACTATATTGAGTAAGTTTACAATCGATCTTTTTTGTGCGAGCAACATGTGATAGCACGGTAGTTACTGTATACTTAGTAAGGTTAGGATAATATATAACAGTGAATAATTTTACTCTGCTTTAATCTACAAGTTTTTTATAAATAATCAACGGGGTCGCAAGTTTGAACACCAAAAGAGATCATAGATCATACGATGGAGGAAACACAAATAAGTTGCACACCACCAGAACTAAGATGCAGTTGGAAGCGACGTTCAAAAAATAATATGTATTTTTTTCTCTATATGTTCTTACCCAATGTACTATCGTTGCCATATATTATGTCCCCCGTTTTGACGTCGATTTTTTCGCAGAAATGGATCGAAAAATTTTTTTTAAATTCTGATGCTGTCCTTGATTAATATGCTATAACTCATAAAAATTAGAAAGCTGTATATGTTAGCGTTTTCCCGATTTTTCCAAATTAAAAAGAATTGGCGCTGTTTTTGCCCCGTAAATTTCATTCGTTTAACTTTAGCAATTAATTACTCCGGAAATAAGCCATAGATACCAACGAATTAAATAGTAAAGTCATCTGCGGAATGCTAGCTTTCAATGTGCATTTTTGGAAAATGATTGGATTAGTGCTTGACCGACAAACAGCTATATTATACAATGCCAGCAATTCCTTAATTAGAAGAGCTAGAATAATGAAATATAGACTCTAGGCTACCCACTAATTCATAGGTTTAAAGTTTATTACATAATCATTGTTTATCTTGCATTTTTCCCTACAAAAGATCTAGTTGAAGCATCTCATGATTGCTGCAATTGACACGGCGCTCTTCAGTCTTTGGGGCGAGCGGGGGAAGGGATCGACAGCGACGCTGCCAGTAGTGGCAGATCACACGTGCATTAGTTACTAAAAGAACAGTGTTTACGGACACAATGCATATAACGACACGGCGATTATGCTGCGACAAGTTCAAAATAACTTCACTATACAAAGAATCAATCACCCTATATTATTTCGGGACAAAACATGGAGAAGGGGGCATACCAATTTTTTAAAATTAATTTTACAAACTAAAAAGTTACTAAAACAGTGCTACAATTTGTTAATTGTGATATTGTAAACACCGAAAACAATGTTACAATGTGTCATTAGTGAAGGCAAAGAGGGAAAAGTTAATTTATCGTTTTACAAAACATCGGTCATTCGTAAACAAAATAGTCTATATATGATCATTATAAATAGCGGAGGCGCCAGCTTCTTTCTGGTAGTTTAATTTATTACGCATCAGTCCCCATCAATCAAGTTTTCCTTTCCCAATTGAATTATGGATGCCGTAAAGCTCCTCCGCAAAATCTGAAATTTAAAAGCAAACTTTGAAGATAGTTTTGATATTGCGTAATTAGAATATGAACTTGAAACGCTATTAATTAAAGTTATACAGTTAAAATATAAACCCACCTATTACGTACCTGAACGTGACATTTTATACCATTTGTAAAAATAAGAAAAATTCTTTAGTTGTTTAATTGACGTTTAATTAATAAGACTTCACAGGATGCTTTCCTAAATAAAACTACCTTCAACATTGAATAATAAGGTACTGTTTAAATTGGATTTACTCTACATCTATAATCATTTCTACATAAGTTATGCGACTGTCAAAATTTTTTGCCTCTCGGTGTAAACATGAGCGCGAGAGAAAGGAGAAAAAGTTCCCGATTTTTACACTTTTAAATTAACGTTTATCTTTCCATTTTTTTTCGCTAGTAAATCGCTTGCTACAAAATTTTAGTTTTTTTCTTCAGGTTGCGTGTGGAGCCTCTTCTATAGATTGACGTTTTTTTCTTCAGTTTTTGTTTAATATGCGTATAGGTTGCGTATAAGATTTTCATGGAAACGGATATCTCAGTACCGTATATTAGCACGATATCGGGATATGCACGTAATCAATCGTCTTATTTTATTTAATGCGACTGTAGAAAAACAATTGCATAATAATGTTTAAGTAATTTTTAAAGCGATTCATTATGAATGATATAAATTTCGTGCAGCGCGCACTACGTCAATCGTAACGGTAAATGGAAACGTAGCTGGGACAGTGGAAGATAATTTACTATTAGTACGATATGATTAGAAAAATTTAATTTCAGAATTTTGAATAGTAGTACGAGTTAAATACAAATAATGAATTTAGATGTACAATTAATTATATATTATATTTATATTTTATATTTTACAAACACGGATTCAAACGGATTCACTGATCGCGTCAATACTTCGCACCTCGTTCGCCTGTCTCGTACCAAAACCCACAAGCGATGGAAGCAGAACTGCGCAAAATATTGTTCATGTTTATTTCGGTCTTAAAAATTTACTAATAATTGGAATGCTATTAAATTCAAGGGATATGTATCGCAGTGAATGAGGATTATTTGCATGATAACGGCGTTGACCATTCGTTCCTAAGATATCGGCTTCCACCACAATTTTGATCGCAACCTTTATTACATAGAAACTGAAAACAAAAACGCCTATCTATAGAGACTCGCGTAGCGTAGCGAGGAGTGCCCAAATGGAACGAGTGCGCCAATACGTCTTATAAAACGAGTGTTATATACTATTTTTCTACTTTGCGACATTAATTTTACATATATTTCGAAAATTGCAGTTGTCATCTTACAATCTAGAGTTATTTTATATTCAACAGCTGGTAGTTGTTGTAAAATTCACAAATACGATTGATGCGAACCAAAAGCGATTTAGATGTCAGCCTTATTTGACACTTGACGTTAATATCATCAATCTTTGAAAACCAAAAGTTACTAACAGTTTCTGATCTAGTGTTTTTATAACGACACCGTGAGCGGGTTCGTTATGAGTTTATAGCGAACGCATAGTAGAAAAAAGGCACGTACGACTGCTGGGCATATTGTATAATAAGAAAAATAATAGCATGCAGTTAAAACTTTTCCTTCTTTTTTGAAATTATTTTCAATATCTTCTCTCCTATAGCCTGGCGAGAGTGGAAGTTAAAGGATAATAGTATATTATAATACAAGTTTTATAAGACAAACATTGGCGCACGAGTTGTTTTGGGCACGATGAGCGTAGCGAGGAGTGCTCAAATGGAACGAGTGCGCCAATACGTCCTATAAAACGAGTGTTATATACTATTTTTTCTACTTTGCGACATTAAATTTACATAAATTTCGAAAATTGCGACTGTCATCTTACAATCTAGAATAGTTTTACATTCAACAGTTGGTAGTTGGCGTAAAATTCACAAATACGATTGACGCGAGCCAATAGCCATTGAGATGCCAGCCTTATCTGACACTAGACGTCAAAATCATCAATCTCGGAAAATTAAAAGTTACTAAAAGTTTGTGATCTAGTGTTTTCATAACGACACCGAATGCGGTTTCGTTATGAGTTTATAACGAACACAAAGTAGAAGAAATTCTTTTTCTACTTTGCGTTCGTTATGAACTCATAACGAAACCGGTTTCGGTGTCGTTATGAAAACACTAGGTCACAAACATTTGGTAACTTTTAGTTTTCCACGACTGACGTCAAGTGTCAAATAAGGCTGACATCTGGCTGACATCTCAATCGCTATTGGCTCGCGTCAATCGTATTTGTGTATTTTAGTACAACCGCCAACTGTTGAATATGAAACTACTCTAGATTGTAAGATGACAACCGCAATTTTTGAAATATATGTAAATTTAATGCCGCAAAGTAGAAAAAATAGTATATAACACTCGTTTTATAAGACGTATTGGCGCACTCGTTCCATTTAGGCACTCCTCGCTACGCTCGTCGTGCCCAAAACTACTCGTGCGCCAATTTTTGTCTTATAAAACTTGTATTATAATATACTATATTTCTACTTTGCGTTCGTTATAAACTCATAACGAAACCGCTTTCGGTGTCGTTATGCAAACACTAGATCACAAACTTGTAATAACTTTTAGTTTTTCAAGTGTCAAATAAGGCTGACATCTCAATCGCTATTGGCTCGTCTCAATCGTTTTCGTAAATTTTACTACAACTACCAACTGTTGAAGAAAAAAATACTTTATTATTGTAAGATGACAACCGTAATTTTTGACATAAATGTAAAATTAATGTCGCAAAGTAGAAAAAAATAGTATATAACACTCGTTTTATAAGACGCATTGGCGCACTCGTTCCATTTGGGCACTCCTCGCTACGCTCGTCGTGCCCAGAACAACTTGTGCGCCAATTTTTGTCTTATAAAACTTGTACATATTATAATATACTATTAATCATGTACAATAAATGTCCAACGATCACATAAGCAACCGCTCTTGCCTAGTACGGCTGAAAAGCATCACCCTCATGTAAGAGTGGCACGCCACACATTGCACCTTCCGAGTCCTGAAATACGTAGATATACGGAAACAGTAGACTTACGTCACAATTTCACAAACGTATCTCACACTAATTTACTATTTCGTTCCTGCTAATATGCAGGTAGGTACTTCGAGATATATGAAAAACATCATTTAAAAAAAATTGCATTGTTGTACCCCTCTCCAGACACCGATTCAATTAATATTTTTCTACAACGCGTGTAGCCACCAGCTATAGTAAGCTGTGGGAGAAATATTCGTGGCACACTCGACTCGGCACTGGAAAGTGCAACACCATGACCGTGGCCGCCCGAGTTTATTGTCATAGATCGTCAACTCGTTGCATCACTTCTATCCAGTAGGCCACCAGCCATGCTGCATCTAGGCAACTGAGTAGACCTTGGGATTATTGTAAACACCGGCTTTGCGACAGGCATACTATCCGCGTAATCATCATCCGTAAATCCTGCGACCACAGCCCGAACATGAAGATGTGCGTGTGCGTTATTCGACCCTTTCATCGTCGTTCGCCACGCTTCCTTGAGTCTGCTAAACGGGGACACGTGCTCATTCAATGCGTTGTCTTGTCGGTGTTAGGCACGCACTTGTTATTCTAAGCTGAGTAGATTTATGAAGTAGCTTGGATGACATATAGATTGGCCGACGCAATGTTGAAGTAGTGATTTAAATTCTTATTACTACTTATGAGACTTTCCCACTTATTTTTAAGTTGTTTAATGCTGCTTCATTTTTAATCAACTTTAACCGACGCTGAAGACCATGGCTAAATCCATGGATCTAACTGGGTGAAGTAATTAGCGCACCTTTGTTGACAATAGCCTCTCTGTACTTCTCTGATCTCTCACTTCTTTGCGTTTTTCGTTTTAATCGTTTTCCAGCTCTTTTATAATACATCAAATATGTTTTAATCAGTTCATTGTGAAACCAAAGTTGAAAAACCGTAATTATGATCTCTGACATCATACTGTACATACATTTTACTAATATGTCCTTGGACGATCGACCTACTACCTTGACCAGACTTTTTAGCTTTTGTCGCTAAAGACCCAACCGGGGAGAAGTTAGCCATAAAAGTTATCTATAAATCTCAAGTCATAATTACTACCTACAAAAATAAAAAAGGAATGTCTGTTTAAAGCAGATTAATTGGCACATTTTTAGATTTTCATATCTTCGTTAATGCTTTACGAACTATAATATCTATTACAGCAATCAAAATATTTGAGACTGATGATTAAGTAGCAGCCTAAAAAATACTAATTTTTGAACATTTTTATTCTCAGATAAACTAGTATAGAAGTACACTATTTCAGAAAAGCAAATGGCACAAGTCATTTTCATCCCACTGTAACAAAATGTACCCCAAATGAAGCAAGAAGCTTACCTCCAGTTATGCAAGTTATTACGAGAATTAGTGGTATAACAAGATTTATAAACTGAGAAATTTTTTATCTTTTTTATTGAAGTGCACCATATCAGAAAAACAGACCTCATAAGTAGGGCTGGACAAAAAAATCGATCGATCGTTTGATCTTATTTGAAAGATCGATCAGAGGATTTTAATAGATCGATCTGATCTAGTGATGGGCGCATTCGGATGAACGAATAGATTTTTAAAAAATCGAATCAAATAAATGAAATGAAATATAATTGAGATAATTGAAATAATATAAATTGCGAATAATAGATTTCATATAAACCCAATAAATCGCCAACCTTATTTTTAATAGTCGACTTTACATCTATATCAGTTTCCGCCTGTCTTCAAGTTCGCTGTCCATATAAACCCAATAAATTGCCAACCCAAAATCGTATGTTGTTGGTTATGAATTTGAAATAATACGTTTATGCCCATCACTAATCTAATCTTGGAAATTTGTGATCGTTCTTCTATCACAATTTGAGATCGATCTGATCGAACTGATCCTGATCGATCTCAAATTGTGATCGAAGATCGGTCTCAAATTTCCAAGATCTCCCACCCCTACTCAAAACTCGTTTTCAAAGGCCTCATGTTCAAAGTTAAAAAGTTTGTTTGTACCATTAATTAAGGTAATTTCGGGCTGCAATAACTGCATAAGTGGATCTATCTGCATAAGCTGCTTCTATTATTTGATGTACATATATAACAATCAGATGAAAAATGGGGTTATACAGTATGCTACATGAATTTTTAATAAATAAATAATGAACTTTTAGACCAATAAGAAGCGTAATTCTGGGTTGGAATAACTAGCATAAGTGAATATTAGTTTTCTCTCTCATTTGGTGTACATTTTCTTACAATCGGATGACAAAAAATGACTTACAGGTTGATCAGTAAGAGAAGTTCTAGTTGTCGTAAAGTATTAATGGAGATATGAGATTTAAAGAATGTGTTAATTTAAGCAGATAACGGCATTCTTTTTATTTTATTCTTTTTGTAGTAATTACTATTTGATCCAACTGCAATATATACTGTAAACTTTTAGAATTTTAAAAGTTTTATTTATGTATTGAAATTTGCAGAAAAAAAATTATGCTTATCTTTATGGCTAAATTCTCCATGATACCAAAGATTGTAATTCGTTCGTTGTCGGGCAGCCCAGTCATTCTGTGATAGCATTCGCACTTCGTCAATTATACCGGGTGGGCGTTTTAACTTGAGACACCTAAATATTCAATATTTATACAAGATTCTTTTGTCGTAGGATGCATATTTCTCGAGATATTTATTAAGTAATGCCCGAGGTGCATACAAAATTTTATGTCTAGAATGGTTTTGTTCCTCCGTTTGAGTAATATTAATAAATATCTTGACGGTATCAAGTGCATATCAAGCGCATCTACGGAGTTGAATAACAATACACGCAATTCGGAGTTGAGTGACAATACAGACAATTAATTGTCAAACTTATAACCTTAATCACCAATAATTGACATTGCCGAGTGACAGTACAGACAATTAATTGTCAAACTGATAACCATAGTCGTCAATAACTGACATTGATAACTTAAAATTTACAATTTGAATTACATATTTGATATATTTAACATATAACCATGGCAACCCCTAATGCCCGCATGGGCGTTAAGAATCCTTAACGCCCTCGCGAGCGTTAAGAAGCACTTTTTGCCCCGGTATCTAAGATGATATAAAATGTCACTTTATGATCATCTAGGACGACAACAATACAAACTAATTTAGTAAATAAATCATAAAAATAAAAATTTATTGTAAAATTTATATAATGTATAACTTTTTATTGTTTTTTTATTAGATGTTTATTTTTAGAAAATAAATTCATTTTAAATAAAAAGTTCAATATCGGCTTATTGGATTTTGAATTCCTTAAGAGATTAGAGCCACAAATACCCGGTGATATGTATTTCTTCTCAATTTTCAATGTTGCTCCTCGAATTTCGTGTTGGTAAACACAAAATTCACTTAAAATAGATGTTTACGCGGTTACCTTTGACCACTCTTCGCTCACTCCATTGGCCAATTATATTATACCAGAGAATACGAAAACACCACAAGGTCGGCCGCTGTCAGCAGCACGATTTGGTGGCCAAATTGCTCTTTGAACAATACATTTTCTCGCTTATTACGAATTACGACTGACTACCGAATCATTACCAGCATTTTTTTTTTCTTAACGGCTCTCTAAACAACTAAAACCAATGGAGGTGACCTTCACGGTACTCTTTTTTTTAATTATTGTACATGCGCGAAATGTGGCGGACTGGCATCTATGATCAAGGAAACGAAACCATAGAGTTGCTCGCTCCTTCTCTTGCGAACAGCATGTTTTAATCTTCTGAATTACAATGCTGTTACTATAGTTATTGCAAATGCTTCCTTATACCGGATGGAATTGATCAGTTTGAGTTGATATTAAGAAGAATACGTATAGGCAACTATCAATAACGATGAATATAACTTGTATTAAAGCCTGAAAACAAAAGAACAAACAAAAATAAATAACTAGGTAGTTGTCATCATTGATCATGTTGTATAATTTACTAGTAGGTAATTATATTTAATATTCTTCAACAGTAATATTACTTAATTTATAACGATAATTGTGATTTAATGTTCCGCTACAATGTAAACTATAATTAGATACTTAAACCCACGTTTAGATTCATGCACTGTCCATAACATCAGTACCGCAAGGTTATCTTCTCACCTGTTGTGCATATATCTTATGTAATTCTCCTTAATCTTGTATATGTGTATGTAGGTAGCAAGGTTATGGGCAATTATATGGAAGTAATAATTGTTTTGGACAGTACAATCACGATCTGCAAATTACTGGAATTTTCTTCAAAGGTAAACTCTGTATTTGTATGTACTGGGTGTACACGAAATGAGTTCAATAATTTGGACGGCTAATGTAACTCAATATGAGGAACAAAACACAATTTAATAAATGGTTTTGAAAGTTTGTAGTTTTGGATGAGGAGAGCGTGGGGGGTGACACTGCACGTAATGGGGATTCACATGGTATAGGGGTCCCGTGGCCGACATGACTAGTACTTAATTTGTTGAATATACAATAATTGTGTTTTGAACTATAATTATCTAGGAAATATTCTAAGCTAGGTGACTATCCTGGTTACCAATGAACAACAAAAGACAAGGGACAACTGTTTCTGGTATACTTTTTTGTTACAATCTGAATCTGAATGCAGAAATCACCAGATCACTTGTTAGATTTTTTTCATTTATGGTCAGGAACGTAGCTTAGATTATTGAATTTTTGCATATTACGTTCTGATATCTAGAGTCAAACGTTAATTGATTATTCTTTCCTTAAGTGAATAACCAATATAATTTTTTAACATTATTTATACATATATTATTCAATTACATTATTCCTCGATTTCACAAGAATTAAGTAGGGGTATAAAGGAACAAATTGGGGGATCATATAGAAACAATATTTTTTTAGTAAAAATAAGTACATACATACCATTATAATATGCATATATAATTTATAGTGTTATGTAATAAATGGATAGTCCATGTTCTAGAACAGCCATTCAAACAATGCCGTTAAACAGAATTCCAGAAACGAGTTGTAACGAAACGTTTCTAGCAAAATGCTCTCCCATCTGAGCTACTGAGGCTATGACATTTGTTAGATATAATTGCCATAAACAATGAAAGGAAGTAGTGGTTACTACCAAACACTAACCTATCTTGATGTACATCTATCAAATGTCATCTACTTGGAGGTAGGGTTCACACCTCAGTAGCTCAGATGGGAGAGCATTGTGCGAGGAGCGCAAAGGTCCCTGATTCAAATCTCGGTTTTGGCTGTAATTTTTGATTTATTTAAAAGTTACATCCCGCCTGTATGTCACCCTATTATTAACCTTAAATTTAATACATTTCCTTCGTTTTTTTTATATATAATATTTAGCGAATATTTAGCTACATATCATAGTACGGTTAGATATACAGTGAGCTGCAAAGGTATGGAATATAGTATATTATAATACAAGTTTTATAAGACAAATTTTGGCGCACGTGTTGTTTTGGGCACGAGGAGCGTAGCGAGGAGTGTCCAAATGGAACGAGTGCGCCAATACGTCTTATAAAACGAGTGTTATACTATTTTTTCTACTTTGCGACATTAATTTTACATAAATTTCGACAATTGCGGTTGTCATCTTACAATCTAGAGTAATTCCATATTCAACAGTTGGCAGTTGCGGTAAAATTCACAAATACGACTGAGGCAAGCCAATAGCGGTTGACATGTTAGCCTTATTTGACACTAGACGTCAATATCATTAATCTTGGAAACCTAAAATTTACTAAAAGTTTGTGATCTAGTGTTTTCATAACGACACCGAAAGCGGTTTCGTTATGAGTTCATAACGAACGCAAAGTAGAAAAAGTTTATTAAAACTGAAATTGTTTGTTATTTTAATAAATCCTCGGATACCTATATCAGTTTTAATGATCAAAATACATAAGTCACATTCCTATAGCGAAGCTATATGAAAAAAGTTGAGTAAAAACAAAGTTTAAGTTTTTTATTGGGTTCAGCTGGAATAAATTCACAAATCACGTTTTTCATTAACGTAAAAACAATATTTCCCTTCATTTCGACCGAATGGGTGGGATTAATAAGTACTTTTCGAGATGTTGTTTAAAACATCAAAATAAAGCTAGCACAAAAAGAATATCGGTTTCTTTTGTGTCTAAATATGCGGAGCAATTTCTTTACTTACTTTTTGTCTTGCTATTTTTTAAACCACTGTCCAACAAATTCCATTTTTGGACGTGGCAACTGTTTACAAGCTGCAGACCAAACAGCTTCTGCACTGTAGCTACGCTCATTGTCTAAGTTTAGAGTTACTCTAAACGAAATGTTACTATATGCCCAAAATTTCATGGCAATTTCACGAATTTCTGTCGGAATCAAATAAACGTATTGCATCCATAAGCACAAACAACAACGCTACAAATGGTTGAAAATCCTTTACTCCCAGCTAAGCAAAAATTAAAAGATGTAGACTCCTTTTTGTGTACTGTTATTTTCAGTTCTACATTATATGAAAATTATACCTATCGAGTTATTGTAACCAATTGTTATTTCTACGAACTCATCAACATTAATCAGAGGTCAATTTGCGCCAATAAACGACACCAGCTGTGCAAAAGACATCGATCACTACGATCAAATGCATCACACACCCACACGAATAATAACACGTTAGAGAGCGTTTCGACTAATTCATTGCCAAATAAATTGAACAGACGGCTGGACGCTGCTGTCGCACAAATCGTTACCACGCTGGGATAGATGCATTGGGCGCTGATCGCAGACAGTGAGTCTGCTCGTGACAATTTTCAAATTTGACCGCTTAAATCGCCTGCCAAGCGTTATTTTCGACGAACGACAACAAACAAGCGGATTGTATTCTATATTTACTGCGAGATCACCTTGCGATATGCTATTTTTTACTTTTCTAGAAGCGTTTTCTTGCCAGATGAAACCCTATCGTCAATTAGTTTGGAAATAATGCTGAAAACATGGTCGGTAGGCGAGATTATTTTTCTCGCGCTTGTTTGTTGTCTGAGTGAATAATGGCGTCCCGGATTGGGTCACCGAATAAATTGTTGCGATGGATGAAGATTATCTTTAGAGAACATTGTTTGAATTTAGTATTCGATTCTGGTATATTAATTCACAATACGCATGGAATACGTTTATTTCCTCAATAACCCAACAAGTGGAAATTTCCACTTATTCCACGTATCTAATGCGTACCGTATCACCGTTGGATGTATGCATTGACGGAAAATCATCAGAATATGATTGAAACTCATCGTCTTGGTAAAAATCTTTATCTACGACTCCCATATAGTAAGTTCATTGCATACGTATCTATGACTATATAATCCCCATCATGATACACGCCAATGACACTAGCGTTGTATAATAATGACAGTGCGTTCAAATAATTACTTCATTATTTGAACGAACTGTCATCATCATACGACGCTAGTGTCAAAGTCTGTGAAAACATTTGATATATTTAATATAAAATGGAATTTATGAGTCGTAAATAAAACGTTGTATTCGACTTGCACACAATGCACCCACTCGGCACATTACAATGTATTACAGGACAAATTTCTTGAAATTTCTGGCCAATTTCAGCGTTAATCCGGACCTGGCAGGCGGCCAACTGTCAGGGTACTTTAGTGTCAAGTTAGTCCCGCGCCCCGGGGTATTTTTCTCGCTGCTAAAAGTATAGCGTATAGCGACTCCAGCTTCCTCCATGAAGAACGGGTGTTTGAATCCCCTCAGCTCGATAACATTCTTGTGTGTATGTAGCCTGCCCTCAGCGTCGGTGATACCGACGTACCTTTACCGACGTAAAATTAACAAGAAAATTACAGTAAATTTACTCAAAATCCAAAACGTATTCATTACAAAAAGCAACGTAAGCGACTCTATCGAAGTGAATGTTGATTTGAAGATATGGATGAGTTCTCTCATAATTTTTTCAGGGTACTTTATTTGCTCGAAGCGAAATAAAGATCACTATCGATGCTTGTATGGACATGAGCCAAAATTTGACAGATACATGTTTGGTATTTTATACATTTGTTCTCATTTTACTTTATAAATAATTACGCGAAAACTAAAGAAATCGAACAAATGTAAACTGCTGCTGCTCGGTGGATGGTCTCCCGTCGACCATCCACCGAGCAGCAGCTTAAACGTCGTTGTGTATTTGATTCGGTGTTGAGATGTTTTTATTCTAAGTTTTAATTGTAAAATTCGTCTAAAGCGCCTGGGAAACAATATCATGATTTGTTCTCATCTGACCACGTGTATGTTCATAACGATGTCGTTAGTACAGCTCTTGTTCTCCTAATTTTTTGACTCTTTCACACTGATGATGCCCGTATGGGCGAAACTAGTCTGAAGCAATTAATAAATAATTTATGCAAATAAAGAGGCTTCTTATTTAATATTATTACCAAATTTTGCATTATGGATCTACACTTAACATATTAATAGGTTTATGTAATGCGAAATGTCATTATTTGAAGCTGCTACATGAAGAGCATTATTTCGTTTGTGGATCCTGATGTTAAACAACTTTTTTAAACTTTGGGATTACCGAAAGTGATTTAAAAAGTGCATGGAAAATCATTTTTCAAAAAAATTCACATAAATCTCCATTTTTGTATATTGCGAACTTGTGCATGTCGAACAGCAATTTGCGTTTTAAGCGCTTTCACCTTTCAGCGCATCATTTAAAAATAACTTACGGCCTTACTTTGTCCAACGTTATTCCTGTCCGATGACAATATAACAGCCAAAGCGGTTCAGAGTAATTTCAAGTGCAACCATTTTTCTATTTCGAAGCCAAGGTCCCTGGCACAGCAGCGTTCGCAAAAAGCTCGAATGACCTTCCTGAAATGAGCGACCGTAGCGAGAGCATAGAGCAAGCCGGGTTCGGTTACGTCAGACAGCGTTGAATGGGATCCAAATAGCGAACGGACTAGAGATAGAAAGAGATGGAGGCGATAAAAAAGAGTAACGCCGCAGGAAATGTCAAAGTCAATGTCAAACGCGAGAGGCCTCGTTTGCGGAATTTGATAGTCCGCAGCGTCATCATCGTTATGAAGGCGGTATTATTATTATGCAACGTGACATTGTGTTCTTGATGCTCGATCGCCCGATTATGAGAGGACTTTTCTTCGCGAAGCTAGGACGATGGGTGGCGTATCGGATTGCGATTGCTCAGTCGGCGTTTTTCGTGGGAAGGATATTCGAGATGAAACGAAGTTACTGGGATAATCGTCGTTCTACATTCGAGCCAGCCACCATTTTTTATTTCTCTAGACGTGAATTAAAATTGATGATTAATCTTCCTATAGCATCAAATTCCTGTTCAACAGTGATTTATTTCTGCGATAATGTGCTTGTTTTTTCTTTTTAATTCTTTTGCTATGAATTATTTATCCTAATTATACAAATTAGCGCCTGAAAAAAAAAATAACCAACATTATTAATTTTTTCTTTTTTTAAGTTAGTTTTTCGCTGCAAGAGGTGGTTCGACATATGCCAGAAGCAGGTAAAAAATAAAATAATGAATACTGACTGTCTTTCATCTGTTCTCTGCATTGTCGTCTTATGTATCCGATCAATTTTAGGGTACAGATGTGTTAGCCGATTACAAATTTAGTTGCGATTACAAATTAGATTCAATAAAATGCTTTAATTGTCAAAAGGCCAAAAGAAGTTGATGTGAATCGTTTGGCATCGATTTTCTAACGAGTTATGGAGAAATACATACAATGTATCAAAAACAAAGCCGTTAAATACCATAGTTGAGTATGTACATAACCTCAATCGTTAATATTGATTTTCGGTCGAACTAATATATATATATAGGTACTCTTTTACAATAAAAGTGGACTTTCTAATCATCCCTAACGATTTTCAAACGACGGACGTATGAATAATACACGAAAACATTTATCCATTTATCGAAAACAAAGCCAATAATAAATACTTAACAATCAATGGTTATCAAGTATGTACATAACCTCAATTTTTATTTTTGATTTGCGGGCAAACTATATACTCCCTTACATCAAAGTCGACCTTTTAATCCTCCCTAACAATTCTTTAACGGTTTATTGCGTAAATACGAGCAATTTGTAGAAAACATTAGTATAACGGCTTCTCTATGCAAACTGAGTTGTTAATTTGCGCTTAAATTATGAACCATATTCCTAACTATTATATTAAAACGGTCTATGAACGAATGCCTAAAATGCATCGCAAAACATAGCAGTATCGTAACTTTCCGCCAAAATTGATTTTTGTCGTTATTTTTTGTTGCATTATGTTTAATTTTGAAGTATAGGTTTCTTTTTTTTGTATATTATCCTGTAATTGGAGAAACCTGTTATTATTTTTACTATTATTATTATTTATATTATTTTGCGGTCAAACTAATTACTCCCAAACCTAGATTCTGGACTCCCTAATCCTCCCTAACAATTTCATCAAAATTCATCAAACCAGTCCAATAAATAAACACAAAATGTGAAAGTTAAGGGGTTTAACAGTGAGAAAAACAATGTTTATTTTTGAAAAACCATACTCTCAAACAAACAAAAATGCACTCCCAAACCACCTAACGATTATCGCCATAAAATTCAAAAGTAAAGGGGGTAACTACACAGAGCTTATGTTCTTATACCATATAATATGTATGTATAGTATACAGGCTATTTCTAAATATATGCGACAAACTTTAAGGGGTGATTACGTGTGTTATTATGATCAAATGCTCAAAACGGCTCGGCTTTTCAGTTACAATAAAAAGACGATATTAATCAATAAATTTTGAAAATGATTACAGCCATCCCCAGTGCAGCCCTCTATCCTCCGTCGTAATAATTGGCGGGCGAGTTCAAAAATACCGGCGATGTTTCGAATTGTCTGAAATGGTGCGAAAATGCGATATTGGAGGTCGTCAATATTTTCATTGGGAGTTGTATAAACTAACTATTCGGTCTGGAGAGGCCACGCTTGTGGCCTATCCACCAATTCGGATATTAGGCATCGTTCAAAAATTCTCGAGGAACTCAGCTGAAATGTTGATGTGAATTTTATATGAATACGCGCATTTTGCACTGAGGTAAGAAAATAGGATGAAGAAACCAGATAATTTATTGTGAACATTAAAAGTGATCCACTATTCTGTAAATATTGTTGATTTGAGATTTTAATCAATTAATTAACTTTTCAGCAAGCATAGATATCAGAACATTTCACAGATTTCCAAGTAGGTGACTGCTGGCCAATCAGCAAAATCAAACAAGAGAAAACTGGTGCTAGTATTTTTTTTTTTCGTAGAATCTCAATCGCATAGTAGTATTCTGTCCATAGTTTTTGAGAAAATCAGTTATAAAAGTTGCGAAAAACCTCAAACCTACATTTTTATTCAAGATCTGGTGTGTTGGATATAATGTCAAATTATGTGCCTGATAACTTTCTAGCTGTTAATAAAAACGATGGTGCATTTCGATATATTGAAACGATTAATGTTCCATTATATTCGACTACTGTGGGATATAATCTATGTTTCTTCATTACTGTATGTAAACTCTTTCCGATTTAAGAACAGATTTTTTCAAGGATTGTGGCGCATCCACCATTGTTGTATTGACTTACCTCTCACCAAATATTCGATTCAGGTCATAATAGTTCTAATCGCAAATGATCATTATTCCTGTTGAATCATCGACTAAACCTTGGCCCATCACGTATATTGCAGATATTTCCCATATGTTCCGCTATTTTTACCACACGTGGCAGTTTCCCCGCTTGGACCATCCTGACTCATCTGCATGCACGGACATCTAAGCAAGTGCACGTTTCGCGCCACGTAAGATATTTCGCAACTGTCAGCACGCGCACTTTACTTTGTCTCTTTTCCATCGCAAGGTCGCATTGTAAGCATCCCGACATGCGACGACGCATCTCGTTACCATCGGTAATGTCCGTCCATTCGCCCATACGTTAGCATATGCATGTATATATGGATGAGCTGGCAAAATGTATTCGTCTTCTCATCTTCTCATGTGCATCGTTTGCGTGCAGTATGTAAGAAAGTTTTGGTTAATTATGCTGCGAAGTCAAATAACTCTTTTCATGTGAAAAATTTTTGAAAATGGTGAAAATTTATTGTGCATAAAGAAGAGAGGAACATATTATGCAATACTGCTGAGTCATGTTTGGTAGATCAGAATTTGAATGTATAATGGGCCCTTTGACTGGCTGTTTGTGATGAAATTTGATATAATTTAGTTGTCTATATGCCACTAAAGAAAAATACCAAATTTGATGTTAATATGTCAACATTTTTAAACTGTGATTGTAGCTTACCTAATTGAGCTAGGGAAGTGCCATTATTTTTATTTATTTTTTGCGACTATAACGAAACCTTTCTCGTTCTATTGGCTACCTGATTCAGTTAAAATCTAAAATCTAGTCATAACTGACAAAATATAAAAATGCCACCATTACTTCTTTCAAAATTGCTCGCATGGACGCGAAGAAGGAAATTAAATTGATGCAACTTTAAGTTGCAGGAAAAACATAACTTGTTGAGGTTGACTACTATAGAATGCAGAATGTACAGTATACATGGGATCCTCGTATATAAAAGCTACGATGTCGGTTAAATGGGACCAAAGTTACGTAAATGTGGACCTTTTTTCAGAGCAGTTTTTACTTTGCAAAAATTTTGCATGGATTATTAGATATTACGGAAAAACTAAAAGCCGTCATTTTCTTTTTTCTGGAATAACTTTGCTGTTAGGATGAACAGAACGTCTGTAATTTGTATTCTTACATAAGAATATACTCTGAAGCCATTTTTGTTATCCAAAAATGTTTTTATCCATCGGTTTTGGCTGGGCGTTATTCAAATTTTTATTTCTTAAGGACGCCTTATTGAATTTTGGCGGATTTAAATAAAATATGAAAATGCTTTACAACCACGTACGCATATTTATGACCATATCACAAAAAAATGCAATTGGGTGTCCCGCCAGATCACCCGACTTAATCCCATGGATTTTTTTAAACTGGGCTTTATGTGTCTTGCTTTTAGGGATATCTAATAGAACTAATAATAATTAAATTTAGAACAAAGCTACCAACCAAATGTGTATCAAATAATTTCTGTTAATGAGAAGACTTTGTGTTGAGACTGTTATTTGGTATGTTTAATCCGTTTTAGATTGTATTGCTGTCATGTTCAGGTATTTTGTAATTTTGTTTTTAGTTCCCTGAAGAAGCCAGAATTTACTGGCGAAATATTGGAATAAATGAAAAGGTCTAACTAGTTGGCACTTTTATTTGAACCTCTATTAACCCAATAATAACACGGTTTTCCGTTATTTTAATAAGCAGAATCAGTTGTCACTGATTTCTTTCGTTGTGGGCCAGGATAATCATTTATAGTTTCATCATTGTATTTTTGGCAAATTATTTAATAATAATTTAATTGGAAAACTGAAATATTCTAATATCCACACTCAAAATTTTTTGGATTAATTTAATAGTTCTACCTATTTAAAAAATAAAAAATTAACAAAATTTATGACAAAATAAGGAGCACCCTTTTGCCTACACTGTCTTGTGCATCTTAAATATTTGAGGAAAATAAAAGGTGAAGTTGACTTCATTTCATTAATCTCCAGGTGTTTCAAGAAAGATTTGTAAAAAGATTTCGGCACTGTACTAAAATCCAACCAATGACAATGGTGTTACATTTTTATCAATCCCGTTCCTTGCCAAATGAATACCTTAGAAGTAGATGCATATACAGGTGTCTCACGGAACTGTTCCATTAGAAGTTTTATGTTTTTTCTTCTGTATATTTAAAAGTTTAGAATCAGGTTCTACTCGACTCGAACTTGTAATTTAAAACACTCACAAGATGACTGTCACTTCTGGTCTACCGGAAGTTGGTATCAACTTTGTTATTTTAAATAAAACATATACCTAATATTTATTTAATTTTTTGTTTCCATGCCTACATTTTTTAGTTTTTCTGATTTTCACACTCTTTTTTGTCGCGGTGTTGTTTCAAATTTAACAGTTTTTATATATGATTGAATCAACACACCTCATGTCACACCGTTTGTTGGTTGACAAGTTCACTATATTTCAAACTGTTTTTATTTTGTAATTTGTAGCAATGTTTAATTTTTTATTGTAAAACTACATACGATGTTATATACGTTATAAAAAACGTATAACAAGCTTTTACAACAACCAGTTAAATTAAAATTTCTGCTTCTGACACGTCAATAAAAAATTTCTCCAGGCGGAAGCGGGAGTGCGATAGGTATACATACATATTTCGTCAATTTCCTCCAACCAGTTTAAAAGTTCTGTACGCAAAATAAATCAAATATTACCAATACAGGTATACTAAAGAGCAGGGAAGCGTTATCTTGTTAACAAAACTTTTCAACAACATATCCCTTGGGATATTCCCATATTTTTTATACCTATCATCGAAAAGGACGACAGTATTGAGAATTGACGATGCAGAAGGACGCACATCGACATTTCGATATAAATATACATCGAAAGATGAGATATGGTACGTATTCCCTGTCACTTTTGATATATAGCCTTTTTTCCAGAACGCTTCACACATACATATTTAGGTGATATTTTCGAACGTGATTTTATTTCGGTAGATATTTTCAGCGAGAAGAATAAAGTGTGCACCAAGTGAAATATTTTGCTGGTGTTTTGTCCAGTCAACTTGCATTCTAAAATAAGAGTTCTGTTTGTAATGTAGCGTTAGTCTTGAGTTGTTAAAAGGTTTGGTGTCCTTCCAATGTTATATTCAGAGCCGGGAAACCTTGAGGAATCTTGCACCTGTTACCTGTGTGCTATAAATTATCTAATATATGCTGAGTTATATCGGAGGTGTTAGAATGTTATTAGGAAGTCTCGTTTTGAATAAATAAATAATCTATATTGTTAATTGTTTCACATTAGTCGAAGAGCTTTTATTTGTTAAACAAAAATGTTCAATGTATTGATTTATTTAATATCTAATATAGAACTAGATTTATTAAATGTGTCATTATCCTTTTGATGCGATCGTAATCAGATTGATTTATTTTTGTATTTCTTCTTGTTTCAGTTGCGAAGGATGTAAAGGATTCTTTAAAAGAACAGTGAGGAAAGATCTGACGTACGCTTGTAGGGAAGAAAAAACTTGTATCATAGATAAACGACAAAGAAATAGGTAAGGTAATACTGTTTGTTAAGGTGCCTTATAAATAATAATATATACCGGGTGGTTCAATTTCGAGGCTCACCTCATCTCGCTTATTAGTGGAAATAGAGTCTATGTTTAAATTAGGCAAAGTTTCGTATTTTTGTGCTGATCAATTGTCTGAAAAGAAATTTAAGCTATCATTTTTCTTTTTGAAGATAACCGCAAAAAACTGAAAAATTAAGATATCGTTTTTAATTGTTTATTCAAAACCAAACATAGGTAGACATTTGAAACAAAAACATTCTGTAGCTACTTTTCAACAAGGAATGCAATTTTATTTTTTAATTTGAAATATCATCAAAGATGGCGGCGTGACCATGGCCAACTTTTGTTTTTCTTATGGGCCATTTGCCATTTTCCGATAGTCGTGTTTTTCTTGTTTCCGCAAAGTATAGCATATAATATTTTAAAATAATGGTGTAATAATCAAAAGTCCTGGAACTTGGTTACAGACTGCCGGGCTCTGCCACGCATCGTCAACAAAATTCACTTGGATCAAGCGGCGCTCTAAGCGTTGGGTTTGCCATTTCACCAAATAAACCTTAATAATTGTGGTTGATTGTGGATGCAAAATGCCGTTTGCAAATAACGCAAAGCGTGATATGATAACAGTTTTTATTATTGTTCTCATAGAAATGCCCCATCGTACAATGATTGCTAACATTGGACTAAAATTTAGCGGGCCATGGATCGTTTAGTAAACTCCGCAATTCTTATAATCCTCATGTTGAAATGTTGAAATGTTGAATACGATCAAAGACATATTTTGGAAATGGTAAACGTTAGATTACCATAATTTGCAATGCTTCAACTACTGGTTTTTAGATAAATGATGATTCTCGGATTTCTACGCGGGAAGTAGCCTCTAATTTGGAATTGTCGCTAACACCTGTTTGGAGAGCATTACCAACAAAGAAACTGGAACCGTACAAACCACACACAAGTCAAACATTGCAGTTGTACGAAATTATTTGAATCAACAATTTCCAAATCACTGGATTGGTAATGGTGGAGTGGTGGAATGTCCTGCTAGATCCCCTGATTTAAGTCCTCTGGCCTATTTTCTATGGGGAACTCTGAACGACGAAATTTATTACGACACAGAAATATCGAGGATCTGCGGGATCGAATGACAAATGCGGTCAATACTATTCCGGGAAGAACAGTTAGAAGAGCATTACAACATGTAGAAAAGCGGGCACGGTTATGCCTTCAAGAAAATGGCAACCAATTTGAACATTTACTTAAAAAAATAAGCTTTTTATTGTATAAACTTGGTGCTTTCACAATCAGAATGTTTTTAATCCAATTAATTAAAGCACTCTTCGTCAGTCCGGCGCCGCGCCGGTGGTCTGTAACCAAGCTCCAGTTGGGTACCTGATAAGCATGACAAACAACGAGAAAAAGAAGATTTTTCTTTTATTATTAAACCATTGTTTTAAGAAATAATTCTCGCATGTTGCGGAAATGAGAAAAAAACACGACTATCGGAAAATGACAAAATTCAACATGTTGCCCATAAGAAAAGCAAAAGTTGGCCATGGTCACGCCGCCATCTTTGATGTTATTTCATATTAAAAAATCTGATGTGGCCAGGCACATGACTTTATCATACAATATATAAAATTAATAGTTTAGCTACATGAGAATCTACCATCCGTACAAACATACTACTTGGTAGGTAATGGTAGCTAATGGCGGTGGTAGAATACGAAATTAGAGTATTTCTTACATATCGTGATAATGACACATATTAGTTTGCATGTACATAAACATGAGTCACTAGCATTTTTCTATTGGAAATACTATAATGGCGTCTGCTACCACTGCCATTATCACTAATGAAAACGCACCTTAAAAAGCTAATTCAAATTCTGACAGATTTATATTTGTTCATGACAGATCCCTACCAACATACTAAAATAAAACTACACTCATCGCTATACTTTATTTATAATTTTCTCAACTTATTGTTTTTAGAATTAGATATAAAGACGGGTTGATATTTCTTATTAACAAACAATCAAATTGGTGACCTTATTTTATTTGAAATTTGTATTGTGTACTTTGCTGCACTAGAGCGGCACCGTTCCATAGCGGTTCTCCAACCTCTGATGAAATCAGCTGTTTTCGAGTGTGACTGCACAAAAAATATTTGTCAAAATCCTGGCTACTATGTAATTTCATATCAATGCAGATACGACCGATCTCGATCAAATAGAATTTGCTGTTGTAGCTAAACTATTAATTTTACAAAAAAAAGTCATAGGCATAAATTATTCAAAATTTCCTCTACTTTAATTTATTATTTAACTATTTTGACGAAATTACAGAAATGGCGGCTCTTTTGCAAAATCCTTGAAAAGGGCTTAGAATAAACTACCAGTTCCTCTGGACCCTTTTGAACCAAAAGCTTTTCAGCTCTAAGTTTAGTCATAAAACTTCTAAATATGAACTTTCGTCCCGATACCTTTAATAGTTTCTCCGGAATCGTCGCCACAAAAATCGTTTACACACATACACACAGACACACACACACACACACAGACATTTTTTTGTACCTTGGTCAAAAATGTTCAGGGGACCCATAAAGACGTATTTCCGCTAAAATCTCAATTTTTTTTTCGGCACGATTACAATACTTTACATACTGCGTATGATAAAGTAAAAATCTGATGTGGCCAGACACATGACTTTATCATACAATATATAAAATTAATAGTTTAGCTGCATGAGAATCTATTCTATAGAGATAAATCGTAGGTATTGTCAAAGCATCAGCATTTGACACTACCTACACAACGTCATTAGAATAATAGTTATTTATGTCACAAATGCCGAAAGTACGGAATAGCGCGACGAGCGGTGATACGGCGCGTTACCGAAGGCGGAGTGTCGCCGTCGCATGTGAACGACATCAACGTTTATTGTGTTGCTTATTAAGAAATACGTATTTAAAAAAATAAATGATTTCTGTATAGTAAATGCTAGGTTGGTACCACTTTGACGAAAGGTGCGTTCCGATTGGTAGGTAATGGTAGCTAATGGCGGTGGTAGAATATGAAATTATAGTATTTCTTACATATCGTTATAATGACACATATTAGTTTGCATGTACATAAACATGAGTCACTAGCAATTTTCTATTGGAAATACTATAACGGCGTCTGCTACCACTGCCATTATCACTAATGAAAACGCACCTTAAAAGGGTAATTCAAATTCTGACAGATTTATATTTGTTCATGACACATCCCTACCAACATACTAAAATAAAACTACACTCATCGCTATACTTTATTTATAATTTTCTCAAGGTATCATTTTTAGAATTAGATATAAAGACGGGTTGATATTTCTTATCAACAAACAATCAAATTGGTGATCTTATTTTATTTGAAATTTGTATTTTATAATTTTGCGCACTACAGCGGCACGTTCCATAGTGGTTCTCCAACCTCTGATGAGATCAGCTGTTTTCGAATGTGACAACACAAAAAAATATTTGTCAAAATCCTGGCTACTATGTAATTTCATATCAATGCAGATACGACCGATCTCGATCAAATAGAATTTGCTCTTGAAGGTAAACTATTAATTTTACCAAAAAATGTTATAGGCATAAATTATTCAAAATTTCCTCTGCTTTAATTTATTATTTAACTATTTTGACGAAATTACAGAAATGGCGGCTGATTTCTAAAATCCTTGAAAAAGGCTTGGAATAAACACCCAGTTTCTTTGGACCATTTTGAACCAAAAGCTTTTCAACTCTAAGTTTGGTCATGAAACTTCTAAATATGAAGTTCCGTGCCGATACCTTTAGTAGTTTCTCCGGAAATGAATTAACAAAAATTGGGTACACACACACACACACACACACACACACACACACACACACACACACACACACACACACACACACACACACACACACACACACACACACACACACACACACACACACACACACACACACACACACACACACACACACACACACACACACACACATACACACACACACAGACATTTTTTTGTACCTTGGGGACCCATAAAGACCTATTTCCGCTAAAATCTCAAAAAATTTTTTCGGCATGATTACAATACTTTACATACTGCGTATGATAAAGTAAAAATAACACGATATCTTAATATTTCAGTTTTTGCGGATATCTTCAAAATGAGAAATGACAGCCTAAATTTCTTTACAGATAATTGATCAGCACAAAAATACAAAACTTCTTGCCAAATTCAAACATCGGCTCTATCTCCACTAATAAGCAAGATCCTCATGGTGAGCCTCGAAATTGAATCATCCGGTATATTTTATTTTATGTTTTAAGGGCAATAATGTTATTGTTATACCTTCTTAATTTGTTGGAAAAACAATTCTCTACCACCATACTGTTACTTTAATAATTTACCACAGACAGAAATCTAATTAAATATGTAGTCCGATTTTTTTGAAAACACAATGTGTTTAAATACAAGGATACAATATAACATGAATATTTTTTATATATTTATATATATTGTTCGAAATGTGCATATTAATTTGAATTTTTTTAAGCAAATGCCGTTTGTTTTATTGTTAGATTATTGGCAAGTTTTTCGTAATTTGTTATCTAAGTTTAAATTGTTTGAAAAACCATTTGTTTAACCAATAATATACAATGTAACATTTTTCTGCAAAAATTTTTATTGAATATTTTCTTTTTTGTAATTTGTGTTTTTCTAATTTGTAATTATCACCTATAATAGTAATTAGAGATATTGTTTGCCATCCGGAAATCAGTATATCAATGATAATAGTTTCTGACAAAAAATAATAATAAAAGCTTACGTAACATTGTAAAATAGTGAATTTGGGAAAACTTTGCCTCCTATTTAGGGTAATGCAGAGGAGGGTGGGTGGTGAATCAAAAAGTAGTGTTGTGGACTGAACGCGTTTAATTTTTTTATTTAAATTTGTAACGGTGGGCTCCAGAGTTTTTACGATGAGTTTTCATTTGGCTTTATTAAGAAAACTAAAATGTTTGTCTGCCTTTTTATTGTTAATGCTGCTGACATTATGGTATGCACTGGTGAAAGCATATCATTGCGTGAGCATAAAGATCTAAAAATAAAAACATTGATTAAAATATTATCTAATTTATACTTGATGCAGTGGAGTATTCATGTTGTTATTATGTCTACATCCGTATCGCTTTACATCAGTTATAATGACTAAAATTAAAAACAGAGCAAACTTAAATGTTTTGTGGATTGTGTGCATGTGCAATAAAAATCGAACGCTTTAGGAAGCGTATCAAAAGATAAGAGGCCTTACTTGATGAAGATTGTTGTTTTTTTCTTATACCTACCACATCAAAAGTTACAAATACTTCTTCCATTTGGAAAAGTTGTAGGAAATTTTTCGATCTCTAGTGAGAATGGTTATTTATGTACCAAGGTCATTAAACTGATGCTTATGTCTCGAGGGTGACCGTTTAAAAAGCTCGAGGGCCGACAGGTCCGAAGAAATTTTTACGTCGCCCGAGGGTATAAACATGAAGTAATGCCCGCAGTACATACAAAATTATATGTCCTACAATAGTTTTGTACCTCCGTTTGTATAATATTAATAAATATTTTGACGTATCTACGGAGTTGAATAACAATACAAACAATTCGGAGTTGAGTGTCATGGCAGACAATTAATTGTCAAACAGAATAGTCTTAATCGTCAATAATCGTCATTGACGATTTAAAATTTACATTTTGAATGTCATAAATATTTATGTACCAAGGGCATTACACGGATGTTTATGCCCCGAGGGTGACCGTTTAAAAAGCTCGAGACTTGATAGGGCCGAGAGTTTTTTAAGTCGCCCGAAGGTATAAACATCAAGTAATGCCCGAGGTGCATACAAAATTTTATGTCCTACAATGGTTTTATTCCTGTTTGAATAATATTAATAAATATTTTGATGTTATCAAGTGATATGCGTATCTACGGAGTTGAAATACAATGCAAACAATTTGGAGTTGACTGACAATACAGACAATTAATTGGCAAACCTATAACCTTAATCGCCAATAATTGACATTGCCGAGTGACAGTACAGACAATTAATTGTCAAACTTATAACCTTAATCGCCAATAATTGAGATTGATGACTGAAAATTTACAATTTGAATGACGTACATTTGATATATTTGACATATAACCATAGCAACTCTTAATGCCCGCGCGGGCGTTGAGAATCGTTAACGCCCTCGTGGGCGTTAAGATAAGAAGCTGTTTTTGCCCCGGTATCTAAGATGTAAAATGTCACTTCATGATCATGTAGGACATAACATATTTTATCTACGACTCACATATAATAAGTTCATTGCATGCGTATCTATGACTATATAATCCCCATCATTATACGCGCCAATGATAATAATGCTTTGTATAATAATGACAGTTCGTTCAAATAATGACCTCATTATTTGAACAAACTGTCATCTTTATACAACGCTAGTGTCAAAGTCTTGCAAAACCTACGTGGATGACAGTTATTTGACAGTTCGCCTCGCCATCATTGACAAATACATTTCAAATATTTCGCACAAAATGGAATTTATGAGTCGTAGATAAAACGTCGTATTTGACTCGCACATAATGGATATAAATCGCTCGCATGATTACACGCTCGCCTACGGCTCGCGTGTAAACTTCATGCTCGCGATTTATATCCTTAATTATGTGCTCGTCAAATAATATACTATTATGTATCTGACATATAAACCATGGCAACGCTTAATGCCCGCGCGAGCGTTAAGAATCCTTAATGCCCTCACGGGCATAAAATAGCTGTTTTCACAATCTGCTTTCACAATCTCATATTAAGCGACCATATATTTTATATTTAGGTCATCTCATCTAGTTATCCATTCTTCAGTAGCGCATTATTAATTTTTATGACACATTTGCAGGTGTCAATTTTGCCGATATCAAAAATGTTTGACGATGGGTATGAAAAGGGAGGCTGTACAAGAAGAAAGGCAGAGGACAAGGGAGAGAGACACATCAGAAGTGGAGTCCACGTCGAATATGCAGACCGATATGCCCATCGAAAGGATACTAGAGGCAGAGAAAAGATCGGACGGAACAGATGAACATCAGTTAGAGGTAAGACGATCATGATTTTCTCCATAATCTAGTTATTTCTAAATATGTATACTGGATTGCAAACAGAAAAACAGAACACATCAAAAAGAACACCAGGCTTGTCAATTAATTCGTTTTAAACTTAATATTTCAGAAAATTGTTGTATTAAGGAAATGTAATTTATTCGGTTTATATTATTATATTATATTTATATGTTAGTCCATCTGTTTCTAAGACTCAAAAACGTATCGTGAAATGAAAAATACTTATCGTACCCTTATTGTTAACAAATGTTATTTAGAAAACAAATTTCTTTGGAATGTTCCCTTATACATATATTTTTACTTGGATTAGTTTATAGCATGGATTTGATTAATTACGTGTTGAGGTAAAGCTCTAGGTGAGTTAGCTTATTGGTGATAGCACATAATATATCACAAAAGCTAACACATTATTTGTTTATTATTGTGAAAACGTTCTAGCGTAATTTGTCCTGTATACGTTGGCAGTACATGTGTACATGTAAGTAAAAATCCATTATAATTCTACTAAAAAATGCCTATAATTGTCATAAAAAACAAGGGAGGTATTTTTTTCTTCTCAAGAACATATATCGAAAACGGCCAACTTTTGGGTCCATGTTTATTCAACTTTTTTATTATAATATATGTATAATCATTTTCAAGACTCGGAGGGTGACACCCTGTATACAATATGTGCCGTGTGTCTCTTAAGGGGATGTTCTCATGTAATCGGTTGAAAAAATGTTTTTTTCCTTTCATATTTTGAAACCTTGGAGTGTATAAAATCAGCTCCCGAAAAAAAAAATTATTCTTGCAAGTTTTGCGGTTTGGCGGCGCAAAGAGATGTGTCTATTCAAATGATAATTTTCGGCAACGTTGTAAATTAGGTATGTGAAATTTGGATACAGTACAGAGAACGTATAGATTTAGGTGCTAATGTTAATTTAATTATTATATTTCAATAAATTCATATACAAAAGGAGTTTTAAAAAGTATCATGTTTCTACCTTCTCTTGTAGAGTTTGTTTTTACACCGATACAACCGACGCGTTTTTCTTGAAACACGATCTTTCAAACTGGCTTGCGCGATTACTTTTGAATCGTTTAACGGATCGAGTTATTCTTTTTTTCCCTTAGAGAAAATACTTTTTATTGGAGGCTGAACCTCATAATAAGTGAAACTTTTAAATAATTATATTACTAATAACGATTTGAAACCGAAAAAAAGATGTAAAAATCGATCTTAAAATTCAAACAGCAGCCATCTTGTCAATTTTCAAATTTTTTAACTAAATGTTGGTTTAGCCTCTAACTAATTCCATCTAGTTTGACAGTGCTTTTTAAATTTCGATTTCTGTTTATTTTTATAGGAGCTATCGTGCACGTCGTTGAGACAAGCACGCCGCACAGGACCTGATACTTCCTACAACAGTATTCACTTCTTGCATATAGTTTTTTATGGTACTATGTCCTTTTGTACACTGAAGTATGATAAATATATGGCAAAAGAAAAATATTGATGTCTCTTACAATTTGAATGAAAAACAGTCTCAAACTTGAGCTACGTTTTAGGTCTCTACATGAGAACCTCCCCTTAAATGTAGGTGATGACTTTCAGCTGTACGAAAAGAAAATGCGTGACATTTATTATTATCAATGTATAGTAAATGGTGATTTACAGGCGGCATGTAAATTTTTAAACAAGTTAAAAATTACACCCACAACCTAACATTTGTGTTTTTTTAATTTAGTTAATAATTTCCATCCCGCCTGCATATCACCATTTACTCTACATTGATTATTTCATTATTACGGTAAGTCCGTATGATACGGTATATCTGTATATTCATATCTAGTTATATTTTATGACATCTAGCAATTTTATCCCAAATTTCACTCTCTCTAGACTCTAGACCATCCGGAAGGAAGATATCGACAAAAAAAGCTATTCTGAAAGATTGGCAAAATTGTGTATATGATATTATCTTTTTTTTCTATTGGCCAGATAACAATGAAGGTTAGATTGTGTTCTTCAGAAAAAAAGTGTTTAAACTAAATACCTTTCTTGTTTTTATGGGATGTTTCCAAAACTAGTATTCTTTTCTTTACCTACATTTTAATACATGTTACAAGAGTATTGTTGAATTTCCGCGTGTTGCCAACATGGTCATTTTGACTCGGAGACTTCGGGTTTGACGACCATTCTCCGGGCTACGGGTTTTCAGTTACTTAAATTCTCCCTCATACAGTCTTCAGCGATTTCCCTTGAAAAAAAGGAATTTTTCTCAAAATATTCGATCTTCACAACAATTTAATTTTACTTTTTGAGAGCATGTGAGAAACATTGAAAGTAGTAATTGTAGCATTTTTTAGATTTTGTCACATGTAGCGTCACATTCTGTAGGGGCACGACGAACGCAGAAGATTGTATCCTGCCTCGATGATCATACACTGAGACAAATCTAATATCAAAAATGGCTTTCAGAAAGACGGATATTATTTAATGGTAGGAATTTTGCTTGTCAGACATCAACATTCAATAATGATACATTAATTAACAAAATATGTTTTGAACGTTCGTTGATTATTTTAATATGTATGTTCTTCAGATGATAAAAATGTCCCAACAATATGTTTGAGTTTGTCCAAGGCAGTTCACAGAATAATATCATACTGGTTTGCCATAAAACGGTATTTTTAAAATGGAGATGACGACAGCGATACATTTATTTGAAAATTTTATTATTAGTGGGACTATATATTTACAAAGACTGAGAGATATAGTTATCATTTTTTTACTAGAGACACATTTATTACGTTTATACAAAACTCCAATATTGTCACATAAAAATGTATACATTGAATGTTTAAATTAAGGAATTAGCTTTCAATAGAAGAATGTTGAGATTTAACAGCAAAATAAATATAAGAATTGAAAGCGTTCGTTAAATATATTCAGTTCTTTAAGAGAAAATAGGTTTATAAACAGTCTTCAATTGGACGTTTTGCTTTAGGTACGTCATCTGAGTATATGTGGCATATTATGGCATATTATGGCCTATAGCCCGTAGGGGACCTGCCGTATACTTATACACAACCAACGATGCACATTTAGACGTTTCTTCTGTGTTATTAGTGGCCTAGAGTTCAGTTGTTCGTTGGCCGATTATTTGATCATGTCTACCATTATCCTATGTTCTGTACAAAATGTACATGGTGTGCCGTTTTTATTTGCAATCTGGTATATACGAATCATTTATTCGAAAAGCATCCTCTAATTCGAAATATAGACACAATAAATGATTCACATAAGATTTTAGGAAGGGCATTTCTCTTAACAACTTCCACAACAGTACTACTCATTAACACCCCCATCAATAACTTCAATAACCATATCCTACAGTTTTATTTTTCTCTTTCCGTCACAATAACAATCACCATTATAAAACGGTAAATCGTGTACGCTTGAAGCTTTGCGCTTTCTGTGCTGTTTTTTTTTGTTTTTTTATTCTTTTTGCGAAATGATGTGGTGGTCAACGTTTAATGCTCTTTTTAGAATCCAGTAACAAATTTTTATCAAGCAACGAATAAACAGCTGTTGCAGCTAGTGCAGTGGGCCAAGTGCATACCGCACTTTACATCGTTGCCTGTCCAAGATCAGATCGCACTGCTGAGAAGTGGATGGAACGAACTGCTCATCGCCGCTTTTTCCCATCGGTCCATCGACGCAAAGGATGGTGGAATTGTCCTGAGTACTGGCTTTACCATACATAGGTAAATTATATTTGTTTCTATTCGATGATTTTTACCTATTTGATGTTTTTTCATTGTTTTTTTTTTCTTGCCAGCGATTTACAATGGTTGTTGACCTTTTTATTTAAGTTTTATTTTTAAACACATACTATACCATACGAGGCTGTAAGAATACGAAGAAGTTGTTTTGATGGACGAAATTTGTAGCACTTTCTTAGCAAATTGTTTCCGGGTTATGACGTGCCTCAAAACTTATAAATGTTGACGTTTTGGGGAAAAATTTGTTTAGTAGTAGATGAGCTGTTAAATTTAAAACCGTTGATGCACTTGGAAGAAATACCAAAAGGTATTCTCAAATATTATTGGAAACACTTCAATATCAAAACTAGAAATGGTCAACTAGAAACCATAGTCATTAAAGAGATATTTTGTTTTGCATTCACAGACTTGAGGTCTTTTGGATTATGACTGCTGTGGCATGCGTTTCTGTGTTATATGTGTTAAATTTTATAACTAATACACAACGCCTAGAAAAACCAGAACAATTTTTCTGTTAACCTAAAACACTTATGAGAGTGCTAAAACCGTTTAACTGAACTTGTTGGTAGATGATTAATAGTTATTTAACCACCAAGTATATTAAAAAGAGCGATTAACGATCGAGACTGACGAGATTATTAATAGCCGTTTAATATTCGATTTGGTTACAAAATGTTTTCGTCGATTATGGCGGTGTCTACATAGATTTTATTCGTCGATGTCGTTTGAGGTTATGTGACCATTTATTTATGTAATTTGACACTGACAGTTCTGAACTGGATAACGAAATGGTTTGATTGGATGGTTTTAGTTAACGTATAGTTAAAGTATATTCAATTGGCTATAATGAAGTCGTAAGTTTCATTGTATTGCTACGGTTGATATCAGGACCTAAGAACGGAACGAAAACGAGAACGAAAGAACTAAATTAACCGAATAATTTATAAGAACGAAAACGGAAACGAAAACGAAATTTTTATTTTTCGTTCGTGATTGAAAACGAAATAAATAATTTCGGTTACCGGTTTTAACCGGTTTAATGACACAATATTTTTGTAACCTACTCCTAGTAGACATATCGGGGATGCATGGGTCTTCTATTCACGTTGATTTACTTTAGAATATATCTTTAGTTTAATTAACTAAAATTTTTATTTATTTTGGAATGCTGAATTATTTATATATATTTTGACTATAAAATAAATATGTTACAATGTTACAATATTTTTAATAATAATAATAACTTTATTTACAAATAACCAAAAATGAACCATGACACAAAATTTTTAAATAAGTAAAAGTTAATTGAAATAAAGCAAGATCAGAGAGAAAGGAAACAAATATTATTATTTAAAATATGAAGCAAAAAAAAAACAAAAAATCTGTCACTGGCATACCACTAAACTGCATAGCAGTTTGTGCGTGGTTTTCAAGTAACTAAATTTAATGGGAATAAATGAAAGAAACTAAAACAGATTCGTGCCTCTCCAATACAGAAACGGTACCAAACAATTCATTCTAAATTTTATTTTAAATATTTATAAAAAGCAAAAATGCCATCACCACTTAAAATGCAGTTGATTGAAATTTTTAACATTTAAGTTTTTAAAAGCATAAATATTATGTTAGTAATTTTTGCCAGGTATGATTAAAATTATGACAAGTGACTTATTTGTCAAATATAAAAAAAATTAAAAAAGCATGTTGACATGTTTTTATTAGAAAAATAGTAAAAAACCGGTTTTAACCGTTATTTCATTTCGGTTCACGAAAACGAAAACGATATTTTTTGGGTGTGAACGGAAAGAACGAAAACAAAATTTTTCGTTTTCGTTCTGTTCGGAAACGAACAAAATACTTTTCGTTTTTAGTCCCTGGTTGATATGTAGCATATTATTTTACTTTTGCTATTTCCATTAGAATTCTTGGCCATTTTCATTTTAGTCATAGGAAATATTTTTTTATTATTTGCCGTATTAGTATTCTAAAATAAATATGTCAACGACATGTTTTGTTAAAAACTTATATTGCATTTACCCTGAAATATCTACATAGGTCTTATGGTCATGAGTCATGACATTTCTTGCTTAACTTTTCATATTACTAACCGGGTCTTTACTTTTTTATCACTACGATATGTCCGTAGAATAATCTTTGTTGTTGTATTTTCGGATTTAAACACTCTCTCTCGGTAATTGAGTGAATTTCAACTATTTTTGTCGTCTTTCTGTCGTTTATTAAGATACTATTATGAATTAATTTTAGAATTAAACTATTATTCCAGATCTTTCGATATTGTCGGTTTTCCACTAATAGTGATCCTTTTGATCGTTTTTAGCATGCTAGAAGTAATTCATGTTAATTTGCTATAAGAGAATTCTTCGCTTTTAAATAAGCACTAAATTGTTCTCTCTCTATACTCAATAAATTCCAACTAATACTGTTGCTCTCTACTTTTACTTTATCAATATCATACGTAGTATGACAAAGTACTGTGATATTGTCGAAAAAATAATTAGTATTTATCGGAAATGTCCTTTTGGGTGCCTGACAATTTTTGCCCAAGGTAAAGAGAATTCTGTGCGTACAATTTTCTTGCGACGACGATTCCGGAGAAACCACTAAAGGTATCAGGGATCACATTTAGAAGTTTCATGACCAAATTTAGAGCTGAAAGTATTTTTGTTCAAAAGGTTCCAAAAAAACTGAACGTTTACTCTTAGAATTTTTCAACAATTTTTCAAATGAGCCGCCATTTCTGTAATATTGTCAAAATAGTTATATTGTTAAAATAGCTAATGACATTTTTGGAAAAATTAATAATTTACCTGCCTAAGCAACTTGTATTTGATCGAAATCGCTCGTACTGAATTTAAACTAGTTAGCCAGGTTTTTACTGATATTTTAATTCTATTGACAGTATTATCACAACACCAGCGTGTGCGTTGGGAAACACTGCTATGATAAAGTTATGTGCCTGCCAACATCAGATGTTTTCTTAATTTGTTCAAAGATCATTTTTATCGGATGTTCAATGAACACTTAACCATTGTTCTCTGTTATTCCAGTTTTAACGACTATTCTTTCTCGATAACTCGAGTGAATTCCAACTAATATTACAAATTAATAAACTAAAGATTAGAAAGGCGATGGTATTTGTTGGAAACTCAATTGTCCAGACAAAATATTGAAAACAATCTTATTTTTAAATTTTCCGAAAAAATGCAAATTTGCATCGACGACATAATGAAAAATTGAGAGGATAAAATTTGCTAAAAAAATTACTTACATACATTTTTTCGACAGAAGAATATTTTGCGAGTTTGTTTTTTTTTTAAGTTGCGGGTGTGTGGACTAGGCCTACCAAGGACAATAAAAACTCAACTCCATGTGATGGGTAGCGTAGCTCGCAATACTTGAGTCTGAAAAAATTATATAAGGAATTTAGTAGCAAATTATGTCCTCTAAAGCCTTTTTTTCTCTAAAACCTACAAGAATGGCGTCATAAGAATGGCAAACCTCCAAGTCTACTATCCTGCTAAGTTTAAAGCTTTCCCAACCTTTTGCATTAAAATACCTGCATGAATTCCTTAATGACTGGACATGAAGAGACCGTACCAAGGGCATTAAACGAATGTTTATGCCCCGAGGGTGAAAGCTCTCGGGCCTATTGACCCTCGAACTTTTTAAGTCTACCTTCGGGCGTCAAGTAATGCCCGTGCTACATACAAGATTTTATGTCCTACAATTGTTTTGTTCCTCTGTTTGAATATTAATAAATATTTTAACGTAATCAAGTGACAGTCAAACAGAATAACCTTAATCGCCAATAATTGACATTGGCGATTTAAAATTTACAATTTGAATGTCAAATATTTGATGTATCTGACGTATAAACCTTGGCAACGCTTAATGCCCGCGCGGGCGTTATGAATCCTTAATGCCTTGGCGGGCAAAGTAGCTGATTTTGCCCCGGTATTTAAGATGTAAAATGTCATTTTATGATCAGATCATGTAGGACATAAAATAAATAACAAATCATTTATTCGATTCTATGATATATGTCATGACCAACTTTACCCATTCTGTATCCTTTACAAATTTTATTTTTTTTAACACGCGATATACCTATATTGTTTCCAGCGCAAAATATCGTAAATTACTGCGGGATAATAACTTTCGTATTTTATTTGTTTGCGGAGTGCTGATGTTTGTTTTTGTTGTTATTATTATTCTTTTTTTTCTGGGATTCTGAGATTTCTGAAGGTTCATTTTTAAGTATTTTGAATGCTTTGCTTTCTTTTAACTGTTGCAGTACTTTAAACATTATAGTTTTCACAATTACGAATAAAATACATATATGTACTACATTTATTTTCATTCAACAGGAACTCAGCAAAAGAGTATGGAGTAGCAAGCATATACGATCGCGTTTTGACCGAGCTAGTTACAAAAATGAGAGAAATGAAGATGGATAAAACGGAATTAGGATGCCTCAGGACCATAATTCTCTACAATCCAGGTACGTACCATAATAAAGTATAGTAGTATATTACAGAGAAAAAAAAACATACCGCTTTATAAGATGACCCTGACCTACTGAAATTTTAACCAAACATACAAAAACAATTAATATATTATAAATAGCGATTTCTCAATGGGATGAATTTTTTTGACATTCCCAAATCATCGATAATAAGTATAATTTATAGATTTTATATACCGGAATATTATCATCTCCCTTTCGCCAAAATGTAGACGACGTCCGTGTGAATTGTTTATGCAAATGTCAAGGTGGTATTCGAATTAATAGGCTGAAATGCTGTTTTAAAAACATCGCAAAATAGGAAATAATTTGCTGCCTGTATTAACTGGCTATTGATCTTTTGTTATTCACTTATTTTGCAACCTTGGCAAAGCAATTCCTACATTCTACATAAACCATGTTTGTTGCTTTCAAGTAATAGGATGTGAAAGTGGGCGAAACTAACGTATTGTTAATTATTGAAGAATTTGTTTATTTTAAGACAACGTGGGTGATAATAATTATAATTAATAATATGGAGTATTATTGTACATTTTGGTTAATAAAATATTTAAGATTCAAAGATCAGCTATTCATAAGTATTTTCTTTGAAAGAAAGATTTCAAGGTTTTAATAAAACTTCAAACCCTTCAGGGATTCGAATTTAAGGTTTTGAGTATGTTCAGAAAATGAATATAATTTGGCAATTATAAACTCAGTCTGGCGTTTTGTAAGCTCAACCTTATCTTGTGTCTATGGACTAGCCCGTGTTTCGTGTCAATATGCAAAACTTCTTGAAATATAGCCAGTATCCATCACTTCTTTTGGCCTGATATTTTCTACTACAAAAAATAATACAACAATTGTTATTTGCTTGAATTTGATCTCTAATTTAAGTTTAATTGTTAATTATCTACTGAAAAAACGAAATATACTGAGGATTCCATATTGTCTTGAAACCATTGCTACCTTTACCACAATATTAGTAAATTTCTTTTTAACGTTTTAGAATAGTAAATCATGAAACTTTTACATAGAAGAAATTCATGGTAATCTTGAAGTCATGGTAATATTTGATGCCACACCAAATGTCGGTATATGTTCCTTTTTAATATACAAGATGATTTCTTCTAACTACCTAATGTTAAAAATTGAAATCTTTTATACTGAATATCATATTAAATTCAAATGTTTAACAGTTTACCAACTCTCAAGACGAAATGGAAACAATCAAAACTCAGAACACTCATATCATAAGAAATTAAAAATTTTAAATTAATTTAAATAATTTCATAAACTATGTAATAATAAACATATCACAAAGGATATCATCTACTTAAATAATATAAAAATGGTTGCTATTGTGATATTAAAGGGTTATATTATTCTTGAAATAGTCTCTTGTAGACACCTTGAACAGAATCAATTAACGTAAATTGTATAAATAAGTACAAAGGCTTTCACAACCGACTCATTTAGAAAATAAATTGCTTCCGAGTTATGTGTTAAAGTGTGTTATGCGTTATGTTCTATTTCACAATGGAAATAGAAGATGTCAATGGATAGGCTTGGACATAAAGTATACTGTAAGAGCTAAGAAAACAAGTACCGATCGGTACTTGCATGCCAAATCACACCACCATCCCCACCACAAGAGAACTGTGACTCCAGAACCCTTAAACAAGGAATGTAAACACTTGGAGTGGACCCTAAGTCTGACATGCAGGGTGCAGCACAACGAAAACTCATTAAGTAATCGCAAGAGTCAAAAGGGTTTGCCTATTTACCATACATTAGTGGGGTATCAAAGAGAATCGGTAGATTACTGAAGAAATCTGGTATCATGGTAAAGTATAAAGCACCAGCTAAGGTAAAGGTTCTGCTACGTAACACAAAATATTTCACACCACTCCCGAAGAACGAGAGGGATCATTCAGAAAATTTAAAAAAAGCAGAGCCGAGGACATCTATGGAATATCAACAGTAATTCTAAAACTACCTGCAGAAGAAATATCAATCCCGTTAGCAGATATTGTTAACAAATCACTAACTGAGGGAACTTTTCCAGAGTGTCTCAAGAAGGCAAACGTCATACCTATCTACAAAAAAGGAGATGTGATAAACTGTGGAAACTCCAAGTATGTAAGCATCACAAAGTGTTTCCAAAAACACAGACTTTTCTCAATGTGTCAATACGCATACCAAAGCAAGAAAGGAACAACCAACGCAATAAAGGCCTTTGTGAAGTATGTGTGCATAGCACTTGACAAAGGGCATAAGTGTTGCGCACACCTATGCGACCTCACTAGGGCTTCTAATCCCGGGATTACGGGATCCCAACAATAAATTAAATTAAGCTGCTATTTTTTAAGTATGATCATCAGTCTCTAACAGCATTATTTAAATACAGCAAACAAGTTTCTTCCAATTTAAAGGTTTTATCATAAATACAAAAATTAAATACATTGGTACGAAGCATCTCGAGTTTGTGATGAGCTGTGACAACAGTAATATGATAATTTTTGACATTTCTTTACCACACATTTATTGCTTTTTTTAGAGGAAAAGTTTTGTCAAAAAGTGCGCTTAGATAAACAAAATCTATAATGTGGGTTGGGCTGTTTGAACTGTATTTGAGAAAACCAAAAGACGTACAAGTAATATTAATTTTTTTCATGACAAGAAATTTAATATTAATATTCTAAAAAGTTGCGCGAAAATTTCATCAACTTTGAACAATAAATAACGTCTTTACTTGAGTAAACGTCAATGACATATGAATTTTAAAGTTATCCAATATTATCTTAAAGAAGGAAACCAAAATTTGTCAAAATGATTTATTGGCATAAATATAAAAGATTCAAAAATTTGGCTTGATCAAACAATTTCTTTTGACATTGAAACATATTACAAAAATGCAAAAATTTTGAGCAAATTTAAGATGTAAGGGCAAATTATTATCTAATAGAGTATAAAATTGGTTTATTATTGATGTCATTACACTCACTTTGACACCTTGTACCGTCAATTTTGGTTTTGTACTTGTACGGTAAAACTTGAAAACGTTTATCAAGTTTTGGGGTAAAAGATATTGTCCAATAGAGTACATTTTAGGAGTATCTCTTACTGACTGGATTTGCTAACTTTTGTGATCCTAGACGATTGGATCCGGCAATTTTAGTTTTTTATGAATCCCGTATTAACCCCGAAATCCCGGGATCGATATATTATCTAGGATTGGAAGCCCTAGACCTCACCCAAGGCTTCGACACTGTAAACCACGTAAATCTCCTACAGAAGATGGAGCAGTATGTGTTCCGAGGAGTATCACTAACCATGATATCGTCATACCTACAGAACAGACTTTAGCAAGTGTCAATAAAAGGAAAAACCAGTATACTATAAGAGGTGAATGCCGGTGTACCAGAGGGCAGCAACCTTGGTGGACTTTTCTTCACAATATACATTAACGAGTTATCCAATGCATTAGATTGCAACTCCATTGTATATGCAGATGACATCACATTGATAACATCAGAAAAAACTAAACCTGAAATGGGGGCACTTAACACAAAGAACATGCAAAATGCAGAACACTGGTTTACGAAAAACGAGCTTACACTAAACGCTACAAAAACAGAAATACTCAAGGTTGAAATGGATAGATGTGAAAAAGATAGAAAAGCTATTCGGTCTAGGCGTTGTGTGTTATTCACATAGACAACCTCCCAAAACAACTAGCAGCACCCAGCCTTGATGTTGACCATATCAACGAATTTTTTACTAACATCGGAAAAGAAATATTAAAAAATCTAAATCAGTGTCAAATCAAACTACAATGCTTGATAGCTTTCCTCACTTCTGTTTTCAACCAGTTTCTTATATTGAGGTCAGGGATATTATAAATAACTTAAAAAATAAACCGGGCTTTGATTTTCACGATATGAACGCAATTCTTATAAAATGTGTTCGAGAAGGGATACTCGTACCACTCACTGATATCATTAACCGATGTATGAAAGAGGGAATATTCCCGGACACAAAATCTCGAAGATTATCCCCATACCAAAAAACAACCGCACCGATGACCCAAATAACTTTAGACCTATAGCAGTGTTGCCTGTCATATCAAAGATCTTAGAGACTGTTTTAAAGAGGCAGATCATGAATCATTTTGAAGAACACGAGCTATTTCATTCCGGGCAGTTTGCATTTAGACCCGGAAGATCGACCACGGATGCATAGCTCTATTTAATAGAAGAGATAGTTGAGGGGGAGGAATGTAGAGAGGTAGTGGGGACGCTTTTCTGCGATCTCAGCAAGGCGTTCGACTGCGTCTTGCCAGATCTCCTTCTTAAAAAGCTAAGGCTCTACAATTTCAGCAAAAATAGCCTTGATCTGATGAGGTCTTATTTTACATGCCGCAAACAATATGTTGCTAAAGATGGGAAAGAGTCCGAATTGAGGGAAGTTGTCTGCGGTGTGCCCCAGGGTTCGGTCCTGGGGCCGGTGGTTTTGATTTACATAAATGATTTCAGCGTCGGGCCGGGACCGGACCGGGTACTTTTCGCGGATGACACCACAATTATTGTCAGGGACAAAGATCGGGATGCTGTTCGGGAGCGGCTGGGACGTGTCCAGTCGGACGCTGGTAGCTGGTTTAAGCGGAGTAGCTTATCCCTAAATGAGCGTAAGACACAGCATATGCTGTTTACACACAGAAGGACGGCTGAGGTACGGGAGAGCGCGAAATTCTTGGGCTTTTATCTTGATGCTACTTTGTCATGGGAGGGGCATTGCAACTACCTTGCGAATAAGTTGTCGAGTAATATATTTGTTATACGCTCAATGAGGGGTCTCGTCTCTCGTGAAACTCTGCTCATGGCATACCATTCTCTGTTTTTGTCCCGCTGTGCCTATGGCCTGGTGGTCTGGGGTCACTCACCCCACGCCGGAAAGATTTTCAAGCTCCAGAGAAAGGTCCTAAGAATCATTTACAATAAGGGTTACCAGGAGGATGTGAGAGAAACTTTCATTTCAAACCAGCTTCTTACTTTACCATCACTTTATATTCTCGAATGTCTTAGATATGTTAAGCTAAATGGCAGTAAATACGTATTACAGGGTTCTAGCCACAATCATCACAATAGACCAGTGTTTCCCAACCGGTGTTCCGCGGAACACTAGGTGCGGAGCTGCCCTATACGCCTGACGTGAGTGCGAGAAGGACAGTTGAAGAAGGTTGGGAAACACTGCACTAGACAAACAACTGACCTAAAAATAAACTATCTTCGACTGACACATAGTAGATATGGACCAAACTACTACGGACCCTTGTTCTTTAACTCTCTTCCTGGTGACATTAAAAGTTTGGAAATAAAAAAGTTCCATAACATTGTAAAATCGCTCCTCTTACGTTGTGCAATTTATGAGAAAGAAGACTTTTTAAACATCGAATGGGACGTTCCCGGCTTGTCATAGCCTGGTCGCTGATAAAGTGCCTTGGAAAGTAATATTTTTAATATTTTTGAAGTTTCATATGTTTAATTGTCTACTGATTTTATAACTCTAGTGTTCTGCTGTTAGACTGACATTGTACTGTGACCTGCTCGCTGTTGTTATTGTGTTGTTGTTAGTATTGGTGATGCTTCCGACCGGCCAAGTGTTACGCTTGCCTGTGTCCATGTTTTGTCTATTTACTTATTTATTGTGTTTTCTTTTTGACCAGCAAAGGCTGTGATTACGCTTGTGCGCATTTTTAAGATTGTTTTTGATTGACTTGTGTAAACATGTAAACATTGTACAAACACCAATAAACTATTTGGTTTGATTGATTAGCAAGAGAGTGGAAAAAACAGCAGGACATAATGCAGCTAGAATTGCATACTACTCGCTGTTCCACACCACAATGACTTATGGGATTGATGTCTGGGGCCATGGCTGCACTGTAGGGAATGTGCTTGTACAACAGAAGCGAGCAATCTGAAGTCTCACAGGAGTAAGTTCACGAATGTCGGCGAAACCACTGTTCAAACACCACCGAATAAAAACAGCAGTGGCAACATACGTCCACCGCTGCCTGTGCAATATCCACAAACAAAGAGAAATAACAGCAAGATGTGGCAACCATCACGATTACAGCACCAGATCCAGGGAAAACATAAAAATAGAACACTCGTGTCTAACAACTTCATTCCTACAAATTCCTCTACGGTTATACAACAAGCTTCCTGAAGCATGGAAAAACCTAACGAACAAGCAATTAGCAACGACCCCAAACTTGCACGTACTGGAGTCCTAAGAGTCCCTTGCCCAAAGACCACCATGTAACTACCTTTAACTCACCAGAAGCAACTTCAGACTGCTAACCGGAATCTATGCAGGGCACTGAAGACTAAAAAAGCATCTAACCCGCATCGGAATCTTAGAGGACCAAATGTGCTGAGGACGCGAAAGCGAGGAAGAGACGGCAGAACACTGTCTGTGCGAATGCCCGGCACTTTCGACATTCCGTGACCGTTTCCTGGCAGACAGATGGCTGGATTTATCCGCCATTAGAGGGGTTCCGTCGAGCGACGTCCTCGCCTTCACGAAGGCCGCAGGATGGCTCGAGGCAGACACAGCCCTGGCCATAAGAACCCCTCGGAGGTTGGCAAAAGGGGCCTAATGAGGCCTAGGTGCTGTGGGAATTGTCCCCCCTCCACGATATCCATATCCAACTCCTTCGACATTATACTTAATTAATTTTATTATGACGTTACTCTGTACAAAGTTTGAATGAATGATTTTGATTTTGATAACAACATAATGTGCGAGTGTGGAAGTGCTATGTGGGACAGAGTGGACAAAGCATTGAATGTCGAGTCAAAGAACACAGTAGAGACCCGGCTAAGCAAAATTTAAGACATCGATGACGCGATGATGTTGGCAAGGATGAGTAATTATTATCAAAGGCATTCTAGAGAAGCCATTGAAATTTACAAATATTCTAACATCAATCGTAAGGATGGCACTGACATCAGTAGAGTCTAGAAATCGAACCATAAGTGGTGATCAGGTGGAAAAATATATGGGAGTAGTAGCTCCAGAGTGCAGTGAGGTGTAAACTAGATATATAAGATAGAGTTCTTTGGTGGGTCTTTAGAATTCAGTTGGCTCTGAAGAAGCGAGTAATATGGCTCACAATACGTCATCAATTACAAATTTTGACGCACGGCATATCCCGGAAGCAACTTATTTTCGAGATTAAAATTGTATAATTTTTAACTGTTTCCAATTAATGCTCTTTGTATTACTATATTAATGAAGCTTATTTTGGAGGTTACCAATTTTATTCATTATTTAGAAAGTCCAATAAAAAATTATTTTTCATGAATTTTTTTGACGTAATAAATTTCTTCTTTTCAGACGTCCGAGGATTGAAATCAATACATGAAGTAGAGATGCTCCGCGAGAGGGTTTATGGCGTCCTTGAAGAGTATACGAGAGCGACACACCCCAACGAGCCCGGACGCTTTGCAAAACTCCTGCTGCGTCTTCCGGCATTACGATCCATAGGCTTGAAGTGCATCGAGTCGCTCTTTGTCTTCCAGCTTCTTGGTGAACACTCCATCGACAACTACCTAACCAGAATGCTCGACAACAATACAGATATGAAGGAGGAATTCTGAGTCCCATCGCAGTAAATTTTAACGTAGGGCAAAATATGTCTCAGATAAAGTAACAGTATGTATTGATCGAAGAAGCCCTTCCTTCTCTTTGTATCTCTATTTTGTATCCCTTATCTTCCTCTTTCCCTCATTTGATCATCGATCTGTGATTCTCTTTATTGAATTTATGTTTACGTCTGGGTATTATTAAATGCTATATTTGTGTTTGTACTTGAGTTCTTGCGCTTTGCGGTCGGTTGTTGCTTGCTGATAGTGGGAACTGAGTTTCACGCATAGTTAGATCTCAAGTTTTTTTTTGTTAGTGTTTTATTTTGAAACAGTAATAGCTTAGGTATGTGTCTTATCTATGTTTGTCAGAGGTTTAATCAGGTTGAAAAGCTTGACAGAGAAAATATTAGAAAATGTCTATTATCTATGACTATTATCAGTTCTTTAAGCAAAACAATGCAATTTTGTTTTGAGTTAATAGTTTAAGTTATTTGTCTATTAGTTTGACTTTTATTTTGAGACATTATATTACGAAAAAAATAATATAAATTTAACTGACTAAAAATGTATGTTGGATTAATATTGAAAGCTCCCTGATTATTTACTATTTTCTTTATTTTATGTGGCGTAAATCTGTCAAGCAGCACCCCAACTTAACTTAGGAATAAAGTATGAGAGATCTGAAACATTGGAATGCCGAATTACAATAAAAATATTACAAGACTGTCTACACTACATTTCACACCATATATATATATATATATATATATATATATATATATGTCCTGCTTGATAGGTGGCTCCATGTTGGTCTATTCTTGTTGTCTGAATTATAAAGTTTACAGTATTTCCTGTAACTATTGCAACTTCTTCGTGAATTGTTATTTTCATTTCTGTTAGTTTAGTCCCCAGTCGGACATGAACTGCTTACATATTAAACTGTCAAAAATAGATACCAAAATCAGCATTTGAACCTGTTTCAAACCTCTGTGTCCAAATCAAAAATTATGCTTTATATATTCTCTTTTTGTAAATACTAGTACGTAAATTTATTTATAATATAATGAAAAAATACTTGTAGCGCTTTGTTGAGATGTGTGAGCTTTTAAGAAGTAGGATGTAGATAGTTCAATTTTCCGCTAGTTAGATGTTTATAATTTCAGAAAGTATACAGCAACATTATAATAGTAGATTTGTGAAATAGCTTTGTGGTTGCTTACAAAACTCAAAAAATAGTACCTACATGTTTGACGGAAGTGATGGAAGTGCCTGTTTTTCTGTAGATTTACAATAATTAACGCTGATTTGGTTCTAGTGTTTATTTCTTTTTCTTTTCTCATAGATTTTGTATGAAACAAGCTCAAATCTCGACAGTTGATAATTATTTCATAGTAATGAAGAAAAAACTATGGTTAACGATTATTTATTTAGGCAGCTTTTGTTTTTAATTTTTGTTTGTAAATAGTAATGTATAGTGTTTAGTTTACATTCCAATGCTCTTAAACGGATGATGACTCAGTTAAAAATACAACAATAAACGAACAGAAAAACATTACGATTGGCCTACCTGTAATAAAGTGTTGAAACAGTGAATTAGGATTAGCTAGCACCGTACTACAATTATTAACGAGCTAAATAGATGTTTATGATGATAATTATTATTATAATATCGGTGTGAAGGATGATTACTGTTCAAGTTTTTAAGATTTTAATTATTGTAAAATATACGGTTCGATAGTCTATAGATTATTATTATTACATATATATTAATTATGTATCTAATTATGAAAAAATATGTCATATTTTTAATGAATAAATGATTTTTTCTTTAGCGTAGTCCTTTTATTGTGTTTCTATATTGTCGAACAAACTTTTAACCTACTGAATTTATTGGTTAATTAACCAATGTGCTTCTATTGATTCTATAGTACATTAATTTTTTGATATTATTGAATACTGTTAAGGTAATGATAGATTTGTTAACACTATGACAGATGTCAAAATTCTTTGGACGCTTAATCAAACATTCCGGTAGATGAGAGGCGAGGGGTCTCACGTTAATCAAATACCCCGAAGGTGAGAGGCAAGGCGACTCACGTTAATCAAACACCCCGATGGGTGAGAGGCGAGGGTACTCAAGTTAATCAAACACCACGACAGGTGAGGGGACTCGCGTTAATCCAACACCCCGATAGGTGAGAGGCGAGGGGACACAAGTTAATCAATCACCCGGAGGGAATAGAAAACTGCTACCTACGTCTACGTCGTTGTTCGTGGGTTTCGCGAAAACTTGTTGATCCGATTAACTGCTCAAGCACGGTCTGCACTTGTTGAAATAATGGGATTTCTGAACAGAAGTAAAGCAACTAGAGCATGCTCCATCTACTCGGAGCGTTGTTCCTGAACGCAGTCCAGATGTAAAAATAGTCAGTGAATTTGTCACTCATTTGTGTTACATGACTTATTTTTGTCGGCTCTGACATTGTATGGAGTCAATCGGTTACACGACTTATTTCAGTAGAATATGACATGGATTGAAGTCATAGGACTTGAAAAATTGTCAATGGATCACAAATATATGTGACGAATTATTTTCATCAAATCTAACGTGCTATGGAAGATGGCATGACACTGCATTGCATTGCATTTTACATATCTTTTTTTACATATCTTTAGTCAAATCCGACATACAGAAATGAATGTTCTTACTGGATTTCAAATATCTTACATGACTTGTTTTTATCGAATATAACATGGTTTGAAGGCATACAAATTTGAATATTGTCACTAGATTGAAAATATAGTCAAATGTTACATGGTTTGGAGCCTTGCATACATGTCTCCAAACCAAGTCATGAGAATGGTCACTGGATTTTTCAATGTTACACGACTTATTTCATTCAAGTCTAATATTGCTTTGGAGTCATACAGGCATAAAAATTGTTGCTAGATTGCAAATGAGTTTCATGACTGATTTTAGCCTGACAAGTTATGTAAACTACAAAAATAGCATACAAAAAATGCCACTATTTGTCAGTGGTAAAAGAATTATTTTAGTTGTATCTGACATGGTTTGTAGACAGACATAAAAATTGTAGCTAGATTGTAAATGTGTTACTCAACTTTATTCGAATCTGACTTGATATCTATTTAGTTAGATATTTATTTAGTTATACAAACATAAAAGGTGTCAGTAGTGCAAAAATGTCACTGACTATTTTTATCCGAAGTGATTGCAACAAAAGAAAACAGAAAATAAAACAAACCAGATGAATATTAAGTTTTATTTTTCAAATGGAATTAAAGTCTATTACAACACATGTTTTTATTTATTATTCTTTTCTTGTCTGCGAGTTATTGCGAGGAGAGACCTCATACAAGCCAGCCATTCCTTTATAAATCGGTAACTCTACTACATATCATATATCCAGCATAACAGTGGAATAAACCGATGATACACACAAATCTCTTCTCTCTCTGTCTCCCTCTCTCTCTCTCTCATTTCTAGATACAAATACAAGCTAAAAATGTATGTATACGTACTACGGAAAAATACAAACTGAAAAACAAAGATACACAAGTTCACGAGAGCGCGCGCGCCAAGTTCAGCAGCAAGCAAAACTTTCAAAAACCCCAAACCCTAAAACAACCGAGACCAAACGTGGCGCACACGTTCATACGAAATTATCACATTGATTATTGCTTATCAACAATATATAACCTTAAATAACATCGATATACACGTTTAAATATCGTAAACATATACACTTACGCCTTTCACTAGCAAGTGCTAGGTAAAGAACATAATAGAGCTAATAAATAGGCTCAGGATGATACTGGCAAAGCATTTTTTTTTATAATTTAACATATTCACGGTTACACTCCAAGTTTTTCTTTTTTTTAACAAAGCACAGTGAAGGAAATGAAGGGATATCACAATTGTATACAGTACGTTTTATAAAAATGTAATTTGAGTTCAAAAGCTGCTTAGCAACTCTAAATAAAATTTGGATTGTATTAAAGAGTTAAAAGATGATGTGTTATAGTTTAGAAAACGCACTATATAGGTAATAAAACGTAACGATGAAGAGTTAATAGTAATAATAATAACAAATAAAAGGAACGTACCGATACTATTTTTTAATGAGTCCCACGCGTTAGTTTGTTAGGGCTTTACATATCCCTGCATGGTTTATTATAATTGACGATGTCGTTCATCATTCCAAACTAAAACAATCGATAGGACCTCATTACAAAACGTTACATAGAAACTCAAAATAAAAAACAACACGTCCTGTCTTTCAATATATACAGAAAATAAAACATAAGAAAACGGAAAGCGCTTCTCCTCTTTTATACTACGACAAGATACACTGGTATATTTGTACGATAAAATATACGAAATAAGAAAATAATGGGAAGAAAAACTGCGTGAACTGGAAAACGCAACGTACGAAAGGTAGTGAACAAAAAAAAAGATCGCCTACACGTATCAAAAAGCTAATACTAACGACGCTAATATTTTGTTTTTTTGGACCAACGGTTGATTGTGTTTGATTTACAATTTGTTCTCAGTTTCAATACTAATAAATTGTTTTAATACTTTCACGGCGCACACCCCCCACTACTAAGTTTATTAAGATTAAACAAAGAAATCAAAAAATTAAAAAACTAAACGGAAAGTCCTACAAATGGCACGCACAGCAAGGATAGTGCACTAAACGACATACACGCAAGTAGGTAGTAGTAAACTTAACATCAATTAAAAACATAATATATGCTGTTTACACGCTATACATATCTACCATATATATATATCTATATATATATATATATACCATGTACACACCACATATACTATATATACTACATATATATAATACATACAATGATAAATATACACAAGGAACGTACCTCCTAAAGATTGCACTATTTCTAATAATTATACACTAAATGTACGCGTCGTCTCGGAAAACAGAAATAAACAAATCGTACCGGACTAGATATCTCTCTCTCTTTCTATCAAACACTGCATGGGACCCGCTGCTAGACGAGGATGCAAAACAAATAAAAGCAACAAAAACTGAAGAAGGTATGCAAAAGAGATGGAATGATAAACGTAATCTGTTCCGTTCTTCTTCTTCGATGTGGTTCGTTGTGCGCTCGTCGTGTTTGTTTTGTTTTCGTGGATGCTCGCTCGGGTCATTGGGTTAATTCAGTTGCTCGGTGGCAAATCCATAGACCTCAAGTACTCGGATCTCAAAGTCGCCCGTCGAGCACAGGGGAGGGTTGTCAAATGTCTGACAACGGTCCGTCTTCCCGAAACGGATGTTCTCATCCATCCATATTGCTTGGCCCTCACTGAAAGATGAAAAATGAAACATCAATTGTTTATTCAGGAGTTATTAAAAAAGCGGATCAATGCAAATAGTCAAAATGTTATTTTGATTTGATATTAATTATTAAAAATCCTCTTAAAAATTAGGGTTAATTCTTTTCTTTATGCAAGACCTTTGCATACACATTCCTTTAGTTGTTATAAATGTAGCATCAAACGTCACCATCTATACCATGAGAACTATAGAATAGTGTCCAACTGAACATTCGGCTTCAGCCACCTTTTGCCAAAAATTATACCTTTGCCAAATCGTCAAAACATAAAAAAATTGCAAAATGTTGTTGCGCACATTCGTCGGATTCATCTTTGTCGACAAATATTCATTTACTTAAACCATAAAAATATCAAAAAAGAAACACAGTGGTTTGATGCAATGCATCAGACACCACTTTTTCCCCTAACCAATGCAACAACTTCCAAATACGATCATTGTAGTCTTGATATTGTCGAAGTTAGACAGGCACACCAGGTTATTACTATAGTAAATACTCGGATCGATTCTGTAAAAAAAAGTTAATAACTAATCATATGGAAACGTCATTAATATACTTAGCAACAATGATTGGCAACAATTGTTGCTAAGAAATTTAACCACGCTTCCAAGGGGTTAGTTAGCAAGTATTTTTTATAAAATCATCCTGAATATCGTACTCTATAATTTGGGTTTTTTTCTTAAATTGAGAAAAAATCATTCAGACATAGTGCGAGGGTACCAACATACTCAACATTATAGACCAGTGCTGATGCCTTTGAAAATATTAAAAAGTGAAATAAAATAAAAGTAGAATGAAACCCATTGGAAAAGGAAGAGAATATAACAAAAATGAAAGGTAAAATAATTTACGGGCGATCTGAGGTCGGGAAGTGGGAGAGGGTGAGTTTTTAAGGGTAAAAAAGGGTTTATCTCGATTTCCGGCAAAACTACAAGTCCTATGGAAAAAAGTTAAATGGCAAAGTTGTAGGTAATGAAAAGATCTACAACTTTTGTATTTACAATTTTTCCACATAACCTCAAAATTTATGTGAAAAATTCAAATAACCAAGTTTTTGGTTTTTCATTTTTATCTTTTACAAAAAGAATTTTTCTTTCACGAAATTTGGTGAAAACTTGCCTTGTTATGTCCCAAACACACTGTATTTTTTTTGATTTAAAATATTTATTTGTTCATCTTATTTTGACTTATTATCGAAAAAGTCGAGATAAACCGTTTCTTACCCTTAAAAACTCACCCTCTCCCACTTCCCGACCTCAGATCGCCCGTAAATTATTTTTCCCTTCATATTTGTTATATTCTCTTCCTTCTCCAAAGGGTTTCATTCTACTTTTATTTTTTTTTTGTTTCAAAAATTATCGACCTTGGTCTAATTAATTAATAGTCGCCGAATAATTAAAACTGTTCCGACATCTTTTGTTCTAGACAAATAAACAAAATACAACTCATCAAGAAAAAATAATTGAATTCTTATTTTTTTTTTTCTCAATAGTACTTTAAAGAATACTCCCTACAAATTTTTTTAACATTCGTAAAACTGTTTGAGGTATGAGCATAGTTGGACATTAAGATCTGTATTTACATTTTTTTAAATACTAGTCTGTATCACAAATATCTCGGAGACTTCTAAATAAAGCTTGTCATAGTTATTTTAAAAACCATTGCTCTGTGTTCATATAAACATATGTCCAATTCGTTACCGTTACCGATATAATTTTTTTAATTTATTTGTACAATATTAAAAACTTGTTGTCGGATGAGATCGTTAAGTCTCATTTACACCTGGGCAACATCGCTGTGTGTTGCTCTGGTCTAAACTAGGCTTAAGATGTGCCAAAATGTGTGTATAGACATAAGAAATGGTAAATACTTGGATTCAATCATTTTCCTCCGAAATTTGCTAAAAATAACTAAATATTTTTAAAAATTTTAAAATATAATTTGGCAGAGTGAGGATGGAAGAGGGATGGCGACGGAGAATGAACGCAGAGCTGGAAGATCTATATGTGGAGCCCACAACTCTAAATTTTGTACAGGAAAGTCGGTTGAGGTAGCTGGGCCCTCTGACGAGGATGAAGAGTGATAACCTTATGGGGGTTCTGTTCCGAGCAAGTCTGGAGGAGGCCAGTAGAAGAGGTAGACCAAGGACTACATGGTGGACAATAGTGCGTAGAGATTTGGTGGCTTATGGACTGGAGGATCGGAAAAATTTGGCAATAAACAGAGGGATCTGGAAACGAAGGAGACAAGCCATAGGCGACACGCCCTGTACTGTGTAAATATGTATATTGTATATGTGGCCGGTGGAGTACTGCTGTTGCCGAGTGGAACGTATGTTTATATAAACTTTTATGCTTAGAATAACTGTACCTACAACCTGTTTACGTTTGGTACATGCAAACCGAAACACCCTGCATATTAAATAAATTTTTCTAGTTCGTTATAAACTCATTACGAAACAGCTTTTCACAAAATTTTTGTTTTCCAAGATTGATGATATTGACGTCAAGGGTCAAATAAGGCTATTGGCTTGCCGCAATCGTATTTGTGAATTTTACCACAACTACCAACTGGTAACGATAAAACTACTCTCGATTGTAAGATGACAACCGCAATTTACGAAATTTATATAAAATTAATGTCTCAAAAGTAGAAAAAAATTGATATAACACTCGTTTTATAAGACGTATTGGCGCACTCGTTCCATTTGGGCACTCGTCGCTACGCTGGTCGTGCCCAAAAACAACTCGTGCGCCAGTCTTTGTCTTATAAAACTTGTATTATAATAAACTATAGTCAGATTAATAGATATAGCAGAAGAAAGCGGAATGCTTTTTAATTACCCAATTTGCAGTTTTGCCTGGGAAATGCCATTTCTTATCCTGTTGTCTCTTAAAACCACCAAGAAGTTTTGCCCTAATCTTTTTGTTTAGAACATTAGAACCTTCCTTTCTAACTGCTGTTCCTATTTTATTTTTTTAATTCCCGTTGTTAAAAATATATAAACAATTATTATTATATAGTCTGTCGACAGTCGTTCTCGAGAGAGATTGAATGAAAATGTAATTACTTCAAAATAAAACAAATACAGTCCACAATGAAGAACGTTAAATTATTCAACAATAATGTTTTTTAATGGGTCCTGCTCAGCACACTCAGTTTGCAAAAACTAGATAATAATAATAATACCTGACAATCAACTTGTTAGTACAAAGTGGTAGTAAATTTGCATGCTCTAACACTTTGTGTAATGCTTTGGTGACCTAAAATGCGTCTCAAATTTTCTCAAGGATTCCAAAAACATGGCGTTTTGTTTTCTGTGATTGCTTGAACACAGGAAAAATACAAAAAACAATACTGAGCTTTCGATTTTAACTATTTTGGACCCGCCACTCACACAAGCTTCAGAAAAAAGTCACGCTTGTTGACACATTTTGTGACATTTTCACAAAACAATACGACGCATTAAAATCAAGAAAACGTAAACAAACATTCAAATGTATTTTAAGTCTGTGTCGTCGAATGATGTAATTTGACCCAAACTAGGTAGTGCTGACAAAACACGCAACGATGGGCGTTCGCAATTGTTTGTTTTTGCCCCTTTATTTTTACACACTGCAGCGATTGCAACAAAACAAGAAAACTGATCCCGCCCGGTAACACAATGTAACTCGAGAAGGTTACATTATGATATCTGTAATGGCTTTCCCACATATTTGAAACATTAAGATACACTAATATGTGCATACAAAGTGTTATATTGTGGTATGGGGCCGGATCCTGAAAATAGAGGCCACCCGCACTATACTTTCTTGGTAATAAATTCATTAATTTCCGTGCTTATTTCTTAAGAAAAAAAGAATTAAGTACCCAGACGTATCAATTTATCTGAGTTTGTTTCCTGTGGATAGTATAGTGTAGTATTGAAAAGGTGCGCGATTACAATAAAACAAGTTCACATCAAACCCGTCAATGTTCTTATGACTTTTATATTAAAAAAACAGAAATACATAAGTCAATCAATCATAACCTATCTACAGGAAGTAAAATTCGTAATTTTTAAATTTCGCTTGTCAAAGACAAAACAAATGCGTGTCTGTTTGAAATCCAGAACCTGGATTACTTCGGGGCATTACAAAAAAACCTGAAACAAGTTCCCGTACATTTGAATACATAGTTACAAGAGTTTTGCTGCATTTCTGCAAAAAACAAGGTGACTATTACATACGACACTTCTTAACCTTCTGAAGGACACATCTCGGAAGCAACCAAGTATTGAGTGCATACTATTGCTTTTTTTATTATAAAACAAGCCATAAGACCTATATATACACTATGGGATATATGACTCCCCACCAACAAAATTATGTCATCGCTTATAATTTCAACGAAGGTAAAAATTCTGTCACGGAGTTCATTTATTTCCATTGTCTAGTTCAGTCTGATACAATAACACTTTTAAATACCCTGGGCCACGAAAACAAACGTCCAATTATTAGGCACGGACATTATTAGGCCCATATTCTACATTCTCCGTCAACAAGCAACATGTCCACGTACTCACTACTTGATAAATTATCCATTTTGATCACACAAAATAACAAGATCAGACGCGGACAACCAGGAACCACGCAAACACGGGCCAATAACGCAGGACTTCACCCGGCACGCTCTGCTGATCGGGGAGTTTGTAGGTCCACTACAAGTCTTCCTAAAAACGTGACGTGCCAAATTCTGAATTTTCAATAATTAATTACTCCAAACTGGCGCCACATAGAGATAACAAGTACGTAATTTTTAATCTAATTATAAATGAATTATTAATATTATTATTATTAATTACTATTATTAGTATCTATCTAATTATCGATCGATCGATCTTTTAGTTCTTCCATATACGTACGATACGTGTCCGGCCACATTCGTATATCAAAAGAATAAAGATCTTTCAAATAAGAAGATCGAACGATCGATATGATCGACCAGATCGATCGATTTACTGTCCAGCCCTAATTGATACTATCTGTTACTTAATGTACCACACTGTATATGAAGTTTTACGAGCTATCCTACAAAACTAATTAACCTACACTGACAAATTTAGCATGTTGAATTATTTTAAGTATGTATTATACTATTCAAAGCTGGGCACACAAGCGGTAATCCGTTAATCGCTAATCAATAAAGTTACATTTCAGTTCAACCATTATCATACTCATCTATTCAAATTCGTACATGATGTTCAGATGTGTGACGTTCTGTTTTGTGGGACACGGTGTCCGTATACAATTGACATGTAATAATTCACATTTTAGTTTCTTTTTCAATACTGTTGCTTTTTAATAAATATCTAATGTTTCAAAATATAACTGTAAACTTAAAACTAAGTAACCTCCTAATAATGTTTTTCTTCTAACTCCAGCCATTCTAGCAGATCTTTTTAACGTATTTTATAAATTATAAATACTTCTCGCAATGTAGTTATTTTAGTTACCACTGTACCTAGTTTGAAAAATCTGATGTGGCCAGGCACATGACATTACCATACAATATATAAAATTAATAGTTTAGCTGCATGAGATTATATTTTATCGAGATCGATCGTGTCTGCATTAAAATAAAACAAATTAGCCAGGATTTGACAGATATTTTGATACTAGCATATAAATACAAAATGATATAAAGAATGTTGGTAACGGAAGGCTGTTCCAACACTAGCGTTGCAACATATATCTCTATCTCATCCGACGTAGTGCCACTGGACACACTACGCATGCGTCAAGTTCGTGGATTCGATTGGCTGGATTGGATCGGATCCATAGACATTAGACGGCCACAGTGCTGCCACATGTATAGGGTTATGTATGGGCTGTCAGTGGTTTGGCGTTAGTGAGCTGCCACATGTATAAGGTTATCTATGGGCTGTCACTGGCTTGCCGCTAGTGATAGTGCCGAATATTACCGGCTAACGGCCGCGGTAATACCGACCGCGCACTTTAAGCTATAATAGCGCCATCTGTCGACGGTCCTAATAATAACTGGCCACGCATGCGCAGCTTGATTCCGGGCACCACATCGATAGACAAACGATATATCACCGTCTCACATGTTGGAACCGAGACAACACGTTGGCGCTATACATGGAGGAAGGAGGAGTCGGCATAAGCGCTCGGATATGGGACCACTTTCCCCACTCCGGAGCTCTTTTAATGTCAAAGTGACATTCGCAACGTTGACGTGTTATTATTTTATCGATTTTGCTTATTTCACTTTGTTTAAGGATAGTATGGTGAATTTGTATGAACATATACATAAAAAACTAACGTCTAATTACGCTGTTCGCAGCTGCAACAGCAGAAAATCAGCTATAAACCCGATTTCGACCGGGGTAACATTTCATCGGTAAGTGACTGTATATGTCAATAGTGTACAGGCTTGTACTGGCCGCACGCACAAACATTTTTTGAGATATGTTTATTACGTATTTGTTATAAAAATTAGATTAAATAAATTCTTAAAAGTGTTCATATAGCGTTTTTATATAATGTACCCACTCGGCACATTACAATATATTACAGGAAAAATTTCTTGAAATTAATGGCCAATTTCAGAGTTAGTCCGGACCTGGCAGGCGGCCAACTGTTAGGCTACTTTAGTGTCATGTTAGCCCCGCCCCCCGGGGTCATTTTCTCGCTGCTAAAAGTATAGCGTAAAGCGACTCCCATCTTCCTCCATGGCGCTATAGGACAACCTCCGTATAATCCGTAATACGTATATGGATAATATTGACAGTAGGTATTGTCAAATAACCAGCTTGACACTACTGTCACCTACTGTCAGATTGAAAATAATTGTGAAATCCTCGCTAACTAAGTTTTAATTCAGACACGATCTCGATCAAAAAGAGTTTGCCCATACAGCTCAACTATTAATTTTATCAAAAAATGTAATAGCCATAAATTATACAGAATTTCCTCTACTTTTAGTTATTATTCAACTATTTTGACGAAATTACAGAAAAGGCAGCTCATTTGCAAAATCCTTGAAAAATACTTAGAGGAAACAGCCAGTTCCTTTCGACCCTTTTGAACCAAAAGCTTTTCAGCTCTAAATATGGTCATATAACTTGACTTATAACTTATATTGACCTATAACATGAACTTTCGTCCAGATACCTTTCGTAGTTTCTCCGAAATCGGCGCCACAAAAATCTGGTACACCACACACAGAATTTTTTTTGTACCTTGGTCAAAAGTGTTCGGGTGACCCAAAAAGGACTATTTTCGCTAAAATCCATTTTTTTTTCGGCATGATTACCATACTTCATTGACTGCGTATGATAAAGTAAAAATGTCTAATAGCTGATTTACACTACGCAATTCTTGCGCAAGAAGTTGCACAAGAAGTGTGAAGCAACCGAAATCTGCAAACAGAAATGGTTCTATTTCTAGACAGACTAGTCTAGCACAAACAAGAAAATTCATCACAGTTTCGGTTTAAGATAGCGTCGAACCTACTAATTGCACAAATTGTGCGCAAAACGGAGTAATAAACTGTGTAGTGTAAAACGGCTATAAGACAACTGTAACTATGAAACCGCAACATCCATGAAGTTAACTTCCGTTACATTTATAAGAAATTAACGGACTGTCGGGGTTAACGAAGTTGATTTTTTCGTTAACGGATTAAGGACTAACGACGGTAACTTTCTGATTAACTTTACCCAGCGTTGACACTATTACCTACACACTGACTGTATTAAGCGTATGTTCCGTCATCTTGTTATAACATGTTAGGCATGTTAGAAAGGTTTTCAATTTAATAGTTTCTCCAATATGTATATAGAGATACATAGAGATACGGATAGAGATACAAATCTGTCCGAATTTTATTGTTGTTCGAAGGAGTGAAGTATTCGAGTTACCGCTTGTCTTTTTAGTTAGTGCAACGTTTACTTTAAAAACACAGGGTTAGCCAAAATTACCGGACCACCTAAATAATTCTCCAATCGTAAGAAATTTAAAAAAAATGTTCAAACAAAAGTTGTTTGGCTTTAAACAAGCAATCGTTTAAATTTATTTTCAATATGCAAGTCTGCATTTTATTGTAGAAATTTGATAACCTTTCCTTTTTTTTTTAAATAGAACAACCCATATATTATAACATTTTTTAATTCTAACATTAATTCTAAGAATTTTTATAGGATTTTTTTGTAATATAAATTCTTCGTAATTATTAGCTATATTAATTAACCTTACATAGTGAAAATTACCGGAACACCTTAATAATTCTTCAACTACAAAAAATTTCAAATAATTTTTCGTAAAGAAGGTTGTGAAGATGAATTTTATGTGAGAATTGTTTTTGTAAAAGATGCATTATTTTTTAGTTATCCAAACGGGTAAAAAATTAAAAATTAAATTAATTAATTAATTTTCTAAGAGAATATAACAACACAAGTAAATAGAGGTAAATTAAATGTTCAAACTGCCACATTAAAATAAATTTGTATGTATGAGGGAAAATATTTTTTGATTATATTGACAGTATTGTCGGTATTCACACTGCTGTATAGTATGATAAAGTCATGTGCCTGGCCACATCAGATTTTTAATTTGAAGGTCTGAAGTTTTGATTAATTGCTACTAACTGAAAAATAGAGGCATTTCAAAAAGAAAAACATTTCTTCAAAAAGTTCTTAGAATAATTTAAGAATTTAAAAAAAAAATAAAAATATACAGGTTGTTCTATTAGAAAATGAAAAGGTTTGCAAATTTCAATAACAAAATGAACAACTGTATATTCAAACTAGAACGAGAGGTTGTTTAAACGCAAACTACTTTTATTTGAAAATTTTTTGAAAAATGTTTGGTATAGAAAACTCTTACAATTAGATAAAACTAATATATTAAACTAATATAATGTAATTCGAGATTTATTCTACCTGTTCAAGCATTTTAAAACAATTAATCCGTTTTATCTGTGTCCAAAGGTGACCAAAATACAAAATGCCAAAATGGCGGAGGTACCAAAATAATAGAAGCCGTCGTTCAACATTTGCATATTAAACAAAAAAAATTAAACAGTAATGGCAGATACGCCGAAAATATTTCTCAAAGATTTTACTCCTCACTGAATCCAAAAAGGTCTTATTTATGAATGGTCAAACCTCGAATATTATTGTCAAATTGGTGGCGGTGCCATATTGTCTCCTTGGAAAATAAGCAATTATCAAAACTTACCCTCCGCCTATCGTAATCATTTTCGAATCGGCCGCCATGAAGAGTTCGGCGCTGTGTTCGACGTTGTCAGTTTCCATACCGACCCACGGGTATTTGGCCCGTTCCGGGTATAGCGAGAAGAGGAACGTCTCGCCGGTACCAAAATACGCCTGCCTATTTCCCCTGTCGTCCTTTAGGTTCCTCTCACCCCATCTGGATGAACAATATGCCCCGAATACCTACAGAAAATTCGAAAAATAATTACAACAAAGATGTACAGCTGGAATGAGCAAGTCATAAAAAACGTTTCAATCACGTCATTGGCACTATTTGAAAGAAGTTTGAAAATGCATTATTCACAACAAAAGCTGTATTATCTATGTGCATTATAAAGTGAATCTGAGCACCAGCTGCTGTATAATTTGCATCTCTGTATATGAATAATTAAAACTATTATTGTCTGAAATTATTGTACGTGTGTTAAAACAAAATTTCTTGAATTAAGATTTGTTACGACATAGAAACTCAGGTATAACCTAGCATAACATGAGAAAATTGACAATTTTATCCATCAGTTCCGGATTCTATAACACTCATGACTGCACTCAGGTTTTATTATGATTATTGGTTATATTCTTAGATATACTATTATAGGATACGTATTTCAAAAGTAAACAACTTTTGTTGAACAAAAATCTTTCTAGATTATATGGTTCACAATGAATTGAGAATTAAGTTTAAATAGGCCCGCTTTGAAAGTGTTAAAAGACTTATGCCATTTATGCTCTAAAATATAAAAACGTGGGAGATTTGCAACATTAATTATACAGTGTGTCTCATAAAGATTGCGACAAATTGAAAGGGAATGTAGAAGACACGTAAATAAGCATTTGTTGTCAATAAAGTCATCTCCGGAAAAGAGCCGTTTAGGCACTAGGGTAAATTTAAAAAAATACTATATTTTATGTGCGCCAGTTCTTACATGTACATTTGAATAGCGGATGGATTGGTCGGGCACCCTGTTCGGCCTTATCGACAGGCTGGTTTACATAAAAACGTTTTCTTTGTTTGAAACACAAGAAACATGTTTTTTATATAAGACGATGTTTTTTAACGAAATAATGTTTACAAACACTTTGCAACTTTGCATGTTTTAAACATGAAATAAAACATGCTTTAAATCAGTATCACACACACACAAACATGTTTTAAACAAGGAATAAAACTAGTTTTAAACATGTTTTAAATTATGCATTTATTTTATGTGTATTCATTCGTTATTTTACTTGCCACCACTGATATCGTATAGCAATATTTTATGAAAAACAACAAAAACTGTCAAATATGGGTAGTTTAAAATACGTTTAAAACACTACATTTAAAACAAACTGTTTAAAACATGTTAAAAACAAAATAGTTTAAAACAAAATATTTGTTTTAATACATGCTTAAAACAATGTTTTAAATATATATTCTATTCTATTTAAACATAACATCCCTATTTACGAGACGCCTATCCACAGTATAGTCGTGTTACGAATGAACAGCAGTTTCGCGATGATCGCTTGCACTCACTAGTTCATAGTAGTATTCCATGGGGTACAAACATCCCTAAATCACCTTATGACTTATGTATTGAACTATTTTTGCAATATGCAAGAAAAAAATGATTTCAGTCTATTTCTTTTTGATTCACCTTTGTGTCAAAATGGTTCTTTTCCGGACAGAACTTTATTGACAAAAGATGTTCGACAAAAGACAGTGCTGGTTAGTGCTAATTTCGTTTGCAATACGCAAGCAAACAAAATAAATATGTAGAAATTGATTAATTGATTTGTAGTTACTAGCAAGTAGCAACAAGCCAGTAAATGCTTCATATGAAGAACTTTTTAATAAGCGGATTATCCATAGGAAAATCCGGTATTAATACTAAAAGATGCAAAGCTAGAAAACAGCTGCCCTAGAATTAGCTACATATAAAATAGGTTCAGAAAGTGAAAAATAAAAATACTCGACGTCAGTATTTTTTTTAATTGCATTAAAATAATTTTTTAATTTTTTTATCGCATTACAGTAATCCTGAAAAATGCTTCTCACCATTACTTATCGTCTGTTATTATTGTCAACTCTAGCATCGTCATGTGAAAGTTTTGTATTACCTGGAGGCAGACCTGAAAACTCCAGGTCATTTTTCCCCATATCATCTCCTTGTGGTCTATATTAATGACTGATTTCGATGATTTTGTCTCGCCCATTCACGTGCGAAAAAAGTGTTTTTTTAATTGCTTATGGAAAATTTGGAGAGGACTTTTCAGAGAAGACCGTCGCACTATATAAATCATTTTACGTTGCGTGAGTTTTCGAAATGGTCGCAAAACGGCCCCTCGGGCGTTTTGCTTCAAAATTTTCAAAAACGCAAGCGAGTTTTGTGAATGCGCCTCAACATACGTTTGATTCGTTTCGCCATTGGCTACCGGCTATACCGGCGTCAAAAACGCAACTATAACCTATTCATATTGCAGCAGGTATGTACCAATGCCAAGCGTTTTTGTAGGTCATTATCTGTGGGGGCCTAAAAGCACAACTCCATCCTAATGTTAAATTTGAGAAATATACAATTTACAAACAGTTGTCTATAACCAGTCTATCGATTCTTGCGATGTACCAATTCACTGATCTACCCGATATGCTGCAATAGAATAGGTCTACAGGTCCACTAATTTTGCAATACCGTAGTCGTAAGTTAGCAATTGTAAGACTATTTTAATTATAAATGATGCTGACAATAGGTCTCCAAAATCGACTACACCCAATAATATATTTCCCGTAGTTAAAAAAAGCAAAGGGTTAGTAATAGTCATGGGTTATCATACATAGTATTCTTACCGTAGTTGCCACACAATCACTTTGAATAAGGAATACAGTATATAATCATTTTCTGTACAACTGACGGCAAATTCACACTGACAAGTTTTTCTGGTAGAAATTATTTCTTTCAGATTTGGTTCATCACTTTTCTAACGCATTTTATTTCCACTTCTGGGAACAAAAATCTAATTTGTTTAATTTTGATGATTAATAACTTTTAACATACCAATGACCTTTAGCCTACAAATTGTCGCATTTCTTTTGATTGTTATTTCTTTATAGAATTTTAATCAGTAGTTTTTCTAATTTGTGTTGTTTAAATAACCAGGTACATACAGCTGATAGGTCCAGTACAACCAGTTTATAGTGGTGTATACAAACCTATTTAGAACCTATGGTTGTGTCACAAAACCACTGCTCTTATAGCGTGAGATACAAGTTATTTTTAAGGGTAAACTCAGTTTCTGTGAATTCAATTTAGTAGAACCGTCCATACCACACATAGGAAATAAAAAATAGATATATTTTACCTCGTTATTTGAAGTTTTGATCATCAGCAAGGTCGGCTCGTGGTGCTCGACCCTCACGAAGAACGTGGTCAGGGAGCATCCGTGCTCCTCTGTGGTGTAAAGGAGGATCGGCTGGTACATCGTTATCCTTACCGGAAGCCACGACCACAGCGTTAGCAACTGTCAAAAAGTACATTTTAGTTATACACACATGCCCCATCGTACAACCATCAATAGACGCCGCATGCATTTTTAGCCATAACTTAGAACAAGCCTCCGGACAATATCAAAACAGTACAAGCAATTTTCTGTATCAATTTCTGAAAAACTATCTGTAACAATATGCATAGAACATAAGGCAAGCCATAAAATAGGCTTTCGGTCAATTATTTATTTATTATTAAATAAACGGAATTTATCTATTCAACGACAATCGATCGAACTGTCTAATAAATAATAAATCAGTAAGTAACCTAATAAGATGTAAATAAGTGAGAGATAACACGAAGCATTGTACTGTTACGACATCTGTGTCACGCACTATCAGATAAAAATTGGACTTGTTTCAAATAGATATTGTCCGTAAACAAGCTTAATAAACAAGGCATCACATGAGTGGAAAAGTAAAAATATTGGTTGCATTACAAATGCATTGTTTTAAGAAGTATATTTATACGTATGGTACGTTCATTGTATACATCCGGTGTATCCCTCATGTGATGCCTTAAAAAGTCAAAGCAGACAGATTTTCCTGGCAGAATCACATGCCCAAATGGAAATAAAGCTATTCTCTAGCAAATGTGCTAAAGCCATAAAGTGTCGTTGATATTTAAAAAAATAAAATAAATAATGAATTGAGGAGAAAATTATCTATCTGCTTTCGATCTTACACGATTGACCAGCGACTGAGACGATAAACTCAATCAAAAGTCGACCGTACACATCGAGACACGTAACGACGATAATAGCTTAAAACAAAAACAAAAATAACCCAAAAATAGTTTCGTTATATCCCTGAAGATTTCTCGGAATCATGCTCGAGAATTTCCATCGATATCTCGCGCAGATATCGAATTAAAAGGCATGCAGTACAATACCACGAATCAAGTGTTTGAACTGTTACAAAAACACTACCACGGTATTTGGTCTTAATCTAAACAGAAGATAACAAGCTCTAGCATGCAACACACAACAAACAAGCGTACATTGTAGTGCTTTGGTAAAGATGGATAAACATATGGCGGTGTTAGCTGTTAGCGGATGTCTGATCGTTTAATTATTATTGCTGTTCGTTCGTGTGAAATGTTGTTAATGATGAATTGTTGAGTTAGTGGATGGTCCTGTAGGAGTTTATTTTGGTTGTATTACCCATAGTTGGAAAGGTCAATTTGTTGCCACTGTAGGAAAATAGTATTCTTGGAAAGACTATATAACAAAAAGCGTTGTTTGCAAATCGCAGTAATCCCACAAGTTAAGAAATCTTTATTAATTTTGTGTTGAACTTTCTGCAAATTAAGATTTCGACCAAATCGAGTCCTTAAATATCGAACTAAGCTTTTTTAAAGCCGATCCAATCGCTTGATTCTTCGACTTGAGCTTGCGATAGCCAGTAGTGTTGATCGTTTGGATTTATATCTGTTTGGGTAAGCAAATATCAGAATGTGAATTTGTCAGAGGCAACTCTTAAACAACTTTGCAAAATTAAAAACCCTAACCACAATAATAATTCTTCCCATTACCACGGAAAATTCAAATGCGAGCACAGATTTGCTAAATTTGGCAGCTTCAATTGATGAGCTAGGAAGAAAAAGGGTTTAAACCCTTTTTCTGCACTTAAGTGCAGTATACTTCACTTAAAAGATACCCTATTTCAGGAGGAAAATAATTCATATAAATTTCACCTCCCTTAGTACCATTTTTATGTGGTCTTTAAAATTCTATTCAAATATTTGCTAATAGTGTTAGTGGTAAAAGGATTCAAGTGGACTTCAACCCTATATAAACCCTGGAGTTAAGTCACATGATAGCGTCCACGCTAGTGTCATAAAGCGTTAATGTTGTTGCTGCTTCCTAGCATGTTTACTAGTAGTTAAATTGTCTCATAAAGTAACATGAGTTCTGATATTACTAAAAACACAATATTGTTACTTGTTTTGATTTGAAATAGGCACTGCCGTCACCCTTATTAACCACTTCTAATGTACATGTTACTAAAGATTGTCGCATACAGCAATTCCTGCAGACGTCAAAATAAAAATAAAAACTTTTGAAAATTATTCATTTTGAGTATTCAAGTCACCAATATAACAGAAATTAAGTTATATCGGTTAAGTTCCTTGAACCTGGACTTACATACATCGAGTCTGACCGTAGTTTTGGTTTATTTGAGAACGAAAACGCAAATTCCTCAAGTTTTTGTCAGATTGTGCTGATTGGGAGATCGTAATAAGAGGCAAATCAATAACATTTATGTGTATAATATGACCAAAGACTATGTTTAGGTACTCTTTACCATTTTACGAATTTGTCTCACCAATTCACGTGCGAAAAAGTGCTTTTTTTATTGCTTATGGCAAATTTGTTGAGATTTTGTAGAGATTTTGTATATTAAGTTCCTTGGACATAGATATATGGAGTGTGACCGTAGTTTTGGTTTACTTATTTGAGAAAGAAAAGGCAAATTCCTCAAGTTTTTGTGAGATTTTGCTGATTGGGAGATCGTAATAAGAAATCAATAAATTTTGGGTGTATAATATGACAAAGACGTTGTTTAGTCTTTATTAGCATTTTATGAAATAATAAAGGACACTAAAAATGATACCGACGACACAAAGTAGAGAGCAATTTGCTATTTCGTTTATTATAAAACCGAACGGCGCGCTTGGATAAAAGAATACTCTAAAGTTTAGACTAATCACATTGTTGAAATATATTCCACCAGTCCATCACGCCTTTTATACAAATATAGATATACAATATGATGTAACAATAGCTGGTAGAAAAGAATATAAAAAAATATGATTTATTAGAATACTCATAAAGATGACGCCGTTCGATTACGAATACAAAAATTGCGTTATACTTTACTTTAGATAACTTGTCATTTGTATATCTTATTAATAAATTTCATTTTAGTACGTACAGTAAATGCACTTGAACCATTTTACCACAAACATTTTTAAAGCCCACATACTGTTTCAAGTACATTTGTGCAAAACAATAAGATGAATAAAATTTATACACGTCTTGATTCTGAAATTTTTAAATACAACTTTATCTGCGACTCACATATAAAAATGCAATAAGTTCATTGCATACGTATCTATGACTATATAATCCTCATCATTATACGCGCCAATGATTATAATGACACTAGCGTTGTATAATAATGCCAGTTCGTTCAAATAAAATAAATCATTATTTGAACGAACTGTCATCATTATACAGCGCTAGTGTCAAAGTCTGTCAAAACCTACGTGGATGACAGTTATATGACAGTTCGCCTCGACCTCATTGACAAATACATTTAAAATATTTTGCATAAAATGGTGTTTATGAGTCGTAGATAAAACGTCGTATTTGACTCGCACATAACGGATATAAATCGCTCGCATGATTACACGCTAGCCTACGGCTCGGCTGTAAACTTCATGCTCGCGATTTGTATCCTTATTTATGTGCTCGTCAAATAATATACTATTAATATAAAGCTTATTATCTCAGAATCACAAAAAGTTCACTTAAACCTTTTTATTTCTAGCCCCCTCAATTAAAGTTTATACGTTTTCATTTAAATTCGTTGTTATACGGTAATACTTTTGCTGTGTATTTTGTTATACCGTTGGTGTGTTTTCCATGACAAAGTGAGAGGACAAAGCAGCTACAGAATTTTAAGTTACACTAATGTTTAACTTTTCTAAATAGCAGTACTAGTCCAGTCATTAGGTCGAAAAGAAAAAAAAAACGGGTTAGAAATGCAAATGAACCGAGAAGACTAAATTTTCGATATGGCGTAGGGAGGGCTTAGAAAACCTTAACTTCAAATTGTCGACCAAGATTTCCTATGTGCATTTTCCGCCATGTTGAAGAAAGGGTTAAATTCAGTTTTTTCAATAACTCGGTTTTCCGTCGAGATACGATAGATTTGATTTTTTTTACCTATTGTTCATGGTTATTGACATATTGATCGAAAAAGTCAAAAATGTACGTAGTGAAATTTGTCTTTTGCCATTTTGTCTTTTCTCGTGATAGATATCGAAAAATTGTCTGGTATGAAACTTGTAGATCGTGTTCAGACTTTTAATTTCGTTTTTTTATTTTTTCCTCCGAATAAAATTACGACCTCTAGCGCGTGGCAAAGTTGACCGCAGCGCCGCCCGACGCTACAAAATATATTATTATATATTATTATAATATATTATTATTATTATTATTATATATTATTTTATTATAATATATTATATTGGAAACTCGAAATTTATCAACATTCTCAACATTCAACACTCTCGAGAAGAATCCAGAGCTACAGTCCTCGATAGAATTATTTAAGGAAGAAAAGGTAAACCCGAAGGTTCTTATGTGTGCTGGAGAGCGATTCCAAATCGACTTATATGGCGGTGATAAACAGGAGAAATCGATTAATATTTGCGGTTCCACCGCTTTGCTAAGCTTTTCAAGCCCCCCCCATCCCTACGTCATATCAAAAATTTAGTCTTCTCGGTTCATTTGCATTTCCAAATGTATATAATATGGTATATAATGACTGAACTATACACAGTACGTCGTTTGCAGGTTGTTAGGTTATTCAGAAAAACTACCCAATAGATTTGATCAAAAACTCAAATCACGATAGGATCCCAAAGGTCTCCGATTACGAGCCAATATTCATTCATTAATAGGTCAGTCAAAGATGCTAAAATAGGAGAAACACAAAAAAAAAACGACGCTACCTGGCAGATTTGTCTCAGTAGACTAAAATAAAATCTTGAATCTATACAACTTTACACAGTAGTCAGATGATTTTTCTGTTAAAAATTTGAAAATGTGTAGCTTCCATTCTAGCATACTTTAGATTCGTTCATTTTAAAGATCTCTCTAAAAAATTACAATTTTTAATCTGACCTGTCATTCTTTTTTTATACTCAAAAATAAAACTTTGAAGAACGTCGACCAGTATTATCTGACCAATTCAGTTCGCGCCTCGCCTATTTGGTATGTGTGGTCGTGCGTAAGTGTAATGGCGCAATTACGGCCGTTATGGACGCCAATTTGAATCGTTTTCATTTAGTTGTCATTTAGGGGGACTCTGCGGATGCAGTGGGACCTCTGTGCAGGAGTCGGGGCCCCACGTACCAATAAAGCACACTCTGCGATCGTTTGTTTACAAAAGCGGAAGCGCCAGTTTACAATGGAAATTCACGCCGAAAAAACACACTAAAACCGCTTAACTCATAAAGGCAACGGCTATTATCCTCCATCACGGTGCGCGCGCTTTTTATCAAGGAAATTTACGAGAAAAATAGAGTCGGATATTTGCTCATTAGAGCTGCCAACAAGTCGATAGGTCCCAAATGGTCATTGTAAACTTTTGGAGTCAATAGTTAGCTCGATATCACTGACAAATTATGTTACCTAAAAACACTATAATAATAAAAAAAACTCCGTTTTACAAAACCTATTGCAACTGTTTTCGATATGGTGCATTTTCCCATGTTAATTTTAAACCTCGATAAACAGCACAAAAAATAATAATATCGAAAGAAAAATACGTGTCCACTTTTTTTGGATTTGGAAATGATTTGGGGGATCGTCGCTTTCTAAATAAAAATAACCACCATAGTGTCCATAAGGGAAAAAGTGGTGCTATTTAGTAAACAATAACAAAACGCAAGTTAAAAAGTGCAAAAACTTGAAGAAGAATTAACCTACTTTTTCCAAAACAACAATTAAAAAGGATATCGCAAATATTCGTCACTTTATTTACAACAATTTTTAAAATATTATTTAACAGTTCGAAAAATCAAGCGTTTAGTTCGACTCGAAATCTTCCAAGTTCGAGTAGGTCGAAAACCCCTGGTCTCTGGTTTATAATGAAATGTTTAAGAGACTAAGATAATGAGAGTTGATGCTAACCATTTTCCTAGTGCGCTTGTGGAGTTCAACGTCGGAGAAAATGGGTTTTGGGAATGGGAACCATTTGGCTAGGTGAAAGTACTTGTCCGTCTGGAAAAAGGTCTGCACGTATGTATGTACAATCATTTAGAAGTGTTACTAGAGCTACATACTGTATACGCGCGTAACTGGCTTACAAATTTCGAGACAACATTGTCCCTATAATTTATTTCAGTAGCAATTTATACATGCCCCCAAAATTTGTTTCATGTCGATATAGAACTGCGTGTGCAAAAGGTAGGTTCTAAATTTAACAACATCAAAAGCCAATATACAAGGGATCTACGCATAATATACATAGTATAATACACAGTATTTTTTTGTTCGATGAATAATATTGGTTGAATAAGTTTGAAGATGACGCATAGCGAAGGAAGTTTTTCTCTCCACATTGTAGAAACAAAAACATGTGATTTTTGAACTTGAAAATCTGGCTTGAGACCCAGTTACCGCATAATATATATGTTTATATTTGTGTTGGCAATATCCTCGTCAACAAAATTCCATAGGGCACACTCTCCCAGAAAGGGAAAATAATACAGCACCTGTGTACAGCGCGGTAGCTAATAATATAAGGAGCAAAAAACTCCGAAACATTCGCGGTAATTTTTCATCTGATTATTTCAAAGCAAAACAACGCTGTGTGTTCGCCAATTTTTTGAATGGATGTATTTTTACGTGGATACACATCTACAATATTATTAAATGGAAACTCACTCAGTTAGCTTTTGGCTGTATTTTTGTGACATTTGGTTCTGACAAATCCTAAAAATGTACAAGAGTTTTTAAAACATTGCGATTTGCACAACAGTCGAAAAAAAAAACAATCGTTTTCAGAACGATTGTCAACCCGTGGAGTTATTAGATGTTCAGATCAGTGCAACTTGATGAATAAGACAAAATGGTGCATCTAAAATCCCGTGATATAATTCTAGTCAAGACAAATTAGGTGTCAACATCGCTAAACTTCTAAAAAAATAGTAGCAAATAGTATTTTCTAACTACTTTGCAGCAAAAAATACATTGAAAGGTGAAAAGTGGGAACAATTGAGTTGTTTTGCTATTATATCCCAGAAAAGTATATTTTCCCAGAGAAACAATGGTTATCAAAATTAGGGTTTGCAAAATTTGCTATAGAAAGGGTTGTGCAACTTTCTTGAGTACAGCAAACTGTTATCGAGCAAAATAGCAAATATTTGGTCTTATAACTTTCGTACTAACCATTTTTTTTACAAAAATTACTACAGGTTCGCTGATAATCACGATGAATTGTATGCCTATTTTCATCCGACATTTTTGTGGTATCAAAATAATTATATAAATTTTAGAACATATCGTCGGGTTAAAGGTAAAAGTCACTAAGTGACATTACTACTATTGAGAAAAACACTTTTATAAAGAAATTGGAATAAAAAAATATATACATTCTAGTGCATTCTACTCAATTTAATACTTAAACACATTGTATTATGTGTGTAACTATTGCTTTTCACATCATGAAGAAACTTAGATTTTTGTACTTACTGAGTTTTGTCTTTATACATTCTTGCAAAGCGGTGTCATTCAAATACTGTTCTTTTAGTTTTTATATATATTTTTATTGTCAAACTGTTAGAGAAACAAAAAAAGATCAATTAACTTATGGAAAATGAATTTAAGAAATTTTAAGGTTCTTCATGTTCAGTGTCATATCTGCTGGTTCTGGAATTGCATAGTTTATCTACATCTTCTGTCTGGCAATTTCAACAACAGATTTGCTTACTCCTTTTTTATTTGATTTTTGTCTTGTGGTAAATAAGCCATAAATTTAAAAACCTGAATATTCTGACCATTATTAGCAAATATTACTGCATTTCAGAGCAAAAGTGCCATTAGAAAAGTTGAAAATTTGAAATTACATTAATAATAGTTTTACACAATTGAAAAGAATTATACAGATATATAGTATAATAATTATATTATTATAATCTTTATTCTTTATATTTCAAATCAGTTTTGTTAGAGTTTTTACGACTTCTAACATAGCTTTCCTGCGCCATAGCTCGTCCCACAAATTTGTACATTTGCACCATAATGAGGTGGAAACGAGATATAGGGAAACACTTTTTCAGGAAATTTATTCCAAGAACTTGCGTCTAAAAAGAACTGACTTTCATGGCAAACTCCTTCATAGGGAGTTCACATTTTGGATTTTTATTACGGCCTCAAAATTACTATAATTTCCAAAAAAAAATTTTTTAGTTTTGCAAGCTCAAGCAGCCTGTAAACTAGATTAAAAATCAATTAACGAAGTACGAGATGCACTTATTGTAATACTGGTAAAAGTCACTAGTCAGTTAGTGAGATCTAGCATTAAATACACATATCCGGAAAATTTTTGTAGTATGGACGCATTCGAGCACTTTCTGCTATTATCACCGAATAAAACACGTATTTATAATCATATTATGGGTACAATTATCTCGTTTTTCAACAAAAAGTTAGTGAGTTTTACCTTCAACGGCTTCAACCCGACGATATAATGTGCTGTCGAAAAGGTTAAGTTTTTCGTACAACTAATCTTTTCAGAGATATAGGCATCTGATGTATACTTCACTCAATTTCAGCAAAAAATATATACTGGTGAGTCTAAATAATGATAAACCGAAAAGAACAGCTTGTTAATAATAACCTACTTCAAAATCGAATTTGACCACCTACAGTATTTGGCTAAACAACTAGCAAATGGCAAAACCCCTGTATAATGACTATCAATAAAGGATCCTTCCTTCAAAACAATTAAAAAAAAAAACATTGAACATTTGACAAAAATATGTTTGACACACGGTGACGTTTGCTTCAATATATTCTCATCTCAAATAATCACTTTTTTACGAACAATTTCGACCAACGACAAACTATTCATAACGTAATATCTTGAAATAGAATAAATATTAATATCTCCAAACTTATACAACCAACACATCGGACCCGTCAAAAGATAATCAACACACTTACGTCGTCATGATCGAGTATTTTCGAATTGACGTTATGCACGGGATATATCCCCATGCTAAGGACACGAGGACCAGGCGAGTGAGCTCCCTTTTTTGACACCATCGTCAAAAGAGCGCAGCACAAACAAGACACAGACACGCTGTCACAAAAGTCACAAAATAGTTCGGATACTCAAAGGCAGGGGATAACAATTTTGTCGCTCGGACCGAAGGGTGATGCGACAAAAATGGAAGAGTTGCGACGGAAGGAATAATTGAAATGCACTGGTCGGACTATCACGTATACCAAGCTCGATGGTGTGCGTAAGCATTTTATTTTTGGTCGATAATAATTGAATGGAAAACAAGTACGAAATGTCAAGCGGAGTAATGTTTCGATTGTGTTTAATAGCGTACATAAATGGCAAGACCGTTTAATGATACTACTACCAAAAATATACTTTTATACGTAGTTGTTAAGATTAGTCTTAGACTGCTTACACACGTAGACGCTGTATGCGAAATTCTGCATCCGTGATACGGAATTCGGATGAGATGCGACGCAAATACTGCTGGATACTGTATGCGAGGCGGCCATATTTGATGACAGCTGTCTTGTGTCATTTGCGACTACAGTGCCGTGCACGATAAATATAGATATAGATGTGGGGTAATGCAACACGTTTTGAAGGCTTGCAAAGAAGAAAAATAAAACAAAAGGAGAACCATGTGGGTTTATTCAATAGTAAAAGTACGATGAATGAATGTCAATGAAGTCATTTGATCAGCTGTATTGCGAGCAATTTGCGTAAGGAGGACACCGTAAGCCACTACCACATTAGTCACACGTGACGTGTTAACTCGTGTTTACACGTCAGAGCATAATCACGTGACGTGATAACTCGTATTGTTACGTCACGTCACAAGAAAATTACCGCCACCTTCTTCACACCTGACGTGTTAACACGTCACGGTACAACTAAATTACGGCTACCATATTCACACCTGACGTCTTAACTCGTGTCAACACGAGATAACTCGTCAGGTTATCATGATCTGACGTGTAAACACGTCACGTGTCAGTGAGACCAGACGTGACAACACGAGTTAACACGTCACGAGTGAATAATGGGTCTGTAGCCTTGTGCAAAAAAAGAATACAACCAAAAAAACTACCGTCGATGACGTTGAGGTCGAACATAAACCGCTCTATTGTAAGATCCTCGCATGGGGACACTTTTTACCAAACTGAAATGCACCCACTGCCTACCCTTACCCCATCTCCACACGCCTATGCTATGATTGACACCTTCGCGCGGCAGTATGCGCGTCTGAACGGCTCCATATACTGCAATGTAAAATCGGTACTCGTCACGGATTCCGCAACAGGCGGGCGAAAAGTTGAAATTCGTAAATTCAGTATCGCGACGCTGTATCCGTCGCGCGTCGCCGTGTGAAAGGCTCCATTTGAACACATGTATTAGCTGAATCTGAGACGCGCGCGTCTCGCATACAGCGTCTACGTGTGTAAGCAGTCTTAAAGTTTAGAAAATGGATGTTTGATCCACCCTCAATACAGTTATATACTTTTAGTTTTTATTCAATCTATAATTGGTCTTATAAAAAAAGCATTAGCCCTCCTTCGAAAAAAAAACAAAAACATTGTTTCTGAAGAAGTGAGTTTTGGTAATTTACGTTTCTGTCGTTTTTTAGTTTGGAAGGGCCGGAAAACTGGTAGAAATTGTGTTCAATTCAAATAAATCGTTATTTGAACAGAGCCAAACTAGATTTATTTCCTACAAACAACGTCTATATTAATTAAAAAAATATTACTTTTTTCCTAACAATTTTTGATTTGAGTTTTCTATCTATGCATAGAAAATGGCTTCACCGATTAAAAACACGTAAACAATGTAGGGTTTGCTGAGATCATTTTGAGGTGTGTAGGACTATAGTACTGAAAAAATTATTAAATTGGTTTCAGCTCAAAGAAATTCGCAAAATTTCATATAGTTTGACATTTTTTTTTTTGAAAGCCTTGGTATGAAATCAAAACCGTGACTGAAATCACCTTCAACGAAGAAATCGAAACAATTTTTTTCCTCACAAAATCCGTGATGTGAATATTTGTGACATTGAAAAGAACAACAATGCAAAGAAATGAAAACAATTTTTTTACTATATGCGCGTTCCTTAAAGTTTTAGACAATACAAACTAACTCAAAAAGTAACTGTTGTATTTATTTATTATAAATTAAATCTTTAAGGGAAGTTACACATTACTGTTTTCACATATCTATTAATACACACAACGAAACGTTGTCTCAATTCAAAGCAACCTTTATTAATCCAAAACAACGGTTGTTTTATACCGGGTAACTTAAGACTCCTAAATATCTCGAGAAATATTGCATGATACGACAAAAGTGTCTTAAATAAACTTATAGGAGTCAAAGGGGGAAATGAGATGACGATATCAATTTCAGTGCAGATGGCGCTGCAATCGGTGAAAATAAAATTAATTTTTTTAAATGCGAATACCCAGATTTTTTATCAAATTATGAATTTACGCCAAATAAGAAGAATCTTGTCTGAAACTTTTTTCGTACGACGCATTTTTTTCGTGCGTAAACAACCCTATGCGCATGACGGCGCAACGCGCGACATACCAACACGTGTCCCGGTTACGCACATACCTTCCTACGTTGTAGCATGAGCGTCTACTCAGTCGTTGCTTTGTCTGCCAGACGGCGAGCGCATCCCATGCAGTGGCAGCGGCAAGTGGCAACTACCGCAGCCGCCACAAACTTCCATGGTCAATAACTTTTAATAGATGCATCGTACGAAAAAAAAAATGTTTAGACAAAAGATTGTTCTTATTTAGCGTAAAATCATAATTTGATGAAAAATTTGGGTATTCCCATTTAAAAAATGAAGTTAGCCTCATTTTCACCGATTGCAGCACCATCTGCAATGAAACTGGTATCGTCATCTCATTCACCCCTTTGAGTCCAACACGTTTATTTAAGACACCTTTGTCGTACCATGCATATTTCTCGAGATATTTAGGAGTCTGAAGTTAAAATGACCACCCGGTATATACACAAGAACATATATAGTTCATTGAAAAAAAGCGTTGTTTTGACCGGTTGTCTTACTTTAACATTGTACAATTTTAAATCGATACTATAATTTTTTTTTACTTAAGAATTTGTTCTTTTAAATCATAAGGTTGGGTAGTTAGATTAATCAGCTCACATTCTTGGATGAAACATTCACCTACTTCTTTTGAATATGAGCCATGTTATTATGAAGCAGTAATATTTTTACATCGAATGCAATTAAGACATCCAAAGAAGGGTATTGTTATTTTCCAACTAGAGAAGGTTCTCGGTGTCCCTTCTTAGTCTCTTTCCGCCAATACAAGAGCTGTTTCTACGTCAGGTACAGTGACGGTATAATAGCACTACCACTGATGCTGCATAGACATCTATGCGGTTATATACCCTCAAGGAGGCCCCTCTTACGACGAGAAACTAAAGCTTCATCTATCGGTTCCATTCACATTATTTTCAAAACACCGACTTTAAATCAAGACAATCGTTTTCTTAAAGCAAATATTTAGGTTGATTCAAATTAAAGAAATATTCTTATTACAAGAATCTGTTGTTTTAATACAAACAAATTATGTTAAGAATGTCATTTTCTTAACAGACAACCATTTCGCTGTGTGTATTATCTATTATTTTTCTAACAATGCCGAAATATTGTTTAAAGTTATTGTTTATTTTGCAATAAAGACAATTATATGAATCATCAAAATCAGTATAAAAAATAGGGGCTTGACATTAAAAATTTATATGACGTCATATGTAAAGAAATAAAGTAAAAACGTTGAAGGTCGAAAATTTAATTTGCTATATAAATGTCTATTTTGATTATTAGATATCGACGTGCTTGAGGATTTTAAGAAATAATAACTAGTCTAATTTTAGAAAAATTTCTGTCACAGTTTGTGGATTACCGTAATAAGAGAGCATTTCTGATATTAGCTCTATTGGAACTTAGCCAAAGAAAAGTTTTAAGGAAATCAAAACAATATTTAGTATCAACTGGACGTTATAAAAGTTTTTTTAAACAATTTTGTTACCAAAAAGATAATGTTGTCTTAAATGGGCTCAAGTCAGTTCAACTAATATTTATCAACATTCACGCCTTGAATAATTCATGCGCTCGCGTTTGTTAATAATCTCGAGCAATTATTGCTCATCCAGACAAAGAGCCCAGATTGTAGCGTGTCCATACAGATGAGAGCAACACTTTTATGCATACTCATTCCGCTTGACCTCCGACTTGTTTTAGCATAAACTATTGTCGAGCTAATTGAACAAGCCGACGACGAACAACAAGATAATAAAGACATTATGCGTTGTGGTAGTCCAACTTCAGCGCTTCGGATAAGTATGTACAGTTCAGCATTATAGCCGATTTGGTTTATAACAAGAAACATATTAATTATACTAAAATCGTTGCATGTCTAAGCTAAATTTAAACTCTGCAGTGGTTAAAGTAAAAACTTTACTTGGCGATGCTAAGAATAATTTTTTTCTTATTCTACAGAGTGTAAAAGATCATCCATGCCAGGCATTTTCTTGGAAATATCACTTGATCGAGGTTTAGAAAAAATATAGTATAACATAAGCCACTAGAATTTAATAAATATAATCCCATTAATATATACTATATACAGGTGTCTCAACAGTGCTATCTCGGAAGATTGTACCTCTGTTAATGAAGATATTTTAAAACTGATTTCACTCATACATATATACAGAACTCCGAGGCGCACATTTTAAAATTATTATCGTGTATACAGGCTGTTCCATAAGGTAGTACCAACCCAAACTTATGTTTCTTTAAATGGAACAACAACCTATATTTCGGCGCAATTTTGAATTCCTCGCAAAACTTTACGACAACTAAGTATAACTTTACCTACCATAAACTTTATAATTTTTGATTTATTGGCATTTTTATGGAAAAACAGCAGTCTAAGAAAAGTAGTATATCTTAATACATGTTTTTAATTTTATGAAGGCACACGCTTTGATTATAATTAAGTAAGAAGCGCTCTATTAGCGTGATTACTTACCGTATCAAAATTGTGTGCAGGCTGGCCATAATCTGCCATATTTATTTATTATTTTATTATTTTTAAATGGAACACCCTATAGCTAACTATTTTTTTTTTTTTTGATTCAACGCATCTTTCTGCACAAAAAAAGTACTAGTACACACTAGTGCTAAAATAAACAACCATTACAGAGACAACTAGTCTTCTACATAAAAAAAAACGAGTTTTCTATCAATAAGTGCTTACCTACATTAACTATTTAAACAAGCTAAGTATTTACCTATAGTACTGTTTTCTCGAATAATTTCATCTTTTTTTTAATAAAATAAAAGATTTTAGCACATCTGCAATTTAATATTATAATTATAATCAAATAAAATTTTACTTATACCCTGCAGGCTATGAAAAACTGTGCTAAACAAGTTATTAAGGTATCTGTCCAGTGGTGGTGATATTGTTAGGGTTGTTAAGTTAGATTTGCATAATTTTGGGAAATATGGCGAACTTTTCCCAGGAGGAACTAATTGACATGGTGTGGGTTTTTGGCGAATGCAACAAAAATGTTTTATTGGCAAGTAGAGTTGACAGACCACTGACAGATACCTCACAGCCTACAAGGTATAAGAAAAATTGTATTTAAAATTATAGTATTAAATTGCAGATGTGATAAAATGTTTTATTTTATTAAAAAAGATGAAATTAATCGAGAAAACAGTACTTTAGGTAAATACTTATCTGGTTTAATTATTAATGCAGGTGTAGAAGCACTTGTTGATAGAAAAATCGATTTTTTTATTAAGAAGACTAGTTATCTCATCAATGGTTTATTTTAGCACTAGTGTGTACTAGTGCCTTTTTGTGCAGAACGATGCGTAGAATTTAAAAGGAGAATTAGATACGGTGTTCCACTTAAAAAAATTTACCTTGCTCAGGAAAAACTGTTTGCTTTATTTTGCTGCAGATTATGAGCACTCTGTACACAACTTGGGTATGGTATGTAATCAGGATAATAGAACGCTTCTAACTTAATCATAAGCTTAACGTGCGAAATAAAATAAAAACAGTTATTGAGATATACAGTTTTTCTTAGATTCTTAGATATACTGTTTTTCCGTAAAAATGCCAATAAATCAAAAAGTATAAAGTTTAGTGTAGGTAATATTATGTTTCATTGGCGTAAAATTTAGCGAGGAATTAAAAATTGCGCAGAATTTTTAATAATTGTTCCATTTAAAAATAATTGTTCCATTTAAAAATATATTGTGTTGGTACTACCTTATGGAACAGCCTGTATACAGGCGAATAATTTTATAATGTGCGCCTCGGCGTTATGTATATATGAGTGAAATCAGTTTTAAAATATCTTCATTAAAACAGGCACAATCTTCCGAGATCGCACTGTTGAGACATCCTGTATATATATTCCTATAAAATATATCCTATTTTACCTGTTCCTATTGGCATCTCTATGATGTCATACAACCAACAAAAAAAAAACAGAACCCAGAGGTGGTCTGATACAACCTGTACAGCTAATCAAATCAGCCTAGTAGTTCTCGACCAGAATTAAATATTGAAGACGGTGTTAAAATATTTAGAATAAGCGTCGTTCCACGTACAACAGAGATTGTCTATCATAATAAATCTAAATCGATAAATATGTCTTTTAATATAGTTATACTCAAAACAAAAACTCACGTGCCAGTAACTAGCACTAGGATTTAGCCACGATTGTGGTTAACAATCAACTTTTTTTAGTTTAATTGAACACGGTTGTTCTCTATAATAAACCAAATCGGGTAAACACTGTACTTCATTAAAAAGGAAAATCACACACAAACTAGAGATATCTACACTAAAAACACACAAGAACATTCTCTGATTTGGTTAAAATACAGAAGGTAAATCGTCAAAATGTAGTTAGTTTGATGATGGTTCGGTTAGTTAGTTTATCGTGCGACTGATTGATGATCTGACAATTGATAAGTGGTTAGTAGGTACCACTTTGGGCATCGACCAACAAAATACCACCCAATACAGTTAAAAAAGAATGATCAATGCCGAAAATGGTTTTGCCCGAAGAAGCAGAAGCGTCCCACACACGTTGAGGACACATCCAATGAGACGATAGGGAACAAAACACAACACATTCGAATGATGTTTAGGGGAAAGTGGGGGAACCACAGAGATCAGACAAGGTCAGTTAATAATGCACTTTTTAAATGTATATTACATTAAAAACCTGGTATACAATACCATGTCATTGTACATCTCTTCGGACAAACTCTGAAATTGAAAATGCACATCCTAAACTACACAAGGTACTCTCTATACAATATTAATCAAAAGTCTGATACCAAGAACCTTTATCTTGAAATCATCAAAATAATGAAACGCAAAACAAAAAATGGTAATTAAACTGCTATTATACTATTAGATAGAGGTCCTTGATAAGGTCAGAAAAAAAGATATAAACAGAAACATACAAAAAGAGAAAATAAAACGCAACAACAGAAGGAAAAACAAGAAAATTAATAAAACCCGCTACCCGGCGAAAAGTGCGAAAGATATTACAGATAGGATAGTGAAAGTAGGACGCGATTGTAGTAAGCCGTCACCAAAAAATTAATATAAAAATGAAAATATTAAAACTTTTAACTAAGAAGTACTAAATATCAACAAAAAAAAATTCCATACGTCTTTACTGCGAACGACTTTTATTTGTTCGTTTTGGTAGGCAAGTTATTAAAGTTATTAAAGTTGTGTTTTATGCGATATAACTGATTCTGGTTTGCTGCGATTGAATTTTGTAGCCAATTTGATAAAGTTTAAGTACTTCCCTAAAAAGTCGAAATACATTTATATATACACTTGCACAAATGTATAACTCAGTGAAATAAAATCTATCGAGATAAATTCAAAGAAATAAAAAGTGGATTTACTCAAAATTCGATAAAAAGCGATTAAATTAAATAATCGGTTACCTGTTGACAAAATGATTAAAACAACAATGTGAGTAATTGATAAAACTAATAGTTTAACATAAATATACTATAAGCACAACATTGAAATAAATACAAATCGATAAGAGGTATAAATCTGGATAGAATATAGTCTTGATTAACAAGTGTGTGCATTTTCATTTGTTAGCATTCCATGATTTCAATTAAAAAGAATACAGCGTAAAAAATTGTGGTGTAGAAAGTATTATTAACAAAGATAAAATGCATAGAAAGGTCATAATATGGATCTGACAATAAGCCATTTATATAGGGTGTCGTCAAAACCGACGCCAACACTGGGAGGAATTGATGGACCGCTTATCAGCATCGACAATAACTAATCTTGACTTTAGTTAAAATCTAATTGTTAGATATTTTATTAAAATTCCAGATAATCTTTGTTAGTAAATCTCTAATATTTTGGAACTACACTTTCTATGACAAAAGTTGACAATGTCAACAAAATTAAATCAAACACAGTTTATTGTACTTAAATGATGTAATTTGGAATTAACTAAAATTTTCACTCATTCTCATATATATTTTACTATATACCTAAACTATTAGCAATCTCAAATGGGATTAATGATGAATTATTTACGTCGGATCATTACATAATTATGACCGCATCGCCAACACCTCTAATTACAAATTCTCAAACATTATTCCAAAACCAGTTATGGCGCTTTATTCCAAACGCAATCTTTGACATCTACATACCTATAATTAACCATCGATAAATTATACAAATAATAACTTGCCTTCAACAATAACACAACAAAACCGTCACTACCTACAAAAACACGCCGATTAGAAAAAAAGTAATCAAATACAAATCCGCAAAACCGGGAAAAAAATCTAATATCAAAGATTTCAACGCAGGAGAAAGAAAACTCATATACGAATATAGCAAATTCAACCAGCCCTAAGACAAGAGTCACTCAATGCGTAGGTAGACCCATGGTGAGTCACAGTGAGTTATTTTTTGCGTTGTGGCACATTTTGTTTAGATGTTACGTAACTATCCGCGTCCGTATTAAGTATTTTCTTAGTCCGACATGCGTTGAAAACTTTCAAATAAAAAAAAAAAACACCCGACAAATCTAAACTTCTAACGTCCAACTTTTTGCTCCCGAAAAGTTGAAAAATAACGAAAAACTTCACTAATCTCTTCTGTACGTTTACAATTCGGTTCGCCAGAACTTACCTCTCTGATGGTGAGCGTGTGAGAGACCATCTGGATGTTGTTCTGGCTCTGAGAGTTCGGCAGATTCTCCGTGGAGCGCGACCTGACTAGCTGCCTGGAGCCTGTGACCGCTGATTTACTCTTCAGCATCATCTCGGTACGGATGAACACCCTCGAGATGTACGCCGAACTGAGGCCCCTGATGCCGAAGGCAACCTTCAGCAGTTTCGAGGGCGGGTGCGGTAGCTCCCTGCAGTACTTGCTCAGCGCGTAGTCGACGCCGTTCTTCTGGATGCACGCGTACCAGTCGGACGACGTCGACGACGAGCTCTTGTGGAATAGGATCAGGATCGCCATAGCTGTCCTGTAGAATACCTGCAAACAAGAGATGGCAGATTCAGCGTTAGGTTGACAACAGTTTTATAAATGGGCAATGAAACAGCTGGCTGTAGAGATGTGAGCATATGGATACATCCAATGCATTCTGCCAATTGCGCTCTGTCCGTTTAGTCTCGTTACCACCTGGGTGACGCACGGACCATCTCCGTCGGGTGTTTCCAGGGTTCCCAGATTTCACTTATCAAAATATATGAGACTACTTCTAGTCAAAATATATGAGATCATGAAAATGTATATAGGGATATTGATGAACTTGATCTGTATATAAAATGCCCGAGCAGGAAAAACTATGTAAATTAGTGCGGTTTAAATTGTTTGACAGAATAAGTGCATTACTGTTGTCAATTACACTTGTTTATATACATATGCAATGTTTAACACAGACAAGTTTATTGTTGAGGTGCCAGTGACCTTCGTCATACGATCAAAAACAAAAGATTATTCAAATAAGAACTCGAAAGTCAAGATGTGTACGAAATTGTTCACAAAAATGTACGAGAAATTCGTTATGTATGTATAACATTAATAATAATAATTATTATAATAATAATTATTATAATAATAATCATAATAATAAGAATAAATTTAATATAGTTTTCCGTTTATCATTTATTTATGCGGTTTAGTGAATCGTTTCTTAAACTGCTGCATACATTCAGGATTTTCTATTAAGAGGAATCAGTATCATTTTGGAAATGGGACGTTGGAGGCATAGCATTCACCTTTGCAATACGGGCTCGAAATCCGGGACCGATAAACCACTTTCTGTTAGCCGCGCGTACGGAACGATTCGTGTTGGCCGATAAAATGGGATTACACGAACGGGCTTTCAACGGGTAAACTATGTATTTCTGCCATTTATAAATAAATCTGCGGGTCGCCGGCGACGGTTTACCCGTCCGTGTAACCATACCCTACAGGGCTCTGCTTTATGAAGAATTGATTGGTGATTCTTTCTGTTTTCACTTTATCATACGCAGTATGATGAAGTATTGTAATCGTGCCGAAAAAAAAAATGAGATTTTAGCGGAAATAGGTCTTTATGGGTCCCCTGAACATTTTTTAGGTACAAAAAAATGTCTGTGTGTATGTATGTCTGTGTGTGTGTGTGTGTGTAAACGATTTTGGTGGCGACGATTCCGAAGAAACTACTATCGGTATCGGGACGAAAGTTCATATTTAGAAGTTTTGTGACCAAACTTAGAGCTGAAAAGCTTTTGGTTCAAAAGGGTCCAAAGGAACTGGTAGTTTATTCTAAGCCTTTTTCAAGGATTTTGCAGATGAGCCGCCATTTCTGTAATTTCGACAAAATAGTTAAATAATAAATTAAAGTAGAGGAAATTTTGAATAATAATTATGCCTATGGCATTTTTTGGTAAAATTAATAGTTTAGCTTTAAGAGCAAATTCTATTTGATCGAGATCGGTCGCATCTGCATTGATATGAAATTACACAGTAGCCAGGAGTTTTCAAATTTTCGTTCTAATGACAGTACCGGTAGTGTCAAATGCTGATGTTTTGGCAATATCTCACTATATCTACTGTCAATAGTAAAAAGCTTTTATATTGTGATACAGTGTACGGTCCTTGCCTGACGGCGTCGGATAGGCAGGGTGTTCAGCGTGTCCAAACTGCATGTGTTCTGTTTGTTTTTGGTTTGAGGAAGTATGATCATGTATCGAATGGGCTGGGCCACTTGGAGTGGGTAAACATGGATAACAGTAGGGTGTTTCATGCAGCAATATTATCTCATAAGTTGCTATCCAAAAGGATCCCACAATACCTCATGCGGAAGATACGCTAGTAGAACTGTCCATAACCTTAATTTAAGATTCAGGGGTTTGTTTGCTCCACCTGCCCATCGCGCTCTGCTGTATAAACAATGACCGTTAGCAGGTCAGTCACATACACTGGGTCTCAGGGAAGATAAGAAAAAATTATCGTTAACAAGTTTTGGGGGAAAGGTGAAGTGTTATCTGTTTGCTCAACAGGGGCGACTTTAGGCATTGAGCGCACATCGGCGGCTGTTTTAATTTTTATTTTTTATGGGCATATGCGATGTTTTGTTGAGTTGGATTTGCTGCAATTACGTGTAATTAGACTCTAGAGTAATTTTTGTTTTGTTTTTGTTTTGATAAGTTCTCGGAATTATTGTTATATTATTGATACAACTATGTCTGTTTGCGTAAGGGGTTGAGTGGAAGAGCAAGGCAATTTGGAAACAAGTGTGCTGATCGCCGCCCTAAATATAAATATTATTTTGTTGCATTTAATATTGTTTTGTTAATAAAGGAATTATTTATTTATTTAATTATTTATCTGTCAAATCCTGGCTAACTAGTTTTATTTTAATGCAGACACGACTGATCAATCAAATAGATTCTCATGCAGCAAAACTATTAATTTCATATATTGTATGATAAAGTCATGTGCCTGGCCACATCAGATTCTTTTTTTCAATTCACAATACTACTAATACCTGTTACACCATTCTATATTTTCCCATTGTATTTTGTGGAAAAAAAATTGCATTTGAATTTACACATCGCGTTACGTTAGCAAAAAAAAAACACAAAAATTGAAAATATAATAAATGGTATGGCACCACTACTAATATTCACACGTATTGTTGTTAAAGTTGTTTAGTGAAAACTAATCACTGACTGGCGGTGTCTCGAAGTTTTAAAGTTAGATCAGTGAAAGTTGAATGAATGGCAGGTAAAATTAAAAGCAGTACCGTCCGTCCATCATGGCGGGTGTAAATTAATAACAGCAATAATTGTTTTTCATTACTGGTCTAATAAAACAAAAATTTCGAAATGAATTAATATAAGTACCGCTACAAAATACACCAAGCACAAAATTATTATTACGTGTCTTCTTTGCAATTACCGGCGCAATTATTTAGTTAGCAATCGTATGAGAGAGCACAGAGACCAGGCGGAACTTTATTATTAAATTATCGTCGCGCAAGTAATAACCAGGTTCTTCACCTGCAAGTAATGACGATAGAGTTTAAACATTTACATGTGAGTGCCCGTACTGAATAGGAAATTGTTGTTCTTGTAGAAGATTCCGCATTAATCATGCCATGTGGTTTGCGAGCTTGACTCAACGTTGAGACATGATTACATCAATGCAATGGTAGAAACAGAAACAACGTTAAATAAATAGTATATAGTAAATTTTAGAGACATGGAATCATTCATTTTTTATGGGTGTGTGTCTATGTTTGTCAGAGGACGAAGGGGCACGTGCTGCTGACAAGCGGTAAACAAAAACGTAACGTTAATAGGATGCATGGTGTAATAGAAAACGTATGTAAATGATGTAAGAGGACACGAGACACGTGGTTGGTGAAATGCAACCCATGCGAGACGTTATAGTATGTTTACAATGCGGTACTGCCATCTGCTGACCACGTCTAAATTCCGATCAAGGCGTTTCGACGAGAAAACGACCATACGGATTTATCTGAGAAAAGGTCAGGAGAGAAGGTTGGTACAATATCTTTATGAAGATAATAAGCTCTTTTGGAGTCAGATTTTCGTAAATACGTAGAGATATATTTAAGGTAAACGTCCAAATTCAGACAGGTTAAGGTATTTTTATTACATTTTTAACTGTAGCATTTATATTTATATGGTGATAATGACTATGCCAACGCTTTTTACACAAATCTTTCCTTCTAAAGATATCTGGATATTCATTTTTACAGAAAATTGATAATAATAGGTATGTAATTTATGATATTTATTAGTTTCATTGCCCCTAATTCCGATAGTAAGCGTATTAGACACCTCAAAAACCTAATACAATGCACTTAAATCAGACACGTGTGAAACATTATTCCGACGAATATAAACATTCAAATAAATATTAAGTATTTTAAATATTGTTAAATAAGATTTATTATTAAGAAATGTTAAACATTTGTTTTACCATTCTAAATGAAACAGTATAAAATAAGTCCTAAGTCTTCTTGTCACCCCTCTCTCTCATCTGTATTTTAATGTTTCTTTCATCTGGAATTATTAGTGTTTTACTTGGCGCAGCTTGTTATTTTTTGCCTTTTCTCTTCCTTTCTTATTTCTCTAGAATGATTTTCTTTTGTGCTTTCTTCTTTTTTTAATAACATATATTTTCTCCAAGTATTAGATAATAATGTTATAGAAGAGCAGTATCCTTTTAACGTATTTCTGTGTTTCAGGCTAGAATAATGATTTCTTTTGATGGAGATGGCATGAGTTCAACTGTTATCTTCAAAAGTGGTGTATTATTGCCAAAATTGCTAGTCTCTACTGCTAGTGTAATTATTAGGGATCATTGATGTCCGTAATTCCGACACTCGTGTCGGAATTTGGACACAATGCGTACACTTAATTTGTAATACAGCAAACGATGTCAAAATGTTATTTTCTTGTGTAAAGACAGCAATATATGTATTACAGCATATGTATTACTTGTAACTATGTACACAATTCCGACATACATGTCTGATTTAAGGACGTGCTATATTTACGTGTACCTAATTCCGACATCCCCAAATTTGTAAATAATAGTGGTTAAAAGAGTAGTACACCGTATTATTATGAAAATATAAAGCATTTTTATTCAGAATTTTCTTAATTACTGTTATCCTGTAGCGATGTAAAAAGAAGTCGAATTGTAGTTACCTTATATAAGGAAAAAATCAACTTTGGGCATACACTCAATTATCAAGATCAGTCAAACTGTTAGGTTTTATTCTGATCGTTAGAACATTGGTAGAATAACAAAAGATTGTGGGTTGACAAGTGTAATGTCAAATCAACAAAACGGATGTGCTAAAATAAACTAAACAGAAATATGTCGGAATTTAGGACTGTGTCTGAATTTGGAATGTTTACCTTAAGTAGGTAACTATGATAGGTTCTATAATGATAATCTTCACTTGCTTTGTAAATACATTTTAATTGAGTCAACTTATGATTAAACCGTATGCAAACCAAAATCCTCGTGCACATTTCGGTCCAGATTAACTGGTTCTTTAGTGTACGTAACTTAGTCTTTTGTAATGTCAATCCCATTCTCTTGTTTATTTTGTCGGATATTCATCGCCCGACAGTATTACCTCCTAGTAGCCTGCAATTTTTATCCACGTATTCCTATACACCTACATGACGGTGTATAGGAATACGTGGAATAGGAATACGTCCTTTCATTTTGCAGATGAAGATATTGGGGCATTGACAGGGCATGACATGGTGATTGGGCATTCACAGCGCACCAGTGAGCCTACAGCCCAAGTAGTGGTTGCAGATGAGAGAGGTATACAATAGTGAATTACTGCAGTCATTGCTAATAATGTTGTGTTTCCCTTTCATATTTCAGAAGATAAACCAGGACCTTCAATCGCTAAGCGTCGCAGACTTAATAACAAACAAAAACTAAAAATACATAATACATTAAGTATTAATTAAAAAGAGCAAATATATATATTTTTTTAATAAATAAATAGTACTAATATAAGTATCTACTGAATTTTTGGTGAAGGGCTCTTTACTTAGCCGTTTCGTGTAATGTGACATAAAATATAATACACGCACATTACTTAAAGTAGGAAAAATCGACCTTCTTCCAGCGCGCTCTAGCGGCCACACCATTCAAACAAAAAATACACTGAGGGTGCTTTTGATAGGAAATGTAGTGTACATACTTTAGTTTTGCTATAGTAGTCTACGTCGACAAGTGCATAGTTTTATGACTTTTGCGCAAAAAAACTGTAGAAGACAAAAAAATTTTTAGATTTTTGGCGATTTTCGTTGTGAATCCCTATCCGTGGGAAGAAGCAAAGTTGAAATTCGGATTCAGCACCCCAGAAAACATAGAATGAAAGAAAAAACTTTTATATTTTTTCCTGGCCAAAACACCATGACTCAAGGCCGGTTTTCCTAGGAGCAGGTTTTTTACGCAGCGTACAACGTAACGTACATCTTGGACTAGATAACCAGAAATTTCCGGTGTTTTGCCACATCTAATAGTAGTAACTCATTATTAAAAACAAAACAAATATGTACTACAATGAAAATCTTATTTTCAGCAGTAATTTAAACAATCAAACATCATAATTATAGTATAAAATAATTACTATCAACAATTCGGTTGATTGACAGTTTGCATCGATACATTTAAAATATTTGATGGTTTAGTCGGGCCAACTTAACTAGACTTGTCGGAATATAGCCATTTAAATGTACCATGCTTTCATTATCAACATCAGATAAATTAAAAACAAGGTAAGAAAATGCATATAAAACAACCAGTAATGTGTCCAAAGTATGCGTCTAAAATTGATACTTTATTTAGAAAATAAATTGCTTCCGGGTTTTGCCGTGTGTCAAGATGCGTAAATGCAACATTTACGAACCTTGACACACGGCATAACCCGGAAGAAATTTATTTTCTAAATGATTCTGGCCGTGAAAGCCTACGTACTTACTTGATATTTTGTATTATCAATTTGTTTCTACACAAATCCTGCAAAAATATGCAAAAAAATGCATATTTATACAAATTGTATTTTGATAGGTTGAATTTTGCGGTTTGAGGATCGCTCGGACAAGCGCGCGGATGTTGCATTGTAAAGGTAATTATTGGTCTCTGCGTTCATATTTGATTGAAGAATTTTCGACCTTATACGAGGTGTGATCAGAAATGCTGTATATTGCGCTGGTAGAAATAATATTAAATTGCCGCGAGACCTTAGCAATCAGAGAAAAAAGATGATTGCTAAATCAATAGCTTATTTTGAACGTGATGGTGACCATGGCGGCTGCTTTTAGCCGCGGATCTCTGCAATGTTTTCACCAGCAAAAACTTGTTGGACGCACCCTATATACGTAAATTGCTACAAAATACGAAACGTCGCTATCTAGAGATAGATCTCTGTCTGCTTTTTATAAGAAATTTAGCAAAGTCGATTTTCGTTGTGAAGCCATAACCGTCGGAAGTAGTAAAGTTGAAATTCGGATTCAGCACACCAAAAAAATATAAAATAAAAGAAAAAACATTCTACATTTTTCCTGGCCGAAACACCATTTCCTGGACTAATGTTATTGATGTTATTTACCTACATGTGTTCGATCAAAATTTTGATGTTTCGTTCGATCAGCAGTTTAATTTATACAACAAACAAAATGAATTATCGGTTACCTTTATGCCTTCGTGGAAGAAGCAATCCATAACGCGCACTAGGTGGGCGAACGGTAGGCCCTGGAGGACCCACCAGATCCAGTCCATGTATATCCTCTCTGCCCTCGACGCTGGACAGTGCCTCTGAAGATGGCCCGCGGCGGCTTTCTGCAACATAACGAACGGACCTATTACAATAACGCATATCGTCCATTGTTCAAAGAATCTTACAATATTCAACCGTTAAAATTTTGAAGCTAAAGATCATCGCTAACAACCAAGTAATTGCTAGTTCGAAAAGGAAACGACATACGCATTGGCGGAGTAACATACATTGGGGAATGTTTACTTAGTTCATTATTTTACCTTGCCAGGACCGTAAATGGTTTGACTCCTAGAGCAGCTTTCAAATATTTTCTCAACTACAAAAGCCATAACTGCCAAGGAAAAATAATTAGTGCTAATTGTTTTAAGGCCTAGTCCTCATGGCAGCAACCCTCGTAAAAACTATTCTAAAAACGAACCTCATTAAATAACTGAACAATAAAAGAGGAAACGCATCAGCAAAGTTATTTAATAATATCATTTGAAAGAGATAAAGTCTCGGTATTATACATGGAACATAAAAATGCGACAGCGATAACGCTATTTATTTAACTTTCTTATCGCCAGTTTCTCGCTGTGTACGTTGGTATGTGTGTGTTGTTGTTGATATACAAATCGGCAGTGTAGTAACCGGGTAATAATCCGGTAAAAATAGCCCAAAACTACTATTTTTAACGACCACTTCCTATGATCTCATGTTAAACACGGTTCGCGAAAAAATAGACCGGGCAAACTCTGGGATGTTGTCCAGGACACCAAAACACGCAAGTTTTTCACTAGATGAGTTGGAGAGTGGTCACCAGATGGCGTTTACAGTGGGGTGCGAAAATCAGGTTACCTAAAAAACTAAGATTTGTATTTTGACATAGTTTGAGTTAATTAATTAACATTAAATTTGCGACCATGGCAAGCTCATAACGAAAAGAAAAACTTATAAATAAAATAATTGAGTAATGTTAGTGTTTTAATTTTAATGATTACAGTTAAATAGCTAAAATGGACTTATCATGTAACTTCTGTTCAAATTTCGATAACTAAAATATTAAGTTGGTTATTGAGAAGTTTGACGTTTGTTAAACGACAGGAAATACAGAACGTCGGTTTTTAATAAATGTAATTCACGTGTTTATATGACGATACAAAAAAATAATAAATGGTAGCTCGAAGTCACCGTTGCTTTCCGTATACAGTTGCCCAATGTTAATTCGATTAGTATCACCAGCACATTTATTTATTAGTATGTATCACCAGCACATGTCTTTCAATTTAGAACATGCCACAGAGGAATTATGGAAATGTCTAATGCTTTTTCTGCTTTGTGCTATCAAAACCGATGTGGCTTTTTACTAAATATTTACAAAACTTGAGATTCGAATTGTTTTAGGTAATGAGGCGTTCTGAGGTGACGTTCAAAATAACTTTTCATAAATTAGGAATATTCCCTTGAGGTACTAATTCCGCGGTTGGTGATACCATTTGGTAACAATTGCGAAAAGTAGCTGCCGAATACTCGGGTTGCTCCGGCCAGAGCCGGATTTTAAAACTGGGCCGAAGCGGTCCGACACCAAAGCAAATTCGGAGCTCCGGTGCATCCCTACTATGCAGTGGTGAAAAACTGATCGTGGCTGGACATGTTGTTGGTTGCTGTTATGTTGACGCGATACACTAAACCAGTGGTTCTTAACCGGTGCTCCGCGGAGCACTACGAGCGAAGCAAACTTATGCGCCTAACGTGAGCGGGAGAAGAACAGCGGGGGAAGGTTAAGAAACACTGCACTAAACCTTCACTAACAATATTAGTTCCACTCTGGAACGCAACAATAGTTAGGGTAAGGTTGCTTAAGTCGTACCCCTTAAGAAACAAGCCGTATAAATGCTAGGATTTATTAAATAAACAAGAAGTATATATGTTATTCAAAAGTTGTGTGAACATTATTGATATTGAGTATATTGAAAATCGAAACTCAAAATGCCGTCACATAAAACAAACTAAATTTTTAAAAACTTGATAGTGGTACGATTAACTAACAACCAGTCTCCTAAACCAGTCTCCTAAGCCTAACGCTTAGTCGTACCTAAGGATACAATTACCCACCAATTAACAAACAATAAATAGTTAAAACCTATATATTTATTTTATCTACGACTCACATGTAATGTAATAAGTAATAGAATGTAATGTAATAAGTTCATTGCATACGAATCTATGACTATGGTATAATCCTCATCATTATACGCGCCAATGCTTATAATGACACTAGCGCTGTATAATAATTACAGTTCGTTCAAATAATCACCTCATTATTTGAACGAACTGTCATCATTATACAGTGCTAGTGTCAAAGTCTGTCAAAACGTACGTGGATGACACTTATGTGACAGTTCGCCTCGCCATCATTGACAAATACATTTAAAATATTTTGCTTAACATGGAATTTATGAGTCGTAGATAAAACGTCGTATTTGATTCGCACATAACGGATATAAATCGCGCGCATGATTACACGCTCGCCTACGGCTCGCGTGTAAACTTCATGCTTGCGATTTATATCCTTAATTATGTGCTTGTCAAATAATATACTATTATCTACGACTCACATATAATAGTTCATTGCGTACGTATCTATGACTATATAGTCCCCATCATTATACGCGCTAATGATTATAATGACACTAGCGTTTGTATAATAATGACAGTTAGTTCAAATAATGACCTCATTATTTGAACGAACTGTCATCATTATACGACGCTAGTGTCAAAGTCAGTCAAAACCTACGTGGATAACAGCTATTTGACAGATCGCGCCGCCATCATTCACAAATACATTTAAACAATTTTGCATAAAATGGAATTTATGAGTCGTAGATAAAACGTCGTATTTGACTCGCACATAACGGATATAAATCGCTCGCATGATTACACGCTCGCCTACGGCTCGCGTGTAAACTTCATGCTCGCGATTTATATCCTTAATTATGTGCTCGTCAAATAATATACTATTAATGTTTACATGTTATATTATTAGTTAGTACAAATATGACACCAGTACAACGTGTCATTAGAATGAAAATATCTGTCAAATCCTGGCTAAGTAGTTTTAATGCCGGACGAGCGATCTCAATCAAATACATTTTGCTCATGCAGCTAAACTATTAATTTTACCAAAAAATGTCATAGACATAAATTATACAAAATTTCCTCTACTTTAATTTTTTATTTAACTATTGACAAAATTGCGGAAATGGCGGCTCTTTTGCAAAATCCTTAAAAAATTCTTTGTGTAAACATCCAGGTCTTTTGGAACCTTTTAAACAAAAAGGTTTTCAGCCCTAGGTTTCGCGGAATCGTCGCCACAGAAAACGGTTACACACACACACACACACATTTTTTGTACCTTGGTCAAAAATATTCAGGAGACCCAAAAGGACATACTTCTGCTAAAATTAATTTCTTTTTTCGGTACGATCACAGTAATATATCAGACCATGTATGAAAAAGTAAAAAATCGACGGGGGAAGTGAAAACGAGAAGAAATTTCTTAAGTCGTACCACTGTACCAGTACGATTTAGGGATTTCATTTAGGTACGACTAACAAGACGCGGTGCAACTAACATTTTAAAAAACCATAACCTAACTCTGAGTACCTTCTATGCGATTTCGTTTCGAGCAAACGATGATGTAAATACTAAATAATTAATATTTATTAAAGAACGAAAATGTATCAATAATTTACTTGCTAGATTAACTACCAAACAATGCAGAAAATTACAAGAAAATGTCAATAAACTTACTCGATGAGAGAATTCATGATCAGGCTGGTTGACAGCAGTCGACAGCGGACGATAGTACATAAATAAATTCTTAGGACTGAAATGTATATTTGGTTGCCGTTACATTCGCGGTTGTCGCCGTATTACTTTCAAAATTTAAAAGGTACGACCTAGGTACTGGTACGGCTTAAGCAACCTTACCCTACTTTTATTTCGTCTTTTTAAACCGATAAATTGGGAAAATTTCAAATTTCTTCCGATTCTGCTCATCAAACGGCCATAAAATGCGTATTTGAAAGAAGCACTGTAAAAGCGTATATAAAAATTATTAGAGGTTAAAATATAATATTATCCAAATGTCGTAGAATAAAAAAAATAAAAACTTGTTGGACTGTCACGTGATTTTTCTTCAGAACAAAACAATTTATATTGTCCGTCTTTCTTCCTGCAATCAAACAGACTTTGGGAGTGTATAGGAAATGTCTTCTGTAGCGCTTCTGTCTCGTAAAAAGCATATGGAACAATCAGCGTCTGAGGCCTATGCCAAACTACTAGGTTCCAAAACTCCATGTTTTTCCAGCGAAACTAATTATTTTCTGGATTATGCGTCACTTTTCAAGAGAACTAGTCAATACAAATTTATTGCATACAAGAAAAATTGCAACAGTATAGTGTTTTCTGCAAGACTTCATTCACTTCATTCACGCTTACTCTTGCCGTCCTTGATAACCACGAACAACATTTCAATAATAGACCACGCCACGGTCATTAATATGTATATACGATTCTTGATGCCGTAAAACTTGACCGTCTCAATTAGTGGAAGAAGTCAAGTGTTACAATTGGGTAGACGGGCAGGCGGTCGGCCGCGACAAGTGCCTGCCACTGATGAGTTTAACGGAATTACGCGCTTACTGAATTTATTTATAGCAGAATTTAGAGTTGTCGAATTTGCTGGATCCGTGTGTGAACCTGACCTGCCGAAAAATTTTATCAATCAACCAATCAACGTTGGTTCAAAATACTAGGAATGAAGGTACTAGTTTGAATTAATCGAGGCAATAAATATTGGTCAGGGCTTTCACGTAAAGTTAAAATGAAGATCTCATTTGTCCTTATATAATTATTTAACATGAGCGTCGTTAATCAAATAGTCAAAGTTCGCCAAATATTGATCCGTTAATCTGTCAGGTTAGGTTATGGTCTAAAAAAGTTTCATTCATTTTCATTCATTCATACATAATGCTAGGTATATTGAAACGGAAGAAAAATACAGTTTGTATAGTTCAAGCCAAGATAAAATAAAATAGTATTCCGCAATGTTGGATTTCTGTTCCGTCATATGTAAGCCTGCATATTTATGCTGTCATACCCTTTCCAATTAATCCACTGTTCTCCTTTATAAGTCATACAACCAGAAATAAAATCAATTGGCAGTAGTTGTCTCAAAACTCCACAAGTTACTTGCAATGTGAAGTAAAAGCATTCTTTTATTCTCATTTAATTTAAGCAAACATTTGTAGCAAATACATCATTCCTAATGTTAAGTACCTAAATACTCAATTCTTCATTCACTAGAATTTAGGATTTACTTTAAAAACATAATATTAAAGTCTGATCTGCATGTGAATATTTTTATGATTTTATTCGTTTGTTGCCAACTTTGATAAAGAGGAACATTTTCTGAGAAATTGATAAAAACAAATTATCAATATTTTAACTTTCCTTGGACACTGTACAATCGGACGGAGTAAAAGCACCTACCAAAAGTTTAACATATGTAACTAATCAAAAAAATATCTTGTCCCCAAAAACATCAATAACAAACGATAAACGACAGACAAGCCAACAGGAAATGTAAGCAGGAAACGTAGCTTACACTTGCTAAAGGATATTATTTTGTCAATAAGGTGTATGAAGTTTTCCATCCTCAATACTGGTGATATATCAATAATTAAAAACAGAACGAGTCCTGACGAGTATATATTTAAAAATATTCAGCTATCGATTCCGTCTTTCGACATCATCAGGCCTATCTAAAAGGTTAATTTACAAATTACTACAATACAAAAATAACATACAATACAAATTTTTTACTTTATCATACGCAGTATGTAAAGTATTGTAATCGTGCCGAAATTTTTTTTTGAGATTTTAGCGGAAGTAGGTCTTTATGGGTCCCCTGAACATTTTTGACCAAGGTACAAAAAAATGTCTGTGTGTGTGTGTGTGTATGTGTGTGTGTGTGTGTACCCAATTTTTGTTAATTCATTTCCGGAGAAACTACTAAAGGTATCGGCACGGAACTTCATATTTAGAAGTTTCATGACCAAACTTAGAGTTGAAAAGCTTTTGGTTCAAAAGGGTCCAAAGGAAGTGGGTGTGTACTCCAAGCCTTTTTCAAGGATTTTAGAAATCAGCCGCCATTTCTGTAATTTCGTCAAAATAGTTAAATAATAAATTAAATCAGAGGAAATTTTGAATAATTTATGCCCATGACATTTTTTGGTAAAATTAATAGTTTAGCTTTTTAGTTTATTCTAAGCCTTTTTCAAGGATTTTGGAAATGAGCCGCCATTTCTGTAATTTCAACAAAATAGTTAATTAATAAATTAAAGTACAGGAAATTTTGAATAATTTATGCCTATAACATTTTTTGGTAAAATTAATAGTTTACCTTCAAGAGCAAATTCTATTTGATCGAGATCGGTCGCATCTGCATTGATATGAAATTACATAGTAGCCAGGATTTTGACAAATATTACTTTATCATACGCAGTAAGATAAAGTATTGTAATCATGCCGAAAAAAAAAATTGAGATTTTAGCGGAAATAGGTCTTTTTGGGTCCCCTGAACATTTTTGACCAAGGTACAAAAAAATGTCTGTGTGTGTGTGTGTGTGTGCGTGTGTAAACGATTTTTGTGGCGACGATTCCGGAGAAAGTACTAAAGGTATCGGGACGAAAGTTCATATTTAGAAGTTTCATGACCTAACTTAGAGCTGAAAAGCTTTTGGTTCAAAAGGGTCCACAGGAACTGGTAGTTTATTCTAAGCCTTTTTCAAGGATTTTGCAAATGAGCCGCCAGTTCTGTAATTTCGTCAAAATATCTAAATAATAAATTAAAGTAGAGGAAATTTTGAATAATTTATGCCTATGACATTTTTTGGTAAAATTAATAGTTTAGCTGCAAGAGGAAATTCTATTTGATCGAGATCGGTCGCATCTCCATTGATATGAAACTACATAGTAGCCACAATTTTGACAAATACTTTTTTGCGCTGTCACACTCAAAAACAGCTGATTTCATCATAGGTTGGAGAACCGCTATGGAACGTTGCCGCTCTAGTGCGGCAAAATACAAAATTCAAATTTCAAATAAAATAAGATTACCAATTTGATTGTTTGTTGATAAAAATATCAACCCGTTGTTATATCTAATTCTAAAAATGATAAATTGAGAAAATTGTAAATAAAGTATACCGATGAGTGTAGTTTTATTTTAGTATGTTGGTACGGATATGACATCTACAGTGTCATGAACAAATATAAATCTGTCAGAATTTGAATTAGCTTTTTAAACTTGACGTTTCGTCAAAGTGGTACCAACCTAACATTTCCTATACGGAAATATAACCATTTTGTAATTATTTTTTTAAATACACGTTTCTGAAAAAGCAACACAAACAAAACGTTGATGTCACTCCTGCCGAAAACTACATAGCGCGACTCGCTCACGTGCGACGGCGACGCTCTGCCTTCGGTGACGCGCCGAATCACCGCTCGTCGCGCTATTCTGTACTTCCGCACTTGTGACATAAATAACTATTATTCTAATGGCAGTAGGTAGTGTCAAATGCTGATGCTTTGATAATACCGACCGCCAATAGTATCAAAATACCTGTCAAATTCTGGCTAACTAGTTTAATTTAAGACACGATTTATCTCAATCAAATAGATTCTCATGCAGCTAAACTATTAATTTTATATATTGTATGATAAAGTCATGTGCCTGGCCACATCAGATTTTTTTTTTGTGTTGTCACATTCGAAAACAGCTGATCTCATCAGAGGTTGGAGAACCACTATGGAACCTGCCGCTGTAGTGCGCAAAATTATAAAATACAAATTTCAAATAAAATAAGGTCACCAATTTGATTGTTTGTTGATAAGAAATATCAACCCGTCTTTATATCTAATTCTAAAAATGATACATTGAGAAAATTGTAAATAAAGTATAGCGATGAGTGTAGTTTTATTTTAGTATGTTGGTAGGGATGTGTCATGAACAAATATAAATCTGTCAGAATTTGAATTACCTTTTTAAGGTGCGTTTTCATTAGTGATAATGGCAGTGGTAGCAGACGCCGTTATAGTATTTCCAATAGAAAATTGCTAGTGACTCATGTTTATGTACATGCAAACTAATATGTGTCATTATCACGATATGTAAGAAATACTATAATTTCGTATTCTACCACCGCCATTAGCTACCATTAGCTACCAATCGGAACGCACCTTTCGTCAAAGTAGTACCAACCTACCATTTACTATACAGAAATCATTTATTTTTTTTTAAATACGTATTTCTTAAAAACCTACACAATAAACGTTGATGTCGCTCCTACCAAAAACTAGATAGCGCGACTCGCTCACATGCGACTACTGTCCCTGTATTTATAGAGTACCGCAATTGGTTATGCCACTACTAGGACCCAAAATGGCTGCTAAGTACCATGGACACTAACATGCGACGGCGACACTCCGCCTTCGGTGGCACGCCGCATCACCGCTCGTCTCGCTATACTTTCGGCATTTGTGACATAAATAACTATCTATTATTCTAATGACGTAGTGTAGGTAGTGTCAAATGCTGATGCTTTGACAATACCTACGATTTATCTCTATAGAATAGATTCTCATGCAGCTAAACTATTAATTTTATATATTGTATGATAAAGTCATGTGCCTGGCCACATCAGATTTTTTTATTATTATGTATGTTAAACACTCACTGTCATGGCAAATAAAATAATCCTCAACACGCTGTTCAACCGTGGGATTTTGTACACGTACTGGTTCCATTGGCCGAAAACCTGAATAGTACTAAAATAGTTGGGGAGAAGACAAACTTGTCTTCATATAAAATGTTCAAATAAATATCGATCAGTAAAATCATTTATTTCGTTAATTAACTTCTTCATTAATTGTTTCATAATAATCTATCTTCGTAGATTTTTTGAGGTTGTGAATGAGTGTAATATTTTCTATCTGTGTTTTATGTTTATTTTCAATCAAATCTTTGTTAAATGTTGACGATTTTCTGTTGTTATGTTCGTTATATCTTATTTTCAAATTACGACCCGTCTGTCCAATATATTCGGCGTCGCAATCCGAGCATTTAAGTTTATAAATTCCACTCTTTCCAGTTTGTTAATTTTGTCTTTGCTATTCATTAGTAAATCTTCTATTGTATTTCTTGAGGTGGTCTCTATTGTAATGTTGAAAATCTGTAAAACGTTTTTCATTTGTGTATGAATTGTAGAGTGGTAGGGTATTGAAATATATCTCTGTTTTGTGGAAAAATTTGGATAAATCCTTTGCATTATTTGTATTTTGTTTATTGAGTTGTACAACATATTTTCTTCTGTGTAACCATTATTTTTGGCTATTTGTATGATTGTGTTGTATTCTTTTTTTTTTAATTGTAGCTCGATAACGGTATTGTTAATAATCTGTTGAACAAAGAGTTGAATGCAGAGGACTTAATATTGTGTGAATGTTGAGATGAACTTGGAATTAGTGAATCTGTACTAGTTGGCTTTCGATATAGTTATATTGTAAATTATCCGAGTTTCTTTTTATTGTTAAATCAAAAAAAAATTTCTGATTGTCCTTTTCTTTTTCGCATGTGAACTTTAATTTATTGTTGTTATTAATTTTCTCAAGAAAAACATCGATCGAGTCAGGATCAGCATTCTAAACACAGAAGACATCGTCCACGTATCGACCTCATTATTTGATGCTTTTACTTTCGGGTCTTTCGATGTTGTCAACCTATACTCAAATGTGAAAGAAAACTCCAACTTAATTAACGAAATAACTGATTTTAATGATAGATATTACTTTCAACATTTTATATGAAGACAAGTATATGTCTTCTCCCCCACTATTTTAATACTATTCAGGTTTTCGGTCTATGGAACCAGTTCGTGTACAAAGTACCACAGTTCAACTGCTTGTTGAGGATTATTTTATTTGCCATGACAGTGAGTGTTTGACGTACATAATAATAAATTTTGTATTGTATGTTATTTGTTGTATTGTAGTATTTTGTAAATTAACCTTTTGGATAGGCATGTCGAAAGACGAGATCGGTACTGAATATTTTTAAATATATACTCGTCAGGACTCGTTCTGTTTTTAATTATTGATAATTTGGTCAAATCTGTGAGCTCACAAGGTTAGTGAGCAGACGACAGTGTTCCATTGCGTTAAATTTTTACCATCCAGACAATGTTGGCAACCTTCTACTAACAGTTGAAATATGTTTTGCACGTTTATTGTACAACGAGTAAATATATAAGCGTATAATTATAATTGAAATTGAAATAATTATTAGTAGACTGCACACAATTTATCTCCTTTATAACAACTGCATTTACTACGCAGACAGAAACCAGATTAGATCGATCTACTTGGCTTCCACAATCCAACATGACGATTATTATTATAATTATTATAACAGAGGGAAAAGAGAAGTGATGCGCTGCACGTAATCAAAAAATCACTACACACTACACAACATGTGACTTTTATCAGCACTCGAATAGATAAGGTATGCAGATTTTGTTGGTGTACGATCTTGTTTGTATTCGTCAAAAAGTCAAGTGTCACACAATTTACTGTATGACAAAATCACGATAAGCACACTTGGTTTGTGTGTTTCTAGTTCCCGGTGCAATCATTTGTTTAAATTATCTTGTCTTGAACAGACCCAATAAAAATTAGACACCATGGTAAGTTGTGTTGTTGAGGAATAAAGGTTTCACTCACCACATGTTTCTTGCATATCTGCATAACGGTTTTCCAGGTGACCTCGTGGTGTAACTTTGTCTGCGTAATGAACAACTTCTCCTTAGACGCTACCAAACTGGTCATGCAGTGGTAACAGTGCTCTTCTGCAAACAAAATAATAACAAATTAACAAATTAATATTTTACACACTAAAACAAAACGAAATATTCGAGTGACCACTGACCACTGACCTACGTGTCACCCTACGTGTCATCTTTCTATCTGCTATGATTAGGAATGCTACAGTATTTATTTGGGCTGTTGAAACGTAGCGTGCGAATCATCGAAAGGGATGCAGAGCTTATTGGAGTTATTAAAGCCCAGCTTATCGGCTATATGAATTCACCACAAAATAATACACAATCGCTAATTGGTAACCTCGAAAAATGACAATCGCTTTTCACCATAATCTAAGATGGGGATGTGGAAGTCCATAATGCTGTTGAGATATAGACGGAATGCATGTATATTTCTAACAACCGTTCCTTAGTAGGATTGACCCATATCGAGTATATCGAAACTTGTGAGCATGATTCCATGACAACAGGTCTGTGTGTGTGTCCTTGTAAGAAGACTGTCCAAATAGTGATGATGTTTTTATAAAATATTACTACACTTGAGTGAAGCTTGTAGAAGATTATCTGCTAGATAAATATGATAGGTTATTTAAAAACAGTGTTAGAAAACCAGTCCCATCAGAAATCAATCTCCGATACTATGTTCATGATGGTTGCGAAAAAATTGGGTAATAAGATCCTTTACTACAAACGTGGCAAACGCAGAAATATGATATAATGACCTAAAAACTGCAACACTTGAGTATTTTTTATTAAAGATGCCCATGTAGTAGACTAACCTGCCAGCATCAGAACGGAATTTTGCTGATAAACCTGAGGAATGATACGCTGCTTTATAAAGAAAAGCCTAAGTAAAAGCCTTTATAAACATTGGTATAATTCGTCTAAACTATCGTTTACATCCACTTAACTTAACGTACCAAAAATTAAAATTATCGTACCAAATTGACAACGGTTCCATTTACATTCACATTTGCGTTGGGGTGCTAGACATGCGCATTTGAAAGTGGCACAATGTAAAATCTATCGCTTTTAACATACAAATATGATGTACAGAAGTTGGAACAAGTAACCATCATCCTTGATAATAATCCGCGAACTGTGATAAAAATATTGCAAAATAGCACATATACAACAAAGTTCAAGTCACATGAGTTAATTTATAGGTTATATTACTGGCACCAGAATAATAATAGTAATAATAATAATATAGGGTAATAATATGGTGATATACAGGCGGGATGTAAATTTTAAATAAATCAAAAAAAGGGCTATGACATTTGCTAGATATAATTGTCATAAATCAAGGAAAGGAAGTAGTGGTTACTAACAAACACTAACCTATCTTGACAGAAACAATAATGTGTAACGGTAACCACGATTACACGTGTTCAGGTCGTCTGATACAAAAAGTAAAACTTTTTCGTAATTGTTATTTCGTTGGCTATCGTTCGATCGTTCAGTTGCTCAATATTTCGTAATTGTTATTTCGTTGGCTATCGTTCGATCGTTCAGTTGCTCAATATTTTGATTTTTAACTAAATGGCGGTGGTATGCCCAAAAAAGATCCGTTTTCGCCGCTCTTTTCGCGATATAGAACTTTGTTAAAATGAAATATATAAAAATTTAAAAGAATATAAACGACAGAACAAAAACTACATGTGTGCTGGACATAAAAACAAATAATTACCTCGATATATGAAATACATTTTCCAAAAACGTGGTTACCAGTTGAAAAAACACGACTTTTGGGAAATCGCGACCGAAATTACAAGAACTTTGGTAAATACCGTAACGGCCGAGATGATCACGTGATGATCGGTTTAAAACTGAACGAATGGATGACAAAAGGTATAGATAGCTGTGGTGGGAGATCTATAACTTGGTCAAGTCATATGCAATACGTAATATAAGTACGCATTTGACACGATGGGGTCGGAGGGATTGCTTTCTCCCTTATCACAACACTGATCGACACATGCACACACACAAATCATCGGTACAACTCCAGAACTAGGGCGATTTTTTCAAAACCCTATTACAGGTACAATTCTAAGACCTGCTAGATAAGAATAAATCAAAAAAAGAAAAATTGATTTCTTAAAACCAACAAACCAGACCAGACCTTACCTGCTGTAACCACTACTTACTTACCGTTTGTTATAATTCATTCATATCAAAATATTATTTATTAGTTTACGTTTATAATCTCGTATTCATAATAATAAGTGCAAGTGTTGAACAAATCGCTAAACTCTGATAAAACTGGCCGAGGCGCAAACGCAAACATGTTTTCATGTTGAATTAAACATCATTAAACGTCTTAATAAAACTATTATTTCGTTAAATCAATAATTAGTACCCCCTTCTCTCCAAGCTTGGTAGACAAATAGATACAAATGTAATAATAACCTAACACATACGCAATTGCAAGAGTATACAAACTGCTCGTAAATATTTATATGTTCGTCTTGAGATAATCCAAAATTTGTACACGGTTCACCTCTACTATAAAACGATGCGACTTTATCGCGTGCGTGCTTACATAATCATTACGTCTAGTCCAGATGTAGCCTATATCAGTCTTAAGTGGCATCAATAAATATTTATTATTTAGTAAACATCAACATCGTAACGTAACCCACGTAGACTCTAGACAAACGATAAAACAACACTGGGAAAAGACGTAAAGCCGGACCTGACGCAATATCGTTTAACGTGCGTAGAAGCACGTGGGATTGCCTTGCAGAAAGAGCTTTTCATAACAACTACGTTAACTTAATTAAATTCCGCATGTCCTGTATATAGGGTGCCACTCAGGGTGTTATAGTACGGCCGGCGGGCTTGGGGATGTTCGCTACCAATGATGTTTTATACCTAAAACCTACCATCCACAAACCAAGAAAAGTGGTAATATTACCAATTGCGCCAATAGCGGAATTGGTTCCTAAAGGTACACCCCTAATTTGTAAACAATTATTTGAAAGGATTTAGTACCCAATTGGCACCCTCAGGAAACACAACCCTCATACCATACCACCTTTCCACCTGTAAATCTTTTTTTCTGATTAGACAATGAGATTTGAGTCAGTTCTAGGTAGGGTTGCCAACATTGTACCTAGGCTGACCCGGAGAGAAACAATTATATTATGGAATATTAATTTAAATTAATAACAGTCGCCACAAAATGTGCGGCTTCGCTTCGACACATACCTTTTAGTAACGCTTTGGAGTGAAATTTGGATATACGCAGTGTAGAAAACGATGAGATCTAGATGCTAATTACTAAATAAAATTTATTTCAATTAATGTATACTAGTTTTCCCTCCTTTCGTTTCTGTCTCTTATTGTCGATTTTTTACGACACAACCAACAGGAGACTAAATGCCAATATTACCACCTAAGCCAAGCATAATTTTGATGTACTGAGATATATATAATTTTTATGCACTAAAAACACTACAGGCAAATTTAGCAAAGCCATAATTTGTGTAGAACAGCTAACATTGGATGAACATAGAATCTTAATTATATAAAAAGTTGGAAAACGAGTAGTATGTTATTGGAAAATGGCAGTATGTTACGGCCACTGCCATAACTGACAAATAATAATAATTTCAAGAAGAAATTCTCATCAGTACAAGCAAATTATCGACTGATTTATTGTTCAACCAGAAATAGGATTAGGTGATAATACTGGCAATACTGGCAACGAAAAGGTAGAAACATTCAACTTTGGAATATTCTTTTTAAATTAATAGAAAGTAATACTCAAAATTAGCACCTATATCTCTACAATACCTATATCTCTACAATACAGGCTGTTTCTTAATAGCTGTTTCTTAATGCTAATATTTAAGGAGATTAATCTTGGGTCCATTTTGAGGAAAATGCCCTTAAGGGCTTAACTTTTGAACTACAGAGTGCAACAATTTAAAACAAAAATGCTGTCATTTCAAAATGTGTTTAGATAACTTTATTTTATTCTCTTAAATAAATTTGTTGATTAAAGTTGTATTTTATTTAAAGTGCTTTTTCTCGTAAGAGGGTTTAGAGATGCAAATGAATGAATTTTATTTTTTATGCAATAACCGTACGTTAAACAAAAAAAAAATCAAGAGACCAGATTTGGTAAAAAAGGAATGATGATTTCAAAAATAATATTTACTTTAAGAAAAAGTAGTGGCGTGTCACTTTTCTCTTTGAAATGACTCAGTGCAAACCCCGCACGAACGACACTGGCAAGAATAAAGAAATATGTTGTACAGCAGAAAATGCCATTTGATGCATAGAAGATGCGTACTACGCGTTTCACAATCTAAAGTAGTACCAATGCTATCATTAAAAAAAAATTCTTAAAACTTTAGCACCCTGTAGTTCAAAAGTTAAGACCTTTAGGACATATGTTCATATGATTTTTTTTTAAATTTTAAATGACCCTTCAATATTAGCATGTTATTAAGCAACAACCTGTATATTAAGAGGCATCAAACAAATCGTAAATATCACTAGCAATTTTCCTATCAAATACCAATCTGCTGCATAAAAAGCCAAAGCATTTTTATACTATAAACAACGTGGTACTATAAACTACTATGAAATGCAATTAGACATTTGTATTCTCGAATATTTTATATGTATTTGTGCTTTTACCTTTGAAAATATTGACATTATTTGTCAACCTATAAACTCTCGTTTATCGGTTAGCGGAAAAGTCAATTTTGGGCTGAAATTGCCCTTATAGATAAGAAATCAATTTTATACCGTTTGTTGGCCTTCGAAAAAACAAAAACAATAAATCATTTTTATCTTCCTTAAATAATTTTTGTACCTAACCCATTTCCTTATCTACAACCTTCATGATACTAAAAATGTTAGTAATGCTTAACAATAAATAAAACGTAACATAGACACAACATAGATCAAAAGTTAATAATTCTCATTTTTTAGAAAAATCGTATGGGTCCATAAATAAAACCGTCAATACAGGATGTTTCGTGGGAATGCATGAGAATTGCGTTTAGTAAAATATACAAATGCGGTTAAACTAGTAAAAGTTGGGATTTCTTTGTGAAAAACTATTTCAAAATTGATGATTGAACGACATGTTTGAATGGCACATTGTCTAGTAGTATATAGTGTATCATTTCACGTAAAATATAAAAACTGATTAAAACGACTGTCCAGGATTTACATTAGCATTCATAAGTTCAAATATTTCAAATTAATATTTAAATTTTTGCAGTATACAGTGAATATATGCGGTTATTTTATAAATATAAAAATCTGCGAGCCTGTTCAAATGGATTTAACCCCCGCCCCTGACAATGACGTATAATGCTATCATCTTTCAACAAATCAATACATAAATGCTAACTTATTTATATGTAGTGCTCTAGCTCTCGGACAGTCCTGAACTCACGACTTTTCACGTCGTGCGTGAGATGGGAAAAGTGCAAACTCATGTCCAAGCATTGACAGGAGCCTGGAGAATGTACAGCGCGGCTGTAGAAATAACTCTGGCTGAAAATTACGAGCTGACCGCAGAAAAATATGACCGCTAATATAGCATCAAGCGTGGCGGAAAGCAACGGGAAAATTGCTCGTAAAAAATAATAGCGGAAATTCTGTAACGTGTCTGGTATGAGTTCTGGTAACCGTACGAAATTCAAGGTGATTGAAATTCTTAAAATAATTACGAGAAAACTATTAAAATGAAAAGTAAAAATGATATAAAATGATTTTAGGAAAAGCAAAATGATTTTTATTTTATATTTAGATAATGGGTTATTTCATTTGATTACATATGGAAGGATTTTGTTATTTGGTATTTTATTTTCATATTATATTTGAAAATATGTTTTTCTACATATTATATTTATGAAATATACCTACAGTAGTTTTAAAATATGCTGTCTTGTTAATGTTTTATTCATGTCCAATGTCTTTACCAAGAATAACTTTAGACTTGCAAACCCGCATTGTTTTAATTTAATATGCCTAATTATAATCAGAGAATGAATCCCTATACAAGAAAAAATATCTACGCCACTGAACAAAAATAACAGCTGTCATTTGCAACCATTACCAACATCACACGTATTCAATGTGCAGGAAATTCAACCTGTCCTTTCACCCTGTCATTTTAGATCACTCTGTATTATATAACAACTGAAAATAATACCATAATAGGCAATACGACGATTTTAATAACAATATATTTTCTCTTTATTCTTTTTTTTAGAAATAAAAACTCGTACTACGTATAAGTCACAAGAGCAACTGAAGAGTTGAAGTAACTAATGAGTTATGTGCAAAAAATAATTTAATTGCATTAACGTGATCTAAGTACTACTGGCTTTTAACATGAATAACTAACTGGCTATATGCGATAATATGGCGGGAAGTGTCTAAAAAATCGACCATTCTAACGGTGGGTATATATAGTGAGCCAAGTTTTATCTGACAAAAAAAATGATCAAGTGGCATTGTGTTCAAATTTGAATTCCCATTCTGTTTGAAGTTACCTACAGTGCGGAGGCATGTTTATCCCAAGCGGACGTGAATAATGCCACAATTCTCAATCCTTTGACTCTAAAAATTTTAGTATCATTGTTGCACATTATTTCGTTGTTGACGTTAATGAGAGAACGGTTGGTGCATAACACTTGCTTGCCACTTTAACATCCTTTTGCACCAAAATCTATGAAAGAATCACACACTAATCTGATATTTCAGCTTTTGGAATAATAGAGACATACTCCATTATACAGGTGGTAATTTTAGTTTATATGTATTTATATGTTTATAGCAATCAAATTAAACAAGTCAGATCAGAATAAATGTAATAAAAACCAAATTAAAAATCAAAAGTAGTTTAATAGTAATATCTTCAATCATAAATATTCTTTTAGAAAATTGGCCAGCACAAAAAGCTACATCCATTCCCCCCATTAAACGGACACCTGTGTAAAGTAAATCTTTCCAAATGACTAATTTTATAAATTTCATATTCTGTTAACAAAACTATCATCTTTAGAATATATTCTGTACATATAAATATTATGGCAACTAGCACTATCTACAAATAATTGAATTTGTTTTTGTCTGTTTGTTCATTAGAAGAACTGAATAAAAAATAACAGACTACATATTATGCTAAATATGAACGAAAAAATAATGAAGTTTTTCCATGTAACATCTAGCTTGCCAGACTATTTTGTAAATATCCCGGAACAATGATTTTGCCACAAATAACGACTTACTTCAACTCTTCACCTCATAAAGCATATTCTCTAAATCCGTATTATTTGCCTAACCGTAGAGAGTTTACACAACCAGCAACAATAAAGAAACGTTTGCTAAAGAAACGAACCAAGGAGTAAGCAAGTAACCTTGCTTTGACAAGATAACTTCTTGTACAAATTTGCAAAACAAAGGCACACAGTAATAAACGACGAGAAGGCCGAATGGGTGAATAAACACCAGATCGAACAAAGCCAAATTACTCTGTATTACACCTCCAATCCAACAAAGAAGACCAGGTATAAAAATAATAGCCTTTGTGCGGACAACTCTTTCCCGAAATTACCACAATTTCCAACAGAAAACTGGTCCATATTATATGTATCACCGATCATTACTATCTTGTCTGCCAAAAATAAAATCGCTAAAGGATGATACACCGCTCATTAGCCGCCAGCAGGTGTCTTGCATCAACCTAAAAATATATGGTTAGAGTAAGAAGGCTATTTTCTTTTATAAAGTATGAAAAATAGTGTACCTATACAATAGCTGAAAGTCAAACTAAATTAAATTAAGTAAACGGGACTGTTTTAGTGACTTAATGTCCATTTTTATAAAAAACATAGTTTTAGATGAGAAATTAATAATAATAAATTAAACATCAGAAGAAAGTACGAAACAGTACGAAGTACGAAAAAAATATGTAATATATATTATGATAAGAACTATTTAAACTCGAGAAAAGTCCTGAAAAGCGATTTTTTCAAATGGCATCCCTCTTATATGGATGAATTTTGGAATTTTATGGTAAATTTTAGATCAACTATGTGTAAAATGTCCTATACCCAAAATGCATTTTTACTTACTTAACGCGGTTTTTTAATATCACAATAGTAATTGAACATATGTATTGGCAAATCTGGATTGCATTGGAAAACAAATAACCAACTAGAAATAAACAGAAATTCATTAACAATGCTTTTAAGTCAGTTAAGCATTTAGTCATTCTGAATAAATTGGTCTTTATAAAATGATAACACTAGCAACAATGGAACAGACAAAATTAAAAATAAAAGGACATTATTAAGTAAATTTATTAAGTAAATTCCAAAGAACTATTTAGTTATATTTTAGTAAATGTGCAAAAACATTGCCTATTTCTCCTAAACATGTTTTGATTCTTTTTGACATATTATTGTTGTGCAGCTTCCCTGATATAGTTAGCACATAACTCTTTGAGCGCAGCTCTAGTTGTAACTTGCATGCTCTCCGTATCAGTTACTAGGTTACAATTGTTAAGGGGATCTCCCGCTTTGTTGGCGGCTTTTCGAGCCAATTTTAAGGAATTGATAATGAAAGAACCACGCAAGATTTATAGACAAAGTTTTTTATTCTTTTGTGTTAATATCGATGTACAAAATTAACAATTTCAAAATTATTGTGATGATCTCGGTGACCTTGCAGATTATTTTGTGCGCGCTTTTGTGCAAACATTAATTAATGTGTAACCACGATTACACGTGTGCCGGTCGTCTGATACAAAAAAGTGAAATCTTTTCTTAATTGTTATTTCGTTGGCTATCGTTCAAACGTTCAGTTTCTCAATATTTTATTTTTTACAAAATGGCGGTCGTATGCCCGTTTTCGCAGCTCTTTTCGTGATATAGACCGCTGTAAAAATGCAATAAAACAAATTTTTTACAAAATTAATGAACGAAAGCTATATGTGTGCTGAACATAAAAAACAAAGAATGATCTCGATATATTAAATACATTTTCCAAAATCGTGGTTACCAGTTGGAAAAACACGACTTTTAGGAAACCGCGACCGAAATTACAAGAACTTTGGTAAATACCGCAACGGCCGAGAGGATCACGTGATGATCGGTTTAAAACTGAACGAATGGATGACAAAAAGTATAGATAACAGTGGTGGGAGATCGATGACTTGTACTACGTATATAAGTACGCATTTCGCAGGGTCGGAGGGATTTCTTCCTCCCTTATTACAACACTGATCGACGCACACACAAATCACCGGCTACAACTTCAGAAGTACTGCAAATTTTGCAAAACCCTCTTACAGGAACAATTCGGACACCTTCTAGATTAGTATAAACCAAAAAAAAAAGAAAAATTGATTTTTTAAAACCACTTGTTTTCCGACGCAATCTAGATTTAGCGTTGTTTTAAATTTCTTTGTTATGTTTAAAAGTATGTACGCATATATGTAAATCTCCATCGGGGACAGAGTTCATCCGTCTATACAAGTCGTCCCTCCCAAAAGTCAGATAACCGCGACCATAAAACTGTTATTTTTGCGTATCAAATTTTACGATACCATTTTACGATCAGATGGGGCAATAAATCTATAGATAATTTTATTATGGCAGGAATATCGTAATCTAATACATAAAAGCGACCAACGACTGAAAATATCTCCCGAGATATTGTACATCAATCAACACTGTCAACAATCTATATTTAGCCACCGAAAAAAAAAGGTAAAATACACAATAACGCAAAATGACCCTGAGAGGAAAAGATTAAATTTAGAGTATGCTGTGATTATACCTATTTAGTGTCAAATTAGTGTTATATTTATCTGTGAAGTATTCTGTATTTTTAGTGCCAGTTTTTCAGTTTTATAAAGTATACAGAAAAGTACAACTATAGTATTTTTTGACAAAGGAAAGTATAAATAAATGATTCATTTAACGTAACTTACATAGCCCACTAAATATAAACTAAATATTCATTAGTTTGTCAATAACAAGACTCTAGAGCTAAATGACGAAGACAGAGTTCATCCGCAATATAGCAAATAGCAAAATAATTAATCACTAATAATGCTAATAGTGTCGAGTAGAATAGAATAGAACCGAATAAGTATTCAAGGAAGTAAATATATTTTGTTTATAATATGTGTTGATCACAAGGGCAATAATTTAAAGGAGTATGTGATATGTTTCTAAAAATAAAAAAACTGTACAAAACCAAAATAAAAAACAAACATTTGTATCAAAATTCTAAAATTTTACGATTTTGAACTTATGCTAGAATATAGTTATAAACCTACCAATCCTACAATGGGATATTTTAAGGAATTGAAAAATAAATAAGTCGTCATGAAACATCTGACAATCGATTATTTCTGTATTTCCTCTTAATGTTTGTTGAATAAGAAAAAGCTTACTCGTAACGATAATTTATAAGTCGAGGCGTAAATTAAAATATAGGCAACTACCACTAAATTCTAAGTAAAAAATAAAAAACACGAAATAAATTTTAATAAATTATTTGGCGTTAGAACTTTTCGGATGTCAAACAAATATTTGCTGTAAAGTAAATAATAATTTACTAAATAATGCATATCCGTGGGTTTTCTAAAACTGGTTTTAGTTTGTGAATACTAACAACTTACACACGGTTACCAAATATGTCAGAAATAATAAACTCTTAGGACATAAATAGATATTTATTCTTTTTGTTATAAATTAAATATTGTTTAAATAAATACGGCCAAAGAAAAGTTAAATTTCAACATAATTTGTTTCTATTATGCTTTTCCTGAAACAAAAACACTTTGCACGCACCCTTAGACACTGAGATATACCACAAACCAAAACCGTTTTCATCAAAATGTATTTTTTTGTGTTGACAAATATCGCTGATAGTTGGTGCATAACACCCGAGTTGTAATACTAGACCAGGCAATAGAGCAGAAAATGACTGAGTTCGTGACAAAAATACTAGCAGGAAGCTGACGGTTTCAGGTCACGTGAAACAGTCCGTAGATGTATTCTGATATGTTTCCTACTCACAATTATCATTTCTTAATTTGTTATAAACAAAAAACCTCAAAAAAGTGTTCTTTTTTCGTTTTTCGCTTGTAAAAACTGAAGCGATGGCGCAATCTTGATGCTTTCAACAGACGAATTGTAGAGAATGAAAAGACGAAAAAAATCAACCGTGCACGGACTCGATTGAATTAATATTAACGGAGAAAATTCGGAAAAACCGGAAAAATCTGCGTTTTTTCAAAAATTCATAGCTTCGCCATTTTCAAAGCTGTAGCGGAGGCTTTTCGCGTGAAAGTAGCGATTGATTGGTACTTTGAGTGTGGACAACCCAGGCGTTCTCCGATGATTAGTTTTTGCACAATTGCGATTTAAATATTTTTATGCAATATGGTTCGGCCAGCCTGGATGCGTCGGAGGTGGTCCGATTTTAATTTTTTTTACGTATTTCGTAAGTATAAGTATTGTGCTACAAAACGTCTATTCTGATTCTCCGTTAAAGTGTTGCAAACGTTTTTTTGAGGTTTTTTGTTTATAACAAATTAAGAAATGATATTTGTGAGTAGGAAACATATAACTATACATCTACGGACTGTCCCACGAGACTTGGGACCGACTGCTTCCTGCTAGTATTTTTGTGACACAAGAATCTCTATTGCCTGGTCTATACGTACTAATGATGATTCAAATGTCGCAATTTAGCAGCTTCGGGCGGCACAACAGCTGGATTTTCCACCTTCAATACGGTGATTTATTTTCCAGGTAAATGGTTTAATTTGATCATGGCGGACGTACTTCGCATATTTTCCGCATGAGGAAGTCACAGATACATAAATCCTCCCGAGAATGATGGAGTATCGCCAATTATAATGACAGATGGATATAGCAAAGTGACATCTAGTACAAATGCGTACGATAAAGTTCTGCCAAAATTTCAAACCGATTCAACCTTGTATCACCAAGGTTGCATTGACTTGTTTGTGTAAATTGAAAATGTTGGCTTCTAAAAGTTCTACATTTACCGAAGATATTATATTCTCAAAATAAATGTAGGCAGATCATTAACTCGACAATCCATAGGTTTCATCTAGTAGTCCAGTACTTTAAGTCGGGTACTCTGGTGATTTTAGTATCACAAATATACAACAATAATCCATTTGTTACTAAAAATACCTCATCTAATGCATACTAATGGTCTTCAAATGAGATTATACGGAATCAACATTTCATCGTAAATGTTTTACGGTTGTATCACGAACTTAGTAGCTATTTATAGTAAGAATTAATCATAGTATTGATCTATTATCGATGGGATAAAATCTCTGAATTTAATTGCTATCCTCACCCGGTGTCATCATAGCCGTCATGAGACATGAGAATTGGATGAGTAATATTCTAATAATCCGCCGAAATTACATAAACAATATCATGTGTAATAAATGAAAAATGGTAGTGAAAATATGAGTATTATAGTCGCTAGATAAATAAGCTGAGGGATTCAATGGCGTTACTTTGTATTGTCATTTTGTAAAAGTTTACATTTGTGTTATCCAGATGAATGATTCGTGGATTATAAAGTGAAACTAAAACGATGGAGATCCGATAAATTAGAGAAAATTATTGTTATATGTAATCAATTAGAATAATTTGAAACAGAAATGTTTTAGGCCCATGATTCAAAATTGCGGAGTACACAACTGAAGACACACTCAACTACCATTTGGGCTTTTGTAGTCGGTTTGTTTGGTGTCTTATTATTTATTTACCCTGGTTTGCCAGGGTAAATATTTTTTGGTTTTGGTTAACATGTTTTGTGTGCACCATTACTAAGACCGGAAATTATGGAAAATATGTTTCCATAGCGTTTTTTTTTCTTTTAATTGTAACATAAAACTAATAATAGTGTCAAATAAGAAATTGAGAAATAAATTATTACCGTACCAGTACGTCTAAACCAACTAAGTAACTTAACTAAATTATCAACTATATACACAAAAAAGTAAACATGGTAAGTAATGTCGCTTTTGTGATGCAATGCGCATGTGATTCACATATAAACATCGTCTACAAATTGGCTTGTTTGGCAGGAGTTTAAAAATATCAGGCCGTTTACCCAACACAACGAGAAAAATTATCGACAATTTAGCGCCTCTATTTTTGCTTCGAGTCATCGTTGTCAGTTTGTTTTGTATTGTTGAATATGATGTTGAAATCTTCTCAGACTAATACATTATTTTGTAATTTAATACCATTTTCTAGTTAGTTTATTGTTTTTTTTTAAGAACAATAAACTCTGCGTGTTACATTAGCCACTAAAACAATTTGTCACAAAGTTGTTTTTCTCGCGAGCCGCACGTTTTAATGGTTCATTTGTTTCGTTGAAAGGTTGAATTATTAGCGACGATACTGTGCTAAAGTGTCCTTTTCCATTTTTTGTTTCGCTTCATTACTTTACTTAATTTAATTATTTATTTATCTGCCATTATAAGAGAAAACAAATTACAATAATATATATTATTTCTTATATTCTTGTCTTTTTATTCCTTGCGTTTCCCATTGTGACTGATGATCCTGTGATCCCGTCCCGGGCTATTCGTATCAATCCAATAGATGCCAAGGCAAGCAGCCTTCTGATATTTTGTAATGAAATGATTTACCATGGATTCTCTGTATATAAAATTGAGGAAGAATACAACTTTTTCGTCCTCAAGAGCATAAATAACCAGTTTAAGCTATTATTAGCCATAAATGCAAAAGCAGACATTTGCATATCACATGACATTCTTTAGACGACTTGAGTTGCGATGATGAGCAGCACGTGGCAAATTAACTACATGAAATTGTTGTGGATATTAAAATATATAAAAATATTGTTGGAGCATAATAATATAGTAAACAAATTAGTGTTAACCTGGAAACAGAAAACAAATTGCAAATAAACATGAATGGAAGAGACAAAACCCCAAGACATTAAGGTTTATTTATTTTACAATTTCTCGTCAACTAATTCAATTGACAAGCATATTGCCTTTTCCAGAAATGGTTTTGAAAAAAAAACAACAGTTAATTCAAAAGCACATCAGCCTAGTGAGGATGACATGGTTGTTTTGTCGGATAAATATAACGAAATAAGAGCTAATGAAATGAATCATATAACAAAATGTGCACAATAACTTGGGTAACTGTTTGAGTCTACTTGATTCGCGTGGTTATAGGTTGACCAGAGCGCGTTACAAATTTCCAATTTCCAAATTTCCAAAAAATCTTATGCTCATTCTTGTATCATGTATAGGGTCCTGCAACTCAGCTCCCGTCCTCTGTAGCTCAGTTACTCATTAAGATAAGAGTTTGACATTTTGCAGGCTTAACTTGTACTTCAAGGTACATTTCAGGAAAGTATTTTTGATTATACAGGTTATACAAATTCTTTAACATAAGTACTTTAACATAAGTTTTCCCAAACCCCGAACAATCATTCGAAAAATACCAAAAAATGTCTTCTTTCCATGTAAATTTGAGGCCTCGAAAGGCCCCAATAAAAATCAAAAGTTCAACAAAAGACATACGTGGCCACTCTTTTTGGATTTGGAAACGATTTGGAGGGGATCGTTGCTTTCTAAAGAAAAATAACCAGCCTAGTGTTCATAAGGGAAAGACTGCTATCTAATAAATATAATAACAAAACACGAAAGGGGAGTTAGCTGCCCCCCTTGCCCCCCCTGGATACACCCATGAAACGAATGGCTTCGATTGTTAGACATTTTGTTTAGAACATAATTGTCTCTAATTGTAGCTTCTGCGTGACGATCAATCTTTCTGGGCTATCAGCCGATAAGGATGCTAAATCAATCAACAATATAATATATAACGAGTTAGATTACAACGGGGCAATTGTCAGAACCTATAAAAACTAGTAGCCATAATAACACCTGCAATTTTAGCCCCTGCGATCATCTAGCGCAATTATTGGCAACAAAACATTATTATTCCAAGTTTATGACACGCACTAAATTACAATAACAATGAGACGGGAATTGCGATGAAATTGAAACGACTTTTAACAAAATTGCCGAGAAAAAAAGAAACAATAAATAAGACTCGCTAAATCCATTAACTACAAACGACAAAATTAATCCGCTAGATAATTATGACAATTACATTAAGTCGTGGGGATCGCAAAAATGCAATTAGTGACGGATCATCGCGAGGCCGATACGTGAAACGAACAAATTAATAATGCTACGGCAGTCGGCACACGACACTCAAAAAACAACGGAGTTAGGCGTGATGCGGTATTTTCGTTATTGATGCGATGCAATTGGTTAATTACACTTGCAGAATATTCAGTCCAATTCTGTATCAAAATTGTTAACGCTAGCAACCGTGAAAGTTGTGAAATGCCAAGATCAGTACGTAAACAAGAACTTTGCGAAAAGTTGCAATTCTGCATGACCCTTAGAGCAACTGAGTGGTTAAAATATTTATCAACTGAGTTGATACTACCAATCTACCACTACCAATCTGACAGTTGTAAAAGTTTGCAACCCGGTTGCGTAATTAATTTTAGCTTATTAATCGCGATTCATATACAGTATGTCCACGAAAGTCCGCACCATAGGAAAACTTTTTTATAGTGTATTTCTCAGAAAATTTTATTCTTTATGAAAGTTGGCGGCTCGTATGAAACCAAAACTGCAACAGTCAATTATGTAAATTTCAGTGCCATATACCGAGCGATTCAGAATATATGAATTTGAGATAAAAGTAAAGTACCTTTATTTTCATATCAATAAACTTTATTTGGAAATGTTGTTCAGAAGCACTTTTTTTCTTAATTATTACTCTTGTGACAAATATTAGTAAATGCCAAATGTTATCATACCAAAATAACAAAAAAAAAATAAAAAATGTATTCAAATTTCTAAAAAATAGACTAAAAAGAACCTTTTAGTATCACTGGCATTTACAAATATTTGTCACAAGAGTAATAATTAAGAAAGAGAGTGAAAATATTTTTTTAAGTTAGGTGTCTCTGACTTCATATTTGAATATAATTTTTACTTCTAAACAACATTTCCAAATAAAGTTTATCGATAATAGTGAAAATAAAGGTACTTTACTCTTATCACAAATTCATATATTCTGAATCGCTCAGTATATGGCACCGAAATTTACATATTTGACTGTTGCAGTTTTGGTTTCATACGAGCCGCCAACTTACATAAAGAATAAAATTTTCTGAGAAATAACCAATAAAAAAGTTTTCCATATGGTGCGGACCTTCGTGGACACACTGTATGTGGGAAATGAATAAGTCTTTAGGTTCTGATAAAAGTTCACCCGCCGGTATTTCGGAGCGATTTTATACTCCATTTGAAGATTTCAGTCCACGAATTTTAGGTTAGGATTGGTTTTAAAAATACAAGACATTAAAGTTAGGTCAAAAATCAAGTATGTCACTTTTTTTGGAACTCACTGTAGTTTGCGCACTACTTTATATTGAACCAAATGTGCAACTCGATTTATATAAAAAATACAAAAAGATTTATAACTGAAGTAAAAAAGTAGACTCCACGTACGATATACAATTGTGATTCAAAATGAAAGCATAGTTTTTTATATTTCAGTTTTGAACACCTACAATTGTAGGTCTTTCTAATTCTATTGTATTTCTTTAAAAGTACAGCAATCAAAAATAAAAACACAAATATCGACGCCGAAAACCCGTTAACTTGTTTCTAGAGAACCTAAAGACATCAAATCGGTTTATTTTGTAACTCTGGAAAGTCCTGTAAGGCAGTTTCGGACTTAAGTAAATCATATGATTAGGACGAACTTAAAAAAAAAGAAGTTGAGTGAATTCAGGATGGTTTGTAGTATCAAACGGTTAAACAACATTTCTGAAACTGTATGCCTCAGTGAAAACAATTTTATGAAGATCAAAGAAATGCTTGCTACTGGAGGGAGCATTCTATTCAGTACAAGAAAAAAAGAACAAAGCTGGTATACATACATACAAGTTATTTTCTGGTGCGACCTGAATAACTCTGTTATGACTTTAAATCATTATTTTTTGTTCACTCAAAAGTTCAAAATTGACTACTGTGTGCGTTCCGTAAAATTATGTGTCACTGCAACTGAACGATCACATGCCTTTGAATTACAACATGTTTACACAGTGAGTATAAGGACGACGCCGACGCCGTGTTTTGATTATTGGCCTGGCACCAAAAACATCGTCGAGACCGCATAGCAGTGCAATTCTGCAAAATCTGTCCAGATCTGTCGTCCATTGAAAATTGCAGAACTATTTATCTAGTAAATGCAATCGTTGCAAACATATATAGATCTACAATACATTTTATACGTATTAATTTAAATTCAAAGCTAAAGTTAACACAAAAAACTACGGCTTGTCATCTACAACCAGCGCAGATCGGCTTCATCATTTCAACAATCTTAAACACAAAATATGGACCAATCCACAAAAGACTAACCTAGACTAGGCTTCTTTGTAGGTTGGTACTTTTGTACGACACACGATTATATTTAAGATAATATTGTTTGTGCTTATTTAAATCTACTAGGAAATTATTTCAGCTGAGAAATAATAATGCTAGCTCTTAAGTAAACCCAATGTTGATGACATTACTACATTCCTCATATAATAATCACAAAAATAATAATCACCGGTGAACACATAGATAATAAGTCTATCAATAGTAAATTCAACTGGGATTGTTTTTTAAACGATTAAAGGATGTATTGTATTCATTCATTATGCGAATTTTTAATGGCGTGTCAAAACCATGACTCACGTCGGAAGTAGTGTACATATTGAAAGTAGCTAGGAATAATTTTGATAGAAGCACGTGTAATATTAAACATAGTCCGACAAGTCTATCAAATATATTTCTCTAAACAGCAATATCATATACAGGTGATTACAAATGTGTCGAAAACAAACCTTACCCCTGTATGGTTCACGAAGTTGTTTCATTAGATAGTTTTGATGTCCTACTTTCTATATGAGTATATGACATTTTTTTTTTGTAGCAAAACCCTATCCAATCATGGACTGAAACAGGAGCGCTCCTCTACCATGTCTCGTTGCCTTTGTGTCCAGGGTCTGGACTGGCTTACGAGAAAAGAGCGAGCAAAGTACCAAAATGTCTTTCCCCTAACGTCTTTACATCGACTATAAAAACAAATAAATCAACAAGGAAAAAATAAATAAAAACAAAAAGATTAAAAATAGTTAATAAAAAAATAATAAAATTAGAAAAGTCTGATTAACAATTAAAAGATAATGCAAATCAATATTGATTTTTAATAATGAATTCAATGTTTAATTTCATCAATTCCTACCCAGTATAGCATGTTTATCCCTTGGTCAACAAATTTTTCGTTTTTGTTTTCACAGAAACAAGTTGGATAAAATAATGAAATGACTTGCGTTCTTGCAGTTCTTGTAAACATACTCCTAGTAACTGCAAATTTCCTAAAATTAACAATTTCTTATCGTAGAAACAGCAATCGATTCGATCCGAACTTTTAAATCACAATACTCTACGTTTCGCTACAATTAAATGCCACAATCTTTTAGTTATGTTAGTTCTTATTGAAGCTGAAACAGTTTCCTGCTTTATCATAACATACCTTAAATATGGATAAACAATAACAAAAAATAATCATGAAATGTAGTCCACCTATGTTTGCATCAATGTCACCGAAAGTATTAAGCTCAGAGAACAAATTTATCGCCACATTAAAGACCTAGGATGTGGGTACTAGGGTGGTTCAAATTATCTATTTTTATTTAGAAAGCAACGATCCCCAAAATCGTTTCCAAATCCAAAAAAAAAAGTGGACACATTTTTTTTTTCATCGAAGTTTTGACTCTTCATAGTGCCTGTCGAGGCCTCAAATTTACATAAGAAAATGCATGGGGAAAAGACATTTTTTGGTATTCTTCGAATAATTGTTCGGGGTTACTTAAGACTTAAGACTGAAGTTATAGGACTTGTAAGAAGACTTTCCAAGGAAGAATTTGACCTATCATACATATGGATTTGATGCCCCCAACCCACCCCCAGTGCCCTGAAAACTACCCTTAAATTAAAAAAATGTAGATTCTTCAGAAAATTTACCAATTAAATTTTTTCGTATACATGATATTGAAAACGAATAATATTTTACTTAATGATGATTTGATCGGTCCCAGGTCTCTGGTTCAAATCCAGGTTGTGGCTGCAATTTTTAATTTATTATAAAATTTACATACCACCTGTATCTCACCATTATGCATTTGAATAATATTTTATTATTTAAACAATGGAAATTATCCCAAAATATAAATGATGTCACTTGATAATAACAGTTGACCAGACCGACCTAAAAAAATGAAGGGAATTGCAAAAAAATTGTTTAAACAAATGGAATTTGTTTAAACAAATATGGGTTTATTAGCCAATAATATAGGCAAGATACCTCAAACAGGAAATTTATAATGATTACTATGAGAAAAAAGAGAATGAAGTGATTAGAAGGGTAAGTTTTCTGCAGAATGTACATTTTTCATTTAAGGGTAGTTTTCAGGGCACTGGGGGGTGGGTTGGGGGCGTCGAAGCCATATGTATAATAGCTCAAACTCTTCATTGGAACGTCCTCATGGAAGTCTCTTCCCAAACCACCAACAATTATTCGAAAAATTATTATAAAAATTCGAATATACCAAAAAAAAAAATCCCTTTCCCATGCATTTTCTTATGTAAATTTGATGCATCCATAGACACCAATAAAAATCAAAATTTCAAAGAAAAAAAACACTTGCTTTTTTTTAATTTGGAAATGATTTGGTGGGATCGTTCGTTTCTAAGTGGGTACATAATAAATAAATACTTAAAAATATTGAAAGATGTAGGTCTGGGAAGTCAATATCTATTCTGTCAAACAAAACAGAAGTTTGCTGATGACAGATGACTTGACAGAATAGATGTTGATATAATATTTCCGTTCTGAAAACCCGCTTTTTAATCGTCTCCTAAACCTACATCTTTCAATATTTTTAAGTAAGTTAATATTGTGTATAATTTGTTCTGACAAGCTTAATATTTTCGGCGATATTGAAGCAAACATGTTCTGAAAATTTAAAAAAATAGAAATATTGCTTAAAACATTGAAATAAAGCTATATAAAACTATTCGCATATCTTGATAAACAACAACTTTTTCCGAAAAAAAAATTGACCTCTAAGATAATCGAAAAACTGTTTTCCCATTAACCCCCATGTATCTCGTTTTTGCGTCATCTTTTTAGTGAAATAAAAATCTGTTTATTTTTTAGTATTTTTGAGTGGTTGATGTTTCATTCAGACATTAACGCTAAACATTTTTACTTTTATTATTTACCTAATAGCCGAAAAGTGACTTAACCCCTTTCAACAATAAGTGATTCAAGTGTCCCATACAAACCGCTCGAATTCATGTTTCTCTTTGTACACGTACAACCTTTTCAGTGTTATTCCCCACCTCCCCCACCCACTGATAATCGCAAACTCTCGTACGAAAGCAAAAGTTGGCGAATTCGTTCAACGAGAGACCTAGATTTGGTCGCCTTGACGACCGTGGCGCGGCACTCTTGTGGTGGAGGCAAGGCGGTATTATGAAAATGCACGCTTGATATTGACCCGAACAATGTCCGAAACGCAGAAAGAAACGTTACGTCGCAGTCTCGAGAAATTGCGAAATTCGCAAACGTACAACCGCGGGCACCTGCTCTTGCTACACTTCACGGCGGTCCGGTTTTAGCTTTTCAATTATTATAATGACTGGTGTGTTGTTTATGAATTTATGGTGATTGTATTCTAACCGTAATTATTGTTTACGATATTTAAATTTAAAACGCCAACAACCTTCATCACTTGTGTTAATTTGCATGAAAAAATATGTTGCTGTCCAGGGTGTTCGTTTGATTTTGTTTATTACCATTATCTACCACTGTGTGATGATTGTAAGTTCAAATACTGTTTATGGATGACATATCAAAATACTTTTTATGAAAACCAAAACTCTGCTTATCACAAAACATCAGATTTTGCAAAAAAAACTACTTATAATAGATGACCCAACCTAGTGCTGCTGTCTTTACAGTTCTCTTTGTCGATAACGAAACAAATGTAATACAACTTTCATTTCATTTCATTTTTTCCAGAAACAGTCCACATAAACATTATTTATCACCGCAATAACATGGATAACGTTTATTTTAACCATTTTTCTCTAAAATTAACTTATCCTATTTTGAGAATGTGACTTTTCGTTGCAGAAATATCAACCTCAAAATTCCACACCACGGCATGGTGCCATTAATTTGAAATTACAATTAGTCCAAGAGGCAGCAACGGATTTCGCTAAATCATAAAGAATAGGGCTTTAACTTTCAGAATTTGTCCCTTGTAGCGTAACAATAATCAATAATCGATAAAAGTCTGGCAACTTTCCGGGTGTGGTTTTAAAGAGCGAAAAATAAAAAAATACATTGTTACATAATCAGCATATCAGCATGTTCATTCTTGCTTAAGAAACTTTCTGTCTCATTTGCGGAAATTGATGTATGCTATAATAGATATCTATGACTAGATAATCCTTATAATGATACACAGCGATGATTACGATGACAGTAGCTTTGAATAATAATGAGTTCTTTTGAATAATGACATCATTATTCAAAGGAACCGTAATTATTATTCAAAGCTATTGTCAACACTCACGCGGTTGACAGTTCGCATAGCCACCAATGACAAAGACATTTAAAATATTTGATAAAAATGGCATTTATGGGTTGTAGGTAAACGGTTGTATTTAGCCCGCACATAACGGATATAATGTGCTCGCACGCTTATACACTCGCGTACGGCTCCCATACAAACAATATGCTAGCGATTTATATCCTTAATTACGTGCTCGTCATATAATATATATACTGACGGACATAGAACTGTAAAAAACACATAGCTGTTATAAATTTATTTCAAAGTTTGGCATTTATATTAGGCAATCTAATCAATCCGATAAACTGGACATGTCTTCCGTTTAAGAATGTGATGGTCCGCCACGATGTTCTACACATTCGCTAACACGTCTGGGCATGGTCCTAATCTGGTGATCAATAAGCCTCTTGAGGCATCGAGTCCCATGCTCCCTGTATCTCATGTTGAAGTGGCGTCAAACTCTGAGCGGGCTACGGTAAAGTTAATAGTCTCCTACCGATATTGTCCCACACATGTTCAATAGGTAAAAGATCTGGAGATTTTGGTGGCCATGGCTTGGTTTTGATTTGAGCGTCATCTAAGTAGTCTATTATTATTCCAGCTACATGTGGTCAGGAATCATCTTGTTGAAAAACTGATTTCGAAGCGTCTGAAACTAGGGTCTAAGATGCGGTCCAAGAATTTCTTGGATATAACGTTGGACATTTAAGTTATCCTTTCTTGAAGACTAGAGGACACCTACTACTAAAAGCAATAGCCCCCCCATATCATAACCCCAGCAGTGCGATCGACAGCTCGTTCAACAACAAACTGAAAAATTCGTCGTTTGCCACGTCGCGTCGCCTTCTCATCCTTGCCCGTCCATCATGCATCTCTGAACAAAAGCGGAAAAAGCGTCACTAAAGACTACAGTATTCCATTCGTAGTTCTATCGCAGCCGTTCTCTGCACCAGTGAAGACGGTTCCGTCGATGTTCAGGAGGGGTAACACCAAATGTGGACGGTATGACAACAGACCAAAACGTCTCATCCGACGATAAACGGTACGCAACCCAATGTTCCTTCCATGTTCTCCAAACCATTGATCTGTAATCGCCCTGGTACACGAGAAACGATCTCTTACAGCCAGCTGTCTTAAGGCGGCGATCTTAACGCTCTGTAGTTCTTGGACTACGTGCTGTTCCTCTAGCTCTTCGGGCTTCTTGAAGAACAACAATTGAAACGTCTCAACTCACTATTCAAAGATTAGACACACTGCGGCTACAACTTACTTTAGAACCCCTATGCAGGTTTTAAACCAAAAATGCAATAGTAAAGGAAACAGTGAACGCATATGGTCGAAAGTTGAACTCAATATTGGTAGAGTCCATCGAGATAGTATAGAAGAGGAGGAGTCATATCAGCTTAAAATTGGGATCACTTTATGTCAAATCATACCGTCCGTTAGTCCCATAGTGTCAAATTGACAAGCCGATACATTATATAGGTTTAAATAGTTTCTAGTGCACTATAAGTATTTTTTTCTAACTAATTAGCATGGCAGCATGTGATATAAGAAGCTGTCGCAGCAGATAGGGTCCTGGCTGCAATAAATCAGCGGATATTACGTTTCATCGGGAAGTGACGTTAGATGTCAGTCAAATGACAATGAACAGGCCCGTATTCAAGAAAAATTTGACTTAGTTTTTCGTTTATTTAACAATTAAATGTAGGTTTCCAAAGATTTGTGCGCAGCAGGAATTATGGATACAGATTGTAGACCGATGTAACCGGAAGCGGCCAAAGTCCAGTATTGTGTGTTCGAAACATTTTATGGAGCTATGTATAGACAGAACATCACCAAATCGCATCAAAATAATAAAATGGTTTTGTTTACAGGCCAATAGGTTACAAAATGTTTAATACTTATTTGGTCATATTCATATTTGTTCCACTTATAAGTTTTATTTTACATTAAGTTAAACAAATGCAACATTTATTTTACATTATTTGTTATAACCTTAATCCAGAGTATTATTGTGTTTATTATACATTTTCACTTTCTTTACTTGATCAAATATATGTGCTATGTTGCACTGTCTGCAATATTACAGAAAAATAATTATAATTAGTCCGGGCCTGTGCAGACCGACCGTCGTATAGTCCCATAAGCCACACCTACTGACGCCGTTTTGATTATATGAAAAACGTCGTCATAGCGTCTCCTTTCTATACTATCTCGATGGTAGAGTCAAAACACGCATGTATGCAAAATATTATTGAAATAAAATCATAACTACTATGAGTTTACATTTTTATATCATTCAGTATCCTATTGTGTGTCCCCTCTAGTAAATAGAAACGCAACTTACCCCCAAATTTTCACGGAAATACATACACGTTTTCTGTGCACGTGTGTATTTACAATAAACAGCAATTCAGGCAAATCTTGACCTGAAGACTAATGTGCTCTAAATTCTTGGGAATAATAGACAAAACCGAGGTTGGCGGTCAATAACGTTTACTAACTATTCTTTATTATCATTTGTTTATTGTTATTTAAACAATCATATGAGACGTTTGGTGTATCATTAGGTTAATTGGGTAACACTTGATCGATACTGTCATCCTACAAAGCGATCTTGAATCCAACACAATCCGATCGAAAACATGTGTCAAAGACCGATGTTTTTCAAACCCAGCTCAATCCAGGCTTCCACTGCAGGCCGCCCGGTAAATCAATCCATGTGCCCCACCCGGTAGAAACTCAAACTCCCAGCAACGTGTTTGTGTATTAAAAAATTTCAAATAAAATAGGCTTGTTCGAGCAGCACCAAAATCTTACTTCTGCGCATGCAGAATGGGGGTCTTGTCCGTCCAAAACCATTATGCGCATGCGCAGAAGAATACCCAATTCTTTTTACTGCTGCTCGAACAAACCTATTATCATCAGCCGTTTCATTACGTGAATTAAATGAACAAGTGTAACCAGTGCCTCTGTGTGACTGCCTAACAACGATTTGAGATGAAGTTTGACATATGATTTTTTGCTTAACCATGTCAGAATCCCTCCTGAGGTTGAAATAGTAGGGTGCTTTTGTGACGGAAAACAACATAAAAATTCCACACCGGTTAGAATGTTAAGACCCAGTTCTACCTGTGCTTAAACGCGTTTTCTATTACAGGTGTTAATTATGGTTCAAAATTGATGAAATTCTCAGTGTCAATTCTTAGATAAATAAGGAGTTTGGCTAGGCCAAAAATAATTTTTTGGTAATATAAAAATTAATTTTACTTTTACATTTTTCTCTTTTTTTTCAAATATAATACCCCTAGCCAAAGTCACAATACAATAATAGATTTTATATCTAGGTAGAATTTCAGCCTAAACATTATAACTTTTCCGCTAACCAAAAAATGCGATAATTGTCAGATATGTAAACAATGGCCATATTTCGGCTGTTACGTATGGCCAGCTCATCGCAGACTCCATAAGCTTTAATCGATACGTAAACCACGGCATAGACAAGCGCCCCGACAGAAAAACATCGAATCTAAACATTTTGTTTCGTAATTACGATGTTTTTACAACGGAGAATTCAGTTTTTGGCTCCTTAAAATCGCTCCACTGCACGTCAAGACCATTATAGTGGTCTTTCCTATCGTGGGACATTCTTCGTACTATTTGACCGCATTTTCAGCCGTATAGAAAAGAAGAAAGAAAAACAATTATAGACCCACAAGAATATACAGCCATTCTTGATCACCAAAAACCCCTTGATTTTTGCTTCCTGGGAACGTACTAGTTACGACTTCAAAGCAGCTGTTTCCGCTATTTTTCACATCACAGGACAGTGATAACAGGATTTTACAATTTTAGCTTCTAAACGAGTTTTGCTCCTTAGAAACAAGATGAAAAATGACATCAAAATAAGAGTTGAAACTTGTTATAATTCGGACCTTGGCACTTTCAAGAGCGTGTCAAAGAACACACAAAATAATTCAGGAACTTCCACAGAGGAACCTTACCGCGTGGCTACCGGCGCTCCTGAAGCTCCAGCAAAGATAAATGACGTGAATAATTAGCACACCAAACATTTTGGAGATCAGTGGATGGCCATCAAATTCCTCAAATATTATACATAGAAAGGCCCTAAATTAAAAAAGGTAATTTTTCTGACGAATGCGAATATGTTGCCAACGTAAACTACGATGAAAATGTTTTGATCTAATGACAATAATAATTATAATTATGTTTATAATTATATCATAAATATGTTTATAATTATACCATAAATATGTTTATAATTATGATTCAAAGAAGTGTGTTAATACCTCCCAGTATTATAGTTTTTTACAGATTTTCCCTGTACATTTTTCAAAACCAGCTTAATCCAAACAATTTTTAAATATAAATAATTATACAGAACTTGGAATCACTCCATAGGTTATAGAACCAAAAAAATATATATTTTGACAAAATTAAATGGGCAGAGCGTTTTTTCTCGCTCTTGTAAAATTTACAAAAATGGTTTGAGCTGGTTTTGATACTAACCGCCGTATATATAATTTAGAAAGGGTGATAGTGCAAAAAACAAATTGGACAAATTAAAAAAAAACACGATAAAGTAAATTTGCAGTCGTTCGCCTGCACAAAATTGCAATGCCAGCAATATTTAGAACAGCTCTCTTATTGCTGCAAGCTATTATTGTACAGAAAGATAGGGTTTAGCAGAACAACGTATAACGTAATGGAAATTGGTTCATTGACACGGCAGTATAAGTAGTAAACTTGATAAAGTACGCAGGTACTAGAGCCGTAATTAGATTGAGACGCGAAAGTAATTATCATGACTAGGCGTGCGTCACGCTACGAAGCGTGCTCAGTGTTCTATTTCTAAGGCATTGCACATGATGGACCACCGCATAACAACAATAAAGCTCTATATCGGCATTTAAGACACACATAACGCATATAGGTACAAACCTAACACGTATGATTGCTACTCACACCTGAATATTACTGAGTTCCTACGTTATCAAGCCACATAGTGCAATTACACCGACACATCAAAAACCAGGAAAAGTATACTAAAAAAGGCTGATATATTTGTGGTTTTAATGCAAGAGAAGAGAATGGGAAGGACATGAATCATCCACATAAACATAGTAATGCGCTTGTTAAAAGGTGGTAAAAAACGCATAAACAAAGAAATAAAATTAAAAGTGTAAGAAGTGTGGAACTGGCTAGGTATAATGGTGTTAAAAGCCTCTAAAATCCACGGGAAGCAAGCCAGAACTATAAATATATTTTAAGGTTGGTTAATCCGGTAAAAAGCCCAAATGGACAGAAATTTGTTGTTAACCCCGTACTCCTGAACCCACTTTCAATTTGTTATTATTATATTGACTAAATTTTCCTTACATTCTCAATTTTCAAATTTTTTTAGTTTTGTTTTTTACACAAGTTTTATATATATATATATATATATTATTTTTTTTTTCATTGGTTTTGTACCTGTCCGTTTTGTCCTTTTTTGCGTTTCTAAGTAAATTGTCGTTTTTTCATTGTTAGTAAATTTGTTTTTTACGCACCTTACGGTATGCTTTCGATAGAGGACCAACCGCACACCTTGGTACAAAAGTTGCCTACCTTTTGACAATTCTCCTACCCCTGTCCCCCTTTCTCTTTTCTTTGACTTTTAACTTTAGTTTGGACCTGTTATTCATCCTGTTTCCGGCGTTTAGCGTTTTTGTGCGATTATTGTTAAACAAATTTTTTTCTTTCTTTTTGTTTTTTACCTGTAACCTATTTGTCTTTAAAAATTTTTTTTTTTTTTTTTTGTGTTTCACTTTCTTTCTTCTAAGTTGGTACACTTTCATTGTATTGATTTTTTTTTTACGTTACCATCGCAAATCATGTTACACGCGGTTCGCTAAGTGTCGTTTTTTTTCACCGTTTTTATCTATGTAATCCAATTTTATTGTCTACTTACTACACTGACAAGATGTTACAAATTGGACTGTTTATCACATTATAACATCCGTTCGTTTTTGTCTGTGTTCTTAATGCTGCTGCCTCCATTACATGTTCTATCAAACCCTTCTTTGGACCTAAATGGCTGATTCGTGTTTTTGGTAGGCCCATTATTTTTAGTAGATTGATTGTCTAGCGTCGCTCTTTGTACCTTTATGACTTTTAGGTTCTGAAGATGCCTATAATATTAGGCGAAAGTACTCAACAAATAGAATAAATGCCATAAGAAAGAAAACTCCAACAACTTTTTTTCTGTCCATTTGGGCTTTTTACCGGATTAACCAACGTTATATTATTACACTGCCCAGTTACCCACTGTTATTATAAATATATTATCTGTAATAAAACCAATTTAGAAATATTTTGCTACGTAATAGTAAACAAAGTAAATAATATATAGCACTGGTTGGTTTTTGGTTAAAAAAAATATTTTATTCAATAATTTTTTCTTCAAGTCCGTAAACCGAACACATTTAGATTATAGATTTTGTTATTTGGTGTTTTGGGGAATTAATGATTGCAAATGCAGTACCTATTTGGGCCTTCACTTTTTAGTTAGAGTTGACACACTCCGGTGCCATGTGAAGAAGGTTTCGACTGTGTCAATATTGATCTTCTAATAGCTAAACTTGATAGATATGGACTTAGGGGACAAGTCAAAAATTTAGTAGTCATATATTATAGGAAGAACGCATTGCTGCAAATTAAAGAATATGAACAGTAAAACGTATTTGTCAGATGTATTGTCAATAAATGTTGGGGTACCACAGGGAAGCATACTTGGGCCACCTCTCTTTATAATTTACATCAATGATATTTCTTTGTCACTGGCCACTCTGGCTAAGATTGTCTGTTATGCCGACGACACTATGATAGTTAATCAGTCTCATGAGGTAGACCAACTAGTACAAACCACTGGCCGATGTTTTAGTACTGTTGCAAAATAGTTTTCGTCCAATTGTCTACGTCTAAATACGAAGAAGACCAAGTTTATATTGTTTTCCAATATTCAAATTAACACCTCAAATATGACCTACGATGGAGTGAATATCGATAAAAGTACATCTGCTAACCTTTTGGGTCTAACTGTTGCCGACAGCCTTTCTTTCAGACCGCACGTTGATCCAAGTATGCAACAAAGTCCACAAGAACATATACGGTGTTCAAATTCTCGTGAAAAATACATAGCAACATAGCAAAACCCTCTTCTTTGCTAATATTCTGTCGCATCTGCGATATGCCATTATTTTCTGGGGTTCGACACCGTACGCTGGGCGGGCTTTTATTTACGGAGAATGTAGACAGAATGCAAGAAGTGCAAATTGGAGTCTTCGTACAGAAACTTTGTAAAATCCCCGTATTAGTGATAGGTACGGACCACTTTTTCCCGTAGTACTACACATTATAAAAACATGCGGGTAATAACAATTAAAAAATAAAAATAATAGGTCATGACATTTGTTTTCTTTTGACTCATGACTTTATCATACAATATATAAAATTAATAGTTTAGCTGCTTAAGAATCGATTTTATTGAGATAAATCGTAGGTATTGTCAAAGCATCAGCATTTGACTACCTACACTACGTCATTAGAATAATAGTTACTTATGTCACAAGTACCGAAAGTACGGAATAGCGCGACGAGCGGTGATACGGCCCGTCACCGAAGGCGGAGCGTCGGCGTAGCACGTGAGCGCGTCGCGCTATCTAGTTTTTGGCAGGAGAGCCATCAACGTTTATTGTGTTGCTTTTTGAGAAACATGTATTTAAAATAAAATAAATAAAAAATGGTTATATTTCTGTATAGGAAATGTTAGGTTGGTACCACTTTGACGAAACGTCAAGTTTAAGAAGCTAATTCAAATTCTGACAGATTTATATTTGTTCATGACACTGTAGATGTCACATCCGTACCAACATACATACTAAAACAAAACTACAGTCATCGCTATACTTTTCTACTCAATTTAACGTTTTTAGAATTATATATAAAGACGGGCTGATATTTCTTATCAACAATCAAATTGGTGATCTTATTTCATTTGAAATTTGTATTTTGTAATTTGCCGCACTAGAGCGGTAACGTTCCATAGCGGGTCTACAACCTCTGATGAAATCAGCCGTTTTCAAGTGTGACAGCACAAAAAAATATTTGTCAAAATCCTGGCTACTATGTAGTTTCATATCAATGCAGATGCGACCGATCTCGATCAAATAGAATTTGCACTTGCAGCTAAACTATTAATTTTACCAAAAAATGTCATAGGCATAAATTATTCAAAATTTCGTCTACTTTAATTTATTATTTATCTATTTTGACGATATTACAGAAATGACGAAAATCGTTGAAAAATGCTAAGAATAAATAGCCAGTTCCTTTGGACCATTTTGAACCAAAAGCTTTTCAGCTCTAAGTTTGGTCATAAAACTACTAAATACGCACTTTCGTCCCGATACCTTTAGTAGTTTCTCCGGAATCGACGTCACAAAAATCGTTTACACACGCACACACACACACACACAGACATTTTTTTGTACCTTGGTCAAAAATGTTCAGGGGACCCATAAAGACCTATTTCCGCTAAAATCTCAATTTTTTTTCGGCGTGATTACAATACTTTACATACTGCGTATGATAAAGTAATATATCAAGATTTTCACCACTCCAAATTACTGCACCCATTTCGTATTCAGTTCACCCTACCGTGTCTACAGAAGAAACTAGACGACTTGCTCAGCGAGCTCAATGAAAGAACATTCGACAAAATGGCGGAGGCGCCAAATTTTATTACTAAAAACTTACGTGGTGATATTTTTAAGTTAATATTACGATATTACTTAACAAGTATATAATATAGATTAGAAGTCACGAGAACGAGTGAATTATAGCTATTATGTGGGACTTAAATACGACGTTTTATCTACGAATCATACATTATATCTCATAAGTTACACAGGCCATGCAAATTTTATCGATTTTAAATTGCCGGACAGCCAAGTCAATATTTTTGTTCGAGTACTGAAGACAAAAATTTTGATTTGGTCCTACTTCTGTTTTGTAAAACAGACATAAAGATGCCGCTAAAACTCGTTCTTACCCATTTGTGATCCCATAGAAAACAATAAAGTGGTGTAATTGAAGATGTGACAGTACTTTAGACTACAGATTGCTACCATAATTAGATCGAAATTTCAACGGAGTCCACTGACAACTTATTCAGATAGGTTTCTTTCGTGGAATCCGAATCTGAAGACAGAAATATTGAATGCAAAAAAATGCAAGAATATGCAGAGCTTCTATAAACAGTCAATAGAAAGCCGCCAATCTTTTGGCTGACATTCCAGCACATCCAGGTTTAAAATATTCCTGAAATATATTGACAATAAACAAACTCATCTATAATCTTTTACTACATGACAGATATATATTATTTCAAACCAATGAAACTGAAAAAATATTGTCGAAAATTTACCAATTTGGCAATTTTGATTCAATAATCTGACTCAATTAGATGGATCGTCTATTATTTTCGGATCTACATAAACAAGCATCATCATCATCAAACGTTCTCTCGTAAAATTTCGCGAGTTGCTCGTTCAGCTCCACTCTACTACGCTTTCCAAAAATAATCTACCCAAATAAATTATCCTTTAGAACCTATTTGTCTCTACCGGTTGGCAGTAATAGATATACAACGGACACTCTTCGCGCCTCTATATATATTTATGCCGTAGTACGGTTGGCCGTGTGCAGTGATGACGTGATCACAGCACAGCCTGAAATATCGGAATTTCGCGGCCCAATTTACAGAAACTTAACAAAATGAAAAATGTTCAAGAAATGTGTAATTGTGTAATACTTGTTAATTTGATCGTAATTTATAGTGCAGAGCACCTGTCATTTTAGCGTAATTGACAAGCGGAATAATAATTTATTAATGCTCGACGGCATGTCACTAGCGGTGCTCGGTAATTGATAGTTTTCTATTTTACCGGCAATGCATGGAAATATTTTAGCGCGCGACCTTCGCTATGGACAGTGAATTGTAATGTTAGGTTAACGTCGACTCTTTCGACACTTGGGCAACGGTGTTAATGAATGATGTAGCATCACACGCCAAGATATTATTTATAATAATTAACAGGCGTGATTGTCTCGTCGCCATTTCCGGTTAAAACAAAAATTGAAGACACTGTTGCCAAGACAACACAATTTACACATACTCTTAGTATTAGTCCGAGATCCCACTGCAAGATTACATTACTACTTCCATCTGTTTTTTAATCAAAATAAATTTTGTATAGATAATTTTGAATAGAAGAATGTGGCCGCAAGTATTTATAATTAACATTAAATAAATTATTTTTTTTTTCAAACAAATTTTACTTGTTTTAAGATAAATTATACTCCAATGCAAAGAGATACGTAGATAACTTGAAAAGTTTGCTGAATTCGTTCAGGTTTCACCGTGAATTAACTTGCAAAGCAACCACAATATCGACGGGGACCTTTTTAGTCGTTATTTGTCACGCCCAGCCAAAGGTGTATACAAAAATCCAGATGGATTGGAATTTTGTCCGAAGTTTGCCGCCTTTTCGTATAACTTGACTGGGCCATGTACCGTATTCTAGTCTAAGTTAAAAGAATTTTTTTCATACCCCATTTTCAAGTTCTATTCAACTAAAATAAAGTTATTGAAGAAAACTTCAATAACTTATAAGAACAGTAACTTTACTGTTTAACTTTTTTCTGCAACCCAACTGTTGAGCTGCAAATTGGAATCGTCCGTACGGAAGCTTGTGAGGCCAATGGTGCTCACTTTGAGCAACTTGTTTAAATTTTGACTGTTAGGTCATTGAAAATATCGTTATTTACGCGTTTCGTAAAATCCTCGCATAACGCCGCGTTTACATTGGTATAGTAATTGGGTTAGTTACTTGTACCACTCACTTGTAGGATAGCTACATGCGTCATGGAAACTACATGAGCAAGTACTTGTAACGGTACTAGTACAAGTAATCTGGACAGGGAAGTGGTAATCTGGACGGACGGCTAGTCACTTGCCACTTGCAAATCGTCTACCCTTCCCCCACCCAGTTCTAGCTGTCAACCGTAACCTCTCCGATACACCAATGATGCACCAATGTTTGTAAACAGCCAGTTGCAAGTGCGTATGTACTATCGTGGCCATATATTATGTCCCCTCTTCTGACGTCCATCTTCTCGCAGATCGAGGGGCGCAAAACTATGAAAAAATTCTGATGCTGTCCTTGATTAGTATACTACAACTCATAAAAATTAGAAATATGTATGTGTTGGCGTTTTCCCGATTTTTCCAAATTAAGAAGAATTGGCGCTGTTTTTGCCCCGTACATTTTATTCGTTTATCTTTAGCAATGAATTACTCCGGAAATAATTCATAGATTTGAACGAGTTAAAAAGTAAAATCACCTGCGTAATCTTAGCTTTCAATGTGCATTTTTGTAAAATCATTTTATTAGTGCTTGACCAACAAAAAGCTATATTATGCAATGCCAGCAATTCCTTTATTAGAAGAGCTAAAATAATGAAATATAGACGATAGGCTATAGGCATAATCATTGTTTATCTGGCATTTCCCTACAAAAGATCGAGTTGAAGCATCTCATGATTGCTGCAGTTGACGCGGCGCTCTTCGGTCTTTGCGGCGAGCGAGGGAAGGGATCGACAGCGACGCTGCCAGTAGTGGCGGATCGCACGTGCGTTAGTTACTATAACAACAGTGTTTACGGACACAATACATATAACGACACGGCGATTATGCCTCGCCAAAGAAATTTTGATATCCGGCGACAGATTACCGAATTAAAAATAATGGCAAAGTGAGTCAATAAGATAACAGAACCACGGACAGGCATTTGGAAGTCCCATGGGAATTCTTGGCAATTTAAATCGGGCTTCGGGATTAACATTTAAAATTAATGAGTGATCTGCAAAAGATGATAATATGTGTTTACAAATTTAAGATGCTAAATTGTACAATTTTTTTGATATTTTTAAATTTTATATGCTCAGAGCTGACGTTTGTAATATATGTAATATATCAAGAGTTGTATTTATTTAATATTGTTTGTGCATGTATTTGAATATTATTAATAAATAAACTGTTGAAACTGTCTTAATAGTTTGAATATTTATATAACAAAATCGGGCATACTTTTTAAATATTTTTGGGTTTTATCAAGCAAACTTAATTTACTATTCACCACTAACCGGAAAATCTGGTAACTTCATATTATTAGATCTATCCGCTTCTATGAAAATCTTGTTTACAACCTTATTGTATAAAAACTGAAGAAAACATAACCGCCAATCGATAGAAGAGATATCTCTCGTACCGGGTTACATATTATAATCAAAATTATGCAACAATTAAGAATTTAATTGTTACTTAAAATTACTACCTTGACAAGTTATCGTTCTTTTTGTGTATTGATAATAAGCTGCCCCGGTTCTCTCAGCTGTGTCGGTTCTCTCCGACATGACAGCACCGCTAACGCCTCCCTTCCCCGCAGCACACCAAAGACTGTAGGGCGTCGGAATTCACGCGGAGTTTCAGCACGATCTTTTGTATGAAAAATGCAAGATAATTAATTATGTAATAAACTTTAAACCTATGAATTATTGGGTCTATAGTCTATATTTCATTATTCTAGCTCTTCTAATAACGAAATTGCTGGCATTGCATAATATCGCTTTTTGTGGGTCAACCACTAATCCAATGATTTTACAAAACTGCACATTGAAAGCTAGAATTCCGCAGGTGTTTTTACTATTTAATTCGTTGATATCTATGGATTATTTCCGGAGTAATTAATTGCTAAAATTAAACGAATAAAATTTACAGGGCAAAAACAGCCCCAATTCTTCTTAATTTGGAAAAATCGGGAAAACGCCAACATATACAGCTTTCTAATTTTTATGAGTTGTAGCATATTAATCAAGGACAGCATCAGAATTTTTTCAATTTTGTTCGCACCTAGTTCTGCGAGAAAATCGACGTCGAAGGAAGGGCCATAATATATGGCCACGATAGTACGTACGGTCGACAACAGTATTTTCATTTGTTATCGTTGTTTTTTAGTTTAGTTATGAAAAGGTGGTCAGAAGGGGACAGTGTAAAGTTTCTTTTATTATGGAAATTTGCGAACCTTTCCCTTCTCTAACAGAACATCCTGCATATTTTACTAACTATTTTCTAAGAATTTTATATAGAAATTATTTTAATTTTTAAATTTTTATGGATTGCATTATCTTTTGTTATAAACTCATGAACTTTTATTTTACCCAAACGGATACTAAATAAACAATCCAAGAGCAACTAACAACACAAATAGAATTAAATTAAATGTTCAAACTGCCACATGGATTCTTTTAATTTGATGTTTTGTAGTTTTGTTTAATTGTCTATAACTCAAAAATAATGCAATTTATAAAAAAATAATTCCTATATAAAATTCTTAGAATTAGTCTTAGAATTACAAAATGTAAAATATACAGTGTTCTGTTAGAAAAATTAAAACTTTACAAATTTGCATAATAAAATGCAAATATATTTGAACGAGAGGTTGTTTAACCCCAAAAAACATTTATTAGATTTTTTTGTTGAAAGCTTACCAAATTTCCTTAATAAAATAAACAGCCTGTATATTAAAAATATATTTAAACAATAGCCTGTTTAAAGCCAAAAACGTTAGTATGAAGCAATTTTTGATATTTCTTACGGTTGGAGAATTATTTAGGTCTTCCGCTAATTTTGGCTAACCCTGTATAGACGTATAGTGGAAACAAATAAATATCTATTATGTATTAGGACGTATAGGGGAAACAAATAAATATCTATTATGTATAATTATGTATTATACTAGAGTATACTATATAGACGTATAGTGGAAACAAATTAGTATCTATTATGTATTATTATATTATGTATTATTTATATTACCGCGACGCGACCGCGACAAGAATTCATTGTCCTTCCGTTGCTCTACTTGTACTAGCATGCATAAATCCACAGTCACGTGTAAACAGCTACTGTCTTCTGCCTACGACAGTAGACTAGCACGGACAGCTAGTAGTACAAGTAACTAACCTTAGCTATACCAATATAAACGCGGCTTAAGAGATAGCTGCAGACCACTTTTTGCTGTAGTATTATGTACGCATTATGAAACGTGTGGGTAGGCAACATTAACACCTTCAACTGCCAATTTTTGGAAAAAATTATTCAAGTTCTTTGTTCATATTGAGTTGCATTACCCTTCCAAATTAACGCACTCATTTCGTAGACGTATAGGTATAGTACATTTTATTTCTTCTCCCATCTGAAATCTGTTGTACAATATATTGTTCTGTTTTTTTTTGCAAAATAAGAGCCACGATTTGGCAAATTTATTGGAGTATCAAATAAAAATGTCTTGTTTGTGCGGCAGGACTTTTACGACACTATAAAAATCACCTGAAATACCTACATACTTACTCCTACAAGTTTATTAGCGTTATCAAGGACAAGCAAAGTTTATATATGTTTTTACAAATTCCCTGGCCCTCTATAGTGAAAACAAAAATATATTATGTAAAGAAATTTTTATTTTGATGCTTTTTTTCGATTAGTCATAACGCATAGACAAACTGGAAAGCTTTTGGGCTCTTTGGACCTCCCCTAATTGCAAACAAAATAGTCAAATGACTATTTTGGGTTCAGTAAAATAAATTATGTAAACACAAACTCCCGCCCGACCTTAGAAACGATTCAAAAATTGTATACAATATTGGTTACTATTCCAAAACGTATAGATTACGCCAGTAAGGTGTCAGTAGGGATCCAGATCATTTGCGTTTGCCTGCATCAAATGCATTTTTCTACATGTCGGGGGTTACTTAGACCACTGATTAAATTAATTTGAAGTAGTTGGTTCTAATCGAATCCTGTTCACCACATTTCGCGTACAACTGGAGTAGCATATCCGAGATATTCGCAAAGTGGCACAAGCAAAGCGACGCCCCGCACCGAAATAGACCGACGCCGACGCCTTGCCAACACGGCCGGCAGCTTTCAAAACTTAAATTCCTTGTAGCGTAGAACGAGCTACCACGAATCCGTTGCAGCGGATCACAACGTGTGTGTGTGTGTGTGTGTGTGTGTGACATCTATGTTTATTTTGCGTGTCGACTGCGGCCATTGTTGCAAGCCGTTGCGTGTGTTTTGCTAGGTAAACGGTCCATCTCTTTTTACGACGACCATACCGCAAACTAATTAGAGATAATGAGCTAGTAGCTGAGTTTTTAATGGGTTTTCCGTGAGGTTGTGTTATTGCCTTACAACAAATAGCAACAGCAATAAATAAGAATAATTATGTACATTGTAGGTACTACGATGTTCCAAGGACCAAACAAGTTTGGAAACAAATTAATGCAATCCAACAAATTAACAAGAAACCTCAAGAACAGTGAAAACAGTAAAAAAAGTGTGGTCCGATCAAATTTATATTATTTATTTCAATATTTCATTTATTAATATTTCTTCCTGTATTATTACAGTTGATAACGCAATTGTGTCCCATTATGATTATTTATACCAACGATATGTTAGTAGTTCTGACGGAATGGATCACAACATAATGCGCCGTGAACTACTGCACATATGTAGGCATTTTCGTTAGGTATTTCTCCGCTACGGGCGCTTAGATCGTTTTTCAAGTCCCCACCACGGTGTATGCACAGGCCGAATAAATAACTATAAAAACCATGTCATATTCGCCGATAGCATAGATATTTGTGCATTATCTTGGATACCAAAATATGCCTGGTTTAAATCCAGGTATTGGCTTTAATTATTATTAATAGCGGAGTTTTGACCTTGAAAAGTGACATATAGGACCTCTGCCCAAGAGAAGTTAGTTAGGCTGGTTTGTACATAATAAAATAAATGTTCCTAACAAAACTAGTGACATTGAGTCATATCTGTACCAAATTCCCTGTTTTCAAAGAAGAAGAAATGTAAACATAACCTAACATGTTTGACTAAAACTTCAAAAAATGAACAATTTCTTTAAAAGCAGGGAGTTTGGTGCAGATTGGACCCAATGTCACCAGTTTTTTTAGGAACATTTATTTTATCATGTTCCAACCAGCGTAACTAACTTCTCTTGGGAAGAGGTCACAAATGTCACTTTTCACGGTCAAAACTCCGCTATTCAATTTAATGTCTGTCTATGTATCATTAATTGCTCGTTATATTTTTTTAAGAACTTTGATCAGCTAAGGAATGATACTGACATAGACAATTATTAGAAATGTACCTGGAAAATATTTTTCTTCCAACAGATTCACCTCCACCGCCAGGATATTATGAATTTTCAAAACCTTGTAATTTTCAGGCATTGTACTTATTAGACGCAATATGTTGATTGTACTTCACTGTCTTCGCCGCTAGAAAACTACACCAAAGCACGTGATTTGTTTCGAAATGATTTTCAATAATGGAAATTTTTCAGAAATTGTACGTTTCTTGACTATTTATCCAGAGTGTAATTATTTTTAGATTAATGAAAACTATCTGTAAAAATATGTGATGTTAATTACAAGGCCATTTAGATATAAATTCTGAAAGATTTTTTTTTAACAATAACGTAATGACGTTTTCATTTGAGCCGAAATATATAATAATATTTTTCTTTATTATAAAGAAACATCGAGAAAATTTAAAATTAAATCAAAATCAGTTTGACTAAATTACAAAACCAATACACGTTTGAAAATCGTTTGAATAAGTTATTTTTGTGAAAGGGCTGCATTTCTAAGATTATAGAATGCCATTCATTCACCTAATCAGGAGCTCAAAGTAGTACGTTGTCGAATACGTTATAGAATTTGGTCAATCCTGACTGACTGAAATTTCTGTACACCAGATCTGTTCTTTTACTGAATAAACAGTCGATTCTCTAAACACAAGGTGAATCCGTACCTCCTACATTCTACTCATAAACACGTAAAAGTTCTGAGGGGTTTTCTTCGCTATTAGTTTACAGTATCGTAAATTAAAGATATAAGGTATACAATTTTCCGTCTAGTGATAGATTTTTGATATTTTTGACCGTCCTACAGTTCGACAATTCCTGGGTGTGTGTAGCCTGCCCTCAGCGGTGGTGATTGGCCAAAGTTGCCAAAGTTCGGTTACGGTATGGTTTTGGTAAACATTTAGTATTGCCCACTTTTACCAGAAAAAAAAACCACCTGAGCCCAGTGGGTTTTTGTTTTTTTTTTGCAAATCCTGGACCTAGGCCTCACTTTCTGCGGCCCCCCAGGCCGTAGTGCCAATGGTTTTCCTCGATAATTCAATGTAAATTTTTTACAGATATGTTTTTTTGTCAAGCACTGCAACATATGCTTAAATAGAGTTTATTCTCACATACAAATCGTCGCCGTTCGCCGGTTGTCAATATTGGTGAGACCAGCCCTTAATATCCGGTGCGTACTCTTATCGTAGCCACCAATTTTAACCGAATAACACTGCGCCCGTTTGGAGAAACTTAAGAGTAAGTGTTAGAAAAGTTCAATTGATAAAACTTACCGGACATGTAGTGCAGGAGGATGGCGCATATCGGGTATATGCTTGGACTGAAGACAATATCGGGACAGGCGTAGCCGAGTACGGAGACGACCCTGTCGGCGACTATCCTGCCCCTGTGCGTCAGATGGTACGACTGGCAGTGGGTGGTCTCGACGAACGGCGGCAGGCTGATGGTCTTGTCCGGCAGTTCCCTGCTGCCGAAGACCTGCTCGACCATGTCCCAGTAGAAGCCGTCCATGGTGTCCTCCAGAGACTTGCCGACACGGTGCTGGGCGCACAGCAACGGCCATAGTCGCGACCTGAAATGGTAGCGATGGGGCATTCTTAAAATCATACACGTATGGAATTATGAGACGCCCAATTACAATTTCTCAATGATCCGATAAAGTAGGTTAGTTAATGAAATTAAAGTTGGCACTCACACTGGTCAACGGTTTTGCGCGGTAGATGATTTTGATTTTGATAGCTTTCGTACGTACATACGTAAAAATCTGGCTATAAATGGTATTCAATATGTCATATTCTGTTCAATAAACGCAATATGTCAAGAATTTCACGTTCAGATGGTCTCCAGAAAGAAAAACGACTTGATAGAATTCTTTAAGTAGGCTGAAATGAAAGCTTTAACGTGTGACGACAAATGTGACAACTGCGTGCAGTTGTGTAGGGCAGGCCCTTTTTTCCCAAATTCGATACTAATGAAATACTACTTCAAGGCACTTTCATTAGTTTCCGTCATACTTTACGTTCATGGCTCAAGGTTTTTTTGTAGAATTATCCGTAACAATAATGAACTATTTGCAATAATGCACTATTGATAATATATACAACTACAAGTCGCAGTTGTATTACACTGAGAACACTGTATTATAAAATATGTATTATAGCCAAATGTATTTTAATATCTATGAAATAGTATGTTAGAAATACATATTCCATTTAATAAATGGTAAAATACGTGTATTATACGTATCATTTGAATTTGAATTTGAAATATTATAATTCTGTATCTTAAATTTTATGATTCATTATTATAGCATTCATTAATAAAACGAAAAACGGAATTTATTATACTCAGTAAAATACTATATTTTAATTTGTATAAAATCTTTCCTTATACATTATAATATTGTATGTTACCATTTATAAGTGTATATGTAGTTTATTAGAAAGGGTAGATATAGATGGCGCTAGTTCACTCTCCTTCTATAAAGCCACCACCTTTGGCTATATAAAGACGGAAGTAAGACGGATTAAGTAGTTTATCAGATGCCGGGGCTAACGTGGTATGACACGGATAGATTGAGGTGTGCTAATATATAGTAAGACAATTACTGATGGTAAAAACATACATTAAGGTATCGTACCCTTAAAATGTGTTTAAATTATAATGTTGGAATATCTATCAACTATATTAACAAATTCAGTATCTTAACATTTAAAAATGGGTATTTTAATTTTTATGAAATCGAGTTAATGCTATTTAAAATTAAGTATTTTAAAATTTGAAATATTTATATTTTATTGTTTACATATATATTATTATACCTTTTATAATATCATATTATAAAATCTACTATAAGACAGTATTATAAAATTTCATATACTGTACTTAACATATGCGTATTGGAAGGTTTATAATTCAATATTCTTGTCACAAATGGTAATATATTTTATTATAAGGATTATGAGAATTATTATAGTGGTCCCTATACAGTTTTCTCAGTGTAGTGTGGAATTATTATGCTCAGCAGTTGTACCATTCTCACGGTGCCTTAGAATATAAAAAGGCTGGGTACCCATTTACATGTCTGCAACGTATAATGATAATAACCAGAACAATATCAGTATATTCAGTGGCAATGAAAATGTTTTAAAAAGCAATAAATTGATAATAATTATTATTGATTTAACACCATTACAGGAACCAATTAATTGTCAACTACTGGTTATACAACTTGTCAAATTACACTGTGATAGTCAAAAAAATGAAGAAACCGACGACCTACCTAGTAAAGTTAGTTGGGGTATAAATTATAAATACAATCGTTTTGAATATTAACAAAGCCGGGTTTTAAAAGGTCTTAGTTGAATGCGCATATTTGAAAGGGCTGTAACTTTTGAAGGAAATAAAAAGAACAAACACATACATAGGGACAAATACCTGCATAGCTACAAAACTCACAATCCACATACATACTCTTGTGAAAATACAGCATTGTCACCGTAATTTTACAGCATATTTAAGAAATTTCACTGGAAATGTGCAGCAATTTCACCGTAGAAGTAATTTACCACCATTGAAGAGCGTTTCATTACAGACAATGTTGATGATTATTTGATACAGCAAAATCGCTTTACACAATTTTCTCTGTGCATTTTTACGACGCCGTCTAATATTTTTTTGTTGAGGTTTCGCCGGATTCCAACCCAATTTGTTGCGCAAGGGTTCCGAAAGAGTAAAAAGGTTGAGAAACGCTGATATAGACGGTAACAAATTTACCTTTTTAGCGTCCTCAAATGCGATTAGGAGCGGCTGTGTTCGTCATTCCAGGAAGGCAGACATGTATCCTGTACTTTTTTTACGAGTTTGGCTGATGATGTGACTGTGACGAAACGCGTACCAAGTAATTTGAACTGTGCGGAAACTCCAGAGGGCTTTTATTTAAATAATACAGTTTACTGATGCTTCTCATCGTAGACGAAAAACTATTATCAAGGTAATATAGATATAGATTATGACTGAACACGTTAATATTTGAGGCACACGCAGGTTAATTTTTATTTATGCTGTGACAAGATTTAAACAGCATTTACATATAACAAGTATATATTTAATAATACATATATACCTAGCTTTGTTTATTCATTTCTATGAGAGGAATCTGTTTTGTAGTTAGTTTTCTATAAACATTGAAGTACGTGTTAAAGAATAGAAAACACGTTACCGCTGAACTATATTTGTCTAAAAGACAAAACAAAAGTCAGTCTTTCAAAAGTAGTTTTGTTGTGTATCAATGTGTGCAAAAGTCGTTTTGTTGTGCTATCAAATTTTGATATTTTGTGAATCTTTCGGCAAATGTAATGTGATTTGACACTTACGTATCATTGGATAAAAGCTTGAACCTTATAAATGAATGCTATGATGCGGAAACCACGTGGAAACAACTATGGCCCAAATTTAAATGAATAAATTAGGCCGCCTTTAGTAGGAAATACCCTTTCAACGAGTGTCACATGATTTTTCACATCATAGCATTGAATGTTCAAGCTTCAGTAACCTTACTTAAAGATAAGCACATTAAAAAAACATTGGCACCTGAAGCTTAAATTTCAAAGTTATAAAGTTATAACTTCGCGCAGTGGTATTTTATTAGTTATTTTATTACTCAAACGCAGGACCGATATTAATACCCGTCCGCTTAAAATCGTGTTCTATATGGATCCATATTGTTGGTTGTACCTGTACACTATGCAAAATTCTAGCTTTAATATTGGCACAAAATAGAAATCTTCGATCTCCTCCAAAATAAAAACGGGGCTTCACAGTATTCTTGTTCAAAGTTATATACCGGGTGATTCAATTTCAATCCTCACCATGGGGAGCTTATTAGTGGAGATAGAGCCTATGTTTAAATTTGGCAAAGTTTCGTATTTTTGTGCTAATCAATTATCTGGAAAGAAAAGCTATCATTTTTCATTTTGATCAAACGGCAAAATGCACTTGGATCAAGCGGCGCACTCAGCATTAGGTTTGCCATTTAACCAAATAAACCTTAATTGTGGTTGATTGTGGATGTAAAATGCCGTTTACCAGTAACGAAAAGCGTGATATAATAACGGTTTATTATTGTTCTCTTAGAAATGTCGCATCGTAAAATATTCCTAACATTGGACGGAAATTTAGCGGACCATGGATCGTTTAGTAAACCCTGCAATTCTTATAGTCCTCATGGAAAAGTTGAAACTGGTATTTTAGAAATGGTAAACGTTAAATTACCATAATTTGCAATACTTCAACTACTGGTTTTTAGATAAATGACGATCCTCGGATTTCTAAGCAGTAAGTAGCCCTTAATTTGGAATTGCCATAAACACGTGTTTGCAGACCATTACGAACAAAGAAATTGAAACTGTACAAACCCCACACAAGTCAAACTTTGCAATTGTACAAAATTATTTAAATCAACAATTTCCAAATCGCTGGATTGGTAATGGTGGAGTGGTGGATCCCCTGATTTAACTCCTCTGGACTATTTTCTTTGTGAACAATGAAATTTATCACGATACTCGCAGAAATATTGACGATCTGCGGGATCGAATAACAAATGCGGTCAATGCTATTCCGGGAAGAACAGTTAGAAGAGCATAACAACATGTAGAAAAGCGGGCACGCTTTTATGCCTTCAAGAAAATAGTGGCCAATTTAAACATTTACTTAAAAAATAATCTTTATGTTGTATAAACTTCCTTCTTTTACAATCTGAATGCTTTTAATCCAAAACACCCTTGGTTAGTCCGACGCCGGCGGTCAGTAACCAAGCTGCAGTTGGTTACTTGATAAGCACGACAAACAACAAGAAAAAGAAGAACGTATTTATTATTATTAAACCATTGTTTTAAAAAATAATGCTAACATGTTATACATTTCGAAAATGAGAAAAGACACCACTATCAGAAAATGTCAAAATTCAATTAAACTGTTAACTATATCACGATTTTTGTTATTGGTAAACGGCATTTTACATCCACAATCGACCACAATTAAGGTTTATTTGTTTAAACGGCACGCTGAGGGCGCCGCTTGATCGAAGTGCATTTTGTTGGCGTTGCTTAGCAACGACTCGACTCCGGCGGTCTGTAACCAAGCTCCAGTTGGGTACCTGAAGGTTTTGTGATTATTACACCATTATTTATTATTTTTTCTACTTTGCGTTCGTTATGAACTTAACATTTGGTGACTTTTAGTTTTCCAAGATTGATGATATTGACGTCAAGTGTCAAATAAGGCTGACATCTCAATGGCTATTGGCTCGCGTCAATCGTATTTGAGAATTTTACGCCAACTACCAACTGTTGAATGTAAAACTATTCTAGATTGTAAGATGACAGTCGCAATTTTCGAAATTTATGTAAAATTAATGTCGCAAAGTACAAAAAATAGTATATAACACTCGTTTTATAAGACGTATTGGCGCACTCGTTCCATTTGGGCATTCCTCGCTATAAAACTTGTATTATAATATACTATATTACACCATTAGAAAAGAATGGTAACATGTTATACATTGCGGAAATGAGAAACACACGACTATCGGAAAATGCCAAAATTCAACATGGCGCCCATAAGAAAAACAAAAGTTGGCCATAGTTACGCCGCCATCTTTGATGTTATTTCAAATTAAAAAATGACACTGCATTCCTTGTTAAAAAGTACCTGTAGAATGTTTTTGTTTCAAATGTCTACCTACATTTTGAATAAAAAATTAAAAACGGTCTGTTAACATTTCGGTTTTTTGTGGATATCTTCAAAATGAAAAATGATAGCTTTAATTTCTTTTCAGATAATTGATTAGCATAAAAATACGAAACTTTGCCAAATTTAAACATAGTCTATCTCCACAAATAAGCGAGATCCCCATGGTAAGGCTCGAAATTGAATCACCCGGTATATAAGGTCGAAATTAGTGAAAGGTCTGTGGAGTTATTTATGACGGAACAACGCTGTTCTATAGCTTTGGTTGCCAGATTCGTAATCTACGAAGAATACTATCAAAATCATGCCTCATACAATCTGACGCAAAATCAATGTATTATTTTTATTAATCGATTGTCTAAATTATAACTTAAAATCGTATCGGTATAAAAACTAATGAATTACCTAACTAAATTTTCCATTTCAGCGCATTACGATAAACTAAAGACGAATTCCGCACATGGCCGCACATTAAAATTACCTATATCTTCCGAATCCCGACAAAAACACCAAACCTCCACACTCGTCTACATTGCCGTATAGCTGGCAGATAAATTACTCTACCTGATAGTGCTGTCGACGGGCCAGTAGTTGTTCCTGATAACGCTCTTCGCATCCTGCTTCCTGCCCTGCTGCAGCAGCTGCTGAACGTCCGCGAACGACTTGAGCGGCTTCGCGGTAGGACTCTGGTGCGGCGGTATGACGATGCCGCTGGCGTCCACGTACGCCGAGTAGACGGTGTTTGATTCATCGGGGTCGTCCTCCAGCACCGAGGGCATCGTGGGCATCGCTGTTGGCCCGGCGGCGGCGGCGCGAGTCCCCTTCCCGAAGAAGCGCACTATGTCAGGTCCTGGAACATCTTCGGATCTGCAAAACCAAACGACGTATACGTCAGTATTGAAGCGACATTCAACAAGGCTGATAAAAATTAGGTATTCCAGCATATAACCTTTTATAATAATTAATAAACTATTTTATTATCAATCAAATGCCCAGGGTTACTAAAGTGCTATTGTAATATGTAAACGTCATTTTCGATTTAGGCAACTTGCTATTCACATTCGTAATAAACATTTCAGAAACCGCTAGAGTTTGGATTACTTTATATTAATTTTACAATTAAAGTAAAAGCTCATAAAGCAACTGAATATGGCAAATCGAGAATACCATCTGAAGGATTTTTTAACGGGAACGGTGTGTTTTATATTTTGGACAACAATGGGTATTATTTATTGACAATTTTGACCATCAGAATGTATTTTTGATTTGCAAAATATCTCAAAGTTGCTGAGTTACGGCAGTGTCTTCCGATGAGCTTCAGACGCCAGTAGTCAAACGGAAAAAGTCAAATGAACAAATATCAGGACTTTTAAGTCAAAAGTTTTAATTTATATGATCTTTTTGCTACATTTTGCAAAGGGTACTTTTTTCAGATTTATTTTTTTAGAGTCTTGTAGGTTCAACAATAGAGTAATATTGCAATTACGATGTGCAAAAAATTTTAACGAGAACACTGAATGTGAAAATGCTGTTTTCAGAAAAACGATTTTGAAGGTTCGATAAGTGCACCCACAATGGTTGAACTATAAATATGCTCTTCTGTAGAGAATTATCTAGAATTATCTTATTATACAATTTTTATACTAGCTATTTTAACAAGACGCGTACGCTTTCTGGAACCGTTTGGAAAAGTCTTTCTGGAACCGTTTACGGAGCAAGTAATAAAACCGCATTAATGGAAATTGGTAATCTATTTGCAAGAAAACTTCCCACGGGTTGTATAGGACGTAAAAACACATTAAAAACGCAAACGTAAATATCTTCAAAAAACAGAAAATGAATGAAATGTAAAAAATCATAAATAAATAGCAAAAACAGTAAGTTTCACAAAAAGAGAATGCTTACTAAAAAATCTGTGGCCAGGCACAGGACTTTATCATACAATTTATAAAATTAATAGTTTGAGCAGTTTGATCCCGGGCACCACATCGATAGACAAAATATATATCTCCGTCTCACATTGTTGGAACCGAGACTACACATTGGCCCTATAGGACAAGCTCCGTATAATCCCTAATACGTATATGGATAATATTGACAGTAGGTATTGTCAAAAAACAGCTTTTGACAATACCTACTGTTAGAATGTAAATAATTGTGAAATCCTCACTAACTAAGTTTTAATACAGACACGATTTCGATCAAATAGAATTTGCTCATACAGCTGAACTATTAATTTTACCAAAAAATATCATAGACATAAATTACACAAAATTTCCTCTACTTTAATTTATTATTTAACTATTTTGACGAAATTACAGAAATGGCAGCTCATTTGCAAAATCTTTGAAAAATGTAAGAGGAAACATCCAGTTCCTTTGGACCCTTTCGAACCAAAAGCTTTTCAGCTCTAAATTTTATCACACTGCGTATGACAAAGTAAAAATAAAAGACGCTAATTACTTTTATATACAGTCAATTCCGATTAATCTGGACATCGGTTAATCGAGACAGCCGTTTATTAGGGACAAATCCTAAAGAACGAAAAAAGCTCAGAATATAAAACAAATTTACTCCGTTTTTTTTTACTTAATCATACTGCGTATGATGAAGTAAAAAATACTCTACCAGGACATCATGATGTTGTTTATATACGCCATTTTCTTTCCAGAAAAACTATTTTCAGATAGTAAATATCGTACTGACTAAAAAGTTCATGTGGACATATTTATTTCTCAATTCCTTGGAAAGTTACAACCGTTGAAATATTACGAAAACCGTATTTTAAACAGTCCTAACTTCTTAATGAACTTAAAAAAGCTAATAAGTTGGTATAAACATTTCACCAAGAATTAAATTCACATTCCTCATTTTTTTATTTCTTTTATTTTTATTATTTTAAATTATTTTACAAAACTAGCAACCCCGTTTTGTTTTTGTACTTTTCATTTCTTGTATTTTGGCAAAAATTTTATCTTTCTATTAAAAATAGATCAGTCGTTAAAAATTAGTTCTAGTAATCTTGACAAAGATTACCTAATAATAAGAAAAAGATAATTTTACATGCGTGGGATCAAGATCGTGTGTTCTTGGTTGGTCGTCTTGAATAATAGTCATAATTACACTTTAACGTTTTACAACTCTAACCTCACATCTAACTCAATTCTTGCTTACTACATCCACGTGATTGGTTGCGTCCCCTTTTTATAGGGACTCTCTCTCCATTCGGAATATTCCAAATGATCCGTGCAAGGTAGGGCGTTGCAGAAATTCTCGAACATTCGCGAAGCAAACTATCTCCATAACAGCATCCGAAAATTGTGGGAGAATCAGGGATGAGAGCTGTACAGAAACAACGACCAATTTGGGACATACTGTATAAGATCCGATACGTTGCCTTGATGATAATTTGCTTGCGTAATAACTTCGCAATGTCAACAATTTCCATTGGGGCAAGCATTCTTGAATTAAATCGACAAAAGAAAGTAGATCGATCTGCTCTAAATTGGCCGCAACTTATCGCATAATAAATAAATGCCCAAGAAGTACATTTACACAAATTTCGCAACCAAAACCGGTAAAAACTGAACGAACCGTCTGATAATATCAAGCGTACAATCACATACATAAAATTATGTACGAGTATACCAACCATAGTCTATTTTTAACATTCCGACATCGCAATACGCACCAAAAATAAATCATACTCGAATAAATTAAATATTTATAAAGTTAGCATATTTATAACTTTCGAAGTGCAAATATTTTGAACGCTTATTATGCATGTACGCGAGACATAGAACAATAAAGTAAACAAACACGGAACATCGAGTGAAATCAGATAGTCCATGGCAAACACGATACGTTTGTTATCTTTAATATTTTGCCAACTTCGCGATGATTTCACGTATTGCAACATAAATGCATGTTGGGTAAATAAACACAAAAAATAAGTGTATACGGTATGTCAATATTATTATTTTCTATACACGGTTGCCGAATTCGTAACTTACTTGAGTTGGACATGCTTAAAAGGATCAATGGCCTTATTCTGTTAAAATACAGGATGTTACTAATAGAATGTGAAGTAGCAGTAAAGAATTACATCTACAGATTCTATCTAAGTGCAGATCTTTCTTTATCTCTGTTGAACTGTTGATAAATATTTAAGTTCAGTAATGTCACTATGGACCACATTTTCTGCACTCTGTGGATAACCATGTCCTCATTTCACTTAACAAATTTTGCAGTGAATTAATTACTTATTCAATGTCGTTATCTTGTCCAATGCCGTCCTCTAAATTTATGTTTTTATTTTTTTTATTAATTACGATATTTCATGTGTAATCAACATAATCAAAAGAATTATAAACATCTTGTGATTCAAAATAATTGTGGACACTTCCATACCGCGCAAAAATAAGTATTTTATGTTTTGCTCCTGACGTAGGTAACTCAACTCCAACATAAGAGAAAATCTGTAATTAAATCTGTAAAAATGTACAATGTTATTTACACTTCATTAGGTTTCGATCCTACTGAATTGAGAGGTCTAATAATCGTAGTAAAGAACGCTGTAAGTAGGTTGAAATGAAAACAGCTCTGAGAAGTAGTTTGGTCTCGCTTTTTACCAACTAGAAACATCTTTTAAAGTCTTATCACATGAGTTTTACCATCATAGTGTTATTATTCATATATAATGTATCACAAACATGGATTTTCTTACGGGTACTCTTGACAGCTATTATAGCAAGCTGCCGTGGCCAGATGCTCCCTACTCTTCTTTTTGGGTTTCTTCCAACTCGAAGAAAACACAGTTCAGGTATCCTGTTTTGTGATGGACCAGTTATGTTACGATCGACAACTCAATTATAAAAAGTAGCGCTGATACATCAAAAATCCAACCGAAAGGTGTTTACTTATTCTAATAATTATTAAAGAATATTGGGTGGGTGAGTACCAACCATGGGCCTATCCAGGTCAAAACGGAAGGGGTGGCAGTTTTCTAAATTTAACTTGCTGTATGGGTAAGGTGACCAGAATTTTAAAATACTAAAATCACTACTAGAATCGACGCATTCTAGGTTTTTTTTAAAAATATTTGTATTATCGATCTCATTTTGAGTTAAGCTGGATTCACAGATATAATTTTAGGTTAATGTGGGTTAATGTGACGCTGATCTCAAATTATCTCATTATTTTAACTTAAAATTCTAGACATTTTTCGTTCTTTATTTATTTCAATCAGATAAATGTCTGGAATATATTTTTTAAGGAAATTTCAGGAAATGTTAGGAAATGTTAGGCCTCTTGCGGTAGATCTATTTTTTTAATGGTGTGATTATTATATGTTTGATATATTACGTCCCTCAAGACAACATTATATCCAATTTTTGATAACACATTTCATTTTTTTAACTCAGCTTTATAATTCATCGTTAACTTTTTAAATCTTAATTTTTAAAAAAATTTCTACACCTTATTTGTATGTTTAATTAGCGTTCAGCAATCTTTTAAATAATTTAGGTAGTAATATTCAACTGTTTTTCTTGCCATAATTTCTTCAAATATACGTTTCTTTGTACCAAATAGATTTACTGAATTAAATACATTTGTATCCAGAAATAAATATATTGTTGCCTGTAACGAAGTAACTTATTTATTTTAATTATACAAAGTATCGCCCAGTGTAAGGGGCGATACTGATGAACGTATGACGAAAGACTAATATGTATTTTAAGTTCCAAGGAGATGGTAAACAAATGTTCTAATTTGCTGGCGCTGAGAAATACAGCAAAATACGCCAAGCTGAGAAGTACGGTCTAAAAAACAGCAAATCCTTTTGTCAGAATACATATTCATTTGGTTTTAATCCATGACAGGCTGAACAAATAAGTCATGAAATTGTTTGCATAGGTATAATATTACAACCGTAGATTTTCCTCAACTTAATATGACATAAGACAGACAAAAAATATGTTAGAAAGATTAAGAAATTTATTTACCTCTGTCTGCTATCTATTTCATAAACACTATCAAAGTAAAGCAGTGAAAAGAAAACGGAGTCGGCTGTAATTTTGTGAGATAAGAAAAACAGTGCGCAAATTGCAAAAAGAACCACGATATCAGTATTTTTTAAATTATTAACGTGAATTATTAAAACTTAAATTGTAAAATAGTACAAATTATAACGTTAAATTAAAAATTGTGAACCATATTCTTGGAGTACTGTATGTGTATTATTACTGTTTTGTTTAGTTATTTTTGCTAACTTACCAAATTGATACGCCGGCTTTCCAACCAAATGATAGCCAATCATTAATTTTAAATGCTAATCCCGAAACCAGATTTAAATTGCCAAGAATTCCTATGGGACTTCCAAATGCCTGTTCGTGGTTCTGTTATCTTGTTGGCTCATTTATATACTCTTATATACTCACTCAGACTTCAATTACTGTTAAAATGCCTACTAATGTTACATTTTTTTAATATGTACCTTATGAAAACTTTTCCGTTCGCAAATTCAAAAATGTTTTGACCTTGCATTTGGAGTTTGGATTTAGGGTTAGACACACCATGTTATTCGGATATTTTCTTCTATTATTGAAATATTTCTTTTGTTCTATTATCTATGATCTATGCACTTTTAGTCACAATTTAGCCTAATTATCAATCAATAGTTTCGCCTGGAATTGCTTACGACATTGGCGTTTCCATTTCTCCATATCATTTGGATGTACCTACATTATGATCAACTGTAAATTTAGTAATGATTTATGAGGGTATGCAACTTTGAAATGATTTAAGTCACTCTAATTTAGTAGCACTAGTTTTCACCATATGAATAAAACATGTGGTATAACCCAAGTCCTCAACCATCGTTTCTCGTTTATTTAAACATCGACTTAGTATTGGGCAGCGTAATTACCCAACGTTGGGATTGTCATAATTGATGATAATTTGCACATTGTAGAACGCAAGGTCAAGCGACCAATGTCTTTATTTAATGTGTTCAGATAAAAATTGATATTTAAAGATTACCACTCACTGCGTCAAAATCATCTTGTACAAAAGAAGGTCTAGATTATCTTGATAAATTATTGTTTATCATTTCTGGTGTGGCTAGCAAATAATTATTTTTAGCTTTTTCGAAATACCTTCTCGCCGTTTCTTGGATTTTAATTTGAAATCACGCAACCATCTATCCGGACGTTTCCTGGTCCTCTGCCAATACTTATTTATAGTCGCATAAGGAGCGGTAAGTAACATCACTCAGTAATTGAAATTACTGTAACACGTGCGAGTACAAAATATTTCACAATATTTCTACGGCTTCGTAATGTTTGTAGAGATCCGTAGGCATTCATCTACTATGGTATAGCGAATCATCATACTATAAGAGAAACCTGACGTACAATTTGTCCACAGTAGATACGTGCAAGGTAGCACGATTGTTGCGAAATTATCGGGAGTTCCTGTGTATTTATTGTTGTACTGAGAAATACCCACAACCGAGACAATATATTAAATATTATATTATATTAATAAAAATGGGTAAATTGTGTTTTTTTTTATGATGTAAATATATGAATATAATATTAAATCAGATTTATTTTCGCCTTTCCGCTCTATTGTGTTTGGGCTCAATTTTGTTCTTGAATAATGTATTAGTACTTCCGATAACTTATTGATTTTCTGACATGACAAAGCATGGACCAAGTTCTTGTGCGAGCGTCCTTTTATTCCTTGCTGGAATTTAAAAACTAGTCGTAATGTACTCCAAACCAGATTAGTAATAGTGATAACATTACCTTACTGTTACATTTTAAATATTTTACCGCAAATTTGTCCCTAAAGTATCTAGGAAGAAACCTCGACTGTTCTATCATCTTTGTTTTAATGTGGAGTGCAAATTTTAAGTGGAGATATGAATGGATTGTGCACGGTTGTCATGTCAACCATTTTGAATAAAGCCAAGAATATATTTTATTTCCTACATGATCATAAAGTGACATTTTACATCTTAGATACTGGGACAAAAACTGCTTCTTAATGCCCGCGCGGGCATTAAGGGTTGCCATGGTTACATGTCAAATATATAAAATATTTGTCATTCAAATTGTAAATGTTAAGTCATCAGTGCCAATTATTGGCGGTTAAGGTTATAAGTTTGACAATTAATTGTCTGTACTGTCACGCGGCAATGTCAATTATTGGCGATTAAGGTTATAAGTTTGACAATTAATTGTCTGTATTGTCACTCAACTCCGAACTGTTTGTATTGTTATTCAACTCCGTAGATACGCATGTCACTTGATAACGTCAAAATATTTAATATTATTTAAACGGAGGAACAAAAGCATTGTAGGTCATAAATGTTGTATGTACCACGGGCATTACTTGATGTTTATGCCCTCGGGCGGCTTTAAAAGCTCTCGGGCCTATCGGTCCTCGAGGGTGTTAAACGGTCACCCACGGGGCATAAACATTCGTTTAATGTCCTTGGTACACTGAAAAAAAAATTACTGTAAAATTACACATAATTCATTGTGAAAATTACAATAGAAATGTGCTAAGTATAAAAATTGCACGTAATTCCAATTATTTTTACAAGTATGTGTAGGTACTATTACAGCGATATTGCTGCTTTATTTCAATTACAATGATCTTATAGTAAAAATACATTGGAAATATACCTCAGAATCGTAAAATTACAACGTATATTGTGTTTTTACTATTATAATATATTCGCGTCGTATTTCTGTCTCCGGTAAGTAACAGTGATACAGTGAGCTAAAACTTATGTAGATACCATGTAGGTTTAGGTTAAAATACAATGCCACAGTGCAGAACAATTGTATTGACTTTGTAGATCACCAATGACCACAACCAGCCACTGGAGATTGATGTTTTAACGCCATATCTGGCAGAAAGCTGTAAGTACAGTCTTCTACGTTTCGTTGTGAAAATTTGCTTTAAGATTCAAGGGTTTTATACCAATAGAAAGAGTAATGTGCACTCTACTTTTTAGGTTAACTTTTTGTGTCTGTCTAATATGTTTCCTTGTTCATAGATACAGATACGGAACATCTTGCACCATCTTGTCAGAAACAGAGTGGACGAGTTTGTGGGTTCTTGACTGACCGAAGTGAATTTATATGTTTATCGGTGTGTTTTCAAGTTTTACTAGTTTATACTTGTATGTACGCCTACATATTTATTTTGTTTACAAGTAATTTTATTTACACCGTATTTTTTCGACCGTTCCTAGTAATGTAATGTTCGACTGTTTGGATAATGATTCTGTTTTTTTTTTTTTGTATTATATGATAATATAAATATCTGCTCAAGATCACAATAAAACTATACAAATCAAAAATACTGCATATTTCATTGAATATTACACTGAAATAGATGTAAAATTATTACGCATTACCACATATTTCATTTAAAAATTACGTTTAAATTGATGTTCAATTATTACGCAATGCCCCATATATAACTTCCCCACTTTCTAGCAAAGATAAATAATAATGAGTGTAACTTAGTTCTGTATGTTGAGACCACTTTTATTGGGATTCTTGCCGGTTAGTGCGTCCGTATGTAAATAAATAAACCATATTTTTTACAAGACATGTAGTTAATTAGGATAAAATATTTGTTACACTTTCTTAATGGTATATTCACAGAAAGCGCGACAAAAACCTCGAAAAAAAGGGCCGCATACTCAAGAAAACTAGAGTACTAGAGACCATAATAGCACCACTAGCAATTTTCGACAAAGAGTCAAACAAGGCCGATTGTAATTACTATTACTAAACCTTTAAATATAGTATATCTCTCTCAGAGCTCTACTAGTTGTTCGAGTATATTACAGCTATATTCTTTTGGGGAATTGAATGATATCCACTGAGTAAAAAATACTTAAGTCAAATTTGGAAATTGGAGACAAAACATTTTCAGTCGGATACACATAGCAAATGTTATCTGGCACTTGATAACAACAATTTGATTTGAATTGTTGACCTTGCTAACCACATCATCACGGAAAAGGGTTTCTATATTATAGCTCACAAAATAAACATAAAATTTATTAACAATTGCCATTTTGTAAACTGCTAAATCCGACAGTTCTTTTGAGTTCGCTATTCTGTGAAAGTGAAATTCATTGAAATGAAAATTCATTGTAATGTTTATTTTGATGTCGATACGTTTGTATCATTTGAATAGGCAGTTATTGATAACATCGTTATCTTTATTTTCAATACACCAACAATAAACACAACAACAAAGGCTGTCTCCGGATAACCTATTTCCATATATTTGAAAAACTTGGTGTTATGAATGAAACTGAGTTTAAGGTCTAAGTATGAACGAACTCATGCGCATAATCATAGAGTGCGAATTTATGCTCCAGTTTGTAGGAAGAAAACCGACTTAATTAGCCTAGTATGTGTTCCTACTACGTGCAGATGCTGTTAATTGTGGATAGATGAATGGGTTCCTCTTTCGCTAACCTCTTCATAAAGACAAAGATCCCCCTTTGAAATTAAAACGATGAACTCCTTTGAAATGCCACATAAAACTTTATAGTCACATGGCACAGGTAGTCGTTCTTTGTTTATAATATTTTACGGAACGCAAACTAAACATAAACTCTGTCATGACAGCTACGTCAGACAAATATATGGTGTAGCAACTCCGGTGATTGAGGCATGAACTTTATTTTATTCATACGAAATATGAGTATGTACTCACAAAAAAATATAGTTCGAAGTATGTGTTTATTCGTACGTTTATTCTTATGACATGGCCTACTTACTTCAAAATATTCAGCATAAAGTATGTACTTATTATGTATAATTTTATTCATACCACCCACAATCACAGACATACGTACTGCATACGGTAATAGTAATAGTTATACAAAAACTACATCCATACAATAAAAATATTCCCAAGTATAGCTGTTCATCTCTAATTTTGCAAAACAAACGCTTAAAATTTATTTTAAAACAAATAACTTTCTTCATAAAATCTTTCATTCCCCAGTAACTTTCCATCATTACAGATCGACTCATTAGCAATCTCTAAGTGATGAATTTAAACCAACATGTTAATTCCCAATACCTGAAAAATAACAGCTTCATTTTGCGCATGTCTTCGGCTCCTTTGTTTATTCCAAGTCCATCACAGTTACAACACAGACAATTCACACAAAAACCTCAAACATTTCTTCACAACATTGTTAGCACTAGACGAGACGAAATTATCCCATAGCACGTAACAACAAACCAAAATTGTTTATCGCAGCTTCTATTTTTGCCGATGTCCACTAATCTTACAAAATTATACACACTCGAATCATAATTATCTCGATCTAAAATCGGTTCGTACCGGTTCAGCCCAAGAGAACCGATTAAACCGGCACAAAAACACGAACCGGCAAGATAATCCGCACCCGAAATATATTGATATTGTTATTGTTTATGAAGAGAATCGAACGACGAGTTAAAAGTCGCTTTCAGATCGCGTTTTGCCCAGTTGTCGCTACACTGCACCGTTACGTACTGAGCGCGAGATACTAGAATTCCTTACCAAAGAAAACAATTGATAACGCGTCCCTGTTGACATACAAGGCGGCCTGCGATGACGTAGGACGCTAATTCCATTATCGTTGGAAGAGCGGACAGGCCAGTTATGCCAAAATAATGACGCGATAATCAAATTATTACCTTTGTGACGTGTCAATTAATACTACTATGAAGAATCCTAGAAAAAAAGTCGCAATAAAAAAATTTATAACAAAGTGATTCCATCGGTGAACCTGATTCTGTAGCAAAATCACTGGAGTTGAATCTGAAATATGGGATTGCTCTCAATTTTGACACTAATTATGCGGGTAGATGAGTGATTTTGGTGCATAATATTGGCCCTGGATTCTGGGTTTTATAATTTGCCAGCAAATATTTAATTAATGTAGGTATTTATATTCGTAAATACGTAAACTGAAGAATATGTAAATTATAGCAGTATATTATGAAGAATGTACCGTAGCAGACAAACAAAAATTATCGGTAGTATGTATATTCTAAAAATAATTATTATCTAATAGGAGATAATTAACGACAAATGTACCACCGAAAATAAGCTTTCGGTTACACAAAAAGTAAACAACACTACAAAAATTTTGCTTTCTCCGGTATAACATCGTGTTACCAGTTTAGGGGATTTGTCCCGAAAGTGGGGGATTAGAGGTATATTATACAGGGTGTTAGTAAATAAGTTGTACAAACTTCAGGGGGTGATTCTGCATGACAAAATAATGACAGTTTGCTATATAGACGTATGTCCGCAAATGCTTCGTTTTCTGAGAGATACGGAGTGTGTGAGAGATTTTATTAAAAACTGACTATTTATTTATTGCTGTGAAACAGATCGAGATATGCAAATGAAATTTAGTGGGTTCTAAGAGGTAGTCATCGCGCATTTTTTGACATGCAATTAACAATTTTATGTTCATCATTGGCGCGCATACGGGTAATGCTATCTTTTTTTAAAAGAAAAAAGTGGTACGCCACTGTGATATTTCAAATTAAAAATCATTCTGGAATTTCGTGTTCAATTTATGACAAAACATCTCTCTCTGCCTTTTTTCAGGGGGCACAGTTTTTATGCAAAAAAATAAAACATCTTAATGATCTCAATTTTTTTAAAGAACTGTTTAATACAATAACATTAAACTAAAACAATAACAGAAAATAACACTAATAAAATTTTAAACAGGCGCAAAGCTACAAAAACTGCTGAAAATGGCCTCCCTCAGACGTGACACAACACTTCAACCGTCAGGTTTTAAGAAAAACTTTAACACCCCGTATCTCAGAAAACGAAGCATTTGCGGACATACGTTTATATAGCAAACTGTCATTATTTTGTCATGCAGAATCACCCCTTGAAGTTTGTACAACTTATTTACTAACACACTGTATACTGTTTCATAACAAGTGCGAACTACTGATCACTTAAAATCATCACGACAAGACGGACGAAAAGGCATGCTGTCTCATTCTAACGCATAGTAAACGTATACGTCGATGAGTAATTTGCACCTGTTCTAGGGCAGACTATAATTGAATCCGTGACTATAAAGAAATAGTAGGACCACATCTTGCACTTTGAAACAAAGCTGGATATATCCGCAACATCTTATAGATATTGTTATTAGATTTGTTATTAAAGAGATATTGCTAACTAAAAACTAGTAAGAAAATTATCTTCAGCCTGCAGCCGTGAAGTTAAAATACCCCACCGTAAAATATTTTTAAAAAAAGTTTACCGGTTTTGCCCATTCACGAATTTGTTCTTACTTTTTAAGAGATAAGCTTGTATACTAAATTTCAGATTAACTACTTCAAAATTACGGCAGTGATGAACATAAAATTCTTAATTGCCTCCTTAAGGGTGTTACAAATATTGTATCAAATTCAATATACCCTCACCACTCACCACATTAAATGTGGGGGGTATAAAAAAATTTGTAAAAAACTTATCCGATTTTGTCCGATGTTGTCCAGAATGGTCACGTAGCTTAGATTATTGTATTTTTAACAATACGTACTTGAAAACATGTAAAATGCTCCGGTATCTAGACTGAAAAGAATGATTATCTTTTTCGATTTAAAATAACTGTCTGAATGTAAATTTATTGTGGTAAAAAACATTTTTTATTTAATACTAAATTTTATAAATTTAAATATATTTAAAATATTAAATTGTACTTATTCTCGATTCACAGCCCTTGGTAGGACAAATTGAGAGGGTCTTGCAGAAACAAAACTCTTTAATATAAAATTAGTAAATAAGTAATAAAACACAGGACAAACCAAGCAAATTTATGAGAATAATTAATTAAGCAAACAAATTAATCCCGCATAAGACATATTTAACGGTAAAATAGAACCCAAATTCTACAAAAAATATTTGCGATAATCGTTGTTATTAATCGTTCGATGGCTCACATCAATCGAATGATTGAACAACAACGTTATTGCTTGATTATGATTATGCCGACTACGTATATCATCATTCATTTGTAAAAAAAAATGTTTTTTTTCAAATAAAATATGCAAACAATAAATCTACTAACATGATAACATCCATGACGTATGAATTCCAAAGAAAACATTAATATGAAAAAGTAAAAATGTAAACTCGATTAAACAATTTTTTTTTTTTTTACCTGGCTATTCTTAACACATCTCAAACGTTTTAATCCGACAACTTTGGTTTCACAACCTGTATTTTTTGCGGCGCTATAACTCAAAACCTACCGAATTTTTTGATCTGTATTTTCTTGACTACATATTTCCTAAAATAGAAAAAATGTCTGGGTGAAGTTCCAACAAAATTCGTTAGGTAATTTCTGCGTTATATCACTTATACAAAGAGCGATTGATAATCGAGACATTATAACGCACGAGTGACAGAAAGTGCATTAATAATCGAGAGCAGTTAAGTAAACGATATTCTATACACTAACGAGACTAAATAAACGATCGCGGAAATTTTAATGTTATGCTCAGATATCAAATTTGAATGTTGTATGATACAACTTGTACCACAATTTTAATATTTCATCTTATCGTTTGTTATGTCAATATTGATAACTGAATTTTAATAATAATAATGTACATACTATTGCTACTGTTAACTGAGTTAGCGACAATAATACCAATAACCATTGATACTGTTTTTTTTAAATTTATTTGTTCTGATATATCGGAAATAAAATCCGGGCAAGAGCAAAGGGCTCGCAGCAAGGGTGCCGATCTAACAAATTGTATAACAAAATTAAAAACGTATATTTTTGAGATTCGTATCAAGCGTCCCCTCAAATGAGCCAAACAAGACTGGCAATATTTACAGATATACATTTAGTCAATTCAAATATTTCTTTACAACTTGTTTGTATTGTGAAGATTAAAACCATACCATATATTCGCAATAACAGAACGTTTCAAACCAAAGTTATGTTGCTTTATGTTTGGCTATAGGTGTATTAAAATCAATGCGTAATGACATTCGTCTTGTTTTGGTAAAAAAAGATCTTATAGCATCATATACAGAGTGTTTTTTTGTTCTACAGTGTGAAATATTTAAACAATTTTTTAATTGTTTTTAGTAAAAACCAGTGGAATATGACTTTTGTAACAAAAACATTGCAACGGCAAGAGAAATCTAACTGTGCACTTGTTATCTTTAATGAACATGGAGAAACCATTCATTGGTGTTGTTATGGACGGCATGTTTGAATTTATCATTTTAGGTTGTATTTTCGTCAGTTTCAATTATGATGTAGTTACTTGTTCTTGCTCTGTTGCTTGTTTTTGCTAAGACGATGTGTTCCTTTTTATTTTTAAGTCATGTTTAAATAAAGAGCACTCCTAACATCAGCCTGAAGCCAGCCTGAATACATTGCGTTGATGTTCCTCTTTTTAGATATTTTTTATTTGAAGATGTAATTTTTACGTGAAAAACGCAACCGCAAAGACCTCACCGTCAGACAAGTGAAAACAAACTGACATAATTTTAGTTCAATAAAAAACGATGTTGATTTTAGTTCCAAAATCACTTCAAAGCAAAATTTCAATTTGGTTGCAAAAACAAAAAAAAATAATTAAACATATCCTTTAATAATTTCCAAATCAAACATGGCGCCCATAAGAAAACTAAACGTTGGATGGTTTCTCCACCATCTTTAAAGATAACTCAAGCTGGCAATTGAACATTTCGTGCCTATGCAATGGAATAGCTTTTTTTGTATGCAAACATACAATCCAACTGCTTTTTTGAGTAAAAACAGCGAAGAACGATGTTTCAACATTTCACACTGTGTGCTAAAAAAATCATCCTGTATACGATGCTAAAAAATCTCTGCTGTTTCTTTTGACCAAAAGAAAACAAATGTCATTACCTACTAATTTCATTACACATTCCATTTTCACATTAAATTGACCCGCTACTATCAGAAATGTTGCATAGCCATACATAAAGCAACATTATATTGGATTAAAACGTTCAATTATTGCAAATACGGTATGTTTTCAAGCTTCACAATATAAGCAATTAGTTTATCAAAGAAATGCTTGAATTTACATAATATCTTAGAAAATATGAGCAATTGAAAATGTGTAAGTACTGTTTTTTGCCCACAGTGTATTTGCAGTTATAATATGTATTATCTATGCACATGGTTTCAGAATTTTACAACAAACTTTATTTCTCAATCTACACCAAGTCAAATACCACCAAGTAAAAATGGGTTACTTATATGTTTTTATTATTTTTCGTATATTCACTAATTTTGTTTCTAAACCACTTTCACAACCCACTTGAAAAGATTAGATTTTTTCTTGCCATTTTTCCTGTATTAGCAGATATAATATTACTACATATAGTATAGGGTCATTATAAATGATTGTAGTCGAAGTATGCCATGAAATCAAATGTAAATATTTCTGGTTGCCGCTCTATTTGAATGGAATGCCACTGTTCTACACACAAAAGTTACATTGGTTACATAACCTATTTCATGTTTGACAGTTGTTTGGGTATAGCGGCACAAAATTATTAACGTTTACGCGGCCTACTTCGACTACAATCATTTATAATGATCCTGTATAATGTATCAGATTAACGCTAAACATTCAAGCCCCTCAAAACATCCCCCTTATAGCTCAGATTTTGTTCACTATTTTCCACCAATCTATCGACTATTTTAATCTTGCTAGGAATGACGAATGAACTATTTCAAGTTCATTTACGAAAAAAAATAATTTGTCAAAAGCTCAAACTCGACCACTATGTAGGGGTGGACGATCTCGAAAATTTGTGATCGATCGTTAATCACAGATGAAGATCATGATCGATCTTTGCACTCTGATCAATATTTCAAATAAAAAGATCAACCCACATGTTGCAAAACATTAAAAAACGCACGGATGAAAAACGTTTCAGAAGATTATTTTATACACTTCAAGGTATCAAAACATAAGGTTACCGGTTACATTTGTAACTGTAGAATTTATATTCATGTGGTGATAATGAGTATGTCAAATTTTTTGTGCTTACTTCTTTTTTATTAACAAATATTCTCTCCCAGCATTAGATAACTGTTCCAGAAGAAGTTTCTTTTCTTTTATTTGGGTGTTTCAGGCCAGAATAATGATTTCTTAATAAGAAGAGATAGATGCATGAGGTCAACTGTTATCTTCAATGGCGGTGTGTGTATTAATGCCAACATCGCTACTCTCTGCTGCTAGTGTAATAATTAGGGGTTATTGATGTCCATAATTCAGACACTCGTGTCGGAATTTGGACAAAATGCTTACAATTAACTGTAATATAGCAAACGATGTCAACTATGTTGGGTTCCCCAAAAATAATTAATAATTTCGGGATCCCGGGATTATAAATCTAAATCCCGGGATCCTAAAAAAATTAGCTTTACATTATTTTCTTTTTTTTGTTAATTAACGAAATGTGGGCACTGACCTACAATAAATCAATCAGTCTATAACAGCACCCTTTCTGATTAAAATTAAGTATCAAGCATAGTTGCTATAATAGGAGAAGAAATTTTGCAAGTACTAGATATAATTCGATATGGAGACAAACATGAACCTTTTCAACTTGCTTGTCTTTTTAGTTCCTTTACCGTCAACAACAAAACAAAAATCATAAACGTAAAAATAAAGAAATTTGTGGCGGATTTCTTTATCTGGATTCGGTGATGTACTACAGAATATAAAATTAGTAAATAGGTAATAAAATACAGCGAAACAGTTTCTTCCAGTTTAAGGATTTTACCATAAACTAAAGAATGTAATGATTTGGTACGAAGCATCTCGACTTTGTGATGAGCTGTGACAGAGGTAATATGGTCCCTTTGATATTTCTTGTTCGCACAATTATCGCTTTTTTTAGTGGAAAAGCTATGTCAGAAAGGGCACTTAGATAAAAAAAAATCTATAATGTATGGTTGGGCTATTTGAACTGTATTTGAGAAAACCGAAAAATGTACAAATATCTAGTATTATTTATTTTTTTTTTTTTTTCATAACAAGAAATTGAATATTTAATATTCTAAGAAGTTGCACTGAATATTTCATCAATTTAGATCAATAAATAATGTCTTCACATGAATAAACATCCATGACATATGAATTCTAAAGTTATCAAAGAAGAAAACAAAAATACGTCAAAATGTTTTATTGGCATCAGTATGGAAAATTGAAAACTTTGCTCGATCAAACATTTCATTTGCTGTGATTATTTTTGAAACATTTAACAAAAATACAATTTTTTTATCAATTTTATGATGTACGAGCAAGTTATCTAAAAGAGTATATAGTTTGTTTATTATTGATGTCAATACGCACACTTTGCCACCTTTTAGCTTTTAAACCGTTAATTTTGGTTTTCTACTTGTAAAATTTTGACGTTGATCAAGTTTCGGGGTAAAAGATGTTATCCAATAAAATATATTTTAGGCGTTTCTTACTGACTGGATTTCTCATCCCAGGCATTTTGATGCGGCAATTTTCTCCTGAATCCCGGGATCCCGGGATTACAAAATCTTTAATCCCGAAATCCCGGGATCAGTATATTGTCCGGGATTGGAAGCCCTAAGCCATATGTATTACTTCTAACCATGTACACTAGGGTGGTTCAAAAATGCATTGCAAAAATTTTTGTGATGATAGAAACCAACGATCCTCCCAAAACGTTTCCAAATAAAAAAAGTAGACAAATTTTGTTTTTCTTCGAAATTTTGATTTTTAATGGTGCTTATCGATGCATCAAATTTTCATAAGAATATGCATGGGAAAAAAACATTTTTTGGTTCTTTTTGGAATAATTGTTCGGGGTTTGGGAAAACTTAAGGTTAAAGTTATAGGACTTGCAGAGGACTTTCCAATGAAGAATTTGAGCACATATGGCGTTGACGCCCCCCAACCCACCCCCACCCGCACAGTGCCCTGAAAAGTACCCTTAAATGAAAAATGTTCATTCTCCAGAAAATTTACCCTTCTAATCACTTTATTCTCTTTTTTCTCATAGAAATCATTAAGTCTAGTTGAATGTTTAGAAACATTTGCCAGGTAATTTCCATTTGTTTAAATAAATCGCTTTTCTCGAAACTCCATCGAACATCTGTTTTATGAGTTCGAAATGACAGTTATTATCTTAGAGTGACATTATTCATTAAACAATTTCTTCCTATTGTTTCAACAATCAATGATTATTAATTTTCAGCCGTTGTTCTAATTAGTCAGTTGTTTTGTGATATTAACTTATAAATTTCATGTTCGAGGCATCTTGCCTATGTTATTAGCTAATAAACCCACATGTCAATTGTTTTTGTCAAGTGACATCATTTATATTTTGGGATAATTTCCATTGTTTAAATAATAAAATATTCAAATGCATATGATATACAGGTGGTATGCAAAATTTAAAAAAAAAATATATTACAGCCACAACCTGGATTTGAACTAGGGACTTGGGACCTGCTTCAAATCATTATTAAGTAAAATATTATTCGTTTTCAATATCATTTATTTGAAAAAATTGAATTTATATCGATACTCGAATTTGAACCGAATAAATGCGTGCCAACTCGAAAAATCTAGTGTTCGGTTCCATTAGGAAAGAAACCAGCTTCAATCGGCTCGAAATTCGAGATTTGAAATTGTCAACTCGAACAGCCGAATAATATTTTATTAGTTAAACAATAGAAATCATCCCAAAACATAAATGATGTCACTTGAGAACAACGTTGGCCAGAATAAAGGTATAAAAAATAATTTTGTGAATTGCAAAAAAAAAATTTAAACAAATGTTTTTTATTAGATATTAGAGGCAAGATATCTCGAACATGAAATTTTAAGTTAATTTCTCAAAAAGCTGGATTTTCTACCATAATTAGAGAAAAGTTGAAAATGACAATAATTTATTGTTTAAACAATAGAAGGATGTTTTAATGAATAATGTCTCTCTAAGATAATAAACTTCCATTTCGAACTCAGAAAACAGAATACAGACGGATTTTCGAGAAAAACAAATTATTTAAACAAATAAAATTTGTTTAAACAAATGACAAATGTTTATAAACATCCCACTAGACTTATAATAATGATATCTATGAGAAAAAAAGAAACTGAAATAATTAGAAGGGTAAATTTTCTGAAGAATCTACATTAAATTTAATTAATTAATTAATCTACATTAAAAAAAATCTACAATTTTAGGGTACTTTTTAGGGCACTGTGTGGGTGCGTTTGGGGGCATCAAATCCATATATTTGACAGGTCAAATTCTTCCTTGGAAAGTCCTCTACAACTCCTATAACTTCAGTCTTAAGTTTTCCCAAACCCCGAACAATTATTTGAAAAATACCAAAAACGGTCTTTTTCTAATGCATTTTCTTATGTAAATTTGAGGTCCCACAGGCACCATTAAGAATCAAAATTTCAAAGAAAAAAAATACGTGTTCACTTTTTTTGGATTTGGAAACTAATTGGGGAGATCGTTGCTTTTTAAATAAAAATAGCCAATTTGAACCACCCTATAGTACACAATTCCGACACGCATGTCTGATTTATGGACGTGCTATATTTACATGTATCTAATTCCGACGCCACTAAATTTCTAAATAATACTGGTTAAAAGAGTAGTATTACACCGTATTATTATGACAATATAAAGCACTTTTAGTCAGCTTCAATAGATGATAATAATAATAATAATAATAATAATAATAATAATAATAATAATGCAAAGCATAAATGGCCTTGTGTTTTTCTAAATTGGGTAGAGCTGCAGTGATACCCGCAAAGGGAGTACCCTAGGCTTCAGCGAAGCTCGGTACTACCAATTTGCCCTGATCCTCTTTATTACTTTTCAAAATTATTAGTGTAATTTTAGTATTTATATGTTGTATCTAAATTATATTATCTAGGTTTCCAATATTTAATGAGTTGTATCAGAGATTTTCAATAAATAATAATAATAATAATAATAGATATTATTAGAATTTGCTTAATTATTTATTTAATTAGTTATCCTGTTGCAATGTGAAAAGAAGAAGTCGAATAGCAGTTACCTTATAAGGAAAAAAACAACTTTTAGCATAACATTCAATTATCAAGATCTGTCAAACTTTTAGGTTATATTCTGACCGTTAGAACATATTACTTTTCTACTTCCGGCAAAATTACATTAAATATTCTTTATAAATAGGAAACGACTTTCTCGTCATAGCATATTTCAATCCGGCTACTTTACGGCTGTTGGCAGTCGGCAATGTTTACATTTGCGGGTGGATGGTGTAGAAATATTTGTTATCGATCGGTCACATGGATATCGCGATCTTACCGATGATATCGGGCATAGGCGTCCTTCGCTTGATGCGCACGGCGCTGAAATATTTACATGTGAGTAATGTTTATCGACTGACACATAAATTCGGACGGCCGTTTCTAAATATTAGCTTTTTCTCGGATGGTATTCGCAAGCTCGCTAAAAAGTGTCCGTGAAAATTCCACGATAAGTCATGTTTATTTTCGTACCAAGCACATTTCAGCGGTTTTCGGGGGTCAAAGGATATTCGGGCTTTAATCTCCCGATGCGCGAAGATTCGGTGTTTTGAAGTTGTTTTCGTATTTGTCCTTTAATGCGCAAGAAGTTGGGAAACCAAAAATTTCCGTATACCATTTCTTTTTTGTTTTAAAAATAGGGTATGGTGCCATGAGTTTCAAAGCGAAAGCACACATCAAAATCTCAGAAAATCCCCAAAAATAAACATACAGTTTTATGTGTGGCTGTTTAAGACTTAGGATGGGGGTTCGAGTTGTTCAGCGAAATGATTAGGTATTTCTATTCAAATTATACGTCGAACAGAACGTGAAACCTTTGCCGATAATACAAAAAATTTCCGGCTCAATTCTGTCATGTATAGGTGACGAATTCTGTGAATATCGGCGTTTATTTGTTGAACGTAAGAAGACTACGACATAGCAATCAACAATCGTAAAATCCGTCACCTAGACCCGATAGAATTGAGCCGGATATTTTTTGTATTATCGGCAAAGGTTTCAAGTTCTGTTCGACGTACAATTTGAATGGAAATACCTAATCATTTCTGTGAAATACCACGAAATACTGACCTCAAAATTTATGAGGTATATTTGGTTGCCTATCATTTCGAATCCCATTAAAGCAAACAAGCATTTATTTGCTACGGCACATAGGACCGGTGCGAGGCGTTTAGCGCGTTCCCCCGAACCCGGCCCTGAGCTATAGACGCGCCGTCCCACAGTGGTCGATTTTGCACTTTTAGCTGATCAATTTTTTTTTTTTATTTTTAAATAAACTTCAAACAGTTGTTAGATACGCGGAAAAATTGTGATAAAAATCTTTGCCGTATAGGGGGATGTTTTAAGGTTGAAACATATATTTGGACTGAACATTCTGAAATCTAGTGAGTATGGCAATTTTATAACTGCAAATACAGGGAAAATAGTAAAAAAAAATGCACTTATGGGGTGGGATTTGGGGGTGGTTTAAATATAAATTTACTTTTATAGTTCTGAAATCTACCGAGTATACTGCACCTATGAATATAAGGAAAATAGTTAAAAAAATCTAGGTCATAATAGGTTTGTTTTTGACAGGGTTGAAATTGAGAAACAAAGTTTATCTTAAAATTCTTAAACCTTGTGCATATGATAATATTACACCTGCAAATACATATGAAATGTTTTAAATAAATCTGAATACCGATGGGATCGTATAATGTTATTATGTATATCTGTAAATATAGCCAGTTTTATACAAGGCTTAGTTCCTGGTATGTGAAGTCATACAGATTCGGGAAGAATTTAACATAAAATAAACCAACCTGAAGATTTTAATTATAACAATTTTCATTTCCGGAACGTACCGGAAGTAGTCATAACTGAACTCAGTATTAGAATTGCAAAATAAACCCTAGGTCATGTGTGGTATCATTGGGCAGATATTTAATAATTAACCACCTTTCGTTGGACCGAAATCTTACTCAATAATATGGTTTACGAAATAAACCATATGACAACGATTTTTTGAAAAAAATCTGATGTGGCCAGGCACATAACTTTATCATACAATATATAAAATTAATAGTTTAGCTGCATGAGAATCTATGTTATTGAGATAAATCGTAGGTATTGTCAAAGAATCAGCATTTTTTTATATTTCTGTATAGGAAATGTTAGGTTGGTACCACTTGGACGAAACGTCAAGTTTAAAAAGCTAATTCAAATTCTGACAGATTTATATTTGTTCATGAAACTGTAGATGTCACATCCGTACCAACATACTAAAATCGCTATACTTTAGTTACAACTTTCTCAATTGGTCGTTGTTAAAATTAGATATAAAGACGGATTGATATTTCTTATGAACAAATAATCAAATTGCAGGTGATCTCATTTTATTTGAAATTTGTATTTTGTACTTTGCCGCATTAGAGCGGCAACGTTCCATAGCAGTACTCCAACCTCTGATGAAATCAGCTGTTTTCGAGTGACAGCACAAAAAAATATTTGTCAAAATCTTGGCTACTATGTAGTTTCATATCAATGCAGATGCGACCGATGTCGATCAAATAGAATTTGCTCTTGCAGCTAAACTATTAATTTTACCAAAAAATGTCATAGGCATAAATTATTCAAAATTTCCTCTACTTTAATTTATTATTTAACTATTTTGACGAAATTACAGAAATGGCGGCTCATTTGCAAAATCCTTGAAAAAGGCTTAGAATAAACTACCAGTTCCTTTGGACCCTTTTGAACCAAAAGCTTTTCAGCTCTAAGTTAGGTCATGAAACTTCTAAATATGAACTTTCGTCCCGATACCTTTAGTAGTTTCTCCGGAATCGTCTCCACAAAAATCGTTTACACACACACACACACGCACACACACACAGACACACACAGACACACACACAGACATTTTTTTGTACCTTGGTCAAAAATGTTCAGGGGACCCAAAAAGACCTATTTCCGCTAAAATCTCAAAAAAAATTTTTGGCACGATTACAATACTTTACATACTGCGTATGATAAAGTAAAAATATTTTTTGATAATTGATTGTTCAAAACTGACTTAAACGGCTTACAATCGCCGTCAACAGATCCACTATATCATTGACTATGGATATAATATCACTTGCCTTCTCTACTAACTAAATACAACTATTACCTGTAATTATTGTCATGTTTACAGTTTATGCAGCTATGCCATAACTGATCATGGTTTCTTTCGTAAACTGTATTTATAAACAAGGATTTCAACCAAATATTGTGCCTTATTAAAATATCTATCCAATGATACTACACACGACCTAGGTACTGTTTATAAATTCCACCCCCATGCAGTTATCGTTACTTTCGATATACTCTGGATATCAAAACTGTTAGATCGATCAGGTATTTTATGTTACGTTAATTACTTTCCTGAGACCCTGTGATGTCATATAACCAAGAAAAAATCATATATGTATATATCTTTATGTTGACGAATCTAGTAACCCCCAATAAGCGATTCAACCAGTCGAAGTAAATTTTTAAATAAATTAAAAATTACAGCCACAACCTGGATTTGAACCAGGGACCTTTGTGTCGCTACCACAAAGGTTTATCCAACTGAGCTATAGAAGTTGTTATTAATCGGTTCTATTCTCCGATTCGAGTCCAGATTGTAGCTGTAAATCTTAATTTATTAAAAATTTACATCCCGCCTGTATGTCACAGTTATGGGTCGATTCTGTGCACATCTGTAACGTCTATAAGGTCAAACCTATAAGTAGTTATAGATCTATAAGGAATATTGCGATTCTGTGTGCCCTGATAGGCTATAGATACCCTTATAGATACTCGCTAATATTCTTATTGGGGTGTTTATGGGTATTCTGTGCGATTCTGAGCAGTCCTATAACGTCACTATGACAAAACCTGTAACCTTTTAAGTAATATGCGAGTCTGAGAGCCCCAATAGACTATAGATCCTTTATAGATACTCTTAAATTCACGTGTGGTCCGAAGGTGGCTAACTTCCTATAGATACTATAAGGATTGGAGATGTGCTATCTCAGAGTTGTGAACGATAGTCGATCACACATGAACATGGATCTGATCGATCGATTGATCAAAATCGATCAGATCAAAGATATCGATCATTTGTTAATTGATCTAACAGATTTTTTAAATAAAAAAATAATCGACGCAAGTTAAATCGAACCGATCGATAAATCAATTTTCTTACCCAGCACTGCGATTCTATAAGCCGCAAACGATTTACCGTAAGTAACTTACCGGTGAGCTGGCTTTGTGAAAAGTACTGTTGTGTACATAAACAAAGCAGTGGTATAATATAATATTTACTTTTATTGTGGGAATATTGTCAACAAAAGGGGCATAAGTCCTGGTTCTTTTCCTTTGAAAAGGGAATTCTGGGTAAGTTTTTTTTTTTTAATTGCCCAGTTGTTAAGAATGTTATTTTTTGTGTTTAGGTGATATCTATTATGGAGATGAAATATATAACAAAAGGACTTGTAAGGCAAATTTCCTATGAAAAGGGATTTTTTGAAAAAGTTATTTTTTGAGAGTTGTCCTATTATTGAACATACGCAATAAAAATTATCAACAATTATTTTTCAGAATCTAACATTTCCTTTAGAAAAAGTTTATTAAAAATAAAAAATAAATAATTATGAAATATCTATCCATCAAAATTAACATTTATAAAAAAAAATAATAAAGTTAAATTTGTTATTATTATTATTTAATTGTGCTATTATATTTACCATAAATTATGTACAATTTAATAAAACAATTTTTAACTAAATTTATTTTTCAATTGACACTATAAATAAATATTCTGCATTATATTTCCGTATTTTTCATTTTATCGTATACACATAAAGGAGTAAAACAATATTTGTTTGTATTTTGTAAGTTTTATTTGTAAACTTCAAACAATTCAAGTGAAATTTATGAACAAATAAAAGCCTTAAACAATTATATGTATTTAGTATTCTAAATAGTTTCAGTTATAATACTAATATATAATGTATCACACAACAATAATTACAAAACCTGACATTACTGACAATAAATATAATGATATTTTCCAGAGAACGAATGCATTTAGAGAACTTAGAACACTTTTGATTGGCCGCCTCCACATTTAGAAGTATTTGAGCCTACAATTAATTCGTGTAACAAAATGTTAGTTAGTGAGTTTTACCTTTAAGCTAACGATATATTATTTATAAGAATGTAATACTACTCTCTTCATATTTGATTTTGCCGGAGATGCTTGAATGCCTGTCGGAGACTTGAGATTACTTCCAACAACTTCCAACGCCGCAGACTCCGGCGCTATGCCAGACTCCTGTGCAATGCCGGAGACTGGCAACCCTGCTCTTGAATGAAGCTTCTAATCTAGCCCCAAAGCCTTGAACTCATATGTTGCGTAGAACATTTGCACACTCTTTAACACTACAATTTGACTCGCCTTCGTGAGTCTCAACGATTCATCCCGATTATTCCATGATCAAGTGTACAGTGCCTTGCGTTGCACCTTGATGTTATGATCATTGGTCCGGACACAATTGGCATAATTTTTAACCATAGATTCACATCATAAATATTAATCGTCTGGTTCAATTATCGTGATTGATTCATTCTCATATCTATAATTAATTCATAATAACATTGATATACAACATGTAGCAATATTGTACCTACTTCAAACAAATGTTTTGACTGCTTGTTGTAATCGCAAACTGCCCTATCACGGTGTATATAACTATCACTGAAACCGTAGCTTGTACTATTACCAAACTAGTTCCTGTATGTGGATTCATTTTAACTATTGAATGTTTGTTTATATCCTCGTGATTGCCCATAGAATACTTATAACCTCAAAACCACAGACTACTCAAAACTGTAGGCTCGCACCATTATTGCCAACTGTAAAATTGATTTGGAATCAAGGGTGCGTGACTGACAATCTATAAGTTTTTATTTAAAAATTATATCATTGAAGATACAAAGTATTTTGGCATACCCGAGTCATCTGCTTTGTCGCACTATAGAAATCCTAAACTAGTCAACCACTGAAATCAAACGGGGTGACGCTTAGCAAATCCGATCAGCTGTTTCGGCTGTCCGCAATTTTCCCGTCGTAAGAGATGTGGACAGAATTGCATTTCTATAAGAGAGTTATAGGATGGTTAGAGTTCTATAAACGTTTCTTATCGAAACCTACACGCTATAGGTCTATAACGTTATACAATTTTACTAGTGAAAACAGAATCGACCCTGTCCGTATATTCATTTCTAGTTAAAATTATAAAGTATAATATATTTTGTACAAAATGTATTTATATTTAAAACGATATTCAAAATTAATCTACCGAAAACAATTATTCAATTTCTATTCACATAATCCATGTTCCGCAGAGTCACCAATAATTACGGTTTTCAACTGTTTTTCCTGAAAATTTTCTGATGTAAGGCAAAAACATTTGAGCCTGGTCGACTTCAGAAAAACCCTGTTCTAAATTTGAGGGAAAAGAAATGTACAGTTCGTACAACGCCGGCCCTGGCGGCACATGTAATCTTTGTAAACGAATCACGACGACACTTTCCGTTTCATTTAACATCCTGTGGGTGCTCTATTGCTTTATCCTTCCAGTGGATCGGGTGCACCTCATACCCGGACAACTCATACCCTGACAACTCATACCAAGGGACATCTCATCCCAAGGGACATCTCACACCAAGGGACAACTCATACCAGGACAATTCATACCAGGACAACTCATACCAGGACAACTCATACCACGACAACTCATACCAGTAATAAAATTATAAACCCCTAACCACAACAAGTATTTTAGAAACCTAAATACGTATTTCAGCAACTATCTTGCCATCTTCAGTAGAAACTAAAAAAGAAAAGAGAGATTAGCACTTCATAGTATCTTTACTGGATATTGTCCAAGCAAATCACTAGTGGAAGTGACGTCCATGTTAAAAATTACCCTATATATACCCATTTGTTGGTCACACCTCAGTGAATTTTGATCATTGAAGCGTAAAAAACATGTTTTAATTAAAGCAGGTCAAACAATGGCGAACTAGGTATAGGACCCCCTGTCTGAATTTATTAATTTTTCTCTATTCAAGTGAATAAAGATACTTTCCTTGTGTTAGTATCTTTCCGATACACGTCAATTTCTATTATATTTTTGCTATTCCTGACTACCAGAGTATCTAAAAATGGAAGTTGGCCGTACAAGAAGTTAACGGCCAACTTCCATTTTTAGATACTCTGGTAGTCAGGAATAGCAAAAATATAATAGAAATTGACGTGTATCGGTAAGATACTAACACAATCAGGTTTATCCCTAATGATTCGCAGCATCCTTTTCAACAAAAATTGTCTTTTATTAGTTGTTTAGTAAATAGGTTATTGAAATTTCCATTGTCCGCAGATAGATATCAGCAAGAATTATTGTTTATTAAGAATGTTGTCATACATAATGGGTACCCTGAGAAAATAGTTGATAGAATGACTAAGAAGCAGAATCAAAAAATGTATGTAAATCAAATATCTACTTTAAATACTTTGTCTGTAGAAAAGAAGAAATATGTTAAAATACCGTTCGATTGTGCATATACAAGGGGTTTGAGAAGTATTTTTACATCACAAAATCTCTGTATAGCATATTCGACTCATAATAACATAAAAACCTTCTTGGAAACCCAAAGGATAAGGTAGATGTACTTGATAAATCTGGTATATATTGTATCAAATGTCATGACTGTGAAAAAGAATACGAAGGCCAGACTAGAAGAACAATTTTAACTAGGTTCAAAGAACATGTAGCTCATTTTAAATATAATCGTTTTGAAAAATCTAGTGTGGCTCAACATATTTTAGACACAGGTCATAAAGTAGTTGTAGATGACTTAAAAATTGTAAAAGCTGTGTCAAATAATAGGGAACTAAACAGCTTGGAAAGTATCTTTATTCACTTGAATAGAGAAAAATTAATAAATTCAGACAGGGGTCCTATACCTAGTTCGCCATTGTTTGACCTGCTTTAATTAAAACATGTTTTTTACGCTTCAATAATCAAAATTCACTGAGGTGTGACCAACAAATGGGTATATATAGGACATGGACGTCACTTCCACTAGTGATTTGCTTGGACAATATCCAGTAAAGATACTATGAAGTGCTAATCTCTCTTTACTTTTTTTAGTTTCTACTGAAGATGGCAACATAGTTGCTGAAATACGTATTTAGGTTTCTAAAATACTTGTTGTGGTTAGGGGTTTATAATTTTATTATTAAGTTCGCCACAGTCTCCAAAATATTGTCGTCAACTCATACCAGGACAACTCATACCACGACAAGTCATACCACGACAACTCAAACCACGACAATACATACCAAAACACCGACAAATGATTGTTGTCACGAACGGTGTCATCTAGTGTGATTAACAAACTTTGGTCAATGTGTGGATTCGTGGATGCTCTCTACATTTTCTGTCTACATTCGGACAGTACATGCATGAACTGTCAAGTTGAAAAATAAAAACAAGCCAGAATTACATGATGTAAAAGTTAGCTGTACGATCTTTTTGGCGCGCATAGTACATATCACATTTTATGCCACGCGGAAGGCTACCGCCATCCAGTGATGGAGTTATGTAATATGAAAATAAACACAGCATAACTACTAGAGTTAAATTACGGTAATATTACCGAGCGCATGTTAATTCTGATTGGTGATATAAAACTCGGTAATATTACCCATAAAAATTAACATGTGCTCGGTAGTATTACACGGTAATTTAACATCACTAAGCGTAACCGTTTTGGAATAATGGGATAACATATGATAAAATTCTTTAACTACATGATGACAACAATTGTACAAATGTCATCGGAATCAAAGGTGGTGGGTGGTGAGACAAAAACTATTGATTTGAAATGGAATTACCCAGATACAATAAATACGGTTATAAAATATTTAATATTAATATTTTTAGATTTCTCCTAGGGATAAGTTGGATTGTTTTGAAACAAAAGACAAGCAGCACTAAAATATTCTATGTTATTACTTATTAAACAAAGATTCTTACCCAACAATGTATTGTTATATTAGTCACAATAATAAAAATATCTAAAAGAACAAAATCGAAATTAAATCCTAAAGCCATTACTGTAGGACAACCTCTTAAGAGAAAAGGGGAAATTTGTCAATCGTAATTTTTGTAGACAGGAGCTTTACCTTTAGTTTAGACTAGACGGTAGTATAAGTATGTTATTTCAAAAGTTGTACTAATAAATGAAAGAAAAGAAATATATTTTGTGTTAACAATGAGAGACAATAACCATATTTGTTAGCCAATGCTGTTGCGAATTGATTAATTTTATTATTCATTTAATAAATTATAATTATTATTTATTTAATAAATAATTATAATAATCATTCCTTTATTAATTAATAATATTAAAAATACTCATTTAATAAATGATTAAAATAATTATTCATTTCATAAATAATAATCATTCATGCACTATTTACTCCTGACATCTATCATCCAAATTGTATACTACAAGCTAAACAAACTAAAACATTGCAAACAGTTTTATTAACTTTTAATGTCCTAATCTAATTGTTCCTTTCGCATAATACTGTATGTAACAATAAGTTATGTTCCGGTTTTACATTTAGATATTTTAAAGTTTAAACTACCTAGGAAATTGTAAAATATGATGTCCAGATGTTTGTACTAACAATAGAATTGTAGTTCAAGTTCTTTCAGGGTTAAGTTAGAGGTTAGAATTTCTTGACCAACATTTTTGGAAGTACAAAAATTTCGGTCGTGGTGGTTATATATAATTAGTCGGACCCGTTTTCACTATTAAGTCACCTTCCAACAATCAAAGACAATACCGCGTTGTCGCGTTGTAAATATATAACATAACCTCACACAGTCATGAATGCATTAATTTTATTATTATTATTCATTTAGACCAACTAAAAGCGTTTAGAATTCTTGAGTTATTTATTTTTTGCTACTAATCATTGTAGAATTCATTCTGAATTGTGTTTCTGTCCGATCTCTATCACAGAAGAAATTAAGAATGCGCCCTAATATCCTGAACTATCTACGCCACTGCATGCATGTTAGTCCATTGCGCACCCTGGCGGGAGGTGACGTGGGGTGATCTTAGTTGAAATCATCTCTACATTAGATCTAATAATTTATGCATTAAAACAATTCCTAAATAGAGTGACGATTATATTGCATATTTATTATTACATATTTAAGTGTACCATTATGTTATGAAAGGAACAATCACAATTATTTACTCTGGTGCGCATTTATATAAATGTGATGCACACTTTTTTTGCTCAAGTCATTTTCTGTACTCGTCAATTAATTTTTGTATTGGTCATATATTTTATCAAAGCTTAATTTTAAGTCTTGTGTTTAGTGTTGTTTAGTTCATCTCTGTTATTAAAAGATGTAATGAAATGCAGGATACAACAAAATGTTTAGAAAAGATTGAGCTACTGTTTGGTGTATGAACCACAGAATGTTACAGATTTTGCCAAAAAAAATTATCTTATTCTTGCGGCCTATATATGATTTAAACTGAAAAGTCCCTTCTCCTTATTTTCTTTTCATATATACTTCATATACTTATTTGACCTGTAAACAATATTGAAATTTAGGAACAAAATTATTTCCGTTTAAGGGCGTCGTCTTACGCTTTGTTGGCCGCTTTTCGAGCCTCTTGTAAGGAATTGATAATGAAAGAACCACACAAGATTTATAGACAAACTTTCTTTTATTTTTTTATGTTAAAATCGATGTACAAAATTAACAACTTCAAAATTATTGTGATGATCTTGGTGACCTTGCTTTTGTGCAAACATTAATGTGTAACGGTAACCACGATTACATGTGTGCAGGTTTCTTAATTGTTATTTCGTTGGCTATCGTTCGATCGTTCAGTTTCTCAATATTTAGATTTTTAACAAAATGGCGGTCGTGTATCCAAAATGGTCCGCTTTTGCAGCTCTTTTCGTGATATAAAACGCTGTAAAAATGCTATTACACAAAACTTTTAAAAAATGAACGATCGCACGAAAACTGGATGTGTGCTGAACAAAACAAAGAATCATCTCGATATATTAAATACATTTTCCAAAATCGTGGTTACTAGTTGGAAAAACACGACTTTTAGGAAATCGCGACCGAAATTACAGGAACTTTGGTAAATACCGCGACGGCCGTGATGATCACGTGATGATCGGTTTAAAATTGAACGAATGGATGACAAAAGGTATAGATACCAGTGGTGGGAGATCGATGACTTGTACTACGTATATAAGTACGCATTTCGCACGGTCGGAGGGATTTCTTCCTCCCTTGTCACAACACTGATCGACGCACACACCAATCACCGGCTACAACTTCAGAACTAGTGCGAATTTTGCAAAACCCTCTTACAGGTACAATTCTGAGACCTTTTAGATTAGAATAAGCAAAAAAAGAAAAATGTTTTTATTAACCCCTTAAGGCTAACTTTCAACATCCCGCTGATGTGAACCACGATGTGACAAAAACTAAAACTAATGGCATTTTATGGTATATAAACTATTAGAAGTCAATTTTTGTTTTTCAAATAGGACGGTATATTTTTCTCTAAAATGTAGTACGGGATCTATTTCTGAATTCGATGTTCAAACTGAGTGTCCTTAGGTAAGAAATTTCAGAGAAAAAGACATTTGAAAATTGTTACTTAACTTGATAAACTCTGGGAAACGTAGATTATGTGAAGGTGGTTTTAATAGATTTATTCGCGTTGGATTTGTAAACACATCTAAACTCCCCATGCATCAGAGTGCCGGCATTGAAAAAACCAACATTGTGGTCAGCAAAATGTCAAAATCCGGAATTAAAACACATAAAATTGCTCGACCTGAAACTTAATGTCTTCTACCAGAAGGTCTTCCTGACCATTATCAGTTATCAACACCTTCCGAATTTATAAACGGTAGTCACCGGTGTGAACCTAGCACCCGACGAAAAGTCAGAGCTTTTTAACGTAGATCGTTTGTACTTTGTTTGTACCCGTTTGTACCGCTATTATTTTCGTTTGTACCTCGAACACAAAAATGTTATTAAATAATAAAAACAGCCAGTACCTACCCAACTTTGACATAGTCAAATTTGGTTTATACAATTCGAAGGAGAATCGTTTGTACCTGTTTGTACCTCTCTTCATTTCGTCTCTCCCTTAAAGGAACCGGAAGGACAGTGCTTCAAAAAATCATCAAATAGGTAAAAATCTCTATTTTTTTAGATATCCCAAAGCGATTGACGCCATTCGAAAGAGCATGGATAGCACCCGTTTGTACCTCTTTTCAAATCGTTTGCATCCCAAAGGAACCGGAAGTACAAAATTCATAGTATCCCAAAATCGCCAAAGAGCTAAAATATGTATTTTTTGAGATATCGAAAAACGGTTAACGACGTTAGCATCGGTTGCACCCGTTTGTATCTGTGTTCAAATCGTTTGTACTTTAGAGACCGGAAGTACACACGTTAGAGTATCCAAAAATCACCAAAAAGCAAAAATTTTTAATTTTTGAGATATCGAAAAGCGCTTAACGCCATTTGAAAGAGCATCGGTAGCACCCGTTTGTACATCTTTTCAAATCGTTTGTACCTCAAAGAGACGGGATGTACAAACGTCGGAGTATCCAAAAATTGCCAAAGAGCTAAAATCTGTATTTTTTGAGGTATCAAAAAGCGGTTAAAGCCATTCGAAAGAGCATCAGTAGCACCCGTTTGTTACTCTTTTCAAATCCTTTCTACCTAAAGGAACTGGAAGTAGAAAAGTTATAGTATCAAGAAATCGCCAAAAATGTAAAATCTGCATTTTTTGAGATATCAGAAAGCGGTAAACGGCATTCGAAAGAGCATGAGTAGCACCCGTTTGTACCTCTGAGACACAGATTTTAGCTGTTTTGCGATTTGTGGATACTCTGACGTTTGTACTTCCGGGCTCTTTGAGGTACAAACGATTTGAAAAGAGGTACAAACGGGTGCTACCAATGCTCTTTCAAATGGCATTAACAGCTTTTCAATATCTCAAAAATTAAAAATTTTAGCTTTTTGGCGATTTTTTGATACTATGAATGTACTTCCGGTTCCTTTAAGGTACAGACGAAATGATGAGACGCATAAATCAAATTTGAATATGTCAAAGTTGGGTGCTGCCGGTTTTTTTATTATTTAATAACATTTTTTTATTTGTGGTACAAATGCAAATAATAGCGGTACAAACGGGTACAAACAAAGTACAAACGATGCACGTTAAAAATGTCAGACTTTATTAAAGTCGGGTGCTAGGTTCACACCGGTACGGTAGCCGAATATGTAGCTCTTCCCCCATTACAATCAACAGAAATGATCCCATAACGGTTTTAGCACTCGATATACCAAAGACGTCCTTGGAAGGGGTGCAAGGCCAACCCCGAAGTGTTTACCTGGCGGTCAAGCAGAGCAACTCCTTCGGGTCAACGCCATCGAATCTACCACCTTTCGAGTAAACACAAGCGGCAATGTTGCGCAATAGGAAGCCCGCTCTAAAAACACAAATGCGTCGACGTCACAATTGGTACGGAGCCAGGAAAGATTTGACACGATTTTGACGAGGTAATAATACCAGCATAATACTGATATATAAAATCTGACATATCTTACGGTTATGCAACATGATTTAGGTACTTTCGTAGTAGGAGTTTAGATAACGTATTATAGGAAAGTTGATTTAGTATGGGTACTAAAATCGTATTTGTTATGAGTCACATTGGGAGATTATAATTGAAAAAAAAGGCAAACCACAAGTATTTATTTTATTCCTTTCGGTCACATTTGTTTCTCTATGAACTGCTTCAGCTTCTAGTTTTCAAACTAAATTTTTAATATTGCACGTATGAGTAATGTACAGTGTGTCTCACGGGACGTTGGATTGTATGGGTACTTTTGTTATTATTAGATATAGAAAGCCGGTTAAATGGACAAAGTAGTGCATGTTTATGTGCTCTTTTATAATCTGTTAAGAAAACAGTTGAATTCCAAATGGTTCCCAAGCTATTTTGAAAAAACCAAAAATGTCATATTTTAATAATGATCATACCTTCTTTATTTGTGATCCCATCAAACATCCCATCTACAATTTGATTATGTCAGTTTAAATTTCTTTTCGCCAATGGATTCGCCGGAAACAATCGAAACTTTTGTTTTTCTTATGGACACCATATTGGTTCTATACATGTTTGGATTCATCATTTCTTACTGAGTAATTTGGTATGCCACATGCCATGTTTTGATTACAATAAGATAATAGAATTGACTGAAAGTTGTACACTTCGAGAATTGCTGAAAATCGCATGGTGCCATGGAAGACGTTTTGTGAAACAATGTGATATCCACCCATCTGTACCCATCTGTTGAAAGAAGTTGGTGAAAACCCAGATTTATAAAAAAATATTATGGTTCGATGAAACATATTTTTCTAACTACGGTATTTTTAACTGAAAGAAGACGCACTACTGGGTCCGCAAAAATTAGCACCTTTTTGTACCGCGCCTTAATCAGGTGTGGTATGGTTTTAATGTATGGTGCCAATGGTGTAATAGTGGCCAAACGATTAACGGGGCCAATTTTTTATAACAAAAATTTAACTTCGGATATGTATCGGCAATATTGCTCTCTGAGGACGTGGAAGAAAGAATGGACGATATACCGTTGGCGTTACGATAAGGTATGTGGTTCCAACAGGACGAAGCACCTACACATAATGCCCGAATCGTGAGGAACTATTTAGATATAAGACATAAACGGAGAGTAATTACTACCTATTCAAAAGTATCATGGCCACCAAGATTGCTGGATCTTACCCCATGTGATTTTTATCTATGGAGTTAAAAAATTAATTAGGTGTATGGTGTTTATAGTTTATAATTTTGGCAACATTGGAGAGTTACGTAACACCGTCATCGCCGCTTTCAATTCGATTGTCAGAAGAACCCTCGGCAACGTCACCATATTACGGAATGCTGCAAAAAATGCCTCCATGAAAATGGCGAGATTTTTGAAAACATTACTTAGCTTGTTAAAACGTTGTTACTTTTTATTATTATTGTATTCTAAATTTGGCAAGTAGCATACCAAAGTACTCAGAAAAAATCTGAACCCAAACATGTATAAAACCAAAATGGCGTCCATAAGAAAAACAAAAGTTTCCTACGTTTCTTACGTATCCATTGGCGAAAAATTTTAAACTGACATAATCAAGTTGTAGACAAAAAAGTGCCTTTATATTGTCTAAACGCTATTTTGATGGGATCACAAATAAAGAAGTTATGACCATAATTAAAAAATTAAATTTTTTTGAACTATTTTCAATTCAACTGTTTTCTGAACAGATTACGAAAGAGCTCAAAAGTATGCACTACTTTGCCCATTTCACCTACTTTCTACCACTATTAACAACAAAAGTACCCATACAATCCAACGTCCTGTGAGACACACTGTATACAAAACGGTGTTAAAAAGTGAGTTCAGAAAGTGAGGTTATGTTGCAAACGCGTCTTTGTTTTAGTTTTAACATGGGCTAAATTTGTTGCGCTGTTAACTGCATGTCGGAAAGTCGTCGAGACAAGAAAAAACTCCTTTTATAGAATATCAAAAGTGCTCAACCCAAATTATCCCAACAGTTTGTTGTCACATTTTAGAAGGTAACGATGGCTATCGGCCATTAAGGGTGCGGAAACCGGGCACATTTTAACTTTGGCCGCGTGATGGCGCCACCCACCCTACATGCTTATTTTTCTGTTTTATTATACTAAATTTCAAGATCGAGAACGCCAGCGGCCAGCGCGCCACTTCGGATGCCGTGTTTGTCACGTGTTCGCCCTTCCCCTGCTGGCTGCTCCATGCCTCATGCCTGTGCATTTTCATACCTATTCCACACTATTCCTTGTTATGTCATATTTCACAGCGATGTGCGGTTGTAGACTTCGCGCGCCGCGGCACGGCGTAAAAAATACCCTGGAAACGTTATCCATATTTTTTCAACCGATATTTATTATTTATTTATTACTTATTATTTATTTATTATTTATCTATTATTTATCTATTATTTATCTATCATTTATCTATTATTTATCTATTATTTATCTATTATTTATCTATTATTTATCTATTATTTATCTATTATTTATCTATTATTTATCTATTATTTATCTATTATTTATCTATTATTTATCTATTAGTTATCTATTATTTATCTATTATTTATCTATTATTTATCTATTATTTATCTATTATTTGTCTATTATTTGTCTATTATTTATCTATTATTTATCTATTATTTATCTATTATTTATCTATTATTTATCTATTATTTATCTATTATTTATCTATTATTTATCTATTATTTATCTATTATTTATTTATTATTTATTTATTATTTATTTATTATTTATTTATTGGTAAAGAAAAGCTACACTCAACACATGAAACTTTCAAGCAGCCTTGCCTAAATTCACATAACACTGGCAATTTTATAAATCCTTTTCACAAAAAAACCCTCTCACCACACCTTTCGATTCTTGATTTGTTTGTGCTATACAATAATAACACTAGCGGCCTTGCGTATGCAATACAATTTTTTGCTGTGATGGTATCCGATATGCTAAACAGAACCAGCAGGACTATTCCTACAACGCTGAGAGAGATAGACTACATTGTGAATTTCCAAATATGACAATAACATACTGTCGTTACGTTGTGCTTTTCGGCATCGGGACCATATCGGGACTATCGGTCGCTGTCACAACCTTACGTTACATATGTTGTAAGATTTTATTTATTTACTATAGACATGAATCTTTTGGATGTTGCTTATCGATTCGGTGATGGTGAAGAATCAAGAAATCAGCGATTTCGACTATCAAAGGAAACTTTGGTTGGTTTTATCTCGACTGATATAGTATATGAGTATACAATGTCCATCATATATATTATGTAAGTTCAGTTTTTAGTTGTATGTCTTTGTGTGTTAAATGATGTTTATTTTTTTAGAAATCATGCTGTTTCACCTATTAAAAACTTCTGCTAACTCTCCGAGTCTACACCACAGTGGGTTTTACGTAGCAGTTCCTATGGACACCAGCAACGGCTACTCTTACATGTAATGTTACAGTTCACAAGCGCTTCTGCGAAGTACCTTCTCTACAGGATTACCCATTTCAATTTTATTTTATGGGTGCAAGGACGGCTAAACATAACGGGAAGGAAAAGGTGTTATTTAATACTTAATATAAACGATAACCAACCACTCAATGTTGTGAATATTGAGAACAAAGAAAAGCTATGAAACGAGTACATGTTGCCCAAGTTATGTAAATTTTATAACAAACAGGTTTAGCATGCTATAATTATCCGAAGGTATATGACCGAAGGTAATATTTTGGACCAAAACCGAACCTGAACTTCATCTTTTTCGGTATCTTCGGCAGAAGCCGAAGGAATACAAAAGAAGTGCCAATGTTTAAAGTAAAATAGTATTTATGTTTTTTGTTGTGCTAAAAAATACATAAAGTAATAGAATTATAATTTATTTATACAGTACGTGTGTCACCTAACTATAGCTTGGTTTGCTGAGCGGTTTTGGAACGCGTTGAACGTAAAATTAACTAATTTTTATTTGTTGTGTAATTGTTTTAAGATGTAATTTGTGACCATAAGTGGCCAAAGCCGAATGTTTGGTCGGGTTCTAATCATAAGACAAAATGATAACATAGTAATAATAATAAATGAATGATATAATATGTGTTACTGAATTAAGTTGTATCTTGGCAGTTCACTGTTGTCGGAACTGTAGCTGTCAAATACTAATTATTTAATATATTTCCCTCTTTTTAGTTTACATTTTTTAACAGTGCTTATTTGTTTAATGTATAGTAAATTAGTTAATTAATAAAAGAATGTGAAATCTGCTTTGAGTGTTATTACCTCTTCTCTATTTGATTTATAATATATATAAATTATGTTTTACTGCAAATAATTTCAATTTCTCAGTAATCTGAGGGTATTACCCTTGATTATATATAAACATAAAAATTCAATAGTATACGTTTGGTACTACTATACGTATAGATTTATGGAAGTATCCGCTGTTTGCAGTGTACTTTGATGAACCAGGAATACTAGCGGTGCAGCTATTGGGACGGTTAATAAATTAATCCATTTCCTTTGCAAGGCTCTTAGCGTTCGACAATTTATTTATGTCTTCATCAGAGGGAAATCTAAAAAACATAACGTACACAATTTTCACAATAACCAATGTTAAACGAGTCAACTCAGCCGGAAGCAAACACCAAGTCAACCAACGATGACATCGGACAGAGGTCTGAACTCGGTGGGCATTCTTCAAAACTTAAAAAGTGACTCTTATCATTAGGTAAAAGAACGACAACTCTTTGATATCCATTTCTTAACATGGTTGGTGCTTATGTTTGTTTTGTTAAGTAGTAACTGATTCTTGTAGACTTAGATGTGTCGCACTGTATGTAGCTAGAGAATGCTCACCGTGTTCAGACCTCTGTCCGATGCCATCGTTAGTTGTTTCGGTCATTGTGAAAATTGTGCACGTTATGTTCTTTTATTAGACTTCCCTCTGACAAAGACTTAAATAAAGTGTTGAAAGCTTAGGGCCTTGTAATGGTAAGTGTTTCATTTATTAACTGCCACACTGGCTCGGCTGCACCCCCAGTATTCCTGCTTCTTCAAATTATATGTATAGAGATTTACATGAAATTGTTTGAGACCTGATGAGTAGTACACACACACATAATATTCGTTTGAACCAAAAGGAAAATTAAATTAATAAACATTTATTATCAATAACCAGTTTTGAATATTAATTTCTACACAAATGCATACTTCCCATTGCACAATATGTGTAATAATAATAATATAATAATAACAATACATATAATAATGGATAATAACTGCAGAGATAAGATAAGATAAGATATGAGAGGGAAATAATACAGAAACTGCGAATTTTATTTTGAATGTTTGTTATAAACAGCGGTGGCGCCATCTATTCGAAAAGCGGTGAACTACAGGAATTCCCACTCTTGGTTCAAACAAACAATCCGCACAAAAATCATAGCTTTTTCTGCTTCCAATTGATTTCCAAACAAGGGTGGTTTTATGGAGATTTTATTGCATACATAGGTAGGTGATTTTTGTGTGCATGGCTAAAAATCAATGATTCATAAATCTAAAAATAAAATCGTAAGTTACTGCCTATTGTTCAATAATGACTGATTTTAAAAAAGTATTTCCTTTTCAATTATTGTTATGAGAAGTTTTCCCCAATAGCTACATTCAATTCAAACCGTTTGAGCATAAAAAATCTCAAATTTAAAAGCAACAATTGAAGAACAATTGGAACTAGCGAAACGCCATTTGGGGTACGTTCTAAAGCATCGTTTCACCGGACCCTTAAGAGAAGCCCAAACTTCTCTGAGGGGCAACTGGAAAATTGGAGGGTTTGCAGTAAGTATTCAAGTATTGGTAGTTTTCAAGCTTCTGTATGTATAAGCAAGATATTTTTATCTAAGAAATGTTAAGAAAAAAACAGAAATCATCAGTTAAAGATGAAATTAGGGTGTAGAACCAACAAAGAAAGATATTTATAATCATGTACCAGGTCGCTTTTTTAATTTTTTATCCGATTTTTTTCCCAACGTAAAATGTTTCATATGGACTTATTTATTAATTCAATGCGTTAAAAGACAGAGCCGTATTTAAAACGGCAGTACTATCTTAAGAATTTGTAAACGCAATAAGGTAATTTTTAAACATTTTTACTCAGAATGTTTTTGTATTTATTTTATTTTTATTATTGATGTTTTTAACGTACTAGTTCATTTCATCACAATTCTTCGTTTCCGTACTCTTTGATATGTATTGTCTATTTTCTTCCTTTAGATAACATTTTAAAAGGCGGAAATGTTTGAATGAAATGAAAAAGAGTTTATATACGGAATAGTGATTATTTTTTATACACGTAGCAGTTATTTGTGATTTTCTCAGCATTATCACAATAATTTTGCAGAATATGTTCTGACTTTCACAGCAATGGTATCACGGTAATTTTATAGTAAAAAAGATTTTTTTTTATAATTGAACTGCGTGTATTTGCAGACATGTCGCTGGATAGTGGTTACTGGACACTGCAAAATTGCTATAGGTAAACAATATTCTCTATGTATCAAACATTTTAATCTGAATTAAATTTACTTTATTTTTTGTCAAGGGTTACGAAAAGGGAAAATGGTTGAGAAACGCTTATCAACAGGGTGTATATTTAATAACTGCAATAAATTCTACGGGTTATAGATACGCAGTATGATAAAGTATTGTAATCGTGCCGAAAAAAAAAGAATGACATTTGAACGGAAATAGGTGTTTTTGGGTCGCTTGAACATTTTTGACCAAGGTACAAAAACAAAATGTCTGTGTGTGTGTGTATGTGTGTAACCGATTTTTGTGGCGACGATTCCGGAGAAACTACTAAAGACATCGGGACGAAAGTTGATATTTAGAAGTTTTATGACCAAACTTGGAGCTGAAAAGCTTTTGGTTCAAAAGGGTCCAAAGAAACTGTATGTTTCCTGTAAGCATTTATCAAGGATTTTGCAAAAGCGCTGCCATTTCTGCAATTTCGTCAAAATAGTTAAATAATAAATTAAAGTAGAGGAAATTTTGAATAATTTATGTCTATGACATTTTTTGGTGAACTTAATAGTTTAGCTGTATGAGCAAATTCTATTTGATCGTGTCTGGATTAAAACTAGTTAGCCAGGATTTGACAATTATTTTCATACTAATGACAGTAGATACATAGTGATTTTTTGACAATAGCTACTGTCCATATTATCAAAATATCTGTCAAATCCTGGCTACCTTGTTTTATTTTAATACAGACACGATCGATCTCGATCAAATAGAATCTCATGCAGCTAAACTATTAATTTTATATTTTGTATGATAAAGTCATGTGCTCGCCCAGATCAGATTGTTTTTTATTTGACCCTTTATATTCTGTAGTTTTTCATTTTTAGAACTAGTTATAACTCAGTTTTTATTGAATTTTAATCATTAATCTTCCTCCACTTATTACGAAAGCGATCATTGCACCCTCTTGCGCCCATGTAGTATTTAATCTACTTTTTATTATATTTCGTAACTCGTAAGAAAAATTGCACCCAAATTACTTTTTAATGGTCTTAAAAAATTAAAATTATGTTCTGAAGGTAGGTATATTGGCATGTGAGGACGTTTTGTTGATCTTCTCGTTGATCTGTTCCCAATTACAAAAGCCAGGGAGGTGCAAGTACACTCCCTTGCCATTCTCTGTAAGGAATAATTCAATTCCTTGACAAAAACATGTTTTTCTTTTTTCATTATTGGAATACAAAGGAACTTCCTTAACCCGAAATGTCCATTACTCAATAAAATGTTTTTAGCGGGATCTTGGAGATTCGACTTACAGAAGTTCCACTGTAATTCGTTTTAACAACGGAGAGAAATTCCAAAGGGCCGAACAGGTTTCAACTCGCAAGGAACCACGCGGTCAAAATCACAACCCATTCATAAAACGGCACCGGTAGTAAAGCGTTATCAACGGGCAAAGAAAACAATTGACCGGCGACGTAAAAACGAACAAACGACGATCAATAAATCACTAAGTTCATTGGCCACCTCTTGAAAACGTTTCCTGTTCGCATTTCCGCACAGGTAAATAATAATCGAAATGAAACAACACGAAAACAACAACATAACTCGTCGAAAAAGTGACGTAGTAGCGTAGAGAGAGGTACACCAGGATCTAAGAATAGCCGTTATAAATATAAATTCTGAACTCGAAATACCTTGATATAAAGTCTTGTGACTTGAATCCTCCTATAATAAAATTCGCAGGGGGCCACCACACCAACAACAATACCGCGAAATGAATAAACGCGGAAAACTAGCAGCGTTCGTAAGCACTGAATTGTCGAGGGTTTGAAATAAAAGTACGCGAAAAACAGTCTAATCGTATCATATGACAGGGTTAAATCAGTGGCGTGTCATGCGCAGAACAGCACAAATTTACTCTAATAGGTTCACAGATATAAAAGCAAAAATCGCAAAAAATGATATTAATTATCTAATAAATACCTACGGTTAGGCTTAAAAATTAGTATTGTACAAAAAAACCCTATGGCGTACTAGAACGATAAAGACCTTCGGGTGCAAGTCATAACAACAGCGATAAAGTAGAGGAAATTGATTAACAAGATATTATTAACAAGATAATTTGAGCGTTCTCGTCAACAGGAATGTTAAACTGAAAACCCCGCACAGCAGAATTGAAGAATGAATTCACTTCAAAGAAAGAGAGTACTTACATGCTACAATCGAGTTAATATCGGATTAGAAAAGATCCCGCACTGGTAGACATGGGTCCCCGCATCTCGCGCACACTTGTTTACGAACGAAACGAAACGAACAACCACACCACTGTCACAACTGTCACATTTGGTTCTTCCCAAAAACAATCGAAACAACCCCGTAATACCAACACAACGCGACTCCCCGAACCGCCAAATCCCAAACGTGTTTATTCCGAATAGAAACAACAAACGTATATCTCAAAATTTGCACGACGTGCGATTTCTGCGTGCTGAAACGGACTGCGGGCGTTTTGTTTTGTTGCGATTCGCGAAACGCGCCGACCGAGTATTGAGTACAAATGGTTCGTAGCGCGGCTAAAATCGGCCCGCAAACCACTCCCTGCTGTCGAGTCTCTCTGTTGCGCGATCGTTTCGCGGCCGGTCTATTTATGTCATATGTCAAACTGAACACATGCAATTCGCCGATGGTCACGCGGTCTTTGGGCGTTGAGAAATTTGTGGGTTAAGTGCGTGTCGCCGGCAGCGCCGCAAACGTCAAATTTTGGCAACTAACCGGAGATGTAAATATTGCGGTTATGCAACCGAATATGAGCGTGTGAGAAGTGGAGCGGAACCGTTAGGGGCTACTTTAGATTAAAAACTAATTCAGAATCCGTTTTTTATGCAACCCAACATACGAGGACTTCGACTTTAAGCCGGTTTTAAATCGTATACAAATACATACAGGCGTCCCATAATTTCACTGAAATTTTTGTGTAAAACGAAATAGCCTGAGTACCTTGACATATTTCAATATTTGTTTAACTATCTATACTGCAAGTTAATGTGTTATTTCGGTTAGTGAATAAAACCTTCTTGCTTCACTTTTATTGGTAGGTATTTATATAATATAAGGTACATGTTTCGGCCTATCATAGCCTTCATCAGCCTTGAATCTAAAAAGACATAACAATTAGCGTCCGAAACCAATTATTAAAACAATTAGAACACGAAACTTAAAAAATTTCCTTTGAGAGCGCACACTTCTTCATGTATTTCTCAATTTGGAAGTATTGGATGTCGTTACAAGCCGTTTAAGATTAGTTTCTCTTTGTTTGCCAGTGAGTAATTTGATGTTTAAGTTAAGCAAGTTTTGTAAGTGTTTTAATAATTGGTTTCGGACGCTAATTGTTTTGTTTTTTAGATTTAATGCTGATGAAGGCTATGCTAGGCCGAAACATGTATCTTATATAAATACCAATAAAAGTGAAGCAACTTAAGAGGTTTTATTCACCAACCGAAATTTCAATACATATTTGGTTCTATGGTTCCAACACAAAATTGTTTTTATATGAATTGAGTCTTTCTCAATTTTCAACGAATTTGTATCATATGGAGTAAAAATGTGTACATAACCCAATTTTTGGTTTAAGAGCGTAAAATAGACCTCTGAGAAGTTGGCCGTACTTTTCGGAAATTTTGAATTTTATTTCTGCAGGTCGTTTGCAATTGATTGTACCCCTTTTACAAAATATGATTTTCCTACAGGTTGTTTGCAATTCGTTTGCACTTTTTGCACCCGTATTTATTTTGTTTGCTACCGTTCTCCAGATATATTGAAAATAAAAGTTTGAAATAAAAACCTACCCCTCCCTTCCTACAACTTTCAATATTATTTTCTACAGATTTATTACCATTGTATTGCATATGTTTGCACCGTTTTTGCTTTTGCACCCATCCCGTTTTGGCAAAAAAAAAACTAAAATACCGTTAAATAAGTGTGAATCAACCACTTTGTAAATTTAAACACAACTTCATTGGCAACCCAGTTTGGATAGCAACAACACTAAACTGTTGTAAAACTTATATGAAAAATAACATAATATTAATTACAATAAATTGAAAAGGCAATAAATTAACTTGGCCATTAATCTAGAATTTGGAACTGAACTGTAGTAAACATAATACACATTCTAATTTTCAAGACGGTAAATCAAAAAAATTAAATCGAAAACAGACACGGTGCCCCGCGTTCTCTCCCGCATTTTTTAGCAGCAGTGTTTAGTTTGTTTTAAGTACGTTTGAACGAATGGATTTATTTTTTTAGTAATATATTATTGTCTTATTGTATATTTTGTTTAAATTTAATTTAAATTTGTTTCACAGTAGGTATCTGACAACTCCTCAATATATTTAGACTTTATTTTATTGTTTTAATTGTAAATAAATATTTGCTATTCTTTTGTTAAACTAGGTTTTTACTTTTGAGTAAGTTTATTTTAATATTTAAAGTGAGCGGACTATGTACAATTTAATGGTAGATATTTTGATTAAAGTTTTATTGAGCTCAAATAGTGGTTTTCATGGTACCTAAGTGTGATTAGCTTTGTCTGATAAACTGCTGCTACATTGGTCCTACTGATACAACTTACCCGTATTTAGAAGCGTGTTACATAGATAAAGTTCTTAAAACTTAAAAGTAAGGTTACTTAATAACCACTTTTACCCAAAACGTACAACTATTATATTATTGATGAATCATATTTGCCAAGACTAACTTTTGTTAAAACGATCATGTATTTTAATTTATTTTTTCCTTATTTAAAATAACATTTTTACTTCGTTTGCTCAAATTGTAATTCACATATTAGTTTTTTTTAAATGACAATCAATTTTGGCTAATTATTAGCAAGCCAAATCAAAAGTGGTATCAAAAAAAGTTTTTAAACGATTCAATACTTGAGTTCGGCAGCTGGATATTTATGTTTTCAAATAAACAAAAAAGTAATATATCAAACAAGTAATATAAATGGGTGGCACATAAAATACTATCAACTATTTAAAGTTTCCCCTTGAAAGAAATATCATGATGCCGTCACGTCTATGGTATTTCAGAGTTGATTTTGTAATGAACAACCTGTACATATCTGGTCAGTTGCTATTGCCAACTTATCGTCTAGTCTAAATTCATTGTTGTACTAAGTTTTAGCAAATAAATCATGAATATACTGGAATAAAGCAGCTTCCATTAACTAAAAGCTAAGTTTCCACAAAACAGTACATAGCCATAGAAAAAAATGGGTATTTATACCTCTGGAGGTTTGTCCGGATATATGCAAATCCGGAATGTTCTATCCACTTCCAACACTTTTCACTTTTTTGCTACTTGGAATTTGCAGATTGGCACTCATATTTGGAAATATTTGTACTTCGAATTTTGCACTGTCACGATATGTTGTAGACTGTCACTTGCTGTCACATGGCTGTCACTCACATGCAATATGTATGTAACAATATTCTACAGTATGTCTCATGTCTATAACAATCGACATCGAAGAAGGATTAGTGAAATGTTTTGAGTACACATTTAATTTAATTTCCATAATGTCCAGCTCTGACCGAGCTTAGTCAGTTCCGTGGGCAGGGGCTATTCCGATTACGATTAGTTTGTCTGTGTGTTGTCTTTTCGATAATACATTCTCGCGAAGCGCGAAACAGTCACAACATAAATTGTGACTCTTTACAGCAAAAACTTTACCTAATTTTTAAATTACCAAAATTACCATGTTTGAGCTTTCATTTAGTTCTACGTAGAATCCATTACTTCACACTTTTATCCGTTTAGGTTAAATACTTGGTGTTAAGAATAAAATATTGGTAAGAATAGTCACAGTGGACCAAATTTCCATTATGTACCAATATCCGGAAACGCATCGTTTAGCAACTGCAGAGAGCCAGAACAAATACAAACTCTAGAAACTACATTAGGGATGTCGGTGGTGGGAAGTAGCATAGAATTGGTCTTCTAAAACCAAATAGTTTTATGTATTTTTTTAATTTAACGTCTATTTAACCAAAATTACAAATCTTAGGTTTTCATTTTTTTGCAAAATTTTGTTCCATTTCGTAAGATTCCTAACGGTCCCAAATATTGTTTTCGAAATCCTTGAAATTATCGCGATTACAAGCCGTGCTCCTAAGCACATGTCACAAAGTTGTTATTTTGAAACAATTTTTTGTTTCTCAGTGTTAACTTGCAGTTATCATTCCTTTCACGTTCTAATGTCTTTTAAAATTGCGACCCAGTTATACTTAAGCAATTTTGTTGCATATCATATTATTAAAGACGAGATATCAAAGATCTTCTTTTTTTACGTAGAATCCTCTGGATCGACGAATCGAAGTTTGATGGAGATTCTATTACAAACCGTCACAGTATATTACTACTGGGAGGAAAATCTACACGTAAAGAAAGAAACTAAATTTGAAAGAAAGATCAGTGTAAAATTTGTATAATAAAAAGAAATACATGTGTTAGAAAGTCACTACGGACTTAGACAACTTTGTGCAGACTTCGAGATAAGCAGTCCTGAAACACACCGCGAGTCACGAAAGCAGCCCATTTGAAAATAGACTATTTCCGGGTTATGCAGTGTGTCAAGATTTGTAAATGCTGACGTTTCGCAAACCATGTTGCTTGCTTCTTGAGAGTTAACTGGCTAACTGAATAGTTAGCTTCTTCAGAGATAACTATAAGTATTCAGTTAGCTCTGAAGAAGCGAGCAACATGGTTCGCGAAACGTCAGCATTTACAAATCTTGACATACGGCATAACCCGGAAGCAATTTATTTTCTAAATGATTATAAGTTCTAATAATTTCTGAAATAAAGAAGAACTAACCAGCAAGTCATGCCATCACATTTTTTAACAACTTGAAAACTTTCTAAATTATTACTTGATGGATCTTTTTGAAGACACTACACTAAGAGACCGATGGACTATGATCTTTCAACCTGACGGGTATCCAGATAACAATCGTCTCGATGTCATGACTGGGACGACAAGTTTCCAGACCGCTGGATATGGCGAGGCGAACCGATAGGGTGGCTTGCCAAATGCCAACACCATATGATTTTGTCTGTTTGGGGTTTTATGAATGCATTTGTTTATGCAAACAAAATAAACACCAGAAAACACCTAAACCAATGAAAAAGCCGCTTGCAGGTACGCCAACCATCCATGTCCGACGATAAAACGATAAAAAGAGAGAAAGAGTGCGTGCATCAGAAAAACAGGTGGACACTGAGCATAAACTGTAACTTTAACTTTTTGTTGAATATTTATTTTTTAACCATGCCTGTCGAGACCTTAAATGTACTACATGGGAAAATGCTTGGGTAGAAGACATTTTTTGATATTTTTCAAATAATTGTTTGAGGGCTTGAGAAAACTGAAGATTAGTTATGGACTTCTAGAGCACTTTCCAAGGAAGAATTTGACCTATTATACATATGGATTTGATGCCCCCAACCCATCTCCAAAGTGCCCTGAAAACTACCCTTAAATGAAAAAATTTACATTCTTCAGATAATTGATCCATCTAATCGTTTCAGTCTCATTTTTTCTTATAGAATTGATGACTATAAGTCTAGTAGAATGTTCATAAACATTTGTCAGTTAATTTACATTTGTTTAAAGAAATTTTATTTATTTAAATAATTCATTCTTCTCGAAAATCAGTCTGTATTCTGAGTATGAAATGGCAAGTTATTATCTTACAGTGACATTATTCATTATAGTATATTGCAATACAAGTTATATAAGTAAAAAATTGGCGCACGAGTTGTTTGGCCACGACGAGCGTAGCGAGGAGTGCCCAAATCGATCGAGTGCGCCAATACGGCTTATAAACCGAGTGTTATATACGATTTTTTCTACTTTACGACATTAATTTGACATAATATTTCGAAAATTGCGATTGTCATCTTACAATTTAGAGTAGTTTTATCTTTAGCAGGTGGTTTTGTTTGTTTTTAGAAGAAGAAGAAGAAGAAGAAGAAGAAGAAGAAGAAGAAGAAGAAGAAGAAGAAGAAGAAGAAGAAGAAGAAGAAGAGAAGAAGAAGAAGAAGAAGAAGAAGAAGAAGAAGACAGACGCGAGCCAATAGCGATTGAGATGTCAGCCTTATTTAACACTTGACGTTAATATCATCAATCTTGGAAAACCAAAAGTTACCAAAAGTTTGTGATCTAGTATTTTCATAACGACAGCGAAAGCTGTTTTGCTATGAGATTATAACGAACGCAAATTAGAAAAAAAATTCTTCCTATTGTTTAAACAATCAATTATTATTCCTTTCAACTGTTTTTCTAATTATGCTAGAAAAGTCAGCTTTTTTAGTGAAATTAACTAATAAATTTCATGTTCGTGATCTAACAAACCTATTATCTATATTATCTACTAAACCCACATTTGATTAAAACAAATTCTATTTGTTTAAACAATTTCTGTTTGCAATTCACTTAAAAATAATTTTCTATATCGGTCTGTCTAACTGTTATTCTCAAGTGATAGCATTTATATTTTGGGATGATTTCCATTTCCAAATATTATTCGTTTTCAATATTATTTATCGAAAAAGTCATAAAATTTTATTAATCACTTTTCTCTTTCTATTTCTTATTCTGATTTCCTACAAGTGTGTGTCGCAAGCTAATGTTGATTTGTTAGTGTCTGGAAACTGTTCCATGTACCCTAATTTGATGAAATATTGAAAACGAATATTATTTTATTATTCAAACACTAGAACGATTTATAAAAAAATTATTTTGGACGAATTGCAAAATACAAATGCCGTTTAAACAGATGCAGATAATATAGACCAGATATCTCCAACATGAAAGTTAATTACACAAATAAACTGACTTTTCTACCGTAATTAGAAAAAGTTGAAAATGAATTATAATTTATTGTTTAAACAATAGGAAGAAATTGCTTAATGAATAAAGTCCCTCTAAGGTAATAAACTGCGATTTCAAAAACATAATTCAGACGGATTTTCGAGAAAAACGAATTATTGAAGCAATAGAATTTGTTTAAACAAGTTTAAACAAGAAATTAACTGACGAATATTTATAAACATTCCACAAGACTTATAGTAACAGTACCTATGAGAAAGAAAATAATTAAATGATTAGAACGGTCAATTTTCTGAAAAATGTACGTTTTTTCATATGGGAAGTTTTCAGGGCACTGGGGTGGATTGAGAGCGTCTAATCCATATGTATAATATATCAAATTCTTCCTTGAAAAGTCCTCTATAAGTCCTATAACTTTAGCATAAGTTTTCGTAAACCTCGAACAATTATTCGAAAAATACCTAAACACGGGTTCTTCCCATGTAAATTTGAGGCATCGAGAGGCACGATTAAAAATCTAAATTTCGAAAAAACATACGTGTCCACTTTTTTGAATTTGGAAACGATTTGGAGGGAATCGGCGCTGTCCATAGGGGAGAGAGTGCTATGTAATAAACATAATGCCAAAATAGGAAAGGGGGGGCATACCAATTATTATTTTTTTCCGTATTCTGAAAAATCACAGGAATTCAAAAACTGTTCACTTTTGCAGAATGCATATGAGGGTGAAATAGCTTGCAAATGGCCTCTACTATAAAGTGTTTAAAGGAATATGTCTATTAAAAGATCCTGTATATGATTAAATTTCTTGTATGGAAAACGATTGCTATAAATATGGAAAAACATGGCAAAAACAAACCCAGAAGTCGTCGTTGCTAAGTTCTGCGCATACATTGTTTATTTCAAAATTTCCTAAACCTGATTAAATTTTTAACGAAGTATGTATTTCGTTATCGAAAACGAACAATAAAACCAGTATATTACGAATAAAATGATATGTTCAATTAAGGCAAACTTTATATAACCTCTTCTAAAACCCATCTTCAGTGAAATATACAATTATACAATGTAATCATCCTAGTATAAAACGTAATGAAAATAATGACAATAATAATTCAACACGGTCAACCCAACCGAACGTCAATAAAATAGGATAGTAACTACGAGATGTGTCAAATGTAAGTATCCATAAAACAAAAAAAATGTTCAGGACAATTTTTTTTTATTTTTTTTTGTTTAGAGTCTGTTGGTACATAGAAGTAGCAATTCGAAATTTTGAATTTGAGTTGGTTGTAAATGACTTATAATTGTGCCGATTGGTTTCTCCAGTCAAAATGAAGAGAGTGTAAGTAGTATCCGTATCTACAACTTATACACTGCTTGCAAACGTCGAACGTCAATATAGTCTACAAATTTGTCAGCACTTAAGTCACGAACGTCATAACTTAAGTCAGTCTGTACATTTGGTGACATTTTGCGTAATCGATATTTCAAAAAGAATCTGCAATGCGTAATTTACATACTTTACGGGGCACCGTTTTGGACATATTTGGTACTAGCTTGGCTTTTGTCAATGAGTTTATTGTGGATTTATGCAAAGTACGCATTTACGTTACAGTGCGTACAAAACTCATCAAGAGCCTACCACGGCTTGGAGCCGGTCGTCAGTATCGATTGTGAGTGAGACAAAATGCGAGAAATGTCACATGAGATGCCTAACATGCCGGGAAAAATGTGACGGCATGGGCAGGTTCTTCTACAACAAGAAAGACAAGACTTTTTGCAGGAAAACCTGCAAGAATTGGGGTGAGTTTTAGCCTAACGGCCTTTTCACACGGGGCACGGCGTCCGTGCACGGATTTAAAACGGCACGGCACGGTACGTGTGAAAGCTACCATTTAATCTCATACACTTCGAACCGTACACGGCGTCCATGCGGCTTCGACCGTCCACGGTTGTTGTGTGCTTACACACAGGCACGGATTTCAAACGGCACCGCCACGGATGCAGCTGGCTATACCTATACAGTTGTGCAGAGCTGAGCAGCGATTCAGTGCTATCCAGGGCGGTAAACGCGAGTTTACCGGGTGAATTACTCAGTAAAATATTTACCAAAGGCAATTTACCGTCACATATATTACTGATGGTAATTTACTAATATTTATAATAATTTCAGATGCCTGAAAATGATTACCCACTAAAAATACTTTCTTTTTCTTTTCTTATAATTTATTTGTATTTTATTTCTTGTACCTGGTTTCACAAACAACAACAATTTTGTATCCGGACATTATTTTAATACCGTGACTTTATTTACTCTTTTTCATTATCAAAGCCTCTTTCCACTCTTCAATTGATATAATTGATATGATATTTCCCAAATGATATTATCTGAAAAAGTATAGCTAATCTTTTTGTATTGAATGGACTTTAAGTGTCTTTTTTTTCTTACCATTTGCATTTTCTTTTGTGTAAACAACCTATATTATTATTATAATAATTATTAATATTATTTATTTGAACGTTCTGATATATCTCATTAAATATATTAATCCTAGATAATATAATATAGATACCACATATAAGTACTAAAATTTCACTAATAAATTTTGATAAGTAATGAAGAGCATCAGGGCAAATTGGTAGTACCGAGCTTCGCTGAAGCCCAGGGTACTCCCTTTGCGGGTATCACTGCAAGTCAACGCAATTTAGAAAAACAAGGCCATTTATGCTTTGCAAATAAAAAAGAAATTTTTGTTTGCAAAGCAAAGGAAAACTGCATATGCACCTTGCAGCCTTGTGCAGAGGTCATTAAAAACACATACATTATCTATTAATAGACAACATAATATATTATATTAAAGGAAGGTAAATAAAAATATTAAGGAGCAGATTTAGCGTTCTTTTATGACTTTTACGGTTGTGCCCTACATTTCTATTAACGTGAGTATCTATCACTACCCAGTAATTTAAGCCTGCGTAATTTACCATTCTGAATTTTAAATTACCTGGTAATTTCAGCATGCGTAATTTAGCATTTTTAATTTTTAGTTACGGTGTAATATAATATTTCAAATTAATAATTTTGATTTCAGCGCTATTTTATCGAAATAATTAATTACCGAAATTTAACATCCCTGGTAGTCATTACCCATGGAGCCCTAAACGTATTATTTCGTTATGGTTCTTGTGTAGACGTCGGCAATGTCAGAAACGCAGGCAAAGCATTCTTTGGGTTCACCCAATAAATATGAAACGTTAAGATTTTGGAACGTTATTATGCGTTATTTGAAGAGCTGCGAGGAGAAGATGAGAAGTTCTTCAATTATTCCTGTGCCCTGTTCAGTCAATTGAAGCCTGGAAGAACCAGTCTGTACTATCGAATTCGGTCATAGGTCGACATCATTTAATTTCTATTGTATACACGAGCTACATTTAAATTAAGTCGTCTGCGCACGTGAATGTACGCGATTAATAATAGCGACCGAATCAGACCCTAGTACCGTCGCGTGGTGAGCAGCTACAAGCGTTCCCTATTTGCAATTCGCAGATTACAGATTCAGAAAATCTACGCGCATTGCCACTGAAAATATAAGTTGTTACCAGTCCTCGAATACAAACCGTGTGAAAACCGCACGGTGCGTGTGAACGCTACGATTTAACTCAATGCACTACCGAGCGGACGGTCGCCGTGCGAAATCGGTGGTGAGGCACGGCGACCATACGGTGGACGGCGACGGCACGGTACGTGTAAAAGCTATGGTTTCATTTCATACACTTCGAACCGTACATGAACAAAAACGCACGGACGCCGTGCCCCGTGTGAAAAGGTCGGCACGGAATCCGTGCGTTCGTGGTGGACGGAAACGGCACGGTACGTGTGAAAGCTATCATTTAATCTCATACACTTCGAACCGTACAGGTATAAAAACGCACGGACGCCGTGTCCCGTGTGAAAAGGCCGTAATGTTTATTTCACGGAAACATTTCACACCCGTCACGTCCGTTTAAAGACAGCATTTATTCTTATTCTCATGCCAACAAAATACCGGGTGATTCAATTTCGAGGCTCACCATGGGGATCTCGCTTATTAGTGGGCAACAGGCAACAGAAACAAAAGAACTCATTTTCGATAAGTAAAGTATTGCGCTTTTTGGCAGTTATTATTATTATGCTCGACCGCGTTGGACGCGCGGCAGTTTTCGGTCATGTTTGCAAGCATGATATTTATATTTATATTACATATATTTATTTATTTATATTTATATATATTTATACCTATTTCACAACATTTTAACGCAAAACCAGAATAGACGTTTTGTTGCACAACATCGTATACTTTCGAAATACGTAAAACAAGATTTAAATCGGACCCCCTCCGACGCATCCAGGCTCGCCGAAACATATTGCATAAAAATATTCAAATCGCAATTGTGCAAAAACTAATCCTCGGAAAACGCCTGGGCTGTCCACACTCAAAGTATCCATCAATCGCTCTTTTCACGCGAAAAGTCTCCGTTACAGCTTTGAAAATGACGGAGTTATGAATTTTTGAAAAAGCGCCGATTTTTCCGCTTTTTGCGAATTTCCTCCATTAATATTAATTCAATCGAGTCAGTGCAGGGTTCATTTTATCGTCTTTTCATTCTCTACAATTCGTCTGTTGAAACCATAAAGATTGCTCCATCGGTTCAATTTTTACAAGCGAAAAAAGAAAAAAACACGATTTTTTTAGGGTTTTTGTTTATAACAAATTAAGAATGATATTTGTGAGTAGGAAACACATCACAATACATCTACGGATAGTTCCACGTGACCTTTTTGCCAAAATACAGGCGAGTCCTGATCTGGCATTTTCTAGGAATTTCTACCTATTTTTGATGGATTTGGCCTTTATACTGGGAGCTCTAAGGGCAGTCTTATCAATATACGTGGTTAAATTGCTAACTATGAGATTAATTAGGGTTAATTAGGGTTAATAATCAGTGCAAGTTTCTCATAACTACCACTTTAATCGTAGTTATTCTAATCATCACTTTTTTGAAATATAAAACTGTAACTGGGAGATAGAATTGACGCTCGCAATATGACGATAACGTGACAATCATGCTGTGTCTAGATAGCTCATTTGACACTGTTGTTCATTTTATATTCTAACACATTCTCTTGGCTATTTGCTAATCGTATCTAATTAATTTACTTCGGCGTTGTAAAATGTGGTCCTCTCTAACATGTTTCTTCTATCTTTAGCAACATTTGATGTTTTACTCTAAATTTCAAACGTCAAATTTGAAAATAAATCATTGAAAAGTACCGCTCAAACCGTTAGTTGCCTAACAACGAGTTTTGTGAGCATTGATAATCGCAAAATGTATCTAACTGGGAATTACCATTAACACAAACTTAGTCAACAATCGGTTGTAACCCTACATTGATAATACCGCCCTATCTGAGCAAACTGCACAAAAGTTCAAACTTTACTGAACAACACTGACTTTACAGGTTTATTACTGCTGTTCTATTTGGTGTTCCATGGCATCCTCTTTGGACATTTCTTTGCCTTCCTATTTTTAATGGTGTACATTACCGAAATCAGCTCGAATGGACCGTTCTTCCCTAAGAGCAATTTAGTAATGGATAGTAGTCCTGGTAAGTTCAGACAATTGTTTTAGAAAAAGGATCTCGTTTGCCAGACATTTGCTCATAAGTTATAATATTTACTCCTACATACCCACCAGGATTGTTCAAGTTGGTACTCTGGGTCCAAATCTGGTCATTTGAAATCTGATTTGGTACCCTGGTGCCCATTTGATAAAACCTGTTGGGAACAGGTTTTATCAAACCACCAGTCCAGAATCATTTAGAAAATAAACTGCTTGCGGGTTATGCCGTGTGTCAAGATTTGTTAATGCCGACGTTTCGCGAACCATGTTGCTCGCTTCTTCAGAGCTAACAGAATTTTTCACTATTCATTGTTCATTTAGCTCTAAAGAAGTGAGCAACATGGTTCGCGAAACGTCAGCATTAACAAATCTTGACACACGGCTAACCCGGAAGCAGTTTATTTTCTAAATTAGCATTTTACTTTCAATCGTGTTATCATGTGTATTCATGTAATAAAATGTTGTGAGTTTATATACACTTGAAATCTAAACAAAAAATCATTGAATTCTAGCCGACAGACCGCTTTTTAGGTACAAAGAAAAAATATTTTTGGCTACCGCATCATATTGTGCTTTCAAAAGTCCCGCTTAAAAAAAGAAAGAATTTTGTACTACATAAGAGGCTTATGTATTATGTATTATTATGTATTAACTGTATATAAAATTACTTCTAGCACTGAGCATGATTCCACGACTGCCTGTTGGCACAACACCACTTATTTGGTACACTTCATTTGGAGAGGAGACCCCCCACAATGCTAAACCTACCACGTACATTTCTGTGATCGATAAATTTCTGCAAAGTAAGTTACAGTTGATCCTTTTTGGAACAATATACTTTTTCCGTTGATCGTTTATTTGCAAGTCAGTTTAGTGAATAGGAAATCGTTTATTAAACAACTCAATTAATACACGATTTCTATTAATGCATGATTTGTTATACCCAATCACACGACGTAATGACGTCGTTTGATTGGCCAATCGAACATATGTAAAATGAAACTTCCAATCAAAACATACCGCAGTCTAGAACTGTCAGTGTCAAATTACATAAATTGTCATATAACCTAAAAAGATCTCGGCGAAGAAGAATCTATGTAGACGACACTAGAAGAATACGATCGACGAAAATGTAACCAACTCGAATATTAAACGGCGATTAATGATCTCGACTATTGACACACTCGGTGATCGCTCGTGCGTTAAACAGTCTCTATCATTAATCACTGTTTTAATATAGTTGTTGGTAAAATAACTATTATTAAACAGCTTTAAAAATGCACAATTTATTTTTTGGTCACTATTGATCAGACGGCAATGAGCGTTATTAGGAAAGCTATAGTTCTTTTAAGTCTCTACAAAAACGTCTATACGTAGTTTAAGTCCGAGTTGGCATCTTTGATTTACACGTTTGGAAAACTTCAAAAGTACGTAAGAGTATCAACTTATTTCTGTGCTGAGTAAATTCTTTCACTACCCAAGTCGTGGAAAAATGATAGAGCATCATACTTTATAATAAGAAAAACAGTTAAAACTTTACCATTTCCGAGATATGTTCATTAGAAGGTTAACTTGTGTCTTATTCAATAGCCTTTTTGCGGAAATGCAATGATACTTTTGTAACTATGTATTCAAATGTACGGGAGTACCTAAAGTATCGTTTACATCCACTTAACTAAACTTAACGTATCTTGACGCTTTCATAAGACGAATTGCTGAGAATGCAAAGACAAAAAAAATAAACACTGCACGGCCTCTATTGAATTTAATATTAACGGAGGAAATTCGGAAAAAGCGAAAAATTCCGAGTTTTTTCAAAAATTCATAACTCCGCCATTTTCAAAGTTGTAGCGGAAGCTTTTCGCGTGAATGTAACGATTTATGGGTACTTTGAGCGTGGACAACTCAGGCGTTTTCCGATGATTAGTTTTTGCACAATTGCGATTTGAATATTTAGAGTAATTGTTGTCATTAAGTCCGTTGCGGGGAAACTCGCAGCGCGCTTGTATTACTATAGATGCCCCACTACTAGACCGGTTTGGAGCGCCCGGCAGTTTTCGGTCATGTTTTCAAGCATTTTTCACCTATTTCGCAACATTCTTACACAAAATCGGAATAGACGTTTTATAGCACAATACTTCTACTTTCGAAATATGTAAAAAAAAATCGGACCACTTCCGACGTATCCAGGCTCAAAACTCATCGTCGGACAACGCCTGGGTTGTCCACACTCAAAGTACCCATCAGTTTTTCCGAATTTCCTCCGTTAATATTAATTCAATCCAGTCCGTGCAGGGTTAATTTTTTTTGTCTTTTCATTCTCTACAATTCATCTGAAAGCATCAAGATTGCTCTATCGGTTCAGTTTTTACAAGCCAAAAACAAATGATTTTTGTAGGTTTTTATTCATAACAAATTAAGAAATGACATTTGCGAGTAGGAAACACATCACAATACGTCTACGGACTGTTCCACGTGACCTGGGACCGTTGGCTTCCTGCTAGTTTTGTTTTGTCACGAACTCAGTCATTTTCTGCTCTATTGATGCCTGGTCTAGAAACATAGTTCTATGGAGCTCAATTTTCCCAAATTTTTATTTCTCGTATTTTACGTTAGGTTAGGTGGATGTAAACGATACTTAACACCCGTTGAAAACGTGATTGACAGCGTTGCCAATTTATTGGGGTCGCTATAATACGATCATACACAAATATTATAACGACCTTAGAATAACGGTAGGGCACGGTACCAAATGAGTTTCGGGTTGCAATCAAACGGTCGCTACTGTAAATGATTTCCATCTCCTGCGAGCTTCATTGCGACCTGGGACCCAATTCTCGTCATCCTTTTGAAACGAATGCGTGACTTTTCGAATGGGGTAGGGATATCACCGGTTGCCCGTATCTCTGGACAAGTTTGCTTGTTGCTAAGAACAATAACACACGCGCCACGCCCATACGTTCCCATACGTTTGATTGAAAAGTATGAGCGTTGCGCGTGCGTTATTGTTCTTAGCAACAACCTAGATACGAACCAGAGGGCAACAGGTCCATCCCTAGTCCATTCGAAAAGTCACGCATTCGCTTCAAAAAGATTTCGAGAATTGGGTCCCGGGGCGCTGTTCTACCCCAGAGTCATAAATAAACGATTGACGAAAAGATAACAATTAATAAATGAATCTGTTTGAATGTAGTATACGATAAGAACGACACTAAGAGATACGTAGACTGCTCAAGAAAAACGCCAAGGGACGGTGAGTACTGCTCGTTCACCAGAAGAGATTTGGGCCCTTGTGGAGTAAGTACTTACGGTTATCAGTCGCAAGCACCTTGTGTCTACCTAAAATTAAACATGGTAAGTATGATGTATCTTAAGTATATTAAGAGCCACCCCACACTGCAGACTTTTTGATCGGCCGATAGTTTAATCGGTCTTTTAATTACCATTAGGACATATGTATGCGCGTACACTCAAACGTTTAGAATGTATACTGTTGAAATATAATTCGACCAAACTATGGGCCAATCAAAAGTTTGCAATGTGCCGTGTCTCTAAGTGGAGAGTGTATTTTATGCTACTATTTTATGTTTTTATTAAACAAATCATTATACCTATAAAGTCATCATTGACAAATATAACCAAATATAACTGAATATAACATAACTTTACAGATACCTATTGATGTCTCACAATTTTATCTGGACATAGTTTTGTTACGCGATCTCGGACCATCATGGATTTCTTCATGTTTACTCATAACAGTGATAATATTGGCAGATTAACGTTTCTCAACTTTTTTAGTCTTGCGGAACACCTGAAATTGGGCTCAGGTTCATCTTGCAATACTAGACCAGGCAATAGAGCAGAAAATGACTGAGTTCGTGGCAAAAATACTAGCAGGAAGCCGACGGTCCCAGGTCACGTGGAACAGTCTGTAGATGTATTGTGATGTTTCCTACTCTCAAATATCATTTCTTAATTTGTTATAAACAAAATACCTAAAAAAATTGTGTATTGTTTTTTTTCGATAGCTCGCACTCCTCTTGTATTACTATAGATATTAGATACGCGCTTCCCCGCGTCGACCTCCTACTCCCACTACTCGACCGATTTGGAGCGCGAGGCTGTTTTCGGTCATGTTTGCAGGCATTTTTCACCTATTTCACAACATTTTAACGCAAAATCAGAATATACGTTTTGTAGCACAATACTTCTACTTTCGAAATACGTAAAAATTAAAATCGGACCACCTTCGACGCACCCAGGCTCGCCGAAACATATTGCATAAAACTATTCAAATCCTAATTATGCAAAAACTAATCATCACTCAAAGTACCCATCAATCGCTACTTTCACGCGAAAATCCTCCGCTACAACTTTGAAAATGGCGGCGTTATGTATTTTTGAAAAAAAGCAGATTTTTCCGGTTTTTCCGAATTTCCTTCGTTAATATTAATTCAATCGACTCCGTGCAGGATTAATTTTTACCCCGTTTTCATTCTCTACAATTCGTCTGTTGAAGGCATCAAGATTGCTCCATCGGTTCAGTTTTCACAAGCGAAAGACGATTTTTTGAGGATTTTTGTTTGTAACAAATTAAAAAATTATATTTGCGAGTAGGAAACACATCCCAATACATCTACTGACTGTTCCACGTGACCTGGGACCATCGGCTTCCTGCTAGAATTTTTGTCACGCGTCACGCAAACATGTATCTCTATTGCCTGGTCTTTACTTATAGCTGATTTTTACTTTGGTAGCAGACATCTGACCACATTATGGAACCGAATATTTACACCCCGACCTTGTTTACTCAGAACATCAAGTAGGGTTGTAGTAAAAAAGTAATTTTTGAAATTTCCCGACAGTATTGTTCCCTAATCACCTTGGACTAGTTATTTTATCAAAACAATTTAATGACTTTTGTCCCGCTGAAAGGTCCAAATTGCCCACTGTGGGCCGTTTAGGTGGTAAGTGATGTTCGAACAAGCCGCGCTTCAAAACTGCAACTTCTTCTGAGCCCGTATTTATTTGAGTATTCTTTTAGTTTGAGGACTGGAAGCCGTCGAGAAAAAGGAAAAAGCAGTACAATATACTAAGGTTTGCAAGCGGCAATAACAGCTTTTTGGACGAAGAAGAGGCCGAACAAATTGTAAGTCAATTACATAGTCGCAGATTTCTGAAAACTGTGGGCACTCTTACTCTTTTTATGTCTAGGTTCCACTCAAGTGTCAAGGGAGGACACCATTTGATACTGAACACATGGGGAACATCTCATTTTATCCTGAAGCTGGCTTCAGAGACTACTTTTTCCCCTACGATGGCAGCCTGGATTACATACGTCCATTAATTGGGATCAAATTCGAAAATTTGGCACGTAAGTTTTGATCACACACCAATTTTGCTAACTTTGATCTTCAAGAATTTTTGTAATCTTTCACCGATTATTAGTATTCGTTTGGGACATTGTGGAGACAAGCGCTGGCGAGCGATTTTGCGTTTTGATTTTCGCGTGCGACAAGAAATAACATACACTGTGGGCCAAAAAGAAGGGTACACATTTTCAGTTGCTTATATTTCCAAAGATATTAAGTAAATTCAATCATTTCTTTGATAAACTAATTGCTTATATTGTGAAGATTGAAAACATACCATATTTGCAATAATTGAACGTTTTAATCCAATGTATTGTTGCTTTAGGTATGGCTATGCAACATTTCTGATAATATCGGGTTAATTTAATGTGAAATGGAAGGAAGTTTGCATAGAAAAAACGATTCCATTGCAGAGGCACGAAAAGTCCAATTGCGAACTTGAGTTATCTTTAAAGATCGAAATACCATCCAACGCTTAGTTTTCTTACGGGCGCCATGTCTGTTATTGAAATTTTTAAAGGATTTTTCTTACCTGTTTTCCATATTATACTACAATTATTGGGCTGTAGATTTTTTGTAAACTTTTAGGTTTTTGCGACTAAAACATGAAATTTTGCTGTTGAAGTGATTTGGCGCTAAAATCAACATAGTTTTTGTTATTCAGCTAAAATTATGACAGTTTGCTTTCACTTGTCTGACGGTCAGGTCTTTGCTGTTCGTTTTTCACGTAAAAATTACATCTTCAAATAAAAAATATCTAATAAAAGGAACAACACAATGTATTCAGGCTGATGTTGGAAGTGCTCTTTATTTAAACATGACATAAAAATAAAAAAGAAGACTCGGTTTGAAGTGGTCTGACATACTAAAAAAACGTTGGTTCCAGCTCCAATTCAAGCAAAAGAACAAGAACAAGTAACATACGTCTAATTTACAGCTAAACAACAAGTGTGATACATCATAATTGAAACTGACGAAAATACCACCTGAAATGATAAATTCAAACATGGCGACCATAACAACACCAGTGGTTTCTCCACGATCATTAAATATGACTCAGGTACATACTACACAGTTAAATTTCTCTTGCCGTTGTAATGTTTTTGTTACAAACGTCATATTCCACTGGTTTTTACTAAAAACCATAAAAACACATCGTTTAAATATTTCAGCTTGAAAGACCCTGAAATCACCCTGTATATGATGCTATAAGATCTCTAGTGGCTTTTTTACCAGAACAAGACGAATGTCATTGCCCATTGACTTTAATACACCTTTTATTTCACCTTAAGTTTGACCCGATATTATCAGAAATGTTGCATAGCCAAACATAAAGCAACATAACTTTGTATTGGAACGTTCTCTTATTGCGAATATGGTATGGTTTCCGTCTTCACAATAGAAGCATTCGTTTATTAAAGAAATATTTGTATTGACTAAATAATATTGGAAATGCGAGTGATTAAAAATTTGTACCATTTTTCTTTGGCCCTCACTGACCAAAAGTCGTGTAGAAATCAAGCAATGTTGAAACCAGGGCGACACGCTTCGAATTGCTTAGTTAGTAAGCATGTCGCTCTGGATTCAACGTTGTTTGATTTCTACACGACTTTGAGTTACTAATTTTTTTTGTCACCCGCTACAATCTATCATACGTACACTACGTTGCCACTGAATTACTAGTTACAACTTTTTGCAGATATTGCGGGAAATCTGCAAACCCTAGCCTGCAAATGCAGATCCGTTGATGAAGTTCAAAAATATAAAAGTCCCAAATACTGAATTTAATTTCGATGAAGTAACTTTTATTATTACCAAAGCTGATAACTTCAAAAATAAAAAGACTAGAGCTATGAAAGGTTTGAATGTTGCTATTGTAAAGATAGCTAAGGATGTCATAGTCGTGCGTAACTATAGACCAGGGGTTCTCAACCGGTGGTACGCGTATCACTGGTGGTACGCGAAGGACTTCCAGGTGGTACACGAAAGGTAACAAACGTTAAGGGTAAAATCATATTTATTTTAATGATAATGTTTGACCCAAAATTATAACGGCAAAATTAAATAAGATTCCATTATTAAATGGTGCCGTATATCTAAAATGGCAGATTGTGTAAAACAAAGTGTAGTTAAAAAGGCAAGACAGAGTAAATATTTTACGCTTCTGTTAGATGTAACATGTAAGTACCGGCATAAGTTATTTTGATCAATTATAGTCTTTAATTGATTTGAGGTTGAAGAGGAAATTGCAGAAGAATATTTATTTTAGGAACCTCTGCCCGAAAGAAGATCTGGTGATAAATTTGAATAATTATATGTTTAACAATTCCATTCCATGGAAGAAATTTATTGGTGTCTGCACTGATGGAGCTCGAGCTTTAGCAGAAAAGAATCGCGGCCCTCATAAAAAAATTAAAACAGTAGCTCCAGAAGCTCAATTCACTCACTGCAAAATCCATCGGTATTTTCAAGTAGCAAAATCTATACCAGACAGACTAAAAACAGTTTTGGATCAAGCAGTAAAAAGATAACATTGGCTCTTCGTACTTAAATCAGAAGTTCAAGCTTTCCAAGCAGAAGCTAATTTCGACTTCAAATATTGTTTCTTTGATGAATTGTGGATACTCCGGTTAGCATATTTAGCTGATATTTTTGGAAAGTTGAAAAATATAAATTAGTTTTGCAGGGAGAAATGGTCGTTTAATGTTATTGTTTATATTATTATTTTATTATTGTAAAATTAATGCTACAATGAAAAGAAGTTAATAAAATAAATGTAGTTTATTGTCGGCATTAGAAACCTTTCTTGAAAAATCATTATCATAATAACCAAGTTTAACAGTTATTTTCCTGAAAACTATGACAAAGAAAATTGGATCAGAACTCCAAAAGCTATGAGTATACCAGATAACTTCATTGCCGAAGAGAAACAACAATTGATACAAACTTCCTCAGACTGATAGAAAATTTTAAGATTAATACAGACCAATGTTTAGATCCAGAGGAAGAATTATTTTAAAGATATTGCAGATTAAGATATTATATTTTTAATGCCTTTTTGCACCACCAATTTATGTCAAATATAGTTATCATCAATATTAATTTAAAGGACAAACATAGGACAAAATTAATTATTGAGGCAAATTTGAGCTTCAAACTAACTTTCACTGAGCACGAAATAAAAAAAAATGGGTTTAGCAAAACAACCCAGTCGCATCAATATTTAAATTATTTTATATTACTTCCATGTAAGTGATGCTTTTACTTTGCTTTTGTATACTAAATGACGTTTTGTTATATAATTGTTTATTGTTAGACTATTGACTGTTTACAAAATTTGTATTTATTTTTTTCAAGTAAACTGTCGTTAAAATGTGATTATTTTGGTACAAAATAATATGTAGGGTTGTATATTTAAAATCTGATATAAACTTTTTTGATTTACGTACGTATTAATATGCATTTTTGTATATTTAAGTTACAACCACACCAGAGCGATTTTCGCTTCGCGTAGCGTTTGCGAAAATCGCGCGAAACCAAATTACATTGCAGCATATGGATGTGACCAAACCAGAGCGTCAAATTTCGCAGAATGCAGCGTTTATTTCGTTCAACCGCATGGCTTTTTTGTTAACGTTCCGAGGCCAAAACCAGTTCTGAGCGTATATCGTAAGACGCGCGAATCGCGTGCGAAACATTTTAACTAGGAGGGATAGCATATCGCAGCGGCAAATTTGCAATTCGCGGCCTGCTCGATTTTCTCGCTTTTCGCGCGGCGTTTTACTACAAAATTATTAATCGTAAAAACTAATTAAAAAAAATAACTAATTGAAATTGTAAAAAGTATCCAATATTGATGTAGGGCATAAAAAATATAAAAATATAGTATAACAAATTATGTATTATTACATAATTATTGTATCTGGTAAAAAAAACGGATCAAGCCATTACGTAGTTTTCGTCCGATTGATGTGAAAGAAAAAGCTTGTTTTATAATAATATACAGTAGAGCATCGATAATCCGAACTAATAGGGACCGAAGGTGATTCGGATTATGAAATATTGCAGCTAAACAGTAGAAAATATGAGTATTGGATACAAAATAGAAAACAAAACCAAGATTTTTCTGTTTAAAAATTCAAATGGCACATCGATTAACTTTAATATATTGTAGTAATATGTTTTTCAATATAAAATCGTTATTTTTCCAGCTCACAGAAAAAAATATATACACACGAAAAAAATGTTTGATTTTCGCCCTCTATATTTTGTCTCCCTCCACTTCGCGTTGGGAGACAACACAACCTCGGGCTAAAATCTAATACTTTTTCCCTTGTATAATAAATAACTATTATTATTATGTCGTTTTGGGCGTTCGGATTAGCGAACGTTCGGATTATCGAGGTTCGGATTATCGACACTCTACTGAATACTTCTTTGGTTTTAAATGGGATGGTATTTTTTTCAAGAATTTGCTATAGGATTGTTTTTCACAATTCAATGATTTTAATACATATGTGGCTTTATGTACATACACAAACAGCATTTTTTTGGAGAAAATAAAACAATTGAAAATTGTAAAAAAAATATTTATTTATTTATGTCTTCGGGAAATATGTCTGCGGTGACCAACAATCCGGATTCAAAAGCTTCCTATCACGTAAGGTTTCGAAAATGATGTAGACAAAATATCAAATATTGTGATTATGGAAATTTGTATGAATTTATAGCAGCCGAAGTCCTAAACGTAGCCATAAACAAACTTCCAGGATATCAGGTAAAAGTACAATACTTCATGTCTGCTTTGGGATTGCATTAGGTTCAGTTGCCATAAATTCACAAAAATTGACAGTCGCAATGTTTTACATCACGCCTCAACTTTTTAGAAAACCTTATGTGATAGGAAGCTTTTTTAGTAGACAACGGTATTCTAGACAAAGGAATCTATCTAAAAAGCCTATCTTGATTCCATTAAAAAAATCTACGATCCCCAGAGTTCTCAATATTGTACAATTATCAATTGTCTTTTTCTAGAATGTGCTTTTTATGTGAGACTACACAGTTTGAATTTAATTGACTTCCGAAATAAGCCATCTACTAAATTGTTCGAAAAAAATATAGATCTCATTTGAGAAAAAACTGACATATTAAGTAATAAAGTAATTAGTAATTAATGACATATTTGCTTAGTAATTAATGACATTACTAAGCCACAAAATATAACCAAAAATTTAAAGTAAGATCAATTTCTGAATGGATGTGTAATAATATGTCAAATACTCTCTAGATAAAATAAAAGGAAATAAGGAAATAGTATAATACCAGTATAATAAAACCTTTCAAATGATAAAAATACCACGTAATATTTTTAAAACTCAAATTAATTTGGGACGGAAATACTGAAACTGATACAAATAACAAAAAAAGGTCGCCAAGTGCAGGCAACATCCAATTGTAGTAAGTTACTAGAAAACCACCATAAAATAAACGTTGCCAAGATGAGTTGGGTTTAATGTCTGCAAAAAAGAGCATTAAGAATAATTTAGTTAAAAGTTATTCCAAGTAGTCCAAGTAGTGCCTTTAAATAAAAGAAAACAGTCTATACGTTTCTCTCAATTATGTACGACAATATACTATATTATGCCAGCCCGTCGAGCGGGAGACCTAACGCGACCGATGCGATAGCCTGTTACACTCCCAAATGTTGGAGTGAAACAGGCAATCCGGCGAAACCGCTTTGGTTTGAACTCTATCGCGATTTCGCGTTTCGCAAGCGGTGCGAAAGATTCGCGGCGTCTAACGCGGCGGCGAATTCGCTCTGGTGTGGTCGTAACTTAGGTTGGTGGTACGGAGAAACTTGAATATTTTTATGTGCTGCACGGAACCTAAAAGGTTGAGAACCCCTGCTATAGACCAATTACCTTGCTGCCTGTGTTCGCAAAGGTTTTTGAAAAGTGTTTAGCCAAGATAATATCAGGTTATTTTGAAAGTATTAATCTTTTTACGGCCTCGCAACATGGCTTCCGTACGGACATAGTACCTACTTACAAGATACATAGTAGATTACATAGTACCTACTTACAAGGCATTTGACTATTCGAGGTACTCTCTGGCGGTCTTTTGTGACCTAAGTAAGGCTTTCGATTGTGTCTCGCATAATCTCCTCATACAGAAACTGGGTAAATACAATTTTTCCGGGAACAGTTTGAAAGTGTTAAAATCTTACCTGAACGGGAGAAGTCAGGTGCCTCGGGTGGGAGGAGTGTTATCTGCGCAGCGCGATGTGTTGGTGGGTGTGTCCCAGGACTCAATACTTGGGCCACTAATTTTTTATTTTTATTAATGATCTACCTCAGAACGATTATAATCAGGAATATCTACTTTTTGCGGATGACACGACGAACACTGTGAGGCACAAAGACTACGATCAGCTAATAGAGGAGCGATGCGGGGCACACTCGAGGGCTGAGGGTGGTTTGCTGCTAATTGCTTTATGGTCAACAAAGAGAAAACAAGTAAACTGCTCTTCAGACTCCTGTCAAGTTTCTGGGATTGCCCTTAGACCAAAAGTTAGGGTGGAATGCTGACACTGAGAAACTCTCAATGAAATTAAGTACTAACATGTATGTGCTTCGCAATCTGGCCGGTGGGCGGTGTGGTGTTAGGTAATGTTCTGGTCAGAGCATTTCGTGCATTGTGCCACTCGCCTATGGTATCTTAAATTGGGGAAACACCACCAGCGCTGACCAGGTGTTTGATATGCAGCGCAGGGCGGTGAGGGTGGTGGCGGACATTAAGTATAGAGATGACTGTAAGGCCTTCTTTACTGATCTGGGGATACTGACTTTGCCCGGTATGTACGTACATCTTTCGGAACTTGTTGTATGTAAGGTTGTTAGGTAGCATTTGGAAGATTTGAAGCGTCACAGTATTGACCACGAGTATCATACCACGTGTAGGGAACACCTTGTTATGCGTTACAGTAGACTGAGAAAGTCCGTAACCAGACCTAGTCTTTTATGAGTAAAATTTTTGTTGCCTATGCCTCTTAAGACTTTTAGGGAGCGCATTCAGTCAATTTTGGTGGAGGGTGTTTTTTATTCCGCCGATTGAGCTGTGACCTTTCCAAGACGTAGCTGTGTAAATTTGTATCTAATTTTTTGCTACATGTGCTGTTTGTTCTTATTGTGACATTGATTTATTTTCTATTACTGGGAGCCTGCTGTTGGCACTGTATTGTAATATTGACTTTGGTCAGCCCTGTGGTATTGGCAACAATAAATTTATTATTATTAGGTTTTCAAACAAAACAAGAATCGTCCAAATCGATCCACACATTACGATGAAATTATGCGCCAACGACAAAACAAACAGAAATTTGCACACCGTGTCCGACACTAACTTGGATACAAATCTCTTGTCGCATACCCTATGGGGTGCCTGCCCTTCCGGGTGCACCTTTCTTCGCGCGGAGTTACAAAAACTTTTCTCGGGAGGTGATTTAGCAGATGCTGCAGTACTTCCTTGCTGCAGCATGGACGCATTGACGGACATAAACGAAGTTGGACTTTTGTAACACGGTTTTAATTCAATAAATTTTCTGAAATATGATGAACATTTTTCCCATTTGTTTCCAAGTTAGTGCCCGACACGATATGTCGTGACAAAATGATAACCTTCCCCATTTTTTCAAAACGGTTAATAATAATCTTATTGTTATAAAATTATAAGAATAAGACAAAGCTATAAATTCGTTGATTTTGGTGCGTTTTTTCAGGTAATTTTTTTTACAACATTAGGTGATACGGGTTAACAATTTATTGGCAGTTTTAGTAAATTTCCTCAGTACTTTCCGGGCAACGAAGGATACCCTAAAAATCGGGTTTTTTAGAGAAACTGCGGGTTTCGGGGTCTATCTGTTTTATTCTGGACAGTCCCGCTCATATCGGGACATTTAGCAACCCTGATTTGAAGAACGAGTGAAATGTGAAGCTAAAACCTTATTTTTGAATGGTTTAGTTTGGACACTATAGAATAACTAAACTTTAACTAACTCGAAGTCCATCCAAATGCCCAGAAATACTCACAATACTTAAAATAAGATTGTTATTGTTCTTTTTTGTTTTCAGGGGGAATCGTTATAGGCGTAAAGTGCATTATTACAGAAATAGAAAACATGAAGGATCCATTGCTTCACTCCATCGATTTCTACTTCTTTATCCAACAATAGTTTGTTCGTTTTTTTGTGTTGTGAGAATTTTTATTATTGTATAAATCCTTGATTCCCAAATAACGCAAGTGGACAATAAAACACAAATTAGCATCTAGAAATTCTTTTATTTGTACAACTTATATTTAAAAAAACATAAAATTCTGCATGGCATAGTTTTGTGCAGGCGCTCAGTAGGTATAACGACTCTGAATAAATTTGTATATAAAATCTAATACATTTTATATATTATGTAATATGAAATTTGTATATAAATTGTAAAAACTTGTATAAACTGGTCAAGGGCTTTGATTATCTCGTTTGTGTTGAAGGCACCATAAGTAGTTTCTTTTATATATTAATAATGGATCGATATACACATAGAAAAATATGACACTGATCGTTTATGGTTTGTGAAATTTACGGAAACTAATAACTACACATTTTTCTTTCACTCTCTGCTTGATTTAAATTAAAAATACTAACAATAATTTATTGTTTGTTTGATCTCGGTATCCCGCCCTCGAAGAAGAACTGTTCGTAGTCATTATTTGGACAGGAAAGGTAAACACGTAAACTCAAGATGATAAGTACTAAAGCCTAAATAAAATAATTCACTAAAAATCACATGAATAAATAAAATCAATCTCTCATGAGCTCGAAGTGAACCGATCCCTGTCTGTCACGATGGCTGCCCACGTATTCAATATTCTTGGCCCAAGCGCGGCATTCAATGTTGATCAGAACGTGCACTGAAACAAGAAACAAAACATAATTTCAAGCATACTTCTTAAAGAAAAAGTTAACCTTCAAAAGTTAATACAGTGTGTCTCACGGAACGTTGGATTGTATGGGTACTTTTGTTATTATTAGAGATAGAAAGTCGGTTAAATGGACAAAGTAGTACATATTTTATAATCTGCTCAGAAAACAGTTGAATCATCCTTCTGCAGTAAATACTATCACGGAAATGGTCAAGTTTGAAATTCATTTTGTTGTGTTCCTTATTATAAAATATGATGCTCAATCATGTTTACAAATACTTGGGACACGGGACACGGGACGCATCATAGTCGTGATTCACTGTGAATAACTCATGAAGCAGACACGATATCGATGAGAACTTTTTGCAGGTTATTTTTTATTTGTAATAAACTCAAAGGAAATGGTTGTTACATATAAAATCGTCAGTATATAAATTAAGAAGGGAATAATAATTTATCTAGATGAGGATAATTTGTAGAAAAAATCTCACGGGCTGGGTTTGAACCAGGAATCCTTCAATTTCCAGTTAGACGCCATCCCATTTAAGCTAGCGAGGCAGTGCAAATTTATAGGAAATGGTTCGTATAAAAGTGTAAAGTCGTCAGCATATAGAAACTAAATTAAGAAGCAAATGATAATTAGTCTACATAGGTGAGGATAATTCGTTAAAAAAGACCTTGGCCTGGTTTTGAACCACGAACGCGCCAAATCAAATATCTGCTTTCCCTGAACTCACAAATTCGCCTATAAATTTCCACTGCAGTGACTCCAGGGGTGTCAGATTTCTAAAATTGCGGATGTGGACTCACCGTTTAGAGTAAAGACAATTTGACTGTTTTTTTTTTATTTAAGTATGTATTGTTCCTGTTTTTGTTTGTTTTCATATTGTTGTTTTAATACCACGCAAATATTTTAAGGTTTATTTAAGGTGTACATATTCAACCTACATAATTGGTTTTGGAAGCTTCAAAGAAAATTTCAGTCCTGCAACTTGCAAAAATTGTTAGGGTAACTAATATAATACATTTTTTACGTCACAAACAATTTATTTATGTCCTCCATGATCAAAAAGTGACATTTTACATCTTAGATACCGGGGCAAAACCTGGTTCTTAACGCCCGCCCGGGCGTTAAGGATTGCCATGATTATAAGTCAAATATATCAAATATTTGTCATTCAAATTGTAAATTTTATGTCACCAATATTAAGTGAGTTTTCTTTTTCAAATCCCACATGGACCCACATAATAAAATATTTAATGACTAATAAACTTTTATCAACAACTAACCACATTTTTTAAATTATAGGATAACGGTAATTTCTCTATTTAGACTCTATATTGATATAGACTCTATAGAGTCTATATCAATGTATTAACTGCAGACGATCTAAATGTTGCATTAGAGTAATATATTTCATGTCCTACGACCTACATGATCATAAAGTGACATTTTACATCTTAGATACCTTAACGCCCGCGCGGGCGTTAAGGGTTGCCATGGTTATATGTCAAATATATGGAATATTTGTCATTCAATTGTAAATTTGAAGTCATCAATGTCAATTATTGGCAATTAAGGTTATAAGTTTGACCATTAATTGTCTGTACTGTCACTCGGCAACGTCAATTATTGGCGATTAAGGCTACAATTAATTGTCTTTGTCTGTATTGTCACTCAACTCCGAATTGTTTGTATTGTTATTCAACTCCGTAGATACGCATGTCACTTGATAACGTCAAAATATTTATTAATATTATTCAAACGGAGAAACAAAACCATTGTAGCACATAAAATATTGTGTGCACCTCGGGCATTACTTGATGTTTATACCCTCGGGTGACTTAAAAAGCTCTCGGACCTATCGGCCCTCGAGCTTTTTAAACGGTCACCCTCGGGGCATAAACATCCGTGTAATGCCCTTGGTACATAAATAACTACTATGTCCTACAATGGTTTTGTTTCTCCGTTTGAATAATATTAATAAATATTTTGACATTATCAAGTGACATGCGTATCTACGGAGTTGAGTAACAATACAGACAATTAATTGTCAAACTTATAACCTTAATAGCCAATAATTGATATTGCCGAGTGACAGTACAGACAATTAATTGTCAAACTTATAACCTTAATCGCCAATAATTGACATTGATGACTTAAAATTTACAATTTGAATGAAAAGTATTTCATATATATATTTGACATATAACCATGGCAAATGTCCACGCGGGTTACAATACGCAAACAAGAAAATTAAATGACAGTTATTGTTTTTATAGTGATTTTTTAGCATAACCAAGTAAGCGATTACTGTTTTTCTTGTTAAACTAAAATAAAGTGAAAAAAAAAAAATAAAATAAAACACTGGCCAAAAGTTGTGTTCGATTGCTAGCCGCGATTAGTTCAGTTCAATCTGATTAGCGATCAGTTGGCTAAAGTGCAGCTCGATTGCTCGTTTGACGTCTGACTCAAACTGATTCCACCAATAGGAAACAAGTATTTCAAATTTGCGATCAAAAAGATAATAACGCGTAATGCGATTCAATTGAACAGATCGCGGCCAGCAATCGAACGTAGCTAAAGTAACAAACTGTACTGGTGTTTTACTTTTATTCTAGAATTGACACACAACTGAAGAATAAGTAGAATATATTGTGAATTGAGTTTTTTTAGCAGTAAAACTAGACTTTACATGGAATGTCTGCTTTCGGTTTTCGATTCTATATTTTTCCATCTGCAAAAATCCAATTGCACTTAAAATTGCGTAGTCTTACATAATAAAATACGGACGCGAACGTTTCCTATCAAGGTATGGTTTTCTAAAAGTTGAGATGAAAATGTTGAAAAAATTATGTTTTAAATTAAAATGTTAGATTTTTGCGTTTTTCGTACATTTCTAGCAGCTGAATACAATGCCTTAGAAACTTCAAAAGCGTCTCAACGTAACCCTGAAACTTCTTACTATTGGCTGATATAATCAAAGCGAAGGGCGTTGATTTCATTCACTAGAAATCCGCCAATTTTCCAAAATCACATTTTTTACTTCGAACGTGATAGGATTTTACTGCGGATTCGTATTCGGCGTAAAGAAATTTATCGGATACGCCTATGACCTTCGCCTTCTTAAATAATTTTATAGTTTGTCGCTTTATCAAAAAATTCCTAGTGTAAGGCTATTCAACATTAAATTTAGAAATCGTCGCATTTCAAAGACGAAACTTGACGCATGTCGAAAAATCTTGTGAATAATCTACGCTTCTTAATTTAGTTATTTGTAATTCTTAGCCACAGGGGTAAAAAAATCCAGCGGGGTTTGAATTTTTGTGAAATTAAAATGTGGCTTTATTTCACTGGGCTATATCCAAAGGTTTGCAATTTACTCGCTAAAAAAAACAAAATTGGGGCCACCTAAAATTTTGCTAACCTTTGATGTTCTAACTTTTGTAACATTTTACCGATTTTGATGATTAATTTGGTACCTAGTAAAAGAAAATCATCAAGGTTGTCTCATACTATGCAATTTAAAAAATAAAATGGTTGTGATGTTTTATGACGATACCTTGTGGAGTAAATAACGTAAATAAATGAGAGATTTTTTATGTCCTACATGATCATAAAGTGACATTTTACATTTCGGATACCGGGGCAAAAACTGCTTCTTAACGCCCGCGAGAGCGTGATTGTTAACGATATATGTCAAATATATCAAACACTTGTCATTCAAATTGTAAATTTTAAATCGTCAATGTCAATTATTGGCGATTAAGGTTATACGTTAGACAATTAATTGTCTATTGCCCATCTACGTAAATAAGCATGTCACTTGATAACGTAAAAATATTTATTAATATTATTCAAACGGAAGAATAAAACCATTGTAGGTCATAAAATTTTGTATGCACGTCGGGCATTACTTGATGTTTATACTCTTGGGCGACTTAAAAAGCTCGAGGGCCGATAGGCCAGCGACGTCACCCTCGGGGCATAAACATCCGTGTAATGCCCCTGGTTAATAAATGTTATTTATACATTTATACAATAAATAACTATATGTAATGGTTGAAAAGGCCTGAAAGAAAGGTGGCCGCGTTTTGAGCTGAAATTGTCAGTAGTTGTCACGTCACTAGATGGTCACTAGTGTCAAACAGAAAACGAGATCAGGTTATAATTTACTACGTTCGAGTATTGCCCTTGTTCTCGTAAAGTAGAACGCTGTATATGTTTGCTAAGCATTTCATGGAATAGTGAAAACAACTTTAATGTAAATTTGAAATAACGCAAAGCCGGTTCCGTGAAAATGACCAACAATAAAGAGGAATGAACAAGGTTAAAAGTGCAAGTGTTCCATATTTTGATTGGGTTGCCTTCTTAGGACTTTGGAATGCAGTCGATTACATGGCTAGGATCTTATATTGGTGAGTAATTATTTTACGTTACGTCAACAATATAACTACTCTAATAATCCAAGAATATTAGATTCAAACTACCATTATACACGCTAAAAGTTTCAAATACTTACACTTGATATTTTTCACTTTAACAGCTAATATGGGACTCAAGTAGTTCGGGTAGTTCAGGAACGGGTAGTAGTAGTTGGGGAAACCCCTGTTTGGAAAATATTCGAAGCCGTTCTCGTCCCCGTTGTTGATATTCTCTTGGTCGACGGGCTTTTCCCCTTTGCATGTCACCCAGATTTGGTTCGCGTGGCCCTGAAATTTAATCCAATCGGTTAATATATTATGCTCCCGTGTAGTTAAAAGAGTAAAAACTGACCTTTGCCGATTCCATTTTGATCTGCTCCACGAGATCTGCGGGCATATTGGAGGGCAGGTTGGCTGAGTCGTTATAGTAGTGAGGTTCCCATCCGTATATCTGCATAAAAGATTTATAGGATTTATATAAGATTTAAGTATTTTTTTCTACTTTGCATTCGTTATAAACTCATAACGAAACCGCTTTCGGCGTCGTTATGAAAACACTATAGATCAGAAACTTTTAGTAACATTCAGTTTTCCAAGATTGATGATAGTGACGTCAAGTGTCAAATAATGCTGACATCTCAATAGCGATTGGCTTTCCTCAATCGTATTTGTGAATTTTACCACAACTACCAACTGTTAAAGCTAAAACTACTCTCGATTGTAAGACTACACCAGCAATTTTTGAAAATTATTTAATATTATTGTCACAAAGTAGAAAAAATAGTATATAACACTTGCTTTATAAGACGTATACGCGCACTCGTTCCATTTGGGCAAGACAGGGCGTGCGCCAATTTTTGTCTAATAAAACTTGTCTTATAGTAAGTACTAACGTAAGTATTGTTTCTTAATCACCAAACAATGATAAATGTACAAAAAACACTAAATATTAAGCTGAAATATGATATTATTAAAGTCGCAGTACTAAGTAGCATATGTTTCCAATTGTCAAAACCAATGATCAGAAGCTAAAAATGTTTGCCTCTACATTTGGATGGGTAAAAGTTTGATACCACCGGCAAATAATGACTTCTCTGCGTTTTTTATTGTTAATTTTCATATATAATTTGCTGGGGTTCTCAAAAAATAAAACTTTTTTTAAAAATATTTATTTTTATTAGTTTTTGAGGTTTTCCAAAAGAAAATCCCTCCGTTTTTTTCTGAAACTATTACAGTTGAATTTTGAAAACCACAGTGGTATGTTTCTATTTTATAACGGGATTGGATCCTTGAGTAATTACAAATTAATTCCAAAAACAAATCTTGCAATTGTATGTACATGTTTTTAGTTAAGGTTTGGAAGTTTGTTGGTTTGTTTATTTATACTATGTTCGCCAATTTCCTTGTTTACCCAAGAAAAGAGTAATATTGACAACTTAATATTATTGGCCATATTTGAAAATGGGAATGCGAATAGAAATGTTAAGGTGTTGATGTATGTTTGCTAACCTCACACAAAGAAAACACAATAGTTTCCTCTTTAATGTCACAAATACTCACCCTATTTAATTTAAGAAATACACAAGGCGATGCGGTTTTATAGTTAAAGCCATTTGCTGGGCTGCAGTCTCCGAACATATTCAAATCGACATCGCAGACCTCTCCGGGTAGAGGCTGTTTTTCGAAACTACAAGGCACTCTTCCCTCTGCGTTCGATGTATAATCTACAAAAAAAAACTTGAATAGAATCGATTTAAGGCGTTTAAATGCTCTGCTGGTATTATTAAGCAAATAAGAAAAGGAAATAATACGTATACATTTTTAAACTAGGTGAAAAGGTTTGTTTGCTTCGTCTTACTATCAAATCTGTTAAACGTTCTGGAAACTTCAAGGCTTCAAATTTGTTTATGGCATAGCTAATACGACAGTATCAATATGTAATGTATTAGGTATATCGTGCGTACAGCTGGATATCAAGTTTATATAAACACATGCCCGCTTTCCATTGGTTCCAAAATACCAAAACGAAAAGAACCTAGTAAGAAAATTACCATCGGCCTGGTCGAAGTTAAAATACCTACCCCACAATCTCGTAAAATATTTGTCAGATTTTGATGAGATTTGGCCAGTCCACCTTACTTTCTTACTTAATTCGTTACGTTTTAAGAGATAAACTTGTATACCAAGTTTCAGATCGATTGTTCCAAAATTACGGCAGTTATCATGTAAACAGAGGACAACCAGACTGACAGACAGACAGACGGTGATTGCTTAATCGATACATACATCAATAGGAGTAGAAAATAGTATATTATTCTATGAGCAAGTAATGTAAGCAATTTCTCACTAGAACAAAATTTGCAGCACGAGCCGTAGGCGAGTGCTGCAAAGCGTTCGAGTGAGAAATTGCCATTACTTGCGAATGGAATACTATACTTTTTCTACGACCATGCAACTCAATTTTATAAATTAATTTTTGTGCATTTAGGGACGGCTGTATGTCACAATGACGGTTTACAGGATTTTGACAGACTAAAATTGTTTTCTGCGCTGGTCACTTAGCGACGTTGTCAATCCCTTGACAATGTCGCTAAGCAGTCTATCAACACAATATGGAAACGAAAAATCAAGAGCTGTGATTGGTTCTAAAGCCGTGAGGAATGAAATATTTCTCACTACTCGCGGGGTATGGGGAACCAGGAATGAAATATTTGCCATGTGTGTGGGGAATGGTTAGTATTACTTATCATGAATTGCCATCATAATGAACGCATTCCTCAATAGGAGTAGAAAAAAAGGCTTTTCTCTACTCCTATTGAGGAATGCATTCATTATCATGGCAATTTATGATAAGTAATACTAACCATTACTCACACACATGGCAAATATTTCATTCCTCACTCCGCGAGCCGTGAGAAATATTTCATTCCTCACGGCGTTAGAACCAATCACAGCTCTGTATTTTTCGTTTCCATATAGTTTTGATACACTGCTTAGCGACATTGCCAAGGCATTAACAACGTCGCTAAGTGACAAGCGCACCAAACAATTTTAATTTGTCAAAATCGTGTAAACCGTCATAGTGACATACAGCCGTCCCTATATGCACAAAAATTAATTTATAAAATTTAGTTGCATGGTCGTAGAAAAAGTATAGTATTCTATTCGCAAGTAATGGCAATTTCTCACTCGAACGCTTTGCAGCACTCGCCTACGGCTCGTGCTGCAAACTTCGTTCTCGTGAGAAATTGCTTACATTACTTGCTCATAGAATAATATACTATTTTCTACTCCTATTGAGGAATGCATTCATTATCATGGCAATTTATGATAAGTAATACTACCCATTCCCCACACACATGGCAAATATTTCATTCCTGGCTCCCCATACCCCGCGAGTAGTGAGAAATATTTCATTTAATGATAATTTTTTTTATTTTAATTTTTTATACTTTTAGCTCGTACCAAATATCAAAAATTTTAATAGAACAACGAGAGCCCTTATAGTAAAATAAAAAAGGGAGTTACGTTTTAGTTTAAACCTAAATTATTTTTACTTTGCTGACCATTTTAATACTCGCTAATTCCAGCAAACAAAAACAGACTACGATCGCCTTTTCTATTAGTCAATTGATATTCCAAGTAATACACAATATAGACTTACTTAAGAGGAAGCGGTTCATCAGGTCGGTGTATCTCTGCGCTGAAGAGGCGTTGAGCGAGTTGATGGCAATCAAGGAGCCCTCCTCGGGCCTGTCTGACATTGGCCTGAAGCCCATGCCTGGATTTATTCCTATCAGACTCTCTTCCAATATCCACTTGGGCTTCCTTTCATCTAACGTCGAGAAAAGGCCTTGCACGCATATCGCGAATAATGCTGCTAATACTATGTAGAATAATGAATAGAAGAGCACCAGTTGAGCTGTAACGAGAGAAGACAAGAATTAGTCGTTATTGACCTTATTTTTGCTTTACATATTTTATTTATTATTGCAATCTAATTATGAAGCTAAAAATATATCGCGGCTACAGACAATCATTTCACAAAAACCGTTCGTGAAGTACCTATATTACATTTTACTGATACATAATAGGTATGTTGCAATGGACAAATATTTCTCAAGAAAAGGTCAATCTTTATAAAAAGTTTTGGTTATATCTTGGCGATGTCCTAAAAAGTCCATACCCCAGCAGCGCGTTATGCCATCATAGGGCACTGGGCAATTTTGAACTGGGGGCCCCCAGATACCATATTGAATTACGAAGAATTACTTTTTTTATATACAAAAATAATATATACTAATAACACATGAAACATTTCGGAACAATTAACAAAAATCAAAAGCAGACCAAATTCCATTTTTTCAATATAGCATCCTGTATATTTTTCCTGTTTCTTTGATACCCTTTAGAATTACAAGTTTAACTGTGAGGTCCCTGAGGTCAGTGGTGTAAATGTAACAAGACGATTAAATCTTAAAAGAAAGCAATTAAGGAATAGGTTAACAATATGGTGGTATACAATATGTTGTTTAACATTTTCAGTTACAATTAAACAATGTTAAGCGGATGTCTACCGTGTCAATAGCTTGTCGTTTTTGAAAATGACTTAAGTTAGTTGGTTCTTTTTATACACACTGCGTAATAATAAGGAGTTTAAAAGATTTACATAATTTTGCAGATCGAAATTTTCGGAAATCTTTTCTGGATCTTTACAGAATAGAATTCCAGAACAAGTGTCGACTCTAGAAAATCATACAGAATTCATACAGTTTTTCTCTTCTGACTTAGTCAAGGGTTTTTCGTTAGTCTCGTACAATATTAGATATAGTTTCTTTATTTGGCAATAAAACACTCTCTTTGGGGCCGCATAGGCAAGACTACTCTAAAGTTCAATTTGATATTCTTACTACGATAAATTATTAATTACCTAATTAATTTATAGTTTATAAAATATTGATCTCAGTCACCAATCGGCAGGAGCGCAAGTATAAAATTCACTATTCTTGAGACGGTAATAAATTTGTTGGATAAATTAGTTGGAGCCTGGCTGAGAGGTGCCTAAATCTACTTGCAATGCAAATGAGAACTGGCATGGTGTGGTTGTTTATAACGGAAATGAGATTCCAAAATACAGCTTTGAGGGCCCTGGGCAAATACCCATTTTGCCCTTGGAGTAACGCGCCACTGACATACCCATAGTCAGCATTGACTATGAATATGAATATGATTCTATTATTGAACATGATCATGTGCTATTTAGCCCAGCCGATCTGTAAAAAAATTACATGATAACCACAAAATAATCTGTGTCAAGAAATCATAAAAATTCAGAAAATTCTTCCGAGCAAGGAAATACAATTGTGTAATTTGAATTTTGTCACGTGCAATTAAAACCAAAAAACCGGCTTGTAGAGGAGCACGTTATCTACAAACTTGAGGGGCGATCAAAAGAATAAATGCAAAACAAATTCTAAAACCAAAAAACTCTTTTTAGTGCAGGAAAATCAACTGATTAGAAGCCAAAACCGGTATTAATTGTAGACAGGACTTTTATCATTGGAAATGATAAAGGGGCTCATAGTGAACGTAAAAAAAATAAATTCAGGTCATGGGGTGGTATAGTGCTTATTTGGGAGGGTTGAGAGCGGGTGCAACATATATTATTGCGCTTTCCAGCGAAACTCAAAAGTCTACCACATTCGTATGGGTCACTTTATTCTATGACCTCAAAATTTCCGATAAAAATGCAAATGACAATGTCAAAACGAATTTTCTGTTTTTTTTTATTTTTCATTGTCGTAACAATATCTCAATTTCAATCAAATTTTGTGTATATGACATAACCTCAAACCTTCCGCAAAAAATGCGAAAAATTCATTTTTTTTGTTTGTAAATGGAAATTGCGGTAGGTGCAGCGTGTCGTTTACTGAAGATACCTGTCTCTCCGTCTGAATTCCACGTTGTTAGCAAGGCCCTACGGGGTGCGTCAAGTTATTAGCTTCCTCCAGCCCGGTGAGCGAACTCATGTTCCAGGGTTGCGTTCCGTCTTTTATACTGCTCGGTCAACGTCTTATGTCGACACGTAGTGGAAGGAGGCACGTACGCCTTCGCTGGTCAGGGTGCGATGGTGGCGACCTCGTGTTTCAATATTCATTTTTGTAAATTTTTTATAATTATGAAAGTATTTTTTCTACTGTATTGATGTTATCACATTTTTAATTACTTTAAAGGCCGGCTACACGTGCATGCTTTACGACCAGCTTGCCTGCGCAAACTGGCATGTATCGGGAACCCCGTGCGTTAGGACGGCAAAACTGTAGCCCGCGCAGTTTCATAAGCGCGGCCTGTGCAAACGTCGCCCTGCTAAATATTTTGCCTGCACGATTTTAGTTTGTGCAGTTAAGTCTGTGCGTTAAGACGAGGTACGTACGGCGTACAGGCATTGGAATATGATTTCTGAGCGTACAGGCTCAGGTTCTACGTCTGGCTGGTTGTCTAGTAAATATAGTACATTCAAATTAGACCAAAAATTGCCCATGAAGGGATATAATGGGACCCGATGCGGAAAGCGTTGCGGCCAGGTTAGCAGTTTTTCGCATTTTATTGCAAAACGATCACGTAATTGAAATTTTAACCGTGAATAAAAGTAATATTTATAAAATTTAAAAATGTCATTTACTTTTTCTTGTATACAGTACCTAATTTTCAAGCTACTAACGCACTATGGGAACTTTTTTTTGCTTATTCACCAAAAAAAAATCGCGGGAATAAATTTATGAGTTCTCAAAAACTGTTGCACTGATGGTTTGGTTGAATGTTTACTACAAAACTATACTTATTGGCGGAATTAAATATAAATATACTTAACACTTTCCGTCTCGGAACTGTATTGAATTTATTTCCCTTCTTTTTCCTTATTTTAATGTACTGATAGAGCTAATTGGGAAGACGGAAGACCGTCTGACCGTATATAAAATGTCGGACGTACGTATTCAAGACAAGTAATTTATTATCTATTTAATCGGCATGTCCACACACAGAAAAAAATATGTTTAATTTCGCCAGCCATTCCGGCTTTCCCTTAAATCACTGAGCATATTTATATGCGGAATGAATGTTTCTTCTTCGTAGCCATTTTTTGACCACTCTCTCAAATAATTAAGCAAATTTATATGCGAATGGATGTTACTTTTCATTAGCCATTTCTTCGACCACTTAGCTCGGGATTGTTAAAATCGTCGTTTCTTAATCAGTAAACAGTAGAATAATTCTTCTAGCAAAAATAAATGTTCGTCTGGCCACATTTTCAACCGCAATCACCGGTCGACGATTTGTATTTGACGGTTTGCGCGTACTTACCTGTGCCGTCAAGCCACGCTTCCTAGTACCGTGCAAACTAATCGTGCAGGCAAGTCGCTGCCGTGAAGCCACGCCATGGTGTACCGTCTTACTTGCACAAACTATACCGTGCAGGCAAGTCGCTGTCGTGTGGCCGGGGTTTTAGTAGATTTTTTTTCATAAACACTTCTTTTTTTTAAGACATAAATAATTTACTTTCAGAAGTGTCGTTAAAACTAAATTATTTCTGAAATAATTAAAATCATAAATATGAACTAAGAAAATATTATTCTCTTTTTTCTCGGAAGGTTTCAGGTTATGTCATACAGTTACCTTGACCTACAATTTTTGTATTGGAAACTTTTTGATTCTAAGAAGCTTTCCTCTTCTAATTTAATGGTTATAGCATTAGTGCAGAAATGAGAGACAGTTTCTTTTATCTTTTTTCCTTTTTTGAATGGTGTGATAATTTTTGAAATTTTCTTACAAATTTAAACCAATAATGAACAATTACTGAAAAATCACTGTTGCAAAAGCCGTTTTTGAGTTTTTTCAATTTTTGAGCATGTTGTTAAATAGGGATTATTATTTTTATTACTGTATCAATAAGTCCACGTAAAAACAAAACAAAAATGAGTAGGTAGCAGAAGAGCTCTGTACGATGATTTTTCGCCACAGATTTCTTTTTTAAAAACAACGGATTTTGATTGAAAAAGCTAAATATCTCAAAAAACTTCTTGTTGTTTGGCATAATAAAAAATCTGATGTGGCCAGGCACATGACTTTATCATACAATATATAAAATTAATAGTTTAGCTGCATGAGAATCTATTTTATTGAGATAAATCGTAGGTATTGTCAAAGCATCAGCACTTGACACTACCTACACTACGTCATTAGAATAATAGTTATTTATGTCACAAGTGCCGAAAGTACGGAATAGCGCGGCGACCGGTGATGCGACGCGTCACCGAAGGCGAAGCGTCGCCGTCGCATGTGAGCGAATCGCGCTATGTAGTTTTCGGCAGGAGTGACATCAACGTTTTTTGTGTTGCTTTTTGGAGAAATACGTACTTACAAAAAATTAAAAATGGTTATTGTTTTGGATAGGAAACGTTAGGTTGATACCACTTCTACGAAACGTCAAGTTTAAAAAGCTAAATCAAATGCTGACAGATTTATATTCGTTCATGACACTGTAGATGTCACATCCGTACCAACATACTAAAACGTAACTATACTCATCGCTATACTTTATTTACAATTTTCTCAATTATCGTTTTTACAATTAGATAACAACGGGTTGATATTTCTTATCAACAAACAATCAAATTGGCGATCTTATTTTATTTGAATTTTGTATTTTCTACTTTGCCGCAGTAGAGCGGCAACGTTCCATAGCGGTTCTCCAACCTCTGATGAAATCAGCTGTTTTCGAGTGTGACAGCCATAGACATTTCTGTGGTGACAGCACAAAAAAATATTTGTCAAATCCAGGCTACTTTGAAGTTTCATATCAATGCATGCGACCGATCTCGATCAAATAGAATTTGCTCTTAAAGCTAAACTATTAATTTTACCAAAAAATATCATAGGCATAAATTATTCAAAATTTCCTCTACTTTAATTTATTATTTAACTATTTTGTCGAAATTACAGAAATGGCGGCTCATTTGCAAAATCTTTCAAAAAGGCTTAGAATAAACTACCAGTTCCTTTGGACCCCTTTCAACCAAAAGCTTTTCAGCTCTAAGTTTGGTAACAAAACTTCTAAATATGAACTTTCGTTCCGTTACCTTTAGTAGTTTCTCCGGAATCGTCGCCACAAAAATCGTTTACACACAGACATACATACGCACAGACACACACACACACACACACACACAGACATTTTTTTGTACCTTGGTCAAAAATGTTCAGGGGACCCAAAAAGACCTATTTCCGCTAAAATCTCAATTTTTTTTTTCGGCATGATTACAATACTTTAGCATACTGCGTATGATAAAGTAAAAAATGAATGCTTGTCCAAGACATAAAAATGCTCGCTTGCATAAAATTTGATTAAAATTGAATTATTGTTGCGACAATGAAAAAAACAAAAAAAAATAGTTTTGACATTGTCATTTGCATTTTTCTCGGAAATTTTGAGGTCATAGTAAATAGTGACCCATATGAATATGGTAGACTTTTTTATGATCTACAACTTAGTATAGGACATTTTTGGATAAATCCTCAAGGTTCGCTGGAAAGCGCAATAATATATGTTGCACCCGCTTTCACCCCCCCCCCCCCCCAAATAAACACTATACCGCCCCATGACCTGCATTCATTTTTTTACTATTTTTTACTATTTTTATTATTCTATGAGCCGTTTACCATTTCCAATGATAAAAGTCCTGTCTACAATTAAAACCCACTCTCAACTTAATTTGCCTGCACTATTTCTAGCTACGTGATAGCAAAAGCATTAAAGAGCATTCTCAATTAAACCATAATTAAAGTTTCCTGTTGACAATCTGAATAAGTAACCCAAATTGGTCCAACTCCAAAGATTCTTCTATTTCAACCTTATGAGCAATTTACTCTAAGATAATCTCCCGATATATTGTAATTATAGAAATGAAAATGTTCGTATGTACTCAATTCGTAACGTAACGACGCGACGAGATTGTTACTTTTTTATTTATTAAATGACTTGGCCATATCGGTGTGAATTGAATTGAAAGTCACTGGAGTGGACACTCAAAATACAATTAGCTAGTTGAATGAATCGAGTGAGCGACGGTTTGACGATATTGCCATTATCAAATTATCTCTCAAACGCTTCTATTATGTAAGCGCGCTAACGACAATATTAAATTAAAAAGAGATAAACACTCCCGGATTACGATCGTGGTACATACACTCAACGATAGTCTTGCGCCTGACCTTCTCTATTAAGTTATATAATTTAAGACTCAATTCGTAAACTAGTACATAAAATAAACGCGCGATAATTATATTACATAGCCTAATGTTGCCTAGTTCATACATTTTAAATTGTCTTAAAATCGGTTTTAATTAATTTAACACCGTTAAAATTGACTAAATTATAACACTGATTATAAGCATGTCACAATTAAATTAGTGTTCGACTTGACGGAAAATATAATGCTATTTACTTTGCAGGTAAAATATTCGTTACTTTTGAAAATTACTTTTCTATATAAACTTTTTTTTAATAGCCAACCGTTTCGAATAAATTGGCTGCCAAATCAACCTGAGGCAGACGGCGAGGACAATGTGTAAACTCTTGAGGAGTTGAAGAGACTGCAGAACTCTCGAACGTACAGACAATTCTATGTAATATTGGATTTATGTTTCTCTATACATACTTTTTTATAATGTCATGTATTTTAGTTTGCTCATGTGAAGACTGCGTTCTTATTTTATTTTTTTTTATGCTAGTTTTTACTTTATCATACGCAGTAAGATAAAGTATTGTAATCATGCCGAAAAAAAAAATTGAGATTTTGGCGGAAATAGGTCTTTATGGGTCCCCTGAACATTTTTGACCAAGGTACAAAAAAATGTCTGTGTGTGTGTGTGTGTGTCTGTACGTATGTATGTCTGTGTGTAAACGATTTTTGTGGCGACGATTCCGGAGAAACTACTAAAGGTATCGGAATGAAAGTTCATATTTAGAAGTTTTGTTACCAAACTTAGAGCTGAAAAGCTTTTGGTTGAAAAGAGTCCAAAGGAAGTGGTAGCTTATTCTTAGCCTTTTTGAAGGATTTTGCAAATGAGCCGCCATTTCTGTAATTTCGACAAAATAGTTAATTAACAAATTAAAGTAGAGGAAATTTTGAATAATTTATGCCTATGACATTTTTTGGTAAAATTAATAGTTTAGCTTCAAGAGCAAATTCTATTTGATCGAGATCGGTCGCATCTGCATTGATATGAAATTACATAGTAGCCAGGATTTTGACAAATATTTTTTTGTGTTGTCACAATCGAAAACAGCTGATCTATCAGAGGTTGGAGAACCATTATGGAACGTTGCCGCTGTAGTGCGGCAAATTATAAAATACAAATTTTAAATAAAATAAGATCACCAATTTGATTGTTTGTTGATAAGAAATATCAACCCGTCTTTATATCTAATTCTAAAAACGATAAATTGAGAAAATTATAAATAAAGTATAGCGATGAGTGTAGTTTTATTTTAGTATGTTGGTAGGGATGTGTCATGAACAAATATAAATCTGTCAGAATTTGAATTACCTTTGGTGCGTCTTCATTAGTGATAATGGCAGTGGTAGCAGACGCCGTTATAGTATTTCCAATGCAAACTAATATGTGTCATTATCACGACATGTAAGAAATACTATAATTTCGTATTCTACCACCGCCATTAGCTACCATCACCTACCAATCGGAACGCACCTTTAAACTTGGCGTTTCGTCAAAGTGGTACCAACCTAGCATTTTTTTTTACTTTATCATACGCAGTATGTAAAGTATTGTAATCGTGCCGAAAAAAAATTTCGAGATTTTAGCGGAAATAGGTCTTTATGGGTCCCCTGAACATTTTTGACCAAGGTCCAAAAAAAGTCGTGTGTGTGTGTGTGTGTGTGTGTGTGTGTGTGTGTGTGTGTGTGTGTGTGTGTGTGTGTGTGTGTGTGTGTGTGTGTGTGTGTGTGTGTGTGTGTGTGTGTGTGTGTGTGTGTGTGTGTGTGTGTGTGTGTGTGTGTGTGTGTGTGTGTGTGTGTGTGTGTGTGTGTGTGTGTGTGTGTGTGTGTGTGTGTGTGTGTGTGTGTGTGTGTGTGTGTGTGTGTGTGTGTGTGTGTGTGTGTGTGTGTGTGTGTGTGTGTGTGTGTGTGTGTGTGTGTGTGTGTGTGTGTGTGTGTGTGTGTGTGTGTGTGTGTGTGTGTGTGTGTGTGTGTGTGTGTGTGTGTGTGTGTGTGTGTGTGTGTGTGTGTGTGTGTGTGTGTGTGTGTGTGTGTGTGTGTGTGTGTGTGTGTGTGTGTGTGTGTGTGTGTGTGTGTGTGTGTGTGTCTACAACTTAGTATAGGACATTTTTGGATAAATCCTCAAGGTTCGCTGGAAAGCGCAATAATATATGTTGCACCCGCTTTCACCCCCCCCCCCCCAAATAAACACTATACCGCCCCATGACCTGCATTCATTTTTTTACTATTTTTTACTATTTTTATTATTCTATGAGCCGTTTACCATTTCCAATGATAAAAGTCCTGTCTACAATTAAAACCCACTCTCAACTTAATTTGCCTGCACTATTTCTAGCTACGTGATAGCAAAAGCATTAAAGAGCATTCTCAATTAAACCATAATTAAAGTTTCCTGTTGACAATCTGAATAAGTAACCCAAATTGGTCCAACTCCAAAGATTCTTCTATTTCAACCTTATGAGCAATTTACTCTAAGATAATCTCCCGATATATTGTAATTATAGAAATGAAAATGTTCGTATGTACTCAATTCGTAACGTAACGACGCGACGAGATTGTTACTTTTTTATTTATTAAATGACTTGGCCATATCGGTGTGAATTGAATTGAAAGTCACTGGAGTGGACACTCAAAATACAATTAGCTAGTTGAATGAATCGAGTGAGCGACGGTTTGACGATATTGCCATTATCAAATTATCTCTCAAACGCTTCTATTATGTAAGCGCGCTAACGACAATATTAAATTAAAAAGAGATAAACACTCCCGGATTACGATCGTGGTACATACACTCAACGATAGTCTTGCGCCTGACCTTCTCTATTAAGTTATATAATTTAAGACTCAATTCGTAAACTAGTACATAAAATAAACGCGCGATAATTATATTACATAGCCTAATGTTGCCTAGTTCATACATTTTAAATTGTCTTAAAATCGGTTTTAATTAATTTAACACCGTTAAAATTGACTAAATTATAACACTGATTATAAGCATGTCACAATTAAATTAGTGTTCGACTTGACGGAAAATATAATGCTATTTACTTTGCAGGTAAAATATTCGTTACTTTTGAAAATTACTTTTCTATATAAACTTTTTTTTAATAGCCAACCGTTTCGAATAAATTGGCTGCCAAATCAACCTGAGGCAGACGGCGAGGACAATGTGTAAACTCTTGAGGAGTTGAAGAGACTGCAGAACTCTCGAACGTACAGACAATTCTATGTAATATTGGATTTATGTTTCTCTATACATACTTTTTTATAATGTCATGTATTTTAGTTTGCTCATGTGAAGACTGCGTTCTTATTTTATTTTTTTTTATGCTAGTTTTTACTTTATCATACGCAGTAAGATAAAGTATTGTAATCATGCCGAAAAAAAAAATTGAGATTTTGGCGGAAATAGGTCTTTATGGGTCCCCTGAACATTTTTGACCAAGGTACAAAAAAATGTCTGTGTGTGTGTGTGTGTGTCTGTACGTATGTATGTCTGTGTGTAAACGATTTTTGTGGCGACGATTCCGGAGAAACTACTAAAGGTATCGGAATGAAAGTTCATATTTAGAAGTTTTGTTACCAAACTTAGAGCTGAAAAGCTTTTGGTTGAAAAGAGTCCAAAGGAAGTGGTAGCTTATTCTTAGCCTTTTTGAAGGATTTTGCAAATGAGCCGCCATTTCTGTAATTTCGACAAAATAGTTAATTAACAAATTAAAGTAGAGGAAATTTTGAATAATTTATGCCTATGACATTTTTTGGTAAAATTAATAGTTTAGCTTCAAGAGCAAATTCTATTTGATCGAGATCGGTCGCATCTGCATTGATATGAAATTACATAGTAGCCAGGATTTTGACAAATATTTTTTTGTGTTGTCACAATCGAAAACAGCTGATCTATCAGAGGTTGGAGAACCATTATGGAACGTTGCCGCTGTAGTGCGGCAAATTATAAAATACAAATTTTAAATAAAATAAGATCACCAATTTGATTGTTTGTTGATAAGAAATATCAACCCGTCTTTATATCTAATTCTAAAAACGATAAATTGAGAAAATTATAAATAAAGTATAGCGATGAGTGTAGTTTTATTTTAGTATGTTGGTAGGGATGTGTCATGAACAAATATAAATCTGTCAGAATTTGAATTACCTTTGGTGCGTCTTCATTAGTGATAATGGCAGTGGTAGCAGACGCCGTTATAGTATTTCCAAT